>CM051373.1:9155450-10630450 GCA_028015245.1 Cardamine occulta | reverse complement strand
AAAAGGTTGGCTCTTTAATTTTAAGTGACAGGGTCCTTCCGTGTTTTTAACCTTAGATGCAAATGGAAAAGCTTCATGAGAGAACTGCTGCACTAGTAAAACAGCTTGGTCAGAAACAAGAGCTTGAACTGGAGGTCGAACAACTGAAAAGACAGTTGAGCATGATGAGCCACATGGAATTGGACGGTGGTACTGAAATTGTGAACAAGGTGGAAACCTTCCTCAGAGACATAAGTGAGAAGGAAGGAGAGCTTGCACACGTGAATAAATTTAATCAAGATCTTGTTGTACAAGAGCGGAGGAGCAATGATGAGCTTCAAGAAGCTCGAAGAGCATTGATAAGCGTACGTACATTTATTATATTTGAACAATTATTCTTTGAGTCTATTGGTCTAATAGAGGAGCTAGGTGAATCTTTGCATGTAGGGAGTTGATATAATCATAAACTCGAATGATACTGAAAATGGTAGGTTAGGAGGTTGGATGCATTAACGATAGAAAAGACACTACTTGATATTTCCTCTGATTATTTTTTTCTTACTTGATTGCATTTATAGAATTTGAGAGACACAAAATCGCATATTGGAGTTAGGAGAATGGGGGAGCTGGACACCAAGCCGTTCATGGAAGCAATGAAAAGCAAGTATCGTCTAGAAGATCTAGAGGATTGGGCAGTTGATGTTATCCAGCTCTGGGAGGAATATCTTAAGGACCCAGACTGGCATCCTTTCAAACGGATAAAGCTCGAGACTTCAGAAACATTAGTGGTATTCCTTCTCCCGTATATCACTAATCCAAATCGATTTTTGTTCTTATATTCCATCCTAAATGATATGTTTCATAAGTGTCACCAGCAGAAGACTTTGTGTGCAATCTGCATATTCAGATTTGTAATGCATGTTAGACTTGGTTTATCAATTGGTGTTCCATATGTAGAGCCCTGAAGCTGTTAATATATTTATCAGGAAGTAATTGATGAAAATGACGAGAAGTTAAGAACCTTGAAGAATGAACTGGGGGATGATGCGTGCCAATCAGTGGCAAATGCATTGCTGGAGATAAACGAGTATAATCCTAGTGGAAGGTACATCTCCTCGGAGCTGTGGAACTTCAGAGAAGACAAGAAGGGCACGCTGGAGGAAGGTGTTACTTGTCTGCTGGAGCAATGGAATCAAGCGAAGCATCATAAGCGTTAAAGGTTATATTTCCATTTACCTGATACACTACCTGCCAAAAATCCCAGTTCTTTTCGAAGTTTGCTTCCTTGCTTATATAGTTGTTTCTTCGTAGTTTGCTAATTCTGAGTATGTTCTTTGCAGTTTCAGGAGATGGAAAATAAGTTTTGTGCATAAAAGATGTCAACAACTCCAAGGCGGCTGGGATCTTTGATTCACCATGGGTCTTAGAATCAGGAAGTAGGTGTAAATCATAGGAACTGTGTTTCTACCATTGTAGGAAAATAAGTACCACCATTGTTAGACGCTTCGCAACCTTAGAAACTGCAAAGAATTTGGTATTTGTGAAGAAATGGAAGAGTTCAGCTTTGTTAGAAGTTGGTATCTTTCAAATTTGTCACAAGAAAATCGGTCACAATACTTTTTTCTTGAGATGAAAATAATATAAAAATTAAACGAAAATGATGAAGAACAACAACAATTGTTAAAAGGGATAGAACAATAATTAAAGAATGTCTAAAATTACAGGACCCCATTTTCTGGACCGACCATATTACACAACATAGTCAATGTGAAAAAAAAAAGAAGAAGACAAAGATAGAAAACCTGAAAAGTTGTCGGGGACGAATTTCATCCCAGTTGGAGTCATTTACAGATGCCAAAGCAGAAAAAAAAAGTGTATTAAAGAGAAAAACGAGAATTAAAGACAATTAATCTTTGCAGAAACTGAGTTTACGATTATTGTTGTTTTCTTCTGTACATCCGCCCACCAATGCTCACCTCCTTTTTACACTGAAACACCTGATTCAAGAGCTCTACCTCTGTTCATGTCTGGATCTTTAGGTGCTCCTCTCGCCTGATGTTTTCCTTGGTGCTGCGACCAATACCCGTATGCCCTCAAGACTCTGTCTAGGAGTTCTTGCGGCACCGGCTCTCCTCTTCGTTGCTGCGGTGCTATACTTGCTGTGTGAACCAGGGTCTTCCATTTATCCTACAAAATCACATGTTCTCTCGGAACATTCAGCTACTACTGCGAGACATGATACATTCGAGACTACAAGTTTGTGTTTAACGTGCTAACCTTCAAGTCCACGTAGGTCCGATGATCTGCATTCTCGAAAGCACGCAATTTCACATCACGCCATCTGTGTCATGAGATAACTAGACCATCAGCTTTTGAGTTTTGACTTTAACCCACGACCAAACCACATAAATTATGGTGGAACTAATGGAATTTACCTTCCAGTCCCAAGTTCTTCAACTGCTTGTACGAGAGCCTCTACCTCTGTCACAGAGAAGGGTCTCCTAGTTCTGCGCTGGGCAAGCTCAGTACGCTTAGGTTTCTGGTTCAACGGAACTATGGCAAGCGCCTTAACGTCCACGGTTGGAAGTGGAACAAGCGCTCTTGAATCTGATGAAGGTTCATCAACAGTGTCACTCTGATATGGAACTAATTCCAGATTACTGTCCATAATATTTCCTGATATGATCACGTCATCTGCATGGGGAATTCCAGAATCTAACATGGGAGAAGCTGCAGACCTGGGATTATCATTTAGAACCGCTTTTGCTTAGGAATCTTCAAGAAGACTGAACATCAGTGATATTCAACTAAAGCAGCACAAGGATATGATAGCGAATTTCTTAGTACCGTTCAGACAAATTTGTAGGATTGGTTGGCACATCAGGATCTTCGGAGCACAAAGGTACAGGAACTTTGCTGGAACCAGGCTCCAAGGTGAACCCAAGGTTGTCTAGATTTTCATCACCTGAGATCCCAGTCTGTGACAGAGTTTTCCTGTCATCTCTAACCTTCTTCCCATGCATTAATACCCCAACATGTATTCCACCGCTGAGTAAAACACTGACGGCTTCCATTACCGTTCTCTGTAACCAAAAGGGTTAATATTAACACCTCAACGTTCACACAAGAGAAGCATATGTGAGGGAACAAAAGAAAATACAAATTGCCATCTACCTTTAGTGACCCTACTGTTGCAGTTTCTGGAACTTCAATAAAAAGCTCTGGAATCCTAAAGGACTTAATGCTTAGCTTTACTGCACCAGAGATAAAAAATATATGAGAACCAGATTATCCCGTCTCCGGTTAAGTATCAGTATCATTTACCATCCGGTTAAGTACCATGGGATCCCTTTGAATGAGGACCACAACAGCTAAGATAAGATAACTGAAGAGTTTCGATATAGACTACAATAACCACCTGTATCTCCCTTCTCGGGTAACTTGGAAACACTTCCACTACTGAGTCCTCCATCAGAAGTTACAACGGAGCTTCTGTCTGGTGATCTTCTCCTCTTATAAATGATCTCTCGCTGCCATGCGTTGTATCCATAATAGGATTTTCTTTTGTGGTAAAGAGTCTTTACACCCACATCTAGACATTCATGATCAAAGTAAGAACAGGAAAAATCACTAAAATAAGATATTTGGTCAAAGATAAGTGAAGCAGGCTGTGATACTTACCAGCTCTATTTTGTCCAAAATCTTTGGGAACTTGTTTCCAGTATTTGGATGACAGCGACTTTCTTATTCTTCGAATTGTTGGAGACCTATACGACTTAAATTTATTGCTAAGTTTCTGATAACTATAAAAATTTTCATCATCATCTCTTCTACCTAAGTTAGTATGATTCCCATGTCTAGCAAAGGAACCATTAGGGGTCATATCCATGCTGGATGGCGATTTTAGATCACCAACCACACAGACTGATTTCGGAAACTGCACACCTAAAGCAGTTGCATCCTCTAAGTTGCAAGTATCAGTGATTAAGACTCCATCTCCCACGCGATCGGTTGCTTCTCCTTGTTCAAACTCAGTATTCACATTAACATCACCTGTCTCCCCAGTGATGCCTTCAGATTTAACGTAAGAGTCACATTTCCCATTCATGTTTTCGCACCCTACAGCCGCCAAACCAGGAATCTTCTTGTAACCAGCCATCGAAGTTTGCTCTATATTGTCTTCATTATCCGGAAATGAAAAACTGTTTACCATACACTTCTCAGTAGAGTTTTCGTAAGTAGGCATTGACACAGAGTTTCCTAGGTCAGAAGACTCAGATTTAAATGGTTTGAATTTATCTTCTTGTTCTTGTTTAATTTCTTTACCGAAATTATCGTGATTAGTCCCTTCAAATGCATTGGAAGACGCTGAGGAACTTTCGCTTTCCTGTAACAACTTTCCAGCCAAAGCGAGTAACTCAATTGCACAGATCTGAGTGTCATCATCGGTCTTCTTGTTTACCACCTTCCTCTGAAAAACCAACCAAGAGTCATCAGAAAGCAGTTCATGACAATGAGCTAACGGATCCAAATGAATCCGATGATAATTTACCCTGCATGAACGAGGAGCCCTGGGAACATTGGGGAAATCAAAGCCAACAGATAAGCAATCTAACTTCCTCTTGAACACCATCTCTCAAATATGCATGTCACTAGCAAGACAGAAAAAAAAAGCTGCAAAGAATCAGCAAACATTAACCTTTAGATCAACATAACTTGAGGCACGCATGTACAATGTATAGAGAAGGCATTTTCAGGACTAAAGATCCAATGATATTCGGCTGGAATTTTAAATTCAATATCTCGAAAAACATTAAATTGGACACAGACCAGGCAGATCAGAAACTAGCCATTAGAATCATCGATAAACCAATTTAGATCAGATCAACACAACCAAATCCAAGCCCTTGATCTTAAAAAGACAAAACAAGACATGGATCACGGAAATGCAAAATCATAAGTAAAAATTGAACAAGACGAAGTTAAGACTCAAATGGCAGAAGTTACTGAACAACTCCAAATCAAGATGAAAACAAAAGAGTAAGCTAAACCTACCAATCAGATCCCAAACAAATTACCAAAATTTATGTCGACCCGCCAAAGGATTGAATCGAAATTTGAAATCCGGATCAGAGTCAATGATCAAAAACCAACACAATTCACCAAAACCCCCGGGTTTACAGATCGGTAATTGCGGAAACCAATTGCGATAAGGAAAAACTCACCTATCAGCCACCAGCTTCTTGATCACGATCACGAACCACTTAATTACAGATCACGCAAGCTAAAACCCCAAATTCCCCATTCCAATTTGTTTTTTTTATGCATATATAAACAATGTACAAATGAAAAAAAATAGAATCGATCTATACAGAAACTCGAGATTCTGAGATTTAAGAAATGGAGTATTCTCAAGTTTTTTTTTTTTTTTTTTTTTTTTTTGCGGTAAGAATCCGTCGTTGTCCTTAAGAAAGAAAGAAGGAAAGAAGACGTGAAAAGCCCCATTGAAACAGAAGACCCTTTTTTATATTCTCATAAATAATTAAAAAAAAAAAGTAATATTGACCACACAATGAACAATGGGTTGGGATGAGGCAGTTGAGGAAAACCGGTTAACCGGTTATTGACGGTGGTCACCCTTGTAAAATTGTAAATCTCTTTTATCTCGGACCCCTTAAAAGAAGATAGGTTTTGTCAGAAGAATCTTATTTTTAGGGATCGGATAAAAACAATACAATACTTCTTGTGACTGGAGTGGGGTCTTTTCTACTACAACAAAAACTTTGTCTCTCTCTTCCACGTGGTTATCGAAAGCCTGTGACTCTATGTGAAGACCATTGCTTTGGTAATAACGTCACAAACTTAACTTGAGTGATGGATAACATGGATGATTGTTTATGAGCTATATATGTTAGACATGTTGAAGCATGTGCTAATGGGTCCGAAGTTAATGTTTTGTTTAAGGTTAAATAATTGTGTGTATTTTGTGAATCATCATGTTCGTATGTCGGATGCGCCAATCTTATCGCTATCTTCGTGGATTAAGAACTACTGAAATAAGTTTGGCTAATGTGAGTGAGAATCAGAATGTGTTGAATCTAACATAAATATCGCCAAGTGCTGAATCGACTACTTTGTTTATGCGTCTAGTCCTATATATGGCTGGTCTTGGACCCTTGTAACCTTCGTAAGTATGGGCCGCCGCATGACAATTCGTAAATGGGTCAGGTCGGACCGTTCGATTGGGAAAACAGAAGGAAATGAGATGGTGAACTTCCTATCATTCTCTAATAAATCTTTCTTTGCATGCATGATTATTATGTAAATATCGCTGGTTACGGTTACATATATATATATGTATCTTGTTTTTTTGTATCCTCGTTTTACTTTTGATTTGTACTATCAATTTTCTGGATATGTAGATTGGTGGCCGCATTTACGATGTTAGGCGTATGTCAATAAACATACACACATGTGTTTCTTTCTATTTTAAAACATCTACACATAATTTAAAAAAAAAAAAAGTAGAAACACATGCACTTCATGCATTTTGAAATCTCTTAGGTACATTTTGGTACGGTTTGTTGATATTCTGCGATTTGTAGGTGATGGATAAAAATTGGTCAAAATTAGAAGAAAACAGGAGACTGATCCAAGTTTTTCGCGATCGAATGCATAAGCCTCATGGCATGCATACAATTGAACTGTATAGTTTGCACAAACGGACGACAATGACAATAAAGAAAAGAGAATAAAGTACCAAAGGAGTCTACGAAATTTAACATGGAGTATATATGGAGCTTAAAGAACTTCAAAAAGATCAATATACTTTATCCTCTATTTTATTTGCATTATGCTTGATTTTATATGTTAGAACCTTGAAAATCTGTGGTGCCAAATAAGAAGTATAACACTATTTTTCACTTTAGTGTTTATTAATAAAGTTTAATTTTGATTTGTTTTACTTAATTTTTCTAAATTCATCGAAATTTAGGATCATGAGTGTATTACAACTGTGTATATATAATTATTTTTTCTTGTGTTTATGTAATATTTAATATAAAATATATTGCTCAACAAAAAAGTTGTTATTTACATTATAATGAAAGAAAAATTATTAAATTGCACTTGATTTGAAATATATAAAAAATATAACATCTATCACCTAGTAACAAAAATTCATTATTCAAGTATAATAGTCATTAATCTTTTAATTAATGGCGAGTAAGACAAACTTTGTTACTAACTCATTGAGCAGCCCATTGAGTGGACCGCATATATTTGACTTGCTGAAACGGCAAATCCTCATAGCTCCGTCAAAAATAACGACGTTAATAAACAGCGTCGCGTGTCTTAAATTGCGAGTCTTGAGTCTCTCTCTCTATAGCTTCCTTCTCTCGGGATCATTTTGACAGGAGCGCCTCTATTCCTTCTCCGCCGAGACGCACTCTTCTTCTACCTTCCCCATCGGTTAGATTTCTTGTTCCTGTCTCCTTTAGATTCTTCCATGATCGTGTTGACTTCTATTTGAATTTAATCTCTCTTGATTTTGCAATTAAACGAGAAAAATCACTGTTTGATCTCATCGAATCTCTGCAATCGTTGCTATCGGATTTGTGGATACGATTGCTGATGAGCTTGTTCCAGATCCCTAGCTCGTTTGCTTTTTTTTTTCTTAGTATTCCTGATTTGTTTCGTGAATTCCTCGTTTCTGAAATCAGATGGACTCGCGTTTGTCTCACCGTATTTTTAAGGGTTTTAGGTAGAGGCTTATTGAAATTAAGGTTGTTCTTAATCCTATTATTTGATCTCTTGATTGATATTCAGGTGGGATTGTTGCTCTCCATGTGTACTAGTGCCTCTTAGGCTAGTGTTTTGGAGCCCGTGAAAACATTGAGGTGGGAATCGTGAGATCTTGTAAGATGAAGATATCATTAACTAGCATCTATGGGTTTGTCGACTGATGTTCTCATCTCTTACCACCTAAAGGGTTTCGATTCGGGGCCAGTGCAATTGGTTGGGGGTCGCTTTCAGCCTTGTGGGATCAAATTTGTGAAGAAGATATATGGGTGAGACTCCCATCACAACCCTGTCTATGGAGAACTATCACCCTTCGACTCTTCTGTCCATGGATTCAGGTGCTTTTACTCATGAAGAATCAGAGAGGGAGACTAACCGGTCTCTCATACTTACAGGACCGCCTGATATCAATCTCCCACTCTCATCTGAAGCAAGCCCATCTCTGCTATTGTGGAACGAACACTATGACATCGTAGATGTTGGACTTGGGCCTCAGCTATATGAGCCTGAGGCTATTGTTCATGTGCCCAAGGTTGCTAAGAAGTACAACAAGCGTGTTGATAGTGCATGGGGTGCTTGGTTTTTCTTCAGTTTCTACTTCAAACCTGTTTTGGATGAGAAGGCCAAAAGTAAGTTAATAAGGGACAGCAATGGCTTGTCCGGGTATGAGAAATCTGACTTGCAGCTTGACTCCTTCTTGGTTCAGCATGACATGGAGAATATGTACATGTGGGTGTTCAAGGAAAAGCCTGAAAATGCTCTTGGCAAGATGCAGCTGCGGAGTTACATGAACGGACACTCACGCGAGGGTGAGCGTCCTTTTCCTTTTAGTGTGGACAAAGGTTTTGTTCGCTCTCATAGGATGCAGAGGAAACATTACCGTGGTCTTTCTAACCCACAGTGCCTCCATGGAATCGAAGTTGTTCAGTCACCCAACCTTTCTGTACTCAGCGAGGATGAAAAGAAGAAGTGGACAGAACTCACAGGTCGAGATGTGAACTTTTCTATTCCAGCTGAAGCTAGTGATTACGGTTCATGGAGAAATCTCCCAAACGCGGAATTTGAGGCTGAACGACCTCTTCCTCTGGCCAAAGCTAACGGGCACACCCACCTAAAAAAACTGAACGGCACCTGTCTGAACCTGTCTACACATTCACCAGACCATCCAGTTGATACAGTGGAGGTTCAACCCGCTAGTAGCAATAAACGCAAAAGGGATTGTCTTGCTCTGGGGAACTGCGATGACTCGAGCTCAAGTGAGAAATCCCTGGACATGAAAATCAATGCAACGGATCTGCCATGGTCAAATGAGTTCAGTGGTGTGATGAAGAATGTTTACGGGCCAGTCACAGCCGCGAAAACGATATATGAAGACGACAAAGGGTTCTTGATAGTTGTGAGCCTGCCATTAGTTGATCCGGGAAGGGTGAAAGTAACATGGAAGAATACACCAACACATGGAATAGTGAAGATATCATGTGTAAGTACAGCATGTGAGCCATTCATCAAGAGACATGATAGGACATTTAAGTTAACAGATCCGACACCAGAGCATTGCCCACCAGGGGAATTTATCCGCGAAGTCTCCCTGCCAAACCGGATTCCAGACGACGCCGTTCTTGAAGCTTATCGAGATGAAACCGGAACAACACTAGAGGTTTTAGTGCCTAAACACCGAATGGGACCAGAGGAGCATGAGGTTCGCGTCTGTCTTCGTCCGTTCGTGCTAGAGTGATATTGTAGTGCATAACTTCTTAAAGGATTTATTGGTTCATGTATCATTGGATTATTCATAGTTAAATCATATTTTCCCCACCATTCCGCTGTTTAACCTCTCCGTTCCTATTTGTTCTTTCTTCGTATGCGAACGTGCAGTCAGATTAGTTCAACTAAAATGAACATTTCAAACCACTGCTCAGATAACTTCTTCAAAATTCCATGCAAATCTTCTATTTTCAATTAAAATAATTTTATGTACTTCAAAAGCAAATCTTCAAAAAATTTCAACAAAGAGCTCCTGGATTTTAATATATATGGTTCAAAAATATTTGAAACAAACTCTGAATTCTGAACCTTGGATCATTTATAACCCAAACTTCTAAAGATGATGATTTCTTTTAACTTATAATTGTTAATTTTTTTTGAAGATTATTTTGTCAATGTCTGTCTTATGAGTTTAGATTCTTTTCATTGGTCGGAACGAGTGCAAATTGGAAAATAATAAACTGGAGGAAGTCTTTAAACAGAGATTTAATCACAAAGCAGGTTCACAGTAACATAGAAAGCTTAACTAAAAAAGCAAACAACTGGAAAGTAAACTGAGTAGCAAGAGAAGCTAAAGAGCTTAATCAACTTCTTCAATCTTGGGGCCAGCACCGCCGCTACCACCAGTAGGAACGTCATCGTCCATTCCTCCGGCTCCACCCATATCAGCCCCAGCGCCTTGGTACATTCTTGCAATGATTGGGTTGCAGATAGACTCGAGCTCCTTCATCTTATCCTCGAACTCATCTGCCTCCGCTAGCTGATTCCCATCCAACCATTCAATAGCTTGGTCAATCGCATCCTCAATCTTCTTCTTGTCAGCTGCGTCTAGCTTAGATGCAATCTTCTCGTCCTTGATCGTATTCCTCATGTTGTATGCATAGTTCTCCAGAGCGTTCTTTGCATCCACCTTCTTCTTGTGTTCTTCATCCTCAGCTTTGTACTTCTCTGCTTCTTGTACCATCTTCTCGATCTCTTCTTTCGACAACCTTCCCTTGTCGTTTGTGATCGTGATCTTGTTCTTCTGTCCTGTAGTCTTGTCCTCAGCCGACACGTTCAAGATACCATTGGCGTCGATGTCGAAACAGACTGTAATCTGCGGAACACCACGTGGCGCAGGCGGAATACCGCTAAGCTCGAACTTTCCCAAGAGGTTGTTGTCCTTTGTTCGTGCCCTCTCTCCTTCGTAGACCTGAATCAATACACCGGGCTGGTTGTCTGAATAAGTAGAGAAAATCTGCTCTTTCTTGGTCGGAATTGTTGTGTTCCTCGGAATCAGGACTGTCATAACACCACCGGCGGTTTCCAAACCCAAAGACAGAGGAGTGACATCAAGGAGTAACAAATCTTGGACCTTCTCATTCCCTTCACCGCTCAAGATTGCAGCTTGAACAGCTGCTCCATAAGCAACAGCCTCATCCGGGTTAATGCTTTTACAGAGCTCTTTCCCGTTGAAGAAGTCTTGCAAAAGCTGCTGCACCTTGGGGATTCTAGTGGATCCACCAACAAGAACCACATCGTGAACATTGCTCTTATCCATCTTAGCATCTCTCAAACACTTCTCAACTGGCTCCATACACTTCCTAAAAAGATCCATGTTAAGCTCCTCGAACCTAGCACGTGTGATGGTTGTATAGAAATCAATCCCTTCGTAAAGAGAGTCGATTTCAATAGTAGTCTGAGCAGTCGAAGACAGAGTTCTCTTCGCCCGTTCACAAGCTGTCCTAAGCCTCCTCAGAGCTCTTGGGTTGCCAGTAATATCCTTCTTGTGCTTCCTCTTAAACTCCTGAACAAAATGATTAACCATCCTGTTGTCAAAGTCCTCACCACCAAGATGCGTGTCACCAGCCGTGGCCTTCACTTCAAAGATACCTTCCTCAATCGTAAGCAAAGACACATCAAAAGTACCACCTCCCAAATCAAAGATCAAGACATTTTTCTCCCCAACACTCGACGCCTTCTTGTCAAGACCATATGCAATTGCAGCAGCCGTTGGCTCATTAATAATACGCATCACATTGAGACCAGAGATTACTCCAGCGTCCTTAGTCGCCTGACGCTGAGAGTCGTTGAAATAAGCAGGCACCGTAACCACAGCATTCTTAATCGGAGTGCCAAGGTAAGCTTCTGCAATCTCCCGCATCTTTGTTAAAACCATCGACGAGATCTCCTCTGCAGAGAACTGTTTCTCCTCTCCCTTGTAGTTGACCACGATCATTGGCTTCTCAGCTGGACCGGAAACAACCTTGAAAGGCCAGTGCCTCATATCGGCTTGAACAGACGGATCACTGAATCTTCTACCGATGAGACGCTTAGCATCTACGAAACCACAACAAAGTTAATATTTCCTCAACATCTACAGCAACGAACACAAAATAACTCTATAGATTTCATGGTCATGAAACACAGAACATCTTCTACACAAACTTGCCAGAACTAAAGAAAGAACACATGCATCAGGAAGATTTATGCTCGAAAACTAAAGCAGCGATTAAAATAAAGATCAAAAGCAGAGAAATCTTACCGAAAACGGTGTTGACAGGATTCATAGCGACTTGATTCTTGGCGGCGTCTCCGATCAAACGCTCGCCATCAGTGAAGGCAACGTAAGAAGGAGTCGTACGGTTGCCTTGATCGTTAGCGATAATTTCGACGCGGTCATGTTGCCACACACCGACGCAAGAGTAGGTAGTACCGAGATCGATACCGATTGCTGGACCTTCACCTTTACCCGCCATTAGGTATCAAAAATTCTTCGCCTGAGAGAAAAAAAAATATAGACTCTAAGCTTTCTTTTAGCTTTGTGGATTTGAGAGTTCGTTTGTGTTGTGAGGAAGGTGAAGGGAGAGGTGTTTAAATATGAATGGACGATCGGTCTGTAAAGAGGTTCGAGAATGTTCAGAAGATCCAATTTCAGCCGTTGGATCATATTTTCCGCCCTTTCTCTTCGGTTCTAGCTCCTTCCAGAGGTCTCTTTTTAAATATGTCAAAACTCAAAAAGTAAGGGCCCGTTTCGAATACACGTCAGGTCACCCAATTTACAAGTTAAACCATATTTTGACTGTTTATAGTGCAGTTTTTTTTGTTTACTCTAATCGGGTAAATATGAGACGGTAATTTTAGTAAAAATAATTAGACTTGGAAAGATTTGTCATACGATTAGTCCTACGAATAAAAATTATAAGTACATTTTTTGAAAATCCATTAGATAACATTTGTTCATTAAAAATTATGTCTCTTATTATCTAACTATCAATGGTTATTGGAACGAGATATATAACTACATTTTTATTCAAAAGCGTGTTCGGTTTGATTCAAATGTCAATCATAATCAGTAATAACGAATTTTTGGGGATCAGAACGATGAAGCTTAGTTGGTCGTTTGTGCTAAGAGTTTATTATAATACACGAATGTGAGACAACCTAAACCATTTAACTGCATTTACTCGGGGTTTTAAGGTAAAGATCAACACTTCAACTCTGCCAATAAAACAAAAGATCAACGATTTAGGTTGAGTTATGCACAAAGGGCATCATTCGGAGCCTCAGTGTTTAGAGAATTTTTTTGCTTGCAGGTAAGATCTAAATTTCATCAAACATGCAAACAATATAAATTGGGGAAAAAATGAAATGCAAATAAAATACTAATCTTCAGCATAGTCGAGAATAAAAGTCGAAACAAAAAAGTGAAATGGATTAGGAACATCTTGACAACATTTGCATCTCAACAAATACTGTTATTATCTCTTCTCAGTTCAAAACAGATAAACTAAAAGCCTTACATCATCTAAACAGATATAATAAAACTCAAGCCGCTTCGTATTTGGGATCAGCAGTTACGTAATGATAAGCAATCACCAATGCGAAGATGAAGATGCCAAGGAAATTGGCAATAAACCCCAAGTCTTGATCATCAATCATCTGCAACAACACAAACAATACTTGAGCAACAATTCTTATCCCATCAACAAACAAAAAAACATCTCCCAATTTTTGTAACAGTAATGGAATCAGTGTTCTTGTAGTTGTATCTAATCAGTTTATCAAAATGTTCGCATAAAGGTATCATATTTAGCACAGCCAGATTGTTCTCAAACATTTCAATTCCACCAAATACAAAGTTCACAGAAAAAAAGACTTTTTAGAGTAAAATTGGAAAAAAAGAATGAGTTAAAAAGAGAAGTTGATCCCAGTGGGAATCGAACCCACGACCTTTAGATTCGGAGTCTAACGCGATATCCACTCCGCTATGGGATCACATTGGAAAAGAAGTTGAGACTGGAAGCATGTAAAACCTATAACGTGACACAATCCGACAAGAGAATTTGGCAGTTCTCATCTTTAAAGACGGATTCAAAGGACCATCACAATTCAGAAAGATGGCCACCAGAAAGAAAAAAAACTCTGTCGCGAGAAACACAAAGCTCAGACTGATACTAGCAGATCAAACATACTTATTGGATCAGATCTCTTAAGAAGGGATGCGTTAAATTATAAAATAAGCGAGAATTACCGTTTTATCAGGACGGAATCGGTGGGAAAGGATCAGATCTCCAGGGATCAGATCTCCAGGGACCAGAAGCGATTTACAGAACACAACAAGTCTTGGATCTCTCACTCAGGGTTTCGATGTCCGAAGGTTTTCTATTTACTTCTCACAGAACAAGCCTAGCCCAATATTTAATTCATTTTCACAACGTGGTTTATTTTTTGGAAAATTGGTTTGTTTCCGGTTCCGGTTATCTCACGTTACAGTTATTTTCTGTTTCAAACACCTTGTTGTCTTATGAGATCAGGCAGCCAAAAAGGAGAAGAAATTAGATTTTTAGATTACAAAAGCACCGGTTAGGTTCACACATTTCACATAAGCATTTGAAAGGCAAAGCATTCGACACCCAAAGGCCAAAAAGCCTCTATCTCTAGTTCTCTACACAACACAATCCCCTAATTGGTTTTGTTCCTGACTATACAAAAGCAGAGCTTCAAGAAAAATAAAATTTCTGGAGCTGCAGCCTCTGTTCATGATTTGTTTTACACACAGAGCATAAGATAAAAAGCTTCAGTTTGTTAGGCCAAAAAATGACATGCCGGCAATTATCAGAAGCTCACTGTTTTTGTAAGTTCCTTAAAGTCGCGCCATTCCCGCAGAAAGAGGAGAAGGCAGAATGAGTTATACACATTTCTGTTGATCGCTTCGGCCAACTCTTTACTATCAACACCTTCCTTCAGATCTCAACTAAAACTCAGGAATGTTTAGATACCAAACAGTGCTGATCAAGAAAGGCAAGGTATCCAAAATTCAGATAAACTCACCACTGTCACACACGGAGCCCTATCTGAATTCACTTGCAGGTTCTTCCCTGCTACTTTCAGCTATGAGTCTAGTGTCTATGAGCTGTCTTTTACTTTCACTACATTCTCTTCTTCTTTTTTCACGGCAAGCGGGTAATTAGGGTTGTGCTAAAGTACCTCTCTAAGATTTTCTGAAATCGAAGGAACTTACAGAAGCCATATATAAGAAACTGGAGACTTACGAGAGCAGAGTTCAAAGCTCGTTTGATAACTGAAGTATACCACACATCTGCAGGTATGGATTCTCCAGCAGTTTCTCATTATTGCTCTGCACAAAACAAGGATACTATCAGTGCGGATTATTTTATATATGACACAAAACAAAGGAAAAAAGCTCACTAATAGTGGAGGATTTTTTTATATGAATGGCACTGAATTGTTACAATAATGTTACCTGCTGTGCCTTAAATACAAGCTTCTGAAGCATGTTTTGGTATTTCTCTGGTTCCTCCGTCATCATCCTCTGAAATAATCCAAACTTTAAACGATGAGCCAAAAAAGATTTGGAAGCTTATATTTATTCCAATGTATGTCTTTCAAAATCAAAGTAATGAATTCGATAAATCTTCTTGCCTTCAGAAGAAATGCTGAAGAGTAATAAGCCACCCTTGAGTCGGTGTCATCCAGGAGTTCCCTGAATAGATGAACATAAGTTTGTAAATGTCATGAAACATGTTGCACAGATAAATCATTTGGGTTTGTAAATGTGGAAGAGTCGATGAATCACCTAAAGAACTCCTCTCCGCCGACTTCTTGAAAAGCAATTGTATCTGCGGTGCATTTACCGATCAGAAGTAATAGCAGGGTGGCTCGAATATCAGAGGTTGCCCCTGGAATATTTCCTCTTCCTTTGCTTCCAACGGCGATACCAAGTGCAATGTTGTCAGTTGCTGCACCTGCTAGTTGAATCAATGGCCAGTAAAACAAAGCCGCTGGTACACGCGCAACCAGCTGTATAGGAACGATGGCTTGTCCACGAAGAAGCATTGCTGCCATTGATGCTGTCTCGCACGTTGAAACAGAGGCATTGTTGTACCGAGGTCTGTTGTCACCTTCATCCATACTTTCTTTATAGCTGTTACGATGAGAATTTTCAAATTTGCTGTTTCTATCAGCAGAATTGGGGACAGCATCCTCGTCAGTAGACAAAACTTTCAAGCACAATTGTGAGAAAAGAATGTCACACATCTGCTTGGAAACAACAGAGATAAGACACAAGTGAAATTAAACTTCATCTGGGTGAAAATTTCCAATAAGAGAAATAAACAGAATTGTCTTCTCTTCTCTCCCAGTATATCATATATGTACTATAAATATCAGCAAGCTTTAGAGCAAACAAAATGCTTCTAAGAAGATGTACCTTTAAGATATTAATCCGGTCAGTTTCATTTATTTGTGCCATCAAAGACAAAGCACTGCTCATTATGTCTATAACAGCATTTGCCTTTTCTAGTCGTCTGTCTTTATGATCCTGACTAGCATTTGCACCAGTTGATCGTTGTGTCTCATTCTCATCTAGTAAGAACTTGAAGCGCATAAGAAGCCTCTCCAGAATGAACAGGAAACCCCATCTGATAACACTGTTCCTTGACTTCAAGAGTCCACATAGAAGATGTATGGAAACACGTATATCAGAAGTAACCAGAGAGTCGGAGGCACCACACTGGGCAATCTTTTGCTGCAAATCTTTTATGCTCAACCATATACTTCCACCATTCTCTTCACTAATTTCCGCAATCAGAAGATCCCCCAACCAGATATATCCATTTTGACGGTATGTGGTCCTTTCTGAATGAAGAAGAGAGTGCAAAGTAGCCCAAGCTAGATTCACTGACATGCTTATATCATTTCTTAATTCTTGAATGCTTTCCATGAACTTGGAAGATTTGGTTATCTGTTTGAGATGCAGGAACTCTGTGTCTAAGTGAGTAAACGATCCTATTATCGTGTCAAACTTTTCAGTTATATTTGCCAAAAGCTGCAAGAAGGAAAACAAAAAAAAGAGTTAGAAAAGAGCTTTGACTGGCAAACAATTTAATTGAAGACTCTTCGTCAGATTCTTAGAAGAAAACTTGCAACATAAGATAACGAGGACAAACCTACCTGGTTTAGACGCTCGCTGTTGCTGAACCCAGACAATGCTGCAGCAATTGATCTTCGCAGGATTTCCCCTATGCCTTCAACACCAAGCTTAACAGAAATGTAGAAAGCTTCAGGTGCATCAGCAAGAGCAAGCCGAACAGCCAAAGGTTGAATCTCATCATCAGTGTACTCAGAAAGACCAGCAGTTGAGCATGCTTCATTAATTTGATGCAGGACATAGTCAAATAAAACTGAGTAGAGATTTCTTCTTTCCTCTCTAGTGGTTGCCAAAGAGTACTGTATCAATAAGATGAATCCCTTAATCTACTAGAAAATTATTGGGGCTCAAAGAATCTATTTGGATATTTTTTGAGAAAGATCATTCAGTCTAACAGATTACATTTTCGCAGTACCTCAAAGAAAATGAATTCCACACCACCAATCAGATCGACCTTGTCTATAAGAAAATTCGAGGCATTTGAAGTTGCTTTGGTAGATCCATCTGCTTCTGGATATCGATAAAACATATTCGTCATGATACAAATAAGCTTGGAATGAACAACTTCTGACCAAGAATTCCTTTTGCTAATTCCCAGAAGAGCTTTGATAACCTGGTTCAAGGAAAGTGACTGGCTCATAAGCGAGTACAACATGAGAACTGATTCAATGGTAGCATGCAGCAGGAAAAAGAAATCATAGTTACCAAGGTCGAAAATACAAAGACAAAGGACAGATCCAAATGAGATTAGGAGGGGAAAGAAAGAAACAAAAGCCCATATATCAGAAGGCATACGACTAACATACCCTTATGTCAAGACCATTTAGCTGGTTTCTCCTTATCTTGCCTCTATCACAGATAAAATAGAGTAAGCAGCTGAGAGCAGAGGCCCAAACGGATTCTTCCTTTTCCTCAACCTACGGAAAAAAAATTGAAGGTATAAAGTCCCAAACAAGTTTAGTTTCGACGTCAAGCAAAGAAGCAAGAAGAGAGTAAGACACCTGAACTAGGAGAAGAAGTATTTCAAATAAGATTTTCAATATCCAAGACTCAAAGTTCTCAATAGCTGAAGAGGTGCTTGACATCTTAGGCAAGTCTTTTGTTCTTGTCCCTTGCAGCAGAAGCCTATTTTCATTGTCGATATATGTTTCTTGGGCGTATTCTTCCTCAATGGTTGTAGCATTATCAATTACCATTGGCTCTAACAATTGTGCGTGAACTCCTAAATTTAGAATTAGATCAAATACACGAATCCTACAAGCTGCTTTGGTGGAGCATAGCATTTCCTGAAATAAATTTACATGCATGGGGAGAAAAGTTAGTAAGCAGTTTAAATATCACGATAATAAATTTAAGTGTCGAAAGTCACACCTCAAGCATGGACAGAGTAAGAGGAGCAGCAATTCTAGCGTCCAAGACATACCTTAAAAAGCAGGTTTTATCATAAGCTTGTCAACAGTAATAAAAAGCAGGAAAGGATGATTAGAAATTTTAATGAGACCAGGTTGGCAGTAGATTCACATGCTGCATAAGACATTTTATTAAAACAAAGAGCTTACATGTCGATAACAAGCTTTATTAGGACGCTCACAGCCACATCCATCGACGGCTTCCCAGTCTTGCTTGTTAACTGGGGTGATACAGTCATTTGATTTGAAGGGGTGGATGATGCCTCAGAACAAACAGCAGCGATCACCTCACCTACCTCGGCAGTGTTTAGGCGCAGTGGTTGTTGTTCACTGCAAAATCATGGAGGGAATGCGAGTGATTTGTTGTGATAAAGCGAAAGCTAATATTTGCATTAGAAAGATGCTCCTATGCAGAGAATCCCCTTTCATTCGCAACAGATACAGTTATTAACGCAAACGAGGTGATCAACCATGTGCATACACAGTAGTGGAAGAGCCGCTCTGAAACCACTCATAAGTCACAGTGAAATAAGATATAAGGATCGCAGAGAGTTTATTCAACTGAAACTCTTTGTCAGTACGCTTACCAATGTGATACTTAGAGAGGCTATCATCAAGCATTATGGTAAATGTTCAAAAGGGCAACCGTATTACGTGCCATTAAGTAAAACTTTAATAACAGTCATGCTATCAAGGAAGACGCAGCAAAAAATAAATGAGTAACATTAAGTAAATGAAGAAAAAAAACCAGATATCAAAAAGACATTCCATTATCTACCTGTAGTGACGATACTGAAAGAGTGGTCAGGCACGTGGACGAAATGTGTTTACAGTGGAATCATCCCTGCAAATCATGCAAACCCTCAATCTAAGAACTCACATAAAGTTTCAAAACAGTTGTATGCCTTACTATAAGAATTTGCCCATAACATCATCCTCTCTAGGGTACAGTTTTATTGCCTAGTTTCCATAACATCATCCTCACATAAAGTTTTTTGCTACTACTGCTCTATCACAATTGACAAATGGCGTCTGGTCTAGAGGAAAGAATTATAACCACTTAATGAAAACTAGGAGTCCAGTTTCTTGGCAGCTAGAACGAGAGACATGAAAAAGCTTCCAAAGCATAAAAGGCAAGTGTAGTCCTAAGCCATCCCTTTGCAAATTACTTCAGAACACCACGATAGAATACATACCAGATCTGCTGAGGGCCAGCTCTAGTGCGTTTGGAAGCTGTTATTGCTCGCAAGTGGGAGCGAGCTGAGACTGAGTTTGTTATCATTGTGACTGAAGCAGGCTGCAGCAGTTGTTCTAAGTAAGGCATCTCTGTGGTACCAAAATATTTCCAGTGTTGACCCTTCATTTTAGCTTCCATATCTCCTACAAGCAAGCCGGCAGCACCAACTTCCAGAAGATTACAATTGTTCATGTCTTGGAGATTAACAGGGTGTTCGCTGACCATGCAGAGAAAATGATCACTGATAGTTAAGTACTATAGCCATGCAATGAAGGAATTGCTTAAGACATTAATTGAATGAGTGTTTGTCTACGAATATACAAGTGTATACTCAAGAAAAGAAACAAAGATGCGTTTGAGCATTTGTAAGAACAGAAATTATCTACGGTGTACCCTTCAATAGAAGCTGATGATAACTGGAGCTCCCCAACCCAACGCCAATTAAGCAAGTCTGACGATATGTATTCAATGTCTTCTATAGCATTCATTTCTTGTATATTTGAAAAGTTTGAAACAGAAAGATTTGCTGCATCTTTTTTCTGTGGAGATTCTGCGGCATTTGCAGGGCTTAATTGGGAATTGAATGATTTGCTCAACAAAGAGGATAGAGATGGCAATAATTGTCTTGACGCAAGAGTAGCTCCCGCAAATGCTGCAGGTTGAAAGGATCGCCTTGGTATATGTAAAGCCACAAGGGAGCGCACATAATGCAATGACTTCACCAGAGCTGCAGAAGCAAAACTGGACACTGGTAAAGGAGAAGCACCTGCTGGTGCTGATAAAACAGGCAATG
Source organism: Cardamine occulta (assembly GCA_028015245.1). NCBI lineage: Eukaryota > Viridiplantae > Streptophyta > Magnoliopsida > Brassicales > Brassicaceae > Cardamine > Cardamine occulta. The sequence goes on along the minus strand of CM051373.1, from coordinate 10,610,036 downwards.
ATTTTTGCTTCAAACTAGCATCGCATTCAGCAATCAGGTTCACGCAAAATTTATCAACCTGCAGTAGTGTCTCCTCACCAGGCTTATATCTGTAGTGTAGAAACACCTAGGGCTCATTATTATGTAAAAATATAATCCATGGACTACTGTATACGTCTTACAGGCAAACCTCAAAATATAACAAAAAAAAAATTGTACACGTAATCTTTAAGTTTGAACAACCATTATGATCCCTTCATATACAACTGATCTATCAAATTAACCAAACATAGTAATCCCCATAAACAGAGCACAAATTATGGTTATAGTGAGACGGATGAGCTTAGGGACATCGATAAGTAAAGAGATGCTAGTTAAAAGAAGCAAATTAAAATAATCAAGTTACATCCTTCGACTAGAAAAATTTACCTTAAGAGATACCGTTTCAGTAGTGCCACACACCTCGTAACCACAGCTGGGCTGCAGAACATTAACAACGACAAATAGTTAAATCCATGATACTTGAGAAATATTAGATTGCAGCAATCTGCATCCTAGCTAAATCAGACAATAGGTCCACATAGCACTAAGTCCTCAAGTACTTCATACGTCAACCTGGGTTGATAATATATCTATTGATAGATTTTTCCGACTCTGCTCGCTTACTTCTAGGAGTCCTTCACCACATATTTTAATCCAAGACATCTGTTCATATTATCAATTGATTACCTGCGATCTCTCTCAGCTATAGTATGCTCTAACAGCATGTTGTAGGCCAGGTCAGTCGTGGCGGAGGCTGATAGATAATCCTGTAATCACCAAGTGATTGAGTGAGGTCATGTAATTCCTTAAACTTCACATATCAAATATTTCCAGTCAACTACCAAGGTTTCATCAAGCCAAGAAAATAGAAAATGGAAACAGAGTTCTCCATCACATATCTCTCTACCCAAATCTTTATCTACATTAGGCATCAAATGAGATGGCTACTGGAACAAGAGGAGCAATGTACTAATGTGTGAGGTATATAGCACAAGGTCTTCACTAAAATAAAACATGGTGACAAGTACAAGAGGACAGAACATTCCCATTTCCCAGCTCTAAAATCCCTAGATACTCAATTCCTCTCTTTACACATCATAGAACATGATCAAAATTGACCTCTAAATTAAACGAAAAAATGGAAACACATAGACGAGAGATAATCCCATTTCATAATAGGAATAATAAAACAAGCATAGCGTAGGTGTTACACACCCGGAGATTCCTGAGAGCTTCAGACGGAGCTATGGAAGGGATCGCGCCATGATGCGAGCTAGCCGGAGGAGAGGAGGAGGAGAGACAGTCCGCCACGGCTCGGCGCAGTGGCTCAGGAGGTTTTTTGGCAGAAGAAGATCTAAGGCGCGAAGCAGAGCCGGCAGCGCCCAGCTGCAGCAACCGAGAGCTTCCGGGGCTTTGACCGGGGCTAAAGGTGGAAGACATCAATCGAATCTCGCCGGAGTTACGCCACTCTTGCTGCGAGAAGTAAAAGACTTTTTCGATTTGGTTATGTTGCTGGCTAACGTCGTGTCCTTCACATCACAAAGATGAGCTGTCAAAGCTCTTCGTTTTGAATCCCATGGTGGAATCTAATCACGGAGACATGGTTTTTGCAATCTGGTCCCCGTTTTTATAATACTTCTAAGATTCAGTATCGTATCTTTATTCATTGATATTTTGGGCCACAATCCTAATGAGATGTACGTTTTAATATGTGGGGAAGTGTTATTGAAGACAGATGCAAATTCTTTAATAACATGAAAACACTATATACAAGATATGAATCAAAACTTCACAAGAATTAACATCACACTTATAGCTAAAGTTCGTTCCAATTGTCCAAAAATCGTAAAGATTGATTGTTAAATGTTTCACGAAACCAAACTCCTGAATGTTTGAGAACCTCGGACAATATAATCGTGGGCCCATAACCGAAAGAAAAAGGGGGCCCAATAAGTTGTCTCATAACCCACGTGACTTGCTGACTGTGTCGATCCGTTCTTCGCGCCCCACGGTTTGCTCCTTCCCCGATGGCGCGATAAAAGAAAATTTTATTTACATTTTTTCCCTTCTCTTTCATAGCAAATCTGTTATTTGTCGACCCAACAAAAAAAAAAAAAAAAAAATACAAATACAAATCTGTATCTCTGTCATTGATCCTTAATAGCGAGCGCTCGCCCAAACCCTAGATCTAACCCCAGCCGTCAGATGAGATTGATGGGGCAATCAGTTGTAGACCGTTGGAATCAGCAATGGTGGAGGTAGAATCGTATTTGTGGGTATCCAGAAGAGGCGTAAGGATTGTCTCGAAGTTGGTTGTTTTTTCATCTTGATGGCCAACAAGTCTAATTTCCTCTAGTTAATTTGCTATTTCGGTGATGTGTGATTTGGTTGCGCGTACGGGTCGGCTCCAGCAGCGTTACGAGGATGGCTCTCGTCTCGTAGCCGGGTACTGATTCTGATCCACCTTTTCTCTGTTTGCGTTTCTATCGTCTCTTTGGAGTTCGTATGTAATGTGATTCGTTCGATGATTGTGGGGGCGATTGATCATAATGGCTGTAAATGTTAGGGATTTGTTTTCATGGGTCTCTCTACGTATCCAAGTATTTGAGTCATTGCTTTAGTTTTTTTTTGCTATATGCGCGTTAATGGATGATGCAGCTTCGTGATTAATTTGGGCATTTGTATATGTGTTAAGGTATTATTCGTATTTCTAGCATTGCTTATGAGGATTCTCGTCACCTGTATCCTGGTTTGAGTCTCGATTCAAGATTCTTTGTCTCAGAATCATGCTTTGAGCTAGAGGATTTTTGTAGTTTTTACATGCTTAGCCTTTGTTTTGGTTTAAATGGTCATTTATATGTGACTTTAGCCTTTCGTTTTCTTTAATTTTTGTTTCCGGAGATGATGAACGTTGCTTAACAATTTCGATTTATAGGTGTATTCCGTTTAGGTATATAAACTCTGAAGAAGATGGTAATTCTGAATCTGGGAAAGTGGTTCAAGTGTTGATGATCAGCTCATCTAGTGGACCGGGACTTTTGTTTCCCAAGGTAATAAAATTCAATATGCCGTCGTTTCTTGCTTTTACCTTTGTTTGCAAATGAATTAACATATTCGATTCATGTAGGGAGGATGGGAGAATGATGAGACAGTCAGGGAGGCTGCAGCGAGGGAAGCAGTGGAAGAAGCAGGAGTCCGTGGGATATTAATGGTAAAACCCTTTCGCATACCGTCTAGCCCTTTGTTATTGTTAGCAGCTGGTGCTGAATGTGTAAAAAGGGGACTTTGCAGGACTGTTTGGGGAATTATGAGTTCAAGAGCAAAACACACCAAGATGAGTTTAGCCCAGAAGGATTATGTAGAGCAGCGATGTACGCGTTGTATGTGAAGGAAGAGCTAGAGACGTGGCCAGAACAAGTGACGAGAACACGGACATGGCTGACAATTGAAGAAGCAGTCGGGAGTTGCAGGCACGCATGGATGAAAGATGCGTTGGTGGAAGGATTCTGTAAATGGCATCAGGAGAAGAGGGAGAAAGGAGAAGAGATGACAGATGAAGATTTGAAGTAAGTGTGCATAAATCTCTGAGGTGTTTGGTTTCATTCCTTTTGAATTTTGTTTTTGCTCTTTTTCTTTAAAGTTATATGCATGGACAAGCTTGTGGCTGCGAAACATAGGAGTTTCAAAGTTTTAAAAGTCTAATTATTTCCCTGTTACACAGCTGTCTTCATTATTTTCAATAATTCTGAAACAAAGACAGCTCTTGACAATCACGTTTAATTATAAATCAGGATTAAGATATTGTCTGCCTTTTTCCGCCAGGAAATTTGTTTGATTGTAGACTCAATTTTAATATTACTACTTTGCTGGTTTTAACTTTTGGTGTAATTCAGATCTCTTATAATTATGACAGCGATTTTCTTGAGAAAATGAGTGATAATAGTAAGGGTCTTGCGTTGGTATAGTACTTGCCCAGTCATAGCTTATAGTAACATCTTTGACCACAAAACTAAAAAATCTCTCTTAAAATTTAAAATCTATAACATTACTTGTAATTTTACATCCAGAACCATTTTTCCTTACACCGCGAAACATATTGGATCGGTGTACCCATCCGTTGCCAGTAGTGGAACATATTAGCTGCAGAAATAGAAAGCAAAATATAAATTTGGTACAACGAAGAGCCGATTCAGTAAAACCGGAATGAGATCCTTGTTATATTTATTAACATGACTTCATTAAAGGCCCACCGCACAAACACTCGTTGTCAGTAAACGACGCCGCTTCAAGGTGATCAAAAGGAGAGCCCGTTGGTATACGCCCACAAAGCCTGTTATGGCTAATATCGAGATGGCCCACAAACTTAGCAGACGACAACGAATCAGGGATCCGACCCGATAGTTTATTGTGTGACAAATCAAGCGACACGAAATAGGTTTTAGACCCGAAAACGTCCGGTATGGATCCTTCCAACGCATTTTGGCTTAAATTCACAATACTAAAACCGGAATTGCTAAGGATCGAACCGGGGATTGGACCGGTCAATGAGTTGCAATCGAGATTCAGAAGGGAGAGTACCTTCATGTTACCCATCCAATCGGGTATCGGACCCTCAATATGGTTCTTGGATAGCTCCAGATCCGCTAACCGTTCCATACCCGATATTGACTCTGGAATTGACCCGGTGAGTTCGTTACGACCTAGTAACACCCTGCTCAACATCTTCAACGATCCGAAATCGGCCGGAATCACGCCGGTGATACCGTTTTCCGTCAATTCAAGATGCTTCAGCTCGGCGAGTGACGTCAACGACGGCGGTATCTCGCCTGACATTCGATTCTCCGCGAGGTTTAGAACAGCGAGTTTAGAGAGTTTGCCGATCTCCGAAGGAATCTCTCCGGTGATTTTGTTGCCGGCGAGATCGAGGATACGGAGCGAGGCTAACGAGGTTATGCACGGGGGAATCTCGCCGGAGATTCCTTTCCAGTCGGCGAGGACGAGGGAAGTGAGTGCGGTTAAGTCACAGACCGCCGGGTCCATGGAACCGGACATATAACCGGACCGGCCTGCCTTTTGAAAAATGGCGTCTTCAGATTCGCCGCGGAGAGAAATATCAGTGACCCGACCCGAATCAGGATCGCAGCTAATACCGTACCATTGCTTGCAACAGTCAGTGTTTTCGGACCAAGTGTTGAAGATACCGAGGTTAGGTTCGCTCAGTGACGACTTGAAAGCATTGAGAGCCGTCTGATCGGAAGGGGAGCAGCATCGGACGACGGAGATTACGGAGATGAAAACGACGGCGAGTAATGAACTAAACGGTGATGCCAACAACTTTCTCATTTTTTAAATAAATGTTTGATAGTGAAGAGAGTGGTGTTGTATGAGTCTTTGGATTATATAGAAACGTAGAGAGGCAAGAAAGGAGAGACATTGCATGTGCATGGTATCATGGGCATGTGCATGTTACTACTATTGTTCTATTTATTATTTTATGAATGTATTCTTATACCTTTCATTTATTGTACCAAAGAAGGGGATCATGTGTGAATGTCAGTTTTTCACTTTTTAAAATATTTAATTTATTCGGATGGATCGAGTATCCAACCATGATAAGGTAAAATATAAGTTAATCATGTTTTTAAATGTATGTATCATGTTTATTCTCTAATCAAACTTACAAACCCAAATCCTAAAATAAAAATCTGGATATACGAAAGAGATAATTTACGTAGACATTTAACTAATGCATATTCTTAAACGTACTTAGACTAGCTCATAAGGAAGTTCCTATTTTGATTATGGTAATGGAGGATGAACTTCCTATTTTCTAAGGTCTTTTGCCATATTACAGCAATCATTATGATTTCTACTTTACTGAAATTCCAAAACTTCACATCAATAAAAGCTTTTTACGACTAATTAGGATTGGTAATTTACCAATTATTAGAGACAGCATTTAATAAAACAAATATGGTTGGTCCTCCGTAAATACTTTTACATGTGACTCATGTGGTCCATAAATACTTTTAAGCATCTCCTCTGTCCAAACTTTCATCTTTTTCTTCTTCTTTTTTCCCCTAATATCTTATGCCAAATCTATTGTCCCCTTTATATTTGATCTAATTAGTTTATATTACATGTAACATTTTTATAACTATCTTACATGTAACCTTGATGAGATAATAATATTCATAATCAAAATTAATAGAGCTTTTCCAGCGTTTATGACCCAAATATCGTAATCCGCGTTGTCTTGGTTAGGACATGATTCAACGACCATCACATGCCCAGGGGTCAAAATCCATTTTCCTGGAGCTGTCTTTTTTTTTTTTTTTAAACGTATCAATCATTTTCTATGTCCTTGACTCCTTGCTTAATAGAAAAATAATAATTTCAATCAAAACCATTTGCAAATGCTATGTAGTGTCGTCGAATACAACCTGAATATAAAATTTGGTGGGATGCATGTGTTATACGGTTATACCTATCATACGTTTATTTATTTATGTTAGTTTCTCATTTCGATTTAAGATTGGGTGAACTGTTCGTGATTTTTTTCAGTGTCATTTCAATAATTATTGTATAAATCTTGGAACTATAGCACGGGTGAACACTTTTAACTTGGAACTGTTTTCAATTATATTTTAGGATAATTTAATTTGCGACTGACATGATAATTTGAATTCTTACGTCTTGGAAAGCAATATTTTTTGTCTTTGGCATAAAGGACGAATTTGTAGCAGTATCGGTCTCTATTGCATCATTTACACATTCGCTTCAGTTAATGTTAATACATTAAAAAAATGACAGGAGCAGCAAAAATGAAAAATGGTAGATGAATGCAGTCAGTAGCAACAAGTGATATCTCTTTATATTATCCATAATAAACTCAGTTTGCCAAAAGACCTATACATTGGTTTTCAACTCTTCATTTTTTTGTTTGGGATGAATAAAAAACAGAGTTAAAAGGAAATTTTTTTTTATATAGAGAAGACAAAAAGAAGGAACTTGATTTGTGTTCTGCAATGTGTTTATATATAGTGGATATGAGTGTATATATATGATATATATATATAGATTGTGGTAAGAGTGAAGTCAAGTAGTGGAAGAAGGTCCAGCCAATTCACCACCCCCTGAGATGGAGAGGAGAGGTCGGCGTGAGGTACTGCGACTGATGAGATGTGAATCAAGAAACACAACTATGACTGTTATATCATCATGAAAATGTCTCCTCACTCCTCTATCAATCTTTTTTAGATCAGAATATCTCATTTCTCTCTTCTTTGCTGCCTCTCTTAGAGCTGTTTTTATGAGTTTCCTTGCAATTCCCTGCATCCACATGTTCTCAATCTATCCATTTGCACACAGAAACGAAAAGAAAGAAAGAGCAAGCAAGCAATCTTACATTACGCGGGCAAGTGTTCACAATGTCAACAGCTTCTTGATTGCTCAAGTGCTCCCACAAGCCGTCTGATGCAAATATAAGAAACTGATCCTCTGGATGGATTTTGTGTACTGTAATTGCAGGCTCTGCTCTAAGGATGGGCTCATGGAAAATCTCAGGGACCCTGAACTTTGCCAATAGTGGTTCCCGGTTGAATTCTGCTTTCTTTAAGTAGGCATCACCAATCGACCGTGAGACCTTTAAGAACCAGCCAAATGTTTCAGAATTATAGTTAAGGTAAATCTTCCATATTGTCAATCTTTTCTTATACTTCTTCTTGTAACGAGTCTGGAAATTGACAATTTTGCATTTACCATGGAAGTACTTTTACCTGTATAATACCTTTGACACGCCAAACTTTGTGCTTCAAGACCACAATCTGAGGATCATTTGGATGCAACGAGCGCAACTCCTCTCTCACAGATTCAAGACTAGCATTGTGCTCGGACGATAATTGAACGGCCTTGACAACTTTAAACGCTTTTTCCAGTCTTCCTAGCACAACCCGAGAATCCCCGGCATTTGCAATGTACAATAATCCACTACATATGATCCCTACCAGACAACATGCTCCAACAGAAGCAATCTGTGGTTTAATCTGCCACTGCCGCCGAACAAGAGAAAGAAAGTCTTCTTCTGTAGTTAGAAACGCTTTGGTTATGACAGAGGCAGACATTCCATGATTCTCTGATGTAAACTCTGCAAAACCAGAAAATGCCAACCAAGTTAGCACATAGAGCTAGTCCCAAATTCACATATCTAATTCAGTAAAAAGAAGGAAACCGCGTACTCCTGATGTTGTCAAAGAGATGTTTATTAACAAACCGGGCTGCTTCTGGACCTCCATGACCATCATAAACACCAACAAAAGTAGCTTGAGGACCAGAATCAAACATGCTAACGGGTCCAGACTCAAGCTTGCTATGATCTTCAAGAAGATTATTGGCTTGAATGACAGACATAGAGAACTCTCCAGCAACATGGTTACCAGAATCTTTATACCAAAGAAGGCCATCACATCGTCCATTAGCGTCATTTCTGGTTGAATGTTCTCCCTTCACAGAAGGTCGCCTCCAACATGGTGCTACCATCCGCAAAATTGTTGCTGATACCATAACTCACATAATCCCCTCAAATATTTCACTTCGTCTAATGATTACTAACACCCAAATTTCGCTATTCCTCCTTCCCTAACATACAAAATTCCAAACATCCCCATTTGAAATCAATCAATCAAGCTACATTGCCACATATACAATACAAAATTTGGATCTGTAATCAGACAAAACTAGAGCAAGTTTTGTGATGAGTTGATGATACCTTTTGTGGAATCGCAAAAAAGACGCGAAATGATTACCGCCCGACCAAACAAAAAGCGAAACTGGATGAATAGGATCGAGATCGGAAGCAGATTGTTTACGAGGAATTACGATAAGAGGGAATCGTAACTCCGGTTGGATTACAAAGAGAAAGAAGGAAGAGAGATGAAAACGACAACCAAAAAAAAAAAAAAACAAATCTAGCAGCGACTCTGTCAGAATTCCATATCTGGGGGTTCAATTTCTCTGAATTTTCTCTCTTTTAATTTTTTTTTCCTTTTCGTTCGATACTTTTCCATTTGCTTTCGCGTTTAGCTGTTTAGGCATTGACCTCAGAAACAACCCGACGTTTTAGGCAGCCTTTTCTCCCAAATTTAGCAACGTTTCTCCATTTTTATTAATTTTATACTACTAATTTTTATACGTTATTTTCAATTATTATAAGCAAAAAAATGTTATTTTTCAAGAGAAAATCAAAACTACAAATTGGTATTCTGCCGCGGAATCATATTTTTTACCGAACACAGAAAATTGCGGAATAGTGGATTATGTTATGAAACGTAAACCGTTAACGTTTTGGATGAAAAAATTGCAAACAAATTTGTATTCAACCATTAAACATATTATTAGTAGTCTAATCATGCATTAAGCTACTGTCATTTGTTTTTTTTAATTTGATTGATCGATTAAAAAGTTTAATTTTTTTCATATATAATTACATCCACTTCTGACTTGTGTGTTGTTGAATATAGTCAGGAGAATAAGACGTTTGAGGCTCAACACCTTCACGAAAACCATTTGCCCACGTCACCGTATTCGCTTCAGCCTTGAAGCGTAAAACAAATAAAAGGAAAATGAGTAATATCTTTAAATTAGCTTACATATCAATTTAAAATCTGCAAATTGGCATGTTGTCCTCACAGGCTTAGACCCACACAGATTGTTTTCCGTGACAGTTTTGACCACCATAACCCCTTTTTTTTGTCCTCTAAAATAAAACTCTGACACGTCCTAGAAACGGATTAAACATAATCTACAAATGTCTGATTCTAATTAACACATCATTATTAATTAACTGAAGACCAAAAGCAAAATATATACATTTATAAACAACTTGGCCCATAATCCATCGATTTCACTCTCCTCCTCATATCTCAATTATTAGAGGTAGATTTCGCAAACCCCCACAGTTCGACCCATTAATCAACCAAACTTATTTATGAATTAAAATTCAATAAACCAACTGCTTTGACCACGCGTCAGTTCGGACGTCGAGTTCAAGATAACAACACCGTTTAAATCTTTATTATAAATATACCCATCTCATTTATTGAAAAGAGGATGGTAAAATCAAAGAAAAATAATACATACTCTTCTATTTCCATCATCTTCCGAAAACTATCTTATTTACCGAACTGAAATTCTACAAATAAACCCGACCTAATTACTATACCGAATTCTATTCTACTCAACGAAAATATCGACATACCTTAAATAAACTTGTTGTGATCTTATCCACCAACATCAATTATAAAAAATACTATAATTTAGAGTAAACTCAAAGAAAATGAGGAATAGCCAAAAGAAAAAGATATGAAAGAGAAACAAAAGGTCCGGTATATGATGCCATAAGCCATTCTAGAATCATTGAAATGCATATTAAAATCATCTGTAATTCCGGGAAAGTGGAGAGGGTATTTCCGTAAATCCCCTAGAAGACGGAAAAGTGGGGATGGTGGAAGGAGGAGAGATGATAAGAGTTGGAAACGCGTCTCTATGAGCCCCATATTCCATCGAATTCATCATCTCTCTCTCTTCATCTCTCTCTCTCTCCTCAACATCGATCCGTGACACGCCGGAGGAGCAGGGAGATCAACAAGACCATGGCTCAGAGAACGGAGAAAGAAGAGACGGAGTTCAAAGTTCTCGAAACCTTGACTACGACGACAACAACGACGCCTCTCTGTACCAATAACTGCGGCGTCACAGCTAATCCGGCGACCAACAACATGTGTCAGAAATGTTTCAACGCTTCCCTCGTATCCGCTGGTGTTGATTCCGGTTCGATCTTGAAGAGATCTGCGAGATCCGTTAATCTTCGTTCTTCACCAGCAAAAGTCGTAATTCGTAGCAGGGAGATCGATGCGGTGAAGAGAGATCAACAGATCGTAAACCGATGTTCTGGTTGCCGGAAGAAGGTCGGGTTGACCGGATTCAGGTGCCGATGCGGTGACCTTTTCTGCTCCGAGCATCGTTACTCGGATCGTCATGATTGTAGCTACGACTACAAAACCGCCGGTCGTGAGGCGATCGCTAGAGAAAATCCGGTGGTCAAGGCGGCTAAGATGGTCAAAGTTTAAAATTATTGGATCCAAAGGAAAAATCTCAACCGTTGAAACTTGTGCTGGTTCAAAGCTCGATCTATACGATCGGAAGAGATGCTCGGAGAACATCGATTTGGTTGGTGCTGTTTGTAAAACGAAGATCAGAGATATTCTCTGCTCCATCAAATCTGAACCTCATTTTTTTTTTTAACCTTTTTTTTCTTTCTCTTTAATTATATTAGTGAAATGATTATTATTGTGGCTTACGGATTCATGAATTTGCTTCGGATGTGATTATCGAGAAAAGTTTTCGATGTGTATTGTGTAGATTCGGTAGAAACGAAGGGTAGTTTGGTAATTTCAGTAACGTGTCTCTGGTTTCGTTTCGTTTCGTGTGGTAGAAGATTAGCTGTACTTATCACGATATTTTTACTTACGAGTCATTGTGCGTCACAACTCACTACCCAATTTCTCTCGACAAGTTTTACCCTGCCGTATTAAATTGTAGCCATTAACGTGTTTGAGTTGTATCGAAATAATAAAGTGCGTAACATATTAAATTATAAATTAAACTGTTAGTTCTTTAATATATAACAAGAGTTTAATTTACGCATTCTATACAATGATATTTTCTATATTTTCTTCAACCCATATCTTGCAGATTTAACCGAAACAATGGCGACTAACAAATACCTATATACAACATTCTATTTCACTATTAACATTTGATTTCCCTTCATATCTCATACAAGATACAACTATCGTCGTAGTCAGGGCCATTTTAGAGACTCGTAACAAAACTAACAAAATTCATTTATACTTAAAGAGCTGAATACTTTAGAAAGCTATTTGCATTTAATTTATATTTAAATAAAAATTAAATCTACAGTTCAAAATTTGAATAGATTTTAATCTCTTTTAGGTTTAATTTTAGGCCATATATACTATACACATTAATTCTGGTAGATTTTACTATTTATGGTTTAGATTTTTAAAAAATTGATAGTTCAAATGACTATGACAAACAATGTTTTATAGAGTAAACACGTGAAAGATTTTTGTAAATTTCAGATAACGTGTAAACAGTACTCTCTCTGTTTATTTTATTTATAGTTTTAGAGTTTAAAATTTGTTTCATTATAAATAATTTTTTGGAATTTTTTCCAATGCATTTTTTTGACAAAATTTTTGTTATTATCCATATTATTTTAATTTAATGACCAATGAAAAAACTGTAGAGTATGTTAATGAGGGATATAAGAGACAAATTAATTGTTTTCTTAATTAGTATGCAAAACACTTAAATTATAATAAAATAACACAGAGGGAGGATAATTATATTGCAATCCACTTATTAAAAATTTTAAAACAAACTTTAATTAATCATCAAAAAGTGTGCTACTTAGCCTACTTGGAAAATTTCCATTGATTAATTAATTAGTACCAAAAAACAAACAAAAAATCTCTTATAGTATTTTGGCCCAACCCAATTAAGAAAGGAAATATTAATGTTTGTTTTAAATTGAAACACAAAACGTTTCGTTTTATAGATGAAAAGATAATCAGGAGGGGCCTTGTCATATCTAATTCGTTCCGTCCGTCGAAGCAAATCCCTTTGATATTAATCAGGAATCGAGTCGGTTGTTTTCTGGATTTCTCCGACAGAAAACCCAAACCCTAGCTCCATCACTTGGAGAGTTCCGTTCTCGAATTGAATCGCACTTGGGTTAGGGTTTTAGTGGCGTGTTAATATATACCCGATTTGTTGTTGTTTTTTTTCTGGTCTCTCATTGCGGCGATGGGAAGCACCGATCCGGTCGATGATCGGACCTTCAGTGGTAATTTCAGTGATGAGGGAGTGGCGAAGTTGAAAGAGGGAGTGAAGGATAAACTGAAAGAGTTTATGGGGGATTACACGGATGATACTCTTGTGGTACGATTTCTTCAATTTGATTTCAATTCTCGATTTTTTTCGATTTTTTTTTTTGGAATTGATCGAGAGTTGATGTAGCATCATTATTGTATTGATGATACAAGGAACAAGTCGTGTTCCTTGTAGCTAGCATTGCTGAGTTTTGGGATGAAACTTTTAGTTGCTCTTGTGGTGCTGGGAAATCTCTTAGAATTCATATGACCCTAAAGTGTTTTGATTTCAGGAATATGTGATAGTGCTGCTTAGAAATGGGAGAAACAAAGAGGAAGCCAAGAATGAACTGAAAATATTTCTTGGAGATGATAGTGACTCTTTTGTGGCCTGGTACTTTGATATTTCTTACCTTTCTGAAACTAATATTATTACCCTTATTATAGAAATCATTTTGTAGAAAATCAAATTCACTAGGAGGATATATGCAGGTTGTGGGATCATCTGGCTGAAAGTGTGGATGAATACTTTAGTTCTCATGTTGCCCTACCTACCATTAAAAGCTCACTGATAAGCAGTCAGAATGAGGATGAAGTACCTGTGCTTATGGATACTGAATCTGAAAAGGGACGGTCTGATCAATTACACGGTGCTCGCTGGGGTAGACAATGGAGAAGCCAGCCAACTAATGGTTCTGAGATTCCTCCTCTTCTAAGTTCTGAGGTTCACAAAATTCACAACTACGAGAAGAAAGATCACAGACCCAGACATGATAAAAGGTCTCTGTCTCCACAGTCTCAATCCCACAGGAAAAGGTCTAGGACTGACAACTCGCGGAATGAAAAGGTCTGTATTTTGTTATTTTCTGTTGAATAGAGATCATCATGTAGTATTTGGATTGGAAAATTGATAAAAATGCTAAATTAGTTCATTGGATGGGATGTCATATTTTATTGTGAAAATGTTGTCAAGAGTAAAATTTGGGCCAGAGGGCTATTATTGTGTTCTGATTTATATGGGACTAACATGTGAGACATTGTGTTGTGAGGTTGCCTTGTGCCAGTCTTCTAATGCATATCCTGCTGTAAAGCTAATGTCCGGATACTGGTTATAGTTCTCTGATTTTGTTTTCTTTGACTTGTTTGATAGAGGGAGGCTAAACCTGATGTCTCTCGCCGGCTGCTTCAGTCTGCTGTGCGAGATGCTCTGGCTATATCAAAGCCGGCAAATAGTTCGACTGAACCCTCATTAAAACGCCTTCGTTCAGTGGTGTCTGCATCTACGCAAGACTCATCTGACCCTGACCCAGCTCGGAAAATTCGATCTATTGCAAGGGTTTTGAATCCCATGGCCCCTGTTATAAAAGCTGTTGCCGAAGCAGCTGAAGATGCCAAAAAAACAAAATCTGGGAGAAGTGTCTTTGACAGAATTAGTCATTCTACTGAATTTTCTGAGACACTAGACCAACATATGGTACTTCGTGAAGCTTCCCCTGAGAACGAAGAACGTAGGAATTTTAGCAAAGATCAGGAAGTGGTACAGCATCAATACACATACAGTCTTGACAACAATGGACTGTATGCTGAGAACATGACACCTTTTGACACTGGCTTGCAACCAAATTTTACGCCTGATCGAAGCAGACTCGGTTCAAGTGTTAATGTGTCTCACCCAGGTACTTTTCCTGGTAATGAAAGTAACAAGCCAAAAAGTTTGCAGCATTGTTTAATTGATGACCCCAAAAGAGTTAAAGGGACGAATTATCAGAATCAACTTCCTGATGTTACAACCAAGCATAAGACCGCAAGTTTTTCTGGCTATGTAAATACTGGGAAAACAGTAAGGTTAGAGGAGCAAATGAATGTACCAGATGTGGGTCTGCAAAGATATATGGACGGAGGAAGATTAGTTTCTAGTGAAGCTGTCGCACAATCATCAACCGATAAACGCTTGAGTTATACAATAAGGAATAGAAATGTAAGTTCCACGTTTTTGACGAATGCTCATAATACTAGCTATTTAAATGACAGTCTTCTTCAACAGTTTGTTGGCTATTAAATAGAAAATATCCTGATATTTTCTTGGTAATATTTACCTGTCATGGCTATGTTGCAATGATTTACAAGCTGGCTTGTTGTTCTTTGACAGATAGCTCCTGCTACCAATGTGAGAGAAGATTCAACAACTAAGAACTCTGTTCCTGGTGAGTTGTCAAATTTAACCAGTCTTAAGCTTTTTTGAACTTTCATGGTCTTGGAATTTCTCTCAGTCCTTGACAAGTTCACTGCTTTGATTCCTTTTGTTGTAATTCTTTTGTATAAGTTGGTCTAATGATGATGTAATGGCATTTGCAGGGACATTATCCACTATCCGCCCGTTGGAAGATGCTAGTTCTCGAACTATCTTTGTCGCCAATGTAATAAATTGTTATTGTTTATTCACTCCTGAACTGGATTTGAGCAAAAACTTGTCAATTGTTGTATTGAGTTGAATGTGATTGGTCGTAAAACAGGTTCATTTTGGTGCCACCAAGGATAGCCTTTCAAGGCATTTTAACAAGTTCGGTGAAGTGCTTAAAGCTGCCATAGTTACAGATTCAGCAACAGGGCAACCAAGTGGGTAAGTTGTCTGAATTCACGACCCTGAGTAAATTGTCTTGGTATATGATTATGCACAGTTCTGTTATCGGGGACACCTTAGTTACCAAAGTTGATCACCTTTTGCAGATCAGCATACATCGAGTTCACGCGCAAAGAAGCTGCAGAGAATGCATTGTCTCTGGACGGTACCTCTTTCATGTCTCGGATTCTCAAGGTAAAAATTGAGATCTGGATTTTACTATGTTTACCATACCAGCTAGTGTTTATGGTCTTTAGGATTGGTTAGAATCTTAATGCATGAAGATCAATTGTGTATTATTTATGGATGCAGATTGTGAAAGGAAACAATGGTCAATATCAGGAGGCTGCGCCGAGCATGACATGGTCTCGAGCTGGAAGGTTTACAAGAGGAGCCCCTTCATACCGAAGAGGTGGTGCATTTAGAGGTCGTTCTATCGTCAGGGCTGGATCCAGAAGTATGCAGTGGAAGCGCGATTCAGCTGACGCCGGAAACAACATTGTAGCTCCCAATGCTCGTAGTCTCACATACGTTCGAACCGAATCGAAATCAGACGGAAATGCAGCGATTGAAGGATAAAAAGAGAAGCAAGATATTATTAGATAAAAAAAAGGAAGATGAGTTTTATCATTTTCCCTTTCGGATACTCCCAATTTGTTTTTTTTGTTCTCTAAAAGCGACTCTTACTTGTATTGACTTTTATTAAGCTTCTTTTCATCGTTTGGATATTAAAGGGAACAAAAAAATTGTATTTCAAAGCTTTTCTCTCATGGTGATAACAAGAGATACAAGTTTCCTAAACACAGCCCAGCAACGCACAAGATAGAAACAACACGAGCTCTGACGAACAACAAATTGAGATTCTTAGCAACCTGAAGTGTCAAAGTAAGAATCTGCAACCTACCTAACTCTTCCATCTTTTTGAAGAAATACATTGGCTTCAACGATCGTCTCACCATTAACGCCATTGCAAATGGGAATCCAAAAGCTATACAGCTCTGAATTGTCATTTCCAGCATCGGATCAGATCGATTCGCGTACAAAATCGCTCCTCCAAGGATCAGTTGAGTCAAACCTAGAACACCCATGGCTCCACTTAGACTGTACATATTCTTCATCATCCCTTCCAATACTTGTCTCGTCTCATTCCCTAGCGCCGACACGTCACGTTCCACCGTAGGTCCCTCGATCTCCTGGTGCTTCATCTTCGGCTCTTCTTGCTTCAATTGCTCTGGCTTCTTCGGCTCGACCTCTCCGCTTGGTGTCGAGAAATACCTCCTCGGTGACCATGTTTCAGATCGCAGCTTCTCGGTATTGGTATTGGTGACGTAAGCAGAAAATGATCTTAAGAGAGTTAGCTCATGAAGTTCTGATCTGTGGATCAGATGGTTTCTTATGGGAGATGAGGAATGGAGATGAGATCGAGAGAGGAGGGATGGAGAAGACAAGGGTTTAAGGAATTTAGAAACCAATCGACGAGAGATCATCATCGTCGTCGCCGGATTGGATGGAGAGAAGCTCTACGTATTTAGGGTTTCTTATTGAATTGGGTTAACTATTTGGTCATCTCTCATCAGCAAGCCACCAATTTTCTTATGTTACTGGGCTCACTCTTTCAATTTGACCCAATCCATCAAAAATTATAGCTCTTCTTCTACTCCATAGAAGATAAGTCAACGGTTTTCATCTTAACCGGTTTTTGTTTATACAATCCATCGATAATATAAGGATTTTGGTATTAATTAACAACGATCTTAAGTTTTTTAAAGATTCACTAGATTCGAATCCGCAGATCAATTGTTTTAATACAAATTTATAATTTTTTTTATTTATTTACTGTTTATAACTTTTTTTTATTTTTCATGTAATTTAAATTTGCTAAGATTGTGTTTCTTTACTGTTTATAGTTTTATTAATTTTGGTTGTTTTTATATATCTGTTGATTTTTTGTTTCTTTACGGTTTATAATATATTTAACATGGTTCTAGCTCATTTGATCTCTTTTGGTCCGGTTTTGTCACATCACATTTGTCAACTGATAAAACCAAATCTATAAAACAGCTTTCATCTTAGATTTGCTTGACAATAAATGAACGAAGATTAAGATAACACCTTACATTTCCAGACTCTTGATTTGTCCATTTGTATACAACGAACAATGAGAAACCACCATAGAGAGATTAACAATAATATAGGGCTATGCAAAGTCTTATCCAAATGCTCGCTTAATTCCAAATTTACCACCATATTTAACAAACCAATCAACTTGAAGTTGTGTCCAAGTAGCAAAATTTCGGAAATCTAGAATTCGTTCAATAAAACTGGATTAAAGCAAGGCTAATGTGATGTACTTTAAGAAAGAAAACACACAATAATCCACTTTGCATACAAATTTTGTAAAATTAAAATAGAACCTCTTCTTTGACTGCACACTGTTTCCAAAAAATTAAAAGAGAGGTCAAAATATACTCTTCGTTCCTATAGTAGGAAAAGTCTTGGACGTAAGATATCCAAAAAAAAACAGAAAAATCTTCCCTTCTCGTTGAAAGATTGTAAACACCAAACAACATGGCATTTGATCTAGTAGTATGATTTTCACTTTGGGTGAAGGGTCCCGAGTTCAATTCTCGAAATGCCCCATTGATTTTTGTGTAGATGCTCTTAATTCAAGCAAAAATTTTCTTAAAAAATCAGATCTCTATTTAGTTATACTTATATTGCAGATTTTGATCCAAGTAAATCACCACATAGCACCCATTCATTTCACCAAAAAAAATTCTTAAGTGCGTAATGCAAAGAAAAAGAACATACCGCTCTTTCACGTTCAATCAATGAATCTTTTTAACCTCGTAAAATAAATTATACAAGGATTCAAGAATTGGCTTTTAGATAGCATAAAGACGAAATAAGGCTAGAGTGAAAGAATCCAGAGGTATTCTGTATGGAATTCGTATGGAGGAATCGAACCTATAACCTACATCACATACCTCTCACACCTTCCAAAATATAAAACACCTCAGAAAAAAATCAATATCCTAAGCCTTCCTTTTAGCGTCTTTTGACCTTGAATGATTCAAACCCTTGAGCTTGTTTACCTGGGGATTGAAAACAACAAAGTTAGAAACAGAGGAATCCCTCCCGCAGAATAAACAACCCAAAAAAGAAGTAGAACACACACTTCCAACATTAAATAGTTTGACTACTGTGATTCCAGGAGTTCACTGAGAAAAAACTGAGTCAGTACTAAAAGAAGTTGTGTCGTTGATGCATTCCCAATCACATCCATGGCCTATAACCCTCACCGACACCAATATCTTCTTTCTCTTCTCTTCCTGCCGCCATCTTTTCTTGCTTTCTATAAATTTCTGTTTTTCAAATCCAAAGCCATTTAAGGATGTATAAATCATTTGATCAAATTTAAATGATCAGACTTTAGAATATCATAATGAAAAAAAATATTGAAACCAAACTTTCTCTCATCGTATCAGAAACCAATGAAATTTAAACCTTTCATTGACCAGACCTAATCGACATGTATAAGACTTGGCTCACCTTTTGATCCTCACCGGATTCCTGCAAATTGAGAGGAGAAAGACATTTTTCGATTGTGAAGATAGATGCCATAGAATCATCACATATTATCACACGCACACAATGCCATAGAATCGTCACATATCATCCTAATAGCAATCAATACAGAATGTTAGATATAATTGAGTAAGAAGGTTGATTGATTCCTGATTACGAACAACTATTCAGATTCAATTTAGGATACAAAATTGAAAAAGAAGACGATAACAAAAAAAATAGACGGAAGAAAGAATTACCTGAGAGAGAATCGGAGATTGAAGAAGACAAACCGAAGGAAGATTCGAGAAGTTTCTTCAAAACAAAGCCTTTTCAACGCCGTCGGCTCCGATGGGTTTCTGACTCCAAGCACCGAGCTTCGTTTCTAATGACGGAAAACCAAAAATCTCAGAAATCAAATAAGAACAATCCAATTGAAATCAAATTTCCTTTATTCCAATCAATACGAATAGCTGTTCATTAAGAAACAGGTAAACGCTCACCATATCAAGCTTAACAAGCTCTTCAATGGCGATTACAGAGACGAACCAATTCTTTATCAATTTTTCAATACATGCAAAATGAATGTTCTGTTTGTTATAAGCGTAACAACTTTTCCATATTGTATATAATCCATACACGTGTCACTCTTGTTACCGTTGTTTTATTTACTTGAACCATCGAACCCTCTGTTTCATTGTGCCACTTTATCAGAACCATTGTGACTGGTTTATTCTGGCGTTTAACCATTTTTCTCTCCAATATCAGTTCCGATTATTTGATCATAACATCTGTCATAATAGATGGCAGTTGTGTTGTTGTATGTACGTTCCCCACCAAAACTTTCAATTGCGAAACATGGAATACAAGATGTATTTGTGATCCAGCAGGTAGTTCCAGTTTGTAGGCCACTGTACCACATTTATCAATCACTTTGTAAGGACCATAATACTTTGGAGCAAGCTTTTGATTCGACCTCAAGAGTACAAAATGTTGTCTATAAGGTTAGAGCTTAACATACACGTAATCCCCGATGTCCAGTACTCTCTCCGTTCTGTGTTGATCTGCCATTTGTTTCATCCTATGTTGAAAACGCAGTAGATGAAACTTTAATATATGAATCATATGTTCCCTCTCTGCTAAACTCTTTGCTACCATTGCCACTTTCGTTTCACCTGGTAGATATGGTAGATGAACTGGTGGAGGTTGTCCATATACAGCTTCATACGGTGTCATTTGAGTAGATGTATGAAAGCTTGTATTGTACCAATATTCGGCTAATGAAAGCCATTTACTCCACAAGGTTGGTCTGTCACTACATATACACCTTAAGTAAGTTTCCAAACATCTATTCACCACTTCAGTTTGGCCATCACTCTGTGGATGATATGCTGTAGAAAATTGCAGAGAAACTCCTGTAAAGTGAATAACTCCTTCCAAAACTCACTGAGAAACACCGAATCTCTGTCACTTACGATAGACCTTGGACAGCCATGTAATCTGTAAACCATGTCCATAAACGACTGAGCCACTGTCACTACACTATACGGATGTTGCAATGACATGAAATGTGCTGCCTTAGTTAATCTATCCACCACCACATATATGACTGTTTTACCATCAGAACTAGGCAATCCTTCAATAAAATCCATGGACAAATCACATCAAATAGCCTCAGGAATAGGTAGTGGCTGTAGCAAACCTGGTGAAGCAGCATTATCATACTTGCATGTTTGACAGACAGTGCAGCTCCTTATATATTTCTGTATATCCTTAGACATGCCTTTCCAATAGAATAACCCTTTGATCCTTTGGTTAGTAACATCCCTTCCCGAATGTCCACTAAAACCTGAGCAATGTAGCCGTTGTAATATCTCTTCTTTTATTCCCAATACCATTGGAACAACAATCTTGCTCTTTCTTCTTAGAATGTTCTGAGTCTAAGAATAAAATTTTCTGCTCCCTGGTTTTTTCTTGATTTCTTCGATGATCTGTTTCACTTCTGCATCATTATCATAATTTTCTTGTATTTTTTTTAACAAATCACATTCAAGTACAGATAATGCCATGTGCAAAATCTCAGCTCCTTCAACCCTTGACAAAGCATCTGCTGCTATATTTTCTTTTCCTTATCTGTACTGAATTTCATAATCAAATTCCAGTAACTTTGGCAACCATTCTTGTTGAATAGGCATGTTTAAACGCTGCTCTAGAAGGTATTTGAGACTTCTCTGGTCTGTTTTGATTATGAAATGTGTAGGAAGTAGATAATGACGTCATTTCTGAACTGCAAACACTACTGCCAGTAATTCTTTCTCATAGATTGAGAGATGTCTCTGTTTCCCTTTAAGATGCCTGCTGATGTATGCCAAAGGGTGACCTTCCTGCATCAATACTGCTCCAATCCCTTGAACAAGCATCTGTTTCTACTACAAACATTTTATTAAACATAGATAGAGCCAATACAGGTGCTTCACACAAGGCCTTTTTAAGCTGTTCAAACGATTCTTGAGCTTCAGTGTTCCAGCAAAATGCATCTTTTTAGTTAGAGCTGTCAAAGGTCTGGCAATAGCTCCAAAATTTCAAACAAACCTCCTGTAGTATCCTGTTAAACCCAAAAATCCTCTTAACTGTTTCAAGTTATGAGGTACTGGCCATTCATAAACTGCTTTGATTTTATTTGGATCGGTGGATATTCTCTTAGCCTCAATATAGTGTCCCAAATATTCTACCTTCTCTGTAGCAAAGGAACACTTGCTTTTTTTGGCATAAAGATTATTCTCCCTCATCAGTTGGAATACCATTTGCAAATGTTGAATATAAACTTCTTTTGATTGACTGTATATCAAAATATCATCAAAGAAAACCAATACAAATTTTCTTAAGTGATCTTTGAACACTGCATTCATCAAGCCTTGAAAAGTAGCAGGTGCATTTGTGAGACTAAAAGGCATGACAATGTATTCATAGTGACCACTATGTGTTTTAAAAGCAGTCTTATGAATATCCTCTTTTTCCATCCTAACCTGATGGTATCCAGCTCTTAGATCAATCTTAGAATACACTTTAGAGCCTCCTAACTCATCCATAAGATCCTCTATCAACGGAATAGGAAACCTATCCTTCACAGTCATTCCATTCAATCCTCTATAATCAACACAAAGTCTCCATGTACCATCTTTTTTTTAACCAATACTACAGGTGATGCGTAAGGACTAGAACTTGGTTGTATAGTTCTATTACTAAGCAATTCCTTAACCATTTTATCAATTTCATTTTTCTGGTGTAAGGCGTACCTGTATGGTCTCTGGTTTATTGGATTTGATCCCTCCATTAATGGTATTTTATGATTATGGTTTTCTCTGAATGGAGGTAAAGCAGTTGGTTCCTCAAAAATATCAGCAAAGTGCCTTATTAGCTCATCTATCTTATCTACATTGTCTGCATCTTTTGTCTCTGTACTTAGAGAATACAATGTCATTTTTTCTTTTTCTTCCCTTGATTTTACAAAAATCATTGGCAGTTGAGCTTGTTCTTGTTGTCTTTTCCTCCAGTTCATCGATTTTATCTCCCTCACTGAACCTTGTTTAATGCCTTGTAGCATTATTTTCTGTTTTCCCAGCATAAATCCCATTTCCAATGAACTAAAGTCCCAAGTAATAGGTCCTAAAGTTTTCAACCATTGGATACCAAGAACCACATCACAGTTTCCCAATGGAATGATCATAAAGTCTGCTTGACAAGTATAGTGTCTGATTTCCCATTGGAATTGTTTTACCAAACCACTTACTTTCAAAAATCTTCCATCTGCTACTTCCACTTTTGTTAAACCTGCAGCTTCAGTTTTGCAACCTAACTTCTCAGCCATTTTCTTATCAATGAAGTTATGTGTCGATCCAGAATCAACCAACAAGAAAATTGTTTTCTTCTTATGAACTCCCCTGATTTTCATTGTTGTAAAATCAGACACACCTGAAACTGCATTTACAGATACTTGTGGTATCCTTTCTCCTTCTTCATGGTCCTGCATAGCATCCATAAACTCCTCTTCATCCTCTTCATTACTTTCCATTGAGTATAGCTAAGTATTATGTTTCAAATAGTGATCAGGGGTATACTTTTCATCACAATGGTAACAAAGGCCTTTAGATCTCCTATCACTCATCTCTTCTTGTGATAGAAATTTCTTTGGCACTAAATTATTACCTTTTGGTATAGAATTCATGGATTTTCCCCCTCCCCCTTTGTTATCCGAATCCTTTCTGTACGGAATATAGTTTTTAGGTTGCTGCACCTGATTAGTGTTCTTCACACTTGACCAATTAACATTTGATGCCAACTTTGGATGAGCTTTTTCGTATAATCTCCCTAAAAGCAAATAGTGTCTCACCGATCTAGGTTGAAACATACGAACATGCATTTTTGTATCCATTCTTAATCCAGCCAAATATGCACTCATCAAAACATCTTCACTTAGATTCAATCTTGTTTTGATCAGCTCAAATCTTTCATGGTAATCCACTATTCCGTTTGTTTCTTGTAATTGTTTCAACTCAGCTATAGGATCATCCAAGACATCTTCAAACCTCTCTTTCAATAACATTTTATAAGCTTCCCAGTCCATAGTTAACATACCTCCAAATGCGGATTGAACTAGTGACTGATGAAAAGTGGATGCGTGATTATCAAAATGCAGAGCTGCAATTTGAATCCTCATCTCGTATGGAGTTCTATCTATAACAAAGAACTCTTCAGCTTTGAATAACCATTCTTTATACCTCTCTCCATTGAAACGAGGGAAATCTACCTTGCCTAATCGTGTAAGGCCTGAGTAAGAAGATTGATTGTTGTTTCTGTCATTTCTTGTTTGATCGTGATTGTAAGATGAATCTTGCAATCTCGATACCACTGGTGAATTTTGATTTTGATCTCCATTCCCAGAATCCGGCGTTGTGTTCATTGCTTTAATCGCTTGCAAAATTCATCTTTCAACTCTTAATTTTTCTTATCGATCATCGTTTCGAATTTCAGCTCCAGCTTCAAACTCAATATTTCTTCTAAATCACGAACTTCCGAGTCTCGCAATGATGTATTAGCTCGAGTTTCCACCATTTTTATTGATTCCGAGGTTCGAATTGAGCTCTGATACCTTTAATGACGGAAAACCAAAATCTCAGAAATCAAATAAGAACAATCCAATTGAAATCAAATTTCCTTTATTCCAATCAATACGAATAGCTGTTTATTGAGAAACAGGTAAACACTCACCATATCAAGCTTAACAAGCTCTTCAATGGCGATTATAGAGACGAACCAATTCTTTATCAATTTTTCAATACATGCAAAATGAATGTTCTGTTTGTTATAAGCGTAACAACTTTTCCAGATTGTATATAATCCGTACACGTGTCACTCTTGTTACCGTTGTTTTATTTACTTGAACCATCGAACCCTCTGTTCCCTCTAGAGTATTTCTCATACTTAAACAATATCCTGCATCAGTTTCCAATTCTGTCATCCTGTTCTCGTTCTCCTCCTTTACAAACCTCAATTCCTCAATTCCATCTCTTTTCTGTGAAATCTGCAGTTGTTGAACACAATTCGAGCTTGAGACAATAGACAGAATAGAAAAAAAAAGAGACATTGTTTTTTGTATTAATTGTTCTCTATTAATATAATATGAATATTAATAATTAATAATTAATAATTATTTTTATTAGTTTGTGATGTTTGGTAAGAATAATTTACAATGTTAACTTGATCAATTGTTTTAATATAAATATATTGTTTTTGTTTTTTTACTAAATATTTGTATTTTATTCTGATAAGTTAATTTACTATTTTTGTATTTTTTTATGGTTTACAAATGTATATATATTTTTTAATATATATTATTCCTCTCCACTAAGAGACTTTTATTGGCAATAAAAATTGCCTTTTTTTTTGGCTTTTCATTTCATTAAATAAACAAGAACAGATGAGTAGTAGCTCCTACAGAATTGGAAAGCATGATTTGTGGAAAAGATGCTTCCTAAAGACTGGAGAGACCACTTCACCTTATTCTAACAGAAGCAAAGAACAGAAGCAAATAACTGAAGCAAATAACAGAAGCAAATAACTGAAAGGAAACAACATCATCAAAAGTGGAGGCGACTAATTTTGGTATTTTTGGTTTACTACCCGAACCCGATTTGATAAGTCCAGATCGGCACGAACATCACCCCCACGAGGTTCGCGACTACAATATACTGCAATTTGTAACTACCCTGAATAAGAATTGGATGCATCTGGAAGAACCGTAATATATCCTTATTGAGTTGCGAGATTTTGCTTGGATATCTACCTTTGTTGTACCAGTCGACGTCTCTAGACTTGACAACCCGATAACTCGCTCTTCTGCATATTTCATTCAGTTCCTTAAGTTCCTGAAAACTAAGGTACCGCGTCTTTAGCAACCAATCAGAAACATTCACTAACGGTATCAATATACGAATAGTTGTTAACTCGAGATCCGTTAACTAGAATTTGAATTCTTTCGCCTTCTTTGTTTCTTCAGGGATAAGTTTCACAACCTCAGTGGCCACAGCTCCAAGAATCATAAGAACGAAGTCCGCGGGCATTCTTAATTTTTTTTTTCCTCTCTCTCTTTTACTTCACAAATTAAACCAAACAAAACCCACAATTAAAAGAAAAATCAAATAAAAAGCGATAGTTATATTGATAAGAGAAGGGAGACAAAAAAATCAAAAGCTTTCATAATTGCAAAGCAATTGAATTGTCATTTGACTTCACTGCCCATCAGAAAATTGTCCGTTCCTGCGTCCCTCTTTCCGCGCAATTACCTGATCATCTAAATTTCTCTGAAAGGAGCATTATGAGAAGGGGATCTCAAGTGTATGCTTCGCAAATTGTAAAAAAGAACGAGGGTCATGGTTGGATCATGGGTAATCTGGTCTAGAATGCAGTGTATATGAGTGATTTTTCATGATTGTAGTTGTGATGCAGCTTAAAGACCTTGTGCACGTATCGTTGGCATGTAAACATGCTTGTGTTTGCGATTAGGTGTCTTTCGCGATTGTTTCGTAATTGTTTTGCGATGGTTCCACCAAATATATTTTTAATATTTTATACAAAAAAAAATACTATAACAAATCCATTAAAACAAAAAAAAATCAATTAATGGCAATAAAGTCACATATCAAAATAAGTTGAACTTATTAGTTGCCTTATCCTGATTTTGTTCATTAGTCAAATAATTCATTTGTCTTACACCCCCAAAAGTATTTATAATATTTTATAGATTAAAATAATATTAACTAAGAAAAATAGATTATAAAATAGCATAAAATAAATTAAATATTACTTTTTCGATATTAGAGCAAGTTTTGCTGATAACGTGTTATAAAATATATATATATATATATATTATAGAATATAATATTCTATTATGTAAAAGATAAGAAACGTATATATGAAGATATAATAAACGTGTATAAGAAACGTGATATTACTTTAACTAACTTTTTCATATACTATGCCAACTTACAACATCATACATAGATATAAAAGTGGTAAGTCGGCTAATATTATGTCGGTGAAAGTAAAAGTATTAAAAAAAATTTAGATGGATTATTATTTATTTTAATAATTATTTTCAACAGTATTTAGATTAAAAAAAAAAGGATGGATAACAAAATAGACGGACTTAGACTTTCAAAGTTCGTAACAAGAAAATTGGATCTTTGAGATACAGAAGTACATTATCGTACAAGGGGAATTAGGGATTCCGGGCAACAAAAGATAGAGTCAAGCTTTATTATGGGCTTTTTCAATCGGTCCAGATATTTTTGTTTACGCTGTCCAATGTTCAACATCGATATTAACAAGATTTTCGTATAATTTTTAACGGTCGTAAGCCTTCTAAAGATTAGTATCATCATTGCATTATAAATAATATTACCCGTATCCCTTATCCATAGAAGTCTTACTTGTGTTAGAGTGAATTACGACTACACTTAGTTGAGCAGTATATTCGGGTCCCGACAAGTGCTCTAAATCCAAGGACAAAACAATAAGTTCCCTCAAAGTTTGGAGAAACACACTCTCTTCTTCATGCCTAATCAAACACTAATCAAACTTGCTCTATAAAGCTCACAGAAATGATATTGCAAAACACTCATCAATCAATCAATCAATCAATCAACAATGTCTTCTTCACTTACACTCTTCTTCTTCTTTGCTTTCACATTCCTCTACACTTCACCACATTCATTCAACATCACCAACATCTTAAACCAACACAATGATTTCTCCACTTTCAACAACCTTCTCACCCAAACTCAACTCGCTTCTACCATCAACAACCGTCAACCCATAACCGTCCTTGCGGTTTCCAACGGCGCAATCTCAGCCCTCGCCGGCCGACCCTCCGACTTCATCAAGAAAATCCTCAGCCTCCTCGTCGTTTTAGATCACTACGACGAGAAGAAACTCAAGAATCTCAACAGTAAGTCGGTTATTCTCACCACTCTTTTCCAATCAAGCGGCCAAGCCCAAGGCCAACAAGGGTTCTTGAACGCAACCGTTCTCAAAAAACGGTGACGTACTGATTGGATCCGCGGTTCCAGGGAGTAGCGTTCAAACTCAGGTCGTAGAATCTGTCATGTCACAACCATTTAACATCTCGGTGCTTCATATCAGCAGTGCTATAATGATTAATGTTAAACCTGATAATGGTCCTCCTTTGACACCTCCACCACTTCCTGCACAACCACCTAATGATGATGATTATGATTGACGAGAAACCATCGCCACCATCGCCACATTCCTCTGCTCCGGGTGCTGGTCCTCATAAAGCTACCGCAAAAGTCGCCTCAGCCAGTGGAGTTTCAGGGATCGATTCTCACCGAGCGTTTGCGTTTGCACTGGTGATTACATCCATTTGGTGGTTCATGACTTGATCAACGATGAAAAACAGAGTGCAGTAACTAAACAGATCACTTCTGTTTTTGGAAGGAAAGCCAAAAAGGAAAGAGAGATAAAACAGACGCAGCTCTGATGGCAGGAAAGCCAAAATAACGTTTCACCAAAAACAAGAACACAAAAAGACCAAGCTTGACAAGTTCTATGGGGAAATAAATTGATTGCTATAATAAAGATGGAGAGAAAGTCGTAAAACTCAAAAATTCTTGAAACAATCTTTAACAAGTTCTTTTTGAACATTAATCTGTAATGGTTTACAAAGCAATAACAGTAAGGTTTTCTTACTAAATGATGCCTCGTTGTTTGGTTGCATTACATGAAATAGACGACACAAAGAAAGGGAAAATAGCCTTTTTTGTTAGATGTTTTGCAATTTTTTTATGTAAAACTTAAATTTTGATTGGTTGAATAGATTTAAAGTAAAACATTTAAGAAAAGTTGATTTCTTAATATGCGCAACAGAGGGAGTAGATTAGAGATCTTTATTACTTTTTAGCTATGAAACACATTGACATCCATGTCTCTCCCAACCACTAACAACCAAACCCAACAAGTCTTCAAGACAAGGAAACAAACTCAGGGGCTATACACGCAGACTACCATTGATTAAAGAAAAAGAAAACAACAAAACTTTTTAAGCGCAGTAAATTGTTCTTTTCTTGAGTCAGTGGTGAAACCCGTTTCCATTGCTATACACATTGCCATTCTGATGAACTTTCCCCATTGCACTTCCATTAGTCATTCCATTTGTCGAAACTTTGTTCACCTTGCCACCTGTTTGCACAACTGATTCTAGACACCTAGAGGCTGCTGCGATTAGACCTGTCGTATCAAAATGTTTCATAATAAGCCACAACATATATTCTTGCCATAACAACTCAAAAAAGCAATCCGAACTATATAAGAGTTTACCTAGAAACACCGCAGAAGGTTTTCCAGGTCTGGACTTGAACTCAGGATGGAACTGAACACCAACAAAGTATGGATGATTTGGTAGTTCAACAACCTGCACACCAAGCAAGCACAACATCACTTAAACATCCAGACACTATTCCAAGCACACTCTGAGGCACACATTAAAAAGATTTTCCACGAGCACGTTACCTCCATACGACGCCCAGTCTCATCTTTCCCAACAAATGAGAGCCCAGCCTTCTCAATCTTTGAAATCATATCTGGGTTTACCTGCCAAAAAGTTAATATATTTTCACTTTCAACATTTCATGAGAAAGCCCAAGGAAAAGAGCATGAAAAGTAGAAGAAGCTGCATTTGCAGTATACTTTGTCATGCATTCGCAGCATAAGTATTACCTCATATCTGTGCCGGTGTCGCTCATCAACAAACTTTGCATTACCGTACCTAAATATAGAGATAAGAAGTTATATTAGGCTCTGGATATGAATCCATACGAGTTACCATGTTCTACAGTATCTTAAATGAGTTCCATGCTTACAATTTGGCAGACTTGCAATCAGCAACCTGAAAGTAAGTCCTCCTTGACCCTAAGCGCATTGTGCCCCCCATATGAGTTGTTGATCCCTAAAAAGAGATTAAAAAAAAAAGTTTTAAGTAGATACTCAATACATGGAGAGCATGTAATCAATCAAATGAGAGGACCAGATGGCTAGTACTTCTGGCATAAATATGACGCAAGGGCTTGAAGTTTCTGGTTCAAACTCTGTACTGTTTGCATCATGAAGACCGAGAACAGAGCGGGCAAATTCAACAACAGCCAGCTGCATTCCAAGGCATATGCCAAGGAAAGGGACCTGATTTTCGCGGGCATATTTTATAGCTAGTATCTTTCCTTGCACTCCTCTATCACCAAACCCTCCAGGTACTAGAATACCATCAGCACCCTGCAACAAGCGAAATGCTGAGACAAACATTATTAATCGAATTGGTGTGCCAGGCTCAGTTAAATTTGACCTACCTTCAAAAGATCCCATGCATCTTTATGGACAGTTGGCGCCTGCAATGGTAAGTCATACAATGGCTCATGAGACTAAATACAATTGTTGTACGCTGAGAGAAGAGAAAACAAGACTCACCTCCTGTGCAGTTATCTCTTCAAGGTCACTGGCTGCAACCCACTCAATGATAAGCTTCTTGTGACATGCAACAGAAGCATGCAAAAGGGCCTGCAGTGAAAAGGACGCCCACAGAAATCCCATCTTTTAGCATCCTCAATAATAAAGGTTGGAGTAAAATGAATGACTATAATTGGTTTGTTCTAGAACACAGGGATCCAGTTACCTTCAACACTGAAAGGTAAGAATCAGTAAGGCCAGTGTACTTTCCAACCATTGCTATTCTCACCTGAAAGAGAAGGCCATTGAGAACGAACAATGGTTCTGATTATATAGACACCCTGGCATAAAATAATTATCTAGTAAAAGTTGACTAACGGGATCTTGCAGTGTGTCATATATTTTAGTTCTTGCAGTCCATTCTGTCAAGTCAGCCTCAACAGCAATACTGCAGAAGAAACAAATGTCAAATTAGAAGAGAAAAGGTCATCACAGACAAGCTACATTGTGGAACCCATAGCCAAATATAATTTACACTTAGAGACAAGGGAAAACAGAAAGATGATCCAGAGACAAACCTAAGGAGGTTCAACTCTTTCAAGATTGCTTCATGAGCCTTTTGATCCTATTGAAGAGAAGTTAATAGCAATAGATTAAGTAGAATAAAAAATCAACATAGCAACAAGCTCCTTTGATTTCGTAAGAAGAGTTAGAAACTATTCAAGTGAAATTTACTTACCCTTAAAAGCAGTGGAACATGCCAAATATTGGGAACGTCATAGAGCGTTACTATATTCTCTTCCTAGGAAACCATAGAAAAGCAGACAGAATGTTACTCGGACAGGGGTCTTTTAATGAGAGATCTGACCTCACTGCTCTAAGAAGTTAGAATAAAAAAGGGAAATTCAACAAGAAATACCGGCACATGGCAAAATTGAGATAGTTTTGCCTTGACATTTTCTTCAAGTGCCTGTTAACAAACAAGAACTGATAAGATGATCCATAGCTAAGATTGACACTAAAGCCCATGAAATACTTGAGCGCCTGTTACCTTCGTGCTACGACATGCTAAGATATTTGGTGTCAAACCAAGGCTCCTAAGTCCTCGAACACTATGCTGGGTTGGCTTCGTCTTCTGCAATACAGATGTTCATATCTCCACTGTTACAAACTAATAAAATAGAATCTCCGTGGAAGATATCAATTCTATAGATAAATTACCTGTTCACCAACAACACTGAGAACAGGCACAAGGCTGACATGAACCAAGCAGAAATTACCAGGTCCTAAGAAC
Source organism: Cardamine occulta (assembly GCA_028015245.1). NCBI lineage: Eukaryota > Viridiplantae > Streptophyta > Magnoliopsida > Brassicales > Brassicaceae > Cardamine > Cardamine occulta. The sequence continues at coordinate 10,578,568 of CM051373.1, read as the reverse complement.
AAAAGACAGATGCAGTGATTAAGGCGATAAGTAATAGCCTAACAAAACAACTGGAACTTATTAATATAAATTTAGAGCATGGCTCACCAACTTTATACGAGAATTGACCAAGGGCCTCAATGAAGGGCATAGATTCAATATCACCTGCACATAACAAAAATAATTAAAAGCCACTCTTCTGAGCAATTTTCAGGAGTAGCTAATATAAGCCAATAACAATACCTATAGTTCCGCCTAATTCGATGACACAGACATCAGGAGGACCTTCCTTTCCATCCACAGGAACATTAGCTACACGCTCAATCCACTCTTGGATTGCATCAGTAATATGAGGAACCACCTTAAAGAAAGTAAAAAGCTTTGTTCAAAAAAACTCAATGAAATTAGAACAAGAGGAAGTTAAGTAAATGCACAAGTACATAATGTATGAACCTGTACAGTTCTTCCGAGGTAGACCCCCTTCCTTTCCTTATCAATGACTGACTGCAAAAGTCAGGACAAAAATTTGTAACCTGGTTTCTAAATATGGGATAACGATTGAGGAAGTAGACATGCATACATACCTGGTATATCTTTCCAGTAGTTAAATTATTGTCACGGGTCAATGTACTGTCTAAAAATCGTTCATAGTTTCCAAGGTCCAAGTCCACCTGTAAAAGGTTACAATGCATCAGTTTGAGGAGCAATTCTTGAGATCATTAGATTATTAGCTGGTGTCATAATCACAATATGAAATACCTCTCCACCATCATCCAGTACAAACACTTCTCCATGCTCAAACGGAGACATAGTTCCAGCATCAGTATTAAGATAAGGATCTGCATAAGCAATGTAACTATGAAAAAAAAAGATCACATAGCAACAAAATTCACTCAAAATTGGCAGTTCAATACAAGTCTTTACACCTATCTAGGCCGGATTGATTGTCAGACAAGAATAGAATCCACATGCAATCCAGAGTGAAAACAAAAGGCAATATTAATCTCACCAATTTTGATAGAAGTAACACGAAGACCACAGGCTTGAAGAAGAAGTCCAATGCTACTAGCAGTGACACCTTTCCCAAGTCCACTCACCACTCCTCCTGTCACCAAAACGTACTTCATATTCGTATGTCTCTGCTTCTTCTTCACCTAATCATCAAGAAAACAGAACACGATACGCAGAGATAAGACGAGTTATATGATGGTAACAAAGAGAAGATTCTTGGGTATGAGTCCAAAAACAAGAAAATATGAAGAAGAAATGCCGAATTCTACCTTCGTTTAACAGAAATGACCTTCTGGTTTTTCAAGGCGGCGGCTTATAAGCTATTTAACCTGCGACACCCTTTGCTCTTATTTAAACCCAAAATTATATAATATAAAATACTTTTATTTTATATATTAACTGACTATTTAAAAATTTTAATCTCCATTGGAAAAATATGCATCAATTTTTTGTCTGAGTAAAAAAGATTAAAAGGGAATGAGACGTTACATTTCAGTACCATGGTCAATTTTACTTTTGTTCGTTCAGATTAAATTTAGGGTTTGTGAGTATGTGACACTCGTATTTGTTTTGTGGAAGGTAGCATAATTTTGGTAAGATAGGCCCAAAAGAGCGTTTTGGATAAAACTTTAGGAAAGTGTTCACACATTTTAAATTGATCCAATCAAAAAGATGAAGAAAAGGAGAAGGGAAAGGTATCAAACTTTTGAGTCCTTGTTTGCTATTTTCATAGTTTTTGTCGCTATATCATTAATAGAGGCGTTCACATGTTTCATCAAAAGACCTCAAATCAGAGACAGTACGTCAAACTCTGTGTGTATTCTTCCTCTGCCTCTGTTTCATGTCTTCGTCGTCAACTTATAAGAACAAAAACTGGTCCCATTCTTGATTTACCAGTTAGCACTTAGCACCGACGTGTTACTTGCTGAAGAAGCATGTGTCAAGAACTAGCTTCTCTCTCATACTGTTACATGCATATACAATGCAGCTACCGACCTGACTCAATGTTCTGTACTTTTAACCCTCTCTGTTTGTCAAAATTGGTTGGAATTTACTGGTAATTGCTATCAAAAAAATCACAATGGAAACAAATGTTTACCCAAGAGAACCAAATCAACGGAGGAATATAAATGCTCAACAAGAAGATATCAAGTATTGAATCATTGAGGAGAGAATAAGAATGGTAAGAGAGTAGGAACTTTTGCGTTTCTGAGCAATAAAAGGATAGGATTTTTTACTCATCAAAGAAGACTCACTCAACCTTTTTCTTTTCGTTTTAGGATGATAAAGCATTTTTGAAAACGAAACATATGCAGAACATAGCAAACAAAATGATAGCAAACAAAAGAAGACTCATCAAAGAAGACTCACTCAACCTTTTTCTTTTCGTTTTAGGATGATAAAGCATTTTTGAAAACGAAACATATGCAGAACATACCAAACAAAATGAGATTACAACACATATCATCTTATCTTACACAAAGCTGGGAAACTCATTGAGTAGTGTCAGTTCCTCCCCCAGCATCAGCTCCTCCACCAGTATCAGCTTCTGAAGTGGTCTTAGCCATAACCTCACCTGGAGGTGGATGGTCAAACTTGCATGTTGCCCCGTACTTGCAAGTCCCTGTCTTCATGTAATAAGGGCAATTAAGTGCACCCTGCAGCAGTTTTTAAATCTATGGATTAGCAAACAAACTCAATACAAGCAGGCTTCTAATCACCATTATGTAGGTACCTACCTCTCTTCTGGGATACCCTGCAAGACTCAGCTTTACATTCGGTTGTTGAGAAGCTTGCTTGGTTGTTGTGTTTAACCTATCTACTGGGTGATGGAATCTGCATCTCTCTCCAAACTTGCACTCCCCTGTCTTCATGTAGTACTATAATATTGAAAGATAGGGTTATTGTTAAAAGTCCAACTAACATGTGGGTCGTGGGAGCAACAACTCAACAATCTCAAAAATAAACAAGAATACTCACGTCACATTCTGATTGTCCAGGTCTTTGGGGATAAGTTGCTGAAAGCGTTCCAAGCTGCAACAAGTTCCATTTTAATTAAACCTCTAGCAACAGAGAAGGAGCCTTTGAATATTTCTCACAACATGAATAAAGGCATTTACCGTGGGTTGAGCAAGAGTCTGATAGAGGGAGAGGGAGGTAGAGGGTGGAGCCAGCCGAAGGTTTAAATTCACAGCGTTCGACGGGACTAGAGAATAGTTAACCCCAGCAGCTTGGGGGATGAATGCTGTGCACAAAATCAAAACATTGCACATTACGAGGATTAAGAAATAAAAGTGATACGTCAAAGATTCTAAGAACGACAAATATTGATATGAGACATGCTCACAAACCAGTCCTCTCAGGGTGATTGTAGCGACAAGTGGCGCCATACTTGCAGCTGATTGTGGAAAGGGAAAACAAGTTAGAACGTTAACGTCATTTTTCTTTTCAAGGTTGTAACCAACGAACCAGTATCTGCACAACAGATATTCACCTTCCGGTTTTGAGATAGAATGGGCAGTCCACTTCACCCTGTAAAAGCTACTGTCTAATTAGTGAAACATTATTCTCAGATGTCATAACAGGTCAGAATATAATGCTAACAAACAATCTTCATCAGTTCGCCTATACGATACTAGAAAGTTCACCAATTGTGTCTATAGGATACTACGTCAGTCTTATGAAACCTGAAGATGAACTCATTACCGGTCTAACAGGTAGTCCTTTTGAGTTGTGAGACAATGCTGGGGTAAACGTGACATGTGGATTGTTGGTGGCATCAGCATCACTGGTTAACCCCTCACTACTGCCATTATCTTGACTAGATGATGGTAGCTGAACATCCTTTGGATGGTGGAACTTGCATGTTAAGCCAAATTTACATTTTCCAGTCTTCATGTAGAACTGATGCAGAGTAGAAACATTGCTAAATTAATAATCAAAATTAGATTCATATGTAAGGGAATTTACAAAAGACGAATAGGTATTAATGAGTCTATATGTGTATATCTTACAGTGCACATAGGCTCAGAAGGCCTCTCAGGCAATGCGTCTTGATTTTCAACACTAGCCTGAAATATAGAAGAGCATCAAGCTTTTATATGCATGCATAGCCCAAAAAAAAAAACGAAAGCATCTCATATTACAAGATTATGCGAGTGTCTGCTAGTACATACACAAACTGAAGGATATTTTAATATTGAAATGAAAATTCACTTACTGCAACCACTTCTCTCGGATGATTAAACTTGCACCTTGAACCATATTTGCAGCGTTGTGTTTTTATATAGTACTGGGCAGCAGTTAAAAAGGGTAGTCAGAACCTCAGGGCAAACAGAAATAAAATAGCTCGAAAAGGCTTCACTTAGCTTACAGGACAATCTGGTTCTCCTGGTCTCTCGGGGTACTCTTCATTTGGAACAACCGGTGCCTGAATGAAAACAACAAAAGGTATTCATAAGCAAAAACAATCATACCATTATGTCATGGAATGCCTAGACAATGAGTATAAATATCTCTTCCAAGTCAAGGAACGATCTGATGCAAGAATAACAAACACGATCGCAGAAGTAGGGAAGCTCAAATCTTGAATCACAATCAAGATACCATATATCGTGTCTAAAATTTCATGATAATGTAGTATATTTATGACTTAGGACACCAAGCAAAAACAATATATATAGTTAAAAAGTAATTAGGCACAAACTCCAGCGGTATAAAACATATAAGTACATAACAGAAATATAGAGAAACGTTATCATATAATAATGTAAATGTCATATGAGGGCATAACAAATACTTAGATAGTAGTAGACGATCACCTCTTTCCAATCTGGGATTCCACCCTCAGGAACCCAAACAGGATGATCAAACTTGCAGCTATCTCCGAATTTACATGTTCTTGTTTGCATATAGTGGGTACAATCCTTCTCCCCAGCCCTCTGTGGATATATAGGCAAATGGCTCGTACTCTCCAACTTAGGGCGCTTGGTAAAATAGTCGGTAGTATACCAAGCTTCGGTTTGACCAATTGTATTATGGGCACCCAACAGAGTAGGATAGTAGAGCGCTAAATTACATAATAAAGAATAATATACAACAAAATGAGAAGATATATACTGAGTATATGTATATCTTGAAAATAAATTTAGGGAATACAACAACAGAAACCAAAATATAGCATTAATTGTATCTTTAGTTAAACTTGCAGTAGGAAATTATGTCTTACATACAATCACTTTGTGAAACCATAGAGTTAAAACAAAACATAATCATCAATAAGTTGTGAAAAATCAGTAACTGTTCCACTTAAAACATTGAGGTCAACTTTCGAAAACAATTGTCTTTAAGCAGTTCTATAGCAACAAAGACTAATCAAGAACATTACAATAAATTATATAGTTTATAGATGTACTTTGATCTGTATTACTAAGCATCTCCTTATAGATGAGTCTAACATTTAAGCTTTTTGGTTCTCCAAAGTCGTTATACTTGTGAAAATGTAACGACAGATCAATTCAACCTCTATTTCAGGTAAGAAAAACACAGGGGAACACAAACCAACATCGTTAAACTTGTGCAAATGTAAAATCAAGATCTATCCTAGAAACTCAAGCTATAGAGACCATAATTAAAGCTATGATTTTAAATGCTGCAATTCAATAAACCATCAAGACACTAAATTCTGCTACCGAGCATGAGAATCACGATGAGCAGACAAAAAGGGAAAGGTGAAGACTTTATAGTTTTCCAATAAGAAAAATGATGCAGATCTCAGAAATGGTAAGGGGAACAAAAGAGCATACCTTCAGAGGTGCGTTTGACTCCAGGAGGAAGTGGCTCGACGGCGGAAGCAACACCGGGAACCTCAACGCCAGGTGGCCAAGCTGATTCCTGATGCTGAAGTAGTTGCGGATACGCCAAATGCGAAGCCGTCGTGTTAGGCAGATGGTGGTACATAGCGGAAGACGATGTAAGGGTTCCTAAAGAAGAGGAATAGTTGTTCAAAGCTTCGGATCCGTCGCGAGCCAAATAGCGAAACGCGGTATCGGAGAAGTAATGGTCAGCAGAGGAACCGTAGAGAGATGAAAGACCGGTTTTTGGCGGCTGCGGCTGCGGCGGCGGAGCGGGAGATACGGCAGAGGCAGCAGCAGCATAAGAAGGTTGAAGGGCGTAGCTATACAATTGACGATGTGCCATTCGATTGAAAGAAACTAAGAAACCCTAGAGAAAAGCTTTGTACTTTTGGGTTTCAAATTATCGATGAATGTGTTTGTGGGGTTTACTTTATTGTTCAACTTCTAAGTCTAAGCAAACAACCAACGAAAAACAGAACAATTCTCAGACCCATAAAACTGATTTGACATTTCCATTGATTCTCTGTAATTGCAATTGCACATTTTTAAATTCTCTTCTTTTATCAACACATAAATAATTTAGATTATAAAGTTTGGTGCTTTTTACGTAAGGGAATAAACACCAAAGCAGACAAGGAAACCGAATAAAGCGCCTGCTATGACTTCAACTTCAGTATGCCCTATTGATTCTTTCAATGGAGGAGCAATCTCCTCACTCATCTTGTCTGACTGCAAAGCCTTAGATTCGTCGTTGCCTTTTAAACTCATCACTTCACTTCTCCGAGCATTACTTGGTAGTTTGTTCAACACTCTCGCATGCTTTCCAACTTCTCTCCTCACCCCCTGCAATTGACATTAAGATACAACTGAAACTCTTACTTCTCATATCGACAAGTAATGACTCGAGCATGAACCAAGATCTATTGGTATTCGAGGTATGCTGAGACTTCAATTCAAAAGCCATCCTAAGCTTTTCTCGATAGACCATTCATTACCTACAGACTCTAGAATCTAGATCCTACCTGTTGTAATGTAAAAGGGCAAATTACCTGAGCATCATACATGATAAGGCCAGCATAAACCACAGTCAGACCAAAAATGGAGTCAGCAAATCCCCTGAAGCCAAACCATATTCATGAAATTGCACAAGGTTATACATTTAAGGGAATTCATAAGTGAAAGGTTCAAGCTAAGCACCTTTCAAAAGCAATTGCAGTTGCTGCAGCCACAACAGACTGATTTCTCATGAATCAGGCCAAAATGTCAGAAGTAGACAAACACGATTATTACAAGGAAATAGAAAAACCTAGAGAAGCTTACAGAAGAATGCGTTGAAGGGAAACCTCCAGCTTGAAAGACACTTTTAAAGTCCAATTTTTTTCTATATAAAACCACGGAAGTGAAGGGCTTTGAGAGCTGTCCTATCGCAGCGGAAGCCCCAGCAGCTATGAGTACCTTCACGCCGGTGAAATCAAAAGCCTAAGTGACGACGATGACCCCAAAAAAGGTAAGGATTTAAGAGAAAGGCGAAACCTTGTTATGGACGACCTCAGCGATATCTTGGAATCCAACATTGACAACGCAGGAAGTGAGACGAGGTGGCTTTTTTGGGCAGCTAGCAAGAATGAATTTGGGGTTGGAGAAAGAGAAATAGAGATCATTCGCGTTATGAGACACAAACCAATGCTTCAACATCTCTGTGAGGGTTATTTTGGTCGGATGACGATAAGAAAGGCGCAGCGAGGAATTTGGAACCACTGGCTGTCTCTTAGGACATTTTAGTTGACTCAAAGAAGCTTTTGTATATTTTTTCATTGACAAAGCTGCTTTCACTTTTTGAGTAAAACTCATCAATCATTTTGTCTCTTAAATTAGACCAAATCATTTCTTCCTCTTTATAAATCACAATTTTGTATTCGTCAAAATTAAGAATATGAACAAAAAAACATATATAATTTTTCAGCTTGTGGAGTAATAATCTAAAAGTACTCAAAATCTATATACGCCGTATCATCGGTGGGACCAGCAGCACAAGTAACCTGAGCTTCAGGCTTGATTGAGTTACAGTGATCACCACCTCCATGGCCTTTGGACTTCCCTTTGTAGGGTCCCAAGTCGACAGGGTCGGGAATGTGAGGCGGGGAAGCGCTACGCACGAGAGCCCAATTCACCCCTTCAAAGAAAGGGTTTTGAAAGTATCCTTCTGTGAGGATCCTTCACTAAAAGCAATGAGATCACGCTGCTGAGCTCACATGTGGGCTTTCCGGGAATTTTGGGTTGACCCACAACGTTGTGCAACGTGGCTCTGTTTCCCCTGCCCTTAAAACGGGTGGTCCTATGGAGAAGATCTCACTGTCCACAAGATTGGACATACGCACATTGCGTTGGCCCGCATGAGCTCCGGCATAGAGAGGCCACGCGAGGCCAGAGTCGGATTTGGCTTTACGGTTTTTTTGGAGGGGGGGGGGGGGGGGAGGGGGGAAGGAGGGAGAAAAACCTTAAACCAAAAACCCCCCTTTGGAGACACCCCCCCCCCCCCCACAAGAGGAAAAAGAAAAAAAAGGAAAAAAAAAAAAAAAAAAGGAAAAGAAAAGAAAAAATAAAATATATTTTTATTTTTCCCTCTTCCATCCCTTTAGATTTTCTCCCCAAACAAAAAACAAAAAACACAACAAAAAAAAAAAACAAAAAAAAAAAAAACTTCCAAAAAAAAAAAAAAAAAAAAAAAAAAAAAAAAAAAAAAAAAAAAAAAAAAAAAAAATTTTAAAAATAAATAAATTTGTGAAACGCCTGCTGGGCTGCTTCTGTCTAAGAGAGAATGAAGATTTCCGCTGCAGAACTCCATGACCAGACAGTAGAACTTTTCTGTCTCAAAGTAAGAATAGAGCGTGGGCAAGAAGGGATGATCAAGCAGGGATAGAATCTCTCTCTCAGTCTGAGCCCTAAGTAACTTGTTTCTGCTGGCCAAGGAGGCCTTATCCATCACCTTCATGGCAAAAACCGCATTTGTCCCTCGCAGGTCTGCAAGATAAACACTGCCTATGTCTCCATACCCTAGACGTTTCAGAAGCCTGAAGTTGTCGAGACCTATTTGAGGGCCTCTTGAAGCGACTGAGTTAATGGCGTCCCACCTCACATCCCCTCCTGTGTGAGGCTTGAAAGGTTGAGCTGATGGACCCACCAAGTTATCACCATAGGCGTAGTCCGAATTATGTCTAGGAGCTCTCTTGTTGTCTGGGGACTTAGTCCTATGGTGGTGGTGATTTCTGGAATTTGGCGAGTGTATTTCAGGTGAGTTTAAAGGAACAATCTTCTTGGGATCATAATGAGGATTTTTAGGAGCATTCTTCCGCATTGCTAAGCTATCAGTATCGCTAGAATAGCTGTTATGCTTTAAATCACCGTCGTTATTGGTCCCTCTAGTTGCGGTGGGAGGTTCAAGAGACTTAGACGGTTGATGTTTGACGAGAGGATCCATCTTCTTGGGATCAAAATGAGGGTTCCTGGGAACATTGTCTCCTAGTTTAAGTGAAAATCGAGGCGACTTAGGTTTTACGATTGGATCTATCTCCTTGGAAGCAACATTAGCTGTGCTCTTCTTGGAAGCTAAGTCCATTTTGGGAATATCTCCAGGTCGATGATGATTCTTCGGTTATAAAGTAGATCACCTACGACATCAATGACATCACCTTAAGATGTGTCGTGCTATGAAACATGAAACACACAAAAATGCGTTAAAATCCCGTTTTACCTGAGATGATCACGCTTCCTTGCTGATGTAAAAGACAAGTTGAGGATAATCAAACCATGTCAAACCGAAGAAACTGCCACCAGAAACCGAACATACAAAGAAAGAAAGATTGTAATGCGTCAGATAAACGAAAAAAAAAGTGAAAATCTTGAGACAGGTTTCGAAAAATCAAGAACGCGGACCATGTTTAGACACAAGTGTAGTTCCCATAATGCAACAAATCTCAAACTCTAAAAAACAACAAAAGCCAGTTAAGATATTGCAAGATTCCTCGAATAAAGAAATGAAGAAAGAAGGACTTGAATTGTCCTGTCTTTGTAAACGTGTAAATCCCCTTAATAGTATCTCAACCTGGAAAAGCAGAGAGAGAAAAATTTCAAAGGAGGAGACAAGAGGAGATGCAAAAGAGATGGAGAGAGGGAAATTTCTTAGCCTCTCAATCCCTCTACGCATACATTGCCGTTTATTCCTCTCTCTCAAGTTCTTTTTTTTTTTTTTGGGTCTAAATTAACAAATTTTCTTTTTTGCCTAAATTGGTTTCATTGACAGAAAGACATATGTCAACAAATGCAGACAGACATTGTTAACTGTTAACAAGAGATTAGTTACAGTAATAGCTCACCTTGTCTGTCTTCAACGATTCTCCTCGCCTTCTGCTTTCTGACCAACGGAGAAAGTTATGTTCTTCCAATCGGATTCTTCTCGAGGGCATCCATGTAAATGTGGTTCGAACCATAGCAACGTTTTCTCGTAAAAGAAGCTTTTTTTTCTCCATGACTGCGGATAATAAGTCAGAGGAGTTGCCAAGTATTTGCCTTTCTCTTCCGATTCCATTGGGGAACGAACAACAGCAACCCAGAAACTCGGGAGATGGGAGACCGACCGGAGAATTTAGAAGACATCGATTTGGGTTTTTAACTCTTTTTTATATCACTTGAGTATATAATTATATTAATTATATTAACGATTCATGGGCTTGTTTAGCTAGATATATCATAAGCCCGTACGAAATTTAGGTCCATCTTAAAATACAAAAGAAAGAAACAACATTTTTGTTGCTACTTGGCTCTTTATGAGAAAACAGTTTTGCTTCTTTTATTGTGTAGTGAAGATCTTGTTAATATTTTCAGTGTAACTGCAAATAATTCTCTTTTCTGATAGATTTGTATAAGCAAAATTTCGTATAAAATAAAAACTTGAAAACCTAGTGAGTGACAGAAGAGAGAAAAAAGGGTAACTGATTAATTGGACCGTTTTCCTAATTAGATGATGAAGGAAAGGAAGGAAAATATGAGTTGTGTTCGTGCATAGGTCAAAGAGATAAATACAAAAATCAATCAATTATAAGATGAATACAAAAATCAATTATAAGATAGATGATCCGCAAATTAAGCAACGGCGGGACATGGATGATGTCATGATAACATTTTTACACACCATCAGACCATCTCCCCTTTCCTTGTACCATACGTGTATATATATACACTTAATTAACAAAGGTGCCAGTATAAATACGGTCATTATATATTCTTTTGACGCGTGTCCACACATAACAAGCATTATTTAATCTACTAAATTATATCAAGTCGTTTCTTCGTGGCAGACGAATGCTATAAACTAGTTTTTTTTCTTTTGAAAGATATATAAAAACTCGTTTTGTACAACGTTTCTCTCCCAAATTTACCACCGCGTTTTTTTTTCTTTGTTAACTTTACTATACTACACTTAATAAGATTAATAATTATAGTAATATGCATGATGCGGTAACAAACTGATTGGCTGCATAACACAATTCACAAATCTGGCTCACCTTGTTTATGATCAAGTTTGCAATTAGCCAGATCCGTCCAAACTATCTTTTTTTCTTCTACTTTTGGGTGGACCGTTCCGTGATTTGCGGACCAAATCAATATTGGATCTTAAGCACCAAAAACATGACTAAAATAAAAGATCATACAAGATCAGATTGAGTTCAGTACGAACCGCAACTGTTTGGTCCATTGCTACATCACTAGGTCAGGTGTGAGTTGTTGGACAAACGTGGGGTCATCCAAAGAATGAGGCGCTTGTAAATTGTAATAACATGAAAATTGTTACACTTATACAAACGACGATCCCATCCTGTGATTCTTAAAATTTTTGAATATATTTTCTTCTTTTTAGAAAAATTAATGTTGGTTTAGGTATTATATCAGTTTTTTTTTTTGGTAAAAGGCTATAATATCCGTTACACCAAAAAATTAAAGTTTAGGTATATATTATATCTATCTTCATGTTCTCTTTACCCGGGCTCATTTACCTACATATTTGACCCCACAGGAGAAGTATGGGATCGGTTTGACCCAAAAGTATATACCCGTCGCCTATTCTCTTTCACGTTTATCATATCAAAAACCTCCCGGAATGGTTGTAATAACTACCGAACAGAAAAATATTGTCATGTGGCTACTTGCTTGTAACGTCATTTTCGATATCCTTTATCATCATCTTCTCAATACATTTCATTTCATAATAAAAGAATACATTTCAAATCTGTACTTCCTTTTGATATAGTTAACAAGTTATACATCTAGATATCCTTTAGTACATTGATTGGTTGGATTTGACCATAAATAAGAAGTGGACCGCGTTCTTGTTACTTGTTATTAGTGTTACCTACATTTTTAATAATCACCGAAAAGACCCGTTCGTTATAAAACCAAATTAAAACTCATTAAAAATTTTCAAACCATTAATGCCTCCATGTATTAATCAACCTTGTCGAGTTTTTATGATAAATGAAACAAAAAATAGTTGAACGCCGTCACGCAGCAGTCTAAGCTACGTATATATAACCTACCGAACATATTACTGTTTGAATCAAAATGCACGATTTTTTTTTTGGTAATAAAATAGGGGTTAGGTGGGCCATGCTAATTGATACATTTGTAATTTTCTATATAGTTTGTCTTTTATTTTTGCAATTGCTATATTATGCATTAAGATAATGCGAGTACCATTGTAAGGCCGTCCATGAAGTCCTTAGGGTTGTTATATATATATGTATTTTTTTTTATTTTTTTTTTGTCGTCGTCACGTTACGATTGTTATAATCTTATTATTACGATGGTGCAAACTGGCAGTTTGAAATAATCTCCCTTCCTCCTCTGTCTTTGTCGTTCGTTTCATAGCAGTTAGGTTTATCCAGTTTTATTACTTTTTATAATCTTAATTGGGAAGTTCGGTGTTGCCAACTATATTACAAAGGAATAAAATAACAAAACCTTTCACTGTTTTTTCAATATATACACATAGACGAAGTGAGGGGATATATATGGTGTCAATCGGTGACACTACGAGTATACGATAGTGTTACGGATATGATATGATATGATATGATATGATTTGATGTATGTATAAGTATAACTGAATATATAAATTTTGAGTTTAAAGAAGACACGAGACAGTGTGGGCTTTGATTGGAGTTGAACGCATCACAGTGTGCACGCATCTATTTCCATTCGGATGATCCAATATACATTTGACATGTTAGTGGCTATCTATCTTATAATACAGTTTTTTTAGTTTAAAATTTGAACCGACGAACATAAAATCTAATTATTTCTAGAAGAATCCACGGGCGAAAACGACAACCAATGACAATATGACAGCTGTATATCCTACTCTCCCCCTGTGACTTTGACTCTCTGCCCCTCTTGTCCTAATACTACCTACGCTCAATCATATCAAACGTATTTTGTTTTTGTTTAGTTTCTGTTTTTATATTAGCCTTAATTACGTTCGAATACCTTCGGTTTTTTCCCAGTGGTCATAAAGAAGTTTAAAAACGACTTAATTTGTTGGATACAAACGCTAATTTTATTACTTGTGCTAACCATTAGTGCGATTTTTCATTCAAAATTTGAGATATATATATATAGATGCATTCATCGTAAATTAAACAAAGAAAAAACTAAGAAATGGCATTGTATAAATGTAATTCCAGTTTCAAATTGTAACGTAAATTATTGGAGGATACAATAGTAAACGATTATCATAAAATAAGTGAGAAACTCTATAATTTCAGACCAGATCTCATTATGTCTGTCATTGTTGACCATTAGCTACATTTTCAAACCTTTACTCTCTTTTTTTTTTAGTAAATGAAAGACTGCTAAAAACAAAACAAACAAAAAACTGAAATTACCCGGGATTATCTGTTCTCTAAAAATTATGTGTTGGATATTAATAGTTTTTATTTTCTTGGATCAGAATATCCAATATTCTAACCTATAAAAATAAAAAAAGTGAAAGAATAATACTATTGAGTTTAGGCGTTTATGAATAATCGCCATAAAGCTTGTGTTTCGACATGTTTCGTTTCGTCTTAACTCTTAAGTGACATTAAGTAGATGTATTCAATCCAAGGTTTGAAATGATTTAATATATCTTTTAAAAGTAAGTATGATCGGATTAGTGATTTAAAATGCACAATCAAATATACTAATAGTGGAAACATTTTAAATAGTGAATTTGAGTGATTTAAGGTGATTTAAAGTGTTTTAGTGAAGTTTCTATAATCAAAAATATTAAATATAAAATTTCATGATTTTAGGTAAAAAATAATAAAAATTGATAGCAGATCATTAAATTTTTACTAATTCACCAAAATTCATCAAATCAAAAGACAAAAAAAAATCATCCATATTTAAATTAGAATTAACTGATTGAAAAAAGGTTAGAGAGAGAAAGACGTTTCATCAATGTATATAAATACTCTGTTTTGGAAACAGAATCCAAAAGGGGCAAAAACAAGAAAAAGAGAAAGAAAGAAAAATGCAGAGAAAGAGAGTCTTCTCATGTCTCATCACGATCCTCCTAATCGCCGCCGCAGATTCCACCAAAGATACGGCGGTACGGTTCCAATTGACGCACCGAGACACTCTCTGGCCGAAGCCTCATGTCCGTCGCATTGAAGACACTATCGGTGACGACCAGAAGCGTCATAGATTGATTTCTCGGAAACGGAAGTTGAAAGGAGGAGTCAAAATGGCGTTAGGATCGGGAGTTGATTACGGAACGGCGCAGTATTTTACGGAGGTTAGAGTTGGAACTCCGGCGAAAAAGTTCAGGGTGGTGGTGGATACAGGGAGCGAGCTGACTTGGGTGAATTGTAAGTATCGTGGCAGAGGCAAAGGAAAACTTGAGAATCGAAGAGTATTTCGAGCTGAAGAGTCAAAGAGTTTCAAAACAGTTGGATGTTTAACGCAGACTTGTAAGATTGATTTGATGAATCTCTTCTCACTCTCCACTTGTCCTACTCCTTCAACTCCTTGCTCATATGATTACAGGTAATGGTGATTATATTATTAATCCAGAGTCAATGTGATTAGGTAGACCATTAAGGAGTTGATTAAGGATTTTGCTTAGGAAATTGTATGTTTTAGGAGAAGATATTTTAGAGTTGGGTGGTCGTGAATGAAAGAGAAGAGGGACCTCACTCACTTGTCACCATATCATTCTCTTCTCATCAACGTATATATATTAATCACAACTATTTGGAGAATTTGGGAGTGCCATAGATTAGATGCAAGTGCATGTAAGAGAAGGGTGAAATTAAATGTGGGTTGAGCTATAATTCAGCACAATACATAAATGTCACTTATTGTGACTTGTGAGTTAGGTTTGCCGTTTGAGCATATACATAAATAAAATTCAACCTCTCTTGTTACATTTTTAACCTAATGGATAATTGTTTTAGTTTACGTTTTTCTTCATTCTACTAACATTAAATTGCAGATACGCAGATGGGTCAGCAGCACAAGGCGTATTTGCAAAGGAGACAATCACAGTTGGTCTCACTAATGGTCGTAAGGCTAGACTCCATGGTTTCCTCATTGGTTGTAGTAGCTCCTTTAATGGATCGAGCTTCCGTGCAGCCGATGGGGTTCTTGGTTTAGCCTTTAGCGATTACTCCTTCACTTCTAAAACCACAAGTATCTTCGGCGCCAAATTCTCTTACTGCCTCGTTGATCATCTCTCACCCAAAAACGTCTCCAACTATCTCATATTTGGCTCTTCCTCCTCCTCCTCCTCCTCCACCACCACCAAAACCACAACCCCGCTTGATCTCAATCTCATCCCTCCTTTCTATGCGATAAACGTCATTGGAATCTCCATCGGAGACAACATGCTTGATATCCCCACGCAAGTATGGGACGCAACT
This sequence comes from Cardamine occulta, assembly GCA_028015245.1. Classification (NCBI taxonomy): domain Eukaryota; kingdom Viridiplantae; phylum Streptophyta; class Magnoliopsida; order Brassicales; family Brassicaceae; genus Cardamine; species Cardamine occulta. The sequence continues at coordinate 10,562,766 of CM051373.1, read as the reverse complement.
GCTGGTGGTGGCACCATCTTAGACTCAGGAACCAGCCTCACTTTTTTAGCTGAAGCCGCGTACAAGCCAGTGGTTTCAGGGCTGGCGCGTTACCTTGTTGGTTTGAAGAGAGTCAAACCAGAACGAGTACCAATTGAGTATTGTTTTAATTCGACGTCAGGGTTTAACGAGAGCAAGCTACCGCAGCTGACGTTTCATTTTAAAGGCGGTGCACGTTTTGAGCCGCATCGTAGAAGTTACCTGATAGATGCTGCGCCTGGAGTCAAGTGTTTAGGGTTTGTGTCGGCGGGAACGCCGGCTACTAATGTGGTCGGGAATATAATGCAGCAGAATTATTTGTGGGAGTTTGATCTTATGGCCTCAACTTTGTCTTTTTCTCCCTCTACTTGCACTTAGCTGTCTGACCATATTATCTCTTGTGTTTTATTTATTACTTTGATTAATTGGGAAAAAAAATTATTGTTTTGTTAGTGAATGAATAAAAAATGTCGTTGTTGTCATGTTACAAGCTTGAAAATCTAACTCCATTCATCAATCTATAAATCGTTAGATGCTTTAGATAGCATCCTCAGCCTTTATAGATTCGTCACTATTGGGCTTGAACAAGATAGGCACATTTACACCGTTAAATGGGCTGAATAAAGAGAGCAGATTAAATGGGTATATAAACATTGGGCCGAAAAGCCCAGTTCTAATAAGTTCAGACTCTGACAAATAGAGTGCTGCTTCTGAAGAATAAGAATGCGATGCATCGCTGTGTTTTTTTCAATAATTCAATCTCAAAGCATATTGTTTTCTCTTTTCCTCTTCCACTCGCTCTCTCTCCTATGGAACAATAGGAAAGCTTGTAGAGAACTCTGTTTCGTACCAAAAAATAACACATGCTTGCTTAAAGACCACACATCTTCTACCCCAAAAAAAAATACTACTAACGAAAAATCAAAATAGAAATAAATAATATCGAGATGATATTAAAAAAAAAAAAGAGTGAAGAAGGAGCGTTGTTGTTGGAAATTGGGGAAAAGAATAAAAAGGGTAGGAATTGAAAAAGAAGTTAAATTTTGGGGGATGGGGGGGGGAGAAACAGATAATAAGACCCCAATGACTAATTCCCATCATGGCATCCGCTAAAAATGATCCAATCATTATTGGTGACAGAGAACCATCACATGCTCCATCATCATGATATTTGCTTCTACGAGAATCAATCACTTACACTCTTCTTCCTATACAATTTTTTTTAAAAATATCATGAATAACAACAAACAAAAGTAGATCGGATAGAGACAAGCGTACAATAGTTTATGAAAACCAAGAGGATACTCGATGATCTTATGCACCTTCCTCCTTGTCATACATGATAGATAAATATCCAATGTAATATATTTCAATTTGTCACACAACTTACCACACATACATCAAAACCCCCTTATACATGTGATTTTAAAAACCTCACACACAAAAAAAAAAAAAAAAAAAAAACTAGCTGGTTTATCTTACTTTGCCAAATTAAAAAAAACCACGCAATCCCTTTTTCTCCTACACCTAAATTTTCACTCGAAAGTTAAATAAAAACAACACTTTCAATTAAATTAATAAGAACAAAAAATATTAGGGCTTGGTTGTGAAGAGAGTGCACGGAATGTGGCGATAGCAAGTGACCAAATGGTCGTTAGTAAGACCAGCGGCTTGCATGAAGGAGTGAACCACAGTAGGACCCACGAACCGGAAGCCTCGCCGGACCATGTTTTTGCTTATGCTCTCCGACTTCGATGTCTTGACCGGAATCTTGTGACCTAGCTTGTAGTTCGTGGATATTGGCTTGTGGTTCACAAATCCCCAAAGGTATTTCTCTAGTGACCCGAACTCTTTCTTGATCTCTACAATCTTTATAGCATTCTCCACAACACCTCTCACTTTGCTCATCTCTATCTTGTGTTCGCTGCCAATTGTAGTCATCTCTTTCTCGCTAAGTTTTGCAACCGCTTCTGCCTCAAACTCCATAAATGCCTTCTTGAAGTCATGGCGTTTTCTCAAGGTTGAAGTCCAATCGGAGCCTACTTGTGCCCCGCTTAGGGTCAACAGTTCAAACAAGGTCCTGAAATTAAGATAGTTAATTTACTATTTGACCAAAATTAAATGATACTATGTATATAAATAAGACTTTTTATATATAGAAAGAACTTTTATGTCACGCACTTGTCATCATGAACAGGAACTCCCCATTCTTCATCATGGTAGGCGACGTAAACAGGATCTGAAAATAACAAAAGAATGTTAGGAATCCCACGTATAATATAACATAATTACTGAAACCTAAAGTTAAAAGAAAAAAAAACTAAAGCTAATTAAGCCGTTGCGGATTGACGTGGAATTGAGTGAAATCATATGTTGAAGATAAATTAACATTCCAACATAATAAACAAGTAGAGAAGGAAAGGAATGTATACCAGAAGTGGGGGTGAGGAAGCTGCATCTCTGAGGACTAGGGTTAGGGTGAAGAAGAGGGACAACTTTGGAGGAGTTGAAATTAATGGCTGATTTGGATCTGCCGTAGTGAGCAATCTTCAGTTTTCTTAGGGCTTGTTGTGCCGCCACTTGCTCCCTCCTCACGGCTGCTATACTCCCTGGAGCCTCCGTTATGAGCCAGGAAGGATAGCTCTCTCCTCTCTCTCCTTCCTTAAAACTTTTTGATTTCTTGCGCTCCAAGCTTCCTCTCACTTTGGATGCACAATTGCTCATCCCACTGTCCCTCTTCAGTGACTCATAGCGGTCCATTAGGCGATTGCAACTACTTGGCGGCAGCATTCCTCTGTTGGTCAAACTTACTGCCTCCGTTTTGCTCATATTCTCTTTATAGTTTATATGGTGATGGGTGATGAGATGTTGTAATAGTAAGATGATGATGGCGATGAAATAGAGAAGTGAAGTGATTGTGTACGTATATATACTACAAGTAACAGTTGGGAGAGGCAGAGATAGTTGAACGTTATTCAAACACTAAAACCGTGTGGATATTATTGTATTATTAGTAACAACCAAAAAAAAAAAAAAAAAAAAAAAAGGGGAAAGAGAAGGAATATAGAAAAGAGAAGAGGCAGAGCATGTGCTGGATTGATGCAATGATTCTATCAAATCACATCCCATGTGACCTTTAAGTCTTCCCCTAACTATTTGTGTTTCCTTTTCTTTTGGTACTTCCATCTATAATTCTTTCTTCTATTATTTCGGGTTCTGTTCAATCTTTCATTTAATCCATATTTGCGTTTATTCACGCAACTTTCATATTATATTATTAACTCGGAAAACTAGTATTTCTTTACTCACAAACAAATTCTGTTAAATAATTTACAAGACTAACAAAATTATTCAAAAGCTTTTCAAGTATGGAGTTTTATCAGTTGCTCGACACCGCATCTTCTACCCTTTTATATAACTTATCTCCTCAAGTAGATTTTTTCTTCTTCGGAATGCAAATTTTTAAAACATATTTATAAGAAAATAAAAAATATAGGACGAAAAAAAGAAGAAGAGAAATTGAGATAAATTTCAAAAGGACCAAAACCTAAGTAGTTAAAGTGTTTACGATGTAGGAGATAAGGTAGGAGACAGACCATGTGGTTCCACTTATCCGATACATTCATCATCACCAAAACATTACTTAATACATATCCTATATTCTCGATCTATGCCTCGGTGTCCTCTTCTTCTTGTTACTAAATCAATTCGATACATGAGATGTTTGCTTCCTCCGTTTGGTTCATTCCAATCAGTATTAATAACGCGGAACATATATAATAATACTTGGGTTACCAATACTTTTTTGGCTGTTTTCAATGAAATTAATTGAATTTCTTAACGTCTGTGCAAATTTATATACAAGCATAAGCCATTAAGCCCACGACTCAATTAGAATTAAAAATGCCATTACAGGTGAGACCATGTGGCAATGAAGCATGATCACTCTTTGCCTTCGCTCTTCCCACGAAGTTTCATTAGAAATGTAACATGATTATCTCCGCACGATCAATAGATCTATTTTGCAAATCAAATATCGTTGTCGTCTCATTAATCATAGCGAACGCAGGACATTGATTAAATCTATTGGTCTACGCTGTTTAGCCCATTTGATTCGGCCCACTTTTAATTTGGGCCTAAATATAGATAGACGATATTGAAGTCAATAAGCCCAAGATAATTAACTAGCTTATAACCAAGTCTACCCTTACTAGGATTAATGTGAAAAAAATGATGGTACATTAATATGGAAAAATCTCAGCTTTCAAAAGTTCAAAACTGGTGAAAAGCAGCAGCAAGTGGCAATTATTCATATATTTATATATACACTTGAGGAACTGAAAATATTGTAAGAGTAAAAAACTAAAAGGTCCAGCCAAGATCATCCATGGGATTGAAATCAATAGACATTGCAGAAGAAAAAATGGAAGCAAAATCAGGATCAAAAGCAGAAGAAGAAGAAGGAGTATTAAACAAAATGTCCATGTTGAGATCATCATCATCAACTCCTACTACTGCCTTATCACCTGAAAACATCGGAGCCTCGTGGATAGCCACTGCATTAACATCTGACCAATTAGGAATCATATTCTCATCTTCCAAAAGACTTGACATGGTATCGTTGATAGGGATCTTGGCTTGAGTGGGGATTGGAGTCCGGTTAGGTGATTTAAATCTGTTTGGTTTAGTGGAAGTGTGGGGATTGATGTTTGTGATCGAGAAAGCAGTGGTTGATTGATCAAGATCAGTAGGGTTCTTCATAATGGACGTCTTCTTTCTTGACTTGGGAATATTATTATTAGTAGAAGAAGAAGAAGAAGATCTTTTGTGCGAAGGCATAAGATTATGTGTAGAAGGATCTAAGCCTTGAGAAAGAAGTTTCTTCTTAATGCATGAGTTCCAAAAGTTCTTGACTTCATTATCAGTGCGTCCAGGTAAATGTTTAGCAATCTGAGCCCATTTGTTACCAAGAATACGATGTACATCGATTATGATTTGCTCTTCCTCTGCGTTGAACGAACCTCTCCTCAAGTCAGGTCTAAGATAGTTTATCCACCTTAACCTACAACTCTTCCCACATCTCTGCAACCCTATATACACGTACAAATACATACGGTTAATTAGGAATCTTACATCGTAATATAAAAGGATCTTATAGTATCAATACATATATTTGCTAACTAATGTTGAATGAATATAGTAAAAAGATATAGAGAAGATATAAAACCGGCAAGCTTGGGAACGGAACTCCAACTCGGATGACCATGAGTGGTGATATAACGAAGAAGCTTCTCGTCTTCCTCTGGAGACCAAAGCCCTCTCTTCACTTTGTGTTTACCACAACATCGATGTCCCATTTCATCTCTTTTCATTTCCCATTTCTCTTTCATCTTTCTAATTTATATATACAAGGTCTCTTGGGGTTAATAAACCAGCAGGGTCACTATTTAATTAATTTCCTTCCTCGCTACTAATTTCTTTCTTCGGAGAATTATAATCTAATATGATTAACCAAACTCGTGTTGTTTCTCTTTTTCTCTCTGTGTGTCTTCAAATGGAAGCCTGCTTAGAGACACTAGCGGTTCACGTCACTTTCCATAAATCAAATCAGCTATATATCTATTTAACTTGCGCTTCTAATTATTGACTTACATTGCATGCATTGATCCTGTAAATATCAGTTTAGTTTAACGCAATGGTTCAATAATCATGTATATGCTTTAATCACTAAATAATTATTTTCTCCTAGACTTGCAAATACCTCGGATCATTGGTAAGAAAAATTGTAGCATGAAGCACAAGTTATTATCGTCGGATTATCACGTTATGTTGTATAATTGTATTGAATGAGCCATAGAAAATGAATACGCACACACGCTAAAGAAATCAAAATTATCCATTAATTGTACTTAGCTTTAGCCTTCACTTCATTAGTTTAGCATATCTAGTCATATGAAGTGGAGTACTAAACCAAAAAAGAGGAGTACGGAAGATCGTTAACTATCCAGACGATCAAAAGGAATATTAAAATAAAATATATATTTGGTTTTAAGATCACCATTTTTTGGTCCTTTTTTTTCTTTCTTAAACTACTAAAATCACTAGACCACTCACCGCTCTTTTTGGTGCTAGTGGTGTAGAACTCGTAGTAAAAATTTATAATGGGAGGATCCCAAACTTCACACAAGCTAATTTTCAGCATCTATAGAAGAATCGAGTATTTCTTATAATGTAGAATATATTTTTGTAGTGGTCAAATATGATTAAAATGGAAATACAAAATATCAGATCAATATTATGATAAAAATTTCAACCAAGAGACTAATTAATACTAGGATTGCAAGATAAGTCCAAGCCGGGTACACTATCGTCATCATGGAGGAATCTTTTGGCAAAAATGCGTTAGTCTGATGAAAAGAGAAGCACAATTTTCTGTAGTGTTTGAATATATGGAATCATAAAGTATTACTATTCGTAAAAACGTTTCATTTACTAACAAATTAGTTAAAATTAGAGGTAAAGTAGGGAACAAGATTGCAAAAAATTTCCGACCTAATCTCAACTACTAGAAAATTGGATCATTCCTTGGAGCTTCAAAATGATAATTCAACATAAGTAAGCCACGTACGCGTCAAGCTTAAGATATAAAGAGATAGTTCTACAACGCAACGTTTAATTGAACCCGTCAAGTTAAATGTAAGAATAAACTAATGGGTAAGGGGAAAGCGGTTAATTAACATAATAATATAAAGCTGTCGCTCTTAATTACCATATAATGTAAAAATCTTTGCCTCGATGAAGATGTTTTGGTTTTCCATTAATATAACGTAATCTTCTCTTTCAGCCTTTCTTCTTGAAATTAAATATTTCTTCTTTATTGATAAACCCTAACCATGAGTAAAGCGATGGATCGAAATGGACCACTCAGTAAATTTTTTCTTCTATAAAAATCTAAAACTAAAGAAAGAATAGGCAATTTTTGGATCATTCTGGTATTAATATATGACAACATGAAGTCAGAATGATGTAACACGTATCATTTTCCTAAACAACAACTGGGTAATCATGATTCATGAGTTGTTTTTCCAAGATACGTACGTGATTTAATTGTATGAGTAGTAAATAAGAAGCTTTCTTCTATATGCATGTAGCATTTTTCTGGGTGTTTGTCTTTCCTGGTTTAAGAATTTTTTATTTATTACCAAAGGTTGAGTTCGGCGTACCAGTTTAAATTTAGATTTATCAACATGAAAATATATTTAACATTACAACATTGTTTTTGTAAACGACTATTTTTTTCTGTAAATTATATTAAGAAGTCTTTCATCAACTTAAATGTATTATAAGCAAACTATAACAGGATGAACTTTTTTATTTGTTCCTAAAAGGAAAAAAGAAACGAGACATATACTTGTATTAACTTTTTGTTCTATAAGAGAAGTGAATAACCAGCAAATAAGAACAGAGATATGAAAGGCGCTGGTGAAGTGTGAGAGAAGACAAATAAAACATTTACTCCATCGTTTAATCTTATCGTTAAGTTATGTAGCAGTCCTTACGAAATATTTTAAAACATCCGTTTTTGACCGTTCAGACATAGAGAACTTCCGTTGACTCGTCAACGGATAGACTTGAGACTACAACATAATCTTTGCCTTGACTAGACTCTTGCTGGTCTATATGGACGCCTCAAAATATTTACCTTTAATGGTGGGACCTGATAGGCCCATCTAACCTCGCCATTTCAAATTTAAAGAAATGGGCTTTTCCAGTTTTAAGCCTCGGCCTAATTTTCATTGATTGGACACAAATTATTTTAAAATAATAATCAGAAAGTGGACAAATGCAAATTTTAATAGTTCCATTTAATGGCATTTTTCAAAAAATGATGTATTCCTTAAGGAACTTATGAGAGGTAGACTAAGATTGGAATGATATATGAAAAGGTTAAGCATCGTTGGGTGGTGATGATGACTAGACTCTAGAGAAAACTGAATAAATAGAGACAAACATCTTTAAAATACAAGCATGCAAGAATTGAGAAACACATTATAAACACAAACAAGAATTGAGATATTCATGAGGCAGTAAACTTTCCACCATATATTGCACATCATCATATTTATATAAAAATTTAATAAAAAAGATACAATGTTTAGCAGAAGTTATTACATATAAATTTGTGCATTTATACTCCAAGTTGGCATTGGAAACTAGAGTAGAAATTAATAGTCAAGTAGCTAGACCTATAAATGTAAATTCTCTAACCGAGACAAACCGTACGGGTCTTGGTGATGGAACTCCGAGAATCCTGCAGGGAGAAGTTGGAATTGATCTCAGGGAGATGCAACGTAGAATCCATGGAGGAAGAGGAAGGAAAATGATCCTCAAACCATGAGATTGGGAGGGGCGATGTGTCGTTGCAAATAGTGGTTCGATCGAAAAAGAGAGAAGAGTAATCTTTAGTTAGACTGTCTTCTTGGGTTTCACATGCTTTCTCTAACATGCTCTCCATGTATTTTCCTTGTGCTTCGATCCTTTGATTCACCTGTCTTTCTACTTCTACTTCTTCCTCTATTCTTCTTTGGACTTCCATTTGCACCCTTCATCACCATTCATATATTATAAGATTTAATTTGAGTATTTGAATCAATAGTTAATTAGGATTGGAAATGAAAGCACATACTCGTTCATATTGCGACCAATGATCATCGGAGTAGTGAACACACCATTCCTTCGAGTATCCAATATGGAAGCTGCATGCATGAATCATGATATGTTGATTACCATATATAAGCTATATTCATGGCGCAATTACAAATTAATTAACCAACATGGTAATATCATTCTCGGTGCCTATATATATAAATTATATAGGAAAGCTGATGAATTATGACCGACCTCTATTAGCATCCCTAATGCTAACTGAATGATTTTGACTATGTTCCTTGTGAGGCTGCTTTCCAAGCCTGAACTTCTGTAGTTGAAACACACACATGTTTGAAATCTTATTTCTAGAGAGATTAGAAATGAAACTAGTTAAGAAGACAAATTAAAGAAGATGACACTGAGGAAGAATATGAAGGTAGAGAGACCTGGAGATGGCTCTTAAGATGATAAAGCGTGAGACCCTTCACACCCATTACTCTCATTATCGTCTTTGGTGTAGCCTCTGATGATATATGTCAAAATTAATATATAGCTATGTAGATTTATATAATAATAATCAACCTCAGCTTATAAAATATGAACACGATCAATCAATTGAAGAAAGATAAAATAAGTGATGATGAAAACGTACTGTCAGGGCCTCCAAGGTGGGTGACGGCGTCAACGAAGCGTTCATGAAGCTCTGTGGTCCAGCGAAGGCGGGGCTTAGGGTCAGTGGTGAGGACAAGACCTGATGATGAGTCATCTCTCATCTCCTCCCTCGGCTGCATCATTCAACAAACAGATGCTGATCGATGATGATGCTCTATTCAACAAGAGAATATTAGTATTTATGAAAGATGGAAAAGGGAACAGTCGACGTCTTGCATATTATAAGTATGAAATTACGGAGTGACATTGACATATATAACTTTTAATGTACAAAAATAAAATAAAAATAAAAAATAAAAAGGTAGGCACATATCTAAATGCAGTAGGCTTTAGGCTTTGAAGCTGTAACCCATGCAATGCAGGCCTTAATATTTGCATCCACACATGTCTAAATACCATCAAATCCAAATTTAGATGTCCAAATCCTTCTATTTTCGATGTAACGTAATGACGCATGTGGCCTTACTCATTCATAAAATACATGTTTTTGTTTTCCTTAATTATATAAAGAAAGATTACGGACTTCAAGTTTGATCCATCCTAATCAGGAATCGATGCCCCTCCCAAACAAGATTTGAATGAAGGGTTCATGGCTCAATTTTGGAGGGATCACTAAAATTCACCACTAGACTATTACCTATATCTTAATTACGATATATACGGAATTGTTTTTTCATTTAGCTAGATATATGCACATGCATGGGAATAAGGAACAAGAAACATTTTAATCTCGATGAAAAGATTCGTGTGCGGTGTACTTTGAATAAAGATGACAAGTGGAACAAAGTTGATGTTTAACTTTTAGTTCATGAATTAAGTATGTATGCAAATAGGAATCATACAGGCTGGGATAAAAGAAAGAGGAAGAAAGTAAATTGTTTTGTTTGCTTAGTTTTCAAGCGGCTTCCTAGTCTCCTTTATTTTATGGATTCTTCTTACATATTCCTCTATAGATGAATCTATTCCCTTTCATATCACACACCACTCACGACTCAACTCAACTCAACCAAGTTTGTATGTATTGGACAAACCAATATGTAGACTAGGCCTGGATAAAAAAAAACTAAACCCGAATCACCGAACTGAAACTAACCGGAAAAAAAACCGAACTTAAATCGATAAAATACCCGAACGGATCTTAAACTTCTATATTTGAAAACCGAACCCGAATCCGAACCGAAGCAAAAACCGAATAAATACCCAAAATACAATTATATACAAAAAATATTAATTATATTTAGATTTGATATAACTCAATTATCCAAAATTATAATTATGAACTCAAAAATATAAATGATTTTAAAAATAAAATAATCAAAATACACAAAATAACTGAATATCTCCAAATTTTTAGTTATATTTGTAAAAAATTAACCAAACTTTATTCAAATTTAACCAATTTTTTTATTTTTTCTCTAATATTTCGGATATTCGAATCCGATCCGAATTCGAATGGAAGCGAACTGAAACCAAATCAAAAATAGAAATATCCAAATAAATATTAAATATCTAAATCCGAAAACTTGAAAGCCAGAACCCTGCCCGGCTACTAGATGCAAAGAAAAACAAACATTGGACCGAAAAAGAAAGCTGAGGCCCATATAAAGAAACTGTTAAAGCCTAATTTGTATATTAAAGGCCCAATCAACTTGGATTCTATTCTTTGGTCTCCTCCTCCTTTCATTGCTTTCGTCTTTTGGTATTCCAACTTCCTAACGTGACATTTGCAATACGTAGATTTTTCATTTTTCCTACCCACCCTACGTTTCTCTTGCATCTTCTACTCTATCAATTCATCTACTCATCAATTCCTAAACTAACTTAGCACATACTTTTATTTATTTATTTTCTTTCTAATCCGTGTTGTCATAACAAAATCAAATAATTGGTCATGCATTTGCGTTTTTATTACACGAGGGTTTAATTTGTGAACCAAACAGATAAATAATAAACTCTTTATTATTTGTAGTATTCCTTCCGTTTCATATTAGTTGTCGTTTTGAATTTTAAAACTCGTTTTATATTACTTGTCGTTTTACGTTTTCAATACATATGTATGATAAGATTTTTAACTTTGTCCTTCATATTTTAATATCTTGACCAATGAAATAAAATCAAATAAATATTAATTAGAGATAAAACAGAAAAATTAAATGTTTTATTAGTATGTATATGAAACAATTTTAAACGATAACTAATTTAAAAAACAAAAAAAGTACTATTTAGTTGTAAACGTTTTTTTTATTTAATATTTATTTCCAGTTAACGGAATTGTCATGATCCATCATTCTCAACGAAACTTCCATTTCGGGGTTTCTCATTCTTCTAGATTGAGGGAAATGGGTCTTTAGCGGCCGCCATTGACGACGACGACCATTATTTCTTCATCTTCCAGCCTCATTCTCCTTTTTCTCTATTTCCTTGTCTCCAGTTCACCATTTCCTTCTTTCACACATAGATCTTCCTTTTCCTCAGAGATGAGTTCCAATAGAGCATCGTCTAGCGGCGCCGCTCCCGGTTCCGCAGAATCCGATTCCCGGAGCAATTCCAAGCGACCCAAGTGTAATTCTTCGTCATCTTTCTTTTAATTCTCGTTGGCTCTTTTGGTCTAATCGTTCTTTGTTTGTGATCCATTGTTTGTGCTCACTGTTTAATTTCTTTGAATTGAATCAAGTTCTCTAGTGGGGATTATTAGGGTTCTTACTTTATCATTGAAAGAATTGGTTTTTACTGATCAAATTTAGCTAAAAGGTGATTCTACTGGCTTATGATTGATTACAGATTCAAAATTTACACAGCAGGAGCTTCCAGCTTGCAAGCCAATTCTTACGCCTGGTTGGGTAAGTTAGCTTCTTCATATTCCTTGTAGCTTATTTGTATTCTCTACTCATGTTTCAAGTCTCCAGATTTGCTTTGAAACGCTATTAAATTTATCCCTTTTCATATCTCTTCTCTGCAGGTGATTTCTACATTTTTGTTAGTTAGTGTTATCTTCATTCCTCTCGGAGTTATTTCTCTTTTTGCTTCTCAGGATGTAAGTGAGGATGATCTATTATTGGTGCTCTAGTCTTGGTTTGATCCTTCTAACCTAATGGTTCCATAACTCACATGTTTTCATTTCTTATGGATAGGTTGTTGAGATCGTTGATCGGTACGATAATGATTGCATACCTGCGCCTGCTAGGGGTAACAAGGTTGCATTCATTCAAGGTGCTGGTGATAAATCTTGTAACCGGACGCTAAGAGTGAGTTTTTCCTATGCAACAACACTTTATCGTTCCTTGTGGTTGATTAGCCTCTGAATGTCTTTGTTCACATTTGTCTTTACCCCTTGGGGGTTTTATTTATTTCCAGGTGCCTAAGCGTATGAAGCAGCCTGTCTACGTATATTACGAGCTTGAGAACTTCTACCAGAATCACCGCAGGTATTGTTGAGAACTTCTACCTCTATGGTATTATGTTATATTAGTATGGGGTTTCTACATTGATATCACAAAGTAGTTGGTTGCAAGGAAAGATATGCGTATGTTCAAAATTAGACGTGACTTAGATTCCTTAATTCTTTGTGGCATTGTATTTTCGATATTACAGGTATGTGAAAAGCCGAAGTGATTCGCAACTGAAAAGTGTGAAAGATGAGAATCAGATAAGTGCATGCAAGCCTGAGGATGATGTTGGTGGACAGCCGATTGTGCCATGTGGTCTAATTGCTTGGAGTCTCTTTAATGATACATACGTTCTATCAAGAAATAGCCAGCGTTTAGCAGTAAACAAGAAAGGAATCGCATGGGAGAGTGACAGGGAACACAAGTTTGGGAAAAGGGTATTTCCCAAGAACTTTCAGAGGGGCAATATCACCGGTGGTGCCACTCTAGATCCACTTATACCAGTAAGCCTTTAATACCACCTTACAGTCTTAGAACCAGTTAATATCCTTTGCAAAACACTTGACTTGGTCTCTCTCTCTCTCTCTCTCTCTCTCTCTCTCTCTCTCTCTCTCTCGTTCTCTTTTGGTGTTTCAGCTGAGTGAGCAAGAGGATCTGATTGTGTGGATGAGGACTGCGGCCTTGCCAACATTTAGAAAATTATACGGGAAGATAGAGAGTGACTTGGAGGCTGGTGAGATCATACAAGTGACTCTTCAGAACAACTACAACACATACAGTTTCAGTGGGAAGAAGAAGCTTGTTTTGTCAACAACTAGTTGGCTTGGTGGAAAGAACGACTTCCTCGGCATTGCTTACCTCACAGTTGGAGGAATCTGTTTCTTCTTAGCACTTGCATTTACTGTCATGTATCTTGTGAAACCCAGGTTTGTATAATCCTATCCTTGTCTTCTCTGAATTTATTATTCTAAGATAATAACAGAGCAAGTGTAGATAGATGTTGATTTGGTGTGGTGGTTTTTGCAGGAGACTTGGAGATCCTACCTACTTGTCATGGAACAGAAATGCTGGAGGGCGGTAAACAAAAGAGGACTCTATATCATCTGCATATGTAAATCCATATATCCGAGATTGTAATTTGATCCGAAACTGCAAGTGATGATTCTTTTTAATAGATGTGAAATGTGATGATGTTACAGCTGAAAAGATGTTACATACAACGAATTGATGCAAATGCTTCCCTATAATGCGCAATACCTTTTCTCTTTTCCTCTTCTAAAAAAGCACTCCTTGGAATCAATCAATGCTGATTTATTAGCTGGCCTCACTCTATTGTATTGTATCAATCAAAAGCAGTCATTGAGTTCGAAATGGAATAGTATTGATTCCAAGATTAAAAACAAGATTACAGATTCGACAACAAAAGGCATTTTGTTTGTTTGTTGAGAGCTGCAGCATCAATGGATTAGGCCCAGATAGCGAGGAGAGACATGGAAGCAGAGCCGAGGAGGAGAGAAAGAAAAGCGGCTAAGTGAAGCCAGAGATTAGATTGCAATCTTGGATTCATAAAATCAGGAGCAAGAAGATCAACGAGTGACATGTAAATGAGAATCCCAGCTGATGCAGCATTCAACATTCCTTCCACCATTATTGCCTCTTTGCTCTCTTTCTTGTACCCTAAACCACTCGACATCCCCATCCCTATTCCTATCCCAACTGGAGCCATCACCGAGAAAAATGCTGCCATTATCACCGTCGATTTCGACTTCAACTCCGCCTATACATACACACAGCACAACCATAAATATGCTATTGCCTAAACTAAGGTATATAGGGCACTGAGTGATATGTCACATGTAGCGTTAAGTGATTAATAGCAAGTAAAGAAGAGTGGAAGAGACTAACGAGGGAGATGCAGCCCCCGAGGCCAAGACCTTCAAAGAATTGATGAAAAGAAAGAGCAGCCATGAGTGGCTTTATGGTGTCTATGCTCTGTGAAGCTCCAAGTGATATCCCTATTATAACCGAATGCACAACTATCCCAATCTCAAGCACTTGCGACACTATGCGTCGTCTGATCAACTCAGTCGAGCCATGTGTGTGTCCATGACTCGCGTGTGTGTGTACATGAACATGACCCGCATGCTCTTCTTCGTCTACTACTACATTCACTTGCTTGCTCCCATTGTTATTGCTAAAATGTTGCCTCTTGTAATACCCTGTTGCGAAAGTGTCGATCATAAGAGTCCCCATAGCCGACAACATCGCTACGAAACCAGCGAATGGGAACTTGCCAGCTGTGGTGTTCTCTAGACAAGGTGAGCTCAATCTTTCAAACGCGTCTGGTAGTATATGGACAAAACCTGTGCAGAGGATCACTCCTGCAGCGAAAGCTTTCACCATGAAGAAGATATCGTTTTCCGGTTGTAACGCCGGAATCTTTTTCCCGATCAACGGTAGACTCACGCCGATTCCTCCAGCCATAAGAAGCAAAGCGATCGAACCAAGCTTCAGCTTCGTCGCTTTCTCTGTTTCGTCTTGAGAGACAGTGTCATGATCATCGTGACTTGTACAATCACTCGAGGCACAACACATATGTAAACATATTATAAATATTATATAAACTCTCAACATGTTTACTGAGAAACAACCACATTCAGACATGGGTTTAGATATTTGTTTGTGTTCTTGTTTTGTAAGAAAATAAAGTGTGGAGAGTTATGGGGAAGAAAGGAAAGCTTTTTATAGAGAAAAAGTGTTAAGAGACCCTTAACTTTTTAAGCGAGTGGTACATAAATGTTAATGGCAGAATCTATATTACGTAGAGTTGACCGCTATACACATTTTCTTTCTTTGTCGCGCACAAAACATTTCCGTTGTTACTCTTATTGTATAACACTTGAGTTATAAACAAAGACAGAAAAAATGGAAATGAACATTTGCGGAAAAGGCGGCGAAAGAAATAATTCATTGGTTAGTAAGAAAAATTCCGCAAGCATCTCTAGGTTTGTAGTGTATGGATGGCTTAAATAAGACGCCTTTCGATCTCTTCTAGTCATTAGTCATCTATTTATTATACAATAATAAAAGGTGAAACTACCACACTACAATTCAAAGATATATATCATTCAGGGAAAAACATAGGCATGATCAAGGTTACTACGTCTCTTTTCACTTTATCAAAAGCAAAAATATATGATACAAATCCAAAAATGTGAAGACTTTTTAATCAGAAAGCGAATGTGAAGACAGAATGTCGTCATGTTAGTCTGTGAGCCGTGAGAAAAGTTATTTTAATTTGATTTTTTTAGTTTACTTTTGGCTTCAAAAAATTTACGATGGTCTCATATCGTCCTCCTCACAAGGTGGGATGGGTGGGTTAATGCTGGCCCAATGAAGCCACGTGTTTCAAATTCAGATTTCACCATCATCAATTGAGTGCGATGGTTACCTGAACCTAATGAATAATGAGATTTTGGCCTTTTCTATATTTTGGTTTGAAGTTTTAAAACTCTCAACTATGAATAAGATATAGACATTTGAAATACCAATTGTGGAACTTTATTAAGGGGGAAATGGGACCCAAGTCACAGAACTAATCCGAAAAGCATCAAAGTTTGATCACGCAGCGCTTGACTAAAAATTGACATTGATCCTAATATTTCTTTCGACATGGACATGTCTCCTAGTAATTATTTGTGATAGTCTCACTATTATGTCACCACCTCAATTTAAATGTGTATATATAAAAAATCCTAAAATTTTGTTTTAGATAAAACAAAAACTCGAATATTTTCTTCTATAAAACATCTTTCGTATCGATCGTTCACAAACATCTACATGTGCATTGCCTATTTGATTTAACATGAATATGTTGACGTTTTTTTGTTTTTTTAATGGTATGTTGACGTTTATCTCTTACTCTTTTAATCTCCTACAACACCATAATCTAATTAACAGTATTGGCACTCAATTTCGAAGAATAAGATGGGAGCAAGTGTCGATGAATTGATGAAAATAATACATGTTGTCACACTATTTTCTGATCCGATACCCGAAAATGTAATTGTCTTTTTTTGTTCTTAATGAATTCAAAATTTTAGTTATACTGTATTTCCAATACCATTAATTGTAATAGTTTATACTTTTAAATTCATTTTTAACCGTAATAATAGTATTATGATTATATCCCAATTGATTTATTTGCAAAAGATAGAAGTGAATTTTTGTATTCCGGTCCATTTTGGTATAATGAGATATTTTACCATTTCGGTCCATAATTGAACATTTATCATTCCCTTCACTTATCAATGAAAGAGATTCAGACTACATAAAAAGAAAAAGAAAAAATAGAGTAAAAAAACATTTGCACAGAAGAAGAGAGGCGAGAGAGAGAGGAAAGTGAGAAAGCAGAAGCAATCGTGAGACTCTCGAGTCGTCTCTGAGTCACTCTCCTCTCCTCTCACACCCTTTGCTTTTGCTGCTGCGATAGGTTAGCTCGCTAGACAACAACGAACGTCTGATTCGTCTTCGATTACCTTGTTAGGGTTTTTGGTTTCGCCTCTGGATTCTTATTCACAATGGTACGCGCTTTCTCCTCCTTGTACTTTTGGTTTATCGATCCTCTTATGGCGTCTTTGCTTTTGGATTTTGGAGTTTCTTATACAAATAATTCATTTCTAGTCGAATAGAAAACGCATAAGCTCTTTTAATTTCGCGATTCAGTGATTATTGTGGGTATTTAATGATATGATCCTTGTTTTATTTCTGCAGCATAAGTTGAGTAGAAGCAACCGTGATAAACTTCAGCAGTTCGTGGCAATCACAGGAGCTAGGTAAATGGATCTATCTCCAAAGAACAGTCTTATCGCTAGTTTTACTGTTAGATTTGTTGTTATTATTTTATAAGGCCAAAACATGAACTAGTTAGTTACTGTAGCGATGAATAGCAGACTTATTTGTAACAATCTTGTGGTTTTGGTTTATGTATCTTAAATTGTGTTTTTGGTTTTGACCTGTTTAATAATTTGGTGGGCAGTGAGAAGAGTGCTCTTCAGGCTCTCAAAGCCAGTGATTGGCACCTTGAAGCAGCTTTTGATGTGTTTTACAGCCAACCTCAACCAAGAAGCAATGCTGATGTAAGACGCTTGGAGGAGCTTTACAATAGATATAAAGGCAAGCTTCTTGTTATTGTTACTCTTTTGAGTTTATCAAAGCCACTGTTTGATTTATCATTTGTGTACCTTTTTGGTTTTATAATGTTATATTACATTCTGCAGACCCGTATTCTGATATGATTCTAGCGGATGGTATCTCGATTCTGTGTAATGATCTTGAGGTATTTTTTTTTATCTTCTTCAGTTCTTCATTAATAAATGCTAAGAATGATTTGGTTTATTTTACATAGCATTAGTAACAACTGTCTTGAAATTTTTCTTCAGGTGGAACCCCAAGACATAGTCACGGTATGTTTGTTCTGAAACCTTTTCTTACAAACTTGCTCTGAGTGCTTGTCTTTCTTGCTTTCAAAAACTACCCATTAAGAGTGAAACTCATTGGTTTCTCCAATTTTCAGTTGGTTCTTTCATGGCATATGAATGCTGCCACAGCATGTGAGTTTTCCAAGCAAGAATTTATTGGTGGATTACAGTCATTAGGGTGAGTGAACTAGTCTTTATGCTATTTAAGTTTTTGTAACGTTGTGACCTGGTCAAGGATCTTGCAATGCGGAGTTTAACTAAGACCCACTATTCTGATTGCAGCGTAGATTCAATCGGGAAGTTGCAGGAAAAACTGTCATTTATGCGTTCTGAGCTTAAAGAAGAACGTAAGAAGAAAAATGAGTGTCCATTCTTTATCTGCTTTACGAGTTGATTGATGGAAAGTCCCGTGTTGGCTAACATATGTGTAATGTTCTTCTCGTGCATTTATCTTGTTCAGAAAAGTTCCATGATATATATAACTTTGCTTTTGGGTGGGCGAAAGAGAAGGTAAAAATCTTGATCTGAAGTAGTTGCTTTCATGAGTTGTTGTCTCTGTGCTAGTGACAAAAAGTCAAACTGTAAAATGTTTCAGGGGCAGAAGTCTCTTGCTTTAGATACAGCGATTGGGATGTGGCAGTTGCTATTTGCAGAGAGAGAGTGGCCATTGGTAAATCACTGGTGTGATTTCTTGCAGGTAAACATTCTTTGAGTATAATAATATATCATCAAGGCATGTTCTATCATATTTGTAGCTTCTGATACAATTTTGTTTCCCAAAACCAGGATCGTCATAACAAGGCCATATCTAAGGACACATGGGCGCAGCTTCTAGAATTTGCTAGGGTAAGAGAAAAACTAGATACAATTGTGCCATTGAGCTTATTGCAACTATGGCTTAGTGTTGTTATATATATTGAGACAGTAAGTTTTGTGCTGCAGACAGTGGACCCGGTGCTGTCGAATTACGATGCAGAAGGAGCATGGCCTTACCTCATTGATGAATTCGTTGAGTATTTGTATGACAAGAGTGTCATTGAAAAGCGACCAGCCAACTAGGAGAAGTCATCAGCTCTATTTTATAATGTTCTTTTTTTTTTCTCTCATTATTTTAATAGACTTGCCTCTCTCACAGATTTCTTGTGTTTCTTGTCAGAATCTTGAAATTGATTATTAAATAAGCTTTTCAACTTTGAGACTAATCTAGTTTTTAGCGTAATTAAACCAACTATGACTCTTCTATCTGTTACCAATAATCACCGCATGAACAAACTCCATCCTTAAAATGGTGGAATCGATTAGTGTCTCTCACTACAATCTCTCTGCCCACAAGCTTCGAGATAAGCTTTGTAGCGGCATGACAGTTCACACACGCTCTCAGATTCTTTGTGATCCGCAGTGTTGTCCCTTGGAGTGTACTTATAAGCCCATATGCAATTGCGATCCTCTCGCTGTGGCTGCACAGAGTCTCCTCGGCTTCTTCTTCGTTGAGATCGTGCAATGAAGCATCCTTGTTAGCCACAAATCCACCTTCTTTTAGTCTACTCTCAATCCACTCTACTTGTCTCTCTATCTCTTCATATCTTGGATGTGACTTATCACCCACTCGAAAAGCCTCCAACTTTCCTCTTACTTCAACCCAGCTGCATCCAACATCTTTGCTCAATCCTTTCTCCTTCATTCTCACTCGCACCTCTGCTACACGGTCCCACAAACGCGCTGCAGCATACAGATTAGAGAGCTGCACGTAGTGGCCTGTGTTGGATGGGTCTATTGAGAAAAGCTGTTGAGCTGCATATTCTCCCAGTTCCACGTTGCGATGCTTCTTGCACGCGCTTAGGAGTGCTCCCCAAACTGTAACACCGGGCTGGACCGGCATGCATTTGATCACTTCATAAGCTTGATCCAGATGACCAGCACGCCCGAGAAGATCAATGACGCACGCATAGTGTTGCTGTTGCGGATTTATTTTATGATCAGTCATCCGGTTGAAGAACCACCAGCCTTCTCTTACCAAGCCTGAATGGTTAGATGCCATGAGAACCCCCAGAAAAGTGACATCATTAGGATGCACTCCACCACGCTCCATTTCACGGTACAGACTGATTGCTTCTCTTGCCCGCCCGTGCAATCCATACCCAACAATCATAGCACTCCACACCACAACATCCCTATCAAGTGTTCGGTCAAAAACGGATCTTGCGCACTCAACGCTTCCGCATTTGGCAAACATATCGATTAGCGCGCTGCTAATGAAAACGTCATCCCTGTGGTCGCTCCTGCCTACATACTCATCCATCCAGCGAGCCTGCTCAAGAGAACCTACTTGAGCGCAAGCCGAAATGGCAGATGTAATAGAGATGGTGTCAGGTCTGACATCTTTATTGATCATCTCATGAAACATATCAATAGCATCCTTGGCATAACCGTTCTTTGCATAGCCAGAGATCATGGCGTTCCACAAAATCAGGTTGGGTGACTTCATCTTATCAAACAGAATCTTGGCCGTTGTGACTTGGCCACATTTTGCATACATGGTGTTAAGCGAGATGAGCAAGTCAGGCTCTGTTTCAAGACCCATCTTCACAACAGAAGCATGAATAGATCTCCCTTGCTCCAAATCCTGCATGCATGTGAAAGCATTGAGAACGCTGACAAGAGCTACCCAGTCAGGCTTCACATCCATCTTCCTCATCTGACTGAAAATCTCGAGAGCCTCCACAGGCTCACCGTTCTGAGCATAAGCTGAAATGATAGCCGTCCATGAGACTATCGTTCTCTCTGGCAGTGGCAATCCTTCAAACACAGTTCTTGCTTGGCCCAAACGCTTGCATTTCGCGTACAAGGCAATGAGACCGTTCTGAACAAACACATCCGCTTCAAATCCAAGCCTGAACACCTGAGCGTGAACGAATCGACCCATCTGAAGGTGAGGCAAACCGCTACAAGCTTTAAGAAGAAGAGGAAAAGTGAAAGAATCAGGAGAAACACGAGCGAGTTGCATCTTGGAGTACATGTTAAGAGCATCTTGGAAGAAATTGTTTCTAGAATAAGCCTTGATTATAGCATTCCATGGGAATATTAGAGGACGAGGTAAATCGTCGAACACCTGGCGTGCAAAACGAATGTCTCCAAAAGCAGAGCTCGCGTGAATGAGTTTGGTGATCAAGAAACCACTCAACTGCAAACCCAAAACCAGTAAACGTGCGTGGATTTGCCTTAACTGAGCTTTGTGAGTGGAACTATCAATAAGCGAAGCGTAGAAAGAATCGGAATGGAATCCAGAATTGGCTGCACCAAAAAATCAACAGAGTTTAATTCGAAATATAAAGCTGCAAAATTGAGAAACAAGAGTGCTTACTGTAGAGAAAAGGAGAAGTAAGAAGAGATGTTTCCGACATGGTTATTCCTCTGTCTCTTGCTGACTAGTTTTGTAATATCTTCTTCATAGCTTTCGCCATCTCCATCATTTTAAATCAGTTGCGTAAGATGTCTCTATGTACCAACTTCTCTTTTAGTTTTAAGCAAACGATTTTGCACCTTCGATTATAAGAGAGTGCATGTTTTTGTTCATTGTTTGTGAACTAGTACAAGTTTCATTCACATGTCAATATTTGAATTCAATTTATATTTACATGCTTTCTTGGAATTTTTTTTTTTTTTTAATTTACGTGACAAAACACATGTTGACGACAAAAAAAAAAAGACAATATTTTTGTGACTTGGTCCACTCTCCTAAATATTCACCAACGCAAAGCGTCTAAAGCCCGTTTAAAGCCCGCGGAACAAGTTCAATGAAAAAAGATAAACAAGAAATTTATTCATGATTATCCAACAAGGCAATAGCATATTTAAATCCAATTGAAATACAAAAAATCCGGCTCAAAATCGTATCTCTGTCAGAATCTATGTAAGATTGATTCCATAGTTATCCTTTAATTATTAGGGTTTATCATTTCCTAATCCTATATGACATTAGTTTAATTCACTTTAAATCCCGAATATGTAAGTACCAGGAGAGGCAAAACCCACAAGAGAAGCAAAATCATGAGTTATACTTCTACTAAAAATCTCGGCAAGATGAGAAACGAAGGCATGAAGACAGGTATTGATGTAAGCAGCAGTGACTCTGATGATGATCCAGTAGCTAAAACTAGCGTACTACTTCGAACCAAATTTAGGTCAAGATCTGCTCATCAGTTTATGAGACGTGCGGAGAAAGTTTGGGCTGTTCCTACTACAGAGGAGAAAGACGATGAACCAGAAAAACCTATACCGGAGTCTAAACCGGAACCGGGAGAACAAGTTGGTGACATCGTTCGCTTTGGAAAATCCAGTTACTTGGTAATCGATATCTTCCAGAAAGAGATCATGGAGTTAGGAGACAAAGTTGATCTAAACTTCAAAAGATTCAACAAGTTTGAGTCTGTTTATGGAGACGCTCCACGAGACCATCACTTCTACAATTACCGTTGCTGTTACTCCTCACGTTGCTGCGGCTGCGCAAGCGATAACTTGGAGACAGAGTGGAGAACCCTAGAGAGAGATTTAGCCTTGGAGGAGAAGAAAGGAGTTAGCTTCTTCGTGAGAACTTATGAAGCAAGAAAAGAGCTGATGAGAGTTGCTGTAACCGTGACAGATTGTTATCAGAATCACAGTTTGTTCTTCTTCGATCTTAAGTTCCCTTCAGAGTATCCACATCGAGCTCCGAGCTTCTTCTACCATCCATATGGTCTTCCTTTGAGTACTCTTGAAACCCAAAAGACATTGAAAGAGAAACTTCGTTACGACATGTTAGATGTGTTTCTCCACATTCAAGAGATTGTGTTGATGAACACCAACAAGTCATGTCAGCAGATGTTAGATGTGCTGAAAAAGCCGCTCATTGGGTTTGAAGATTTCGTAAAAGGATACTTTAGGAAGAAGGCACCGTTGATTCTGCGGAATATGATGGAAGAGATGGATTTGGAAAAGGAGAGGGAGAGAAACATGT
The DNA here is from genome assembly GCA_028015245.1 of Cardamine occulta. Taxonomy (NCBI): domain Eukaryota; kingdom Viridiplantae; phylum Streptophyta; class Magnoliopsida; order Brassicales; family Brassicaceae; genus Cardamine; species Cardamine occulta. The sequence goes on along the minus strand of CM051373.1, from coordinate 10,539,568 downwards.
TTTGGAAGATGTACATTGCGTTTGAAGACAATAAAGCTTATTGTGAGCATCTTCTCAACAGTGATCTTAAAGCAGAGTTGGAGAAACTGAAGGAGACAGAGTATTCACTAAGCGATTACTATTACTCTTCTTCATCTAACTACTACCCAACCAACCCTTATAGGTCCGATGATATTAAGAAGACATCCAAATCCCAAGACTTCTGGACCAAGCTCTTGCTTTACACTCAAAGTTGAAAACTTTTTACCAAAATAAAAAAAGAAGGTATGTTTTACGATTAGGAATCACTAGTGTCAGGTTCATGTGTGTTCTTACCTTCTTTTTTTTCTTCAGAATTTTAATATATGAGTTTCTTATCAGATGAATGAGTCTCTGACCTAAAAGTAGTGGATAAAGTGTTGATTGAACTGGTAGATTTACAGCGTAAGTATATAGCGTTTGCCTCATCAAATTGTAAGAGTTTCTAAACAGTGACTAGGATTGCTTCATCAAGCGCAGTCACACCGGGAAGTACTTTGCCTTCCAAGAGCTCCAAGCTGGCACCACCACCAGTGGAGATGTGACTCATTACTCCTGCTACTCCTACTTTCTCCACTGCTGCCACTGAATCTCCTCCTCCTATAATTGTTGCCACTGTTCTGCTATTTTATTCGCTACCGCCTGCAACAACCATCATCCCAAATTTAATCTATATTTCATCTACCATATGTTAAACCCTATGAGAAATCATTTCCTTACCTCGGTTCCAGCTGCAAACTTTTCCATCTCGAAAACTCCCATAGGTCCATTCCAAATGACTGTTTGTGTTGTGTCCAGAGCTTCATTGAAAGTTTTGATAGAATCTGGACCGATGTCCAACCCCATCCATCCGTCTTCAATGCCTGATGCAGGCACAATCTACAAACACCCACATAACATACTTTACTCAAAACACAAAGCTCTAACAAGATCAAATAAATAATAATTCTGCTTCTCTCATCTCTCTTTTAGAATCATCAAGCAACAACAACCATACACTACGGTTAAACAGGAGCACAGCTTACAAACACCCACATCTTATTTTTCTTTTACAAGAAGCACAAATAATAGCTACCAAACGGTTCACATAAGAGTTTAAAACCAGCTTCTATAGGAACAATTCTTGTTACAATTGCTTTTCAGCTAAGTTTTTTTTATACTAAGTAGGCCAGTAAGAAGTGTGTTACCTACAAACCTCAGCTGAGATAACTCTTACAAAAACCCAAATTTCATTTTCCATTTCTTTTTCACTATCACTACCCAAGAATTTAGTTAGCCAAGCTTTAAGCAATTGCGAGATGAGAGAGACAGACCTTGCTGTTGGCATCAGGAGCAAACTTGTCTGCAACCACAACATCTGTTGGCAACAAAAGAGAGACTCCTTTGGCCTTAGCTTTGGCAAGGAGAGATGTAGCCAATTCAAGTTTGTCTTCTTCAACAAGGGACGAACCAACTGAAAGACCTTGTGCCTTGTAGAATGTAAAGATCATTCCACCACCAAGAAGAAGGATATCACACTTCTCCAGAAGCGATTCAATAACTCCAATCTTGGATGAGACCTTGGAACCACCCACTATGGCTGCAAATGGTCTCTTTGGGGTTGAAACAGCGCCAACAAGGTAGTCTAGCTCCTGTAGATGTAGAGAAGTAAGCAAAAATTTCATGGTACCATTTGAATCTCTATAAAAATATCACCTTTTGCAGAAGGAAACCAGCAACTGAGGGCTTCAAGAACTTAGTGATTCCCTCGGTAGAAGCATGAGCTCTGTGAGCAGTTCCGAAAGCATCATTGACATAGAGGTCAGCTAGCGAAGCAAGCTTCTTGGCAAACTCAGGATCATTCTTCTCTTCCTCCTTATAAAACCTGACGTTCTCAAGAAGCAAAACTCCACCTTCAGGAAGAGAAGCCACTAAGCTTTCCACTTCCGGACCGATACAGTCATCAGCTTTCGTTACCTGCAATAAAAAGCTCTCGAGCGATTGATTCCAACAGAAAGATGATTTAGTTAGACAAAATCATGGATCTTTACCTGAATACCAAGAAGCTCGGAGAGCCTACGGACAAGAGGAGCCAAACTGAACTTTGGTGTGACTCCCTTTGGCCTTCCCCTGAAAGATCATACCTTTTAACTTAGTTCAAGGCGATAAAGGAATTCAAATGTATGGGAATGTTACCAGATGAGTGGAGAGGATGACTTTAGCGCTATTTTCGATCAAATACTTGATAGTTGGGATGGCGGCACGGATTCTGGTATCGTCAGTGATAGTCTGGTTATCATTAAGAGGTACATTGAGATCAGCTCTCACGAAAACCTTCTTCCCTTTCAAATCAGCAGAGGTCAGATCTCCAACGCTCTTCTTCACCATAGCAACCACTCCTCTGCTCCCTTTCCCGCGCACTGACTCAACCTTGGATGCGACGTGGAAGGAGAAACGACGGGAGACAAGAGCGGCGGAGAAGCCAAGAGGACGCGAAGAGACAGAGGTAGAAGGAATTGGCAAAAGGGAGGCGCGTGTGCGAGTTGCGGCGGAGGACGCCATATTGATGATGATCAAAGGAGAAGAGGGTGAGGAGATGAGTAAAAGAGAGAGCGACTCACGATACTCTTCTTAGCCATTGGAGGTTTTAGGAGCTGTGGAATATTTTTGTCTTATCATTAATGAGAGGTTCAAAAGACTTGATGAACTTTATTTCCACAGTTTCTAAAGAATCCAACATAATCGTTGCCATTGTGCATACGTAATTTGATCTACTTAATCATATTACCATTTTGTATTGTCTCCAATGTAATACAACAAACGTAATACATATTCAAATGTGCACTTATTTGAGATTTGAAACTCAAATGATCTAAAGCTTGCTGGTAGGCTTAGCCCTGGACTTCTTCTCTATCACACGAGAGAAACGCTTCACAGCTTCTTTGGGAAAATGGCGAGGTTTGCTAAGCCAACACCCTCCATCTACCACCATTGTCTGTCCGTTCATATATTTCCCTGTTATAACCAAATGAGGAAATGTGTCATCATCATCATCATATCACCATCATCATCATCCAACCATGTATATGTTTCATATTGTCTTTTAACAAAAAGAGTGTCGCATACCAGAAACACAGCTCAGGTAGAGTGCAGCCATTGCGATATCCCACTTCTCTCCATATTTAAAGAGAGGCATGTCCTCTCTTCGGGTTGTGCTTTCAATCTCCTCAGGTCCAAGTTTACTCATTCCCGGTGTATCTCCAATGGGACCTGGTGCAATCCCGTTCACTCTAATCTCGTAATCAGTTCCCCACTCCAATGCCAAGTTTCTTGTGGTAGCATCAATAGCAGCCTGTTTCAAGTTTCAAAAACCTAAGATCCCATTTGCTACAGTTGGTTGTTCCCTTAGTTTTTGATTTCCTAATAAATTTACCTTGGCAGCAGCAACATGTATTTGGTACCAAGAAGCTGTGTAGTGCAAAGTAGCACTTATGTTGATAATGGAACCGCCACCACTTGATGAGTCTCTCCCAGGAGCTCCTTTCTTGAGATACTTGAGTGCTGTGTGACACATGTTGAACGTTCCTACTGCATCAATATCTAAGACTGCACAAGAAAAATGTTTCCTTGAGCTCAAAATTGACAAAATTTCAGGCTCAAAGGCTTAATTCATAAAATTGATGCTGAACCAGTTCTGAAGCCATTAGGAGACAAATCCTCAGCTGCAACGAGGAAATTTCCAGCGGCGGCGTTAACAAGGATATCAATTTTACCAAAATGCTGATAAGTTGATTCCACCACTCTTTTCGCATCTTCTTGCTTACGAACATCACCTTCAAATCCAACAGCCTTGGAAGGAACCAGAATCACACAATCAACATGCAATCGAAAATCCTCAAAAACAAATATCACGGATCGAGAAATTAAAAAAAAAAAAAGATTACCGGAATTCCAAGAGATCGGAGAGCAGAGACGGCATCGTCGAGGACTTGTTTCCGACGGCCCATAATGGCGATGGAAGCTCCATGTTTGCCGAATTGAGAGGAGATCTCAAAACCGATGCCGGATCCGCCGCCGGTGATGAGAGCCACCTTACCTTCAACCACATCAGATTTGAACGGAGACTCCATAATCACACGCAAATTCGCTCAAAGCTTAACAGATAAAATATTAAGCCACACTGTGGTGTCCGTTCGAGTTACTTGGAACCTTTATCCACTGGTCACCTTTGTTAAATATCTGCGCATTTTTTTAAGAGAGAGCTACAAAATCATCTTTCTAATAAAGTTTGCAGTAATTACAGATTTGTTACCAAATTAAGTATAATCAGCGTTTTCGTCATTTCGGAAAGATTAATAACCACAAAAACTCAACTCTAGATAAATATCTTCATAATTAGATCACTTTTATTTTATTTTATTATACAAGTAAGTATGATCAAAATTGATTAATTAGTTTAATAAAATTGATTAGTAAGTAGATTACAGATGACAGAATTTAATTACAAAATAAGTTTAATAAAAAAAAAATAGAAAAGGGTTACGAGACCCAACCATTTTATTTTATTTTTGACTAGATTTTTCATCACCTAACCTGCGCCGCGCGCTCTCTCCTTCTCTCTCAAAGCTCCTCTCAGCTTCTCGATTCACAACGGAGCTTCTTCCATTGTTAGACCTTTCGTTATCTCTCATTTTTGTGCCGATCTAAAAATTTCCAAATCATCTTAGTATCAATGAAGTGAATAGATTCGATAAAACCTAATCGTTCCCGTTCGATTCGATAAACTTTTTTATTTGCCTAAGATTAGTCTTAAAAGTTTTGAGATTTGGCACCCAAATTTACTGTGATGTTTTTGGTGACGGAACCTAGTGATGGAATCGTTGCTTCGAGTTTATCGCGCTGAAGTAGAAACCCTAATTTCAGAGACCTTGTGTAGTCGCACAGTTTTTACACTCTTACTAGCCTTCAATTTGCCGGTTTCTTGAACGATTCGGCTTAGAGGCGTTAGTAATGGCGTCGAAAGGTGGGAAATCTAAACCTGATATAGTAATGGCGTCCAAAGGTGGGAAATCCAAACCTGAGAGTGAATCCAGAGCTAAGCGCCAGAAGGTTAGCTCCTAATTTGCATTTTACGTTTTACACATCTTCATTCTGTAGATTCTACTTTCAGCTCATCACTATTAGAGAATGTAAACGGTTCTGTTCTTTCAGACGCTTGAAGCTCCTAAAGAACCACGTCGACCTAAAACTCACTGGGACCATGTTTTGGAGGAGATGGCTTGGCTTTCGAAGGTAGCAAAAGGATGTCTATTTTGATCATTCAGCAACTATTGGTATGCATGCATATCGTTTCTATGCTAATTTATGGTCTTTTGTAGGACTTTGAGCGTGAGAGGAAATGGAAGCTGGTGGAGGCCAAGAAGGTTGCTTTGAGGGCCAGCAAAGGCATGATAGATCAGACATCTAGAGAAGAAAGGAAACAAAAGGTTCTATCTTCGTTCTCTCTCTCTTTTCTTTTTTTCTTTCAGAGAGTACTCACATACTCCAGAATTAGTTTTTTAAGTGACAGTTTTGCCGCTTACAGGAAGAAGAACAACGACTACGGAAAGTAGCCCTTAATATCTCAAAAGACATGAAAAAGTTTTGGATGAAAGTTGAGAAGCTGGTAATTTTTTTAAAATTCCTTCCTGAGCCTTGAAATTTAAGGTTTGACATCTTTTCTGTGTATCTGAAACTTCTTCTTCTGTGTGGACTTGCAACTTTATAGGTGCTTTACAAACATCAGCTGGTACGCAATGAGAAAAAGAAGAAGGCTATGGACAAGCAACTAGAGTTTCTGTTAGGCCAAACTGAGAGGTTACTATGGAATGTCTTTTACATTGTTTTGTGATTCTGGAATATTTTTAAAAGGATTGAATTTAAACTGTTGGTTTATGTTAGGTACTCAACCATGTTGGCAGAAAATTTAGTGGAGCCTTATAAACGCAGCCAAAATACTCCTCCAAAAGATCTACTAGCTATCGAATCTAAAAGTGATGAAGAGAGGGCAGAAGAGATACCTTCAGAGTTGAATAATTGTGAGATCCCTATTACTAAACACAGCATTATGTTTACTGTAAGCAAGTGAGCTGGATCCTAACAGTTTTCCTGACACGGTGGCTGCAGGTCTTGAATCAGAAACTCTTGACATCGATGAGGATTATGATCAAAAATCCGAGGATGAGTCTGTGAGTTTCCCTTTATTGGCTTTTAACTTTTAGATTACCACTTATTGGCAGTTAATGTGTATCACAGCTTGAATCTACCCGCACCTTAAAATAAGATGGAGAATAGCTTGATATTTTTTTCATGGAAATCGTTCTGTTTTTTCATTATGCCACCCAACATAGGCTATACTCTTGTTTTAAATAGTTTCCGTGTAGATTTAAGTGGTTATTGTTTATATATTAATTACTATCTCTGATCTTTTGAAGAATAATATTTTCCATTTCTCATTTCAAACCCATGATTACACTTAGGAAGATGATGAAGATACTATTGAGGAGGATGAAAAACACTTTACCAAACGAGAAAGACAGGAAGAGTTGGAAGCTTTGCGAAATGAAGTGGATCTGCCGGTTGAGGAGCTGCTCAGACGGTACACTGCAGGGAGAGGTTGGAATAACTCTACGCTTGCTATTCATTTTCATTGACCTTTGCTTCTCATGTAGTCATTTTTAGTTTCAATTATACAAGCTGTATCCTCAATAAATGTCAACTATTTAAATTGCATCCTCTTATTGTGTTAGAGTTTGATTTTGATTCCTCAGTCAGCAGAGAAACAAGCCCAGAAAAAGATGAAAATGAAGATAATCTGGCTTCAGTAGGTCGAGTTCATGGAGAGGGTGAGTGGTATTAAGTCCCTATAATGTATTGAAAGCATTGCAACTGCTTTTTGACTTCCTCTTCCCATTTGACATTAGCAGCAGACAAGAACAATCTAACAGCTTCTGAAGAAACTGAAGGGAGCCCAATTGTTCGTCGTTCTGTAAGTTGTATGTCGTTTTAAAATCCCATCGTTTGATTTTTCATCAAAATTCTGGCTCAATTGTAATATATTTTTTTAATTTGCAGAATGATAGCAATGGTCTATCCGAGACCCATTCTCATGGCATCGAGTCAGGCCCAACGACTGCCTCTCTGAAGTCTAGAAAGGAAGATCCTACCTATGATTTCAGCGATGAACAGGTAACGTGATTTAATTTTCTTTATGTCCTTTGTTAGAAGACCTTAACTATGTCCTCCTCTGCAATTAGCATAAAGTCTCTGATTCTGACTGCAATTGGTGAACTTTCTGTGTCACTGTTGTAAAATATGCAGGAAGATGATGACTTTATTGTTACCACTGGTGAGGAAAAGGTCAGCCGTTTCATCAAATGCCAGAGATTGTTATTTCAGGACTTTACTCTTTTAACTTGCTCTCTTATCCTTTGAGCTCATTTGGTGCAGGATGATGAGACGACACTGTCTGTTGAAGAGGAATTGTCAAAAGCAGATAACGAAGACCCCATCGAAGAGGTGACAAGTCTATTAGTTGTTCTGTTTTCTTTTAATATGAAAAACGTAAGAGTTTACAAACCTAAATTTGCCTTTGTACTGCAGATTGCTCTGCTGCAAAAGGAGAGTGAAATGCCTATTGAAGTACTGCTTGCAGGGTATAAGGAGGTATGCTTTTTAAGTCTCTTGTGTGCCTGTGTGCAGTGTCTTTTGTTGTTTTTTCCTGAAACTCAAGTTTCCTGTGATAGGATATCGGTGACAAGGATATCTCTGAGGATGACTCTGGAGATTCATGTGCTCAATCTGAAGACTTTGTAGTAGACTCTCACAAAAGTAGGCAGCAAGCTGATTCAGATAACGAAAACTTTGATTCAACAGAATGTAAGCCATATCAGCAGCCTTGCGCAGAAAAAGTTGAAGGCACATCCCATGAAATAACAGAAGATAATGGTAAAGAAAGTAGTGATAAAATTGCTGATGCAGCAGCAGCAGCAAGATCTGCGCAGCCAACTGGATTTACATTCTCAACAACAAAAGTTCGAACAAAACTACCGTTTCTTCTCAAGCATTCGCTGCGTGAGTACCAACACATTGGTTTGGATTGGCTTGTCACAATGTATGAGAAAAGGTTGAATGGGATTCTGGCTGATGAAATGGGTCTTGGAAAGACAATCATGACCATTGCTCTTCTCGCACACCTTGCTTGTGATAAGGGGATATGGGGTCCTCATCTGATTGTGGTTCCAACAAGTGTGATGCTTAATTGGGAAACTGAGTTTCTTAAATGGTGTCCTGCATTTAAAATTCTCACCTACTTTGGGAGTGCAAAGGAGCGGAAACTCAAGAGACAAGGATGGATGAAGCTGAACTCATTTCATGTATGCATAACAACCTATAGGCTAGTTATTCAGGACAGTAAAATGTTCAAGCGCAAGAAGTGGAAATACTTGATTCTTGACGAAGCCCATTTAATTAAGAATTGGAAGTCTCAGAGATGGCAAACTCTATTGAACTTCAATTCTAAACGGAGAATTTTGTTGACTGGTACACCGCTGCAGAATGATCTTATGGAATTGTGGTCACTTATGCATTTTTTGATGCCACATGTCTTTCAGTCTCACCAGGAATTCAAAGATTGGTTCTGTAACCCAATAGCAGGGATGGTGGAGGGACAAGAAAAAATCAACAAAGAAGTTATTGATCGCTTACATAATGTCCTCCGTCCTTTCCTTCTACGGCGCCTAAAAAGGGATGTGGAGAAGCAACTTCCTCTGAAACATGAACATGTTATTTTCTGTAGACTGTCTAAGAGGCAGCGGAACTTGTATGAGGACTTCATAGCAAGCACAGAAACACAGAATACGCTTAACAGTGGAAGTTTTTTTGGGATGATAAGTATCATAATGCAACTGCGGAAAGTCTGTAATCATCCTGATCTCTTTGAGGGTCGTCCTATTGTAAGTTCTTTTGATATGGCTGGTATTGATGTGCAGTTGAGTTCGACAATCTGTTCTCTGCTTTCGGAGAGTCCGTTTTCCAAGGTTGATCTTGAGGCCCTGGGATTCTTATTTACACACCTTGATTTTTCTATGAATTCTTGGGAAGGGGATGAAGTAAAAGCTATTTCAACGCCCTCAGAATTTATCAAGCAGCGTATGGGCTTGAAGGATAATCCAGAAGCAATCCCTCTGAGTTTGATTAACCGGAAAACTCTGCAAGGGAGCAATATTTTTGAAGAAATTCGTAAGGCTGTTTTTGAGGAGAGGGTTAAAGAAACTAAGGATCGGGCGGCGGCCATTGCATGGTGGAATTCTTTGAGATGCCAGAGAAAGCCTACTTACTCTACATCTCTAAGAACTCTTTTAACCATTAAGGGTCCTCTTGATTATATACACCATCTCAAAGCTAATTGTTCATCTTACCTGTATTCCTCAACCCTCGCTGACATAGTTCTGTCACCAATCGAGCGTTTTCAGAAGATGATTGAGCTAGTCGAAGCTTTCACTTTTGCAATTCCAGCTGCACGAGTGCCTTCACCTGCTTACTGGTGCTGCAAAAGTGGCTCTCCTGTTTTTCTTAGTCCATCGTACAAGGAAAAAGTTACAGATTTATTGTCACCTCTTCTGTCTCCAATTAGACCTGCTATCGTCAGGAGACAAGTGTATTTTCCAGATAGGCGTCTGATACAGTTTGATTGTGGTAAGTTGCAGGAGCTTGCTATGTTATTGAGAAAATTAAAATTTGGGGGTCACAGAGCGTTGATATTCACGCAAATGACAAAGATGCTTGACGTCTTGGAGGCTTTCATTAATTTATACGGTTATACCTACATGCGCCTTGACGGCTCTACTCCGCCAGAAGAGAGACAGACTTTAATGCAGCGGTTTAACACAAATCCCAAGATCTTTCTTTTCATCTTGTCAACTCGAAGTGGGGGTGTTGGCATCAACCTTGTGGGTGCAGACACAGTCATATTCTATGACAGCGACTGGAATCCTGCTATGGATCAACAAGCTCAAGATCGCTGCCACAGGATAGGTCAGACGCGCGAAGTGCATATTTACCGATTGATAAGTGAGAGTACCATTGAAGAGAATATCTTAAAGAAAGCGAACCAGAAGCGTGCACTTGATAACTTAGTGATTCAAAACGGGGAGTATAACACAGAGTTTTTCAAGAAGCTCGATCCCTTGGAGTTGTTCTCTGGGCATAAGGCTCTGACCACAAAGGATGAAAAGGAAACAAGCAAGAATTGTGGGGCGCAGGTACCGCTGTCAAATGCAGATGTTGAGGCTGCTTTAAAACACGCAGAAGATGAGGCAGACTATATGGCTCTCAAAAGAGTAGAACAAGAAGAAGCTGTGGGTAATCAAGAGTTTACAGAAGAACCTGTTGAGAGACCAGAAGACGATGAGCTAGTTAATGAAGATGACATAAAGGCTGATGAACCTGCTGATCAAGGTTTAGTTGCAGCAGGGTCGACTAAAGAAGAAATTTCATCGTTACATACTGATACCAGGGATGAGAGAGCTGACATCACTAATTCAAGCCAAGAAGAAGACACTGATGTACTAGATGATGTCAAGCAAATGGCTGCGGCGGCCGCCGCTGCTGGACAAGCTATCTCATCTTTTGAGAATCAGCTACGTCCTATTGATAGATATGCGATGAGATTTTTAGAGCTTTGGGACCCCATCATTGTTGAGTCTGCAATGGAAAATGAAGCGGGATTTGAAGAGAAAGAATGGGAACTTGACCACATTGAGAAGTACAAGGAGGAAATGGAAGCTGAGATTGATGATGGTGAAGAGCCTCTTGTTTATGAGAGTAAGTGTACCCTGTTTGTCTCATTTTATTCAATCACTTAACTCATATTCCTACTTAACTGACAACAAACCTTGCCGATGTTTTATCTTTGTATAATGCTAATTCATGGTCTAGTTTTTAGCTCATATAAGATGTCAATACTATTTTCAGAATGGGATGCTGATTTTGCAACCGAGGCATACAGGCAGCAAGTTGAAGTCTTAGCTCAGCACCAGGTGAGATTAATTAATGCATGTACCTTTTCCTGCATTTCAGCTTGGTAACGTGTTTACATATGTTTGTAGTTGATGGAAGATTTGGAAAATGAAGCTAGAGAGAGGGAAGCTGCAGAGGAGGCTGATATGGATTTGGCACAGTAAGACACTTTTGAACGCACACTGTTCACTGTCAATATGATTATAGAGGACAATGCTCTTGGAAATTATATGTCAGCGCTTATAGAAAAGCACTAATTTCAAGTTATTGGGATTTTTAATCAAAATGAGTAGATAATTCTAACCATTCTTTTCCTCAGGAACGAAAGTGCCCATGTACTTAAGCCGAAGAAGAAGAAAAAGGCGAAGAAAGCCAAATTTAAATCCCTGAAGAAAGGATCACTGGCTGCCGAACCAAAACATGTGAAGTCAGTGGTCAAAGTTGAAGATTCGACTGATGATGATAATGAAGAATGCGGCTATGTGAGTAGCAGTGACTCAGATATGGTTTCAACGCATTTACGGATGCATATGAAACGCAAGAAAAGAGATTTAATCGTTGACACTGAAGAAGAGAAGACCTCGAAGAAGAAAGCAAAGAAACACAAAAAGTCACTTTCGAATTCAGACATTAAATACAAGCAACCAAGTGCTCTACATGATGAACTGGAACCATCAAATCCGTCTGACTGTATGGCTGTTGATAATGAATTGAAACCGATAAATAGGGGTAAAACTACTGGGAAGAAATCCATCACTTCCATGCCAATAAAGCGTGTTCTTTTGATCAAGCCAGAGAAATTGAAGAAAGGGAATCTATGGTCTAGGGACTGTGTTCCCTCACCTGATTCTTGGTTGCCTCAGGAAGATGCTATATTGTGTGCCATGGTTCATGAATATGGGCTTAATTGGAGTTTGGTTAGTGAGACTCTTTATGGAATGACAGCTGGTGGGGCCTACAGAGGACGGTACCGCCATCCTGCATATTGTTGTGAGAGATATAGAGAGCTTATCCAACGGCATGTTTTGTCTGCTTCCGATGGTGCAGTGAACGAGAAGAATCTCAACACAGGCTCCGGGAAGGCTCTCCTTAAAGTAACTGAGGTAAGGTTGATTATGGTATATCGTTAGGTTAGATACTTACTAGCGTGCATTAAAGTAGTGATGAATTAGGGATATTCTAGAATTTGTCTTGTTAATGGCTCCTGTTAATCAACTCAAGAAGATTAAGTGTAAAGGAGATGCTTTTCTCTAATATCTCATTTTGGTGCAGGAAAATATTCGGACACTTCTAAATGTTGCAGCTGAGCAGCCAGATACGGAGAAGCTCGTACCAAAACATTTTACATGCTTGCTGTCCTCAATTTGGAGGACGTCGACCCGCACTGGGAAAGATCAAAGTCTTTCCTTAAACAGTCCCGTTTTCAACAGACATTTGATGGGTTCCGTGAATCATACCCAAGGTTTAGCTAGAAAGCCTTTGCAGGGGATGAAGATCACCAGCTTAAGTAGCAAGTTGTTAGAATCTGCTCTCCAAGATTCCAGCACGAGTCAGCCAAACAATACTGTTTCCCGTTCTAGGTTGCAGGAGGATCAACTTATCAATAAAGTGGGATTAGACCTAACCTTGGAATTCCCACATGGCAATTCTGATTCCCCAACTCAGTTTCCACCCATCATAAGTGTGTCCATTGATGGGTCAGATTCATTAAATTATGTGAATGACCTTCCATGGGAAGATCATCTAAAAGCTTCTCAGGTTGCTGCAGAGAATCGCTACAGGTTTGGAACTCTGATAAAAAGTTTGATTTTTCTTTTTGTATATCCATCCCAAAAGCTTTGGATAATTCTTAGAGAACTAGTAGTCACTAAAGTATATGTGGTCTTGTTTGTAGGAATGCGGCAAATGCTTGTATTGAAGATTCATTTGGATGGGTTTCAAACACTTTCCCAGCAAATGATCTGAAAACAAAAACAGGCATGAAAGCACAATCCCAGGGAAAGCACAAGCTATCTGCCTCAGACACAGCCAAGTCTAGCAAAAGCAAACAGCGCAAACTCTCAGCGGAGCAATCAGAAGTGGGATGGGTAAGGCCTAATGACCCGAATCTCAAGTTTGAATTCACACCTGCGGAGAAAGAGGAGGAGGGGGAAAATGCGGTTTCAGAAGAGATAGAGATGATAGGTTGTTCACATTGGTATGATCCTGCCTTTACCTCAGGCCTCGATGATTATTGCTCATTAGCTTCCGAACTCTCAGAAATAGAGTAGTAGTAAAAGCCTTTTGTAAAAGTAAAGCTGCTTGGTGACAAAATGCTGATTGTGGATTTTACCATTTTCCTAACCTCTTTGATGAGCATAATCGTGTGTAAACCAGAAAGTGGAAATGACCAGCTTTGTAGGTTTTTGCGTTTCCACATATTATCAAAATACGATTCCATCTCCACCCTAGTGTATAATAACACCTACATCTGCTTCTGACATTCTAGTTTCCAAAATCTGAGCTATTTGATAAACAGTCTAATATATACTCTGGTTTGAGCAATTTCTAAGTTTATCTAAAAACCAAAGATTACAAAAACAAGACATGGTGGATCAACTCCTTGTGTCTTCTAGCAAGTTTGGTTATCCAAAAAGTTGAGCCACTCATTGACATCATCTAACCCTGGTTCATCCAGTTGGCTCCACAACTCGAGATCTGATTCCCCATGGGTTTCTAGCGAGTCCGGTTTCGATATAGGAGGAGGAGGAATGTTGTGATCTTGGAAGAGACATTCTAGTGATTGTGGTGCATTCACCTCAAATCCGCAAGCCATATGCTCCCCTAAGATTTCCTCAAACTGCTCTTCCTTTGTAAGGCTCTCGCATTTGATAACGTTGGTAAAGCCTGATGAGATTGAGGAGGATGCGGAAGAAGAAGAAGAGGACACCGAGTGATTGTTAACATCTGATGATCGCTTCTTGAGATGAGTGTTCCACACATTCTTGATCTCGTTGTCTGTTCTTCCCGGAAAGTGAGATGCGATCTTGGACCACCTAATCAAATAAAGCACTATAGTTATACTAGTAAACATTTCAAGATTGAAATTAGGGAGACCTGATTACTACTTGTTTCCATAAGCTTGGTGAAGTTGGATAATGGAATCTTCTTCCTCGTTAGTGAAGTTGCCTCGTTTAAGACCTGGTCTCAGATAGTTTATCCATCTTAGACGGCAACTCTTTCCGCATCTCTTCAATCCTATGTTGTTTAAGTTAATAAACAAAACTACAAGTTTAGAATTAGAGTAAAAAGGAAAAAATTAAGAAAATATTAAACCGTCTAACTTAGACGTCAAATCATAGTTGAGTGGGATCTCTCTGTCTTTCTCCATTATATATTCATTAGTTAAAATAATTAAATTTTATCAGATTTATTTACATAAATTTTTAATTGAGCAATCAATCTAACCATCTATTTCAAGATTTCATCCCATCTTCCAGAAGAATCTGCATGTCAGACTGCTTAGTCAACTTTTTATTTTTAAGGGGGAAAAGGTAATATATACACGAAACGTTACAGTCTTACAGATTCTATGCAAAAGGTTAAAAGAGAAGAGAATGTATGAATTTCGTCAGATCAAAGAACAATAAGCATTAGAGAGGGAGAGAGACAAAATGAAACTTTTTAAAAACAGATTTATGTAAAAAATACATGAAAATGAAAAAACGCGAGCGATAGAGATAGTGAGCATGCAATGTAATAGAGATAGACCTTTTAACAAACAAAACAAAAGAAAAAAAGACTGACCAGCGAGTTTGGGAAGAGATCTCCAATTACTGTGACCATTTTTTTCTATAAAAGATCTGAGTTTTTCACTTTCTTCATCACTCCATAGACCTCTCTTGACTTGGCTACTGTCACAGCATGGTGCTCTTCCCTTCCCCATCACGCCCAACTTTAATTTTAGAGAATCTTATCGATATTGATGTTTTATATACACACACACATGTACGTGTCATCATCTTATATATATAAGGGTTATTATGTAACCACAAGGGTCATGCCACTAATTCGTCGACGATTAAACCTACTTGAATCAATTAATTAGTGGAATTGAGTACACATATATGTCTACAATATCTTTCCTTTCTCTCGCATTCTTTTTTCTTTATCTGAATCAACTTTCTTTTTTATTCATATTTACTCTCTGATTCATTAAAAAAAATGTTTTGCTTATTTAATTTTTTTTATTGGGGAAAATTAAATTGGATTTTTGTTTTAAATTATCAGACTAACAAATTTTACTTTTAACCGAATTTATTTCATTTTTAGAGGAAAAACAAAACATAGTATTATTTGCTAACAAAAGTAAATATTTGAATATTGACTGAAATTGGATGTGGAACTTGACTTGTTATTTATGCATATATTAATTTTCACTTTGTTGTTAATTAGAAAATTAAGGACCTAGATTTGTAGTCTTCCCATGTTTGAAACCAGCAGTTGGATGTGAATCATCCCTTTTAACCAACGTTCAAATTAGAGGTGCTAGATTCAACCTCTTTTATTGGGACCGAGTCACCACAAAAATTACTTAATTTTTGTTTTTCTTGATATTTTTCGTGTTTGAGGTTTCGTGATATTTGGAAGTTGTGTATTTCTTTTTTCCTTTTGTTTCAAAGTATGCATTTTTAAGAAAGCGTTAAATTTCGTAGGATGTTATTCCTAAAGAAAAATGAGTAAATAAGTATGAAAGATGGGTATATTATATGTGTTGATAATATATATGGTATCGTCTCAATATTGCTGTTGGAATGACAGCGCTAAATTAATTTGTAAATTAAGTTGAAACCAACTGGATGCATGCACCTTGTCGCTATATGGTGAATGTATAATCAAAACTCTATTGTAATTAAAATAAAAAGATAACTAAAAGCAAATAGATTAACATTAAAACCAAAAAAAAAAAACCAAAAGCAAAGTTAAGAGAGGGAATTCAAGAAACAAAATGTTGAGAAAGGGAAATATATGTTTAGTAGAGATAATGTTCTAAAATCGGCATGTACGGCCGTATATATGTCATGTACGATCGTATATACGGCGTATTGTACGGATAAAAATGTAGTATATTTTATCTATATAGTGTTTCCGAACAGTGAATATAATACGGTTATATATATAGTGCATATATATTAACTGTTTCTTTAATACCCGAAAGGTGAAAACAAAATTATAAGCCATTTATCAAAAAAAAAAATTGCATCGTTTTTTAATTGATTTGATAATTTTATGTTTAAGAAAATAATCACGTACTTTATTCTAATAAAAATTAATTAGAATGAAAAACAACTTCATCATCAATTTTTTTCAAGCCTTCTTTTCTCTTACATTTCGTGTTATTATATATTTATATTAACTTAAGAGTTATATTTTTCTCACCTGAGAGTGAGATATTTTTTCATTATGTTTTTTGAGTTTTGACTATTTGATTTAGAGATCAATTTATCACGTTTATCAATTATTTGAGAATTTTATTTTTAAGTTTTTTTTTGTATTTATGTATGGATGTTTTAATAAAATTTATCATGAATATTATATCTATCAATTTACCTTTTTTACAGTAATATTGTGATTATATATGTATATATTGATAATCTTATATGTTTATATTTTTTAATAAAAAATATAGCCAGACGTATAACATATTTTGGAACATTGAATAGAGAAAAGAGAAGATGAGTATAATGCATGATCCCTCCCAGTTTATATACAAAGTAAAAGTGAAACAAAGCAAAGTTGAAATAATAGGTTGTGTGAGAATCATGGGATGTGTATGACGCAAACAATGTATGTCATACAAATATACAATCAAGAAACATTAACCCAAATAAAATACAATCAAGAAACACATATACGACTATTATTTCATTATGTTATTGGAAAACCCATTTGATCATAGTCCTCATATTTAAAATTAGTTCTTTAATTGATTAAAGAAAATAAGTGAGGAGTTATGAGAGTTTGTCTTGCGTCTTCTCTTTAGAGAACACTCGACGTCGTCTAACTTGTTCAAGTAACCACGTGCCTGCCCACAACCATTTTCATTTAAAAATTATAACAAAATAAAATCATTCGATATTACGCCTGTGACGACTTATTCATTTATGTTTATATTAGAATCTGGAAATAATAATAGGTTAATCCTTTTTAGTCTTTGAAATAAAAAGACGAGCAAATGTTGTATCGAATAAGAAGCGATGATGAATCTTTGAATTAGTTATCGGTGTAAGATTATGGTTCTGCATCGATATTTTTTATTAGACCGTTTCAGGTTGGTTGGTTCTTTTTGTTTGACAAAAAGTATTCTTGGGCCAATTTTGGGCTTTGAAACTATAATGGGTCCTACAATAGTCCTGCTCAGGGAGATTTTAAACGCGGCACGATAATGAAAGCCCATCCATATTTCCCAAAATTAATCTCATTCTTTCTGTATGGACAATAATGTAGGAATCTTGAACAATCGTCTTTTAGTTACAGAAATAAAAATGGTAACATTCTCTTAAATGATATTTTAATCGAAATGAATCGAATTTGAGAAAACGCCATAGGCTTTAGATCATAATCTACTTCTTTCTTTATTTTTAGGTTTTATCTTCATAATAGTATGAGCACATGCAATACAATATTTTTAGGCATTAAGCTCAAACAAGACTATCTGTGTATTGGCTTGTGATCCCTTTTTTTTCTGAAACAGGTCCTCATATAATACTTGCTGATCACTCATATGAAATATTCGGGATTACTGCTTTTTCAACCAAAAGAATAATTGAGGATGTTTAAAATTTAATTTCGTTTCTTATATCGTGTGTCAAGGATCAAAAGAGTTAATATAATACCATATATCTTAAATAATTATGATAAGTTTAATCAAAAATGTGATCTAAATGAAGAAAAAAATGTTGAATATAAAAGAATTTGATCAATCATGAGGTAATCCGCGTCCTACGAAGCAAACAATCCCATTCATACTTGAAATGAGCTGCCCAGCTGCTTATTTATATGCCCTTGCAATTTCAGTTTAGGAATGTTCCTTTTTAAATAAAATTATATACTATAAAGTTTTTCATTTCGACCTCATCTCAAAAGAATCTTAATTAGCGTCAACAACAAAAAGACTTTTTATGATTTATGATAAATCCTGATCATTTAAATCACACATTTATGTTTCCTGTTGAGAGGTATAATGAAAATTAAATAAATGAAAAGATGACTTTTTCTAGTCGTGAATAAAATTTTGGTTTCACTCTTGGACAGTCATCATCATAATTAGTCCATCAAACCAACTATAATCAAAGTTTCTCTCAAAAATGATCTACCAACGAATCAAAAAGATATACTATATGTTTTGATCGATCTGTGTGGCTAGATGATTTTGACTATATTAGTTATAAGTATTAAATGTGCATACACCGACCTTTCTTAATTTCTAGTTAGCTTCGTGGTATAGGATATGGGAGATACTCTGGTACAGAAAGAGTCTTTCAAGACAGAAGCAGAAGGGCGGATGATGACACGTGCACGGTTACAATCGTATAAGAAATTCTGTTGGATGCATTTAAAACTGAGCTGTTGTAAATCGTAAAATTCATTCAGTTAGATTGTAATTCTTTTGATTCTTGTAAATTCGCCATTGTTGAGCTTCTGTGAGCTTAGCAGGTGAGTGTTGTTTCTTTGTTTCCGATGAACATTGATTCAGATTTGAAATAATACAGATTATTTTTTATAAATTGATTGCGAAATTGATGAGATACGATTTTATTGTATCAAAGGTATCAGAGCATCATTCGAACCTCGGAACCTGCAAAAATGGTGGAAACAAGATCGACGGAAAGAGAATCGGAGATTAGAGAAGTTGAGGAAACCATAAGCTCTAAGCTCGATTCTCTGTTGGTGGCGAAGACGAGAGAACTGGAAGAAAAAATATTGCAGAACAACACAGAGTTATTAGAAACGATTATACTGATGATTCCAGTAAAAATTTCTATCAACGATCATCATCGTAATTCTCCGATGAATTCGCAAAACCAAGAATCAACGGGAAATGGAAGATCGAGCAACCAGAACGCTTATTCCGGTCTTACGCGACTGGGTAAAATGGATTTTTCGCGTTTTAATGGTGAAAGATACAAAGAATGGGTGTTCAAAGTAGAATAATTTTTTGTAGTTGATGGAACACCGTATGATAAGAGGATTCAAATTGCTGCGATTCATTTCGATGGTCACGCTTCAACTTTTCATCAATCGCTAGTTCAATCTGCATACGGAGGTATGTTGAATATGGATTGGGAAGCTTATAAGGTCTTGATGAAAGAAAGATTTGAAGATGTTTTAGATGATCCAATTGCAGAATTGAAACGATTGCAAGAAACAAATGGTATTGTTGAATACCATGAAAAATTTGAATTGATCAAAACGAGAGTCAATTTGTCTGAAGATGTGCTAATGAGTGCTTACTTGGCTGGTCTAAGGATAGATACTCAAATGCATATACGAATGTTTCAACCAAGATCTGTGAGGCATTACTTATTACTGGGCAGGCTATATGAGAAGGCTCATCCAAAACAGAACACTAATCCGAATTGGACAATACTTAAGAGTGGGGGTTACACCAATCAAACTAAAGGTTACAATCAATATAAGAAGGAACCAGAGAATAAGTTTGGTAATCAAATGGTGAATGCAGTGCCTAAAGGTGTCAATAGCAGAGAACCGAGAAAGTTTTTATCCCAAGCAGAAATGAGTGAAAGAAGAGCGAAAGGATTATGCTTTCAATGCGATGAGAAATATACTCCAGATCATTATCTTGTACACAAAAAAAATGCAATTGTATTCGATAGATCTGGAGGGGGATGATGATGATATGTTTGAAGATGCATTACAAGATAAGGAAGACATTGAAGAAATGCCACTAGTATCTGTAAGCGCTGTAGAAGGAATTGCAGACTTCACAACAATGAAGATCAAAGGAATGCATAAGAAGAAGAAGATTTTTTTGTTGGTGGATTCTGGTTCAACACATAATTTCATTGATACTAAAACTGCAGAGAAGTTGGGGTGTATAACTCAAGCATCAAAATTAACAAGAGTAGCTGTAGCTGATGGAAGAAAATTACTAGTGAGTGGAGTTGTGAAACAGCTTACATGGAACTTTCAACATCATAAGTTTCAAGCAGATTTTATGATTATGCCATTGGGGAATTGTGACATGGTATTGGGGGTTCAGTGGCTAAAAACATTAGGTCCAATCACTTGGGATTTTAATACTTTGGAGATGAGTTTTATGTTTGAAAAACGGAAGGTGATGCTTCACGGTATACAACCAGGATCTGTAAGAGAAGTGAAAGCTGTTAATTGGAGGAAGAGAAAAGAAGTGTGAGTTTGTATTCAGTGGAAGTGGAGACAAAAGATTGTGATGTGAAAACAGAGGTGGAAGATTTAATAGTGCAGTTTGCTGAAATTTTTGAAGAACCAACTGCACTACCACCATTTAGAGCGAACCATGATCACAAGATTCCTTTGATAGAAGGTGCAAACTCAGTCAATCAACGACCTTACAGGTACGCTCTATATCAGAAGGACGAAATTGATAAAATGGTACAGGAATTGTTAGCTAAGGGAACAATTCAGGATATTTCTAGTCCTTATGCTTCTCCAGTAGTTTTGGTGAAGAAAAAAAAGACAGTACTTGGAGATTGTGTGTAGATTACAGAGGACTAAATGGGCTAACTGTGAAGGACAGATTCTCAATTCCTTTGATTGATGATTTGATGGATGAGTTAGGAGGATCTAGGATATATTCAAAGATAGACCTAAGAGCTGGATATCATCAAGTGAGAATGGATCCTCAAGATGTCCATAAGACGGCTTTTAAAACACATAATGACCATTATGAATATCTAGTAATGTCATTTGACTTGACTAATGCACCTTCAACATTCCAAGGATTTATGAACTCAGTTTTCAAGAAGCATTTGAGGCAGTTTGTGTTAATATTTTTCGATGATATATTGATATATAGTGAATCATTAGAAGCACATATAGGTCATTTGAAGATTGTGTTTGAACTCATGAAGGAGAACAACTTATATGCCAAGAGGAGTAAATGTGCATTTTTGCCACTAAGAGAGTGGAGTATCTAGGTCATTACATTGGAGCAGAAGGTATCTCTACGGATCCTTGCAAAATAAAGGCAGTATCTGCATGGCCTATACCTAAAAATGTGAAGCAGTTGAGGGGTTTCTTGGGTTTAGCAGGATATTACAGAAGATTTGTGAAGAATTTTAGTGCTATTGCTAGACCCTTAACAGCATTGACAAAGAAAGATGCTTATGAATGGAATGTCGATGCACAAAATTCATTTGAATGTTTGAAGAAATCTTTATGTCAAGCTCTAGTGTTGGCATTGCCTGTGTTTGATAAGCCATTTGTTGTAGAAACTGATGCTTGTGGTCATGGCATAGGAGCAGTACTGATGCAAGAAGGTCATCCAATAGCTTACATAAGCAGACATTTGAAAGGGAAACAGTTACATTTATCAATCTATGAAAAGGAGCTTTTGGCCGTTGTGTTTGTAGTACAGAAGTGGCGACATTATCAACTACTACTAGGACATTTTATCATTCGTACTGACCAGAGGAGTTTGAAATATTTGTTAGAGTAACGACTGAACACCCCTATTCAACAACAGTGGCTGCCTAAATTACTTGAATTTAGCTATGAGATACAATATAAACAAGGAAAAGAAAATATCGCAGCTGATGCTTTATCACGTGTTGAAGGAGCAGAAATTCTACACATGGCTTTATCGGTATTGGAATGTGATCTTTTAAAAGAGATACAAGAAGGATATGAAAAGGATAAAGTGTTCATGCATATCATAAATTGATTGCGAAATTGATGAGATACGATGTTATTGTATCACTTCGATAGTTAGATCAATGGATCATTTAGTCAATGTATATAAATATAATTGGCTGGAAAATATTTATTTCATAATTAATTAGTTTATATAATCATAAATTATTATTAGCAATGTTCTAAAATACAGCTTATACGGCCGTATATACTCTATATAATAGGAGACCTTAATTTGTGGATTAAACATAATACGGATGTATATATGTCGTATAAACGGTGTATTTACGGTAACGTATATACAGTTTTTTGCAATTAAAAATAAGTTAACCCTAAAAAGATAATTGAGAAATAACCTACTTATTAATTGTTTCCAAAACTTCTTTTCTCATCAAACGTTTCGTCTCCTACTCTTTAATACTCTTGGTTTCCTTTCACCATCTTCGCTTCTTCCATTTCACGTATCCTTTAATATTCTTGGAGTTTGATGTATTAATATTCTGTTTCATCAATTAAAGTCTTTTTTAGATCTCTATTAGAGTTTTGTTATTTATTTAGCACTTTGCCTATAAATCTATCACGTTGATTTTTTCTTTCGTTTGATTTTGATTTTTAACAATATTTTAAGACATTTTCATCACTTATTCGATTAATTTTTGATATTCAGTCATTTTAGTTTTCATATAAATGACATAAACTTTTGACCCATATTATATGGGTCATATGTATATAGTATATACATATTGATTATATATACATACATATATATATATATATTATATTTTTCTACAAGAAAAATTCACCGCATAATCCCTGCATAAACGGCCGCGTATATGTCTATACGCTATACACAGTGCCTCGTTGTACGTCTAGCGTATAGCGTATTTTACAACATTAATTATTAGTGTTTTAGATTATATTTATTTTATGTTTTTAAACATCTTATTTATTATTATATATATAATTTGTGTTGTGTTAATTAAAATTACTAATATAAAATATGTATAATATGAACTACTATTATAAATATAGCAATGATATTGTAGTTTTTATTAACAGAGGATACAAATTATAAAAACTTTAAAACTTATGCATCATGTAAATTAAGATAATACAATTTTTTTTATGTGGACCAAAACCCGTATTGAAAAAATAAAAAAGATTTAGTAAAGGATATAATTTAATTAAGAACAAAATAAGAAAGATGGTAAACTATTTGAAATAATAAATTTTTCCAAGGATGCATCTTTATATAGCTAAAGGAGTATTATTACATAAATTTATTATTTTATTTATCTCATCATGATTTTGGTATTAATTATTTAATTTCATCCATATATATTATCACAATTATAGTTGTTAAAATCTATTTTATATTTATTTCTCAAAAAAATGAAATCTTATATATTTGGGGAAGTTTGTTACATAATTCTAACAAAGGATCTTAAAATATCTTTCAAAATATTAGAATATTAATTGGTTAATTAAATTAAAATATAATTATATTTTTACATGCTATATCACAATTGATCAATTTACTATTAACATTGCTCAAATAATAATATAGAGATACATCATAAATGACAATAAATAGAACAAAACAAAAAAAAAGAACACAGGAAGTTAATGATCAACTATGAATTGCTATATATAACGTGCATGTGGTGCTGCAGGTGATGCAACATGGGAAATCATATAAGAAATGGACGAAATTTCCAACTCTATTATTACCCTAGACTAATAATTACTTTAATTTAAACTATGAAGACTAAATAAATACATATTATCATTGAGAATCCATAGATGTGGGACAGTTGAACTTCCACATGTAGTTCACTCGGGTCGTATAAAGCATATATATATATATACACACATGTGGTGGTGTTTATACATATGTTTGGTTGAATAACACAAAATGAAGGTTACCTGAAAATGTCTCTAAACCATTATGTGCGATTATATATGTACCTATGGTGTTTGATATACAAATAAAGTGAGATCACATGTATGTAAAATAAATTATAGTGTTGGTTTTTATTACCAACTCATTTGTCTAGTGGCTGCGAAATCCACCAAGAGAATAGAATTCATATCCCGAATAATTTTGCTCTGTGATTTAATTATTGTCAGTCACAAAAGTCTAGAACGTATTAAAGTGATAAGAATATTCAAAAGTTATATATATATATATATATAAATATTGGTTTTTATATAGTTTTGTTTTGTGGCCTAGCCACATATATTGGGCTTGGCATCAAGCTTGTGTTTGGATCTGAAAGGATGGAACTATAGATGCTACCCACATGATTTTCGTTACTTTTAAAAAAAATTCAATCATTTTTTATATTTACTACTACCTCCGTTTCAAAATATAAGATATTTTAGCTTAAAACATGTATATTAAGAAATTAATTTTACTTTTAAAAATTATTATTTAATATATAAACAAAAATAATTTAATCAATTATAAAAAAACTGTAAATTATTATTGGCCACACAATATTCAAAAAAAAAAATAGCTACATCGAAATGTGATAACACTTTATATTTTTGAAACACAACAAAACTTTTAAAATATCTTATATTTTAAAACGGAAAGAGTATTTTTTTTTTTTTGCACTATACCGTACTTGGTAAAATATCTATTTTTAGCTAAAACTAAAAGTAACAGATAACTACTCGAAAGACTATAACTAGAATAGAATTAGAAGTTAAAACTAGATAGATTATAATCTAGTAACGGCCGCAGAATATATTATCTCTATGTATCACATTGACGTATTTATCCTTCCGGTAATTTCGGTGAAACATCAAATCCCTTTTTTTCTGTTCAATCGGTAAAAAGAAACTTGAGTAAAACTGGAATATCATATTTATCAAATGTAAATAAACCCAGAAATTACGCTTACATTCAAATCCAAGCAAATTTCCATTTAAATCTCCACAAGAATTTCAAACCGATTCTTCAAAAACCGGCGAAAAAAATTAGGAAATTTGCAACAACAAATTTTTAAAAAGGAACAAAAAAAAAAGAAGCCCTAAATTGTCGATCATCTTCCTCCTTTGGATTCCAATTTTTCATCATCATCAAACGAATCCAGAAAAAAAAAAAAAAATTATATACCTATTTACATCAAATACGACGAAGTATTACTCAGTATCTGAACAAAACAAAAAAAAAAAAAACAGATCTAACACCTCTCTCTAACTACCCAAGATTCCTCTAAAAGCTTTCCTCAATTCGTCTCATCGCCGATTAGATCCTGGACGTCAATTGGCACCGGAAGTCCAAGACGAAGCGACTCCATGATCCGTTCGAAGACTAAGACGTGGCAGGGGATTTGTAAAACTCCTTTCTGCTCGTATCCATACTCCTGAGCAGATCGGTTTAGTAAACCGATGAAAACCGGATGGTTAAGTAGCTCCGCGCTTACAACGAACCTCTCCATCTCGTCTCCTACATAAACCGGCACGTGTCCTTCAGGAACCGAAGATGTAGGCTTCTTTGAGCGGCGAGCCACCGAAGAACGGAGAAACGACTCTGAACGGCGGCTCGGTCGCTGTGAATCGGACCGAAGGAGACTGTACTGAGCGGAGTCAGCGACGCGAGAGAGACGGCGGATTAATTGCTTCATCTTCGTGTTAGGGATTGGAGAGAGAAGAGAAGAGAAACTTCTTTGGCAGAGTGATGATGATGATAATACGGATTGAGACTTGAGAGAATGAAGAAGATTTGTGATGAAGAGTGAGCAAGGTTTCTGATTTTATATACAGGTAAGGGTAATTTTGGAATTTTGTATTTTATAAAAAGTAGGTACGGGGAAGGAGTACTTGCCAGGTACACACACTCGTAAATTTCCACTTACTTTTTTAAATATATATAAAATTCTAATTGTCAACAAAAATCAATTTCTCAAAAGAATAGGAAAATATCTTTGATTTTTATCTTATTTTAAAATTTAGAAAGTTCCAATTCTTAACATAAAAAGGAAAAAAATATTAGATATATAACTTTTTTTTGTTAAACTATTAGATATATAACTAACAATTGGTTTACCTCTTATTCATTAAATTATTGTTCCATGATTTTTACTCTTTTAGATAAACTGTTTGGATTTCATTTATATATAACTATATTCTACATTATCTTAAACTGGATATATACAAAATAAAAATGGTGATATTATTAGATCTTCTGAATAATATGATTATGATAAATTAACTTCTCTTGGCTATTCACTTATTTTATCAATTATTAAAAATATTATCAGATATAGGTTATTTTAGTACATCGTGAGTCATAATAATACACACAAAATTATTATCAACTCAAAGTAAATCTTCCCGGTGCTGTACTAACAAAATTACCGGTTAAGTAGTTTATCAGAAGAAGAAGAAAAAAGATAACATTATTTGTGATGATAATTTACAAGACGTCAATATATAATACAATTCAATCTAAGGAAACGAAAAGGAAATGCGATAGAGTTCCACTTCCAACCCCTTCTGATCTTGAATTTTCCACGTCAAAATCTCTTCTTACTCTTTCACGAAACTTAGGAATTATTCAATTTCGATTTCTTCATATATATTACTAGAATGAGAAGAAGAAAAAAGGGAAAATAGAGGCGAATTTTCTTCAAATTCTAAATCGCGACTGTCATATTTCTATGACTTCATATACTTCCCATTTTGTGTTCTTCATTATCGGCTAAGTATATTCATTTTATCTCTACGGTAACGTTTGGCTCATCACCATCGTTTCATCTTCTCTTAGAAAGTTTGTCAGTTTGTTTTGGTGGGTTATGTTCCAAAACATTGGTGATATATCATTTTTTTTTTTGGTTTTCATAGTGATATATCATATACCTTGAATTATTCGGGAGAATGGTGACGATTTCTCTCGCTCGTACATTTTTTTGTAAGATATATATATATATATATAGTCATTCATTATAAATATTATCACAACAAAATCATTCATTTAATCAGCTCTATAACTGATATAACTTATCATGTTATAAATCCATATTTGTTAAGAATAAATGAAGCCTTCAAAATCAGGCAGCAAAGTCTAACGTATAGGCTGGATTTGAAATAAATCAAATACCTAAAAGGCCAAAAACAAACTATTCTGGACGAGAAAATTTAGAAAAACAAAGTGTTTGAGCTTCAATTTCTGTTGACCCCCAAAAAAAATTGACATAAAGGCTTCTAGAATTTGGACCAAAGTGATTAAATATGAACCATTTATGTAATATTATGAATTGATTTGAACAAGTAAAGAATATATACAAATAATTAAGTCAATACTCACGCTCGACGACTTCAAAGACTTCATTTTCCATTTTGTTTTCTTCTGACCATATTCATACCTTCACGTAACCATCATTGAAAACCAAAAAAAAATTTAAGTTATTTGTAAGTTTCCACCTTGTAATATATGTGTTATTTTTCAAGATTAAGCAATGTATTGTTTATTATTTTCAGATCATAACTAATAAAAAAAACTAACAAATTATCATTTTCATGGTGTAAACATAAAAAATCTATCACTTTCACAATATAAACACAAGTCATTCAGGGATGGAAGTAATATAATTAATGCATAGACTACAAAACAGTTGCATGTTTGATTGAATGGGCAATGAAGTTTCTTGTAACAAAAGAAGAAAAAATTAAGTTTATGGTAATAGTTTTTAAAAAATCAATTATTTCATCCCTAAGTCTAATCTACTAATCTAGAAGACTACGGGATATTCCCTACGCTTGAGATATTAACAGTATTAAATGTGTATACTTAAGAGAGAAGTAGTTATCTTATTATATTCGATACATTGTTATCGACTTGGTTCGGTGCGTCGTTAACAAGAATACCAAAATAACTTTTTTCATAACGTGATAACAAATGATGTATTTAGCGGAGTAATAAAATAGTTACCAAGGGAATGGTCTTTCATATGATAGCGAAAGCAACAAGCCTAGTGACACAAATAGGTAATTGTGATGAGTAGATATATTAGTTACAGTAACCAAAATATCAAGGTAACTTTTTTTCTAATGCGATAATAAACATGTAAATTATGATAAAAAATTTTAATTATCGATATTTATGTTTTTATTTGATAATATTTGTATTAAACTAGTCAATATTTCAACAATAGAACAATATGTCAACTCTACATTTC
Source organism: Cardamine occulta (assembly GCA_028015245.1). Lineage (NCBI taxonomy): Eukaryota > Viridiplantae > Streptophyta > Magnoliopsida > Brassicales > Brassicaceae > Cardamine > Cardamine occulta. The sequence goes on along the minus strand of CM051373.1, from coordinate 10,511,432 downwards.
AAAAATTGATTTATTATCACGGTACCTGTATTAAACTTAGTCATTATTTGTTGTCGTTCTTTATAGAAACCCTTGATTGAACTATTATTCTACAGTATCTTTAACCATTAGCTGAGTTGCTTAAGTTAGATAATAAACTATGTTTTTCAATATAAGAAGTAAAATATTAATGTAGTTTCTTATAATTTGTAGTCCGCAAGAAGAAGCATCCGAGTATGCAAAATCTACTCAAACCTTAAATTATGGCAATTTAATCATAGGTTTAATCATGATGGGACTTACAAAACTGAGATTGTCTAATTCTAATATGCAGTACAGTTTTTGTGACTTCACACTTAAAAAAAAATATCGGCGCGTGGAGTTAGCAGTATTATAGAGCGTAATACTAATGCCGTGCGTGGATATCATGAAGGACCAGCACCATGTGTGCGTATGTGTGTGTTAGAAAGAGAAAAAGTAAAGCAGATTTGCTGTAGGATCATTCTCCATTCTGTAAAGGTTAAAACTTTAAAGACAAGGATATGATGTGACCTAATTTTCTCTGGATTTCTAAAGTGTCTGTCCCTTTACTTATCTTTGGGGTTGCAACTTTAGACCCCTTTCATCTCCTACTTTATTATAGTAATTCATACGTACATAGTTATGTCACATATGGAATATCCAAATTAAAGTTGTCTCGTACGACAGTTATAAATGTTATTATAATACCATGCATCTTTGGTATAATTCATCCAATTTAGAAATTTGAATTCCCTCTTGGTCTTAAGTTTTTACTACAAATAGAATATCAACTCGATGATATATATTAGATTCTAATTCCTAAAGTAGCTAGTTTGATTTGATTTGTTTTGATAGGAAAGAAAGAAAAAAAACTAGTTCGGTTTGTTAAATATTGATTTAAAAAAAAAAATATTGATATAGAATAAAGCAATAAAAACAAAGAAGCAACTAATGGAGTGTTTAGAAAGGTATAACAAACTCTCAAGTGGTTTATTCCCTTACGAAACCTTTGTCAAATTTCCGTGGAGCTCTCTTTATATGTTCACGTAGTCGGTCAGTTCCAATAACCTCGATGATTACAAGTTGGATTAACGAACTCTTGCACTCAAATCACAGACCGCGATATACATTCCAAACGGAAACAACTACTTCATGCAGTATTTTTTTTTTTTTTGTTTAACTTCAGTGACTATATATATATAAAGCCCTTTAAAAAAAAACTATATATATATATAGATCTATAGTTATAGGTTGGGATTTTCTATTGGATAAGAAAAGATAAACAGATCTATGGTTAAAAAGATAAACAGATATATCTAGTAACTATATATATATATATGTTTATCTTTCCTTATCCAGTAGAAAATCCACACCTAGGCATTAAATACAAAAATATATATTAATTATTGCAAGAGTCATTTATCTAAATTAACTAATTCCTTTGTTGTTTGTATTTATGCAAAGAATAGGTTACATTTCTGATGGTCGTTGGTCATCGATATCTTCTGATTAATAATGAAGTAGTAATTTTAAAGGACTAACTAAGCAAAACATAAACAGATCATATATAAACTTAAAAAAAAAACAAAAATTGCAAAGAAACAAGCATCTGGTGCTAAAATATAATGGTATTAAAAAATAAGAGAAGGGGAAAGGATGATGAATGATGTGATTAAGAAATAGTAAGACAGGTGATCATACATATTAATTTATGCAAAAACACACACAGAGAGGAGAGAATATTCCTCCAACAGGCAAAGGTTTAGAAGACCACCCAAATCTCCAATCATTGAGATACACGTCAACAGCTTCAAACTTCACTCTGATTAATTAGCTGTAACGCGGTACGCGCTATTGCATCATTTAATGAAATATGTCACCGCTTCAAATATTTATTCATACACAACACATAGCTCTCTCCGAATCTACTAACTACTAACTAACTATACTACTTCTCACTTCCTGCTAAGATTTTTTTTTACTTTTTAATGAGTAAGAAAATAGACGCGGCCAATTTTACAGTTACTAATCGTATTCGTACAGTCGTAAACCATTGGATAAACAAAAGATTGATATTGTTATTTAAAAAAAAAATAATTGGTATACGGAAAAGTAAACAATAAAGAGAGGAATGGAGGAGTCACGTGAAAGGAGTTTTGTGGAATTAATTGGAATCTATATAATAAAAAATCCGTACGGGGGAGTCGTACAGGATAACCAACCCACCCACACCTCTCTTTTTCTCTCTTACGTGTCATACCGTACAAACCAACTTGACTTTTCTTTGCCGTTTAATTAAGAATTGAATAAAAAATATATCAAAGAAGACTAAAGAAAGACAAGTGTGGGACCTTTTCTCCACTACCCCCCAATGGCCCCTTTGCTTCTCCTTTTATATTAACGTCTATACTCGGCTTAAAATCTGTCATTATAAAACCATCTTATACTCACTCTTCCATTTAAAAAGTCAATCAACTGAAAAATATATGTTAGTATGAAAACTCCGTCTACGATAAGCCTATTAGTATGATGGAAAACTCAATATACGATAAGCTATCAGTTACAACCATTTATTTCAACTATCTTTGGAAAATATTGTCGGTGTAAGACAATGACTTGCATATTGTAAAATTCGAGAATACGACTTTGTAAAAACAAAACTGAATGCAACTGTGGTGCGTTCTAACAACTTGTAGTTTTGTTTATGAAGTTGTAGAAAGCACTCTACTCTATTCATTCCTTTATATCGCTGAAAATCTTTTAGAATACTCTAGCAATGGCTAATTGAGTTACCCAAACAAAACGAAAGTCAGAATGTTTGACTTCGACTTAAAGAGACAATCCAAAGGGTCCAGCCGTACGCAGGACAGCCACACGACACTCTCACTCGCTCCAACTTTTCCGTGTTTTATACATTAATGTGCTTAATTCTCTTAGTGAAATACAGAGAGTTATTAGTTATATGCCTCGCATTAGATGGAATAGATAAATATAAACGCAATATTTTTTCGATTTGGTCCATTTAGATGATTCAAGTTCAAAGTGGAGGGTGCCCACATTGCAAATTGGTCTAAGCTTTTAGGGTATTCTGACCTCACTCTCTTGTCTCTTGGCTCCACCTTTGTCTTTTTGTTTTTTCAAACTTTTGGTATATAAATGACGTTTTTTTGACTCATCATCTTCCTTTACATCCTTTCCATGACTAAGCTTTGCTACTTTTTTAAATCCCACCATTCAGTATATTATTGTAGATTGATAATGCCATGATTCTTTTGTTTTATCCTTTTTAGTGACATCTTAGGGTTGTTGTCTTTTGCTTCTTCTTCTTTTCTGATAAAATTCGTCATTTGCTTTTTCATCTAGTTTTTCTAGTTTCTGATGTTTCCAAAGTGCCCTCTCTCCAGTTTTAGAATAATCTAGTGGATTACCATAACATTGACCATGAAGTTAGAGATGAATTATTAACAAAAAGAAAATTAAGTGAGAGATGAATCAATCGCAAAAGGGCTTTCGTCGATATTATAAAATTATAGTAATTGTGTTTTCTTTACGTAGAGATATAGGCTCATGTGACTTAATTTATCTCTCTCCTCTACTTTTTTCTTGACGTGGTAGGATGAACCTAATTCGATGCAATTAAACAAAAATTTAAATAGAGTACATCAATATATGACCAATAAACCCAGTATATTTTACAAAAAAAATGCAACATAGAAAGAATTAGAAAGAACGAAAGAGTTATATTACCTCAATATTCATCTTGCTGCACGATAGTTTTTTTTTCAGATTGAAATAATTGAGTTGACACAAAAGTTTTATGAAATGGGTTTGGATGCAGAGCTTGTTAACATCATTATCCAACACGATTCAGATATATATAAAAAAATTAATATACTCTTTCTATGTTCTTTATTAATTCTATTTTAAAAAGATTGTTTCAAAAAATCAATTTTTTAGGTTTTCTATGTATGTTTTATTAGTTGTTTATGATGAATTATAAATTTTTAAAAAATAATTGAATACTATTGGTTCAAGATTATATAAAAATTTTATTTATAAAAGATGATGTATTTCTAATGAATTTTTAATATGTGTGAAAATTCTAGATGATTAATAAGAAATAGAGGGAGTATAAAAGCTATTGTTTTTTTTCTTACATGAAGTGAAGACGACTATTGGCCCATGTAAGTTAATCTTTTGTTATTGCGTAGTTTGGTTGAGTTCTAAAAGAGAATTAATAATGGGCCAGGCCCATGGAATCAATCGAAAGCAAAGTCATCATCATCTTCCTTGCGACATTAACCTTAAATAAACCCTAGTTTCTCTAATTCCCTCTCCGAAACAGAAACTGCATAAATAATATTCGAGTTTCAATTTTTCAGAGACGGCTAGGGTTTTTAGCTTCTTATTCTCTCTACTATGGCTTTGTATCTTCTTTACGAATCATCCTCCGGATACGGCCTATTCGAAGCTCACGGTCTCGACGAGATCGGACAGAACACTGAAGCAGTTCGAAGCTCCGTATCGGACCTGAGTCGGTTCGGGCGCGTAGTTCAGCTCACTGCTTTCCACCCATCACTGTCTGCACTCGATGCTCTCAATCAAATCAACGCCGTCTCCGAAGGTGACTCTCTACTCTATTATATGTTGGAAAGAGCTTTCCTTTTTTCCTTTTTAGCTACAGTGTGAATTAGCTTATTGTATTCTGCTATTTGTTTTTGCTTGAGATTTTGATAATTGAAACTTTGTAGGGTATATGACTGATGAGCTAAGAAGTTTTTTGGAGCTGAATCTCCCGAAAGTGAAGGAAGGGAAGAAACTTAAGTTTAGCTTAGGAGTGTCTGAGCCAAAAATTGGTTCTTGCATATTTGAAGCAACAAAAATTCCTTGCCAGAGCAATGAGTTTGTCCACGAGCTTCTTAGAGGTGTGCGTCAGCATTTCGATAGGTTCATCAAGGACTTAAAGGTTTGAAAATTTTTTATGATTAACCAATATCTGTAGTGTTTCCTTTTTGTTATTCATGCTTAGTGTAACATTTTTCTGAAACGTAGCCTGGTGATTTGGAAAAAGCGCAACTTGGACTAGCTCACAGTTACAGCAGAGCAAAGGTGAAGTTCAATGTTAACCGTGTGGATAATATGGTTATCCAAGCTATTTTCCTGCTTGACACGCTTGATAAGGATATCAATTCCTTTGCTATGAGAGTCAGGTTTGTTTTTGTTGCGTTCTCTTTTAGATTTTGTGTTTTATGTTTACCTTAAGAAAAATGGTTACCGAGCAGGTTGTATAATGTTTTTTTGCAGGGAATGGTACTCGTGGCACTTCCCTGAACTAGTCAAGATAGTCAATGACAACTACCTTTATGCCCGAGTTTCAAAGATTATCGAGGACAAGTCAACCTTGTCTGAAAAGGATATCCCTACGCTTACTGAGGTCCTTGGGGATGAAGATAAGGCAAGAGAGGTCGTTGAAGCTGGAAAAGCATCTATGGGTAATAAATTGATGGAGTTTGTTCAATGAGAATCTTTACAATGTATCTAATGTTTCTCTTGTTCTAAGACATTCCTTGTTTTCCGAATTTGAAGGTCAGGATTTATCACCTGTTGATCTGATCAATGTCCAGACCTTTGCTCAGAGAGTTATGGACCTTGCGGATTACAGGAAGAAGCTCTATGATTACCTTGTTACTAAAATGAGCGACATTGCTCCAAATTTGGCAGCTCTGATCGGAGATATGGTTGCTGCAAGGTTGATTTCTCATGCAGGAAGTCTGACCAATCTTGCCAAGTGTCCATCTTCAACTCTCCAGATTCTCGGGGCTGAGAAGGCACTTTTCAGGTGCATTTCAAGCTTTGCTTTGGTTAGGCAACTTTTCTCTTCTTGCAGTAGCTGACTTTGGTGTAACTTTCAGGGCGCTGAAAACACGTGGAAACACACCCAAATACGGTCTAATATTCCATTCATCATTCATCGGGCGTGCATCTGCTAAGAACAAGGGCCGTATTGCTCGTTTCCTTGCAAACAAGTGTTCCATTGCTTCCCGGATTGATTGTTTCGCTGGTAAAAAATCTAAGACTGTCTTGAATAAGAAAGATGCGTTGTTGTTGACTATATAAATCAATGGTGGTGTCTTATGCAGATAGCAGCACTACAGCGTTTGGTGAGAAACTAAGGGAGCAAGTGGAGGAACGACTTGACTTCTATGACAAAGGTGTTGCCCCACGTAAGAATGTTGACGTAATGAAAGAAGTGATGGATAATCTTGACAAGAAAGGTATACATCTCTCTTTGTGACCAAAGCTCACTCTCTGATCTTTTGAGGTTAAAATGTTTGTTTGATGGGTGTTTGCTCTTTTTTTAGAAGATGGAGAAAAAACAGTGGAGGCCTCAGAGAAGAAAAAGAAGAGAAAGACAGAGGAAAAGGAGAATGAGAACGAAGAGGAGAAATCAAAGAAAAAGAAGAAGAAAAGCAAAGCAGTAGAAGAAGATGAGTTGACTACAGATAATGGTCACAGCAAGAAGAAGAAGAAGAAGAAAACAAAATCGAAAGATGATAAATAAACAAAAATGTCTCTGTTGTTCACTAGTCTTTTCCACATAGCTCTGTTTTCTACTATAAACTTGGGAAATTATATTAGGTTGTTCTACTATGGAATCCGTCTTAAACAAAAAGAACAAAGTTGATTTTTATCTTTTTGAAATTGAAGATTATCAAAATTTAGTTAGAAGAAGAGGATCAAACATGTGTTTTTTTCTTTTCTTTACTAGCTCAAAGAAAGCTAAAAGAAACACTAAAATTGCAGAAACCAGAGAATAATGCTGAATCGTAATAAAAGAGCATGAGAATGATGAATGATTAACATGTATCTGTTATGTACTAGTTTTTTCTTTGGTTTGCTTTGCTTTTGAATTGAGAAACAACTTAAACACAGCGGAAATTATATCAGACTTATAACAAGCTAATAATATATTAGCTGGAGATCTTGAAAAGGATCTTCAAGTGTATATATATATCTGGGCTCAATTCTTTGAAAATTCGACAAATCGAATTAACACTACAAAAAGAAAAGATTGAAGAAGAGGATCAAACATGTTTTTTTTCTTTATTATCTCAAAGAAAACTATTTAAAAAAAAAAACACTAAAATTGCAGAAACCAGAGAATTCTGCTAAATCATAACACTCTTAATCGCAGAGAATGAGCCTAATCATGGCGAGAACCAAACACGAAACAGAGAAGAAGAAGAGCGTCACAAAATCCCTAGCAGACCATTTCCTCACAGGCTTAGACTCAACTCTCAAGCTCTTTGCTCTACGAAGAGCATCAACTTCCTTAAGCAAATCAAATTCGATGCCTTTCTTCTTCAACTCTTCAACGCATTTACGCAATAGCTTCGCATCTTCTTTCTCCCTCTCCAACAACTTCTCAAGATGAGATTCAACTTCCGATTTGTAGCGTACGGCCCAAATGATCCCTAACGAAGACAGGAGTGCGCAGAGTGAAGGGATCCATGATCTCTTACAAGCAGTGGAAGCGGAAGCAACAGAGGAAGAGGATGAAGCGTGGAAGAGGAGAAGTAGAGAAATGGAGTGGAAGAGAAAGAAGAAGATGTAGAGCTGTGTGATCTCTCTTCGAACTGAATCGATTTGAGATTCTTTGTGGGAGACGCGGCTGAGGATGAGCTCTTCTTCTTTTAGCCATTGTTTCAGGAGAAGCTTGTGTGTTGGTGTATCTGCGATCTGGTGAAGAGGATGCCTTGTTTTTGGTTCCATGATTGGTGGATTCGTGCTCTGATCTAAAGCCATTGAAGCTATGCAAATAGAGAAATGGAGATAGAGAGATCTGGAGAAGCCTAGTGTTGTGATTTTCAGAGAAAGGTGCGGATTTTATTAATAAAAATGGCTCTTTGGTAACGGCTCTTTTGGGTTTTAAAATTTTTATGCGAATTTACTGATTTGTCCTGAAAGCCTAACGGTCAATAACCTAAACACGGCTCTGCTCGGCTCGGCTAGGAGCCGTCACGCATTCACATGGGATCATAGTGGTATAGTGCCATAGGCCCATGGTGGGATGCTATTACTTTAGAATTAAAATTGTTGCCAAAATAAAATGGCCCATGATATATTACACCACATATGCCCCATAAATATAAGAAATAAACAAGTCACTCATCGTAAGTCATTTTCATTATCGGTCCATTTACTAATGTTCAGGGGTCTTAAATAAAACTATTTTATCAACAATACATATATACACGTATACCATTTTGAAGAAAATAGTGAGGAACACCACTCACGTTAATTTTGTGCTTAGCTATTAACTTATCACTAAGCTCGTAACGCTCGGACCACAAGTCATCAACATACACCATGCACCCAATGGAATTACAAAAATAAACGATTCTACTTCCGAACGTTACATAATCGTAACAACCCTTACGGAGGTAGACCGTAGAAAACGATGATTAACATTACCAAAAATTGAAAAGAGTAACTAAAAGAAAAAGAAAAAAATGAAGTCTTCTTTACTTGCAAAGCTTCTAATTCTCTTCACCACACTCGTAACAATATCAGTAATCTCCAGAGCCAACGAAGAGCTAATAATGCAACAATGTCACAACTCTGACAATCCCACCTTGTGTCTGAGCTGTCTGAGCTCCGACCCCACTTCTCCTGAAGCCGACCAAGTTGGACTAGCTCGAATCATCCTCCGATGCATCAACTCTCACCTCCTCACCCTCACCAAGAACGCTCCCACTTTCGGATAAGGCTGCAGCAGCGTGGAAACAGTGCAGTTTGGGTTACGCTACGGCTAAACGTGGTGTAGGAGAGGCCGACGCTCACCTGATTGCTGGAGACTACGACAAGGCTGCGTATGACGTCAACGTGAAGGTGGTGGCTCCTACGTTCTCGTGCAACACCAGTCTCGAGACACTTAACATCTATGTGCCCTCAAGTTTCCTTTATCATACGGAGGTTTACTTGGCGTTGACTCAAACTCTGCTCAGGATCATTGATCGCTTCTAGATTGTTTATGTTTTTCCAACAAGTCCTTGTCTTATCCATTCATTATCAGTGTCTTAATTCATGTCTAAACCCTCAAATTTAAATCCAAGTTTGCTTCTACTTCTTTATCCGCTCAAGGTTGAATGTAAAGTAGTGACAACTAAAACGCTAAATGCTGACCTTAAAATAGCTGATCTTTTTATATGGCTATGTTTTTTAATTGGTATAGCTTCATTTATCCTCTAGTCAAATGTGTCATACCTCTTGGATATCGATCTGAACACCTGAAAAAGGGGGCAATTCTGTTTGTATGAAAACATAAAAAGCCACAAAGTCCCGGAGACGAAGGATTCAATGTTTATTTTCATACTCTGTTTATCAAAACAGAGTTTCTAACAACACTAATTTAGCTTCTTCCACTTGAACCTGAAACTAACTCAGGACTCAGGTACGGGTAAATTCAGTCGTGGAGTTTGGAAAAAAGGTGGCAACTTTTCTCCGTTCACATCCCTCTATGATCTTATTTTTTGCCAAATTTCTTTGTATTTTTGTGATTTTTTCATATCACATAGTAAGGATTGTTGTTGACAAGATTCATGTGGATAATTATGCTGATTCAAAATGAAGCTGGATATACTTTCTTTTCGTTTGTACAATTTTACTTACTCAAATACAATTTGATTTGATGATTACTTACTCTGCATTTTCTTTTTTTTTTCTTTTTTTTTTTGTTAAAAGATATTCAAACTCTGCATTTTCTTTACAAGAAGCAAGGTAACATTTTCAGTTCCAAGAGCCAAATAACAAACAACTTTACAGTCTTTCTTCTTCATTGATCTCTGCTTTTGGTTCAACTTCTCTCTTTTTTTCATTTCTTTTTTAAACTGTGAGAAGTTAACAGCAAATTGGTATTTTTTATTTTCTAGGAATAAAGAATATAATGTTTTGGCGGCAACTCGAACACGGTTGCATGAACTAGATAGAACAAAATCAGGACATATCTTTCAACACAACATCTAAGTGCCAGCTTTCTTTTTTTATTTTTTATTTTTATTTTTGGCAGCATATACAATAGAATGTAACTGTTGACCCAAAAAAAAAAAAAAAAAAAGATAGAATGTAACTCTGTTAGAACAAGAATACTCTTCTAAAGTGGATTAAATTTTATGTAAAAAATGTTGAAAAATAAAAACTTTCTTGCTTCTATTTTGGTTCTTCAAGGGAACAGCTACATGCCTGAGATTCAGTTCTCAGTCAACATGCACCAATCAACACTAGCCAAACACAACTTGCAATTATTGCAATTTTGAGCTTTTTTTTCCTTCTCTTTTCATTTCATCCAATTCTTTCGTTTTCATCTCTCTCAAATTTTCTTTGAAAGCCTCCGTTTTTTTTTTTTTTTGGTTTAACAACAGAGAAAAAGTCTGAGATTGTGTGACAGTTTATAATACATAATTTAAGAGTTATTTATTAGTCTTGTTTTGAGGAAAATAAATGCTACTTTTCATTGTAGGATAGTTAAAGATAGGAATCTTTTCAGATAACAAACAAAGATCGAACTAAGATATCAGTGTCGCTTTTAGCTTAACAGAACACATGAAAGCAAGATTTCCAAGAACAACTTTTTGAGTTTGAACTTTGAACCAAAAAAGCCAGCCAAAACTCATAATTATATATATAAACAATTCAATAAAAAAGAAAAGGTATCAGTACTTTGAAGGGAAACGCGACGCAGAATTTCAGATGTCGATAATTTACTATTCATGGAGATTGCTGATGAGTTTTTTTAGAGCATAATTAAATCCAAATATAGGATAAGAGGATAGTTGATTTTGAAATAAATGATATTCTATCCTATGCATACATGCAAAGCGATTTGTTACTAAGTAGTACTACTCAGGTTGATTTTATTATTCTTACCCAAACAAAATAAAAAAGTTGATTTTATTACAATAGATGACATATTTTTCTCACAATAGATGACATATATATAAGTGACATGTTATGATGTATAGTTTGAGATATTAGGAAGATCTTCTTTTTTCTCCCAAAATATTTCATTGTCTATTCCGTGAGACGAGTTTATAGCTAAAGCAGATCATGCAAAGAGAATCTAATATTATGATCATGAAGTTGTACTACTTCACGGAAAACAAGATAAAAGGAAAGAGAAACATGTCTCACTTTAATCTTTGAATGCATATTCAGTCATGTCATGACCCATCCATCATCTTTCTTCGAATCTCCTATCTCACTGAACATGTTTGGAGGCGGCCCATCGTATTTACAATCTACGCTTATGTTCTCCTAATCTCTCCACTAAGCTTATTTTGATTTTTAGCATTATAGTCTCAATCTTCTGTTCTTATCATTAAACAAAACAAACTAACTTGAGGTGATCTAGTTACCATAAAATTAACGGATCATGGTTGAGTTTTCTATTGGGAATAATATCCACATCGGATAGAGATTTTAAATGGTATATAAAAAATATAGTACCATAAAATTAAAACAAAACAAACCAATTTGCGGTGATCTAGTTACAATAAAATTAAAGGATCATGGTTGAGATTTTAAGTGATATATAAAAGATATGAATCAATTCACTTATTGTCAATTGATTTTGAGTTAGAAGTCTATAATCTAATATGATATCAGAGTCCTATCACACTATGCACAATCCAATCCATAATTGACAATAAATGAATTGACTCATATCCATATACCACTTAAGATCACTATCCACATCCGATTTGGGACATTAGTCCCAATATCTTCTTTTTAAATGTGGCAAGGATCTTCATAATCTTCGGTTGAGCATCCCCGGTTATAAAATAAAAATATTGGTGACCGGAGTTTAGATATATAAAAAAAATCACTACATATTGAAACCAGGATCAATCAATTGGACTGGAAAAAAGGGGTAAAACACAAATCTAATTAGCTTCATAAATTATTTCTTAAATATATACATATATATATATATATGTAAAGAAAGGGTGGATCCAAGTCGTGGGGGCAGTTTTGTACTTGGAGTTTATTAATAATTGAAAATAGTGCAATATATTGGAAGAACATGTGTTAAGATTCTGGGGCTAGGGGTAGGGTTTCTCTTTATGTAGTTTTCATAGCGTGTGTATTTGTGTGCGGCCCTTTGAAATAACGCGAAAACATTTATTCTCATTTTTTTCTGTTTAATGAAAAAAAACGAGACAAGAACATTGGCAGATGAGGACAATTGGTGTGGCTTAAATTAGATATCCAATTATTCGGCTTTGCTACATTAAATATATAACGCATTGTACCATTCTACATATGTTTCTACTATTCTACCGTATTACAAGTTTTAAATTCGATTAATTAAGCTGTTTGAATATTCATATTATATTACATTTTTTACCAATCTGTCACAAATCTTCGAATCAAAATAAGTACCCGGAACTGTGTATATAAAAGTAAGGGGGAGGGAGATAAAATTAGCAGAATGCCAATCCGAGAAAGATAGGTCGATGAATGTAGAAAGAAAAGTGAAAATAACGAAAATAGAAACAGTTAAAACACATATAAGGAAGAATGAGCTGGTAATAATAAAGATGTTAAGGTAAGAAAATGGCTTTTGACAGCAAGCAAAGAGAGTGTCATAAGTTATTAACAGAGCAGAGTCGCACTAACTGTAAGTCTGGTGAGTTCGGTCTGCTCAATATGTGTTACGGTCAGCCTGCCCGAACCCAACAACTTGTAAAACATCCCACACAAAATTCCTCTCTACAATTAATCCTATATATATACACACTTGCACACACTCTCATTTCCTCCCAAACAACCCCAAAAGTAACAAAATGGCATCATCTCTTCCTCCCTTCTACGCCGATTTCACAACATTTTCCGGCGAGACTTCTTCCCAGTTTCACGGCTCTTCTTCATGTCCTGACGTCGACTCCGCCTTGTCCAGCTACCTCGACGACTGCTATGGCTCCTACAACACATCTTCTAATCCAGAATCCATCTATGTACCCCAAGTTTTTGGGATTTCGGACCTCTCTATGCCTGAATACAACAGTTATTACCAGAAAATGGGTATCAATAATGCCACACATTACTTTCACGGTGGAGATCAAGAATACTACGGCTTTTCACCGGAGATCAAGCCCTTATTCCGTCCAGCTACAGGAGAGCAATCCTGGGTAAGTATGCACGTTTCAGAATCGTATACTAATTATAAGAGATACATGTATTATATTAAATGATCATAATGATATAGAAAAAAATATATTTGTATGTACGCGTAGCATGGAAATGGTGAAGGAGGGATACAAGCTGAGCCGAATACAAAAGTGGGACGCTATTCGGTGGAGGAACGTAAAGACAGAATCATGAGGTACTTGAAGAAGAAGAACCAACGCAACTTCAATAAGACCATCAAGGTACGTTACGTGTATATACAATCATTCTTTTTTTTTGGTGTAAATATATACAATCGTTAATTATTCGTTTTTGACTGTTCATGAATTAATTATGAAAGAGAGTTTTTTTAAATATATGATATATATATATATATATATATGCAGTATGTGTGTCGTAAAACCCTAGCCGACCGGCGTGTTCGTGTTCGGGGACGATTTGCCAGAAACAATGACTCATGTGAACAACAATCTCCCATGTCTAAGAACCACAATAACCATTCTGAAAAAGACGAAGATATGTTTTCGGGATCAGATGACTATCTAATCCAGGTATTATTATAAATTCGTTTTTATTTAATTATCCCAGAATATTATTATAATATTATCTACAATTCATTAATGATTGTGAATCTATATAATTTACTAATGTTGGATCCCAATTTCTAGCAGATGGAAAACGACGATGGATGGCTTCACGAAACAATGTCTAATCTGATTTCTTTCCCTTGTGAATTGGACGCTCCTGGAGATACTCATCATCCAAACACTTGGAGCTTCTGAGTTCTGATCGATACTACCCATTTCATTTACGTCCGAATCAATTAATGTCGCTAGATATAAAATTTTATCAGTTAGTTTAGTTTAATTACGCAGCTTATTTATTTTTATGGTAGATTTATCATAATGTACTTGATTATTCGTGGGGTTAATGATCATGAAGATTCTATCTGGTAAATAAAATAAAAGAACTTCACTTAATCATCATATTTTGTGACTTGAGAATAATTTCAACCAATGGCAATCTCAATACAAGAGCAAGTTATTCCGTTTTCTGGATTTATTATTGTTCTTTTAAGAAAAATAATGCTCTACTTTACCTTTTATAGTAAATCAAAGTTTCTATGATGTGAAAACCAAAAAGATGATTCTAAGAGAGGTAAAAAGATTGTTGAGATTATTTAAGGTAAAAAACATCTTCTACGATGCGAATAAAATGGTTGAGTCGATAAGAAATTAATTAACTAGTGGATTCATGGAACAAATAAGTATTAAGGAATATATGATGTAATTTTAATCATAAGACGAATGACTTAACGTAACATAGCTTGTGGCCTTCTTTTCTTTCTTTCGATGTCTATATATGAATGGATATAAAGAATAATGCCAATTAATTTGTCATAACAAAGCACAGAAACATGATAAGTTGTACACAAAATTCTTGATAGGTAGGAGCTAGAGAATACTGTCTACAGAAATTAAAGCATCCAATTATGCATTACAGAGTTTATTATTAATGCATGAAAATATAGAGAGAGAATGGAGATGATCAGAGACATGATACGGAACCAAGTTCGATCCAATCACTTTTCAAGACATATAATTCGTAAAACAAACATATAAGGCTTCAAAATCTGCAAATATATTCTCTGAATTTGTCCCCTTTATTTTCTGCTTTGACGAATATATGTGAAGTTAAAGGCTGAAGCCCTTCTCGTCTTTTACTTTTCCACTTTTTTTTCTTCTCGGTACAATGATAAATACAAGAAACTTATGTACCTAATCACAAAATTGATATTTGTGTATAGTTTTTAATTTCTTCACGCGGCATAATTAGTACTGAATCGTGGAGACTAAATTTTTTGTAAGCGTTGTGAGACCCCGAAGCTTGGGTCCTACGTTGATCTATATTTGTTTTTTAAAGTTTTGTTCTTTCATTTATTTTTAGTGCCGAACTCGTCTGCTAAATAATTTAAAAATTTCTAAACTCCTATTTAGGCGATAATGAAATCTGCAACCTGAGAAAATATATGTAACTTTCATATATTTTAAAAATGAATCACTATATCTATATGTGTATCATTTTATTTGTTTGATTTAATCGTTTTAAAAAAAAAAGTTATGGGCCGGGGAAGTGTGCAACAAACAATCTCTTTAATTTATTGTTCGCTCGACAGCTTATTTTTACTGGTTTAGTCGTTTACTCGTTTAGAGCAGGAGTCTTAGCAGGTTCCATGTATAAAGTTTTACGATTTGTATCTATCATAGAAAAATAAGATATTTATGTCATTTGAATTGAGTTGACCTTGTTTCTTGACTTTGGGTACGTATATGACTCAATCTATCGCATATGCTTAAGTCAAAACCAAGATAAATATAAAGATTGCATCAAGTAATCATTAATAGTTATTTTCCCTTTTGTCAGTTTTCTTAAGAGCAATAAAGATAGCAGTGTTTACCCATATTTTCAATAATTTCGGTGAATTCCCACTATCTCAAACTTTCTTTTTGTCTTCTATATATAACTGGTCAACATGAACAGTCAATGGCAATAAGAGTTCATTAAATTTACTTAAAAATCAAGTGATACAAGTATATTTATTTAGTATAATACAATTATACAAGTATTCACCCTGGTTAAGCACTAAACTAGGCTGATATAATGCTGCAATTTAGTACTTGAAAAAACATTATTTTTATAAAATTATGAACTGCATATGTATAGTATAATACTGTGTAATATACTTTGTAGGAGTTGCGCCTTCACATATTGCGATGCGTTGAAAATAAGTAATACAAAATGCTTTTGTCCACTTCACTAAAAATGTTACAAAGATTCGGTGTTGGATTTTCCAATTTTTATAAAAGCCTGTGTAATTAGCGTGAAAGCAGTGAAGGTCGCTCTCTATGCATGTTGAAAACGAAAGCTACAATCTACAACTTACCCCTTCAATGGGAGGGAGAGCTAATATGCATAGCTAGTTCTAAGTCATGGCCTTAATATATATAATGTTTTTACGCATTTTTAATATTCCCATATAGTTTTCGGAAAATGATAGCAAATTGGGACATTAATTTTATTCTTATATAATGTGTGTAATATCTAATGCTATATATATATATATATAAGTCGACAATTATGTTCTTTTCATGCATTTTGAAGGATAAAACTTTATATTTCATTTTTGATATCTAAAGTTTATATTTTATACAATTTTGTTTTGATATTTTTGGATCGCAGAAAAAGAAATCAGAATCAAAGTATTTCTCTAATAAAAGAAAGTGCAGCTATTTTGCTATCTGGGAATTTTAGTTCGACGATTGGTTGATTGATTAATTTAATTTTATTATGAAACGAGGTAGGAATTTGGAATCACTAAGCATAGGATTAAGCAACTGATCAAAGTGATGTTAATGCAGACTTGCAGCCAATAAAGAGTCTACGCTGGGATCAACATAGCCATGTGTTTTTAATCATGTAGCAATTGAATTTAAATGTCTGAAACAAATTAAAACAATGTCACATATATAAATAAACATACTGTGCTCTGTAAATAGTTCGTGGGATTATGGAAAACAAGATCATGCAACGATGGCCACATGACAGGGTCCGACAGAATCTTTATAGAAAATTATAAACTACTAGACTAGATGGGTTGACCTTTCCCACTGAACTGGGAAAATCTAACCTCTCTCCGTTTCTTTTATATTATTTTTAAAAACGCGAAAACGATTAACAAAGTTAAAAACTTAAAATCAGAAATCTTCTTTTGGGGAACCTAATAAAGAAATAAGTACGTAGTTAGGCTTCTTATTGCATGCAACTGTGTAACAATAGCGATCTTGTTTGTTACCCAAATGTGAGATATCACTTCCAGACAAGACATCCCCTCTACCATCTTTACAGAATATTATATTAGTATTATTTTGCATTTTCTTTTACAAATGTACTTTTACGAATTTTAAAAACACCTCGAGTACAAAGGTGTTAAATTTTTTTTTAAGTAAATAAAAGAAAATAGAAAACGAAGGTGGGTTTTTTTTTGGATTTTTACTTACTTTTGTTATTCTTTTGTGCAGTCACCTACTTTTAGTATTAAACGCTTAATGTTATAGTAACACAAATTTGGTATTAAAGAAAAAAAGTAACACAAATTTCAAATTTGTATAGAACATAGTCATCCGCCGTAAAAGCCTAAAAGGACAGCAGGATTTATTTTAGACAAAACAAAATAAAAATTTAAAGAAAAGGACAGCGACTTCAGTTATTTCGAGAATCGAGAACTTGGTGGGCTTCTAATATAACTCTAGTTCTTCGACGTTATTGGGCTTTTAGTTTTAGGCTCATAATAACTAAATATAGTCGGAGACGTTGACTTTCGAAGACAAAGATTGATAATTGATTGCGAAGTGCAAGGCATGGCTCATGGAAGCCCAGCCGTTAAGTAGTATCAAGTATGAAGTTTTTTAGTATTAAACAAAATGAGTTTTTTTCAGAAGCTAAAAATGAAAGCCAACCAGAATTTTAAAATGGCTACGAGTATTAACTTGCTTACGGATACATACCCCCCCCCCCCCCCCCCCCCAAGATATATTCGTATACCTACTTTATTTTGTGAATGCCATTGTGTTTAATGGCAAGACGCACACCATATTCCATATACTATGTTCTATTGTAAGAAACTAGTTAGAAAAACTTGTACGTAATCAGTTAAGTTATTAATTTCAATATACAAGTGAATGGTTAAAAGTTATTATGCCCAAAAAAATAAATTGATTCAACGTTTATTTGTATTTGTATTAACATGCGTCTAAGCTTTGTATAGAAAAGATACATATGTGTTGGTAAAATATTTACTAACGAATTGATAACACATCAAATCAAATATAAATGAGAAGATATGGTTATATATTAGTATACATAGTTGATATGTGTATATATATGTTGCATAACATCTGTCATTGTTTATCAAACTCATTTGAACCATTCTCTCGATACACTTCTGTTTTCCAACGAAAATTTTGGCATTATACACGCTTGTGATTAGAAAAATCAACAACTAGTTAATTATAGGGGATGTTGGTGTCAATCGGAGGTCTGTCATTTTACAAAGCCCAAAAGAGTTTACCATGTCAAGAGAAAGTGGTCAAATGAATTAATAGCCATGGTTAAATGTTGAAATTAATTTGTGATTCAATTCATTAATTAATGGTCATGGTAAAAAATTAAAATTAATTATGAAATTTATGGTTAAATAACAAGACACGAAGAGAAAGAAATCGGCTATAAAAAGGAAGAGAAAAAATTGTAGAAGGGATTCATAGTAAATTTTTTATATATAATCAAATACGTATTAATAAAATAAAAAAGCTTATGCTTTTTTCCTTTGTTTATTTTTTTGATTGAATTCATGTTCAATTTTTTACTCGATTTAGAGTTTTTTCCAACGAAAGCTTTTATCCCAATTTTTTTTTATTGTTATTTAAGTCGAATCGATTTCTGTATCCTCAGGTAAATACCAAGTGATCATAGCGTGGTCCTACTTAATCAATAATATACATTTAAAACATTATCTTATGATCTAATCTTCTCTTTAAAAAAAACAATCTTTTCTCTATTTATATCGTGTCCCCTTGCTAGGACCTCTCAACATTAAATTTTTAAGCAGTAGTACAGAGACGATGGCTGTCAATTTCGAGGACCAAGCTACATTGTTCAACTTTGTTGTCAAACAAGGTTACGGTGTGAAAGGTATGATAGACTCAGGTCTATCTTGTGTTCCACAACCATTCGTCCAACCGCTTTCGGAACGAATTGCGACCCACAACGCCTCCACTTGTGAGGCTTCCCAACCAATCGATCTTTCCCAGCTAGACGGCCCACGCCACAAAGAGGTGGCCAAACAGATCGTTGAAGCTGCCGAGACACTTGGATTCTTCCAGGTAAGTAATGGCCGACACATAGTAGTAAATTAGTAATAGATGCTTAAGATTGAGTATATTTACCAATCTCTTACAAATGCATGTTTAAAAAGATAAGACTATAATTTGAGGAACAAATGAAAATGGCAGGTGGTGAACCATGGCGTTTCGGTGGAGTTGCTAGAATCGCTGAAAAAGTCGGCTCATGAGTTTTTCGCACAATCTCCTGAGGAAAAAGCGTTATACCTAAAAGAAGTGAGTCCAAGCAAGCTGGTTAAGTACGGGACGAGCTTCGTGCCTGAGAAAGAGAAAGCGATTGAGTGGAAAGATTATGTGAGCATGCTTTACACCAATGACCACGAGGCTCTTCAACACTGGCCTCAACCATGCAGGTATATATATATGGACTAAATCTATATTAATATAAATACATCAAATTTATGCCATACAAAGTATAAAGTATAAACGTTAGGAATTAATCTCCCGTTTGACATAAGATGAAACATAAAATATTACATAAGAGACATTAATCAAATAATTTCTTGTCACTTAGTTTTGATTTATAAAGTCACGAAAATTAACATATTATTTGTGACAGAGAGGTGGCACTTGAATTCTTGAAGTCATCGATGGAAATGGTGAAGAAGGTAGTTGAAATTCTGATGGAGAATGTAGGAGCGAGACTAGCAGAAGAGAGAATGAGTGGTTTGATGGGGACCAAGATGGTCAACATGAACTACTACCCAACTTGTCCCAGCCCTGAGCTAACCATCGGCGTCGGCCGTCACTCCGACATGGGAATGTTGACCGTTTTGTTACAAGACGGCATTGGTGGTCTCTACGTTAAACTAGACAACGGTGAATGGGCTGAGATCCCTCCTGTCCACGGAGCTTTGGTCATCAACGTCGGCGACACCATGCAGGTTCCGTTAAAAGAAGTTAACAATGAATGGACTAATTCATAATTTTCATATGATACCTTAATTAACTTTATAATATGTGATATTTTGATACAACTAAAATTAAATTAAATCAACAGATTCTGAGCAATGGGAAATACAAAAGTGCAGAGCATAGGGTTCGAACCACAAACATCGGCTCAAGAGTCTCTGTGCCCATTTTCACGGCACCTAACCCCTCCGAGAAGATCGGTCCGTTGCCGGAAGTTGTGAAATGCGACGGAGTGGCTCGTTACAAGGAGCTGTTGTTTCAAGACTACATGAATAACTTCTTCGGCCAACCACATGATGGTAAAAAATCTCTCGACTTTGCACGTGCCGAGTGATACTATATCATCAAGTGCCACGTGCCATTTCAACCGCAATAAGCGACGCTGTTTTTTTTTTATCCTTTTGTTATTAATAAAGTCCTTTTTATCCTTGTTCGATCCCCAAATGTTTTTTTGTTGTTGTTAAAGAGCTTTCAAATTAAATGCAGAAGAAGAAAAAAGATGCATGCCTAAACCAAGGCCATAGTTTTTAGTGGGCCTAGCTCAAATTGAAATTAAAAGACAACAAAACCATTAAACCCAAGTTTTAATGAACTTGGAGACTGCTACACTGATCTCGGAGACTGCTACAGTGATACCCAAATGTTTTTATTTTGCTACAATTAATAAATACTGCCTTCTTCGTGCCCACTCCACTCCATAATAAAAGCTGATGAATCTTTATTAAATTTTCGTGCATATTAGGTTGAATGGTTGGGGTTTTTTTAACCAAAATTTAAAAGTGCCAGACTCTGACCTAACTAATGCTTTTTACTGCAATAACTTTGTTTTTGTCAATTTCTGCAAGGATTTCCAATTTAATTATCGAGACTTTTCTCCTCATTTTGTGCATTAATTTGAATTTTTTGTTTCCACCTTCCATCTCGTTTTCATGGCATACCATATTGTCGATTAGACTTATGGGATTTCTAGGTCGTACACAAAATTTTCGTTGACTATAAGAAGAAGGAGAAAAAAATTATACTAGAAACAAAAATTTTTTTACCAACAAACCGTAATAGAAATGCAAAATATATGGTACAATTTTGAAGAAATTCGATGTGACATAAGGGGAAGGTATTCTAGTTGTGACGTGGTATTGTAGACTTTCTAGTTGTGACGTGAAACGTATGCGTTTAGTTTAACCGTATCTAACTACACTACACATAGTCTCAAATCATATTTGACTATTCTGCAACAACAGATTTTAAAAGTCTTACTTTTTACTCGAAACAGTTTAAGGTTATAATGTAAATGCATTATCTTTTAGAAGTCAATCCACGATCGGATCAAATCAACGACCCATTTTTATTACACTAATAACCTCATCTTTTCTTCTAAATCTTTAATTATCTGTATTAGATTAATCATCGCATGCTTACATAATCGATTCGTAGCATGTATTTTTGTACTTGTTTGGCGTCCTATCGCATGTATTCTTATCGTCACAAATTATTATGGTTCTTATATTTTGGAGCATAGATGAGAATGGACCTAACTCTAGAAGTACTATATGATTAAATATGTAATATACATAAAACATACTGTATGTAGGTTTTCTTGGTTTACCTTTCGACGATAATATATTTATTGTTTGTGCTAAAAATCGTATTTTATATAAATGATAAATGTTTTTGCCAAAAGAATGATAAATTACATAGGATTTATAATAGATGGAGAGCGAGAGGAAAATGTCCAACAAGAACAACTTAAGGTCAACCATTGATGACTCTGGTTAAAATATCCTTTGACTTGGCCAGCCGCTACGAATTGACTCAGCAAACTGAAGCAACCAATAAATAGGAGAAATGATATTCGTTCAATGTTTTTGAATTTTGTCATTCTTTCACATAATTTTATAAACAACTATCATATTAAATTACTTTCGTTTTCGTATTTTTGTTACTTCTATTTTACATTAGAATTAGATTAATTCAAATGGATTAATTAATATTATCTTCATTATACACTCCAATGAAATTAGTCGAAGGTAAATGTTTTGTGTTGAAGAATGTTTCCTTACCAAAGCATATTTAAAGATGTGGTAAAGATTTGGACAAAAAATGTCATAACCAACATCAACTTGAAAAGCGGTTTTCTTTTATTTTTTCTTTTCCTATAGTGAGTTTTGACAATGAGCCGTGTATGTGTTATCACTTATCAGTGGGAAACTTTTCAGTGTACGAGTGGAAATTGCGGTTTTTGAAAAAATAATTATGGTAACACTAATAGTTATTTCAACTGCTCTTTACTTGAAAACATATTTACACAGCTTTAAGCACGCTTCTCCGATCGAAATTTAGTAACTCGCAGTTTGCAAATAGAGTTACACGGGAATTAATATGAATTTTCGTACTTAAAAAAAAATAAAAAGAACAACAATGTGGTATACTAAGGCATCTTGCAAAAAAAAAAAAAACCATCATCTAAGATATCAACATAAGAGATCAAAAATATCGTTAATATAACACGTTTTAACTATGATAGAATTTATATTTATTTTTAAATAATTAAGTGTTGAGGTATCAATGTGTAATCGTAGAGGTATAAGATCAACACGAATTCGAACGTAGAAATGCTATATATCAAACTTTAAAATTATTATTTTTAATTAATAAGCTTCAAGCCTTCAATTATATATCAATTGATCCTAAAATTTGTGTGTACACATGATTTTTTCGTTGTACAAGATCATCCAAATAAAACATGTTATTGAAGTTAATACTAGTATAGAAGGAGGAAAATTTTAATATATACTTTGTATATTTATTATAAAGAAATTTGACCAATTCAAATAAAGTATAAATGCAATTTGTTAAAAACCGCCCACTCCTAGAATTTGAGAATTTTCTGGTTGTAAATTATAGTGGGAAAATATCAAACATGTATGGTTTCCTGGTGGGAACTAAATCAATTCACATTTGTTATAAGGAAATTTTGTTTTGATTCTTTGTTTTTCACTAAATCATAGAACTAAAAGCATCTCTATCGGAAGATATCTTCAGTGGAATCTCTCATTATTAGAAATATTAATATTTCTAATAATTATTAATTATTTAATTAAATTTAAAGTGAAAAAATTATGCCAATAACAATGAGACATGTGTTGTCAAAGTCTCAGATACGTTTATCAAATGAGAAACTTTAGAAACGTTTCTCCTTTTTTCTTCTTATTTTTTTATTTCTTTATTATTTTAAAAAAAATTTTATGATGAGAGACTCCATCAAAACCCAACCGATGGAGATGCTCTAAGAATAAAAATTCCTGGGAAACCATTCTCTTCACTAAAGTGACAAGAGACAAGTTATTTTATTTTATTTTTGTGTTAAATAAGAGACCAATTACTTCATGTCCAAAGTTTAGCTGAACTACAATAACCAGTAAAATCTTTTGGAGAAGTGAGAAAGGAGCTGAAGGGTAATATTCGGTCTTGATTAGGTGGCTCTGTCATTGTCAATTTCGAAGAACTTACCAAATAGGAAAATGTAAGATTCTTCATGTATTTGTCTTTTTTTTCTTTTGTTGATCTCTCCAAGTTAATATCTGGAAATTAACGAAGGAATACAAATCTTACCTTTACGAGCACAAAGTCGGAATTATGCGTTAAAGTCATGATTAGTAGTAGATAATTCGTCGTGGCAGAAAATATAAAATGCAAACAATAATGATGAGCCTAGAAGAAGTTTAATATTTGTGACATTGAATCCTTGTCACAGACATTTTGGAAGAGAAAATACAAAAATAAAATCAGGGTGTCCAAAGTCAGTCCTCTCCTTGGCGTTTATCCTTAGCCTCCGAATAAATGAAGGGTAAAAGCGTCATATTGGGTCCACGTATGGTTGCATTGATGCAGAAAGACTGATTCTAAAAACTCAAGCCCGGAAGACTTTTACCGGGTCGGATCATTGATTAAAAAGTATCGATATAAGTCAGCAGAAAAGACTTGACCAACCTTATAAATTTATAATAGAGACACGCACGACACAAACTCTCTTTATATAATCTCAAGAAGATTCTAGTGTGAGAGTACTAAGAGCCAAAGGAAGAAATAGTAAACCAAACCCATGGAGAAGATGATGGGATCATGGGAAAACAAAAGAGAATCAGAAGAAGATGAGGAACAAGTGTCAAAGCTTCCAGGGTTTAGGTTTCATCCGACAGACGAGGAGCTTGTAGGGTTTTATCTATCTAAAAAAGTACTTCTCAAGAAACCAAGCAAGATCGATGAGATCGTCAGCCAAATTGATATCTACAAATACGATCCGTGGGATCTTCCTAGTAAGTTTGTTTCACTCCCTCTTGTTTTCTTTTGCTTTTTGTCTTCCGAACCATGCAAATACATACTACAAACATAAAACTAGACTTGTATGCATGTTTGCAGGTAAATTAACACATAAATTATAGTTATAATAAAGCTTATTATCAAAGGTAATGTTTATTTTAAAGGGTCGAGTAACACGGAGAAGGAGAACTACTTCTTCTGCAAGAGAGGAATGAAATACAGAAACAGCATAAGACCGAACCGAGTAACCGGTTCCGGTTTCTGGAAAGCCACGGGAATAGACAAACCTGTACATTCCGATGGATCAAACAAAGCCGTGATCGGTCTAAAGAAGACACTCGTTTATTACCTAGGAAGCGCCGGGAAAGGAAGCAAGACAGATTGGATGATGCACGAGTTTCGTCTTCCCACAGCCAATGACATAATCCCTGGTGACCCCACACATTCTGGTCCTATTTCAACTTCCTCGCTACACGCTGTAAGTTTGTAATCTACTAGCTCGATCACAAGTTCACAACTATAGTCGTTTGTTTCCCACATAATATGTGGCCTTGGAACCATATATTGTATAAAATGCTCATAATTGATTCATATTATATAATTTCAGGAAGTGTGGACGTTATGCCGAATATTCAAGAGAAATGTATCGAGTCGAAAATACAGTCCGGACTGGAAAGAATTAGGAGCAGGAAATCGTGTAAAGCCGCAACAATCGAATTATCAAGAAGCTTATATCAATTTTGGTGACAATGAAAGTAGTAGTACTACCAATGTCAACAACGTTATGGAAGGCAACAAGAATTACGAGAGAAGCGTTTTCCAGCTTCACCAAACACCTTATCAACACCAGCCCGTTCTCATGGACACCACACACGTTGATTGGCTTCCACATTTATCCAACGATGATATTCACCATGAAACCTACGAGAACTGGGACGAGCTTCGATCGGTTGTGGAATTTGCCTTCGCACCTTCTTCTCTTTAATTAGATCTTTAGACTAATTAATTACTAGGATATATATCATATGCTTTCTATTGTATACATGTATCATATGTATATGTACTCTTCACCTTTTTGTCAATTTACTCACTGAATGACCTATTTGTATATTTTTGTCTTGCTATTCCTTTTAGAAATACCCTGTATTGTATCTGTGATTAATATATAATAATATTATAGCACATTATGAAATGCTGATATTAAAGGTGGAAAAAACTCGATACTTTTTTTCAGAAAAAGAAACTGATCATCCAATATTTTAGGAGGGTAGGAGAGAAATACTTCTTCTCTTGAATCTCTCTGCTTTGCACGGCCAAAAAATTCTCCGCGTTGAAACAAAAATGTCTATATAAATTTCACTATTTCACATACGAATTGGGCTTAATTTCTTCTTGGCCCAATTACATTTTTTTCTCTGTGACGAGGTTTTTCTTTTTATCGCGTGCAGGTGAGCCCATTTAAGCCCGAGCAGCCCAAAACAAAACGACAGTTTCTTTCAGCAAAAAGTATTAGCGCTCACGTCTAATTTTTTTTTTTTTTTTGACGGCAATAAAGATCTAAATTGTTGTGAAATTTTAGTGCATAACTAAGCTCTCTATTTTGATATTCACACCAAATTGGCCACTAGAACAATAGTTTTTGCTGTAATAGTTTAGAAACTCGGAAGCAATTCCCAAATTAAACGAAATATGGTGATGAAATTTATTGTATCAATGCAAGAATTGATCAACCGCATTGATCAATAATATCTTACATTGCTTTTTGTGGTAACTTTAATACAAGAAACTATGTCAACCATCATTTTTTTGTTCCCATTAGTAAACAATATCAATCCAGATTGAATGTAAACAATGCCATAAGGAAGTGAGATTTTTTTAATCTTCCGGCATTGTAGCCCAAATTCAATATATCTGAAAAAAACATTATTAAATAAGAACTAGATTTGCCAATATTGTAGAATAACTATAACAACAAATATTAAACATACATCAAGGTATTTTTCTAAACCTATGGCCAAAGATTGTAGACCCATTAATCATCGTTTTGTAATTCATAATATTAGTTATTTTTAGTGGCTCATCAAATACTATATTATCAGCCTCTTGTTCATCATCCTAGATATGTTAAAGATCATAACCTCAAATTGGTAAATCGTCGTAGACCATAAATGGCAGAGTTGCGATGTTTTTCTCATTTATTTGTTCTATTACTTAATTCATTTGAATATAATATAAATATGTAATTCAATCCAACATTTACGCACACAATTTGAGAAGAACAAATCTATACCTAATGCATTCATGTACGTGTTCAATCCAATCGAACATATTTCCAACCTGAAGAGAAATTAGAAGCAAATGTGAATATATACAAGATGAAATTCAAAAAGTGTACATGAAAAGCTTATGAAATTTCAATAATCATCAAACATATTATTACTTAATTATCTTATGTTGTGTTGGACTACATCAATATCCCAATTAATTATTAACAAAATTATATATTTATTTTTAGTTCTAATTAATTGAGAAAGACTGTAAGATAACTGGTTCCACTGAAAGAATGGATAAAGAGCCATATATTTAACAAGTTACTTTAGGCCACTAAATTTGTAAGGCATGTACTGGTCCTACGGTGGTCGGTGCAAATGCACCAAATAAAATCTAAATATTTGAATTTTGGACTGAAAAAAGTAATTAAAATGGCAAAATGATAAGTTATGCACCCACTAAAATCAAGAGATAGTGAGGTCAAGCCTCATTTTGTAAAATAATTTGCATCCAATTAAACATAGTAATCAATAAGCACTAACACAAGAAACGGTTAGTATCTTCTTTGCTTCTCCCTTCATCATTGATCACGATTAGCAGGAGTCGACCCATTTACAATGTTTTTTTCATCATTGATCACGATGTGCTTATTTGATGTCTTGGATATCTATAAACCAAAATTTCCAGCTAAGCTCAACTGGAACATGTCATCGTCTCCACATAATGGAGATAAATAACAGTGACATGTGACTGTTTGAGTTTTAAGAAATATGTGAAATCTTACATGTTATAAAATTTATCATTGGTTTTTACCAAAAAAAAAAAAAAAAGTTTATCAGTGCCTTACGAAATTAGATAAGCACTAGTTACCCACTCACTTGTTAAATGTTAAATTTTAAATGTGAACAAAGATACGATTGATTGGATCCTGCAGATGAAATAACTGTGTCACAATCATCCAACTTAGGCATCTTGATTTTGTAGCGACTCAATCTTAATGGTCCATTTTTGCTTTCTTGATTCAATTAAGTAATCGTGTTGCGTTGTTGTCTTGGCCTGCTGGACACTAAGGACACCATTCATCCATCACATCACTCATCTTCCTTACTTGCACCACTATAATCATCATCATCATTATAACTTTGGCATAAATAAATCAACTCCTATTGAATTCCTAAATTGCTTAAATCATCATAACAAATAGCTATCTTCGTTGTTTTGTTTAAATAAACAAATAAAATAATATTTTGCTACTATCTTCTAATTACTTTCATCTTCGACCTCAATTGTGTCTTTTACTATTTTTCTCCTTTGACAAAGTTGCCGACGCACATCTTGTTTTTTTCTCACTTTTTTTAGCTTTATCATATTCTCTATCTTATGCATTTATTCTTCTTCATGCCATCATTGCGTTGTTTTACTCTTGTTTTTGAAATCCGTATGGTTACAAAAAAAAGGATTATGATAATATAATTGTTTGAAAATGAAAACTCCAGTAATTTCTGAATCTATCGACATTGAAATTACATATTGTGTGATACTTTCCCACTTGCCCCCACTAAAGATATTAATAGTTAGATTTTTTTTTTTTAGTGGTTGGTTCCTAATGTGGACAATAACCAAACTATTTCCTCACCTTTTTCATCCATACGAAAGTACAGTCTTTACTTGTAAATGTTTCATGTCTTGTTTCTATCCAATATATCAATGTCATGTTTCAACCATATATTGTTTTTTTTGTCTCGGGTAGAAACATAAACTTCTAATTATATCTCTCATCTAAACCACATTGTGTTTTGATATTTTGTACCATTTTGTGGGTGAGAATCTTACTTTCTAACAAGTTAAATCAGAAAAATGGATTAGGCCAAGTGGGCAACAGTGGTATAGGCTACTGCTTTTACTTTAAACCCTTGATATCTTCTCACCTCTCTTTTCCAAATTCATCTTTGTATTGTCCAATCCAAAGCAAATTTAGATCTGCTACTGTAATGTTTAGTATATATGATTGATCCATGATCTGACCAAGAGGATAAAATTAAGAAACGATCCATTTGTGGCTTTAGCACATTGGTACAAGTTATTATATACCAAATATACCTATGTAATATGTATATATATGCCCCATACCATAAAACAGGGAATTACTAGGATAGTAGAGTGCGGAAATGAGGATTATGTGCCCTCTTTCTTTCTCGAGGATTTAATCCCGAATTTGTTTGTGTGTTATTGCTAAACCTTTAATATTAATTCCACATAATTCACTACAAGTCATCTTGGTCTTCTTTTTTTCTGAATATTTTAATTTAGTCACTCTTAGTCATTTGATGATACCCGGTCATTTTATCGATACTTCAGTCCAACAGTAGTTATTCAATCTGGTAGAGATAAAGAATGATAAAAAAAAAAAAGTTAATTTGCACAATAGTCCAAATCTAGATTTTGTATTATAAACTTACTGTGTGTCAGAAACTGTTAGTAACTAACGTTTTTTTAGGGTGTGAAAAATTAAAAATACTCCGAGGCAATTAGTAAAGAAAAATAGGTAGAACGGGTGATTAAAATAAATAGCACGTTAAAATAGCACGACATATAATTAGATGAATGGGATAAAGAAAAATTTAGCATGACAATACAAAATAACATGATATTTGGAATAAAACGGAATGAAAGTAAAAAAAGACAAATCTGGTAAAATGGGAAAAAGTAATTGAAATAACTTAACTAACATCTTATTATTAAAATAAAATAGCACGACATATATATAAATTAGTGAGATAAATAAAAATTTAGCGTGACAATACAAAAGATAAAACATAACAAACTTTCCAAAAAATAAAAGCAAAACCGGTGAAATAAAAATAAATAAATAAATAAAACCACAAACATGACAAATGCAACAATTTGTATATACACAACCACAAACATGACAAATGCAACAATTTTCAACTGATATAAACAATCAAAATCTTAATCACAATAAACTAATTTCTCGACTGCGTCAGAGACTGTGGACGACTTAGTTAGAAACCGAAAGTTGGGTTCCCACTTTGGTATATATGAAAGGTAGAATATTTAGTAAAGAGTTGTGAGAAAGAAGAAAAGATAAAGAAAAAACAGCCATCGATATCATCGTTGTTCCATGGTTGACATGGTACACCATTCATTTATGAATATGAGGTCTCATCCAAGTTTTTCGAAAAGCATATTTGATTTCTTTAACATTTATATATATATATATATAACTAATGAAGTAGGGACGTTGATTGTTAGAGGTTCGAGTACAGAACAAATGAAAACCGACCCACAAATCAATCAATTTCGAAATGATGATGACATTAATTCGGATAACTTTTCTAGTCCCGTCTTTGCCATGGAAATTTCTTCTCTTTTTCCGTATATAACACATATAAAAAGTTGTGGAATATATTACTCCTTGTATAAAAAGATGAATTGTATTCGTTCATCTTACCACTGATTACATTGAAAGTAAAAGATGACTTAGATAATTTCCCTTGGAAATAAAAGAATGAGAATTTCCGAAATTAATTAACTTTATATTGTGACCCCACTAGGAAATCTAACTAATTTTCTTTTAATACTATTCCTGTTTTCTATATTGTTTGGAGTGTGGAATGTGTCACCAGAATTTTAATTTGTATTGACTTTTGTGAAAGCTCATTTGGGGAGGAAACAAATAACATTGTTCAATGATTCTTATCAGATGGTGAAGGTGACTCGCACAACATAGAAGGTTAAGGCTCTTTCGTAACGATGTATCCCACTTTCTTAATTATCACATTTGAAGATTATTCAAATGTGATAGTCGGTTCCAAAACACATACAGTAGTTATCTTAAAGAGTCAAATAAGTATATGATATATTTGAACTGTATTTTATACATAGAATATAGATTAACGGAGAGATTTGTTTGATATTTAAAATGGAAGTTGAGGAAAGTTCCAAGTGTGGAATCAAATTCACGTGTTGGAGAAGGGGAAATAAAGAAGAAACGGTCCCCTCAGTGGGCCCATAAACGGCCCAAAATATTGTTTTAAACAAAACTATTTAAAAAAATTATAGGAATTGAGGAAAAGAAATTGTGGGCCCGGCGGTGCGATGTGGATGTGCTTGTGTAATGTTTTAATGTTTAAAAGAGTTTTTAAATGCCGAGTTTGGCTTTTCCGTCTTTTTCTTGTGGACTCCACTTTTAAGATTTGTTCCCTAAATAAAATACCTTCTTGGTTGTCAAAACAAAAAAAATCGCTTCTTTCTTTACCGACAATATTCTTTCACCACTTTTCCTCCAACAATTACCAATTCGTTAGTTTGCTTATTTACATACAAAATCGTACTGTTGTAATCTATATTGTTTTTGCTTATGAGAAAAAACTAAGGTGGTGCGAAGTTGCGTAGGAGTCGCATACACAAATCAATCAAAAGATAGTAGAGGTGATATTTGGTATCTAAGATATGTTGTTAAAATAAAGTTAGATCATTGATTATTGTATTTCATTTTCCTTGTGCTGTCGATATATAAAAATAATCGAAAATCTAATAAAGATTTTAAAAATAAAGGATGAGATTAAAGGAGTAACTGTTTGACGTGACTTGATTATCACATTTGCAACGTCCGTATACATCTAATTGATAACAAAATAAGTTAATAGCACAAAAATACAAAATAGCGTGAAGAAACGGCAATAATAATGTGAAGGTTGATGATCCACCCGGGACCATTCCACGATAAGTTCAGAGCCGTGCCCAAATTATATGTACTATTTATACGACATATAATAATCAATGACAAGGAGTTTTTTCTTTTTGATAAAAGACAAGGAGTTATTTTAGCGGTGAATTTTAAACGATCTTCTTTCTATCGATATAAATGTTTCAGTATTTACTTTTAAATAAAAATAAACCTGCATGTAAGAAAAAAATACAAATAAGTAAACCTTTTTTTTTTTGGTACAACCAGACAAATAAGTATAATCATGGAGTAATAAAAATATTACTACTAAAAAGTGGCGTGAAAGAGAACGTGAACCAACTGCATTTCACTGCTTCGAAAATCAAGAACCGATCGCTGATTCCTCGAACCCTCACCCTAGTAGTGCGTATTTAACCTTAAATTAATTACCATTATTCTATTTCAGTCAAACTTCCTTCAAGTTCATACTAATTCATAATATAACCGGTTACTTAATGATGACGTGGTTGATTGCATGATAGCATATAAATACAACATTGAATGATTAATATCAAATAGTGTTGACATTGTAATATTTTAGAACAAAAAAAAGGGTATTAAATTAGCTGTATATTATACAAAGGGGAGGTGGTGATTGTGTTGGGTGGAATGGAGGCAGTCAAATACTAAAATACTAAAATTAAAATCGCATTTCTTTGATATGAAAGGGACAACACGGCCAGCCGTGTTATATACGCGCCTCGATTCTCTAATTCCATTCTTCCTCAGTAAGCCAATCTATCAGTTCATGAGCTTTTTACTACGTTTTATCTTCCTTCAAAACCAAACCTTTTTAACCCTATCTTATCAATTTCAGTTTTTTTTTTCTTAACCACCGCGCGAATCTACATCTTGTTATCCTTATCTCAAATAATTCGAATATTTTGGTCCAAAAAAATTACATCAAGTATCACAATCACAAAGCAATAATAAAACTTGTTTTAAATAATTTGGTAACAGAGCCGTTTTGGGAAATAAAAGACGCAGGAAGAAGAGGAACAGACAGAACCGCAAGACGAGATTTTTGGTGGACTTGCGAGTTTACAAATACAAGGGTCAATTTTGGAAACTCGTGAGATGGGACCCACTCTTTTTACCCAGCGACATTTGCGCGGGTTATCCACGTCCGCCTTTACCATCAGCCACCACCGTTATTTTCACACGCGCCAGTTTCTAACGGCTAGTCAAACGTAGGCCTCTAATTTAACCTGCGCTTTTAATCTACTAGACGCTAACTTGCACCGACCCACCCCTTTAAGTCTTTTAGCATCAGTTCTCTCTCGGATATAGTAGGAAAAAGTTGATGGCTTTTTTTTGTTTTGCTTTTGGTTTAATGGTCTGTCACGCATAACCCACGATTTCGACCACTTTGTATCGAATATAAAATTTCTAGAAAAACACAAAAAATAAAAATGATTTGACAAAAGTATATGTTAAACAAAACTCTGCTTGTGAAAAGTGACGTTACCCCTATATGTTAAAGACTGACTGGCAGTTGAACTACAAAAACTTTTCCCTTTTTTTTGGTGAAATTTCATACAAAGATGGGAAATGACATTGAAAGTTGGTGTAAACCTAACCCACGATTTTCAGCAACAGAGGACCCTCGTGAACCCCTTACGATATTAAAGATCTGACACATATGTCAAAGATTCGTGTTCCATCATCCATTGAAAAAAAATAAAAAAATTTCAAAGAATGAACAGTTTTAACCAAGATTGATGATAGATACTTTTTTCAACTATTTACTTTTTCTGGAAATTTACAATTAACTAGTATGGTTAGATTTAAGTGGAAAGATTAACATGTAAACTAGCGTTCTTTGGAGATTTACAGATTGGACATGTGTTCAGTGAAGATCCGCACACAGTACATAGACACATGTGTCTGCACGGTAACAGTAACACACTTGCTTCTCCTTTTCCACAGCTTCTACACATAGTCTTCGTTACTCTATGCATCCTTTTCTTATCCTGCGCCTCTCCTGCTAACTTCCACACCTCTTCCTCACTATCACCTTCGTCGTTGCTCCCGCAACAAGACTGCTCATCGTCAGCCACCGTAGGCTCCTCCCACCGATTCCGCTCTACAGCGACGAGGACTTGCTGTAAGTTAGACCGGAGGGCGTTTACGGTGGCTTCGTTAGACTGTGCCACGTCACGCCATATCTGATTCTCTACACAAAGAGACTTAACCTTCTCTTCCAAAAAGAGGTTTAGCTTTCCGATGTGATTGATCTCTTCGTCTTTGGCTCTAAGTGCTTTCATTAACCCTTGTTCAACGGCTTCCACTATTCTCCTCCCTTGTGTTTTTCTCTTCTCTTCAATCTCCATTCTCATTCTTTCAACCTGAAAATGAATCGTTGAGGAGATCGTTCAATCCAACCGATCAGAGAAATAACAAAATATTATTACTTCAATAAGTCAGATGAAAACTTACGTGATTAGAGATCAAACGATCGATATCAAAGTGCTGTTGTTGAACGTTAAAAGACAAGTCTTGGCCAAGGAACATGAGAGGATCGGTTGAATTTTTCTGGCTATGCATATAAGCCGGAGGTGGATTAACAACGATGGATTCTTCTCTGGGACGTTTTCTCATAGACGAAGACGACACAGGACGGAGAAAATCAACGTTGGTAGCATTATTCTCGCTGTTGAATGTGAGGGAACTATCAACGGATTGGATCGTTGGTTTCATAGATTGATGAACAAAACAATCAACGGGTGCGGTGTTGTAGATGGGATTCAACAGAGAAGTTTGACATTCGACGGTGGGGTTAAACGTCGGAACGGTGCCGTAACTGGCCTGTGCGTTATAGACTAAGCCGTTTGCTTCAACGGGATGAATCATTTCTCTGTAAAAGATCCACCAACGACGTTAAAAGTTAAGAAATGTTTGAGAATTTGAGAAAAAAACAGAGGAGTGTAAGAAAATTATACCTGTTATAAGAAAACAGAGGATTTAGATGGTGAGCATCGACGGCCATCGTTTTTGACTTATACTAGTTTCAAAGCTATTAAATAAACGTTTCAGAGAACCTCTAAAAACGTGAATGCAACGAAAGATGAAAGACGAAGTTATTTGTGAGGTTTATGGGGTTTTTAATTTACGGTTTCGCGGCCGAGGGAAAAACTAAAAAACAAATATCAAAGCGGAACCCAACACACTCTTGTCTGCCAATTTATAGAGAACAGAGAGGAAGATGTGATGTTTTATTTATTTATTGCATTTTGTTGTTTTCTTAGATTTTTTTAAAGTAAAAAACATTTAAGCATGAGGATTCTTCGGTTATCCGGCTGACCAGTGACCATTAAAGAAGTTGCCTTTTTCAGCGTTTCTTCATGAGAAAATTAAAAAAACTTTGAAAACGACAGCTGTAAAATCTTTGGGTCAAAATCATTACTTTCTTTGTTTTGTTTTTTTTTTTACTTTAAACTTCCTATTCCTCTCTTCTTCCGCCTAACTATTCTCTTTTTCTGCTTCGTCTTTATTTATGTGGTCAAAGCTGGCAATTAATAAATCTATTGGTAACAAAAATGTTTGGTGTAAGTAACCGTATAAGATTCATTGTATACAAACGTAAATGCGAATCAATGTGTGTGTCTGTGACTCTGTGTGCGTATAAAAGCCTTAATTATGGTACTACATTAATAGACGTAGCTCATGTGACAAGAGTTCTGAGTCTTGTGACCATCTTAAATTATTAATGCAGTATCCCTTATCAAATCTCAAATATATTTTAATTTAAAACATGATAGGTATTTCTCTGAAGTGAATTGGGAATTACTCTATTATTAATTGCTTTGCATGCATGAATTTTGAAATCCAGGCTCAGAAATTTCTAAAACAATTAATTTTGCTTAGAACCAAACAAAACTTAAAAAAAAGAGAGGCGTGGCTTATCCGTTGGGACAGACGCGGACAAGCCCGTTAGATTCCAACGGGGCGAATCCGTAAATGACTAGATAACAGACGGTCGCTGACAATGCCACGTGTCAAAGAAGACAAAATCTTGAGGTGCGGGACCTATGGTCCACGTGTGAAGTAGTTGCCGGGATACGAGGGTCGCATGGGCACGTGTGAAGTTGCCAGCTTGGCAGTATCCCTCTACTATTTTTTTTTTTTTTTTGGGAAAACAAAAAAAATTGCAGCCGTTGAGAAAGTTACGGTGTACCCACCGCTGCTTCTTTACCTCTTTTCTAATTTTTTTGTTTGTTTAAAATTAAGTTTTAAAGAATTAGGTTTAAGAATTCTTTTAAGCGTATTTTAAAGGTATTATAAAATATATGATAAAATGTTGGTATTTTGTTTTACTTATATTTTAGATAAGAAAGTACATTCAAATCTATTTTAATTCAAATGTAACTAAATCAAATCAATATCGAATAATACTTATTTTAATATATTTTAAAATACACAAACAAATATTTAATCCAATAACAATATATTTTAATATATTTTTAGCAAATACATAATTGAATAACATTCAATTTTACTTTGAATTTAAAATACATTCAAGTCATGTAAATTCAATAACCCCACCTAAGGGGACCTAAGTTTTGTCTGTTACTTTTCATGGTTCTCGTTGCCACGTCTGGTTACGTAACGTTGCGCCACGTGTCTCCCACACCTCTCTTCCTTGTTACGCAGTGTCATTGCCACATTTATAGGATAACTAATTAGTCTCTCCTTACTTTGGCGTAGACTCACAACCCCTAATTAAAAATTGATTCGTGACGTTTCTATTTTGTTTTAAACTTCTTTTGTCAACAATTTTTTCATATCTGTTTTATGAATTTTTTTTCTATTTTTCTTACTAGAAGAAAGTGTTTGTGGATAATTAAATGGGTATTGGTTTGCTGTAAAAGTCGTATTAGGTTACACAAAAAATGTTCTTTTGCATATTTTTTTTGTCTAAAAGTTATAGATAAAATCCGAGCTTATCTGTCTAAACGTAATTTATTGATTAAAAGGAAACTAGTTAATTTTTACTAAAGAATTTGTCTTGTGATAATACAATGCATGGTAGACATTTTAATAATAATGCTTGCACCGCATGTCAAAGCCGTGTATGTTTTTAATTAACATTATTGTTTATACATATGATTTAAATGAGTAGACCAACAAAAGTTTATAATTCAATGTTTAGTCTCTTGGTTTTTAATTAACATTAAATATGTATTAGCTTAATTGACATTTGTTTTGTCATTACGAGTAGACCAACAAAAGTTTATAATTCAATGTTTAGTCTCTTGTTTTTTAATTAACATTAAATATGTATTAGCTTAATTGAAATTTGTTTGTGAATGAAAAAAACAAATGTCAATTTAGCTATTTAACCTAATTTCATAGTTTATAGGAATTTACAGCTTTTGTCTTGTTAATGCATGTGTATACCTTGTTTCGTTGGCGATCAAATATAATAAAACTAATGTCGAATTGTCACACTAATATAGTTTAACTTTATTAGTGTGACACTAACATACTTATTATATATATAAGCCACCGCCAGATAAATTAAGTTATCTTGGAAATGCTAGAGCACAAAGAGAGGCATAGAATCACGAGATTAGCATCGCAAACGCATTAAGATGGGCATACCTTTTGCATCATCTGTTTTTCAGACATTATCTTTACCATTATATTAGTACTAACATTTAGTCGTATCCGGCACTTTATTATTATTTGGGTCGATCTGACATCGTACAATTATTATTTATTTAGTTTCGCTGACAACTCAAATATAACAATACACAAGTTGCCTAATAGCAAAAGTCGAGGCTCATTCTAAAATCTATTATTAAAGAGTCATAATTTAGTCGAGATACATTCCCATCGGATTAAACTATAGAATTTGCATAACCAACGGAAAAGTAAAAGATCATTTGAACGAGTCTGACGTCTGAACAACTTCATTTTAAGAGCTTTAAGAACATCGAGGTGGGGAAGTGGTCTAATGCTATCCACATGCTTATCATCTCATTTTTACTCTAGATTAAGGTTCGAGATTCTTTTCTTCTGTTTATTAACACTGAATATATCATTATTGAGAGTAAATTTCAAACCATAGGTTTAAAGTTTTGTCTCTATGAATTCTTATTTAAATGGTGCAAAGGCATCAAACTTAAGAAATGTAAGATCAATACTCAATAGACTTTCTTGAATAATCCTAAATTTATTATAATATGTTTTCGACAGATGTGCAAATGTACTCCCGTGCATATTTCAACGTATGATTCAATTTCTTAACTTTACCAGGAGGTGTGCAGTGAGGAAATCATGAAAAAATATATCATATAGTACTAAAAATTAATTTTGGTTTGGAGAAAATAAACGCAGAAGTAAATATAAATGTAGGTGATTGGTTTTGGCGTGCCTGCTTTTGAGGGCAAAGGCATGACTCCATTGAGCTGATAAAAGTAGTTTCTTTCCTTATCTTTTATTTTCTTTAGTTGAACTTATAAAGTCGTTGATCTATTATTTTCCACACATCATCTCAACCGCTCACCGTCATGAGAATCTCAATGTCACACAAACAAATAATCGTACCTCTAGTTTTGTATATAAAACAAACTTTATTATTCCTTTATCGAGGGAATCTCGTTTTCATCATCCCTATATACATAATATATTTTGTAGTGTTCGCAACCTCCTCTACCATATATCCTTTGATAGACGTCATATATGCCATACATATATTGTGTATGTATAAAAATAGAGAATATGGACATCGCATGTGTGTATGGCATGTATAGATATCGATATACACAAAATACGTGAAAGCAATGCATCAGAAAAGTTGGATGAGCAAAGAATTGGATACGGCTCGAGATGGCATCACATGTATTGGAAAAAGTGGAGCAATGTGTCATTATAATCCATAAACCTCAATAATGTGAGTCCACTTTTATATTACTTCCAAACAAACCTCATTAAAATCTAAATGTACTTTTTTTTTAATTTTACAATAGGGAAAATGGATTCATTTTCACAATCAATATAAGTTGACAACAACCACTTAACGTAATTGATAAAAGCAACGGTGGTATTAAAAGATGGAATTTATGCGTATTATTAGGCTATTAGTTTGATTAAATGGGAGATTTTGGTGGGGAAGAGGTTGACATGTAGATCAATCGAGCCCATTATTATCAACGTCTTACTTCTATTGAAAATACACTACACAAAGGATCTTAATTTCCACTCCATCTTACACCTTCATACACCATTTTCTCACCTTTTTTATACCTTCTCTCCATATTATATATTCCACGATTTTTATTTTTGACCGTTTGCATTTGATTTCATGCACGCATGTGGACCCACCTAATCTATCTGATAAAGTGATAATTAAGTAGAGCAGCAAAAACTCATGAATTTTCTAGGCTTATACGTTACGTGGATCCAAGGCAATTTGTAGATCGAGACGGGGCCGTAATTATCGAGGATGCATATAACATCATTACTTATGTATAAACAAAAGAAAGCCCTCTATTATATATATATATATATATATTCATATTTCATCCTTTCACCTAATCCTTCTGACCCATCCCCACGTTAACGTTCTATCTTGGAATCAGATGCTACAACTAATCTATCTTTCCATGTTAGATATGAATCATATTATCCCCTCTCGATAGCTCCCATTTGACTAAATTGTCATATTTAAATTAATTAACTAGTGTGTTAATTAGTTGCCAGGATTGATCATTAACATATAGCTGAAAAAATCTTTGGGTGAAGATAAGGGAATCACCTCACCCTCCCACCCACTACACATGAACAGAAAAACAAGTGAAAAAAAACTCGATTGGTCTTTCTCCTTTTTCTAAATAAAATATGGATATATATTGACATATACTATATTTAAAAATAAATAAAAAAAATGTGAGACGAGGAGAAGACGTGAATTCACTGTCAACTTTAAGAGAATGCATGAAAATGTGTAGAGAGGAAAAAGGGGTCGGCAAAAAATGAATGGTTCTTCCCCTCCAATTCAATTACACCACAATTCTCCGTGGATTCTTGTCAATATCTTTGAAAATTATGTGTGTTTGTATTGAGTCGATGTGATATTACAAAACAAATTGTCAGAATTGTAACGAGCATAAAATAAATGGTACCCTAAAAAGAAGAAGAAAAAAAGGTGAGGATATTAATAATAAAAATGTTGACAGGAAGGTAGATGTGCATTTGTATTATTTGCATTGTCCTTCTCTTCCTCTATAATTACACTAACTTGTCCAATTCATCACACTTCCCCAACCAAACTTGTTTGCTCCATATAATTTATGTTTATATATTTTTTAAAATATATAAACGCAGGCAGAGACATGTGTGTGTCTGTCTAGTCTGGCTAGCTGCCCTCTTTTTCATAAATTATATCGATTGATTCCGTGGAATATGACCTATGTGCGACTGTGACATTTGAGGTTTTTGGCCCTCTGCGTTATGTACGCATCATAGAATGCGACATTTTTTTTTATATGTACATGATTAATGATCTATGCCAATTTGGGAACTCTAGTAAGTATGCTTTTAGTGGTCCACCCCCATTTTCAAGTCTTATCTTTTCGATAATTTCATATCTCATTTATTCCACCACTCAACAATCCAACCAATGAAGAAGTTAGCTTTGATATTTTGAAATTCAAGAAATTGTAAACACACAATGAAAGAGAACATTCGGTAAATGGAATTATAAGTTTTTAGAAGTTTAGGCCCATTAAGAGTTTAGGTCCTCCTCTACGATTTTGTATTGAGGCTTGGGAAGCCCAAACTTTTAAGGATTTGATAATATCTTATCCACTTTGAGAGTTTTCCAAACTGCCGCACTCTG
Source organism: Cardamine occulta (assembly GCA_028015245.1). NCBI lineage: Eukaryota > Viridiplantae > Streptophyta > Magnoliopsida > Brassicales > Brassicaceae > Cardamine > Cardamine occulta. The sequence continues at coordinate 10,471,186 of CM051373.1, read as the reverse complement.
CTCTTACCAGCGATTATAATGGCAGCTTCCACCGGTCTCTCCATCGCCGGGGCTTTACTTGCCGGAGATTTTCGATTACCAGCTTTAACGTCTCGGTTACCCAGAAAGACTTCTTCTTCTTCATTGTCAAGCCTCAAAAACAAGGGAGATTTATTGCCACCATATAGTTGCTGTTGGCGACTATCCAGAGGCAAAATTTTGACTTCTCTCAGTAACTCAAAGAGGTTCGCTGTGGGAAAGGAAGCAGAAGATGGGTTTCTCTCGGTATGATCTCTTATCGTGGGTTCACTCTTCTGTGCTCCGTTTCCTTAGTAATTGTGTTTGTTTTAGGAAGCAATTTGGTTTTTTTATTTACCTGATTTGTGCTGCTAATTTGAATCAACGGAAGATAGTTTCCTAGTGTTTGTTTGATAATAAATTCGTTCTATGGTTGGAAATTTTACGGCTGGAGTTTCAAAGTGTCAACCTTTCACCTCCTTGGAATTCCTTTTTTACTTTGAGTTGAGTTGGTTTGACTCTGTTAACACTTAGAAGATGAGTGTTATAAACATTTCTTTGTGCAGAATGTGAGTGAAGATAGTGATGAGATGTTCGACGATTTGTTTAACAAATATGGCAAGGTTGTTTTTAGGAGCAACGATATAAAGTCTCCAACAGCTGAGGTTGACGATGATGCGGAAAGTTTAGCGTGTAAGCGGAAGCTTTCTTCATTTGCTTGCAATGGAGAATGTGAATATTTGATGTTGATGTTTATGTTGTTATCCATTTGCTGCAGTTGCTGTTGAAATGGCTAAAGTTGCGAGTGAGGTCAAAGCTGGAGACATTAAGGTCCTCTTTGTGAAGCCTCTTGTCTATTGGACTCGGTTTTTCATCATAGCCACTGCGTTTTCTCGCCCTCAAATTGATGCAATCGGGTTGAGTTTTATTTAGACTTTTCTCACTGATATCTCTATTCCATTTGCAAAAACATCGTATACTGACTTGCTAATCATGAACCGTGAATGCAGATCCAGGATGAGAGACCTGGCTGAGAAGAAGTATGGTAAAGTTGCTAATGGAGATGCAAAGCCAAATTCATGGACATTGCTGGATTTTGGTGAGTTTCTTCTTGCATTCTTGTCCTGCCTCTAGTCGATTTGTCTTGTGGGGCTAAAAAATGACAGTTTTATGTTGATTGTTATACTTTCAGGTGATGTGGTGATTCATTTGTTCTTACCTCCGCAAAGAACATTCTATAACTTGGAAGACTTTTACGGGAATGCAATGCAAATTCAACTTCCCTTTGAGGATCAATCACCACCAAGGAGCTTATGATGACACTGTATGTTCCAATAAAAAAACGAAAAGTTACAGTTTGGAAGAAGAAGTCTGTTGATTCTCTTCAACGGGTTCGATGAGTCATGACATAAAAAGGGCTGTCGGGTTATCATTTTGTTTTGTCCAAACATTGCTCTGATGCTTCACACAGCTCTCTCAGCATGAAGGGTTGGTGGATTTTGCTGGCTAAGATGGTCCAACAGCATTCAGGAGATCTGGGCCATGTTTCTAATTTGTTTGTTGGATAGAGTTAAGTTAGACCAAACTGTATTCCGGCTTTATGTAATGTATGCTTTAGGACGATTCTTCATATTGTTATGGAACATACACTGACAAAGACTCAAGCTAATTTGTTTTTCACAGCAACAAGATTCTTGTGCTTAGCCAGTTAGGATATTTTTCAGTCGATATCCAGTCAAAAGAACTCAAATCATATTTTCATCAGAAATCAACCACTTGAACATGGTTTTTGTGCATAAACGAGAATTCCATAACATGCTATACTTATCTATCACAAAAAGAGACAATTTACAATGAGGCAAATAATAAGAGTCATTAACATAGCTCTATCTCGTCTCGCTGTTCCATAGCTCATAGCTCACACGTGGAACAACTGACATTGAAACCTAACCCGAACAGTCAAGGCAAACAAGAGACCAAAACTGGAACTCTCATCTTCTCATCTTCTGCAATCAAAGAAATGAACTAGTAACCTCGAAACTAAGTTTCAACGAAAGGAAAAGGAGTTAATGGGTGAAAGAATTGTTACAGTTAGTCACATGTTGGTTCCCCTGAGCGGTTTCAGAAAGATTGAGCTCCATGTCGTGTGTTTCAGACCATCCTGGCTCATATGTCTCAAGGAAACCTATTTTAGCTTTGTTGGGGAGATCGTGAGGATGAACAAATGGAACTCCGTGTGGCCAGCCGATCTCCCTTCTTATATTTGCGCAAGGGCTGTTCATTACATTGTGGTTATTCTCGCACTCCTTGAGGTTGCAGAATCTGAGTTTGATTCCTTTTTTTATCTGCGATCTCCTGAACTCTTTCCTTAAGAACTCTCGGCGCTTCTAACCTCAGCCGCTTTGATGGTGGTAGCGGTTTGCATCTTGAATCACTCTTCCTCTGCTTTTTCAGCTGCTTCATAGATCCTGTACCATTGATCCAAGGAAGGTCCTAATGTTAATCAAAACTTCTCCTTAAAGAATAACTTAACATAACAAAGAACTATTTACAGCTGAAAAAGGTCCAAATGCTAAGAAAGACCAAAGAAATTAAGCATTAAGACTGAGAAAAAATAAACTTGTATACCATCCTCGGATTGAGGGACGCTGAAGCTTTGCAAAGTCTGTCTATTAAAGAGTTCATCATTTGAGTGAGGTCTCTGCATGAAGCCATCAACTGAAACTGGGAGCTGAAACTGAGCTTCAACACCATGACCTGCTGCTCTCATCTCCGAGCAACTCAGATTGGTCATTGATTTAGGCATGAGTTTGAAGGCCAACGAGAACCTCCCTTCTATACTTCCTTGCATACTGTTTAAATCGGTTCTATGCACTGCAGGACTTACATACCCTGCTGTAGCCTGGTAAAGAGCTAGCCCCGGGTACACAACAGCCTCTTGAGGACCAAGATCTGCATCCACTAAAATCCATTGCCCGTGCATGTCCCTGATGTGCAACCCTGCCTTATCTGATTTCACATATGAGATTAGACTCTTGTCATGTTGGTGATCATGGTCTGCATACAGGAGAAGCTGCTCGTCTTCTGTTAAGTTATGGTGCTGCGCTCCATGAAATGACGGCCTCGCGTATCAGCAAACAGATAACACAGAAGACGATATCTCACTTTTCCTAAAAGGAACATTATCAAGAATCTCAGTAAATGGACAGCTTCTCAAATTCAAATAGAAACCAATTGCATCAAGAACAACACGAGCAGCTTTCCCTAGTAAAGCAAAGATATCAGACAAACCAGAAGGAGGGAACTCCATAGAATTGGTTGGCTTGGTGAGGGTCAAACCGGGTCTATACTCGTAACTCTCTTGCCACGACTGAGGATCTGCATAGTAGCCAGAGGTCTTGCACCAATGTCGTGGCTGGATATGAATCTCTCTGGTGAAACTAGAGGCGAGCAGAATCAAGACCGGATCTAAGGAGGGCTCCATCACTAGCAGGAAACTGAATGATGGCAGCAGAGTACTGTGCCAGAGATTGAGATAATGTAGTCACGGCTAACTTGTAAGAATCAGAAGCTAGACCTTCACTGGGATCTAAATCACAAACCTTGACACGACCCAATGTAGGCATTCCATTTCCTGCCATCAAACTATATACCAAATTTCCCAAAAGAACACCTAAAGCTATCAACAGTTGGCCAGAAGCTTAAAGGTTGAGCATTGTTGAAGTATCAATCATTTACAGCAAACAGAGAATCGGATTGCAATGAAGCAAGGAATGGAATCAGAACCCCCTTTGCTGCCATGAGACCCAAAAGAAGAAAAAAACTAATACTTTCGATCACGACACGACAAGTAAGATAAAAACCTTAGAGGCGAATCTGTAAGAGGTAAAAGAGGAATCAGAATTGACCGTCGCCTATTAGACCAGGGTAGATGTCTCCTTTAGGACAAGTAAGCTTCAGCAGACGCGCAGGGGAACGACAAAAGTAAGACCGAAAGATTGAAGCTTTTCAGTTTTAACCAATCTCTGTGGATTTTGATTTGTCAAGAGAGAGAAAAATCAATGCTTTGGTGAAACTGCGACTCTGTTCTTCAATTTCAAAAACTATTTGATGCTCCCTCAAGTCTAACTGATTTCTTACATAATGACCCAAAATTTTCTTTGTTTTTTTCAACTTGTATAACTTGTTAACTTTGGTACTTCAATGATACAATGAATTCTGAGAAATGGGATTGGACAAACAGATGCTATGAGAAATTATAAGCCATTGCAACAAGAGGTCAAATTGGCTATGTTCAAGTTTGATTGACAGCAAATCCAATCCAGACAATCTTCAAAGTTCGTTAGCTTTTTTCATCTATTCGGCAGGTCTCATTCTTTCCTTGGTTACTTCAGAGCGTCTGCGTTTAGCTCCATCGTCCCCTAAACGCAGTCCAACACATAAATCCCCATCGCACCCACCATTTGTAAGGCCGGCAACAAGATCCTCCCTAGTAGTCTCAGGCCAAGCAGACGCGGAACTTTGACCGCTGAAGGTAGGCATGAACTGGTGTTCCACACTCGGAGCACCTCCATTGGTTTCTATTCTCTCTTCAAGATCGATGTGTTGGACCTGAAGAGGACCTAATGATGCCTCTAACTTCTCCTCTAGGCTTCTCTTCTCTTTCTTGAGATTCACATACGGAGGTGATGAGTCTGCAACCATTGAGCTCATCCCCGTTGTTGAGGCTGCTCGTTGTTCCTGCACTGCCGCTGAACAAATACAACAACAACAAGCAATTTAGTCTTGTTCTTTTACATGCTCCAGTCTCTAAACAAGTAAAAGAAAAAGGAAGAAGGAATTATTATTTGTCACCTTTTAACCCTTCATCGGTGGTGATGAGATCAAGCTGGAGGTGTGTAAGAAGCCTGCCCAGATCTACACCAGTGGTCCAGCTCTCTGGACACTCTCCCACCTTCAGTTTCAGCCTCCCGCGGCTTCCAGTGCCTCCCCATATGATCCCAATGGGTCTTGCCTTCTCCTCTCCTTTCATGACTATGAGGCTTCCGCTGTCTCCCTCAAGATCAAACGGACTGCGATGGCTCTCCCCAACTACAAGGAAATCAGTGAGGAAACAGACTCCTCTTTCGTCATTGTACTCCAGTGCGTAAGCCAGCACGGTTCCTGTAGTCAAGCCAGAGCTTCTCCCAACTTTCACCACCTGTTTCCCAACTAAACTACCAACTGGAGACTGCAGCTCTATGGCTTTGACCTCTCCAATCTCTCCAACTCCACCTTTGACAGATGTTGTGACTCGTGACAAGTCATAGTCGTCTGCAAAGGGGATGAATGCACCGTCTGCTCTCACAAACGTCTCTGCAAAATATGGTAAAGTTATTACAGGAGAATGCTGTTTCTTCTATACTAAAACTCCACAACTTTTGATGTTTCTATACCTGGATTGGTACCAGCGAAAATCCCAAACCAGAGATCATCCGTGATGAAGGAAGTGGCTCTCTCGACTGCTCCAAGGTAGACCCCAGGGCCGAGGGCAGGAGGGAGAGGATGAAACATCTTCTGGCTGGGGTAGTCTAAGTTAACAGCAACATGGCGGTTAGTCACAAACCCAACTTGTCTACCTCCGGTCTGACTCCTCACTATTGCCCCCAAAGTCCCACAAGTCTCCTGGCTTGCCACCTGATTGAGATTAGCAGCAAGATAACACAAAGTTATCGACTTTGCGACCATTTCCATAACACCAGTTTACATTGAGGAATTTAATTTATACCTGAGAGCCTGATCCAATGAAGGGATCAGACCCTTGGAGATGATCAACAATGTCAGTGGTGAATGTTTGTTTAGGAGTAGGCTGATGATCAGGTTCTCCAAAATACGAAAACTCCACCACATCCACATCACACCATATCCCTCCTGCTCCCTGATTCAAACCTCCCCCAAAATCACACATTCACCAATTTACAACTTTCAATTCCACTGCCATGAAACTTTTGAATTCAATATACCTCAAGAGCAGTAGGAAGACACTGAAGAGGGCTTAGCCATTGCTTATGCACTTTCCGAGACACAAACACAATAATCGCAGGGATATCCGTGAGAACCCCTCTCCTGATCCTGAACCCTATGGCAGTTCCAAGACTGTAACAACGCAATATCTTGCTGTGGAAGGCTCTTATGGTCATGAGCTCTAACAAAGTGGTGGCACGTGGCCCTTCAGGCTCTGTGGAAGCTGGCACAGGAGAAATCTCCTCATCTTCTTCCTCCTTCTGCAAATTTGAGAAATAGTTGGCTCTTTCCTCCGCCGCGTTGCTCAGTCTGCTTGAAGTTGGCCAGGAGAAGTAAGACGCAGCCGTGAACTCGCAGTGTTGACCCGTTGATCCATACTGATGCATTGTTGCAAGCCACAGTAATCACAAAATCACGCCTTTGTTTCGAGTTAATGGTTAATCACATCTACACAAGTAATAAGATAACTTTAAAAGATGAGTAATTCGAAAATTTGATCCGAGAGACGAACACTAACAGTGGCAACATACTGACCGGAGAAAAGATGTTCGATGAATTCGAAGGATGTGATTTTCTCGGCAACTGTTGAAATCATGATTGAAGTAGTAAACGAACCGTAGCCATAAAGTCTTTGTTAGTTTAATGGCACATGAAAGAGTAAAGTTAAGAGCTTTTTCTTTCTTTCTTTTTAAGTTTAGAAAATTCAACTTTTTGTAAGAACAAAGCGCTTTTGGTTTAATTTAATTATGAGTTAGTTAGTGGGTTGATGTCAGAAACCTTATATTTTCTGGTTCTGATTTAGATGGATCAAATGCTGTAATGACCGTATGTAAAGAAAAAAGAGTTGAATGACCTCCATCAAATCTACATGACCTTCATTTAAGCCTGATATTCCCACTTTAACCTTATTTTATTTAATTCTATTAAAAATTAAATTTAAATTAAATAATTAAATTTAGGAAAAAAGAAAAAGCGGCTGCAAACGCTGCATCTTCTCTCTTTTATTTTTCTCTGTGTTTCTCTTTATCTCGATATCATTTTCTATGGTTGGTATGTGAAAGCCATGTAATTTGGATTATACTGTTTCATCCGTTGTTTTTGGTTTTCATTTTCTTTAAATGTTTGATTTCTGAAATTCTGGATTCTATATGCAGCAAAATGGTTTTGCAAATGGTGAATTCCCGCATCAAAATATTGAAGAACAAAACAGAGATTCAGATTAAACAGCTGAGAAGAGAATTAGCTCAATTAATCGAATCTGGGAATACCCGTACTGCTAGAATTCAAGTAAGCAGTCAATTGTTAATGTTCTTATGTCTCAGGCGATGAGGGAAGAGAAGACAATGGCTGCTAATGAAATCACTGGAACATATTGTGTTGATTGTTGTGATATTACTTACTGTAACTGCCCCATTGATTTGAACAACAATTGGTTTCAATAAGATCGGGTTGAATTTGGAATTGATTAAACCACAATTGGTTTCAATCAGAAGAAGAAGTATAATAGACGACAAAAACAGTGAAGACAACAAGAAAGACTGAACAAAGCTCAATCTCAAGATCCCTCTTCAATGGCCAATTTCAATTATTGTCAATAACCTCTTTGAATCTTATTCCTCAACCGATGTCGAATCATAATAGCTTCTTCGCCGCCGAGTCATCTATTGATTATCCGGCTGAGTTTCTCACAGTACCGGAGATATCAGCGCTTCAGCTGCTCTCTAACTGCCTTGAGTCCGTGTTTGACTCGCCGAAAACTTTCTACAGCGACGCTAAGCTAGTTCTCACCGGTGGCCGAGAGATATGCTTCCACCGTTGTATTCTCTCGGCGAGAATTCCCCTTTTCAAGAGCGCTTTAGCCACCGTGAAGGATCAAAAGTCCATCGGTGTGAAACTCGAGCTGAAGGAGATCGCCAAGGATTACGAAGTCGGTTTTGATTCGGTGGCGACTGTTTTGTCGTACGTTTACAGCGGCAGAGTGAGACCGCCGTCGAAGGGAGCTTCTAATTGCGTAGACAACGACTGCTGCCACGTGGCTTGCCAACCTGCGGTGGATTTCATGGTGGAAGTTCTCTATTTGGCTTTCGTTTTTAAAAAAAATAATATATAAATAAAATTAATAAATTATTAAATTTATATTTTTCGAAATCGTAATGGTTAACAAAAAAATATTACTATAAATTGTTATGCTTACAAAAACTGTACTTGAATAATTAAAATGGTTAAACATAAACAAAACAAATTTTGAAAACAAATAATATATTTTATAAGATTCCCTTCAATTTCCCCATATATGCCTTATATATTTATGGTTACTTAGCTATTACTATCATATCAATATAAAAATAAAATATACATGCTCTTTAAAATATATTGGATCATAATACGATATTAAATGTATGTTAAAATGTTATTTATGAAAGTTAAACTAGACAAAACTCGTTTTTAATAGGATTTAACTAGGTTTATGGTTTTAGCACGAAAGTTAAACTATGTATAACTTTGTTAAACTAGATTCTTAGTTAAACTAGGAGGTTAAACTATATGTAAAATATTGACGGCGCCGTTTTTTTGTTTTGGAATGACGGCGCCGTTTTTTTTAAATAATATATAAATAAAATTAATAAATTTTTTTAATAATAAATAAATTAAAATAATATATTAGAAGTTAAACTACGTTAAACTAAGTTAAACTAAGTTAAACTACGTTAAACTAAAGTTAAACTAAACTAACACTCTTTTGATAATTTTTTTGAACATATGGACGCAAAATATACAAGTTTATGTTTCCTCATTGTGCATATGGACGCAAATTGTATAGAAAGTCTTCGAAAGTTTTAGTTTATTCTTTAGTCAATAATCACTAGACATTGTCTCACAAAGAGATTCGATTCTTTTGTTTTTAAAAACACAAATGGGACAACAAGGGAAGGACGCACACAAAATCAGTTAAAGCGACTTGATAAAGTCTGAAAGATTTGGTTTTTGAGTTTAATTCAATAGTAGTAACGCTTCATCTCTTCATCCTCCTCATCCTCATCTATGGCATCATCACTGTCTTCTTCATCTTCAACATGAAAGTCCTCATCATCCTCCTCTAGCTTCATCTTCTCTGTTGCATGTTTGTCTTTCAAACCAGTGTTTAAAACCACAGTCCTTCCCTGAGAACTCTCCATATCCTTTCTCAGTTTCTCCATTTCATGCTTCTTTCCTTCTTCTTCCAACCGCCCCTTCTCCGCCTTTCTCTTGTCAAGATCAGCCCTGAAGTAAAACACAAATCATAAGCATAGAATTTGCAGACACAAATCAAACAATCTTGTTACAATGATGTATCTTCTAATGACGTACTTATATGACTACAAGAGAAGTATGTTTAGATAATGAGAATGCAGAAAAATTTAAAATTTTAAAAAAAAACTTAAGGTACATTGCATATGAATAAGACAAAGGAGCTACTCTAGACTCTCGAGTCAACAATACTGATACTAAACAGAGAAGATCTTGATGAGATTAAATGATTAATTAGTACCTTGCCTAATGTGTTTGCAGACAAAGGAGCAGTGACCATAACATCATCCCATCGTCTAAGCTCGATATGAAGCACGGGATCATCAATCTTTTTTCAGGTAGACCATTCATCTTCATCTGTATAGAGAGTCACTTCTTGAGGAAGAAAAGACTTATCCAAGAAATTGAGAGATGATTTTGAAGCAACGACTTTCACTTCTGCTCATTCAGAGAAACAATGGCAGAGATTACTGAACTTAATAGAAGCCACATTTCCACTAGCAGTCAATAATATATTAGGCCTCCTTGGTACTGTATCCATTTCCATATTTATCTTCTCCTCTAAATCCAGAAAAAACAGAATCAAATTGAGAAACTCAATTTGAATAACGAAACCCATAAAATTTGAGTTGAATTGAGATAACGCAGAGTATACACTTTCAAATTTCCACTTGAGTTCCACCTGAGTATACACTTTCAAATTTCCTCTTCGTTTCAACTTAAAAAAAAACCCCAAAATTCAAAATTTCTTCAATTCTCAAATCAAAGAGTCAAATTTTCAATTCAAGAGATTAATTTTACCTCCATAATGAGCAGTGTGGAATTCACAAGCTTGAGGGTGATTGAGGAGAGGATCAAATTGGGTTTTGCAATTTTTGCAAATTCTTAAGGTTTTGCTTCTGTCAGAAGAAGTTACGCATTATAAACCGCAACGTCACGAGTTTAATTTTGGAATCTTCGAGATTTGGAGAGAGTGAGAGTGAATTAGGATTTTGGGAGTTGGAAAAAAATAAAAAATTTGAAAATTCAGTAAAATTATCGTACAAATGGAGGAAGAAAGAAACCAAAGAAGGGATGAGAAAGAATGGTTTTTTTGTAATAAACAGAACTGTCAAAGGTTATATGGTATTTTACTCATTTTTAACATTAAAAAGGTTATATGGTAGGTTATATTTTTACTCCAGCTTTGATCCGATTTTGGATTTAGATGCTGATTACTCCAAGATTTGGGCTTCATTTAGGCCCATTATTCATTTGCCTTGTATAGGCAGCACTCAGGAAAAATTAAGTAACTTCACAGTTTAATACGGAAACTGATAAACAATACATAAACAAGTAAAACTTTTTTTTTGTTAGAAACTTGTAATCAAAAAATTAAACAAGTGAAAACCTAATCAAGGAGAAAGATAGAGATGGGCAAAGTCATCTAGAGACTCCAATATGTGACTCTGGTCTCCATTTTCGAGCATCCACAGTAGATGGTCGAACAAAACAACCTCACATTTCACAAAAATTACACAACCGCCATCTTCATTATCGTCTTCTTCGTATCTCTGTTGCTTCTCTACGAGAGCTTTGAGTAGAGGGTGCTTCAGATGTTGCTTACTGATCAAGTATGGTTTCTTCGTACGTCCGACCAACACTGTCTGGTACAAAGACGGTGTAGGGCTTTGGTCGACGTCATGGAGATGGTCTTGTGGATCTCTCCTGGCCGATTGGGATCTGAGACTTGTGTAAGAATATGAACAACCCAATTGTGTGGACACGCTCTTGCATCTTCTGAGCATCATCATCAACTTCATCTTCTTCATCATTGATTTAAAATCTATTTGAGATTCTCTCTCTTTTTCTTTTGCTGTTTAAAGAAGATACTTGAAACATACTCGGAAACAAAGAAAGGGTATTAAAAGAGAAGCGAGAAGGTAGGTGCTACATCTCAATTCTTAACAATTTAATTTAGATAATTAGGGTTATGCAACTAATTTCTACACTTTAATTCAAAAACTTCAAGACTACTACTCCTAAATCCCAAATATTATAAATATTCTCTTATCCACCAAACATAACGCAACTCTTAGAGAGAACGTGTCAACAGAAGAGAGACGAACAAGAAGAAATAAGCCAGCAGGAAAGTCAGGAAAGTGACACGTCGTCGAACCTGTCCACAGTTATATACGTCTCATGTCTAGTCGTGAATCGTGATCGCTATAACCCTAAAAATGGCAAAGAACAAGGACGACATAAAGTGCGGAACCGCTCAAGCGAAGCTATCAGAAGATGAAGTACTCCGTGTAAGATACAAACACGGGACACCATTAGAATGAGGCAAGATCGCAGATTCCGAGCCTGTAGAGCTGTTCTCAAGCGCTCAAAGAATCGAACAGGGAAAGAATCAGTCGTCGGCGACTGGGAATCAAACACAGATGCAACATGACGTCAAAGATATCAAGGGAACACGAACAGATGATAGTGCCCGTTGAATTTACAGTTTTGTCGTAACGGGTATGCTTTGTTCTATATCTTTAGTCCACTGTTGCTTTCTAAATAAAACGGGCTCGAGTACGTTCTAAGAGATAACATAAATCATATAGACTAACAATTGAAATATTCAAAAACAAATCTCTATGTTACTGCACCTTGTAAAAATACACAAACTGGGATTGTTCAAGCTTAAATGCAAAAATCACAAAAGGTTCAAAATAGATTCGATAAGCTGCTTAAAGTCAAGAAACTAGAAAAGGTGCTACATAGATTTTGAGATTCATCCTTCAACTTCTACTTAGATCTCTGTCTCATCTTTCGACGCTTCCTCTTTAGTCTCCTCATACGCTTCTTCTTCCACTGTCAAAAAATGTTCAATCACCACATTAATACAATCCACATTTTATCATTCAATTAAGACAAGCAGCAATAACAGTATCAATAATTCTAAATCATGAGCAAAGCTTCTATAAAACATGTATGAATTGGATAATCATCACTATCTACGTGGAATGCGATGAGAAATTAGAGTAGATAGATCGCATTGAAATCGATAAGCAAATGATCTAAACAGAGATCACCGTTTAATTCCCTCCTAATTTGTATCTAACAATCACTACTCACTGTTTCATTCAAGTTCTGCTACCATTTTTTCTCTCTAATATGTAAGAGAAACAATTAGATTGACGAAAACTAAGAACAATCTGTGAATCCACAACAAATCGTAGCGGAACAATTCAGATTACAGAGGAAATGAATCGTACCTTGGCTCTCATCGTGCAATCGTCGAACTCAGATCTCTCCACTTTACGGCGGAGAGTCTTCAAATATATAGCTAGGGTTTTCCCTTACTAAAATCGGGTAAGGCCCTGATATTCTTAACGGGCCTACAATCTAAGGCCCATATAAAGATTTTAGATTACATAACAAGGTAAGAGGAATAATAAATGCGATATAGAATAGAACAAGAACAAACAAGTACAGCGAGATGTAAGAAGAAAACAAGACAAACAAATGCTGCTTCTGCTTCTTACAATCTTACAATCTTACATCAACACATATCTGTACTTCCAACTTTGACTTTAACAGTGATAAACTCATACATATATATCCTCATTCCCATTGCAATCACATATATAGTAGAACATCTATAAATTAATACTCGATAAATTAATAACCTCTCTAAATTAATAAATTATCCCGGTTCCGAGTTGGATCGGTATAATAATTGACACATTTCGATAAGATAATAAGATAATATTTTTTTTGAAATCTCTATGTAAATATATGGTCCCATAAATAACATAAATTAATAATCAAATAAATTTATTGTATATATAAAAGATGTTGTAGTGAAATATGATTCTAATGTTGTTTATTTGTTCGCAAATTTGTAATTTTGTTAGAGTTTATCTATATTTTTCTTAAAATATCAAAAATATATGATATTATCTTCTCAAATTGCATCAAAAATTATAGATGCAATGATTATTTCCTAATGTGTAAATGCATTAAAACACATTGAAGTATAAAAATAACGTTTTTTGAAATTTGGAGAAATTCTCTATAAATTAATATTTATTAATTTATCGATAAATTAATAAAATTATCCAGTCCTAACATTATTAATTTATAAAGGTTTTACTGTACATACATAATAATAATTTGTCAGTAGCTATTTTTCTTATTAATTTCTTTTGTTTTTTTTTTGTATTTTTGCTGCTTTCTGTGCTCACTCTTTTATTTAATACTACTATTGAATGTCGCATTTGGTTCACTGTAACGAACAGCTAAGAACACAGCTCAAGCTGCCCTCTCTTTTTTCTGCAGCCAATATATATGTCCCCTTGTTCTATTCACATTCACATTCACTAAATGCCAATATATAATAGTATATAGATTATAGATTATAGATAGAGAGAGAGAGAGATCTCTCCATGCTCATAACAAAATTTACCATATATAATATCGGTCAAACGAGAGGGGCTATCATGCACCAACCTGATTTAATGCAATCGAATTATTACTTACTATTTTTTGCATTAGATATGGAATAGCATCTTAGTTGTGTCTTTGTCACAATGCCTCACGCTATCTATAGTATAACTATTGTTTGCCAAATTAGGATAAGGACGTGCATTGTATCAACAACTCATTGTAAATTTCTATCGCATACAATATTTATTATCCATGTTAGGATTTAGATTCCATATCCGATTTTCTAAAAAACAATAAATAAAGTCACCTACGATTAAATGTATAGTGGTTTTAAAAACCAAAGCGAAAATTATATCCACTTGCCGTTGTTGCAGATTTCACTGTAATCAAAATTTAAAATTTTAGAAGTTTTTCCTTCTTTTTTCCGTTTTCTTTTGCTCTTATGTTCTCTCCAACAATGAGAGACAACGAAAAGTTTAATATTAAAAGAAGTAAATTTTGGTACAAACAATCACTAACCTAACATATTCAAGATATCCGAAATCGAATAAGTGTTTGATTTCATCATCGGACTACACAAGAAATCCGAGAGACTAGGTTTCACGACTGACCACCTTAATGAGTCTCGCAGAAACAACAAGACTTGGCTTACCTAGGCTCTTAGGGGTTTTATTTGATTATTTTTGGACTATGGTATTTGTCTTTGTCTTATTAAAAGTGAAATCTATAGCATGTTAATGTCCATTTGACGTACTAAACTCGGTATCTATTTCTAACTAATTCCTCCTTTCTTGTCGGCCTTTTCTACTTAGGCCACTTGTCGTGGCTCTTTATCCCAATATATAATGCATAAATATGAATTAATATAGAATGTAAAAATATGTAGAAAAGAGCAAAGAGACATATGAATAAAAGCATACTGAGAATCAAATAAGAGATAAAGAAAGAATCTACCAGAGGGCGCCAGACTGGGAATATCACGTTCTCTCCTTCATTTCCCCCACCTTGTTCTTATTTTTCTATCCTTACTGTTACTTTTTTGGTAACTATATTAGTTATTGTTCAAAATTTGATATAACCATTTCTATTTGTTTTTCTTTTGCCCTACATTTGTCTCAGGATACAAATAGAATCCGTGAGCATAATAAAAAAAATTAAAGCTGAATTCCACATATTTTAAATAGTTTTTTTTAAATCTCATGAAATCATGGTATTTTTAAACTCGATAGGGCACAAATAACTAGCACCATTTTAATTAAATGCAACTCGTGATAACATCCCTCGAAAATGATGAGTAACTTGGAGTGATATGTAGTAGTAATCTCTGTTTAACACTGTTTTTATGTTCTACGTTCCAAAATCCAAATAATTGGCAAGAGGACGATGGGTCCCTGTAAATTCAAAACTGGTCAAAAAGACCATTGCAGATTTTGTTTTCGGACTCAGTTTTGTTTTATGGCATATCGAAAATTTTATTCGAAGTAGATGCCAATACTATTGTAACTCCCCCCTTAAAGTTCGTTATATTACCGTTTTGTAAAAAAACTAAATATTTCTCCAAAGATTTATCATTAATTAATCCAATTATCCGACGTAAAAAAAAACCAGTTATCCAAACCTACTTATTATTCCAAGATTAAAACTTCTTAAGAACCTGTAACAGATGAAATTCTGTTATAATTATATCACCATTTTTTTCTTTTATCAATATAAGTGAAAGTTTGAATCGAGATCTTTCTAATAAAATTTAAAATGTTTCTACCGGTTGAACTAGCACTACTATTATTACTATTACTTTTTGGTTGTTGTGTCACCAACTAGTAACAAAAATTGATCTAAATTTAAAAGAAATAGTCTACAACGGATTATAG
The DNA here is from genome assembly GCA_028015245.1 of Cardamine occulta. Lineage (NCBI taxonomy): Eukaryota > Viridiplantae > Streptophyta > Magnoliopsida > Brassicales > Brassicaceae > Cardamine > Cardamine occulta. The sequence goes on along the minus strand of CM051373.1, from coordinate 10,455,608 downwards.
TTCACAAAAAAATTCGTCTCCCTCCGTCCATACCATTCAAAGCAACAGCCTTGTTCTTTTCTGTGATGTGTGTTATATTATTGTGGTCACTAAATTGAGGTGAGGAAGGAGGAAGCATCCAACGGATGGGATTGAAAACACAATGTTCGAGAAGTGAAGGACGAGCAACTTTTATTTGTGATGTACTTCTTATGTATATTTTTGAAAAGATAAAATTATTGGCACCAACTTCATTTACTCGAAAAAATGCAGCTCATATGACTGACATCTTTCTTCACGCTTTGACCATTCCCCAGTTTACCCTCAGTTTCGTCTTCTTCATATATAGTTATAAACAAATTCAATTATTTTCAGCTAAACAGAAACATTAAAAGCTTGAATTTACATATCCAGACGACATATAAAACCTTTCGGTTCGTGTCATATGTCCAGAATCCAGATTGATTTCATGGTTTACTTATGCACCGGAGATCAACATGCAGTCATTTTTAATCACATTTAAAAAGCTGTCTCTTTATTATACTTAAATTATGACACTAAGTTGACACTGATTAAAATAACTAAGCTGATATATACGGAAAGGATTTGCAATTTGGATTGTCTCTAACATGCAAAATCATTAATATTAATCTTTTATAGAAACAAAAAAAGGAACAAAAGCTGTCGCTCCTTAAAGTGTAAATACAAATTTCATGATTAAGTACTTTGTTAGCTAATGAGTCAAAACTTTTTTTATATTATCAAAACATGTGGTAATATTTCCAGAATCGATCTTTGAACATGGGAACCACTTCTCACTCTCGCTACAGTTATTAATGACTGACTCGTATCGAAGAACCCGCTCTACGAAGAACCACAAATACTTCACCTTATTTACATTCTAAACCCAAATCTAATCTCATCTGAAGAAACAGCCCCAATAAAACTAAAAAGGTGAAAGTACTACCCTCTAAACAAAGTCGGTACAATTAGATTCCGGTTCAGTTCTTACTTCTTAGAGTTCGCTGGTCGGTTCAAGTCTGGTTCGATTGGTACGGTTCTTGGTGTTGTTGTTGCTCTGCTGCAACTGTGCTCTGGGAATGTTCCCAGACGACGACGAAGAGGAAGAAGAGAAAAGCTGGCCGAAGAAGAGAGCTGATTTGGGTCCGCCACGAAGAGAAGAGACAGGAACATTAAGAACAGGAGTGATTCTTACATTGGCGGAGTAAGATCTCGGCATTCCATGGTGCTGCTTCATTCTTGGTCCTCCGGTGAAGTTACCGGGACTACTTGAGCTTCTCTCGAGTCCATGAAACACTATCTTCCCTGAAGCATTCAGTCTTGGACTATCCGCCGTTACCGTCATTCCTCTCGACTCTATAGTGTTATCCGTCGATTCATCAGCCGATGGATGACGTCGTGGCTTCCTCGGTTGGTTTAGGTTGCGCAAGTGGTGGTGGTGATGATGGACACGTGGCCTAGCGAACGGGTTTGGTGTTCCAGGTTTGTCTAGATCCAGAGATAGTCTTGGAAGGTCCTCGAGCTCGTGACCGGAGGAAGAAGACGACGAGAGAGAGAGACGCGAAGAGGAGATCGTCGTTGACGACTCTGAGATGTCTGAGTCTTTTACCGGCGGTGGTGGAGCTGTGGATTTGGAACTTCGGTTGAGAAAATGCCTAAACGATGCCGTTTTTTGGTTTGGAGAAGAAGAAGACAAACGCGATGACGACGACGACGACGACGAAGATAACGAAGCTTCTTCTTGCGTTTTAGCTAGTCTCTTAAGACCTAAAAGCTCACGCCATCTCACCGTGCAACGGGGAGCTCTCGGAGAGAAGAGGTAAGGATCCACGCCGGAGATCTCCATCTCTATTCTTCGGCATTGTTTCACCGCCGTGTTAACCACCGACGTTATAGGCTTCTCCTCCGAAGTATAACTGGCGCCGGAAAACTTAAGCGGGACTAGCTTTCCGTCGGAGAAAAGCTCGTCGGCCGAGAGCATTGTGACGGGATCTTCGAGGAGAAACTCAAAGTCGACAGGATCTTCGTTTTCAAAGTGCGGATCCAACGGTTGAGATTCACGGGTCACTGACATTTTGGAGCTCGTCCAAGAATGGCTCGCCGAAGTAGCAACATTTTTAACGCAACCCGACGCCATTTACCGTCGATATCGAGAGAGAGAGAGAGAGAGAGAGAGAGAGAGAGAGAGAGAGTTGTTTTTTGGCGGTCTCTTAGGGTTTGTAGAGAAGTGGCAAATGACAGAGACAAGCATTTTATACACAGCTCAGATTCTCTCATACATATAGCAGACACGTGTTTTCTTTGACTGGATCCACTCGCTTCGGGTTTAAAACAACCAAATTGATTGAATGAATTTTCATCACCAGTATGGATATGAGAATTAGATGTTGGTATTCGCAAATATACTAGCCAATTTTTTTTTTTTTTAATTATTAGGAAGTTCTTGAGATTGAATTTGGAAATATTAGACTTATCCACCTACGAGAATATATTTTTTACTTAATCGAGTCCATTTGGTTTAATGGTCTTTCCAGTGTAGAAGTTTTTTACCTCACACCCACATTCTCCAAAGATTGTATCAGGAAAAAAAAAAAAAAGTAGCATTGAAATTTAGGCAAGTCAAAGATAAGGTTTTGTCTCCCATAATTAAGTTGGTACGATCATCGCTTTCCATAGATTTACCGATTCACCTCAACTCACAAATGACAATACCAGATAACTTAATGCCACAAGTTATGGCCCATAAGGAAACGTGACTTTAGTCTTAAAATTATTATTGGTCCAACTTGTTATTAATTCTGTACTTTTGCTTGTCCAGACAAAAAAAAAAATAATATACTGGTTTTGTGGCAACACAAATAATTTCGTACGCGATATTTAATGTCCACAACAAAATTAAAATATGGAGTTATTATCATCTGTTAATAACACTGAAAAAACAAATCTCAGTCAATTACAATTTGAGCATAGACTGACCCAGCCAGCCACTATTTAATTAGTTAATATGCTAGACCTTTGAAGGGATGTAAACATTTTTAGTAGGGTTTTATGTTTCCAAATAAAAAGGAAAAATTCAGGTAAAAAATCGTTTTTCTAAATATTTGGAAACAAAAATATTTGAGACTTGAATATTGGAGGATATAATGAAATTTTAGTTGTGGAAAAAACAATAACTAAAAGCTATATTTTTGTTTGTCGTCGGAAATTAGTATAAACCACAAAAGTGGAACAAAATCACAAACAAGCTACATCCATTTAAGGCGTATAATTTGTTTATTGGCATTTAATATAATTACAGGTTAGAAAAAGAAAAAAAATGTTAGACTATAGTTACAAATGAAGAGGATATATACCATACATAAATCGAAGTTGACTTTATGGTTTGTTAATTATTTAAACCACCCTTCTTCTTTCCTCTCGTGCTCAAAACTCCCGATATTCGTCTCCCATCTTTCTATTTATCTTTCCCCTCTTTACAGAGTTATATTAAACCTATATATCATCAGATGATTATAAAACACTAACCAAACAAATATTCAGATATTAATTAATAGAAATGGAGGATAAAGAAGAGAAGAAGGGCAGTATAAGTATGGTTGAGGCCAACCTACCTCCTGGGTTTAAATTCCACCCGAGAGACGACGAACTCATCTGCGACTACTTAATGAGAAGAACCGTTCGCAGCCTCTACCAACCACTTGTCTTGATCGAAGTCGATCTCAACAAGTGCGAGCCCTGGGATATTCCTCGTAAGTCTATCCCTTTACTTTACTCACAGATCCATTTATTCTATCCAGAATTATATATATATATATATGAAGCTTATATGTGTGTTTACACAAAGCCTCTAAACTCATCAGTCATCTAGTTTAAACATTCGATCGTCTTGTTGCCAACATGATCTGTTTATTTTCTTCATGTTTCGAGTACAAAATCACCACTTGTTGATCAGAACAAAAAAAATCAACTTGCCAGCCACCTGCAAATTTGTATATATTTTTTCTTATCCTACTATTTTCTGGTGAAAAGGACTATTTAACTGCACAATTATTAATGCTTAGGCAAACATGCATATATATATATATGTTACGTTTTTATGAAATTTTTAAATTAATTTTCAATAATAATAATAATAAAAAAACAATCTTCCTAATCTTGCAAACGTGTTGGATACCTATTCGATGCTTGTTAATTGGGAACCTGGTTAGTTAAGATATGATACGGATACAAACTATTTGGATATTATTGAATATGTCATTATAAGATAAAGACAATTATGAAAAGAGATTTCTCTTTGTATCCTATCACAAACATTCAACGCCTCACTTCTTATCTACATTTTAAGTGCGATACGTATATGAAAATGTCATTTTCAAATGTACAGAAACGGCGAGAGTAGGAGGGAGAGAATGGTACTTCTACAGCCAAAAAGATCGGAAATACGCAACAGGGCAAAGAACAAACCGGGCTACGACCACCGGTTATTGGAAAGCCACCGGAAAAGATAGGGCAATCCAAAGGAATGGTAGGCTTGTGTGTATGAGAAAAACACTTGTGTTTTATCGAGGTAGAGCCCCTAAAGGTCGTAAAGCCGATTGGGTCATGCACGAGTTTCGTCTCCAAGGAACACCTATTCACCACTCTCCTAATTACCTCAAGGTATCACTTCCTCACTTTGTTTGTTTGTTTCAAAAAGAAATGTCGTTTAGAAAATTTAATGTAAATTTTAATACAAAACATATATAAAATTTGCCGCTATTTAGTATCAATCAAATGTTAAATATACCCGAAATTCAAAAGTCAACTGCTTTTATAGGAATATAACAGAACGCTTATTTATTTTTAACCGAGGTATAATATTACACTATTTGCTCATTAACTATAGTCTTTCTTAGATATTTTGAGGTTCATATGCGCATGAATCACTCGGCGCTATCTAGGAAGGTTTTTGTTTGTTTGTTTGTAAGTTGCATAGGATATATTTGTTGAATATAAATATCAAATTAGCCCTGAATCAAGCGGCCGGAGTTCGGATATGTCGCAATCATGTTATCCCACGAATTAAGGCAAAAGTTTTGACTTTATCTTTGTCTTCATATTCAACATGAACGTTAAATTTGCTGACGATTTTTCGAATATTTCTTTGTGGCTGATCTAATCTATGATCTTTGACTTGGCACACACATCTACTCTTTAACCATATTTTGACAAATTTGTTTTGTTGGACAAAATAAAACAGGAAGAGTGGGTATTGTGTAGAGTTTTCCACAAGAACAGCAACGGAGCTGATAGAGACGACAACACAAGAAGCTGCTATGATTAAACAATTTCTGCTGTAGAATGTGAAGCTTGAACTTTATTCATTGAGTGATTTACAATATATAGAGTTTACATGAGGTAATTAGGTAATGTAAAATGACTAATCTAACCCTATTACATTGTGTATCTACACGCCCCCTCAAGATGGAGGTGCATTTGAAACTCCAATCTTGATCATGAGTTCTCGAAATCTTGGTCTCGGTAGTGGCTTTGTCAATGCATCCGCCAGCTGATCTTTTGTTGATACGTGTGTGACACGTAACTCTCCACTTTGTATAAGATCCCTAATAAAATGATAGTCGAGTGCTAGATGCTTCATCCTTGAATGAAAAACTGGGTTGGCACACAAGTAAGTAGCTCCCACATTATCGCAATATATCACTGGTGGTGTTGGAAGCTTAATCCCAAGTTCAGACAGAAGTGAGTTTACCCATCGGATTTGCGAAGCTGTGTCGGCAACTCCACGATATTCCGCTTCGGTTGATGAGCGAGCAACACCTTTTTGTTTCCGTGAAGACCATGCGATGGGTGTGCTTCCAAAGTATATAACATGAGCATTGGTGGATAGATAATCATGCGAATCACCACCCCAATCGGAATCCAAAAAAGCATGTAAGACCGTAGGTGAGGATTTTCTAAGAAAAATACCAGTTGAGAGAGTGCCGGAGAGATATCTTAGGACTCGTTTGACCGCTTGCCAATGAACATCCGTGGGTTGATGCATAAACTGTGAGAGACGATTGACAGCAAATGCAAGATCCGGTCGCGTGAAAGAGAGATATTGTAGACCACCAAGAACTCGCCGATCTTTGAGAGGCATCTGAGTGGAGTACTATCACGAATGGTAAGTTTAGGAGTCGATGCCATTGGTGTAGTGACAGGTTTGCAGTCCAACATATTCGCTTTGGTGAGGAGATCGATGGCATACTTGCGTTGCATTAGGTGTAACCCATTTGCTGTCCTGGTAGCTTCGATTCCGAGGAAGTATGCCAAGTCCGTGGGGTCTTTTAGTGAGAACCGTTGGGCCAGAGCTTGGAGAAAGGATGAAATGAGACTGTTAGTATTACCAGTCACGATGATATCATCGACATAGACAAGAACATATAAGACCTCATTGCCGTGAATATAGATAAAGACCGAGGTGTCTGCTAGGGAGTTCTGAAAACCATATGCTAACAACGCAGTCTTGAGTTCCATGTACCAAGCACGAGGTGCTTGTTTCAATCCATACAATGCCTTCTTTAGTCTCCACACATAATCTGGTCGATCGTGATCAATATAGCCAGGAGGTTGAGTGACATAAACCTCATCTTCCAAAGTTCCTTGTAAGAAAGCATTATTGATGTCCAGTTGCTTGATCACCCATGAACCTGTTACAGCAAGCTGCAAAACAAGTCGAATAGTTACCGATTTCACAACCGGACTAAACATCTCGGCATAATCAACACCATATTTTTGATTAAAACCGCGAGCCACCAAACGCGCTTTATAGCGACTAATCGAACCATTTGGTGAATATTTGAGTGTGAAGATCCATTTGGTTGTAATAACACTCTTATCACCAGGTTTGGGCACAAGTTCAAAGGTGCGATTTCGGAGCTGAGCATTCATTTCCTCATCACATGCGGCTCGCCAATTCTGATTACACATAGCTTGGTTTATGGTTTTGGGAATGGTTATATCTAGGTTTGGTTCTTTGGTGGTTTTGGTAATAGCGGAATGTGTTTGGTTTTGAGGAGGATCCAGAACTGGGCCTTTTAAACGGGTTTGCATGGAGTGAGTCGGCTGGTGTCGATCGACTGTAACAGGTTTCAGTTTGGGCGGTTGCGGCTGTTTGGTGGTTTGTTGTGACACTGTTTCTGTTGAAGGTGGCGGTAATGGTTGAGTCGGTGGAGAGGTATTGGGGGGAGGTTCTATAGTTGATGGTGTCTGTCGTGGTCTGCGAGAATAAGTGTGTGTGAAAGTGTTACCTGGGCGATGCTCAACGGGAGTTGGTGACAGATCCGTAGACGGGGGTGTTGTGTGTGACTGAGCTTGTACGAGTGGCGTTGTTTGAACTGGAATGAGGGTCGGTGGGAGAAAAGGAGGGGTTGAAACGTCGGTGGATGGAGTAGAGGCCTGATTGACGGTGAACGGGAAGTGGGATTCAACAAACTCCACATGTCTTGAGACATATATGCGACCAGTTTGAACATGATAGCATAGGTAGGCGCTTTGTGACAAGGAGTATCCAAAGAAAACACATGGCAGAGACTTGTCTTGAAGTTTATTCGAGGTGTAACGAAGGCCATGGATAACATAGGCTTCCAAATACTTTCAGCTTCGGTAGTTTGGCTTCTCCTCAAAAAGTTTTTGATATGGCGATGTATGGTGAAGAATTGGCGTGATCATGCGGTTTATGAGATAGACCGCTGTTTGAAACGCAAATGGCCAATATGTCTTGGGGACGGAAGCTTGATGAAGTAACGTAAGACCTGTCTCGACAATATGACGATGTTTTCTTTCGGATACGCCATTATGTTCCGGAGTATGTGGTGGTGAAGTGAGATGGGAGATGCCGTGAGTCACAAGAAATGGTCGGAGAGCAAGATATTCGCCCCCATTGTCCGAGTAGAGAGTAACGATCTGAGCTTGAAAACGCTTTTCCACTAGTGCTTTGAAGGCTATAAATGTTTCTTTGACGTGGGATTTTTGTTTGAGGGGATAAAACCAAGTGTATCGGGTGAAATGATCGACAAAAATAACGTAATATTTATAATTGTCGGTGGAAATAATAGGAGAAGTCCAGACATCGGAATAAATAATTTGAAGTGGTTTAGTAGAAGTGATAACATTTGAATGGAAAGGTTGTTTGTGGCTTTTATTGATAAGACAATGAGAACAAGGAGAAAGTGTTTTATTGGAATCAAGACAAGGTAATGAAAAATGAGAAACTAGAGTTGATAAAATTTGTGGAGATGGATGGCCTAAGCGTGCATGTCATGAGGAAAGAGATGTTTTGGTCGGTGAGGCTAGATGAGCAGTTGGTTTGGGTGAAACTGCCGGCCACTCGTATAGCTCGTCTTTAACATTTCCGGAGAGTAAGAGCGCCCCCGTCTTGAGATCCATCACCTGAAAATGAGTAGGGTAAAAATTCACAGACACATTATTCGCAACACATAACCGATAGACAGATAAGAGATTTCGATGAAGGTTCGGAACATGTAAGACATTAGGTAAAGCTAGAGGACGAGAGAGAGTGGGAAGAGTTGCAAAACCAGTATGTGTAATCGGAAGAGTTGAGCCATCTGCAATGGTAACATCTTCACCTCCTTGATACAAATTGTGCATAGACAGATTGTGAAGGTCTGTTGTCAAGTGATGTGTAGCCCCACTGTCCAACAGCCAGTTCGGAGTCGGAAGGAGTGGAGCTGTAGCAAGATGCACACGAGGCTGCCATGGAGACATCGAGTAGTTGGACACGGAGGAGGTCGCGCTGGAGGGGCTTGCATACTGCTGGAGCTGTGGACACGTGCGAGCACTATGACCATGAACTGAACATATTTGACATCTGCCTTGATAGCCACGTGAAGTGGACTGATTGAAACCACCAGAAGTTGGAGGTATTCTCCGTGAGTTGTTGTTGTATCTTTGAGCAGAGCCCGACTGTAGTGGTCGTTGTTGATAATTTCGGCCACTACCTCTGTAGTTGTTGCTGTTGAAAAGACGAGTTGTTGTTGCCACGTTTGCTGTTACCGGAATGATCTCGGATTGAGCCGCCATTGCTAAGATGTTAGCTTCATAGTTCAGCAGTTTTTCGTGTAGCTCTGTGAGAGATGGAGACTTGTCTCGACCATCAATCTGATCCTTGAGTGATTTGTAGTTTTCTGATAAGCCCTCGAGAACATATTCAACTTGATCTTCATGTTCTATCGGTTTTCCAAGTAGCGCTAACTGATCAAAACGAGTAGTCAGACCTTGAAAGTATTCGTTTATTGTGCGGGAGCCTTTCTTCCATTCATTTAACTGCTGCTTGAGTTGTTTAAAGTGAAGACGGCTCGGGTTTGGGTAAGTATCGGTGAGCTTTGTCCAGATGTGTGGTGGTGTTCGAGAGTGGTTGAATCTTCGGTGTCATTGCTCCAAGAAGGCGTAGATCAGCCTATCTTGGCGCTTCAGACCCATGAACGCTGGATTGACAGAGACAGTAGCGGCTGTGGTGAGTGTTGGTGACAGTGCGTTTGAGCCTTCAAGATGATCTGCAAGGTTGTAGCCTTCAAGGAGTGCATACACTTGTTGTTTCCATATCAGAAAGTTTGTGTCGGTGAGTTTAGTGACATTGGTCATGTTTATGTGGAGGAGAGTTTGATTGTCGCTAGCATTAATGGTCTCAGTAGCCATTGAAACAGAGTTTTAGGAACAGAGGTTGACTAAGGAAGAAGAAGAAGACAGAGATCGAAGAAAGAAGAGGAGGGGGTGGCGGCGAAAATTATTGTGGTCTCCTAGGTATCGAAAAACGCTCTGATACCATGTAGAATGTGAAGCTTGAACTTTATTCATTGAGTGATTTACAATATATAGAGTTTACATGAGGTAATTAGGTAATGTAAAATGACTAATCTAACCCTATTACATTGTGTATCTACATCTGCGGTGATGGATTCTTACATCAACTACGATCTTCATCATTTCACTAATCAGCAAGTGCCCTGCTTCTCCAATTTGTCACAGAACCAAATCAACCAATCCAGTTTGGTCTCTAAGGACTTTAACCTATTGTTTAATGCTTCTGCTGATCAGATGATTCTCAAAGCTTTGCTAAGTCAGCTTACTGAAAGTGGCGAAAAATTGCAGAGTTATGGAGAGGGAAGCTCATCAGAGAGCCAATTGACCGACATTTGCATCCCAAGCAATGCATGGAAATACTGATCATGCATGGTTTAAAGCTTATCACTTATAATCATAATGTATATGAAGCTTATCACTTATAATCATAATGTATATGAACCATATTCATGATTGGAAATATTAATTTATCCACCCCTCTTTATGTAAACTGTTATATGGATTATAGTATTCACAAACATATAAACCAAGCGAATTTATATAAAAATAACATAGCTAAAAGAGAAGTCATAAAAAAAAAAATTGCTATCTAGATATAACAAACCCAATCACACACACACAAATATATATATATATATATATATTTAAGAAGTGATCATAAATGAATTTTAATTAATTTTGAAATAGTTATAACAGAAAATTCATTATTTACGTTATAGTAGTAAATTTTTTTTTAGAACAAGATCGTTTACTTTTTGACTAGGTAACTGGGTCCTGTTAAGGAGTCCAGAAACGGCATATCGTCTTTATACAAATAGTCCAAAATTACTAAGAAATAATCTTATCAGTATCCAATAGAAAAGGAAAATTAATGGTAATTTCCCCTCAATGAAACATATAGCATAATAAAGAATTCCACTTCCTCATTTTCTACTTATTATATGTTTGACTCGTGGATGAGAGAGAGAAAAACAAAATTTGATTGGCTAATTTCCCCTCAATAAAACTCATACCATATTGGTAAATTCCACTTCCATTTTTACTTATTATTTGTTTCCCCTCAATGAAACTTGTACCATCTTGGTAATTCCACTTCCATTTTATACTTATTATTTGATTGACCAGTGGATGATAGAGAAGAAACAAAATTTGATTGGGTAAAGCAGCTCCGGGTGTTGTGTTCTGTCCGTTGGATTAATCTTTTCTTATTTATATATAAAAAATCTGTTAGTTTTCCAGAAAGCATGAAATTATGAGTTGGTCGGTAAAAAAAATATCGCCTTTATGCCCCAAAAAAGGATAATTTTGTTACCTCCGTCATTATCCTACTCCCACCGACCATCCTTCTCCGTCGTCCTTGTTTGTCCTTGGCCTGTTTTTCCGAGCTGTGATCTTTGTCTCCGTCGTGTTATTGCGAATTGCTGTTATCGGATTTGAATTGCTGATTTCCCCCAACGATTTCAGGTTTAGGGTTTGTTTTTTTTCTCCTCCTCCTTACTTCCTCTCGTTTTCTTCAATGTTATTGTTTCATTCATTAAATTTGTTTGGATCTCGAGCTAGGGTAAATATTGAAATTACAAAATCCGTGTAATTCATATTTTTGAATGTTTTTTTTTTTTAACTTTGTGTTATTCACGAGTCGTGGTTCACGCGTTTTGCTACTAATTGTTGTGTATTTTTATGTCACTGCAATGTCGAACTCAAATCTGTTTTTTTGTTTTTTGTTTTTTGTTTTTTAATTGTAGACTGTAGCTTATAGTGGTGGTGATGATCGTTTGTCTTTGGTGGGGCATTAGCTACATAGATTGAGGGGATTAGCTCCACATTCATCTGTCTCAAGGGTTTGAGAATGGCTCAGGGGCAGAATAGGAATGTTCTTCAGCCAGGACAGATGCAGAATTCTGGTGCAGCTTCTGCTTCTCAGCCTAATATGGTCAATGGCATGACTCGTGATAATCACAGATTACGGCAAGATATGCTCAACAGAATGTAAGAATGTTTTCTTTGTTGCATTTTACCTGCCTATCTTGTGTTTGTCATGGCTCTTGTTTGCTGTCTATTCCATGATATATGTGGTTATTCTTTAGTGCATACCTTCTGTTTAATGGTTTGAACTTTTAAGGGAAGTCGTGATGGAACTGCATTAACATATTCTTTTTTATTTGATGTAAATGGAAAAACTCTTATTTATTTCATTGTTATGCCTGATTTCGCATCCTCTACAGTTACGCTTGGTTACAGCAGAGGCAGCCTTCAAAGACTGATGATGCCTCCAAGGCAAAGTTATTTGAGGTTGCTAAACGGTTAGAGAGTGCAATGGTTATGTTAAGCCCTTTCATGTATACATGCGCAGAAACAAGCAAGCAAAAGGAGGGAAGCAACCAATCATAGAAGAGATTCCTTTTGTGCAGAGTGATGTGGATAAAAACAATGAGCTGGCAAAAGAGGTTCTAGAAGATTTAGAAAAAGACAAGAAGGACAATGCCAATCATTGGCATGGAAAATAGAAAAGATTTCCTTGACTGATTTTGCAACGGTTATGAGTGAGTTGTGGATAAGGTATGCCTACCTTATCATCTATATATATGAATAAAGGCACTAGGGTTTACTGGCTTTTGGAGAGGTCTCATTGTGAGTAGAGAAACAATCCTGGGATTGTTTTACGGGTTTCTTAACTTTTCTCTTCAATGTTTCTAGATTTCTATTTTCTATTAGTGAGAGAACTTGCAATTGTCTAGCAAGTTTAGTTGAAGGATCGAATAAGTTGTATCTGGTCTTTCAAAGATTAATAAACAAGTATTTCCGATCCTATCATTCTATCTATCCTTCCTGTCAACCTAACATCTCTACAGTAGAAGAAGGGGTAAGGCCGACCGTAACCTTATCAACTGATGCGTTTGTGAGCTCACACAATGCCAAAATCTCTTTCCCCAATCCTTGAGAGTCCTGTATCATGTGAGAGTGACGATCAGATCTGAGGCGGTGATCCACGAACTCCAGCTGGGACAGATGACAAAATTTTGACCTAAGAAGTGAGTTACATGCTAACTTATCCAAGATACAAGACAATATGGACAGAGGATTCAAGCTAATAACTTAGCTCAAATGGGCCAGATCTTAACTCCACTCTCAAGCCTTGCAGCAGTCCCATTCACCTAAGCCCTCGGGAATGTCAAGATATTCGAACAAAAGCAAAGACAAACAGCCATTCTCGGCAAGCAAGCAGTCAACACCAAGCCTACATGTATCCATCTACTAATCGGTACCTCCCGCTAACTTGGAACATGGCTTAGGAGATAGAGAACATGTGGGTTTACCGCTACCAAATAAAATGCCTATCTTTGAGGGTTTGTATGCTTTTGCCTGGTTGTCTAAAGTTGAAAGATACTTCAGATTCTATAACTACTCGGGATAGAAGGAGACCGGAAGTAGTTTCACTAGGGCTGGCCAAAACGCCTTGAGTTGGTACAACTATGAAATGAACAAAGGTCCATTCTACTCCTGGGATCAGTTCAAAGAGAAATTACTACTGCGGTTTGGAAACATACTTGAGTAGGGGACCAAGCCAAAACCTATTCTCGCATCGACAAACTGATGCGGTGGAGGAGTTTGTAAGCAGATTTGAAGATCTCTCCTCTCAAGTCCGGGGACTGGAGGAAAGACAACTAGAAGGCATTATGTTGAATGGTCTCAAACCATCGGTTAGAAGCGATGGTACACATGATGAAACCTGCTAACTTAGCAGAAATGGTGGCAGCAGCTCTTTCATGGGAAACAGAGCCATTGACTAGACTCATTGCGAGAGAAATACAATTAGAATATAGGGATGCAAGGATTGAGGATAACAGAAATAGAGGAGTGAAAGAAACCCGGAATGGAGAACAAGACACTTACCTACTCCTCGAGAGGCCAACAGAGTAGCTCGAACAATCAGCGAATCAAAAGAAACTTGTCGGCTGAAATGAATGAAAAAAAAGAGACAAGGTCTATGCTTCAAGTGTGATGAAAAAATATTTCAGGGTCATGCAGCGATCTGCCCAAATAAACAACTTCGAGTTCTTACAGTGGTGGATGGGTTAGAGCTCGCGTTAATAGACACTTGTGAGGAAGTTGAGGAAGAAAACATTGTGGAGGAAGCTCCAGTTGGTGAACTTATGCAACTATCTCTTAACACCTTCCAGGCGTGTCCTCTCCCACCACAACAAAGATGAAAGGTATGATTGGAAAAACTGAAGCTGTGGTAATGATGCGATGGAGCAACGCACAACTTTTTTTCTGAAGTAGTCAAGAGAGCAAAATTGAAACTCACCGCTTGATTCAATGGATGTTTTATTGGGCACTGGTATATCGAAAAAGCTTTTGGAGTATGCAGGAAAGTGATATTCCAACTTCATGGAGTTGAATTTGTATCGACTTTGTAACTCTGGAATTGGGTAGTCTTGATGTAATTCTTGGGGTCCAATGGCTGCAAACACTGGGTCAGTGCACAATGGACTGGAAAACTCACGAGCTAGGATTCTACTATCAAGGAAGGCAAGTTACACTATACGGCGACAAGACACTACATTCTACACAAAGCAACCTGCAGATGCTAGAATCCAGTTACTCGGTAGTTTCAAAAGGAGTGCAAATGGAACTACATAATCAAGTAGTTTCTCAACCTGAACTACCATCAGAGATACTACAAATACTAAAGCAGTTTCCTGAAGTAGTAGCGGAACGAAGTGGCTTACCTCCAATCAGAGGCAATGAGCACACTATCCCTCTTTTGTCTGGTTGTACTAATGTGAATATCAGACCCTATAAGTACCCTAGAGCTCACATGGAAGCAATTGAGAAACTGGTTGAAGAGATGCTAGAGCAACAAGTAATCAGACCAAGTACAAGTCCTTTTGCTAGTCCAGTCCTTCTAGTGAAAAAAAAAGACAAGACTTGGCGATTCTGCATTGACTACAGAGCTCTTAACAGGGTTACAGTCCCTAACAAATTTCCCATACCCCACATTGATCAGCTATTGGATGAGCTTCATGGAGCAATGATCTTCTCTAAACTAGACCTTAAGGCTGGGTACCACCAAATCAGAATGGCAGAAGAAGATATCTACAAGACAGCTTTTAGGACTCATGAGGGACACTATGAGTTCCTTGTGATGCCATTTGGCCTCACAAATGCTCCTGCAACTTTTCAAGCACTAATGAACACTATATTCAAGCCACTTCTTGAGAAAATCGGTTCTGGTATTTTTTGATGACATACTTATCTTCGATGCAGACTTCAAAACTCACATCCAACACCTACAAGAGGTCTTCCAGATCCTTTATGAGCAACAATTAGTGATAAACAAGGAAAGTGCTCTTTTGCTCAGAATCAGGTGGATTACTTGGGGCACATTATATCCAAACAAGGAGTACAAACAGATCCATCTAAGACATCAGCAATGAAATCGTGGCCGGTACCAACAGATGTCAAGTCATTAAGAGGATTTCTCGGTCTCACAGGCTACTATAGAAGATTCATCAAAGGTTATGGATTGTTGGCAAAACCCTTAACTACGCTATTGAAGAGAGATCAATTTCAACTTGAATGCCGACTCGGTAGCTTTTGAAAAGTTGAAGATGACTATGTGAAGCTCCAAGATCTTTGGGTCTACCGGATTTCAGCAAACAATTCCTTATTGAAACCGATGCATCAAACCTTGCCGTAGGAGTCTTAATGCAGAACAAGAAACCAATTGCCTTCTTCACCATGGTTTGACAGAAAGAGAACAGCTCAAATCAGCTTACGAAAGGGAACTAATGGCCATAGTGATGGCTGTCCTTAAATGGAAGCATTATTTGTTGGGGAATCACTTCATAGTCCACAGACCGAAGAGCCTAAAGTTCCTAATGGATCGAGAGAAGTGACAGGGACTATCGAAATGGTTAATCAAACTACTTGGTTTCGACTTTGACATAGTATACAAGCCTGGTTTGGAAAACAAAGCAGCCGACGGTCTTTCAAGAATCACTAACTCGTCTATATTGATAAGGCCTACAGAGTTATTCAATTTGACAGTCCCTTCTTCATTGCAGCTGCAAGATATCTATGCAGAGATTGAGCGAGACCAAGCTTATTCAAGCAGAAGATCCTATTGCTGCAACAGAACAGATCAAGGGACATTACTCGGTTAAGAATGGACGCTTATGGTTCAAAACAGATTAGTAATGCCATCAAAGTCAAGTTTCATTCCTTTGATCCTTGCGGAATATCATGATGGACTGTTGGGGGGCCATGCTGGGATTCTCAAGACTCTAAAGAGGATTCAACAATCTTTTCATTGGGATCATATTAAAGACTCAGTAAAAGAGTATGTTGCTAAGTGTCAAGTCTGCCAACAACAGAAATATTCTACACTGTCACCAGCTGGGTTATTGGAACCTCTTCCAATTCCAAATATGGTTTGGGAAGACATCAGCATGGATTTTATTGAAGGGTTACCTAAGTCTCAAGGGGTTAATGTGATCTTAGTGGTGGTGGATCGTTTAAGTAAGTTTGCACATTTTGTGGGGTTAAAGCACCCTTTCTCCGCTTCAGATGTGGCTCAAGTTTTTGCTAAGGAAATCATAAGACTACATGGTTATCCGGCAAATTAGTGTCGACAGAGATAAGATTTTCTTGAGCTCATTTTGGAAAGACCTATTTAAGGCTGCGAGGGACCAAACTGAAGTATAGCACGGCTTCTCATCCACAATCAGATGGTCAAACAGAGGTACTAAACAGATGCTTGGAGACTTACTTAAGGTGCTTTGCTTCCAATCATCCAAGAGCATGGGCAAGGTTCCTCCCATGGGCTGAACTGTGGTACAACTCTACCTACCATACTTCTTTAAAAACTTCCCCTTTTAAAGTAGTATATGGTAGAGATCCTCCTACATTAATTCGATTTGAGAAAGAATCAACTAAAAATGCTGATCTGGAGCAGAAGATGAAAGAAAGGGATGCGTTATTAGATAACATCAAGGTTCACCTGGCAAGAGCACAATCACTAATGAAGCAATCGGCTGACAAGCACAGAGATGTGGTCTTTGAGGTGGGTTCTAAAGTTTTTCTAAAGTTAAAACCATACAGGCAGTCTTCGATGATTAAAAGTGTCTCGGTCTGGCATCAAGGTACTTTGGTCCGTTTGAAATCATTGAGAAAGTGGGAAAAGTGGCATACAGGCTGAAGCTTCCAGAGGGTTCCAAGATTCACAACGTTTTCATGTCTCACAACTGAAACTTGCAGTGGGATTCCAACATCAAGCTCAACCTCTTCCACCGCTTATAGCTACAAGGGATGAGTTTTTTATTGAACCTGAATCGATCATCACTACAAGGTACAGTCCTAGCGGATTTTTGGAAGCTCGATCAAGTGGAAAGGATTGCCTGCAGAGGATAATTCTTGGGTATTGGTTAAGGAGCTGGTGCAACAATTCCCTACATTCGAGCTTGGGGACAAGCTCCTTCTCAAGGGAGGGAGTATTGTTAAGCCCTTTCATGTATACATGCGCAGAAACAAGCAAGCAAAAGGAGGGAAGCAACCAATCATAGAAGAGATTCCTTTTGTGCAGAGTGATGTGGATAAAAGCAATGAGCTGGCAAAAGAGGTTCTAGAAGATTTAGAAAAAGACAAGAAGGGACAGCTGCCAATCATTGGCATGGAAAATAGAAAAGATTTCCCTTGACTGATTTTGCAACGGTTATGAGTGAGTTGTGGATAAGGTATGCCTACCTTATCATCTATATATATGAATAAAGGCACTAGGGTTTACCAGGCTTTTGGAGAGGTCTCATTGTGAGTAGAGAAACAATCTGGGGATTGTTTTCTGGGTTTTCTTAACTTTTCTCTTCTGAATGTTCTAGATTTCTATTTTCTATTAGTGAGAGAACTTGCAATTGTCTAGCAAGTTTAGTTGAAGGATCGAATAAGTTGTATACAGGTCTTTCAGCATTAATAAACAAGTATTCAGTTCCAGTCCTATCATTCTATCTATCCTTCCTGTCAACCTAACATCTCTACAGGTAGAAGAAGGGGTAAGGCCGACCAGAACCTTATCAGGTTAATACGGCTAAGTCAAAGGTTCCTCCAGTTTTTATCTTCTCATTCCTATAGTTTGTTAAGTATTCCTAGCTTGTTGCAAATAATACTTGGATTCCACAAGTGGCATCACTCGCAGAAGCTATAGTGTTGTACATGTGTTCACTCTTTTTGATGGTAATTTCTTTTCGCAGGAGGATTACTCAGATTTTCACAGTTTAGAGGCTCGCATAGAATCTACCCTGAAACAAATATTTAGTCAGCGCCCCCGTGCTAATCCTTCAAGCTCGGTCAGTACAATGGTTCAGACACCTGGGGTTTTGAATGGATGGGGTCAAAATTCTGCGGCCACCCCTATGGTAGATATGAGCACATTCAATAGGAGTAATAACTTATCAGATGCAACAATCGAAACCGGAAGGCTATTGCCAACTAATCGCATGAACGGAGGTAACATCACCCAGATCTGATGTTAGATTCTACTGTATACTTGTATGTTTGACCCTACAAGGAGTTTGTCCTGATTCTTTTACACTTTATTTCTACAGGTGCAATAAATAGCGGTCGCCAGCAATCGTTTGCGGTTGACCAGATGATTCCTACTCCCGGATTTGACAATAGTGCTAATGCTGATGTATATCTGTCTCATCGAAATGAAGATAATTCTAGAGATGGTGGCAAGCTTCTTGTTGGGTCTGACTTTGGAAATTCATCTCACCGCAGGGCAACGTCCCCATGGTTCAAATGATCGTATGCGTTGCAACCTTGACCACCAGTTGGGAGGTGGTTTCAGGTCAAATATTCACCATAATACATCCGCTACGACCAATATTCCTCTAAATGCTGGTGTAGGGATGAGCGGAAACAATGTACACCTTGCTAATGGACCCAGGAGTTCTGAAGGGGTCCACAGTTCTACGCATTTTTCAACTTTATCTCAACCTTTGCAGCAGCCTGTCAATCAGTTGCAGGTGTCACATGTGAACAGTAAATCTCTCTAATTTTCCTTAATCTTATGTTATTTGAATTTCGATACTCTCTTGATCGTCTCCTTTTGTGTTATCCTTCTGATGTATTGCAAGTTGCTTTTGTCATGTGAAGGATACTCAATGAGCAACTCTGATACTTTTGGGTCTGGGGATCCCTATGGAGTTCTAATACCGTCTAGCTCAATGGAAACTGCTGTGGATATGAATTCAATGAGCCTGAATTCTATGCGGAGAGTTGGTGCTTCCTTCATGAAGTAGTCGATCAAGCACAGAGGTGGAAAAGCCTCCATTGCTAAAACAGCTAAGTCATCAGTTTGAGAATGGGCATTTCCAATCTTTTTCCAATTCCAAAGAAAATATGGCTCAGGTGAGTCATCAACCATTCGAACATCAATTCAACCAACAAGCTCATCATGGTCAATACCTGCAACAAGAGCACTTACTGAACAATGATGCTTATCGTCAATCTCAGCAAGCTTCAAATTTAGTTAGTCAAGTTAAGCATGAACCTTGCGTGGAATACTACAATGGAACTTTTCAGATGCAGCCTATAAATATAGTAGAACCATCCAAGTCGCAACACCAGTACAAGCAGAACACTTTAAAAACCGATTATGTTGGTGCTCAAAGTGCACCTATTTGTAGTAGTCAGTTAAAGATTTCTCCATCGTTCCCACCACCAACCCATCAGACGCAGCAGATATCACAATGGAAAGATTCGAGAAACCTCTCAGTTGGAGTGCAGCCAGGATCAGGTCTGGGTCAGTGGCAATCTTCTTCACAGAACTTGACACAAATATCAAAACATTCTAATGGAGAGAGAGAACATTTTGGGGTAAGTTTTCCTATGCAGGATGAAGCTACTAATGATAGTTAAATCATAAGAGAGTCTACAAACTGCCCAACTGTTGCTCCTAGAGGCCCCTTGGAGGCTCCCCATCTCTCAGAAGGAAGCAACACCTTGGGTAAACAGCTGAATGGAGATTGTGGTGTAAGTTATAGAAATCAGAGACGGTGGCTTTTGTTCCTACTACATGTACGAAAATGCAATGCAGCGAAAGATAATTGTGAGAGCAAGTATTGTTTTGCTACAAAAACGCTATTGAAACATATCAAGTTCTGCAAGGCCCCTGCGTGCACATATCAGTATTGTTGTCAAACTCGGAAATTGATTCATCATAACAAGCATTGCGGGAATGAAGAATGCCCAGTCTGTGTTTTCGTCAAAAACTTCAAGGAGAATCATAAAGAAAAATTTCCCCTCCTCCAAAGAGCTGAGCCTAGCTCAGCTAGTTTAAACCATGGACACAAGGAATCCTTTAAGTCTATGCGTGCTTCTAGTGAAAGAGACTCTGAAGCGCCAGTTGCTGTTGATGATTTGCAGCCTTCTCTGAAGCGCCCGAAAGTAGAGAAACCCTCCCAATTTGATTATCTTCACACACATTGCATCCCAGCGACTATATCTGCTGTTGTCAGTAAAGCTCATTTTTCAATGGGTTTGCAAGAGAAAGATAGTCTACAAAGTGATGTTTGCAAAACTGTCAGATCGGATGTGCCTATGAATGCAAATAGTTCTGGTTCTTCAAGGAGAATTGTTCCAGTTTCCCGTGAGCTGGAGAAGCCTGTTTGCAAAGATTCCCCCATGGGAAGACATAGTGGAGAATCTGCATTGGATGGTGAAACACACTGTTTACCAGAGCAAGAAAAACTAAAGCGTATGAATATAATAAGCGCACCCAAAGAAGAGAGTGTGGAACAGTCTGTGGGTGTTGCAGCTGCGTCTAATAGCGGAAAGTCAAAGATCAAGGGAGTCTCACTGATTGAGCTGTTCACACCAGAGCAAGTAGAGGAGCACATCCGTGGTCTTCGTCAGTGGGTAGGCCAGGTAAACAAACAAAGTTTTAGATGCAAATCTTGTTTGATATGAAGGATTGGGTTTGGCCAACAAAGGTTTACAGTTTATCCGGCAGTTTCTTCTTTACTTTCTTTAGGTCTATTTGGTGTTGTCTGAATCTTTATTTCTCTTTCTGCATACCTTTTCGTTTAAAAAAGATTGAGTTGCACATGGCCGTTAACAGTGGATAATGCTAGTTCTTCTTTCTTTGTAATTTTATTTCAGAGTAAAACCAAGGCAGAAAAAAATAAAGCAATGGGACTCTCCATGTCTGAGAACTCTTGTCAGTTATGTGCGGTTGAGAGGCTTGCATTTGAGCCAACACCTATTTACTGCACACCTTGTGGTGCACGTGTCAAAAGAAACGCCATGCACTACACTGTTGTGGCTGGTGAGTCACGGCACTATGTCTGCATTCCTTGCTACAACGAAGCGCGTACGAACACAGTTTCTGTTGATGGAACTCCTGTGCTGAAGTCAAGGTTTGAGAAAAAGAAAAATGATGAAGAGGTTGAAGAATCGGTACGCCTCTTCAGTCACTGAAGTTCTGCAATTTTTTCATATGATATTTTATATTTAGTTGGTCTACTATTTTTTTCTGAACCATTGATTCCGTGCAGTGGGTGCAATGTGATAAATGTCAAGCATGGCAGCATCAAATATGTGCTTTGTTCAACGGCCGTAGGAATCATGGGCAAGCTGAGTACACTTGCCCTAATTGCTATATACAAGAAGTGGAACAAGGAGTAAGGAAACCAGTATCACAAAGTGTCATTCTGGGGGCAAAAAGTTTGCCAGCCAGTACTCTTAGCAACCATTTAGAACAGCGATTGTTCAAGAAATTGAAGCAGGAAAGACAGGAGAGGGCTAGACTTCAAGGAAAAAGCTATGAAGAGGTGATTTATTAACTTTCTTTGATAAATATTGGGCTTATTATCCTCTGTGCATCTCTGTTGTGATCGCTGGCTATGTTTTTTGCAACATTTAACCATATTATGTTGATTTTTGGCGAGATATATCAAGTTGTGCTTACACACTGGAGAATGGTAAACAGAAAGATACGAAATAACTAGTTTTTGCCGCCATTGTTAGAAAGTTCACCTATATGTTTGAAACCTTATTTCTTTTAATGCTCTTTCCTTTAATACAGCTAGGGCTTAGTAAGATAACGATCAAATTTCCTTCTTTGTTGATATATCAGGTCCCGGGAGCCGACTCGCTTGTTATCAGAGTTGTGGCATCTGTCGACAAAATATTAGAAGTAAAGCCACGTTTCCTTGACATTTTCCGTGAAGACAATTATTCATCAGAATTCCCTTATAAGTCTAAGGTACAGATTGTGTATGCTTGGTTCTTATTTGTTTTCTGTTTTCTAATATATGCTGTCTTTCTACTATATGATGCCTATAGACTATCAGCTTCCATACTAACAAATCTGTATTTTTCTTTCTTTCAGGCCATTCTGTTGTTTCAAAAGATTGAAGGTGTTGAAGTATGCTTATTTGGCATGTACGTCCAGGAATTTGGAACAGATTCCGCGTCTCCCAATCAGCGGCGAGTATACCTTTCCTATCTGGACTCGGTTAAGTACTTCAGACCTGACGTAAGAACAGTATCTGGAGAGGCCCTCCGTACTTTTGTATACCATGAAATTTTGGTAAGCCGCTTTTCTTCTGATCCCAGTTGCTTTCAAACACCTCTGTTGCTTCACAAGTCTTATCAACAATGGCTTTTTCGGATTGCAGATTGGTTACCTTGATTACTGTAAGAAACGTGGGTTTTCAAGCTGCTATATATGGGCTTGCCCCCCTCTTAAGGGTGAAGATTATATTCTATATTGCCATCCTGAAATTCAGAAAACGCCAAAGACTGACAAACTAAGGGAATGGTATGGAATATGGAATAAACATCTTCTTGTAATACTTGTTCTTTTACGTGCAAGAGAGAATATGGCATCGCTATATGATGTATAATGTTCCTTCCTTTTCAGGTACTTAGCAATGCTAAAGAAAGCTTCCAAGGAAAAAGTGGTCGTTGAATGTACAAACTTCTATGATCATTTTTTCGTTCAGTCTGGTGAATGTAAAGCTAAGGTAACAGCAGCAAGGTTGCCATATTTTGATGGTGACTACTGGCCAGGTGCCGCTGAGGATTTAATAGATCAAATGAGCCAAGAAGAGGATGGCAAAAAGTCAAATAGAAAATTAATGCCCAAAAAGGTCATATCAAAAAGAGCTCTAAAAGCAGTAGGTCAGTTGGACCTTTCTGTTAATGCCTCGAAGGATCTCCTGCTGATGCATAAAGTAAATTTTTTTCCCCTCTCTTAGTTTTACCTTTCTTCGCTAAAATTGTTTCACTTATAATCTTGCGTTTTCTAGTTTTCTTCTTTCTATTTATGCCTTTGTTGAAGAAAGAGATAACATCACCTACCCCCTAACTTTTTAATTATTTTTTTTGTTCTCTGTAGCTGGGTGAGATCATCTTCCCAATGAAGGAAGATTTCATCATGGTTCATTTGCAACATTGTTGCAAGCATTGTTGCACTCTCATGGTATCTGGAAATCGTTGGGTGTGCAACCTGTGTAAAAATTTTCAGATTTGTGACAAGTAAGTTTTACGTATCTGCTCGCTTTCTTTATTTGATACTTGTATAGTTTTAACTAAATCAACTATATCGGGGTGCGACAGCAACATAAATTTAAAATTTCCAAAATACTGTAGAAATATCCAGCAAAAATATTTTTCTTCATGGAGCTAAAAAACAGAATTCTAGTACATGTACTCTAGGGGTTGTCTAGTTTAAAAATGGGAGTTAGACAATGTTTAGCTTTCGTTTAGTTTTAACAAATATGTCTGTGGGGATGTAAATACATTCTTTGGGTGCATCTCACGAGCTTTCTTTTGCCACAGGTGCCATGAAATGGAAGAGAACCGTGTGGAAAAGGAGAAACATCCCGTCAATCAAAAGGAGAAGCATGCACTGTATCCTGTAAGTGTCTACGGTGATCGAGCTTTAAGAAATTTGGTTTTTCTCCATCAGGGGTTGGAAAATGATAGGGTTTGGGTCGCTGCAGGTTGCCATTGATGACGTTCCTACTGAAATTAAGGACACTGATGACATCCTCGAGAGCGAATTCTTTGATACTAGGCAAGCTTTCCTGAGTCTTTGCCAAGGTAATCACTATCAGTACGACACACTAAGGCGGGCAAAACACTCTTCTATGATGATTCTTTATCATCTTCACAACCCAACCGTCCCTGCATTTGCAACGGCATGCGCCATCTGCCAGCAAGAACTTGAAACTGCTCAAGGTTGGCGTTGCGAAGTTTGTCCCGACTATGATGTTTGCAAGGCTTGCTACTCAAAAGGCATCAACCATCCACATAGCCTCATTAGCCGTCCATCTGCGACAGATTCTGTTGTACAAAACACACAAACCAATCAAATTCAGACTGCCCAGGTATTCCTTTTCTTTCAACTGCTGTAGATTTGGTCATAGAATTAATGTCTGTATATGAATTTTTGTTCATAATTATTCTCTAATCAAGCTCGAAAGATAGGTAGGTTCAGCTCCTTGGAGGATTTATCAAAATTCCTTTTGTATATGGTGTAGGTAGATAAGGGTCTGTTTACTTATGTTTAGAAACTCGAGTTTGCATCCCTCGGCTTCTCTTTTCCTTATTTCTAAATACAGTTTTGCGTCTTGGTACCACAGTTAAGAGAACTGCTGCTACACGTGATTGCATGCTGCACTGCACAATGCCAATATCCAAGGTGTCGCATGATTAAGATTCTCTTAAGGCATGGTGTTGTATGTAAGATCAGAGGTTGCGTCCACTGTAAGAGAATGTGGGCCCTTTTCCGATTGCATGCCCGAAACTGCAGAGATCCCCAATGCAAAGTCCCTAAATGCAGGTACGTAATCGAAACTACTTTGAAAGCAATTTGTTCTTTCTTAAAAAGGAAATTTCTTCAAGAAGATCTGATCTGACATGTTTACTAAATGCATGTTTACTAATGATCTGACATGTTTTTTTTTGCAGAGACTTAAGAGCTCATTTTAGTAGAAAACAACAACAGGCGGATTCAAGACGCAGAGCAGCTGTGATGGAGATGGTGCGACAGAGAGCGGCTGATGCAGCAACCTCCACTCCTGACTGATTAACAGAAGCATCTTATCTCTCTGTCTAAGGGTTCAAGGGTTTGTGCTAGCAGTAAGGATGCCAATGACAGTCGAATCAAGAAAGAATGATGAATTTTGGGAAGATTCAAGTAGCCAGATGCTAATTTAGGTTGCAGGAGGAGGTACATAGATATTTATGTACATGTATTCTAAGGTCTCTTTATAGATATGTAGATGTGAATTGTGATTTTGAGTCAAAATTTTGGTGATTATTTTACTTGAATCCTATTGAATTTGCTGAATTGGATCTTAATTCACTCTTTGATCCCTTTCATTTTGTATATGTAGCATTTTTGGCAAAGCTATAAGCTAATAAATGGAAGTAGTATATTGATCACCATGTACTACTACTAACTATGCTAACGAGTTGGTAAATTTCTTTGTAAACGATCATTAAAAGAGAATGCACTAAAAAGAATACTTAATGTCGACTAAAAACGTTGACTAAAGGGTTTCAACGGTTAAATTAAAATTTCGATGAAAACTAATCTCTCTTCCTAAAGTACTCGCGCCACAAAACCCTAGCTTTCTCTGAAGAACGTTTAGCTCCCTCTGAGAGCTTATGTTGAGGTTTTGTATATTCTTAAAGTTTTGATTTTTTTGTTTTGCTTTTTCATTCTCAATTCGTGTTAGTATCACTGGAGGGGAGGTTGGCTAATATGTGGAGGTTGAGTGTGAATGAGAGTAAATTCGTTGAAACTGCGTTACAATCTGAGCTCAGAGTCGATGGTCGTGCCCTTTATGATTACCGCAAGCTTACTATTGAGTTTGGAAAGTTAGTTCTCTACTTGTTCACCTACATTTTCCTTCTATCTGCTGTTTTTAGCTCAAAAGCTTCAACTTTTTTGTGTGATAAGTTTGTTAGAATGTGGTTTGCTCGATCATGTGATTTTATAATCTGGTTTCACTTTGCTTCTTGTTTAGTTTTGGCGTATATCACAGTCTCTTCCTTGTACTTTTGATCTCTGGTTTGGTAATATTGTTAACTGACGACAGTATTTGAATCTGTGTGTGTGAATTAAATATGGTAGCTCAGAAGTTCAACTTGGTGACACTCATGTGATGGGTTTTGTGACTGCTCAGTTACTGCAACCTTACAAAGACAGACCTAACGAAGGCTCTTTCTCTATCTTCACGGTATTTTTTCCAGTGGCTGATCCATCGTTTGAGCCTGGTCATCCTAGCGAATCTGCTGTTGAGCTGGGCCGCATTATAAACCGTGCTCTAAGGTAAACCTCCTCTTTTGATGCTACAAACTAAAACTTTTGGTCTTGTGGCTGCATTGATGGTTTTTGTGTTGGTGGTTGCAAAGAAAGCCGTCTAGTAGATACAGAGTCACTCTGTGTTCTAGCCGGAAAGCTGGTCTGGTCCGTTCGCATTGATCTTCACATTTTGGACAATGGAGGGTATGTTTTTTCTTCAGTTTCATTGGAAGTTGTGGCTTTTAGAATGATCGTTTATGTGTATTTTGTTGCTCACATTTACAGGAACTTGGTTGATGCTGCAAATATTGCTGCTTTAGCGGCACTCATGACATTCAGGAGACCTGACTGCAGTGTAGGAGGAGAGAACAGTCAAGAAGTGATCATACATCCACCCGAGGTTAGTCACATTTTTCAGTTTAGTTGAACTTTTGTTAACTAGAGACAAGGAATGTTGTCAACTTCAACTGTTTGTTATGGCATTTTGGTTTCTTTCTCGAAAGGGAACCACTTCCATTGATAATACATCATCTCCCAATAGCCTTCACGTTTGGATTTTTTAACAAAGGCAATATTTTGGTAAAAGAATTGTGCTTTATTTATAATTTAGTTTTAGTAAATTATAAACAGTGTTTTAAATGTCTTGGAACCTTTTAAAAAACAAAAAAGAAAGACAAAACATGTAAAGACTTTTCAAAATTAATATGCATTGTGTACATTATAAACCCCAAAGCTATCTTGGAATAATGATCATGATCACGAAACAGCTTCCTCCCACTGTTTGTTCTTATGAAGTCGGTTAAAGCATTCTTTTTACAAACAATACAGATTTTAAAAGGTTTTACAAAGAGATTTTGTTGTCTGGGAGAAACAGGTATCTGAAACGAGAATCGAAGGGGAGTATTCCGCAGCTACGTGAGGCGAGAAGGCTTTGTCTTCTCTGAGAGATACATTGCTCTACAAAAGCCGCTTGATGCGGAGGAAGGTACCTCGATATCCAGACTCCCAAGTTTGAATCCTCCACCAAACTCTTGGCGTAACAATGGAGCATTTTTGGTACTAAGAGCTTCCCTTTGCTGCTCAGTCCTACCGATGCTTGTATGAAGTCCCTTTGAGCTTCTAGTAGCTCTTCCTTCACTCCTTTCGCTGTGTAAATCCTCACCTGCAACAAGAGACAAAAGTCTCCAATCCTTTAGACTTCACATTCCACACTTTATGTCAAACAAAAAGAGATAGATTTAGTCAGTTACCGCAGGGGAAGAGTACATTCCGCAGCTAAGGGCAAAGGCGAGAAGAGGTTCATGTGTATCAATGCTTGCTTTGCGCTGTTCTTCTGATACTTTCAGCTTGTGGATGGCAAGAAGCAGAGCCTGTATCAGAAAATAGAGTAAATGTTAATTGATGCTGAAAGAGGAGAACAAAAGAAAGAACAACAAGGATGAAGTTGGGTCAAAATCTTATACAATTTGTGGCCTGTGCATAGGTGGTTTCATCTTCAGTATCACATACTCCATTGTCGCTGCAGTATATGAGTGCCCTCCAACTGTATAGGCAGCCTATGGAGCAAACATAAAGAAATAAAATAAGGCAAGAGAGAAACGACAACTATGAGAAGAACAAAACAGAGCTATTTCAAGTGATATGACCTTTTGCATCAACGAGAAAAGCTTCAAGTCGCTCCTTGGGACACCATAAGCCAAATATGCCTGCATATAAAAGACCCCAACTCTCATAAGCATCATTTAACTCAGAATGGTTCTTGATAAGTAGAAGGGAAGAAGAAACTAACATGCATGATCAACGCGTTATAAAGGTTAATCCAAAAAGCTAGCTTCTCGTTGCAGCTCAAATGAATAGGGTTTACTCTAGCCAGTTGTTCCACCAATGTCCTGTTCACAGAATCAGCCATTGTCATGTATTTTAGAGTCTTTATAGTTTAATCCGCCTGAAAAAACCGTAAAAATGGGTCAAGGAAACTCCATTACCTGAATCTCCTCAATGCTCCGGAAGCATATTCGAGCTGTTTCTTCCCAACAGACATCCAAGAAACCTCGGATGCCAAACTGTAGTTTCCAGTCTCAGCCCAGCTTAACTTCCCGCGAACTCTATAAGGATCAAAGACATCTCCCGTGGCCAAAACATCGGCGTTATTTTGGATATCTATTTGGGGGCTTTGCACCCATGAAGAGATCATTGACCGATCTGTTGAAGGCCACCAGGACGATGAGCTTGATAGATGCCCGCGAGGTGATACCGGTGAGAGTTGGCTCTCGTTTAAGGATGCTTTCGAAGTTACTGTCGGATCAGCAAGAGACATGAAGATATTCTTCATACATCTCACCATCTCTTCAGACAATTGATTAGGGTGATCCCACAGGAACTTAGGTGGCATTCCTCGAGGTAGCTTCTTCGCATTTGTCTTTCTCATTAACTTCTCCTCAAGAAAGTGATCACTTGGGTCCACTGTTTTCTGGTATCGTGTGCAAAAATGTCAGATACATTTCTTCTTTTAGGTAAAGTGTATCTCTGCTTATAAGGATAATAGGAAAGAAGAATATCAGTTGATACCTCAACAGTTGATTCTGCCGGAGATGATCCAGATGAAGATTCTTCGTTTTGGACTGTTTGGTCTTGACATGGACTGTCTTCTGCTGATTGATGTAATTCAGAATCTGAATGATTCAAATATCTCAAGGAAGAAGAAGAATTCTGCATAACTAAGACATAGTTATACACTAACACAGATTACAAAAAAACAAAAACAAAATAGTGATGAATTAGAAAGGAGATACATACTGTTGGAGAAGCTAAATGTGTCAAATGGTATTCTGCAAGTCTCCTCTCGTTTCGTTCTTGACTAAGTTGGAAATTCAGCGACATCATTTCTTGCTCGAGCTTCGTTACTGTAGTCTCTAGTGTAACTAAATTGGAAAGAAGTTCCTGAGCCTGTCCAATTTTCAGGATCATGAGTGCAAAACAAACGGTAGTTTAAAAATGTAATTACAATAGCTTGAGTTGAGGGAACACACAGGATGTGGAACACTAGAAGAAAAAGATAGCTCCCAAGGATCTTTCTCCATGACGCTCTCTAAAAAGGTATGCAAATCTATTTCTTCTTGGAGTTGCAGTTGCAATCTTTTTACCTGCAACATAAAACTTATTTCAGAACTATAAACATTCCAACATAATCATCACTGGTGTTATTGAATTTAGAAGCTCACATCCTCTTCAAGTTGAAATCTGTATGGCAAAGATTCACCGCTTGTAGATTCTTCACAAGTTTCTATGTCCTGTACGCATTAAGCAAGCAAGGTCTTATTCTTTTTCAAGAACTGCATAAATTCACTCAATAGGTAAAATCTGGAGTTGATTTCTGAAACTAAAACAAAATTCAGTGTATGTTTACATACCTCTGACAAGTTTGGCGCGCCTTGGATTTTTTTTCGAGAATGCGAACGTCTGAAAAATGGATTGGATCTGATTGAACATTCAGTTAACTAGTAAGGAGATGCTAAAACAAAATCCAGAAGTTGAGGAGACTTAGAAAATTAAGAAAGAAAGAAATGGTAATCCTTACTTAGATTTCAAAACTTGAGAGTCATACATCCTAAGGCTTTGGAGTTTGGCAGTTATTACCATAAAACCAAATGATGAACTTCTCCAATAAATGTACTTCAACGTCTTCTCTCAAGTACAAAAGAGTTAAATTACAAAATCCCTGCATAAATTAGATTCACATAATAAATGAGATAGGATAACATTTACAAGGAAAAAACCAATGTTGTTGTCTACTAAGCACAAAGACATTTATCAAATTTTGGAGATTGAGAAAGCACATGGAGTCCAAGTACAAGATGAAGAGGTAAGAGAAGACACTATTACACCTGTGAACATCTAATAAGGACAAATCTAATTATAAAATACACAAAACAAGCTCAGCAACATGTCCTTTTTCTAAAACGACCAGACAGCAAAACCGCTCGCATGGTCAAAAATTCACATTGAAAGGTTTTGACAGGTTAATCAGTTATTCGTTCGAGATAACACAAGGACCAGATGAAATGAAGATGCAATCTTTGAACATGCAATTCTAGATTTGGTGGAGAATTTATGTAATCAGAAGGTTGAATTGCTTTTTATTCTTGAGGTAATTTGATTATAAGATAAGAATCTTGAGCTGCTAATAAAGACATATCCAATCCAATCATACAACAATGATGTAAATTAAACATTGATGAAAAGAGCAGACAGAAAAAAAGAAGAAGCTAAAGAGTAAAGACCCTATCCCTAAAAGACAAATCAAGTGGTTTCTAAAATAACATATCTTTCTAATTGGCTTTCAACAAAAAGGGGCAAACCATGGAAACATTTTTAAGAATATACCAAAATCAATGGTCAGAACAAAATAAAGAGTGAACCTTTGAATAAGAAAGAGTAACCAATTTGCTGAAACATAAATTTCGAAACAAGGAGAAGAGAGAGGAACAGTGGAGACAAAAAGCTGACCTTTATTTATTCTGGTTCTTCCAATGACTGAAAGAGAACATTCAAGAATCCGAGAGAGATAGAGAAGAAGCTATATGAATTCGAGAAACCAAACCCTAAGCTTCTTTTTACAGAAATGCTGCTAGATTCTCCCAAAATCTATCTCTCTGGCTTAGGGCAATAGGTGTCACATTCAGAGCACCACTCTTATTTATTTTCCAAACTTAAAAAAGTTTCTCAATTTGAAATTCAAAACCTTCTCAAATGTGTGTGTGTCAGCATTTAATGCTTAACTAAAAAAGAGCCTATTTCTTCTTACTATTATTATTATCCAATAATGAATAAAATAATGAGTTAGGGATTGGGCAGAGTAGAAGACAAAGATACAGTGGAACAGAACAGAGGAGAATCTGTATCACTAGTTTCAATCTACACGGGCACTTGGATTTTGACGTCTTTTTCTCAAAAATTTCAAGGAGAAAAAGTGATTTAAATCTTAAAAGTAGAGAAGCAACAAAAAAAAAACTTGAAGGAGAAGCCCATTATCACATGCAGTAACGCATGTTGAAACAACTAAGACATTTTTGTCTCTTTCTGGTCAGCGCTTAGTGGACTGGAGCCTGATTCCCTTTTCTGTGTTTTGTTTTATTTGTTGACAATTTGATTTTTCCACACTTTTTTAGAATTTAATATTTGAAATTTGAAAACCAATAATAATAATAAAAAAACCAACTTTCCCAGAAAATCATGGTGCTACTTTGCGTTGAAATAATTGTGTTGTGTAAATCACACGAGTTTTTGTCTTAAATCTTTAGATTCTTGCGTATATTTCTCCAAATCTTTCCACTTTGGAGCTTACTTCGATTAATGGATAAAAGTAAAAATAAATACTAGGAGATCATTGTTTTGTGTGAGCGAGACCAATAATGCATACGTCTGCTCTATTTACTAGCATTGAAATTTCAGAAGGTGATCAAAATATGAGATTTGAATATACAAACTACAAAATTAAAATCTGCACATTGACTACAACACAAACTCTTCAGTGCTCTTCCCTTAGTTGGCTTTGTATATTTGTAGAGGAAGATTCTAACGAATTCATTTTTGCAAATCCTTGCAAGAATACACAAACATGTATCTTATTTTTGTAAAACGTACTGTCTGAAGTTCTCCATGATTGTCTAAAACTTGTGATCATGGGAGTCACAATCTCAGTATGAATGGCTTTGTATTGGACATTCGTATGAGCACCATAGCTCTGCTCTCATATTGCTTCTCAGTTTTTTTGGCATCACCCTTTGAGATCACTTCCTCCTATTTTCCCATAGAATCGTCCATGTTTGCAGCATCTATCTCTGCACGCAGCAGCTCCAAGTTCATTCCAAGATTCTTCAACACCCTCTGAGACAGTTGGCTCTGTTCCAGTGCCTTGTCATGTTGCTCTAACCCACTGTGCATAACACCAAGAAGTCTTCTATCATGGGCTATCTCGGCCAAGTTATTCCCCTACTCTTTCATGTGTATCTCTAACACCTTCAAATAAAGACCAATAATATACATATTTCTGCTTGATTCCCAAGGCACTTTTTCAAACGATGAGCTTTGATGAATTTTAAAACTACAATAACAAATGTTTAAGACTTGAAACATGTTTAAAAATTGAAGACTCTAATCATGCCTTAACAAAAAGACTTAAATAACAATGTTTCAGATAAAGACCAATAATATGCATATTTCTGCTCGATTCACCAGCATTGATTCAGAATATGAGGTTTGATGAATAAAAATCTGCAGCACAATCTCTGCTCTTCACATTGTTTGGCTTTGTAGATGCAGATTGTAGTGTACATACGCCAAGTCTTCCAGATGCTGTTTTTCAAAATGGCTCATTCCTTCAGTGAGCAACAGCTTCTCTGCTAAGCTTCTCTTCAGCTTATACTTTGAAGCACCTTCACATGTTTGGGTCAGAATCTTGATGGCAAAACTCTGGAGTTCTGGGTACTGGCTTGCCTTTTGAGCCCACCACTCAGCTGCAAAGATATTTATAAACGTCACGGATTCAACAACTCAAGTTTCTGCAACCAAAAAAACTATATTGAAAGTGAAAAAGTTGATCACTCACCTGGAGAGATTCCTGAGGTTTGATCAGCTTGAAATTCGTTGAAGTATTCTCTACCATATGTGTACTTATCAAGTTGTACGGTAATATAGACTCGAGTGTGAAAACTTTCTACCATATGAATCAGAGAGGAGGTAATACCAACGCTAACTTCTTGATCAAGATCGAAATCGTTCGAGTAGTAAACAGCCGGGTTCAGATAGTAACCAGCAGTATGAAGAGGACTCCGAAGGTGCTCCTTCCAAGTATCATTTATCACATCCAACAAGGGCTTGTAAAATTGTTCCTCGTCCAATTTCTCTGCAATTCTCTTCTTAATTTCCTTGAGCTTTTCATAGACACATCCAACATGCTGATTCTTGGCAGATGAAAACCACACCAGACCATGAATTAGAGGAGATGTACATTTGACAACTATTTCAACAGTTTTCCAAAAAGAGGAATCATTCACAAAATTGGATATTGCTATCCCTTCTTCTTCTTTATTCCAATCAGATGAAGCAAACATGGCTGTCAAGATTTTCTTAGCCTCGTAAATAGTCTCTAGAGTTAGATACGGTGTAACAAACTCAAACTCAGAGGAAGAGACTGTTATTACTTCCCCATGACTGTGATCTCTGAAAACTTTCAGAACCGAGGCATTGTTGTTGATGAACTTCCAAATGTTATTGACCTTGTCAAGTATGTCTTCAAAGGGATGAATTTTCCCAATCTGCTCGAGTAGAAGTTCGAACCAGTGCGACACACTCGCAGACCAGAACACTTGTGGCCTGTTGTGAACTGCCACAAAAAGCTTGCCTAATTCTCCAACCCAGCCAGAAGTTGAATCTACAATGATCTGAGTCACGTTTTCCACTCCAGCTTCTTCAACGATCTCATTCACTAACGATAACAAGGCATTGTCATCTTTTTTAATGTCGGAAACATCAAACGATTTCAGATAAACTGGTCCCTCTGGAGACTCTGCTATAAAAGCAACCAGATCATGACCTCTCTGGTCAACCCAAGCATCCAACAAGATGCTGCATCCTGTGATCACCCACGAGTCTTTAACCTTCTTCACACGATCCTGCACTTCTCTCAACTCTTCTTCAAGCATCCACCCTTTTAAATCCTTAAGCCCCATCTGAGCACCACATACATTCATCATTTCTTTGAAGCTTGGCGAATCCACAGCTGAGAAGTTTACACAGTTCTCATAAAAGAATCGACCAATGCACTTTTGAGCTTTGTTCGATACCAAATCCTGTATCTCCACATCTATGATCTCGTTCTCAGGAGGAGATACAGTTGTGCTGGATGAACCTTGGCCTCTTGCATGCTTCCGACTCTTACCCTTTTTACGCGATATTTGCTCCATAACAATCTGTCGAAACGCTTCTTTAACATCGGATGGGACTTGTCCACAGGGCGTAACATCCTTGCGTACGTTTCCTAAGTGATACCTTAAACGAGATTTTGTTGGCACTACTTTGTTGCAGTATATGCATCGGACCCGACTTTGACTATTATTGGGTTCCAAGGGAACTCCATGGTCATTAATATTCATGAAGAAACCTGAGATTCAAAGATTCACTTGATTCAGAAAATAAACTCAACATTTGAATGGCTTTCAGTTAGTTTGACACACAATTCCTCAACTTTGATCTCAGAGTAATTGGAATAGTTCATGTTCATAATAGCGAGAGACAGAGAGAGAGGAAGTAACGAAACTTTAAATCCTATACAATGTCTAAGAACTGACCATAACGTTCAAAGAACCAGCAAAGCGTGTCAACCATATAAAATTAAAATTATCTTAAGAATTATCGAAATTTGTTTCGTTTCCTCTTTTTTTTTTTTTTTTTTTTTTTTGGTTTTAAGGATTATCGAAATAGTTCAACATCAGTCAGAAAAAGATCAGCCTAACTTCAAACATGACTTCTCCATGGAAGATCAACGCAAACAAATTATTGTTTACGGAAGAAGCCACAAAAACAAAGCAAAAAGCAAAGTCATTGTAATTTACGGCTTGGAACGCGATGAGATGAGAGAATACCTGATCAGTGGTTGTGACGAAGCGTCGGATCGGATCAAAGGAGACAACGAAACCAGGACGAGAGAACAAAAAAACTCACACAAGCTTTGTTGAGAGGGAAAGTGAGGAAAATGTTTTGACTGTGTGAGTGTGTGCATGAACATTAATCTTCTTTTCTTTTTTGGGATAAAATGTAAATGACCATTACTCTCTCTGATTAGTCAAAAATAAAGAGGATAAGAATTAGGCTTCTAATGGAAAGTGAATCCGTTACATTTAAATTTAAATTTATAAATTTATAGTTAGATTCTTTTTATCAAAAAAATATATTTATAATTATATAATTACCCGCGTATAATGCATTAAATTATATATCAATTTTATTGAAAAATACATTCATTGATGTATAATATATAATTTACATATTAAAAGATTTACTTTATTTTCTTACATTCATTAAATTTATTTAGAAAAAATCCCATAAAAAACCTCAAACTATTAACATTTTTCCAACTAAAACCTTCAACTTTTTCTGTTTCCATATTAAACCTCCAAGTCAATAATTTTCTTTAAACCTAAGTCAATCAAATGGAGAGTTGACTAAAAGTCAACAAAAAAATTATTTAACACCGTTAACTTCTGTTAATTATTTGCTAACTCTATTTATTTTTTTTATAATTTTTATTTACCATTTTTAATTTACATATAAGAAAATAGATTTTACCTTTTAAAAAAAAATATTTTATCCTTAAAAACTGGTAAATAAAAATAAAAATAAAAAGTATTTTATCCTTAAAAAAGTATTTTATTTACCATTTTTATTTACATATAAGAAAATACTTTTATTTACCATTTTTTATTTACATATAAGAAAATAGATTTTACCTTTAAAAAAAAAAATTTTATCCTTAAAAACTGGTAAATAAAAATAAAAATAAAAGTATTTTATCCTTAGAAAAGTATTTTATTTACCATTTGTATTTACATATAAGAAAATACTTTTATTTAGCATTTTTTATTTACATATAAGAAAATATTTTTTATCCTTTAAAAAATTATTTTATCCTTAAAAATGTATTTTATTTACCATTTTTTTTTACATATAAGAAAATACTTTTTATTTTTATTTACCAGTTTTTAAGGATAAAATACTTTTTTTTTTAAGGATAAAAAATCTATTTTTTATATGTAAATAAAAAATGGTAAATAAAAATTATAAAAAAATAAACAGAGTTAGCAAATAATTAACAGAGGTTAACGGTGTTAAATGATTTTTGGTTGACTTTATTCTATCATTTATTGGATAATGTAAAAAAGTTGAAGGTTTTAATTATAAAAATGTTAATAGTTCGAGATTTTTTATGGGATTTTTCCATTTATTTATTTACGGCTTTATGTAAAGTAGACTGATAATAAATTCAATAAAATTGATATATAATTTTTTTAATTGAATTCAAGAGTTTTAGATTTTGTTTTCGTACAAAACCATAACTACATTGATGATATGATTGGTACGTGCTTCAGAGTAAGGAAGCAAACTCCAAACTTAGAACCAGCAAACTTGTGTTGGTTTGCCAAAGACCTCCGGTCTCATTCTCAGATTGTTTAGCAACAACACACAACACACTTCAAAATAGCTTCCTCATATTTTCCCAAAACGACTTCCATGTTTCCAGAATCTATCTCTACACGCAACAGCTCAAAGTTCATTCCCCAATTCGCCTCCAGTTCCTTGTCATTTTGTTGTTTTCTAACCCACCCACTGTAGATAACACTGAGAAGTCTTGTATCCTGGGAAACCTCAGCCGAGTTATTCCCCAAATCCTTCATATGTATTATCTATAACGGCTTCAGTTAAAGACCAATAATGCATATTTCTGCTACATTTTAGTACCAGCATTAATTCTGCTACATTTTAGTACCAGCATTAATTCTGAAGCAAGTTTAATCAACTAAGACTTAAAACAAATACATGTTTAAATATAGGACCAATATTGCATATTCCTGCTAGATTCACCAACATTGATTCAAAACATAAGTTTTGTTTGATGAATATACAAACTACAAAACTAGATCTGCACACTGACTAAAAGCTGAACGGGTCAGTCCATATAAATATCTGCAGCTAAATCTCTTCAGTGCTCTTCACTTAGGTTTTGGCTTTGCAGCTTTGTAGCTGAAGATTGTAATGAATAAACGCCAACTCTTCCAGATGCTGTTTTTCAAATTGGCTCATTCCTTCAGTGAGCATCATCTTCTCTGCTAAGCCTCTCTTCAGCTTGTACCTTGAAGCACCTTCACATGTCTGGTTCAGAATTTTAATGGCGAAACTCTGCAGTTCTGGATACTGGCTCGCCTTTTGAGCCCACCACTCAGCTGCAACGAGATTCAAAAACCACTAAAACCTTTGCTCACTGATTCAACAACACAAATGTCTACAAACAAAACAATTATCTCGAAAGTCAACAAGTTCACTCACTTGGAGAAATGTCAGAGATCTTATTAGCTTGACTGGCCTCATCAAAGCAATCTTTACCGAGTCTGTACCTATCAAGCTGCGCGGAAATTTTAAGTTGAATCTGACCTTCTTTTACCAAATGAACCAGAGAGTGGGTAAGACCAGTGGCAACTTCTGGATCAAGATGGAAATCAGTTGAGTAGAACGAAGTTGGATTCAGAAAGTAGCCAGCAGCATGAAGAGGATTGTGGAGGTGCTTGTTCCAGACATCATCTATAACATCCCATAACGGCTTGTAACATTGTACCTCGTGATTGAAATTCTTTGCAATATTCTCCTTTATGCCGTCCATAGTGTCATAGATATATCCAACATGCTCATTGTCCGCATTTGAAAACAAGAGCAGACCATGAATCAGAGGAGATGTACATTTCAGAACTCTCTCAACAGTTTCCCAAAAAGAGGAATCATTCACCAAATTGGACATTGCTATGACCTCTTCTTCTTTATTCCTATCAGCTGAAGTAAACATGGCTGCCAAATTATTCTTTGAGTTGAAAATACTCTCCAGAGTTAGATACGCTGTAACAAACTCAAACTGGGAGGAGGAGACTGTTATGTCTTTTCCATGACTGTGATCTCTGAAAATTTTCAAAACCGAGGGATTGTTGTTGATGAACTCCCAAATGTTATTGATCTTGTTAAGTATGTCTCCAAAGGAATGCATTTTCACAAGCTTCACCAACATAAGCTCGAAACAATGGGATACACTAACCGACCAGAAAACTTCCTTATCGTGACCCGCAAACAGCTTCCCCAGTTCACCAACCCAACCAGAGGTTGAACTTGCAATAATTTGAGTCACTTTATGCACTCCAACTTCCTCAACGAGCCCATTTACTAGCGATAACAATGCATTGACATCGTTTTTAATAACCGTAACATCGAAGGACTTCAGATACACAGGACCCGCTGGAGAATCTGCAACAAAAGCAACCAGATCACGGCCTTTCTGGCCAACCCAAGCATCCAACAAGATGCTGCATCCTGTTATCGCCCACGAATCTTTAATCTTCTTCACACGATCTTGTACTTCCTTCAATTCTTCTTGAAACATCCATCCGTTTAAGTCATGAGAATCAGGGATCTTAAACTGCATCTGACCACCACCTATATTCATCATTTCTTTGAAACTTGGAGAATCCACAGCTGAAAAGTCGACACAGTTTTCATAAAAGAATCGACCAATGCACTTTTGGGCTTTGTTTGACAACAAGTCGTGTTTATCAGTCTCCACGCCTATATTCTCATTCATAGGAGAAACGGTTTTGCTGGATGAATCTTGGCTTCTTCCACGTTTATGACCATTACCTATTTGAACTTCCCCAACTCTCTTAGCAGCAGTATGACCAGATTTTCCCTCCATAAGAATCATTCGAAACGCCTCTTTAACAGTAAATGGAACTTGTTCACAGGCAGTTACTTCTTTAGGTATACCACTCAAGTGATATTTCAGACGCTGAAAGGAGTTCACTTGTTTCATACAGTAGGTGCATTGAAGCCGATTTTTCTTCGTGCCCACCCAAAATCCATAGTCATGAATGTCCACGACAGTATCATCCATTCAAAAATTCCTTTAATTCAGAAAACACAAGAGACTGAATCAGACTTGGTAGTAATTAGATTTTCACAATTTCAATTTCAGCCGTTACAACAGTTTGTACTGCAACCCAATACAATAGTTTGTGAAACAGACAGAAACATGTACTAAAATCAAATTTTGAATGGATTTAATTTGACACAGAAGTCCCTAACTTGATATCAGAGTACTTGAAATCATTCATGTTCATAGAGAAAGAGAGATGAAAAAACGAAAGTTTACAACCAACCAGAAAACGAAAGGTACAAAATTTCTGAAGAATTATCAGTAAAAAAACAAATCGACCCTAACTTCAAACATGTCTACGGTGACATAGAAGATCAAAGTAAGCAACTTTTGTACAG
The DNA here is from genome assembly GCA_028015245.1 of Cardamine occulta. Classification (NCBI taxonomy): domain Eukaryota; kingdom Viridiplantae; phylum Streptophyta; class Magnoliopsida; order Brassicales; family Brassicaceae; genus Cardamine; species Cardamine occulta. The sequence goes on along the minus strand of CM051373.1, from coordinate 10,416,340 downwards.
AAAACAAACTCATTGTTATTTTTAGTGCTTTGAACGTAACGAGAAAATACCTGAGTCGAGCCGGAGAAGAGGAGACAACGAAACCCTTGTTATCTCTTTTTTCCGAGAGAGACAGAGGGAAAGTGAAAAACTTGACTCCGTAAAAAATTGTGTACGTGAAGGTCCATTTCCTTACCGTAGTCTCTCTCTTTCTCATTAATTTAAACCAAAAAAAAACAGAAATGAAAAGAAACACGTTAATGTAAAATTGGAAAGTGAAGAACTTTTTTTGATATTGGAAACTATATGAAGACCCTTCGGATCATTTGTTCACGTTTACACAATCTGAGGGTTTTAATAAATGTTTCTCACTGAAGCACAAAAGAATAATGATGCATTGATTCTAAAGATGAGCTAACTTTGATGAATATACAGACTACCAAACTAAAATCTAGACATTGACTATAATAGCTGAACGGGGTCAGTCCGTATAAACATCTTGCAGCTGCACAATATCTTCATTACTCTTCACTTAGTTTGACTTTGCAGCTTTGTAGATGATGATTGTAATGAACGAAAGCTATCTCTTCCAGATGCTGTTTTTCACTATGACTCATTCCTTCAGTGAGCAACAGCTTCTCTGCTAAGCTTCTCTTCAGCTTATACCTTGAAGCACCTTCACATGTTTGGCTCAGAATCTTAACGGCAAAACTCTGCAGTTCTGGGTACTTGCTTGCCTTTTGAGCCCACCACTCAGCTGCAAAGAGGTTTATAAGCGTCACCGGTTCAATAACACAAGTGTCTGCAAACAAAACAACTATTCGAAATTGGAAAAGTTCACTCACCTGGACAGATTCCAGAGATCTGATCAGCTTGACTGGCCTCGTTAAAGCAATCTTGACCGAGTCTGTACATATCAAGCTGCTTGGCAATTGTAAATCGAATCTGCCATTCTTGTACCATAAGAACCAGAGAGGAGGCAAGACCGGCGGCAACTTCTGGATCAAGATGAAAATCAGTTGAGTAGAAAGCAGTTGGATTCAGAAAGTAACCAGCAGCATGAAGAGGACTGTGAAGGTGCTTGTTCCAGACATCGTCTATCACATCCCATAAAGGCTTGTAACATAGTTTCTTGCGATTGCATTCCCTCGCTATACTCTCCTTTATGCTGTCCATAGTTTCATAGATATATCCAGCATGCTGAATGTTGGCAGATGAAAACAAGACCATTCCACGGATCAGAGGCGATGTACATTTCAGAACTCTTTCAACAGTTTTCCAGAAAAAGGAATCATTCACCAAATTGGATATTGCTATCCCCTCTTCTTCTTTATTCCAATCAGAAAAAGGAATCATTCACCAAATTGGATATTGCTATCCCCTCTTCTTCTTTATTCCAATCAGATGAAGCAAACATGGCTGCCAAGATTTTCTTCGCCTTGAAAATAGTCTCTAGAGTTAGATACGGCGTAACAAACTCAAACTCAGAGGAGGAGACTGTTATTTCTTTCCCATGACTGTGATCTCTGAAAAATTTCAGAACCGAGGGATTGTTGTTGACAAACTCCCAAATGTTATTGCCCTTGTCAAGTATGTCTTCAAAGGAATGCATTTTCCCAATCTTCTCCAGCAAAAGTTGGAAACAGTGAGATACACTCGCAGACCAGAAAACATGCGGCCTCTTGTGATCTGCTACAAAACGCTTGCCTAATTCACCAACCCAACCAGAAGTTGAATCTGCAATAATTTGAGTCACATTATGCACTCCAACTTCCTGAATGACTCCATTTACTAACGATAACAATGCAGTGACATCGTTTTTAATGTCCGAAACATCAAAGGATTTCAGATAAACTGGACCCACTGGAGAATCTACAATAAAAGCAATCAGATCACAGCCTTTCTGGTCAGCCCACGCATCCAACAATATGCTGCATCCTGTGATCGCCCACGAATCTTTAATCTTCTTCACGCAATCTTGCACTTCCTTCAATTCTTCTTGAAGCATCCATCCGTTAAATTCATGAGAATCAGGGATATTAAGCCCCATCTGACCACCAGATACAGTCATCACTTCTTTGAGACTTGGGGAATCCACAGCTGAAATATTGACACATTTTTCAAAGACCCACCTTTGGCCTTTGTTTGACAACAAGTCCTGTTTACCAGTCTCCACAACTAAATTAACAGTTTTGCTGGATGAATCTTCACTTCTTCCATGCTTATGACCATTACCCAATTGGACTTCCCCAACTCTGTTAACAGTATCAGCAGATCTTTCCCCCATCACCATCTTTCAAAATGTCTCTCTAACATTAAATGGAACTTGTTCAGAGGGTATATCTTTCCCACACCACCCAAGTGACATTTCAGACGATGGAAGGAAGTCTTCTGTTTCTTACAGTAGTTGCATTGAACTGTTCTTCTTGTCCATCCAAAATCCATGCTCATGAACATCAATTAAAGTACCAACCATTCAAAGATTCATTTAATTCAGCAATCACAGAGAATGAATCAAACTTCGAAGCATTTCTAGCTTCTCAAAGCTCAGATTCCAGTTTTTACCTGTACTGCAACCCAATATATAACAAACAGGAACATGGATCAAAATCAAATTTTGAATGGCGTTAATTGGACAGAGAATTCCCAAACTTGATCTCAGAGATTGAAATCATTCATGTTCATGGAGAGAGAAGAAAAATCGAAATTTTAGTCTCTACAATGACGAAAAACCAAACCGGCTATAAAATGGTAAGCCCTTATCAATTATCTCAAGAATTAATATTCATCATAAATCAGAGAAATCTCCTCCATGGTGACACAGAAGATTAAAGCAAACAACTTTTTTACAGAAGAACCCACCAAAACCAAAACCAAACACATCGTTAATTCCGGATGAGAGGAATACCTGAGTGGCTTAGTCAAAGCGTCAGGTTGGATTAAGGGAGACAACGAAACCCGGAAGAGAAAGCCCTTTGATTTTGATTTTTCCAAGAGCGAGAGTGATGATGATAGAGAACAATTTATTTTTGTTTGTCAAAAAAAAAAGTTTTTGTTTGGTTGTTTTCCCCGTAAATAATTGTATACATGAAGGTCCATTTACTTATCGTAGTCTCTCTCTTTTTCTTATTAACCAGAAAAAGTACGCACATTAATGTAAAATGAATCCTTCATTTTTGATATTACAAAACTACAGTATATGAAGAATGGAGAGACCCTTGATAACACTTTTTCCCCAGTGATCTATACACAATCTGTGATTTCGGGTTCCATTAGATGTTTCTTATTGAAGCAGACAATTAAAACAAAGATCAAATTTTCAATTTTTTCGTATACTTAAAATGAAAGAACCCTCAAACAGAATCAGCCACTTTAAGTGATCCTTAATAACACGCAAATGAAAGGAACATCCTCAAGATCCTAAATAAGTTTACACGGTTCCTACAGAGATCTACAAATACAAACATCTACTTTGAGTGATGACCACAATCTCTCTAACCATATTACACAAAACAAACCATATTTACATACTTGAAGACTCTTTGCTACCTCTTAGGATCTTCAGATTCAGCTTTGTTCTCAAGCCTGCGACGTTTCTGAGGGCTTTCACATCTACCGTCTTCGGTTTCAGAAGCTTTGTTCTTTTCACATGATGACGGCTGAATTGAAGATGCTTCGGTTTTGGACATGTTTTGAGATTCTGGTATAGAGTCATCACTAGGTGATAACAGTGTCTGAGAAGAAGAAGAAGAAATTAACCTTCCGGTTTTACGTTGTTCTTCCAACATCTTTTCCAAGTATTTAGCATGCTTTTCAATTCGTAGCTGAAGCACCCGTTGCACCTGCACGTTGATCAATTACGGAATTGGTTATAGTAGCAAAAATCTTGAATATTTCTTTTGTTGAAGTAAAGTGTAATCGGGTTTTACCTCGAGCTGTTCATGTAATTGCTTCTGAACTTCCATCTGCATACGCAGAGCTTCCGTTAATTGTATTGCCCTGTCCAAGAAAAAGATAGTCACTTTAAGGATAATGTTGAAACATGTTGAAGGATTCAAGATGGAAAAACATGTGGAAGGATTCAAGATGGAAGCAGAAACCAAGCAAGAAACACAATGCCTCACCCTTTCTTTCTCTCGTCAGCTTCACTATTACTCAAAGCCGGTTTCTTTTCTTCTGAGTTACCATTCTTTTTCTCTACAGAACAAACGTGGCAAATAAAGCTCAATAATTATGAAGGAACAGAGAATCTGTGGAATCACAATAAGAAGTTGGAAGCTTCACCCTCTTTTTTCTCTGGCATATACTTGGCTAGTCTATACTTCTGCAAATTCATGATTTTCAGAGATATTCAGCTAATTTGGTATTATGTACTTGTAAATTTCGTTAGACTCAAAACTGTTTTGGTACCTGCAAGTGGCTTTTAACATGATATATCGTCAAGCCCTCAACATTCATGAGCTTCAGAACAGCCTTTGGAGTGGCCTCTACATGTTTTGCAGCAACACCGGGTTAAGGGTTATCAGCAGAAAGATGAAAAGACAACAAAGGAATAAAAACAATGGCAACTGGCAAGCACAAAAAAAATAGCTATAGTTCTAATTTTCTAAGTGCCTACTCGTATCTCATAAAGCTAAAACTCACTTTCAGGCCCTTCGAGTTTGTTCACCGACTTTACAAAACACTCATGAAGCTCAGGAGTCCATCTCATTCTCTGCTTGTGATTGGCTGCTGATCCCGGAGAAGTGTGAGATGAAACTACGTCAACAGACATTGCTCCAGCAATACAGCTTTGGCTTGGACTCAATCTGGTCACTGGATTTGATGAAGCCAATGGCGTCTCATAGATCTCCTAAATCAACCAAAACAGCTAAGTGTTAAAGGAGAAATTCACTATTCACACTATATCTAGTCTCTATGTATGAACAACAAGACTGAATGTGTAAAACTGTTGGCGAAATCATTTAGCAAGGCAAAGTAACTGATGAAATCTCATAAGAAATGGACAAGACTGAGATTAACTTACATCAAGCCTGGGAGTTTCAGAGCGGTCTGTAATAGCCAGCTCAAGCTCATCAGATAGAAACTGCAAATCTATTTGTTCTGATAAGCAATAACTGTCATTCGAACAGCCAAAATCATGAAAACCTCCATCATCCCCGGAGAGATTAAGGAAATCTTTGACAAGCGACCCAGAGCTGTCTCCATCATATTGATTTCCCAAATCCTCACTGAGAATAGATGGAGACTTTGCAGACTCCACACCTGAGGCTGAGTGGCTATAAGAGGAGGGATCAGGGAGGAAGGGAAGACTGTTTCCTAGATGTTTCTGAGTCTCAGAGGTTGAAGATGATGACAAGTAGAGGTTTGTGCAGAAAGTAGAAGACCGCGAGAAAGCGCCCTGAGAAATATTCTTTGGCCATAGCTGACCAGGTGAATCTGGAGAGTGTGATCGTATGAAGGGAGATTTACGGGTTTCTGGCTTGACATTAAGAAAGTTATGGACTGGAGATAAAGAAGACGAGCAAGCTTGACCAACTCCTTTATTGCATTCGTCTGATACTGTTGACATAAGGCTATGTCTGTTCATGGTTTCTTGAGAACTTGCCAAATCGGTTTCTATCAACAATCAAGATTGTCTCAGAACAAGATCCACCACAAGTTTGCAGCGTACACTAAGTTACAGTTGGCCTTCGAACAGCTGAGAACCAAAGATTAACGGAGGAAGATGATAAACATCAGAATGTTGGGATCAATAAACATGTAAGTTTGTGTCGTTAACTTCCAGAACAAGGCATACACAATCATCAAGTGATCCATCCATCTTAACTGAATCGCCAAACAGGATCTAAATCCAAGCAAACTTAACAAGTTCAAATTTTCCTTAAGAACTAAAAACTGTGGAACGATAGCAACAAATGTACTTAGTTTTTGACTTTTAACACCTAAACATCCAAGAATGAGACTCACAAGGATTAAATGAGGTTAATTTACCATTTGTCACGAAAATGCAAAAACGAGGCACCGACGACACATGAAACTTTAAAACTTGCACAGAAGAAGCAAATCAGGTCTGAACAGACACTATTATGGATAGAAGAAATAAAAAAGGAATATAATCTAAATTCAGAATGGAAAATGAAGAATTTCAAGAAGAAAACAAATTTGTATAAGAAAGAAAGAAGACTAAGAAGTAATAGGAGTCATAGAGAAAATCGAAAGCAATGTTTATACAAATACAGACCTGAGGCCTGAGGGGATGATGAAGTCTTCTTTTATATCTCCTGCATAACAAAACAACAACAAAAACTAACACTTTATATGAATTATCCCCTCAAAAATCACCAAATGTGACATCATTCTAACATTTTTTCTGGGAAAACACGCAAAATCAGAGAAAACTCATATCAAAAGAAGAATAAGAGTTGATGAAGTTTATCCTAATGAGAAAGCAAAAGAAGAAGAGATGGTGAAAGTGGGTTAAAGGAAGGAGCCGAAGTTTTTTTAGCTAAGGAGGCTTACGAATCGCCATCGAAGAAGAGTAGAGAAGTGTACTGTTGGCTTTGCTTGATTGGTCTCTGCCTTGCTGGACCGTCTTTTCTATTCCACGCGCTCTTACGTCGCGTGTTTATTACGTACCAATTCAATCCGTTGGTTTATTTTATTTTATCTTCCTGATGACATCACTTAACTCTGCCATTTTCTCATCTCTAGTGAAATTATTCATTTCAAAACAAAGCTACATTAAACTTTTTTGGGGGTTATGAACTTATGATTAACAACAACATCTTGTGATGCTTTTTCGTATCCAATTTTCTTAATTGATTTATGTAAAGATTAAATTGTTTAGGAAGAAAATTTTGTGGCCTATTCTATTAGCATTGTTTTCTTTTAATAATGCGATTATTATTGTGGAACATTACCTCTTTTTTTTCAATTAGTATTGATGTATTGTAATAATTGAAGGCATTTTACTAAATGATACCGTACTATATTATAATAATTGAAGGTATTTATGTACATGTATATATAGAGGAGATACTTACGTTTGTAATACGTTAATAATTAATAAATTCAAACCAACTTCTTTTGCAAGAAATTGGAGTTATCTAGTAGTACAAGGAAGCTTAGCTGCGTATCTGTAAGGAATTTGTAAATGTCAACTTTACTTTTTATATTACTGTTGATGAAACAAATAAAAATAGGTAATACGAAATTACGAATGAGTCTTTATGAATCCTGTAAAATAAAAACGAGAAAATATGTTAACTGATTTTACAAAAGGTCGTGAGAAAAGTATTACGGATTAATTGATAGAGAAACCAATAATGAGAGTGAATGGGAAAATGATAGTGACAGATCTGTAGTGCAATTTAGTAATATCGAAAGTAAGTCTTTAAATAGCAAATTAATGATCATTAAACTTCCAAAAAGGAATGACAAAGCAACATCATTACTCAAGTTGTAGGCAATATCTAAAGCCTCAACCACACAGATCGATCCACTATTTTTTTTTTTTTTTTGTCTCTAGTCTTTACCACATATTTAAGATAATTTAATTTTCATGCTCATCATAGAAAATGACCTCAGCAAATGCTTTTTACATGTTTATCTTGAAAGTATATATAGTTTTTAAAGTTTAACCAAAAAAAGTATATAGTTTATAAATGAAGGGAATTACTGAGGCCTACGTTTGATTTCCTCAATATATTAATTTCAAATGGAAACTATATTTGATAAACGCTAACATGAAGCTGAAAATGATAACCTTGCATATTTGATAGTACATATTAAATTATAATTAGTAGTTGGTTGATATTATGAACTAAACGAAACGAAAATTTGTTTTTGACGACTTGGTTTTTAGTTTATTTGCAATTTTTAAATATTGCTCCATCTTTATCAGCTGGACGGCTTTAACAAAATATATTATACTCCGATCACTTTCCTGAAAATTTGAGTATAAAATGATGTGTGTGGATTTTGTAAAATGTACATATTGAATATTCAGTTTTTTTTTTTTTCATTTATGTATGTAAAAGCAGAGATGGTCTAAAGTGAAAATGAGTATGGCGAATCTAATATACAAAATACGAGTTTTGAATTTGTTGAAAACAATTTGAAAACGAGACAGAGTGGGAAGTGAAGAATGGTCATGTTAGAGGCTGTTTAAAGTTCGAGGCATCAAGTGGTATAATGTCTCAATTCCTATATATTTTATACTTTTTTGGCAACATATCTAATTCGAAACGGCTCTAAGTAATAATTGACTGGTGGGGTATATTCAATCACTTTAAAACCATTCTGTATCTCTTCCCTAAATCTCGAATCTCATCATACTTAATATATGAATAAAAGCGTAATTAACTAAAGGTTTGATAAATCAATTCTCAGTTTGCATTAGCCAATCTATAGTCCCACAAAAGGTGACCACTTTTTTGTCGTATGTTTGTTGTTTTCGACTTGTTCAAGAGTTGGGCCCACTCATAGCTCAATTATTTAGCTTGTCAAAATGATTCTCACTTCTTAATAAATTGTAAAAGAAAAATAAATGGGCCTTTGTTAAAAACGTCCTTATATATTTGGGCCAATTTGAAAAGCCCAATTAAAAAGGTCCGGTCAAGAGGAATCATCAACGATTCAACAGAAGCTTGAAGGCGCGTCAAAGGTTAGCTCACGAACAAGACCTCGAGAGATTGAATTTCACATTTTTTAATTCATAAGCCATTGACCTGCATTTATGCTTCTTTGACGATTAATGGCGTTGACGTTGTGACTTCTCTCACAATCGTATTTTCATTCCCCTGAGAACGTGGAGGAGAGGATCTGCATTTGCTTCAATTTCTACGTCGTTCAGGTTCAGGTTCGATTTTGCCAATTTCATAATTTTTTGATCCGTACCTAGTAATTGCAACGTGATCTGAGAATCATGATACGGGTTTCGTTGACCTTAGGATGAGATTTGTGATTTACTTCCCTTGTGTTCGTGATCCAACCGTCTTGGAACTTGGTATTAGCAGGAGTGTTTCTTGACTTTGAAGCATTTAGTAGCAGAATTCGATGATTGTTCTTGAATCTTGAATCTTGATGAACGAGTTTGAAAACTTCTTGTTGTTTTTTCCAGATCTTGAAAAATGGCAGAGGAAAGGCCTAGTTTCACAGTGGATGAAGCTCTTGTGGCGATGGGATTTGGGAAGTTCCAACCTTACGTGCTTGCATACGCTGGAATGGGTTGGGTTGCAGAGGCCATGGAGATGATGCTTCTCTCTTTTGTTGGACCTGCTGTTCAATCGCTATGGAATCTCTCTGCTCGAGAGGAAAGTTTAATAACCAGCGTCGTTTTTGTTGGCATGCTCATTGGAGCTTACTCTTGGGGCGTTGTTGCCGACAAACATGGCCGCAGGTAATATTATCTGAAGCTTTTTTGGGTTTGATATGGTTACCTCAAGTAGAAAGGAGATTGTCTGGAAAAAGGGTTACATGGTTTTGTTTGTTCAATATTACAACTCTTGAACTGAATGATCTCTCAAGTTGTACAATGCTCAAGTAAAAACTGTTCAGCGTATAACCATCTTTGGTTCATTAGATTCATGTGTATCTTGTCAATATTTATCAATGTTAAAAATGGACCTTTTCTGCCATATTCTTCTGTTTATGATGCATTGTGGCTTCATTTGATTTGATGTTTGTGCTTTATTTTCCTCAGGAAAGGGTTTATTATAACTGTAGTGGTGACTTTCGTAGCTGGTTCCTTAAGCGCATTTTCACCAAACTACATGTAGTTGATCATTCTTCGATGTTTTGTTGGTCTCGGGCTGGGAGGCGGCCCAGTTCTTGGATCCTGGTATCTTGAATTCATACCTGCGCCAAACCGAGGGGACTTGGATGGTTGTTTTCTCAGCTTTCTGGACCGTTGGAACCATATTCGAGGCTTCCCTCGCTTGGGTACAGTTTACATCATAATTTGCTCAATTCCATCATATTTTGTACGCCGGCATTTCACATCATCATGATAATCTTTTGCAGTTAATCATGCCAAGTATGGGTTGGAGGTGGTTACTTGCACTCTCTTCTATACCTTCATTGTTGCTTCTTCTGTTCTATAGATGGACACCCAAGTCTCCTCGGTACTTAGTCCTACAAGGCCGGAACGCTGAAGCTCTTTTCATATTGGAGAAGATTGCAAGAACGAACAGAACCCAACTACCTACAGGTGTTCTCAGTTCAGAGTTGGAGACCGAGCTTGAAGAGAATAAAAATCTTCCCACAGAAAACACTCATCTTCTCAATGCTGGAGAAACCGGAGAAGCTGTTACTGTGTCCAAGATAGTTATAAAATCTGAGGAGAGACCAGGTTTTTCGCTACTAGCTCTTGTATCTCCAACCCTAAAGAAGCGGACTTTGCTACTATGGGTTATGTTCTTTGGAAACGCGTTTTCATACTATGGCATTGTCCTTCTCACCACCGAGCTGAACAATTCCCAGAACAATTGTTATCCAACTCAAAAAGGATTGTGACATTCTTCAAACGATGTTAACTACAAAGACATTTTCATCGCCAGTTTTGCAGGTACATCAATAATATCTGTTATCAGTACAAGAAATCTAAATCGGTTGTAACCAACAAAAAGTCTAATCCTTTTTTCTTCATCTATGGCTTTCTCAGAGTTTCCAGGATTACTAATATCAGCAGCAATGATGGATAGGCTTGGACGAAAAGTGTCCATGTCATTTATGTTATTCATCTGTTGCATTTTCCTTCTTCCTCTGGTATCTCATCAATCTCCATTCATAACCCTCTTCTCTTCTGTGGCCGTATCTGCATTTCGGCGGCTTTCACAGTGGTTTACATATATGCTCCAGAGATATATCCAACGGCAGTGAGAACGACCGGAGTCGGAGTGGCGAGCTCGGTAGGAAGAATCGGAGGAGTCTTGTGTCCACTCGTGGCCGTTGGATTAGTTCACGGATGCCATCAGACGATCGCTGTTCTTCTCTTTGAGATTGTGATTTTTGTCTCAGGAGTTTGCGTTTGTCTCTTCCCATTCGAGACAACTGGTCGTGACCTGACAGATAGTATCTCCACGTCCAAAGAACCCACTTCAGCCTCCGTATAGCAGCAAATATTCTTCTGACCATTGTAGTTGTTTAGTTGTTGAAGGTAAGAAAAACAGAATACAGAGTGATTACCAAATTTTTGTATACATCACAGATTCACACACATCACATGACACAGATTAGTAATATGACATCTCATGTATGACATTTGTAACTTTGTCAAACTACGTTTCTGAATAGTTATATAAAAACACACTTTGATCTATAAGGTTTTTGTTGTTTATGAGCATTAAGTTGGTAATTAGGTTTAGTAAACGTTAATAACGATTATATTTGTTAGCTGAGTTTCAGATTTTGGAAAAAAAGAATATGAGCTATACTGAATTGTATTTCGGTCAGGTATTTCTTGGTGAAGGGTGTTATAAAGAATTTGGCAGAGTGATTTATACATGTAATCGGAAAGAGCTGTATTTGAATGATTTTCGATTTATTCAAACTCAATTACACAAAATAAGAGTTTGGTTTGGATGATTCGGTATAAACGATATATGCCATTCATGTTATTTGAATCTTGGTTCGAGTTTTTATCCCCACCTCTAGGCTCTAAGTATTTTAATATTTTATATTATCTTAGTGTATAGTATTAAATAGTTTTTGCTAGGAAAAGTTTAGTTCTCTATAGTTGGCAAAAAAAAAAACAATAGATCTGTATAAAGTTGTTGGTGGACATAAATGTAAATTGACGGTCTTTACTCTTTAGCCTTGATTAAAGTATTCTTTGGTCACGCGATCGATTATAGTATCTAAGATAGTAAGATCACACCCCAGTTTGTTTAACAATTTAATAAATATATAAATATAAATAGAATTGCTTCAAATCCAGGATTTGATATATAATTACTATTAAGCGAAATATAAAAAGAAAACAAAAAAAAAGGTTCTCGGAGTCTCCAAGGAAACATCTAAATAAAACAGAGAAAGGCAAAAAAGAAAGAGACCATCGAAATTTCCATTTTCCCACAAAGAAGTCACTAAAAATGGGCCAAAGCAATGCTCTCTCTCGTAGTAAAAACTTTGTGCTTTAAAGACAACAAACATTAAATAAGGTAAGCTTTCACTTTGCTTGCATCATTAATGGCAAGAAAGTTCTTCTTGGTCCTTTCAAATTCATGAAAAAGACAACAAAACCAAAAAAAAAAAAAAAACACAAACTTGAAAATTTACTGTAATAATCTACGTATTGGCTTCTAGTTTCGTATTTATACATATGTGGAAAGATCCTCTGTCCTTCCCTACATATAAAGATTCTGTTTTTCCAGTTTTTTTTGTTTTGTTTTGTTTTTGAATCAGATCCTTATTCTTGGCCTTTCGATCAGATTCATGGCAACGACTCAATCACACGCTACAGATCTTACTTCAGGTAACGTCACTGACCCATCTTTCAATTCTCCTAAATTGGTTCTGATTCTGGTCTAAATTTGATTCCTTTACGTTTGATCTCTGCCTTTCCTTTTTCAATTTTTAGTGGGTTTGGTGTCGAATCCTCTGACATCGGACTGATTCATGTCTTTGATGTGTTAGGGTTCGTTGATTTGGATTTGGATTTAGATTTAGAATTACGAGTTTCCTTATGAAATTTTTGATAGTGGTCTCATGAATCCACTGTTACTAGAGCATAATTGTATTGCAAGTGTAAAGTTAGAGAATTTGATCTCTTTTTGCTAAGATCTGGGATCCAGGCTCTTTAATTTGTTGTGTTCGTTAGTTCAAATTTTGGAATTTGCACTAGGATCTGCTTTTGCTTGCCGATCTTGATCTTGTCCATGCATGATTCCACCTGACTTATTTGAGTTTACTGGTTATGAATGAACACAGAGGAGCAACCTGCTAGTCTGGACATCATGAAGGAGCAGGTAGTTGATCTGAGTAGTCTCTGGTTTTATATATCCTCCATTGGAATGAAGATTCACATTGAAAATAACTAAAATTTTGAATCCTTTTTGTTACAGCCTGTCTCGGCAAACAATGATACATCAGCTTCTTTGAAGTCATCTCAGGAAGCTGCAGTTGTAGTTCATCCAGCAAAAGTTGCTCCACTCTCTGGACCTTATGGTTTAGCTGGTGATTTTGCTGGACACTTACCTAGCAGCATCCTCTCTCCTCAAGCACAAGGCTTTTACTATAGAGGTTGGTTTGTGATTCACTCTGATCAGATTACAAATCTCCTATTACACTGTATGTCTGAGGTCATGGAATTTGAAAGTTTATGTATTCGTTTAGATGTTTCATATTCTTGCCGTTGATTAAGTTTTATACAAGGGGCAATCAAAAGGGAATAACATAAGCCTTCTTTTACTCATGAGCTACTTCTCTAGTTCTTGAACTGATTATGGGTTGTTTAGAAGCTAATATGGATTATGTTGTATGTTGGGGCCAGGTTATGAAAATCCCACAGGCGAATGGGACGAATATTCTTCGTATGTCAACGTTGAAGGATTGGACATCCCATCTCCTGTGTGTACACCTTTCCTTCTTTTTCAGAATTTCTTCTTTTAAACTTTCCAAATTGTTCATATATTATTTCTCTGATAAATTCAGGTTGGCTTCAATGAGAATGCTTCTCTGGTCTACCAAACGGGATATGGATATAACCCACAAATGCCATATGGGCCATATTCCCCTGCTGCAAGTCCCCTACCTTCAGAGGGGCAGTTGTACTCGCCTCAGCAGTTTCCGTTTTCGGGGGCATCACCGTATTACCAGCAGGTAGTTCCTCCTAGCATGCAATATATTACTTCTCCAACTCAGCCCGAGCTCACCTGCCTTGTCGGTGTTGACCAACAAGGTGATAACATCGGACCACGCCCGTCCTACCATCCTCATCCTATTGGACCGTTTAATGGAAACCAGCCAAACCTTGGGTTTCCTGAATGGCAGCAAGGTTTTGACGGGGGAATATGGTCGGATTGGTCAAAGCCTTCGGACATGCACAGACATTCTTCTCCTATTTCACCAGCTTTATCTCCTCAGCCACTCGGCTCATTTGGATCATTTGGCCAGAACATTCACATGGTTTGTTCACTCTTTTAGCTGCTCTTTTTTAACACACGTATTGCTTTGGTCTATTAATGGTTGTAAATTGGACTATAAGCTGAAAGTGGATCCTGTTCTTTAATTTTTCAGGGGTCACAGCGACAGAGATCGTTTTATGGTTTTGGATCTGGTTCCAACTCTTATAACAGAGGTTATATGCATAGCGGTGGTCGTGGCCAAGGGTCTAACTATGGAAGTAGACTAATTTCTAATGTGGGTATGGGAAACCAAGGCTGGATCGGGGTTGACAACACTCGAGGGCGTGGAAGGGTTAGTGATCCATCCCTGGGTGGCAGTTATAATGGTACTTTTGATATCCTCAACGAGCAGAATCGAGGACCAAGGGCTTCAAAGCCCAAGACTCAGGTCTCAGAGGAGCTTGATTCTGCTACTGATTCTAAGAAAAATAACAAAGGCAGTGCAAAGGAACACGAGGAATCCAACAACAGCAATCTCGATTTTGTCACCGATTACAATGACGCCAAGTTGTTCATCATCAAGTCTTACAGTGAAGACAATGTGCATAAGAGCATCAAATACAATGTATGGGCTAGCACCCCTAATGGCAACAAAAAGCTTGACGCTGCTTATCGTGAGGCCAAGGACGAGAAAGAACCGTGCCCGGTGTTTCTTCTGTTCTCTGTACGAGTCTAATCCTTGATCAAGTGAAAGAACTGGTTGTATTTCAGTTTTTTTTTGTTCTTCTTTCTGCAGTTTGCTTTAAGGGGTTGTATAATTTCAGGTAAATGCGAGTTCTCAGTTCTGTGGTGTAGCGGAGATGGTTGGACCAGTGGATTTTGAGAAGAGCGTTGATTACTGGCAACAGGACAAATGGAATGGACAGTTCCCAGTGAAGTGGCACATTATCAAAGATGTTCCAAACAGTCAGTTCCGTCACATAATATTGGAGAACAATGACAATAAGCCCGTGACTAATAGTCGAGACACCCAAGAAGTAAGTAGCAATTCTTCCCTCTCAAGCTTTCTCGTCCATAAGATACCTTTTTTAATCACAACCAAAAACTACAGGTGAAACTGGAACAAGGCATCGAGATGCTGAAGATTTTCAAGAACTACGATGCTGACACGTCAATCTTGGACGATTTTGGGTTTTATGAAGAGCGGGAGAAAATTATACAGGACCGGAAGGCAAGAAGACAGCCAAGCTTTCCATCTGCAGGAGTAGCAGTAGGAGAAAACGAACATAAACCTGCTTCTACTGCATTGCCTACAGACTTCATCAAGAACATGTCCAAGAGCTTTGCGCAGGTTGTCCGCTTGGACGAGGGCAGCAAAGAATCAGGCAAGGCCAGTTCATCTCCAGATGCAATTACAACAACAGCAGCTGTCTCTTCTGGTCAATCCAACTAGTAAGTAAAAGACAAGAATTAGCAAAGACTATGTTTTCAATTCCCATAATGATCTTTTGTTTGTTCTAAGAAGGTATTCAAAATGAAATTTTTACGTCTGACCGGGTCTGGTTTTGTGTAAAGTAAGCCTGTTTTCGCCCTTTTCTGCTTCCGGGGTATTTAGCCAAATTTGATTCATTTCCCTCTTTTGAATGTTCTATACCCTCACTCTTCTGGGTCAATAGAAAAGAAGATGAAGATGATGATGTATCAAAGACAATATAATGTTGCTCTTGTAAAGTTGGCCTCATTTATCTTTGCAGGCAGTTTTTTTCTTTTTTATATTTTACATAAGAATGCAGATTACATCCCTCGAATCAAAGCTATTAGCTTTCCACATCTCCAGTTTTTGTTTCTTTGTGGTTTTTTCTTCTCCACATAATCTTAGCTTTGAAGTCTTGATTGTGAAGGAGACAAGTAAGACAATCTATGCCTTATCCATAGTTTTGCATATTTCTTCTAATGAATACAAAAATGAGAGATTGTCATCAAAAGGGACACGGGATTGTGTGGTTAATAAGCATATCATGACCCTTTTCACAAGCAGACTCAGATATTATGAATCACCAACTTAATGTGGCCAAGGGCTCACTTGTTTTCTCATATTTATCCAATTCTGAAAAACGAATAAAATTGTGTCTTTACATCCTTTTAGTAATATTTTACTAACGTGTGATTGATTCTAAGATTTTATTTTGAAAAATCTATAATTCCTTAGTCTATGTAATTATTTGCTATAATTCTAGATCAGATGCAGATTCGGGTCTTAGTCTGACCTGTGCAATCAGTGCAATCTACGCAGACTGATCTGATCTAAGTTTATATATTTCAAGTACTAATGTTTCTGAAAACCTTAGGTAAAAATGGTGTAAAGTACATTGGACCAAAAAAAAAAAAAGGAATAAAAGTGCTTTTGAGGATAAGGGACGAAAAGAGGGTCAAATTGTAACAATAAAAACAATAAGAGCTAAATTGTAACAACAGCAAAAAAAAGGGCCAAAAGAAGGAAAAGAGCTAGAGAAATTATAGGGTACAACAGTCCCTAGTCGGAGAAGCCTTGAGGATTCGTTGTTTGTCTTTGTCACTCTCCGACTAGTCCACGCGCGAATATTCAAACCCAGTAAATGCCTCGTAAAGCCATTTGATAGGACAGATCTTCAAGGGATTTGCTCAGTAAAACGAAGAGTGCTTTGGGATTCGATGACTAGTGGCGATACCTTATCAAAGTTAGCTCATTTTATCTCCTCTTCCGATAACTTTTTCCGGCGATCTGACGGTGATGGAGGCGGCGTTTGTTATTGCTGTGCCACTGTCTTCGCTCTTGCCTTCATACTTCTCTGCCAATTTTTCATTTCCCGAAAATTTCGATTCTTCAGTCATACTGCTTCTTCCCCTGCCGTCTTGGTTTCTCAATCTCTGAGCTCCCAAGTAGGGTAAAGTGTTTGAATTTCTTCTTCTATTTTCGATTTTTCAAATGAGTCGCTTTCAAATTTATAAACTTTAACCTCTTTTCGTTAATCAGTGTTTGGTTCTTTCAAGAATTCAAGTTGGTTTCCATGCTTGTACCTTGTATGATATCAGTTATATTTGTCTGCTTTATGATCTTATCCTTCTACTCTTTTATTATTATTATATGAGATCTCATCTATAGACTATACGCTTTGCAGAATATCTCAACTTGTTTCTGATGATGATCTAAAGGGCCTGATTGAAAAATTGGGGGAAAGAAGTGAGGATGCTGAGATATGGGAAAATATTATTCAGAAAAGCAATCCTTGCGTCTCATACACTGCCAAATGCTGCAAACCAAAAGTAATAGCTAAGTTTCATCCGTTTGTAGAGCTTTTCACTTTTTTTAAGTGTCTAGTAAGATTGTGTTTTATTCTCTCTGAAAACTGAGTTTATTCTTTGGTATCTTCTAGGATGGTGGTCCCATGAAGTATCTAAGTATTACGGTGTTTGAAGATTGCTCTCTAGAGGTTTTGAGGGACTTTTACATGGACAATGAATACAGGAAACAATGGGATAAGACTGTGGTTGAGCATGAGCAGTTGCAAGTTGATAGTAATACCGGAATTGAGATTGGTCGCACTATAAAAAAATTTCCCTTGTTGACACCAAGGGAGTATGTATTAGCTTGGAGATTGTGGGAGGGGAAGGATAAGTTTTACTGTTTCATCAAGGTAAATTTACTAAAACTGTGCTATTGGAACAAGCTATTTGTGCATATTAGAGATCATTTTGTTAAACTGAAGCAATGATTTCTATGTTACTTACCTTTTCATTTGCTCCTTTGTATTCCTCTTTGATTTCCTAAACACTTCTCTTATATGCTAAATATACACAGCCCTACACACTGTTACCTTGCTTCTTAAGTTATTGTTTTTGCTCTCTGAGTATTATCAGGAATGTGATCACAGCATGGTGCCGCAACAGAGGAAGTATGTACGTGTAAGTCATTTCAGATCTGGTTGGCGAATCAGAAAAGGCAAGTGATTCTTGTCAACTTTTGTTTCCTTCCATATTTCAACTAAAACTTCTCTAGATGTCTTATCCAAACCATATACCACAAATCTTTGTAACGAGAGATTTATCAGTGGTGAATAAGGTTTTTCATTTCTTTCATACTGTCTATGCATAACTCAAAACTTGCTGCAGTTCCCGGTAGGAACGCTTGTGAGATCCACATGTTTCACCAGGAAAATGCTGGATTAAATGCTGAGATGGCAAAGCTTGCTTTCTCAAAAGGAATATGGAGCTACGTTTGTAAGATGGAAACTGCACTTCGTAAATACATTGCAACCAATCATAGACGCCAAGGGCCCACTTTATCTGCTGTAAACTTAATGAAAAAGGTAAGATGTTAGTGGGTTTTAGTCTGATCTGAGTTCAGTTTTCTGGTCGAGTGGTGGAAAGTTTGTGTCCTGAAACTATCTGTTTAACATCACCCTTGTGTCATCCACAGATTCCAGCAGAGTCAGAAAGTCAGACAGATGACATCACAAACTCCTCAGGAAATAGTACTAGTGGTTTGGACACAGGTGAAGGAGCCAAACGCAAAAAACTGTTGAGAAAGCCTTCAAAGAAACTGATAGCGAACGGTCTGTTACTTGCGGGTGGTGCAGTTGGTGGTGCAATCTGCCTGTCACGTGGTCACTCCGCCTTAGGTGCAAAGGTTGCCTTGGCTTACTTCTTGTCTAAGATGAGAAAGCGTGGAGCTCCGCTGAGTCAGACCTCCCAAGAAGCTGGTATTTAAGTAATTTATAGATTTTGTTTGATGTAACATATGACTTGTAAGCTTTTATTAAGATTGACTGATAGAGGATTGTCTGTAGAAATGTGATTAAATGTCTGAATTTTGGGTCTTGAAAGTTTTGTATACCTCTCCTCGAAGGCTTTACATTGTTGTGTATGTGAATGTAACAACTTGTATTTTACAGTCAAGCCTAAGTTTATGGCCACGAAAAATATATATTGAAACAAGCAAGCTGAATGTTGTTTCTCCCCGTTTCTGCGGGAAACAAATTGGTGTCTTTTTGTTTGTTTTTGATGATTCACACGAGTGGTTGAATATACCTTGAAACAACTGTGGTATTGTTTGTGTGTTTTGCAGTTAGATCGCACTTGGACACAGTTATGGTCTCTCTCCTAATGTTTCGGATGTCTGCTTCATTTTTAGCTGTCCATTTCTCTATTCACACGTCCAGAATTATTCGCCTTTTCACTCAATAACGTCATTCAAAAAAAAAAATAAAAAAAATAACAGAAGAAACTGAATTTGCCATTTCTGGTTACTGCCACACCATTTCCAAATTAGTTTTGTTTCATGACCTATCTAGCTTCTTCTTTCTTTCCTTTCCTTTGGTTTTCGTGTGTTTCCTTCATCCCCAAGGAAACCCGGAATCAACCCTGGGTTTCTCTTTGGATCATCATCTCTTTTGCTTTTTCACAGATTTTGATTTCTGAGCTTAAAAGTGTCAATCATGGCACCCAAACTGCAGCTGATAATACTCTTCATCGCATGTTTCGGAATCTTCACCTCCGTTCTAGCAAAAACCGATAGCCAAGATGGTAAGTTTTCTTCTTGAATCATTAAAAAAGTTGTGATCCGATCTTGAAATCAAATCTTTGGCTCAACGAAATAAGACCAAAAAAAAAAGAAAAAAGGCTCCACCTTTAGTTATTCCTGCCTGATCGTTTTATGAAATATTGTAGTATCGGCTCTTAATGATGCTTATAAGAGCATGAACTCTCCATCAAAACTCAAAGGCTGGTCTTCGAGCGGAGGAGATCCTTGTGGTGACTCATGGGATGGCATTACTTGCAAGGGCTCTTCTGTTACTGAAATGTTTGTCACTTCTTCTCTGATCTATCTCATCAAATCCTTTTCTCTTCATTCATTTCTCATTTTTTGTTTTCCGTTTTCTATTTTTGTAGAAAAGTATCAGGACGTGGACTCAGTGGATCTTTAGGTTACCAACTTGCAAACTTGAAATCACTCACTTACCTGTGAGAATTTGTACACTTTCGAAGACATCTCCTCTTAATCTCTACTTCTTGAATCTTGATCAGGTTCATGTTGATATATTAAGCTACATGTTCTGTTTTGGCATTGTAACAGTGATGTAAGCAAGAACAATCTTAACGGAAACTTACCCTACCAGCTACCTGAGAAACTTACTTATCTGTAAGTAACTTCGAATTAAAATGCTATAATATTGATCTTCACTACACAATTTCAATGTGTTGAGATTTACTCAATAATGCAGAGATGGCTCTGAGAATGACTTCAACGGTAATATGCCATACTCGGTATCTCTCATGAACGACCTCAGTTACCTGTAAGCCAAAGACACTTAATGGACTCATTCACATATTATTTCCTTATGTGTCACCATTTCGATCATACCGTTCTTGTTTTTGTTGCTCAGAAACCTTGGTCGTAACAACCTCAATGGTGAACTGAGCGACATGTTTCAAAAGCTTCCAAAACTTGAAACAATGTAAGTCATATACATTTGTTTTTTCAGCTAATTTGGATAGAACTTCCATTAACTTCATCGAGTATTTGCAGTGATCTATCTTCCAATCAACTCACAGGAAAACTACCGCAGAGTTTTGCCAATCTAACAGCCCTTAAAACACTGTAAGAGAAGAAGAAAACATTTTGAAGTAGTTGTTAAAATCTAACTCCTTTGTACTGTTACTCTCCTTATACCATCTATGTATGTATTAACTCTCTACTTTTAGGCACTTGCAAGACAACCAATTCAAAGGCTCTATAAATGCTCTAAGGGACCTCCCTCAGATTGATGATCTGTAAGTATATTTGCAGGCTATAACACAGAATTTTCTATCCTTGAAATAAAAACTTTTCTTTCATTAATGTTCTTTATGAATGTTGTGATGAGACAGAAACGTCGCAAACAATCAATTTACTGGTTGGATTCCAAACGAGCTGAAGAACATTGGAAACCTTGAGTAAGTTTTAATCTCTCATTCTCTCTTGAACAAAATTAAAAGATGCAAAAATATTGATTTTTGTTTTCTTCAATTTCTTGGTCAGGACTGGAGGAAACCAGTGGTCAGGCGGTAGAGCTCCCTCACCACCTCCTGGGACCCTTCACATAGACAGAAACTCGGGAGGCATTGGAGAAAGCAGCAAGGCTCTGACCACAGGAGTTATAGTAACTGTGGCTGCTATAGGTGGACTCGTTTTTATTGCAGGACTGATTGCATTGTTTTCTAGAAGAAAGAACTCTCATCATTCTTCTCACTTTTTCGACGAAGAAAAAGGAGGAACCAACAGAAGCAAGCCACTCTTCACACCACAATCCTCTCAGATGCTTCAATTCGATTCTATGGAAGAATTCAAAGGACAGAAGACGGTTGATTCTAATACTTCCATTGAGACAAAGCCTGCTGTTAAAAGAACTTCTTCTGTCAGTTTCAAGAATTCTCCTACTTTTCATCTCATACCTTCTACCCAAGCTGATCGTTTCTCCAGCCCTGAAGTCTCTCCCGACACACGCGGTGTGAAAGCGTTTGTGCTTACAGATCTTCAGAATTCCGCGTCTGGTTTCTCGCCGAATCGCCTTATTGGTGAAGGAACCATTGGACGTGTTTATAAAGCTAAATTTCAGGATGGAAGGGTTTGTTTTCCTTCTTTCATTTCACTTTTTTTTTTCTTCTCAAGAAACTTCCTTTAGATCTCTTTCTTGTTATCCTTTTTAACAGAAATTTGCAGTCAAAGAGATCGATTCTTCGCTCTTAGGAAAAGGAAATCCGGAAGAGTTTTCACACATAGTGTCGAATATTTCGAGTATTCACCACCCAAATATGGCAGAACTTGTGGGTTATTGTTCAGAACAAGGAAGGAATATGCTAGTTTATGAGTATTTCACAAGTGGATCACTTCACAGATTTCTTCACCTGACTGATGATTTCAGCAAACCATTAACTTGGAACACAAGAATCCGAATAGCTCTCGGAACTGCTCAAGCTATAGAGTAAGTTAAACCATTTATTTGAGGAGAATCATCGAACTAGCTACAAGCTGCTCTTCTTTATTTTCCTTTTATCTTCTGAAAAGAAAATTTCTTTTGTCAGGTACCTTCATGAAGTTTGTTCGCCTCCGCTAGTTCACAAGAACATCAAGTCATCAAACATTTTACTCGACAGTGAGCTAATTCCTCACCTCTCAGACTATGGCATGGCAAACTTTCACCACGTGAGCATCTTTGAAAATTACTACTTAAAAGATACAAAGATTGTTTTCCAATCTGTATTTTAATGTCTTCTTTCTTGAAACTGCAGCGCACAAGTCAGAATCTTGGAGTTGGATACAATGCCCCAGAATGCACAGATCCCTCAGCTTACACACTAAAGAGCGACGTTTACAGCTTTGGTGTGGTGATGCTGGAGCTGCTAACTGGTCGAACGCCTTTTGACAGGTTCGATTATCAAACAGTAATCTCGGATATAATATATAAGTATCTCAAATGGTTTTTGCTTGCCTCAATCTTCAGTGATAGGCCAAAACCAGAACAGTCTTTAGTTCGTTGGGCAAAGCCGCAGCTTAAAGACATGGATTCTCTGGTGGAAATGGTAGATCCCGCGTTGTGCGGACTTTACGCTCCAGAGTCTGTATCATCATTTGCGGATATAGTTTCAATCTGTGTAATGGTACGCTCATTGTTGATTCCCTATTTTCTTGCTATGTTGTTCAGAGTTTTTAAAATTAAGGTTTGTGAGAATGGATTGTTTTTCCTTTTGCAGGCTGAGCCCGGGCTTCGACCTCCAGTGTCAAATGTGGTGGAGGCACTGAAGAGGCTAGTGTAGTCTATATCAAGTTGTTTTGATGCGTCAAAGAAGAAAGAAGAAGAAGAAGAATAACACTTTCGGAGATTGAGGCTAAAGCCTGAGAAACGTGTGATCAAACTCGAGTAGGAACTCAAAAGCTTTTGGATTCAGGTTTGTATAGAGATATATAGGTGGTAAAGATGGTGGAGGAAAAGGGGAGATATAGATTCTATTGTTTTGGGTTTTTGTTTCATATCATGTCTTAACATTTAGATTAATCTTTTACTCGTTGAGAAAAAAGGAACACAACGGCTAGTGACATAGCACAATACAAAGACATACATACACTCTCTTATAAGGTATATCAGCTACAAACAGGTGGTGTGAACTTAATAAGATCAAACTGCAAAATAATCCAAAAGGCTGGTCTTTATGTATGAATATAAGACAAAACTTAACATTTAAACCAAAAAAATTATAAGACAAAACTAACGACGCTTTCAAAGCTTGACATCTCTGTATGATGAAACAGAGAGCTCTGCTTCGGAAACAGAGCTTTCGGTACTTGAGAACAGAGTGCAGTGTTCAACCCATGATTTCAGATACATACTTACAAAATCGAAACTAGATTCCACTGTCTGTACGAGTTCTGACAGCAACATGAAGATGAGACAAAACAGCCACGTAGTGTCATTGAAAACAATTGCTAGTGTCGTAGAACAATACAAAGACGTAATCTTACAAAATCCAAGAACATAAAGATCGATAAAAATCAAGTAGATGGAGCCAACTTTGAAGTGAACAACAAACTGTATCAAGTAGGAGTTTCATATATTTCTCCTGATTTGTTTGTGGGGTTCTTTTACTTGTATAGTATTATTACCTAACACGAATTCCTATTTATCCATCCTGATTATTATATTGAAGCTAAGAAGAAAGCTTCTTGTATTTGTAACGTTACTTCTTATTTTGGGTTAAGGAGCTTTGACGGTCCTAATGCCCGTTGTTTTTCATCTTTTCTTTTCAAAAAAGAATTGAAAAATGCAGCATAAGTCAAGTGTCCAATGTCATTGTTGTTTATTGCTATTATCAGCCAATATATTTTCATCTAAGACAGTATAGTCGGATTTGTCTTGGTACGGCAAGTTCCCATCATCCTCTTCGCTGCTCCACTTCCTTACGAATTTAGGAACCATGCTTTTTACATCTCTTGCCTCCGACACTTGATCCATATCGTTCACTCTTTCAAACCGGACAGCACTAACTTTTCTTGCATTCCCTGCTAGTATCTGCACACAGAAAAAAGACCTTAGTTCAAAACATTGAAGATGATTGTTGACAGATATGATTATGAGCCATACAATACCTCTACTTTATAGATTTGGTGCTTTTCCTTTTGTTCTTGCCTCTCCTGTTTACCTTCCTCTTCTTCACCATCCTCTTCCCAGCTTTCCTTTTCAAGAACAACCTTTACACTTTCCCCAGTTTTCGGGATATACCCAAAGGCCTCACAAACAAAGCCTGATACTGTCTCGTACTGAATGCCCTGCTTCCCAAATGAATAAACATTGTGGGTTCTAACTACTAAAGAGTCACGTCACCAGCAACATAACATATTTTGAGGGCTTAAATAAAAGCTTCTCTGCCTATGAGTAACCTTTTTAAATGATGTGTTCTGTTTACAAAGTTCAAAGATAACCCTGAGGAATACTCTTGAGGACTTACTAAAGAGGTATTGAAGCCACTGCAAAAAATTACATTACCTCTGGCATCTTCATATTCAGTTCTTCAGATAGCTGGTCAATCGATGTGTTAGCATCAACGTCATAGATTCCCTCATCTCGCATCACAATATAACCTGTTTTCTTCTGAATCTCCTCCTATTAAGCCAAAATCATGGAGGTCAGAAATTAAGTAACGGAATAGAACCTTACGGGCAAATAAGTTATGTAAGATAGGCTAGAATGATTTTCTATAAGAATTGAAACTAGGACACTTACTTTTGAATCATTTTCATCAAATATTTCACCAACAATCTCTTCCCCCCCACCTTCAAGGGTTAATTTCCCCAAAAAAAAAAAAAAAAAGAGAAAAAAAATAAAAAAAAAGGAGGAAAAAAAAAAAAAAAAAAAAAAAAAAAAAAAAAAAATTATAATTTTTACATATCATTAAGGACAACTGCCATGTGAACCTTTCTTATGCGAAATTCTCTAAGAAGATTCCAAACAGACATTGAATCTGCAAAGTGTAACATATACCATTAGATTTTCTTCACCGTGAAATAATTCAGTGAGAAGAATTATATGACGATATAATTTAACCCGAATGGAGAAAATCTGAAGCAATCAAATGTCTAGGGTTCGGTGTGAAATCCAAAAGCAAACACATTGATGATTGATTACCAGGGACAAAGTATGCAGGTTTATGTGCCATGTCTCCCACAGAAGTACTCTCTAGCCGATCACCCTTCAAAATCAAACAAAAAATACTTCATTCTACACAACACGATCAACAGAAAGAAACCCTAAGAAATAATGGAAGCAAGAAACAGAAAAATGAAACCATCAAACCTTCTGAACATAATCTAGGAGATCCATAGCATATGCAATCCCCACTATGTTATCTATACGCTGCTCAAAAACAGGTACCCTGGGAAGGAAACATTTAAGCCTGAGGAATAATCCCGAGGGAAATGGCTTCAGAAAGAAGGCTTTGAAATTTTATTTACCTTGAGTACTGATGGGTCACCCACATACTATGGAAATCGACTAAAGTGCTGCTGGCATCAATTGCAACTACATCAACAAGAGGAGTCATCACCTCTCGAACATGGGTATCCTTAATCTCCAGCACATTTTCAATCATATCCTGAAGAGCAATCAGTAGAATAACATAAGTAGGCTACAGGTTTAAACGAAAAACTAAAATATTATAAAACTCATACCTGCTCCTCTTCTTCAATGGCACCACTTAGTTCTGCACCTCTTAGCATCAGTTTCAACTCATCTTCAGTAACATATGGTTCACTAACAAAAGAAAAAAGCCAAGAGATTACAACTAGGATTCACGAACTTTTTAACAAGGAGAAACGCATGACAATCCAGTAAATGGGATTAAATATTTTTATTTAGCATGTCAAAAACTATAAGAGATACTAAAACAAGTCTAGGCTGATACATACCTCCGCCCTTTTAAACCAAGAATTTTCAGTATTCCCATTGACAGATATGTGACAATTCTTCCAACAGGATATAATATTAAGGAAAGCCACGCCACTGGCCTGACCTATTCACAGTGAGACAACATAAGTCATGTCTTCCTTTTACTACCCACAGATGAGAGAGTTGAAAAGTTAAGCTATTTCCTATCAGAAGGGTCACAATGAACAAAAGCAATAGGTATCCACATTAAGTTTGCTTAGAGTGAACCAATGCCACTTAATTCACACTTACCACAAGCCTTGCAACTTCTTGAGCATTGTGCACAGCAACACTTTTTGGAGTAATCTCAGTCAGGAGTAAAATAGCCACCTATACAGTCATTCAAGAATGAAATTTTTTTAGGAGGCAATAATAGAGATCAAAGAATCTCACATAAAAAAACAAAGAGGTATTATACGTACTGTCATCAATCCAGTGGCTGCACTAACACCAGCTTCCCCAAATATAGCTGTTGCTGCTTCGGTGACCAGGGCAGTTGCCGCAATATTTACAACACTAAGACCAACCACAAGACCTAAGATAAGAGACAAAGTTTCAAGCAATCCTCTATAGACAAATTGCACCTAGGAAAAAAGCTTTACGTTGTTCCAATAAGTATAGTTGTCAAGAATCTGGTGACATCACTCCGTAGCATTCTGAATACACCATTTTCTGGCTCTTTTTCAGCCAACTCACGCACCTGAGATGAACCCCACATAAAACAGTAATATTTCAAAACCAATCAGATCAAACAAAATTAGAACATCAGAGACCAGATAGGAGACTAAAGACGACACAATGTGCTCTCAATAAACAACCAAGAATAACATCTCACAATTGTATCTGCCTCCAAAGAATCTCAAATCCAAATCAGTGGAAGTTTCAAGTTTCGTAAGTAAAACAACATATTCTTGCCAATAAATCTCGTTGTTCCACAATCAAGTTTGTCTTCCAATAAAACGGAATATAAAGATCAAAACAACTCAGCAGTGTGCTAAATTTTTTCAGCAATGGCACTACTAAATCAATCACACAAAAGGATATCCCCAACCAGAACCACGATCTGACTTTACCTTCCACGGCCACAAAGTGGTAATGGATGTCTCTGCCATAGAGAAGAATGCTGAGAGGCTGAGCAACGCAGCCAATATAAGACCTTGCTCTCTAAGAACCCTAAGAACCTGGTAAATTTTTGGCAAAGCATTCTTGAACAACACTACGCTCTGACCAAACACCTCATAGCCTGCTTCCACCACACCAGCCGATGCCAACACTTTCTGGCATCCATACAAGAAAACTCCACACACTACTGCTCCTATAACAATTCCACGTTTCAGTAAAACCTTAATCGACTCCAGCTCCTTTTCACCAGAATCCGAACTTTGATAACTACCCTCCTGACATCGACTCGAGCTAAACAGCATAAAGCGACTTCTATAGCTAAATTCACAACTTGGTCGAAATCTTAAACTCAAATTGGAGTTTTTAGAAGAACTCAACGCCACAGGGCAGTGCAGCTCAGATGAGGGAAGAAATCTTCCTGAAAGCTTCGACTTTTGACCATATCTCTTCAAATTAGAGGTTCTAGTGCCAATGACAGATCGACCCAGAACCGATAATTCAAGTGCCATAGCCGTCATAAGAAATCTGATAATAGAAAACCCTAGAGAAAACAAAAATGAAGACAAAAAACAGACCAGAGAAACCTCGCTGAAAATTCCTCCGGTAAGAAACACGTGGGAAGAGCTCAAGTATGAAGAAAGATAAGACGGCTCTTCCTTGTTGAGTCAATTCTCTAAATGCTCAGAAGCGTGTAAAATTGGTACACCAGAAGGATAGTTAACTGCTTAGTCAAAATAAACAGAGAAGTAGGGTTCATAGCTGAAATGGGGAAACCCCCTCGGGCAGCGCGAAAAGCCGAAAATGGTGTTGTTGCGGAGAAAAAAGGCGCAGCCTTTCCTCCGTCAAATTGTTTTTTTTTTTTTTCCAGACCAAAGTCTGTGGGCAAGTGGCAGATATGGTTAAATGACATTAATACCCTTATCTCGTCTACCAACCAAGCAATCACGGAAAAGGCCTTACTAAACCGGTTCGGTTTGTTCATAAACCGTGATCTCAATTTAATAAACCAACCCGGTTTGCTTTTCAAATAAGCTGCTTCGTTTTATCAAATCAATGAGAAACGTTTCAGATTTTCAAACAGAGTGAACATCTTTTATTGCATTAATTTTAAAATAGCGATGTAGAGTCATCGTATTTTATTAGGGGGTTAAACATTATAAGCAACAGATAACTACGAACAAAAAATGCTTATAACAAAACTATGATAAGTGTTTCTTTTTTTTGGTTTTAAATGATAAAGTGTTTCTTCTTGTGAATCATACATAATCCAGCTAGTGTTGTAGCTGAACCAGATTCAGACTCAAAACTCATGCTTCCTAATTTTTCTTTTTCATCGTCATCATCAAGGAAATAGCCCTTTTTTGGCTTCAATCAAAACTGGAACTTGATCTTGCGGTGTACTCAGCCACGAGTTTAGAAAAAGATGAAGACTTATCCTCCAGCAATCTCACCGGCGTATCATACTCCTCAATGATCCCTGCACATAGAATAAAACAATAAACTTTCAATTTATGTGCACACACATGTTCTATTGAGTGACTTTTTGAGTTTTTTTCAGACAAACCGTTGCTTAGAAGCAGAACCATGTCGCTGTCAATAACCGAAGATATCCTGTGTGCAATGGTTATCACTGTACAATCTGAGAAGTGTTCTCTTAACGTTTTCTGAATCAGATTGTCAGTTGCAGTGTCAACAGAAGCAGTTGCTTCATCAAGCACCAAGATTTTGCTTCTCTTGAGAAGAACTCTCCCAAGACACACCAGTTGCCTTTGACCCATACTCCAATTCTCTCCATTCTCGCTCACAGATGAGTCCAGCTTTTGCTCCTTCTTCCTCACCTCGTCTCCTAGTTGGCACTTGTCAAGAGCCTATAACACAGCACAAACATTAGTCAAGACTAAAGAAAGAAGAGTGAGCAGCTTTCATAAATTAAACAAACTGACCTCCCAGATTTGATCATCTGTGTACTCTTCCAGAGGGTCCAAGTTACTTCTCACTGTTCCTTCAAACATAGTTGGATCTTGGGGTATAATACTTAGTCTTAAACGCAAGTCATGCAACCCAATGGTCAATATATTCACTCCATCTATCCTGATTTCTCCACCTGAAGGCTCTACAATGCGGAAAAGGGTTTGTATCAAAGTTGATTTTCCGCTTCCCGTCCTTCCAACAATTCCTGTTCTGAAACCTCCTTTGAATGTGCATGTTATTCCTCGCAACACAAGAGGCATATGTGGAGCATATCGAACCTAACAATGTGTCAAAAAAAATTCAAATTGTTAAGACGGAAAACAAAACAAGTGCGGGCTCTATAGCACAAAATCTTGATAGGAGCAAGGTATAGATAGATACCTCAAGATCACGGATTTCAACATCTCCACGTGAAGGCCATGATTGCTCAGGTCGGTTTGATTCTATCACAAGAGGTGGTTCACTGGGAACACTTGCATACTGAAGAATCCTCTCTACTGATATGATTTTGTTCTCAAGCATACAGAGAGTCCAGATTAGCCAAGCTTGCAGGGTATTCAAACTGAGTCCATAAGTCACAGCTAATCCCGCAAGACTTGGATCAATCACTCCGGTAGGTATGGAGACCAAGAAAACAAGTGAAAAGACAAATGTAAGTGAAGATAACATATCAAGGCGAAAGCAAAGCCATTCCATTGCTCCAGCTGAATAGAATTTGGGCCTAGAGTAACCATCACTTAGCCTCATGTTGTCACAGCGGAATCTAGATTCTTGACTGAAACTCCTGATTGTTATCGCCCCTGAAATCGTCTCAGAAAAATGCTGAATTAGAGGAGCTTTGCATACTCCAACTAACCGCGAAACTTCTCGTGCTGCAGCTATGTAATACCGCTGCAAAGTTGAAGGTTTTTTTTCACAACTTCATCACTTAAACAAACTTAGCTAAATTTCTATAGAATCAACAACTATTATGGAGTTTATTGGACAGTACCTGATACCATATTGAGGCAGTAACCACAGGGATGAAGACAAGAAAAACAAGCCAAGAAACTTGAGACATAACTCCAATGATACCAATAAGCTGAATGACTGTGATAGCAACTGATCCAAACTGATACGGTAATTCCAGATCCACTGCGGATTGGTCAGTGGAAGCCTGTAGAAGGAACAAAAACACACATACATTGATTAACAAAATAGATATAAATGAAAATCCTCAAATGACTATAGTGGCCAAAAACGTACTCTATTCATGATTCTTCCACTTGGAGTAGAATCAAAGAAAGACATCGGAGATCGGAAAATGCAGTGATGCATCTTATGAAACAGTTCGGTGGCAGTCTTGTAACCAGCTGTGACAAGAAGCGTGGCTCTAACAAGAATGCAGAGGGAACTTCCAAAGGCTAAAGCCACATACACGATCATTAGCGTGGAAATTTTCACAGGAGCTTGCACATCTTTAGAAACAGGAGTAGCCCAAGCCATCCAGTAGTTGCTTCCAATCTGTAGAAGCTGGAAGAGAACTTGTGCCAACAATATGAAAGGCACAAGAGCTCCTCCATACGCCAGTGTGATATATTTCCAGTATACAGCCAAAGCTACGCTACCTTTCTCCCTCTCTTCCTCTTGAACAAGTTGTCTTTGGGGCTCCCCAGAGTCTAATTTATCGTTCTTCAGATTTTGACTTTCTTGTTTCCCATCGATACCAATAACATCTTTCACAACACCATGTTCTTCACCTAAAGCTGATTTCTCAGAAACAGAATTGGCCTCAACTGAACCAACTACTGCCAGAGCCTCCTGATGCGCACCTATAAGATCCATGAAATCTGTTCCAGAGCTAAGGATATCATTGTATTTTCCAGCTTGGCTGATTCTCCCATCTTTCATGACCTGACGCATAAGACAGTCAATTTTGGAAGTTTTCATTTATCCTAAGTGATACAAAATAATTTTAAAAAGGACAGTAATCTATTCACATACCAGTATAAGATCAGCTGCAGGTAAGAACTCAACTTGATGAGTTACATATATAACCGATTTGGAACACAACAGCCCCAGTAAAACTTCCTGAAAGAAGTGTTAGAATGAAAATCATTTGATACCTCCTTGTTAACAGAAGGAGAAATCACAATCACACTAATGGCTAAGATAGAAGATTGTACCTTAAAGAGATGTGACCCTGTGTGTGCATCCACAGCACTAAAAGGATCATCGAACAGATAGATATCCGCATCTTGGTAGAGGGCTCGTGCAATCTGTATCCTTTGCTTTTGTCCACCACTCAAATTAATACCGCGTTCTCCAATAACAGTCTGATCACCAAATGAAAGTATCTCCAGATCTTTCTTCAAAGAACATGCTTCAAGCACCTTTTCATATCGTTCTCTTTCCATAGGCTTACCAAACAAGATGTTGTCCTCAATTTTACCGCTCTGAATCCAAGGAGATTGTGCAACGTACGCTTTTGTCCCACAAACTTTAAGACTTCCAGATATCTTTGGTACTTCTCCTAGTATAGATGATAGTAAGCTTGATTTCCCGGAGCCAACAGTACCACAAACTGCAACCTTCATCCCAGGAAAGACTTTGAAATTTATGTCTTTTAGAGTTGGGTTAGCGGCTGAGACATCCCAAGATAACGTGCTGTTGATCACTTCTACCGCCATGTCCGAACTTCCATTAGGAAGCCTCTCTACAATATCAGGCTGCAAATTGTCCAGACAAAGATAGGATGCAAGTCTATCAAGAGAGACTTTTGTCTGCACAATCATGGAGATCGTGTCGGGAAGATTGTAGATAGGCTCTTGTAGAATCCTGAAGGTTGCAAGCGCAGAGAGTATCTTTCCTGATTCAAGGGGAATTCCAAGAAGTATACAAGCACCAAAAGTGGCGACTGACACCATAGTAGGAGCTCCCCAGAAAACAAAGCTTATAATAGCCGAGTTATACACATACTTCTTCAGCCATCCTTCCTCAGATTTCCGAAGATCGAAAATCTTTGACAGAAACTTCATTTCCCACCCCTGAAGTTTGAGAATCCTCATGTTTCTTAAGATCTCAGCTGTTGATTTCATCCGGTTATCCTTGGCTTCCATTAACTTCTCCTGAAACCTCTCTTGCATTCTCCCAAATGGAAAATTCACAAGCATTACTAGAATGGTAGCAACTAAAGCCGCTATTGATGCTAGTCCAAGATTTCTATACAAGATCCCCAGAGCTAGACCGACTTGTAAGAAAACCATCCATGGATCATGCATGTACCAACAAAAATTACCAATCCTCTCAGCATCCACAGTCATGAAATTTATAATCTCCCCACTTGTGCGTCCTTGCTTCGACTGGCATGAAAGGGTCAGACTCTTTTCATATATCATTGCGACCAAGGCGGATCTCATCCTAATACCAACCTTCTGTAACCTAAAGAACCAATGTCTCTGCGAAAGGCACTCCACAAGCTTAGCAACAAAGAAAGTAATGACTAGCACATACCCCTCGTTGTTGTACTGTCTTCGTCCATTAAGGTATTGAACGAAAGTATCAATGAGTGCCGGTCCAACATATGATGCGACCGTGTAGAGGAAAGCTAAGAATGCTGTCACTAGAATCTCCCACTGAGCTGAAAAGTACAACGCTTTCATAAGCTTGAACGTGGTGACGCCACTTCTCTCACCTCCATCTGATGATTCAAGCATACTCCTAAACATAGGAGCTAAGCCGATCACGCTATCACTACCATGAAGCTGGGGAACATCTTCAAGATCAATGGTTTTCTTGTTTCCAAGGTCTATTAATGGACTCATCCATGAGAAAGTCAAAAGACTGAGAATGCCAGCTCTCGAGTAAGGTGTAGCCTCATCACTCCCATTGGTTTTATTCAACTCTACGCTACCACCACCAGCACTTGAACCACCACCGTTCAACAAAGGTTCTTCCAAAACTCCATTGCCGTTGCCTCTAGCTTTCTTGAAGAAAGCCACATAACCGAGAAACAAAGCAGCACTAAAAGCAACTATATCGTACACTAGAAGGTGAACAGATACGGTTTCGTGTCTCTTGTAGAGAACAAAGTCCACCACAAGAGAGTAACAAGAAACCGCGAGATAGAAAACCAACCAAATCCTAAGTAAAAAGGGAGACTTTTGATGCTCATAATCCCTACAACGATGCAAGCAAATCGACAAAACTCCCCAAGAAACCGTAGCCAATAGAAACCCGAGGGAAGAAACTAACTGGTCATTATCTAACCAACCACTCTCGTACCAATAGAAACCACTCAACAACATCAACACGAGATTAAGCAGAGACAGGGCTAAACTACAAAACAGAGCTGACTTAAACCCAAAATCCCTCTTTTCCTTAAAACTCTCCCTAACACCATAAACATCAGTCCCCCTAATTTTCTTACGCACCCATGAGCAAAACATGACCATTAATAAAACCACATGCAAGAAACCAGAAACCCATCTAAGGAAAAGAGGTTTCAGAAGAAAAGACCTAGAATCCCAAGGCAAAATAGATTCTGAAAACGAGAACAACATTGCTAACATACCGGTGTCGGTCGTGGAATCAAGAAAGTCGATGGCTTTGGTCTTCTCCCTCTATCTCTCTCTGTTTTCCAATGGTTTGAGAAAACGGGTCGTAATTATTTATTTGGTACCGAGAATTCAAGGAGGAGAGTACTTATAGAAGAAGAGTGGGGGTGATGTAGACAGTATCCCTTGGAGAGCACGCCCACGAAACCAAGAGGACGAAGGAAAGACTACACGAACCTCTCTCTATCTCAAACCCCACCTGGTCACTTTGGTGGCGCAAAGTCTCCTCTTTTTGGTGTTTCGCCTCCTCACGATCTTTTATAAACCTTCAACATTCATTATATATAAAAATTTAAAGTTATTAAAATGTTGAAAAATCAAAATTTGCTGCGGATTGTAGCCAAAAAAGGATATTCTTTCTATATCTCTCTATTTCTGTTACTATCTTTTTCCTATCTTAAGATGAGCTGATTTGTTGCCAAAATATTAAATATGAATTTTGAAGAAGAAGAAAATAAATTTGTTTTTTTGATATTTATACCTAATAGGCTAATACCTTATTAAGTAGAACTCTTGATTTGTCTGCTGTTACTTACTGCTGTTAATTAAAGAGAATGCATTGACAAAAAATAATTTTATTTTTCTTTATTTTATAAGTCCCGCTGCAAAAGATGACCCTACTTTGAGGCTCCTACTGCCCAATGTTTTCCAAAGCAATTGAGTTGACTTTTCAACGACTATCCATGTCTGTCTGATGATAGAATTTGCCTTTTTTAAATAAAGTTGTCTTTCTTGTGGCTGTAAATTTTTTTTATTAAGCTTCATTTTATTTTATTTTATTTTGATAAAAGATTTTTTAAAATTCATTTCTTTTTGATAAAGCTTCATTTTTTTTATAAAGAGAATTTATTTTTCTTCTTCGATTTTTTTGGTCTACCTTTTTCTGTCATGTTTATGTTTTCTTAGTTAAAAATCTGACACACTAAAGTTACATAGCATTCATGAAACTAACTTGTTAATTTGACACCATAATCTTCGGGTATAGTCTTAAGATTTGAATTTTATGTCTTAATTATAGAAAATAAATTTATGTAAAAAAAAGTATAAATTGTGGACAGGAAAATAATAGAAATAAAAAATATATAGAAACCAGATTGGACTTGTCATAATATTAAGGTCCAAGGTAACTGGAAAATTATCATATTTTTTGTATAAAAATATATATAGAAACAAGTTGTGACTCACAACGCATAGTCCACCCAACAAGTAAATTATCATATTTTTGGGGTAAAGATTTTTTGGTAACCGAAAAAATAAAAAAAGTTGTAGAATATTTGGGAAGTTGTCTCTATGTGCACAAATTTCTTGGGAAGGAAAACAAGAAGATTCGTAGAGGATTGGGCTGCAAGGAAGTGACAAGTCTCTGTTCTTGTCAGTCAATGGCTACTACTAGTCTTTGATTGTATCACAATATCGCCTCATAATATTAATATAATGCACACTTTTCATATAATTCTGAATAATATGGTCAGCAATCAAAGATACCACTAAATCCATAGTCTAATCACGAGATGGAGCCTTGCGGATGTGGTCACAGCCACTGGACTATAAAGTTCAAGTCTAGTTTTTCTTTTTGACGAGTCTTTGTCCAAATTTTCATTTTTAACACTTTCATGGAAGTTTCATCAGCTCAAAAGTCAAGCACAAACGTATGTTCACAAATTACATTGAAACATGACAAAGGCAAGACGACTAAACTTGTTTGTTTGGTCCCATTTTTATGGATCTTTGACTCTAGTAGCTTCTTCTTGACCTGGAATCAGAACTCGCTGTATACTCAGCCACAAGCTTTGAGAATGACGACGACTTGTCTTCAAGCAATCTTGCCGGTGAATCATGTTCTTTAATAAGCCCTGCACTTAGGATACATAAACAGTTTTAATTTTAATACAAGTCTTCTGATTATAAAAACGTAAATAGAAGTGTATAATCAAAGCCACGACCTTGGTCTAGGAGCAGGACCATATCGCTGTCTATAACAGAAGATATTCTGTGTGCGATTGTTATCACTGTACAATCCGAAAAGTGTTGCCTCAGAGTCTCCTGGATCAGATTATCAGTAGCGGTATCGATAGAAGCAGTGGCTTCATCAAGAACCAATACTTTGCTTCTCTTGAGCAAGACTCGCCCCAGGCACACTAGTTGTCTCTGACCAACACTCCAGTTCTGTCCATTCTCACTAACTGAAATATAAGAGATTCCTTTCATTACATGTGCTTAAGAGATTCAAGATGACTCTTTTCGACAATAGTTTTTTTAATACTAACCAGGGGAATCTAGCTTTAGTTCTTTCTTCCTTACTTCATCCCCAAGTTGACACTTGTCAAGTGCCTGAAAAGAGAACAAGAAAATCATGTGAGAAGCCACCTTTTGTTATCTGCAGAAACACAGAAAGAAACAAGAGCCAACAAACCTCCCAGATTTGGTCGTCAGTGTATTCCTCGAGAGGGTCCAAATTACTACGAACCGTGCCTTCAAACATAGTTGGATCTTGAGGTATGATACTTAGTCTGGAACGCAGGTCATGCAGCCCAATGGTCAAGATGTTTATTCCGTCTATCTTGATTTCTCCGGCTGCAGGTTCCACAATCCTAAAAAGGGTTTGGATTAGAGTGGATTTGCCACATCCTGTTCTTCCAACGATTCCCGTTTTCAGGCCTCCTGGAAAAGTGCATGTCAGTCCATGCAGCACCATAGGCAAATGTGGCCCATATCGTACTTGCAGATTAATGATAGTAATCTCTCCACGAGAAGGCCATGATTTCTCAGGCCGAGTTGATTCAATCACAAGAGGTGGTTCACCGGGGATGTTTATGTATTGAAGCATTCTCTCCACAGATATCATTTTGTTCTCGAGATCGCAAAGCGTCCATATTAAAGTGGATTGCAGGCTATTTAGATTGAGTGCATATGTAATCGCCAATCCTGCAAAGCCTTTGAGAAGCAGAATACCAAGAAAGACGTGGAATTTTTTCAGTGATAAAAATAAAATAAATGATAAAACAAAATAAATGATAAAAGGGTGGTGACTTACTTGGATTAATGGCTCCTTCAGGAGCAGAAACTAAGATAACAAGTGAACAAGCAAATGCAATAGTGGATAAGAGATCAAGGCGGAAGCAGAGCCATTCCATTGCACCGTACGAATGGAACCTCAGCCGAGAATAGCAATCGCTAAGTTTCATGATGTCAGTTCGGAATCTTGGTTCTTGATCAAAACTCCTGATTGTTGTTATCCCTGAAAGTGTTTCAGAGAAATGATGTACCATTGGGGACCTGCTTATTCCAGCTAATCTTGCGAGTTCCCGAGCTGCAGATATGTAATATTGCTGTGTACATAGATTAAATCAATAAGTAAGAGTGAGTGCCACAAGAACATTAGTATGTTTCATATTAACAAGTAAGAAGCTAAACATTGATTTAAGACTTTCAGGTTTATAAAGATTACCCGGTACCAGGCACATGCAGCAACGACAGGGATGAAGATAATAAGAACCTGCCAAGCAACCTGTACCATCACTCCGATAATCCCCAAAATGCTAATAGCTGCGGTAGCAACATATGCAAATTGACCAGGTAATCTCAAATCCACGACACTTTGGTCTGTAGAAGCCTAAAACAAGATTGAAAACAGAATAATCACATGAATGAGTTCGCGTAGGAACTATTTTTGGTATGTCACTGCAGATTTTGAGTAACCAAAAATTGGAGTTACTTACCCTATTCAAAATTCGCCCCATTGGGGTGACATCAAAGAATGACATGGAGGCACGGAAAATGCAGAGATGCATTTGGGTAAAGAGTTCAGTAGCTATCTTGAAACCAGTCATCGCAACCAGCAAAGCTCTGACAAGTATGCAGAAGGAGCTCGCGATCGCTAGAAGTACATAAACAAGAATCAATGTGAAACCGCTAACTGGAGGTTCCACATCCTTGGAAACAGGAGTCACCCAAGTCATCCAATAGTTGCTCCCAATGTTTAGAAGCTGAAAGAGAATCTGTACTACCAATATAAAAGGAATAACTGCTCCTCCGTATGCTAGTGCCATGTATTTTTTGTACACAGTGAACCCAACTTTGCCCTTCTCCCTTTCCTCTTCTTGAACTAGTTGTCCGCTTGGCTTATTACCCGAATCTTTCTCTTGTTTTTCTTCGTCATGGTGCACTTCGTTTTCTTTATTTGTTATTGATTTTGCAGACGCATAGCCTAATTCATATGAATCAACTGTTGCTAAGGCATCGGTGTGAGCTCCTACAAGTTCCATAAAATCTGTTCCTGAATCGAGAAGTTCACTGTATTTCCCAGCTTGTGTTATCTTGCCATCTTTCATTACCTACCAAAATAATTCTAAATTCATAAACATGTGATTAGACAATGCATCAGAAAGATGGTAGAGTGATAAGTCCCAAACCAGTATAAGATCAGCTTCAGGCAGGAATTCAACTTGATGAGTGACATATATGACTGTCTTGTGTCTCAGAAGCCCCAGCAGAACTTCCTGTTCAAAAGGACAATAAAAATGAGAGATCATATCAAATATCAGAAGCCAGCACAAAGTAAATTGTACAATTTTTATGTACTTCAAGATACTCAGAAAGAAAGGTAATTTTTTACCTTAAAGAGATGTGAACCAGTATGAGCGTCTACTGCACTAAAAGGGTCATCAAACAGATAAATATCTGCGTTTTGGTAGAGAGCACGGGCGATTTGTATACGTTGCTTCTGCCCACCGCTTAAATTGATACCTCTTTCCCCAATAACTGTCTGGTCATGGAACGGAAGTATCTCCAAGTCTTTATTCAAAGAACATGCTTCAAGCACCCTCTCGTACCACTCTCTTTCCATTTGCTTACCAAACAGAATGTTCTCTTCGACTTTGCCGCTTTGGATCCAAGGCGATTGTGCAACGTATGCCTTTGTTCCACAAACTTCAAGATTTCCAGATATTTTGGGAACTTCACCCAGTATGGATGAGAGTAAGCTTGATTTCCCTGAGCCAACAGAACCACAAATAGCTACATTCATCCCCTGAGAGACTTTGAAATTCATGTCTCTCAATGTCGGGATTGGAGAAGAGTCATCCCAGGAGAAAGAACCATTGCTGATTTCCACAGCCATTTCTGAACTTCCACTAGGAAGCCTCCCCACAACATCTTTCTGCAAATCATCTAGACAGAGAAACGATGCAATCCTATTTAGAGATACCTTCGTTTGAACAATCATCGAGATTGTTTCGGGAAGTTTGTAGATTGGGCCTTGCAGAATCCGAAAAGTTGCAAGAGCCGCCAGTATCTTCCCTGATTCAAGAGGAATCTTCAGCAATATACAGGCGCCAAAAGCTGTTGCAGATATGAAAGAAGGAGCAGTCCACAAAACAGAGCTGATAGCGGATGAGTTATATACAAATTTCTTAAGCCAGCCTGCTTCGATATGTCTAAGGTCAAGAATCTTAGAAAGGAACTTCATCTCCCATCCCTGAAGTTTGAGAATCCTCATGTTCAGTAAGACCTCCGATGTTTTCTTCATCCTGTTGTCTTTGGACTTCATCAGATTGCTCTGAAATTTCTCTTCCAACTTTGCAAAGGGAAAATTTGCCAGCATAACTAAAATAGTTGCAGGAAAAGCTGCAATTGATCCCAATCCGAGGCTTTTGTACAAGATCCATAAGGCCAAACTAATTTGTAAAACAAGTATCCATGGATCATGCATAAACCAACTAAAAGCACCAATCCTGTCAGCATCTACTGCCATGAGGTTTATAATCTCGCCACTAGTGTGTCCTTGCTTTGAATGACATGGAAGGGTCAACCCCTTTTCGTAGATCATCGAAACCAAGACCGATCTCATCCCAAGCCCAGATTTTTGCCCCCTGAAGAACCAATGCCTCCGTGTTTGACATTCCACAAGCTTAGCAACGAAGAAAGTTGTCACCAATACATAACCTTGGTTTTTATCTTTTCTGTTACCGTTGAGGTACTGAACGAAACTATCCATGAGGTACGGTGCAACGTAGCAAGACATTGTGTAGACAAAAGCAAACACAGTTGACAAAACAATATCTCGCCACACTGAGAGGAAGAGTGCCTTGATTAGCTTAAATGTAGTGATCCTTCTTTCACCATCGTCCCATTCAAGGTTACTTCTAAATTGCCAAAATAGGCTCTCGGCTCTGTCACTAGAGTCAACTTGAGGAACATCCTTGCTGTCTATGATTTTCTCATTTCCTAAGGTAATCAAAGGACTCATCCAAGAGAAACTCATGAGGCTTAGAATCCCTGCTTTTGAAAAAGGTGTAATGACCTCCTCATTTTCGCTAGATTCAGCACTATTCAAGAGTGGTTCTTCAAGAAGGTTAATCCTATCACCTTCTCCTTTCTTCCACAAGCACGAACAACAGAGAAACAAGCCAGTGCAAACGCCCACCAAATCAGACATTACAATGTGAACTAACACCAGTTCTTGCTTCTTGTATAGAATGAAGTCTACCACAAGACGGTAGCAAGAAACCATGAAATAGAAAACCCACCATACTGTAAGTAAAAATGGTAACTTTTGCTCCTTAGAATCAATGTTCACACCACGCAAGAAGATAGAGATGGCACACCAAGTAAGCGCGGCAAACAGAAGATCTAAGAGAGCCCAACCATTTGTATGCCAAGGGACGAAACTTAACAACAGTAACACAGCATAAAACACAGATAATGACATACAACACAAAGGAACCAGTTTATTATACGATAAAGAAACCTTTTTAATCCCTTCACTCATGAAACCATCACTATTTTCACAAGCTACCCTCTTCTTGCAAACCCAGGAACCAAAAAGAATAAGAAACAAGACCAGGTTCAAGAAAAAAGAGAGCACCGAGAAGTAGATGGGCTGAAGGAGAAGAAAATGGAAAGGATTCTCCATCAGAAAAATGAGAATAAACCAAAATTGATGACTCTGGTGACTGGATATTTATAGGCTACTGACTACTGAGTCAATAAATAATACTACTTTTGAAGACCAAGACAAGCAAAGATAAAATTATATATATGCCATGACCCAGCAACCTTCCAAACATGAATTTAATAATGTTTAACACCACGTTCGCAGAAACTACGGTGGGATATTCTCTGAATAATCAAATCACAATATATTGTGAATAAACAAGTACCCATTTGGGAACATAAAAAAGATGAAGAAGCAGATCCATTAAAATTTCCTAATTTTGACTTATTTCAGCAACATGTTTTTACAGAAACAGATGATACTTACATGGGTTCTTAATCTTATTGATGGTGGCAAGTAGTCCCCTGAGTGCTCCTGATTTCTGGAGAATGATAAATTCTTCTTCTTTGCCACCAATTTGATCACAGAAATCAGACCACTCTAATAAAAACGAGTCCATGGTCAGACGGAGAATCTACTCGTCACCTAAAGCTCTCGCCGGGTATTCCACCACCGTCGTACATGGCGGCTCCGATCAAAATCCCAACGCCAGAGTTTCATTGCTAAGTTCCCTGAGATCCTCATATCTCATGACCTGTGAATTCAACAACAACAATGGAATATAAACCACAATTTCTGTGTTTCTTTTTTTTTGAAAGCATCATAAGAAAATCAAATCAAATACATGTCCATCGATTATCATCCAAAATTGTTGAGCTAATTCGAAAATTACAAATTACCATTTTTTTTTAACTACACTGAAGATTTGTCTTGTTCTTGAGTTGTTGGAACTTGTTCATCAGACTTTCACACAATGAACAAATTGGTGATTCAGCTCCTCCATGTAACCAGTCAACATTCGAGAACGATCTTCCATAAAGCACCTTAGCAGAAGCTTGCCTTGTCAAGTATAAGAAGAAGCTTTTGTTTCTAGGGATTGAGACACTACACAGAGAAAACTCGCCAAGACTACAAATCTAACGGCTGAAATTTGCGCCGGAGAGTCAGAGTTCACAAGAATCATATCTTTCTCTTACTCTCACGGTGAGCTGGAAAGAGACAAGAGAAATGAGAGTACAAGCGCAACCTTGGCACTATATATTTAACATTATATTTTTTATCTTTATGCTCAAACAGTACAAATTACGTTGTCGATTTTTGGATAAGAAACACGACAAGGCAAAAGATAACTAATAAAACTAGTCAATGTCTTCATTCTAACTGCTTCTTTTGAATCTGGAATCCGAACTCGCTGTGTACTCTAACACAAGCTTTGAGAATGACGACGATTTGTCTTCCAGCAATTTCCTCGGTGAATCATGTTCTTCGATAAGCCCTGCATTTAGATAGATAACCAATCTTACGATAAAATCTTCTGATATACTAATAAACGTAAGTACTCTAGTGTCTGATCATGAGTTTTCACCACCTTGGTCTAGGAGCAAGACCATATCGCTGTCGATAACAGAGGATATTCTGTGTGCGATTGTTATCACTGTACAGTCCGAGAA
Organism: Cardamine occulta; assembly: GCA_028015245.1. NCBI lineage: Eukaryota > Viridiplantae > Streptophyta > Magnoliopsida > Brassicales > Brassicaceae > Cardamine > Cardamine occulta. Next base: position 10,374,166 of record CM051373.1, on the reverse strand, counting down.
ATGTTGTCTCAGAGTCTCCTGAATCAGATTATCAGTCGCTGTATCTACAGAAGCAGTAGCTTCATCAAGAACCAATACTTTGCTTCTCTTGAGCAACACTCTTCCCAGGCATACCAGTTGTCTCTGACCAACACTCCAGTTCTGTCCATTCTCGCTTACTAAAATACAAAACGCTCACGCTTCATTTACTATAGATAACAAGTTAAGATGATTCACTTTGAATCTACATTTTATACTAACCTGTGGAATCTAGCTTTAATTCTTTTTTCCTTATTTCATCCCCGAGTTGACACTTGTCGAGTGCCTGAAATGAGAGCAACAAAATTCGTGTGAGAAGCTTCCTTTTGCTATCTGCAGAAACACAGAAAGAAACAAGAGCCAACGAACCTCCCAGATTTGGTCATCACCGTATTCCTCGAGAGGGTCCAAGTTACTACGAACCGTGCCTTCAAACATGGTTGGTTCTTGAGGTATGATACTTAGTCTGGAACGCAAGTCGTGCAGCCCAATGGTCAAGATGTCTATTCCGTCTACCCTGATTTCTCCGGCCGTAGGTTCCACTATCCTAAACAGCGTTTGAATGAGAGTGGATTTGCCACATCCTGTTCTTCCAACAATTCCCGTTTTCATGCCTCCTGGAAAAGTGCATGTCAATCCACGCAGCACCATAGGCAAATGTGGCCCGTATCGTACCTGCAGATTACAGATGGTAATCTCTCCACGAGAAGGCCATGATTTCTCAGGTCGAGTTGATTCAATCACAAGAGGTGGTTCACTGGGGATGTCTATGTATTGAAGCATTCTCTCCACGGATATCATTTTATTTTCAAGATCGCAAAGTGTCCAAATTAAAGTTGCTTGCAGGCTATTTAGATTGAGTGCATATGTAACCGCCAATCCTGCAAAGCCTTCAAGAAGCAGAATGCCAAGAAAGACACGGGAGATTTTTAGTTGTGACTATGAATCAAAATAAAAACACTGATCAAAAGGGCGGTGACTTACTTGGATTAATGACTCCTTCGGGCATAGAAACTAAGATAACAAGTGAAAGCGCAAATGCGACAGTGGATAAGAGATCAAGACGGAAGCAGAGCCACTCCATTGCAGAAATGGAATGGAACCTCAGCCGAGAATAACAATCGTTAAGTCTCATGATGTCATTGCGGAATCTTGGTTCTTGATCAAAGCTCCTGATAGTTGTTATCCCTGAAAGTGTTTCGGAAAAATGCTGCACCAAAGGCGATCTGCTTATTCCAGATAGTCTTGCGAGTTCCCGTGCCGCAGATATGTAATATTGCTGCATACATATGTTAAATCAATATCAAGACTTAGGTGACCTCAAGAAATTTAGTACGAGTTATATCAATAATGATCGCATTAAGTCTCCTTGATTATTTCATTGTGATTTCATGAGCTATACAAGCCAATGTATGAAGCTAAGCTTTAATCTAAGTTTGTCGGTGTTATGAGGAATACCCGATACCAGGTGCATGCAGCGATGACAGGGATGAAGACAATAAGGACCTGCCAAGCAACCTGTCCCATCACTCCAATAATCCCCAAAATGTTTACAGCAGTAATAGCAAGATTTGAAAATTGACTTGGTAATCTCAAATCCACGGCACTTTGGTCTGTAGAAGCCTAAATCAGGATTGAAACCACAGTGATCAGAAAAGAAGTTTGCAGGATAGTTTTTGGTATTGTCATTAAACATCGAGCAAATAAGCATAGATAGTTCTTACCCTATTCAAAATTCGGCCGATGGGGGTGGCATCAAAGAATGACATGGAGGCACGGAAAATCCGAAGATGCATTTGATTGAAGAGTTCAGTAGCTATCTTGAAACCAGTCATCGCAGCCAGCATTGCTCTAACAAGTATGCAGAAGGAGCTCGCAGCGGCTAGAACTACATAGACTATAATCAATGTAGAGCCACTCACTGGAGGTTTCACATCCTTAGAAACAGGAGTTACCCAAGCCATCCAATAGTTGCTCCCGATGTTTAGGAGCTGAAAGAGAATCTGTACAACCAATATTATAGGCACAGGTGCTCCTCCATACGCCAGTGCCATATACTTTTGGTATACAGTGAACCCAACTTTGCCTTTCTCCCTCTCTTCTTCTTGAACTAGTTGTCCTCTTGGTGTAGCCAAATCATCCTCTTGTTTTTCTTCATCATTGGAAACTTTGTTTTCTTTGCTTGTAGTTGATTGTGCTGAAGCAGATCCTTTTTCATATGAATCAACTGTTGCTAAGGCATCAGTGTGAGCTCCTACAAGTTCCATGAAATCGGTTCCTGAGTCCAGAATTTCATTGTACTTTCCCGCTTGCGTGATTTTCCCATCTTTCATGACCTATCAAAATGATTATTTGATATCATAAATATGTGATAGGATAATGCATTGGAAAGATGGTAGCGCAAACAAGTCCCAAACCAGTATAAGATCAGCTTCAGGCAGGAATTCAAGTTGATGAGTTACGTATATGACTGTCTTATTTCTCAGAAGCCCCAGCAGGACTTCCTGTTACAGAAAACGATAAGCGTGAGAGATCATATCAAAAATACATAGTCGCAGCCAGCACAAAGTAGAAGGTAAGAGTCTTTGTAACAGATAGAAAAGAAAATGATTATTACCTTGAAGATATGTGATCCAGTATGAGCGTCTACTGCGCTAAAAGGGTCATCAAACAGATAGATATCTGCGTCTTGGTAAAGAGCACGTGCAATCTGTATCCGTTGCTTTTGTCCACCGCTTAGATTGATACCTCTTTCCCCAATAACCGTCTGATCACGGAACGGAAGTATCTCCAAGTCCTTGTTCAAAGAACACGCTTCAAGCACCCTTTCGTACCATTCTCTATGCATTGGCTTACCAAACAGAATGTTCTCTTCGACCTTGCCACTCTGGATCCAAGGCGACTGTGCAATGTATGCCTTTCTTCCACAAACCTTCAGATTTCCAGATATTTTGGGAACTTCACCCAGTATGGATGAGAGTAAGCTTGATTTACCCGAACCAACAGTACCACAAATAGCGATGTTCATCCCACGAGGGATTTTGAAACTTATGTCTCTCAGCATTGGGATGGGAGAAGAGTCATCCCAAGAAAAAACACCATTGCTGACTTCCACATTCATTTTTGAACTTCCACTAGGAAGTCTCTCTACACCATCTTGCTGCAAATCATCAAGGCAAAGAAAAGATGCAATCCTATCAAGCGATACCTTTGTCTGAACAATCATGGAGATTGTATCAGGAAGTTTGTATATCGGAGTTTGCAGAATTCGAAAAGTTGCAAGAGCAGCTATTATCTTTCCCGATTCAAGAGGAATCTTCAGAAGCATACAAGCGCCAAAAGCTGTTGCAGAAACGAAAGAAGGTGCAGCCCATAGCACAGAGCTGATAGCCGCTGAGTTATACACGAATTTCTTAAGCCAGCCTGCTTCAATGGATCTAAGGTCAAGAATCTTATGAAGAAACTTCATCTCCCATCCCTGAAGTTTCAGAATCCTCATGTTCAGTAAGACCTCCGATGTTTTCTTCATCCTGTTATCTTTAGACTCCATTAAATTTCCCTGAAACTTTTCTTCCAACTTTGCCAAAGGAATATTTCCCAGCATAACTAAAAATGTTGCAGCAAAAGCTGCAATGGATCCTAGCCCGAGGCTTCTGTACAAGATCAATAAGGCTAAATTGATTTGTAAGACAAGTATCCATGGATCATGCATATACCAACTAAAAGCACTGATTCTCTCAGCATCTACTGTCATGAGATTTATTATCTCACCACTAGTGTGTCCTTGCTTCGAATAACAGGGAAGGGTCAAGCCCTTTTCGTAGATCATCGAGACCAGGACCGATCTCATTCCAATCCCAGCTTTCTGCAACCTAAAGTACCAATTCCTCCGCGCTTGGCATTCTACCAGCTTAGCAACAAAAAAAGTTGTTACTAGAACAACTCCTTCGTTTGTATATTGTCTTTGACCGTTCAGGTACTGAACAAAAGTATCCATGAGATACGGTGCTACGTAACAAGACATCGTGTAGACAAAAGCAAACAGAGTTGACAAGACAATATCTCGCCAAACTGAAAAGTAGAGTGCCATAATAAGCTTAAACAAGGTGATCTTTCTTTCACCATTGTCCCATTCAAGCTTATTCCTAAATACCCAAAATAACTTCTCAGCTCTGTCATTATCGTCAACTTGAGGAACGTCCTCCATGTCTATGATTTTCTCGTTTCCTAAAGCAATCAAATGACTCATCCAAGAGAAACTCACATGGCTTAGAAATCCAGCGTTCGAAAAAGGTGTAACAACCTCATCATCCCCTTCGGCCTTATCCAACTGCACACTAGTCGCCGCACTAGATTCAGCTCCATTCAAGAGAGGTTCATCGAGTAAGTTGATCCTTTCACCTTCTCCTAGCTTCTGCAAACATGAATAGCAGAGAAATAACCCCACACTAACGGCCAATACATCAGACAATAAAAGCTGAAATGACACCAGTTCTTGCTTCTTGTGTAGAGCAATGTCTACCAAAAGACGGTAGCAAGAAAACATAAAATAAAAAACCCACCAGGCTCTTAGCAAAAAAATAAACTTTTGATCCTGAGAATCGGGGGATAGACCACGGAGGTACAAAGAGATGGCACCCCAAGAAAGGGCAGCAAACAGAAGATCCAAGAGATTCATCAGTTCGCTGAAATCCCAACCATTTGTATGCATGTGGAAGCAACTTAACAGCAACAACACAGAATTCAAGGCAGTCAAAGTCTCACAACATATGACGACCAGTTTATTGTACTTTAAAGACACATCCTTAAACCTCTCATTCGTGAAACCATCACTACTTTCACAAGTCACTCCTTTCTTGTAAACACAGGAACCAAACATAACAAGCAACAAAAGAAGATTCAAGAAAATAGAGAACATTGGAAAGTATTTGGACTCAAGGAGAAGAAAATCGATAGAATTTTCCATTGCGTAATCCTGTTTCATTAGGCAATGGATACGAGAAAAATGATCAAGTCTCTCAAGATTGACTATATATATAGACAACTGGGTCAATAAATATATTATTTGGAAGAAAAAATCGTTGAGTGGAGAATATATTATATAATGCCATGACGCCGCATAACGTCAACCCGTGAACTTTTTAATGTTAAAACTCACGTTCGCAGAAATTCATATGTAATTTCTCAGCACAATACTTCGAAACTTCCTGAAACAAGCCAAGAAGACCTGGTGCTGTAGTTGCTTTACCGCTTTTTCTACAACAATTTACAACAGAAACAGATGACACTTACAGAAGAATAGGTAATTGTAGCAAGCAATCCTTATTCTTTCTGGTCTTGTTGTCATTTCCTAAAAAGCTGTAGTAACTAGTAAGCAAAACAAAACTCAAGTCGATGAGAAATCTTCGGTTTATTCCAAACAGTCTGATCACGGAAATCATGGTTTTACCAAATAACACTTACATACTAAACATATCTTAAGTCTCTGCTAATCAGAAACCAACCACAGGAAACTCCACTAAACAGCAATTAGAGTTTCCGAGTTTACTTTCAAATCCCATCTTAATCAAACTATCTTATAGAGACAAATGATCTGATTATGGAAACAGCATCCACTAGCCATCGCAATATCATATGTTCTCCAGCTTCGATAACAGGAGAAGCCGAGAACTATGAGAAGCCATAAACAACAACCAAAAACAAAGACTTTTTCAAATTACATAATCCGACCATTCAGATATATGCGATGTCTGGTCCATAGTCAGACCAGGAATCTTGTCATGCTTTTTCGGATTATCTTTACCACCAAGCAATCTCGCCGGATTTCCCACAGCCGTCGTACGCGGCGGCACGTCCTTCAGCACCACCGATCCAGCGCCGATCTTAGCTCCTTCTCCAATGGTAATATTCCCCAGAATACATGTCCCAGCTCCAATCAAAACCCCATCGCCGATCTTCGGGTGCCTGTCTCCACACTGTTTCCCCGTTCCTCCAAGCGTAACGTTATGAAGAATCGAAACGTTGTTCCCCACCACCGCCGTCTCACCAATAACGATAGCAGTAGCATGGTCGAGCAAAATCCCGGTTCCAAGTTTAGCTCCAGGGTGAAAATCAACGGCAAAGGCCTCTGATACTCTGTTTTGGATCAACAAAGCTAAGACTTTTCGGTTCTGCATCCAAAGCGCATGAGCAATTCGATGCGCTTGGCAAGCGAGGAAGCCCTTAAAGTGTAGGAAACAATGGACGTAGCTAATACAAGCTGGATCTCTTTCTTTAACCGCTAACAGATCTTGCTTCACAGATTCAACAATTTCTGGATTTTCGTGAAGAACACCGGAGAACAAATCGAAAAGCGTGTTGCTTGGAAGATTCAAATTGCTGAGTTTAACCGATAAGGTATTAGCTAACGCCGCTTCTAACGATCGCTGAGAAACAATGGAAGCGTGATAATAGCCGGAAACAATAGGTTCTCTCTGGATATCAGATTTGGCTTCTTCTCGAATTTTGGCCCAAACATCGTCAATTTCGGCGTCTCGATCGAGATCTTCCACAATCGGACGGGTGTGAATGGTTCTGGTCTGATTCCCGTTGAAGGAAGCTCGATCCGGATAACCAGAACGGAGATAATTGGAGTAACGGAAGCCAGATTCATCATCGTGAGACCTGAGATTTGAATCGCGAAGAGAAATCTGAGATTTGCCAGTTCGGCACGTGTCGATGCACGCAGCCATTGGAGGAGATGAAGAATCTTCGAGGTTATTTTTTTTGAAAGAAGAAGAGAACTTGGATGAAACAAAAGAAGGAAGAAGGAGAGAGGAAGAGTGGAGAAGATTGTTGTTGTGTGGAGAAGATGAACGGAGCATATATAGAGAGATTGAGAAGTGGCGGCGACTTGTGACCGGTAACATTGCAATTTTTCTCGGGACAACTCTTTTTTTTTTGTTTTTTTCAAAACGGAAGGATGTAAACAATTTATATTTCGGAGTTTTCTATTTCGCTCCCTAAGATTTGTTTCCTTTTTTAAATCAAATCCTAATTTCTTTGTTAAACCAAATGTCTTTACTCTTGTCCAGTGTACACTGGCCACTGTCACTGGCAAAATATGGATATTTATTTTCTTATGAGATTTTTTGCCTTGGATTCTTACATTTTACAGTCTTGTGTTGTGTCCATCGTTTCAAGAGCGCACGTCCCAAATGCCACCAATTCAGAAAATGGTGTCCGAAATGTCACTTAGAGAAATTTTAATTTTGGAATGATTTATTTTTAATTCAGAAAATAGGTTAACTACTAAAGAACCAGATGTTTTAAACAAAATTACATATCCTACCACTTAACCAGATATGGTTTAATCAATTAAACCGCACCTAACCAACTTCCCAATTAAACCCGTAATAAATTAAATTAAACCGGATTTTAATTGAATTAGACTGGTGCGAACCAATCAATTCATCAATTTACACCGGTTCACCCTAATAAAACTGTCTCTTCACCTTTTTCTTTTATCAGATCCACATCCAAGACCCAACCCTTGGAATCGAAAAAAGAACAACTCGCTTTCGGATCGCTCTCCTCTCTCAACATGGCGAAAATGGCTATCATGAGAGACAATAGAGGGGTTTATGAATCAACCAGAAATCGAAGGAGGAGGAAGAATGAAGCAGAAAAAAGGAGGAAGAAACGATGGGAAAAATGTAGAAGAAGAAGATCAAGAAGAGGAAGAAAGAAGGAAGAAGAAGAAGGAAGAAGAAGAAGAGGAGAGGAAGATGAGGAAGACGGCGAGAAGGAAGATGAAGAAGATGAAGAAGAGGAAGAAGAGAAGGAAGAGGAGGAATCCGAAGAGGAGAAGGAAGATGAGGAAGCGGAAGAAGAAAAAGAGAAAGAAGAAGGAGAGAACGAAAATGACTTGTTAGAGGTATGTACTATGATTGATAAACGGTTAAAGATGTCGATATTGTTAGGTATAATTTCTTGTGTTCATTTGAATGTTGAATGAATGGGATGGTGATTTAATTGGAAAATTGTAAGGTTCATTTAGAATATATTGGGACATATAGAACAACTGTGCACATTTTTTTGTCTTAGAAAAATTGGTACAAGTATAACAATTAGTGTTCGAACATATAGATCATTCTGTTATTCGGAAAACTGGAACAACTGGAATAAGTAGAATAACTGGATAACTGGAACATCTGGATTAACTGGAACAACTGTGATTATTTACCTAATAAATTGTGTTTGAAAATTTAAGGATAAGGATGATGATGATGAGGAGGACACACGCCAGTGCCGCGAAAAATTGTTCTTTGGTAATAGTGAATACAAAGAAGACTTGCAAGATGTCCACTAGGTGTAGTGTGACACAAGTGGTGAAGGAAATCGAGGATGAATTTTCTATTGCTTTGGATTGGTTCAAGAGACATGATCAGTTTAAGCATATATTTCATATGTACCGTGAGCCAAATCACATGCTGCAAGGGATGTGGATGCTTCTCCTCCGAACCGCACAAACGGAGCAAGAAAAGGAGTGTTGGTTTGTTGTGAATGGAGTATCCGTGAGGTATTCCATTAGGGAGCATGCGTTGTTGACAGGTATGAACTGTCATAATTATCCTCCTAATTGGATGAAACTTGGGGATACAAAGTTTGTGGAGAAGATCTTTAAGAAGAAGAAGGGGATAAAAATATCGAATGTGAAGAAGAAGTTGGTTGAGCTGAAGGAGAAGAGAAATCTTGAGAGGAAGAAGGGGACGTTCTTAAAACTCACTATCTTGTATTTTTTAAGCAAGATAGTTCGACCTAAATCAAAGAATGATGCAAAAATTGATGATTTCCTACTTCGGATGGTAAATGATGTGGCTTTGTGTGAGACTTTTCCTTGGGGGCGGTTCACATTTGATGATAATCTGAAGGAGATTATGAGGTTTCTCAAGAATTTTAAAGGCGTAGTGAAGCCTAATCATCAAGCCGCCTTTAATGGATTCATCATTCCTCTTAAGGTAACTCTTTATTGGCTCTCTTGATTGATATTAATTCATTTAAATAATTACTAATTTGTTTAATGTTGTAATATATTGTGTAGGTTATTGCATTTGAGTGCATTCCTCATCTTGGCCGCAAGTTTAGAGAAGTTGTTCCAGCTGAGAAAGATTGTCCTCGGTTGTGCAAGCACAAGTTCTCCGAAAGTTGTATGAAAGGTTTTCCATTGGAAGACATTAATGCAGAGCTTGGAAGCACGAAGGTTAGAATTTGTGAAATTATTAGTTATGTTGATATTTGTTAAAATTTTGAGTGATATAAAATTTGTTCTCTGATTTTCATATTGTAGGATATCATGAGCATCCTGGAGGCGGACGAAGATGAGAAACAATTGTTGGAAGAGATCGTTCCTTATACTGATGATGATGGGACAGGAATTAGAGATACTCTTGTCGAAAGTTGGGTTCAGCTCAGTGTTGATAGGAAGAAAATATGGTGGAAAGATCTGTCAAAAGGCGGACTTGGTGGCCGTCAGTGAAAGAGTCCCTAAGGAAGGAGTGGAGATGGTGTTAACAGTGATGGTGTTCCTCGAGGAGCTAAGAATGTTATATTAGAATCCCTAGTTCGTGAGCTTAAGGAAATGATGGAGAAGAGCTTGGAGGATGTGAAGCATCAACTTGCTGTCATGGATAACCGATTAATGAAACTAGAAGATTTTATTGAAGCGGTTGAGTTAGTTCCGGAACATCGTAGGGGTGAGTATTTTGATATAGTTGTGTTTTAGAAGATCTTTTTCGAAAAAGATGAGAAGAGAGAGATAAAGAAACGGAAGAATGGAATGGATTCGGAAAAAGAAGAGAAGAGAGAGATAAGAAGGGAAAGTGAGTAGCTTTTCAGAATTAAATATATGTGAGTGTTGACTAAAATGCCAAAAATTGACCAATAAAAACTAATGTTGTGGACCCCAGCTGAAACAATCACGTAGATGTCTTCACTAGTTGTTCAGTTGATCAATTTTCTACACAGTTGGATTAATGGGAGTTTTGATTATTTCTAGTTGGACCTTATCATAAGCTGCTAATTTCTAGTTGGACTTTTGATTTTTCTCAATACATTAACACGTTGGACCTTTTCATATAACATAAAAATCAATTCTACGTTTTCACATAATTTTCTTTAGAATTGTGATAATTTACTTGGAAACATATAGTTTGTGAGAGTGTTTTGAGTTAAAACTATGATTTTTAACAATATAATTTACTTTAGTTTGCAAAATTAGTTTCTAATAACATAAATTTAGTTTGTAACGATATAATTTACTTTATGTAGTGTTCTTAGTTTTAAATTTGTTAATAAATATATAAATTTTTTGAATGCTTGTAATTGGACATAGTTGGACTTAGATGGACCATATAGTACAATAAGAAATCGTTACAAATCCGAGAATACAAATACAGATACAAAACAAATCAAATTCCCTCCTCTGGCTCCAACCACCTCTCCAAGTTTATGCTAGAAGTTCGGACGTTACTCCTCTTCCGAGGATATTCTCCTATAGATGGAAACCGCTTTTCTTGGCTTCTTCCCTGTTTCTTCTTGGCGGTAAAACAACTAGTTCTTGAATATCTGCAGGAACACTCCAGTTAGACTCATGTGGCACCACATAAATCGTCTTGCAATATGCCAATACCCAATTCTCAATCAAGTAATATTTCGAGCATACATCATGGATATGGATATTCTCTGATCTATCTTCTTGCCTCGAGAGGAAGCTAACTGCAGCAATAGCATGGACACACGGATACTTATCAATATCAAAACACTTGCAAGAACAACTTTTCATTTTTAGGTCCACCAAATAAGTCTTCCCATCGATCCCAATAACATTGTATTCAAGGAAGTAGCTATTTATCTCAATCACCTTTAATTTGGCTGCATTTGCACATCTTAAGTGCATTTCGTTCTCCACAAAAGGTACCAATTTTGATGTGTTCGGTGCACCAGCAGAATCTTTCCTATGATTGTTGAACCACTCAGCAAATTTCTCAAGAATTATATCAATCATAGTCAAGAGGGAATACTTTCTTGCTTTCTTAAACACGGAGTTCAATGATTCTGCAGAGTTGCTTGTATCTAGGTTGTACTTGTCTTCTTTAAAATGACACCTTGTCCATTGTTCCAGCCCAATACTTTTTTTCCAAATACTCAACAGCTTTCGGAAACCTATTCCTAAATTCACTATACTCTCTGTCGAACTCATTCTTTGTATAAGCATGCGCGCAAACCATGAATTGTATCTTAGCTAGATCCTTGTCTTTCTTCACATGGGATCTCACGTTTTGAGATAAATGCCAAATGCAGTGTGCATGCAGTGCTCTTGGATACACCGCAGAAACTGCCTTGATGATGCTTTGGTGCCTATCGCTAATAAAAACCAATCACTTACATGTTGTTTTTTTCCTCTTAAGGCAGTGGAGTATGAACAATTCAAACCAATTTTTCTTAGAACCACATTCGCAATGCTTTTAGGAGCTGGGGTCTCCATTTGACCTGGATAGTCTTCATGCAAAATAGATGCTACTAATCTTGGTGTGCCTTTCTGTTGACTACTTGTTGTCGAATGACGACGCATTGAATGCATCTTTCTATGTACTCGACAGTGAAAAGTTCTGAATTCTTGTTTTTTGCAACTCTCAAATACCATTTGCAACCTTCGGAGCTTGACGACATCTTAGCATAACTCGCTCCTTGTCGATTTAATAGTTTTGTACCCAAAACAGTTCTCATTTCAGTTTTCAGAACCAAATCATGCACTGCTTCCTTAGAAGAAAATTCTTGATCTATTTCAAGACCCGCACCATCTTCCCATTCATTAACATATTGACTTTCTTCAACACCATGTGGAACCTCAAGAATTTCATGCCAAACATCCAAACCATTATTCTCATTGTTATCAATCAAAGCTAACCGCATCCCTTATATCATTCCTTTCTTCAATGACATCATTCTCCATCTGCTCTTCAATTATCCACCCTTCTTGCGGTTCTTCTTCTTCTTCTATTTCATCCACTCTCGGAATAGTAGGGATCCCTCTATTTTCTACATCACCAACTCTACTATAATTCACACCAAATGAACTTCTTTGTTCCGCTTCGGAGTTTTCCTCACCTCCCCGATTATTTTCAACACCTTTCAATAACTCCACCCAAAAAATAGGTCTAAATCCATCCTTATCCACTGAAGTTAAATAAACATATACATCCTCGTCATCTACAATCTTTGCCTCTTTTCGAGTTTGACATTGATCAGAACTCAATTGAAGCTTCTTTAACATATCATCAATTCCAATCTTCCTACAAATCTTATCAACCAACACTGCATCGTTACATCCTCCAAAGATGACATCTTAATCGCTATACCTATTAGACTATTTTTTGAAATCCATTCATGCTCTTCCGAATAGTGGCCTCCATAATCGAAATGTATGTTTGTGTGGCTGATCTTCTTCATGACCTCCTGCAAATAAAACAAAATTAAATACATTTCCAAATTACACAGTATGCAGTTGTACCATTTGTACTAGTTGAATCACTACCTCACACTTATTCTATTCGTACCAATCGGATATTTAACAATTAAATTCACCAAATTATAAATTTTGATAACTCATTCTACCATCAAAGATGATAATTAACCAACTGTGATACCCAAATAAGATATTTCAAATCAAATCTCATTACTCAATTGTACCTTTAATATCAGTTTTATTACTCTCAGTTGTTCCATTTCTACCAGTTGGACTTCGTATATTACCCAGAAAATTTTTGTTATTGTTTTCTCGAATGCAACACGATTCAACAACATCTTTATTCGATTAATAACCTATGAAAATATACTTCATTGTCAAATTACATTTTATGTGAAATTGTCAAACAACCATTCATTCAATCTCGGCATGCATTCATCAATCAATCGAAATCATAACAAATTCATTCTAAATTTGAAACAAAAATATACGATGACTATTGGAATCAATGGTAGGCACCTACCACAAACTACGCCGGCGATGACTACGGCGAGAGAGGTGTCGACTTCGATTCGTTTCGCCGAAGAACAACATTGAGCACGTGACCGTGATTCGTGTGGATTATTTGGAGCGAGCGTGGGGAGCAGGATCCAGAGCAACACAATTCAAGGGAGCTTCCTCGAATCTAGGTGAGCATCCAATCCAGGTGAGGAACCAGCTCCAGCTCGAGGAACAGAGCTTTTGTTTTGTCGGGATCGACTTTTGTGTCCGAACCGTAATATCCGGAGAATGAGCTAATTGAATGAGCTCAATTCGATAATAATTCAAGAACCGAGTTCAGATCAGATCGAGCTGAGAGGAGAAGAAGATTCAATGCCACTCATTAAGGGTATTTTAGGATTTTCATTATCTCAATGGCACACAGATTTCTGGGTGGCATGAAATCATATTTTCTTGCCAAACATGGCATTTCAGCCATTGATTCAAGTTTCAAGTAAGTTAATATTTTTCGGTTTTTATTAATTTGATAAACATATAGTATTACTCAACGTATTGATAACATTTTAAAAACAAAAACAATTATAATATGGAAGGAAAAAAAAATGTAATGTAACAACGAATATTTAATTTTAAATTTAAATACAAATTTAATTTTTGTCTTTCATGTGGCTATTATTCTGTATGTGAATCAGAATCACATATTATTCTTAGGTTTTTTTAAAAAAATGTGTAAATTATTTTGAATAAACGTTATGGGAGTCTTTTCATTTTCTATTGGGCGATTGAATTTTTCAAAATTCAAGAACATATGTCGACAGTCAGTGGTAATAGAATATCACATGTTCTTTATCGTTTAATTGTGGTCTGAGTTTTTGTGTATATATATATTATTTGCGGAGTGAAGCTCATCACATGTTTTTTTGCTATACCTACTTTTTGGTTACCATCAACCATCTTTTTTTTTTTGGCAAATAGTTTACCATCAACTCATCACTTTTGTTGTTTATCTATTTTAAATGATAACGACTAAGAAAATAAAACTATCTCAATGTAAAATCTTTCTTATTTGAGTGTAATTAACGTGAATACAATGCAAGTACAATGCATGCACTGATGCAATTTATTATGATAATCATTTTTTATTAAAAAAAAAAGCTCGAAACAAATGCCATAGAAGTTATTAATCTAATTTTTCACTGCCAGAATCTACATATATGAACCAAGATATACACATGTATACGAACCCTTTTTGCTAAATATATGTAGGCCTTTTATAAATATATTTCCAGAATAATTTGAACCAACCTTGGTACTTTTATATAATAAAATAAAAATAAATAAGAAGAAAAGTGAAGTTATCAAAAAAAAAAAAAATGACGTATGTAATGACATGACTTAGTTTGTCTATAGATCCGTGAAGCCATCGTCCTCTTATATCCAAGCCAAGGTCAGCTTAATCATCTCTCTCTCTCTCTAATAAACTGAATAGCTTATAAATGTTTTCATTTTTCAATCGATGTATAACCTTCTTTTGACTTGAAAATGACATCCTCAGCTTATATATTAAGCAAAGTTAATAGGCTAGTAGCTACTAACTAAATTATATCCAAGTGAGATGATGATGTAGAAAATTATGGTTATGTTTAGAATCAATTATTTTACTCTATATGTTCAACTCTCTGTGTTCCTCTATTCTTAGAGTACGTTGAATGTACATCTCGATGGGTTTAAGAAAAATATCTTAGTTTAGAACTGGCATGGCAAACAAGGAGAAAAAACAATTGTATTTTTTTTTTAACAATTGGTAAACAAACAAAAATCAGAACAATGAGGACCCCTCCAATTATTTTCCAACAATTATGAGCCTCATCAATAATATACTTTGTTAAAAGCCTAAAACCAAAAAAAAAAATGGAACTTATGTTTTTCTTTGGTCTTGTGAGTGAGTATATTTTGTTTCCTTTCAATTTCAGCCACTGAATAGACTGTCTCTTCGAGTGTTGAAAACACACCACTCTGTTTACTTGATTCTTCTAATGTAGCGATGTTGGTTTTTCGATTGAGATTAGTGAACAACAAGACTTAATTAGAACAAACCAACTCTGATTTGAAGATATTATCTCGTATAAATTACAACTAAAAATTATGGAGTCAAGATAAACCAGGGTTTAACCATATCGTTGATGCAAATATGATTTGACTGCTCACTTAGCAAATAATATACAACACCCAATACCCATAATGGCGATACTTGAAGTTTTATGATAGAATCTGTTTCGTAAGTATTGAGTTATTGAAGCAGACATTATGTATGATTACAGTAGTATTGTTTGGAAAAGTAATATACTTTTATTCGAGTTTTTTTTTAAGAAAAATCTATAACCAAAATAAACTAAATAATGGACGGTCCACATTGGTATATCGTGGGAATATGCCTTGACTTTAGCGACTATTATAAACTGGCACATCATTGTCTCTTCCACTTAATTAATTTCAATTTTGGCGACTATTCTTTTTTTTTTTCTTGGTCGAGATGATCCTACAATGAAAGTAATTACTTGCTATACCAAATCCGTTTCCTTTAGAATTAAAATAATCATATGATTGTATGTATGACTGTATGATGAGAAACTATATTCTTCAAGTTTAATATTGGGAGTTGAAAATTTATGCATAATGCCAAATTAAATCTCCATATATACAACTGGGAAACAACAAAATGCTAAATAATTTAAAGATTTTGATCATTTGCCTATTAAGATATTAAATTTGGATGCTTAAAAAATGTAAAGTATGGTTTCAACTTTCAAGGAAATTGTCATCAAGTAGTGACTCCAATAGCCTCGGGGCCAAGCATTCTCTTAGCTCAAAATAGCCCAATCTTCTCTTCTTATATGTGGACAAACTAGTAGTGTTGATTAGGTTCTATAGCTTCAGGATAAGACGACAGATCTCCTTGATTTACAAGTTAAATAGTTGGAATTTTTTACTCTTCATCTTGAATTTCATACTTTGACATATGCAATGAAACTGCCTTAACAAAAAAAAAAACAAAAATCAAATATACTCACAATTTGTAACGGATTCTATGAATATGATTAAGATGATGTATAATCTTGACGACTAGTTTGGCTTTTGCTTCATAAGTTAATAAGTTGGCAGACCTTTTGAGTTTTTTCCCTGGCTTCAACCTAATCTAGCAGCCGAGAGAGAAATATAAAAAGGAGCTCGTAAAGCTCACACGAGAAATTTAGTTGGCAATTCTATTTCTTGTTGGTTATAATATGATCCGTTGAATGTATATTTGAATAATCATAAATGAAATGTATTTCTTGAGTTTGTGGTGGATAAACTTGTGCATCAATTATAACAATGAAGTCGCTTTCAAGATTCCAACCTCTTGATTTTTAAAAACTAAAGTTGTGTATCTTATTCATACTTATATTCAATATAAAGATTCCACTTAAATACAAAAAGAACAAAAAAAGCCATAATCATAATAGCGACTGCATAACAATTAGTAAAAACAAAATCAAATTCCTTTGAACTTGCTTAATTGCGGATATGTTCATCAACTAAGAACCAATCATGTCTAAAGATTCCAACTTTGCTAGGACCAGATAATACACTTACATTTTCATTACAGAGGGTCTCAAAAAGATGATACAGGGCTTACCAGTTCTAAGCAATGTGGTTGATCTGAAACAACTCTATTCCTTGAAAGCAAAAGTGCCCATCACATCTGAGGAAGAAAAAACACTTTGGTTAAGAACAAGCATCAAGATCTTGATGACCAAAAAGGAAGATTGTAATTTGCTGCACAATATTCAATTGGAGCCTAACTAAATTAGAAACATCAGTATTCAGAATACAGGAAAAGTAAAGAGCTTTCTTTAGTTGGTTACCATAGTAGTTACGCTTGTTCTTCAGAGCTTCACCTCGACATCAACACCAGCAGGAAGATCAAGTTGCATCAAAGAATCGATAGTTTGAGCAGTCGGGTAGAGAATATCAATCATGCGCTGGTGTGTCCGGATCTCAAAATGAAACCTAGCATCCTTGTGAACGTGAGGAGACTTGAGAACACAATAGATACGCTTCTTAGTTGGCAATGGAACAGGACCCATCGTCTTGGCGTTGGTATTTCTCGCAGCATCAAGTATCTGCTTGCATGAGTCCTCAATAAGAGGCACCCAATATGATCTAAGCTTGATCCTAATCTTCTGCTTTGGCGCCATCTGTTAACAAAAACACATCAAATCAACTTAACCAAAAACAAAAAATATATAAATCTCCACAAAATCACCCAAACACAAACTCTGATGTGGCAAAATAACATTCCTAGGTGATAAAGATTTCAATTTCACACTTGTAGGTAATCAACCGTAGTAAAGTGTACTTAGAAAACACCAAATTTGCATATCAATTTGTAGGAGTGAAGGAATATACCTTATCTGCATCTACACTGATCGAGGAAGAGCTCGGAACCTGAATCACACAAAAAATGAGTATTAAGAGAATTACAATCACAATGTGTGTGCAAACAATCGAAGAATTCGAAAAATGACAGAGAGCGTACCTCAGCGGCAGGTTCATCGAGGATTTCTGGAGCTGGATCTAGGGTTTCAGGAATCGCGAAAACCTTCACGACGGAGGGTTTACAAAGGACGGAGGAAGTAAGCCCGCCATAGGTAGAAGAAGATGGAAGCAATGAGGACAGAGAGACTTTAGGTCTGGTAGAAGAAGGCGAAGAGTTTGGAATGACGAAGGAGGGCAATAGAAACGAAGATACAGTAGAAACCGCCATGGAATCTGGAAACGAGAATCGATTTCGTCTTCCTCTCAAGGCTCAAGGTTGTCTAGTTTCTTCTTCGTCTCGAGGGTTATCCATTTTATCCAAAACCTTTTTCTGTTTTTTTTTTAAATGATGAGATATTATTTATTTGAAGCCCATTTAATAAATCAAAAAGGCCTACGCTTCATATATATTTGGCCCAATATAAAAGTCCAGTAATACATGACTCAGTGATGTGATCATGTCAAAGTGTTCCCGAACAATGAATGTGTGTGTGTACTCAGTCGTCGATATCACAAAGGCAAAAAGTCACGAACCAATGGAAAATTAAGAATATCCTCATTTTTTTGTACTTTTTGTTTGGGATACATGGAACTGTATAATTATATGACATAATATATAATTTTATAATGAAAACTAGCTAGTGGAAAAAATAAGGATGCTCTATGAAATATTGAAGAGTGTGTTGTTTTTTGTAATCACACAATTTCTTTTGGAGAACAAAATATTATAACCTAATGAAATAATAATGATAATAATATTCCAGTCTTTTTTGCATCTCTTTCTCGTGGATTGTAATCTAAACAATGTCTTTGATTCTTTCTCTTTTTTAGGGGAAAATATCTTTGAAAATTCAACTCACAAAAATTCGTGAAATAGATGGAAAAAAAGTGGAAGACAGGATTACTACTACTTGACAAATAAAACCCCATCAAATATGAAATGAATGTGGAAAAATTGGACGTATACGACAATTGAGTCGCAGATAAATATTCAATAAAATAATCCTAAAGCATAAAATAATATTAATTTAAATCCAAAAGACAATATCAAGGAAAGAGTGGATAGATCTGCAGAGTAGAACTTCGTAATTTTTATTAATATATATGGCAGATTTGAAGTTCCAAGTTTTGATTTTTGATGATAATGATTATATTCACTATACAAATTACAACCATTATTCAATCACCTATGAATGCATTTTTCTTTTATCTTTAATCTTAACATGTTGTCAAAAAAAAACATGTTTGATCCATCATCTCACACCGAAATACAAGTTATTTCCAGTACAATTTTTTTTTTAATACAAAAAAATACATAAACATGGCCTAACAATTATCATAACGATGTGGCCATGCAATTTAAAGAAAATGACTTAAACCAAAGAAAGAAAAAAAAAAAAAAAAAAAAAAGACAATGACATCTTCTAAATATTACTGTCCACACTCCCTCGCTCACTAATCACTATTCCAAGAGACCAATCATCCCTGCACAGTCGCTTCCATTCCATTTATATTAGTCTCAATGCCATTAGCATATATTCATCACTTACGATACTTATTTATCAATACCTTTTCCATTCACATACCATAAAGGTCATATATCGTTTGATGATTTTAACATATAGATCCGAATTACTATATCGATGTCAAAACTAATAACAAATTCGGAAGTTTTGAAATACTTTTTTTAAAAGAGTCACTTCCATAAAAGTTAAGCAACCATGTGCCAAAATGAAACAGAGACTAGTTGACACTTAAAAAATAAACAAAGAAGGAACACACAGATTATTTTTGATCCACATAATTTGGAAAATCACACTTTAGTCCACACGTGGCATGGAGCTTAAGAACAAATGGGGTAGTTTGGTAAAATCACCTCCAGATGCTCTTGGGCACAAATTCCCCCAATAACATAACTTGTATAAATACCAAAGCCGTCGAGTGTAAACTTTGCACTTTGCACTTTGCACAATCACTCTTAAATCCTGCTCATTCCTTATTCTTCTTATAATCTTCATCATTCACTCACAAAAAGCAAAGAAAAAATCAGAGAGATGGATCAAATAAAACCGGAGTTTCTTAAGAAATTGACGAAGTTCATAGTAGTTTTGATATGGGTTTTATCTCTTTTAGTCACTCACAACTTCTATATATATAGTTTCACGATTCAACTAGTAACGCATGCAGTAGATAAGAAGTACGTGTTCCTCCTCTGCAATGGTCTCTTAGTCTTTGTTGCTAAGTACTCTGGTTTGATCGTTTCGTCTAAACCAACTGATACAAATTTGAGTAATACCGATAAATCTTTTGATTACCGAGATTTCGAGAGTTACAATGCGATACTAGAGCTAGAGCATGAAAAAGCAACAGAGTCCTTTCTGGCGGAGGAGGATACAGAATATCAAGAAACCGAAGAGAGAGAAGAAGATGAAGATGAAGACGAACCATTAGCAGATAATGATCGAGAGGAAGAGTGTGATCTTGGTGAGGGATTTATAAAAGAGGAAGAGGATGAGAACGCAGGAGTGATGATTTCAACGGAGGGGGAGCTGAATAAGAAGTTCGATGAGTTCATTAGAAAGATGAAGGAAGAGCTTAGAATCGAAGCTAAACGGCATTTAATCCTTGTTTAGTTTTGTTTAAGTTTAATTGCACCCAATTTGCTCCTATAGAGCGAATTTTCTAGCTTCTTCTTCTACCTTATATACCTAAGCCTCTGTCTTAGTGGAATCTTTTTTCTTTTGTTAAATCTGATTCCCGCGTTACACTTTTTTATTTAAAAAAATCCCATTCAAATTCTTAATTTATACATTATGGAAATAATCAAGTTCATAGAGCACGAGAACTATCAAATTCGATTAATGATTACCATATGACTGACTATACAATTCACACACACACACACATATATATATATATCATATCGATCTCCATTATTAGTTCTATAGCCTAGACTGACGTACTACATATTTTTAGCTATGTGTTGTCTGCACCCGATAGTCTCGGGGAATAATGCTGTCTATGCACACGTGTACCTATGCATATCATTAATTGTCAATTAAAAACAAAACATATGGTGGATATCACAAATTTGATGTTTGGAAGGAGATGTGTGCTTTCATATAAACATGATATCTGATGGATTAAATAATTTCTAATTTCTTGGCTAGTTGATTCTAAATTTCTTGATCTGAGAACTTTTTGTATCGGTCGATAACAAAACATGGAAAAATAGTCAAATGTATCTCTCTTTACAGCTTGTGCCTTGATTCCGAAGCTTGGACCATGTGAATCTTCAATTCACGTACGGGCACATGGTAAAACTAAAATGTACACACGTAATCTACAACATTATGTAAAAAATGATTTGAATATAATAGTAGCTTCTTCTTCTACCTTATGTAAAGTTTCTCAAACACTTCTTAACTTTGTATAAAGAATAACTTTCTTTATTATGTTTAGAAAATAACTCAAAACTAAACTTTCAAAGCTCTTATGTTTAATGATATTGAATGGCTGCACCTTCTAAAGAAGATTGCCTACGTACCCTTTAGAAAGGATCAAGCCAATCACTTAGTTCTTAATTTTTGTCTCTCTAAAACTCATAAGTGTTACCACAAGTTGATAACTCCTTATATAGTGTGAGACCAATCTTAATTCTATTAGATTTAACTCCTAATAAACACATATAATAATATTAGATAACTCCTAATATTAATCTCCCTAATCCTAATCTCTTTAGAAACCATAACTCGGTAGGATTAAGATAACTTGTAGATCAAGCTATCAAGCTTAATCCAACATTGTCCCCCTTAAACTTAAAGCTGCACTTAGACACATGATGAACTCTCATGAGATCTCTCATCTTCTTGAACTTGATCCTTCTAAGTGTGTTCTGCACCATCACTGTGACCATTATTTAAGAACACGAGATTATAAAAGATTCACTCTTTTGTTGCTTCTCGAGACAATCTTTGGCTTCTTTAAAAACAACCTCCTCGTTAATGTTAGAATGCCCTTATAGTCATCTCAGATAACTTGCCCGCGAAGTCATCTATTGTTTCCGAATCCGTCATCTTGATCCTCTCGAATTCAGACATAAGGGTTTATAGTCGCGCCTCTTTTTGATATTTATAGGGATGTTAGCACCTCCTTTGCTAAACCTATTCCTATTGCTAATAGAAAACTTCTTTTTCCTAAATCTATTAGAAAACTTCTTTTTCCTAAATCTATTAGAATTAGATAGCTCCTAATTCTCTTAGGATTACATTAAGCTTATCTTATTCCTAATCCGACTTGATTAAGGACATCTTAAGCTTATCTCTTTGAAGTTTATCCAAAAATCTCCCTCTTAAGCTTCAATCTTGTTTCGGACACGTTTTGAAGCTTATTCCTTGTTGTATTTTCAGTATCTCCCATGGCTCGGGAATACTCTTGTCGTTATCTCTCCCTTGTCTCGGATCAACAAGCTGGTTTGCTCTGATACCAAATATAGGTTTCTCAAACACTTCTTAACTTTGTATAAAGAATAACTCTCTTTATTATGTTTAGAAAATAACTCAAAACTAAATTCTCAAAACACTTATGTTTGATGATATTGAATGGCTGCACCTTCTAAAGAAGATTGCCTACGTACCCTTTAGAAGAGATCAAGCCAATCACGTAGTTCTTAATTTTTGTCCCTCTAAAACTCACAAGTGTTACCACAAGTCGATAACTCCTTATATAGTGTGAGACCAATCCTAATTCTATTAGATTTAGCTCCTAATAAACACATATAATAATATTAGATAACTCCTAATATTAATCTCCCTAATTCTAATCTCTTTAGAAACCATAACTCGGTAGGATTTAGATAACCTTTAGATCAAGCTATCAAGCTTAATCCAACATTATGTAGATCAATCATGGAGCTATTTACGCATACCAAAATCCAAATTAGAAAATAAAGTAAAACCGAAAGACATGGAGAAGGAACAGCAAACTCAATCAGTGGATAAAGACACGAAACAAAAAGAATCAAGTTGAAATAATATAACAATCAGACACTCTTAATTAATATGAAGTGGATCCAATTCCTATTGAGAGGAAAATTGATTAAAACACATACATGTTTACAACCATATGCTCAATAATGTTCGAAGGTAAAGTTAAAAAACCATAACAGTACTTGTAAGAAGGTGAAAAAATAAACTCTGTAAGATATTACAAGACTAAAGTCTAAAACAAATCAATATATTTGGGAAAGATAATGCATTCAGATGCTATTGTGTTTGAGTTTTATATGGAATGGTGGAGTAAAAAAAGCAAATAGATGTAATTGTTTTCAAGTATATAAAAGGAAAATATTGTGCATAGCTCAAAAATTTTAAGAAATATATATGTTCTCTACTTTTGTCTGCTCTATGATTTAAAAAACAAAAAAAAGTTGTGATGAGAACCACAAAAGGCAAATAATGAGAGAATGAGAGGTCAAGTTAGAAGTAAGAAGTAATCAGTAGTTTGTTCCTTGGGCCCTGTGGTAGGTGTTGTGTACGGGGAGGTTGATGGACCCTACACTTCTCATCACTCATCACCTTGGAAGATTAATTAGTCTTGGAAGTTATTTAGAGTTTAAGTCCCATACTATCCAAAAAAAAAAAAAAAAAAAAAACATTTGGGTTAGATGTTCAATTTTTCTGCATTGATCTCAATTAGTAACGTACTATCTTCAATATAATGAAAATAAGTTTGAATGTAAAGAAAAAACAATCATATTCTCTGCCGATAGCAATAAAGTTAAAAACTTATTTATATTTAAACAGCATAAAATCAATATTGATATCCTTAAATCTTCTGTCAAAAATTCATCGCTAAAACATCAAAATGAACACATAATAATTGTTGTTGACATAAACAATTCGGATGCAAATGGATGTCTGGTTAGAAAAACAAAATATGATGGAATGAAACATTCATCAACATTTTACTACATAAATTATAAAATCTAACAATTTGTGTGGAATAAAATAGAATGAACATTCCACAGAAAAATGAATGGAACTAATTTAAGCACGAACGTCCATAAAAATTGGACCGGCCCTTAATATCCATTCCATCAATCAACAACTTGTGTTTTCAATCGTTCTTGGTTCTTAAACCAAAAGAGACAAAAATATAAAATCAGAATTCACGTCTATAACGCAATCGCTCTAAAAAACAGCGATTTTCGATCAAGAATATAAACGAAAACGCGGCTTTGAGACAAAAGAAGAAGATTCATCTTCCTCAATGAGAGAGTCTGCTCACATCACATGATCACGCACCCGTTGCCACCCGCCGAACTCGTCGGCCAATACGGCGGTTCTACGTAAGAGAAACTATGTAACGGTCTTGGCGGTGGCGTCAGCAGAGTATAATGCGGTGGTGCTGTATGCGGGTTATTCATCCGCCGTGGAACCTCCGTCTGATGCGGCGGATTCGTCATAGGATAAGCACAGTTTCCGGCGTAACCATATGGAGGCGGAGGCGGATACGAATATGGGTATGGATAGCTACCGGCGGTGGAGGAAGGAAGGTAATAGCCTGATTGACCGTAATAACCGCCGCCGCGAGAGGCCATAACTTCGCCGTCGAAACGGAGATTGGAGACCTTTCCGTGTTCACCGTAACGTTCAATAACCTCCAGAATTATGTATGGGCTGGCTCTCGCCTTGAGTTTAATTGTGTTGTCGTCTCCGACGAAATCCACAGAGTAAAGTACTGAAAACATGAAACATAATTTGAAAATAACACATAAATCATTAATATCATCGATTAGATTAGATCTATCGAATCTATCAAACAACAAACAAACAAAAACGAAGACGTACGGTTAACACAATGCATCACTTCTGTCACTTTTTGACGACAAAGCTGGCAGCTTTTGTTCACTTTCATCACACAGCTCTACAGAGTTAATAACAACATTTCTGTTAACAAAAATACATATAAACAGGAACGGAATAATATCGACTGAATCAAAATCTGTATCACTTTGCTAACCATGTCGACAGTGTAATCCATTGGAGCTTGTGAATTCTTTCGTTTTCTTTTTTTTTGGCTGGCTTGGTCTTGGTCTGAAAGAGTCAATAGTAGATAAATAAATGGGTAAAGATGGTTGTTCTTGTTTAAGGCAAGTGTATCTGATATTTGATTGAAGATTAATATTGTCTTGCCTGAAATGGCGTTTTTTTTAGGATATATTGCATTCCAATATCGTTTGTTTACCGACCAGTAGGAGGGAAATTAATTTATCATTTGATATCTGAATAATCTTCTAAAGAATCATACAGGATTTACTAATTAATTAAAGAAAGCGAGATTAATTAAAGATTTACTAATAATCTTCTAAAGAATCATAGTATGAAAATTAAAACTTTATTAAAGACAAACTAATGTATAAAATTTAAAAAAGGAAACCGAAATTCTGAAAAATAATTGAAAAAAATCACAAGCAAGACCAATATAACCATGTTTCCTTGCAAGTGGAGTCACTGGTTAACAAATCAAAAAGAGTGAGAACAAGGTACGAGGCCAACATGATAATGCATTCCCTAAAACAGTTAAAGCAGTTGCTAAACACTGATCAAGCACTCTTAATCGTCCGACAAGACAGGTGAAGAGACTGGACCCGAAGGGGTCTTCTTCTTACCACTAGACAAGTTTGGTAGGTACCGAAAGTAACTCTGTAACTTGCCATTCTTCACTAGCTGCCTTGCTTCATCAATCTTTCCTTCACCCATCAAACGCTCCACCACAGGTTTGTACATGTTTGGGCGAGACAGGACCTTGTATTTGATGGCCTCTTCCGATATCTCAACCGCTTTATCGAGATCACCTTTCTTGCAGAAAAGAGGAATTAACAAACAGTAAGTCACTGTATCAGGGGTCAGACCATTCTCCTTCATCTCATTGTACCATTTCACAGCCTCCTTGAGATTGTTATCAGTGCGGTAAGCCGTGATGAAAGCATTATATGTTTGAACATCTGGGGAGATCCCTTCGGTTTTCATAGCATCCATGAGGTTAACTGCATCAGTGATCTTCTTGTTCCGAGTTAGACCTCTCACTCTCGAGTTATAACTCCTAATATTGGGAGCAAGATCTTTGGATTTCATCAAATCCCAAATCCTATCTCCTTCAACAAACAAATCCCTCCTATAAAACTCTTCTAACAGTGTGTTGAAAGTGATTAAGTCAGGCTCCAACCCGTTCTTCTCCAGCTCCTCAAAGATGGATAATATATCATCCATAGAGCCTTTACGGCAAAGTGCCTTGATCATGGTATTATAAGTGACGAGATCAGGAGTAATTCCTAGCTTCTCTGGCAACTCCTTGAAGGCCTTCATAGCCTCATCAAGCTTCCTTGAATTAACATAAGCAGATAAAAGCGCATTGAACGACTTGATAGTTCGTTCACAGTTCAGGTCTGGCATTTCATCGAACAGCTTGTGTGCATGTTCCGCCATTCCAGAATACCCGTAAAGTAGCATCATACGGATAACGAAATCCTCCGACTTAATGTCTTCGAACTTCTTCTGGTACTGAAGAACTTCGTCGATCGTTGAAAACTTCTTCGCCTCCCTGAGACGGCGGATAAACGCACTGTAGAGCCCATGTATTTGCCGGAAACTCTCCGACTCGCAAGATTTCTTGAAGTTCTCTACTTTCCTTGTCAATTTTGTAGCTTTCGATTCCTTGGCGTCATTAGAGGAGTTCGATCCGTCTCCTACAGAGGCGGAAGAAGCAGAGGATTCCTTCAATTTACTAGGGAATTTGCTGGATTTGGTTTGTTTTCTAGGTTTTGTGGGCTTAACGGTGGCGATCGAAGATTCTTTGAAGATTCCATGGAGGCGACTGTACAGCGACGAACCCACCTTGCTCATAGCTTCGTGTAGCTAGAAATGTGAGTGTGAGTGACAGAGGGTTTAGGGTTTTGACTCCGGCTAGGTCTTATGCAGAAAATGCGAAATGCGTTAGCAAAAAAGAACAACGTGCCGTTCTAGAACGCAAAGGCTCTCTCTCTATGGACTACGCAGCGTTTCTGGGTATGACCATAGATTGCTTGCCGGTTTCCGAAACAGTAAAGAAAGCGCCCGTGAAGAAATAACTGATAAGAAACTCGTCTGAAATTTTAAAGCCCACACAAACAAAAATAACAAAACTACAGATAGTTCAGTTAATTCAATCACCGCTCTCACAGCTTGCAACAAGACACTAAAGAGAGGATACATAGACTAGAAACTTGATAATAAAAGCCTTGCCAATGAACTATTCCTCGGAAGACAGACGTAGCTTGAACTGCAAATAGTCATTCGTCTTTGAGAGCTCAACAATCTCTTCAGCTTCGACTTCCTTGGACCCTTTCACCAATTCATCAACTACTTCCTGCAAAATGGCTCCATCAACAAGTAGACGCTTACTGAATATCTCCTTACAGAGCTCATAAGCAGAATCTAAATCGCCTGCCTTAGACATTGCAGGAAGCAATGAGGAGAAGACGAATTTCATTGGACGACAACCATTCTTCTCGATTTCCTTGTACCACGTCATGGCTTCATCCACTTTTCCTTCAGCGACACATCCTCTAATCATGGCAGTGAATGTGAATACATCGGGTTTCAACCCATTAACCTTAAGTTCTTCAAAGAGATTAACCATCTCTCCTGATTTCTTCTCCATAGCTAATCCGAACAAGCGAGCATTGTAACTACGGATGTCTCTCTTAACATTCTTCTCTAACATTCTAGCCCATATCTTTTCTCCCTGCTCAAACTTCCCTTTTGTAAATGACTCATGTAAAAGTATGTTGAAGGTGATATGATCAGGTTTCAGACCCTTATTCTCAATCTCATCAACCAAAGCAACAGCTTCGGTGAAGGAACCTTTTCCACACAATCCCTTGATCAAAGTATTGTAAGATGCAACATCTGGTTCAATCGAGAGTTTACCTGGCACCTCCTTGAAGATTCCTTCAACCAAATGGAACTTCTTGGAGTTCACACACGCATTAAGCAAAGCATTGAAAGACAACACTGTTCTCTTGCAGTTCCTCTCAGGCATTTCGTCGAACACCTTCTGTGCATTCTCAAACATACCGACTTGTCCATAGAGATTGATAATCCTCGCCACGAATCCTTCCTTTGACATGTTTGGGTACTTCTTCTGCTCCTCCAGGATCTCCTCGATCCACTCAAACTTCTTGGCTGCGGCGAGACGGCGAACGGTTTTCGCATAGACGGCTATATTCTTCCGGAACCACTCCGCATGGCAGGCCTTCTTGAACTTCTCCGTGATGAATTTGGGGTCGCGTTCGTCATTGACAAGGGTGATAAGGGACGGTTTTGGTTGCGACGTTTTGGCTGCAGCAGCGGTAACGGCGGAGAAAAGGCGGCGGTTCGTGGGAGTGGTGAAGCTGAAGGTGCCACGGAAGAGAAGGCGAGAGAGAGACGACATCGTTTTTAGGTATGTGCAAGGTTTTTCTCTTTTCTGGATCAGAGTGTTCAAGGTTTCGTCAAGGCTCAAGGGGGAACGGCTTTAATACTTCAAATTAGGTTTGGTAACATTAGAAAGCAAATGGAACCTAAATTACTTTTCTATTATTCGAAATCAACCCGGAGTGGTATTTTTAAGACCAACCATAATATAACTCACTCACTCGAATTCTTTGTAAATACTTTGTATTATTCAAAAGTGAAAATTATTATAATTTGTATTTTTCTATAATTTTCGATTAAATTTTGCAATAAAAAGCTTGGAAAGATATGAGCATACCTTGAGTTGGAGGAGACTCGTGTAAAGGCTCAAGGGGAACTTAGCTCACGACGAATTTTAGAAGGAATATAAACCTCTGACAGAAAAGACAGAGAATGACCTGAGAGTGCTTCTATCTCAAACTTCACTCCTCTTTTCAGCATCGTTTCAAGTTCCAACCTTAAGACGACCAAAATCGTTTTGATCAAAACTAGTTTTGTAACTTTTGGATGAAATACAAAAAGACACGGAAGTTTGTTGATACCTCCATTGTGGCATTTCACGCTTCAGGTAGCATCTAAGCAATATTGCTTCAGTTCTTTTCTTATCTGAGTGAAAATTGTCCCCGTGTCAAAAAAAGAAAGCAGTTAAAAAAAGGTAAATACAAAAGAGTAAACGATACGGTGTTTAATGATCCTACCTTCTTCTGTCAAAGGCAACGGACACTGTTGCGGAACACTGTATATCTCAGAGTCTGAAGGAAAAGCTCCCAACCATTTTATATCTGGTGCTCGTAATGATTCTATATCATAGGCCATTTGGTTACAGAAAGACAAACAAAAAAAACAATGAAAATGGTTCAAAATGTGGCTCACTATCAACAAACAATGCAAGAGGTGAAATTTTATCATCTATATTTTGTAACAGAATCTAACCATGGAGCCAAAACGGTATGTGGCTAGGATCTCAAAGCCATATGGATCACAGTCAACTAGACAATGCACAGGTAGATGCAACTTCTCAATGAGGAGTCGCAAGATCCTGTTAAATATCTTTATTATTTGCTGATATTTTCGTAGTAAAGGAGAATGTCTGATGCAATAGTATTCAAGAACCTGAGATTAAATTATGTACCTTCTTGTTGAGACATCAGGATAGCCTCTCCCCTGCCAAAATACAGTCGTAACATTGATGTGAAAACAAAAATTGGAAGGAACGGAAAGGAAAACTAGTCAAAACTGAAATTAGTAAGAATGAATCAGATGTAGTGCTTACTGTGATAACAATGCAGCGGTTCATCTTGCAAAACATATCATTTGCCAAACGCTGGAATACTATAAACCATGGATGAAGTGATTGATCAATTGGTAGTCTTGAAAGGGAAAAAAAAGAAGCATCCCCTGGTTACTATATAGATAGAAGATTTACCTGTTTCTTTTTCCACCACCAGTATGTACTCTGCTAAGCTAACAATATCTGCAAGCAGAAAGATGACATCCAGTTACTCATTCCTAACACAGTAGTATCAGCTTAGATAAGAATTTGGCTTCTATAAAGAGCATAAAGCATCTAAAGAAGAAGAAGAAGTAAATATTCTTCAGAGATATAAGATACCTTCAACTTCCTCTACAAGAACAGGAACAGGAAATGCCTGAAATGAAGTCATTTGCATAGTTATACTTGATGACGCCTGCATAAAAAGTGAATCTTATGTTCCAATCTTACAGTATTCAGGCTGTTTAAACAATCAAACTTCCTTCCAGCTTCCCTAAATTTTAACCATCCCATCACCAACCTAAAACACAAAAAGAACGATGAGATGGATCCCAAAATAAAGACATACCTCAAAATAGATCAAGAGTACCCACCCGTTTCCAACAGAAACCTGCAAAATGATCACATCCTGATACTTTGAAGCAAATGAGTCGTTTCTGGACTTGGAAGTTTTCCCTCCATCTCTTTCGTGTATTTTTTTTGTTTTTGTTTTTCAAAACCAATGCAATTGGCGACCAAGTTTTATCATAGAGACAACAAGAGAGAGGGAAGGGTAGTACGAAATGCTTCCCGTTATAAGCTTAAAATAAAAAACATGCGTGTCGTTTTGTTCCTACTCTCCATATGAAAAACTCCGTGACGTTGGGGTTTTGCTCAATCCTTAACTGATGTGTCGTTTTTAAAACGCGTGGGTGAACTACGCAACATTTTATAAGACTAGTGTTTCCAATACATTCAGGAGTCCTATGCGCTAAATTTTGAATTATCTAATTTATAAGGTCCTATATTCGTGAGTTATATGCTGGGGCACGTGAGTAACGTTCCAAAATGTACGAAATCTAAGCTATACAATTATTTTAAATATTTGCTTCTCTATGATAGCTCACCCAATTTGTATAGAATCTAAAATTATACTACTCCTCTGATAACGAATTAATGATGATAATCAAATACAAAGAAAAATGTACTAGAATAAATGAGGTATCCTGCATTTCTAACTAAAATACAACAGTAATAACATTTAAATTGTTTTCTTACATTTTAATTAGTAAACAAATGAAAAGCTGTCGCGTTGGTGGTTGGATTTCATTCGGAAATATTCAAAAGTAAAGGCACGGGTTTTAAGGTCGTTCAACAATTAAAATATATATTTTGAATATATTTGAATGATTTTGAAAGTAAATCATATCATATCAATGCAATGTAATGTAACGTATAAACTAAACGAGTATCTTAAAAAAAAAAAAAAAAGGCCTCGCGCCTAAAAAGAAACGTAGATTAAACTCATGAAAACAGAATAAAGCAAGATTTATTCTTATTCCTCGTGAACTATTACATTTGTAAATGTTATTCTCTAGTATTAGAACAATAAAAAAAGAAACTAACGAAAATACTTAGGGAATTAAAACAGAGAAATCTCATACTAGTCGAGTTTGGTGAAGCTATCAAATAGAGTTTCTTCGTGTTGTCCGCCGACGACATAGTCAAGGATTCCTTCCGCCGCCACTTTTAATCCGGCACCCTCGCCGGGGATGGTAGATGATGCCGGAAGGTCGGAGGTGCGGGCGAAGAAGAAAACAGCGGCGAGAAAGAGAGCAGTGGAGAGAAACAACGGCCAAAAATAAGATAAAACGGTGAGAAACCCTGGAGAATAAGTGACGAGAGCAACGGTGAGTAAAGATAAAACGAAGGCGAAGACGATTTGGAACTTGAACTTCAGAAGCTTCTCCCGGAACTCCATTTTCAATCACTGATCAAGATCTGTGTGACTTTGTGTTAACACGAGAAAGATAGAAAGAAGAGAGAAGATAGAAGATAAAGAATATCTAAGGGAGAGAGAAAGGTGGCAATGTAGTCACGATACTCTCTCTTCGTAGTGTGTATATACGTAAAGAAATGGGAAAGATTCTCTGCTGACAAGTAAAACGTCAAAAATCTGAAGTTACTATTTTATAACATGTTATAGACTTGTAGTTTTTTTCTTCTTCTAAGTTTTACACACTATAGTAAGAAAAATAAATTTTTTTTTTTTGAAAATCATATATATTTGCGTCAAAATAAATGCTATAGATGATTTAATGTTATTTTGTATATTTTTGTCTATAAATTTGATAAGGTGACTTGTAGGTACATTTTTTTTGGGGGGGGATATTAGGAAATAATTTATTTTTCTATATGTAAAATTGTCGTGAAAGTTTTTAATATTAAAAAAAAAAAATGTCGTAAAAGTCAAATAATGTAACATTTTCTGACATAAATAGTAGATCGTACAAGATAAAATAATGACGAGAGAGATATTTCAATTCAATATAATTTGTCCTTTTTGCATGATTGATTTATGAACTTTATATTTAGGCCGACAAAACTTTGATATGGGCCTTCTATTTCAGCCCATGTCACGGAGAGAGGTGTTTATTCTTCTGTCCCACTTCCAAAAAGCTCTTTCATTTTTCTGGTAGCAGACATAATTTCTTAAGAAGTGGAAGAAATTATGCAATCAATTCTCTTTGAGAAAATGTTCGAATTCAGAATAATATGCCAACTTTTACGGGATGACTATGTTAAGGAGTGAGGAATTTTGGGATGTTTTGCAGAATATGAATACTTGGGGTACAGTTTAACAAAGATGATTCTAACAAATCTTAACACAACAACGTCACATTCTGCACGAGCCGCTGTCTCTAGCTCTCTCAAATGGTGAGGCATTCCATTCCCTTTATATTTTTGGTAACAGAATGATGTTTACATATCAACAAACAAGTCAGCATCTCTACAAGTTGACAGTTCTCTCATAAAACCGAACTCTACAAAGGTGTTGAAATTTACCCTCTTCCCCTCATCAGAGACGCAAATGGAATCCAAACTCTACATTTGGAGGCAGAGAAAAGAAGGCTTGCTTTTTTGCTTAGCTTTCAGCATCATAAGGCCCGAACCAGACGAGCTGCAAATGCTCCATCCAAGGAATGTTTCACTGGGTTGGATAAAAAGAAGCCCTGCGAGGTTACAAAACTTGATGGTACAAAACTGGTTACCGGATCTATGGAGAACTCCTGTAAAAGCAGAGAGATCACGTGTTAACGTCAACATCTAAACAAAAACAAATGGACTATAAAGGTTCTTACAGGATGTCTTAGCAGAAATGCTTCGACCCTTCCTTCATTTTCTTCGGGGTCTATTGAGCAAGTACTGTATATCAAGACCCCACCGTGCTTCACCAGTCTTTGGGGATTTCGATAAAGAGAGTCAAAGAGAAGAGAATCAGATAGGTCGAATACAAGTTTTTCAGAATTATTCAAGTGACTGATCAAAATGTATGTACAGAGTGCATACTTGGAGGCAGAATCAAGAAGCTCATCCTGCAGTTTTGTGAGCTCTACCATGTCTTCAAGTTTGCGATTCCAGCGCAAATCCGCTCTCTACATAACACAGAAAAAGGGAACAAGTTAGTCAGATCAGGTCAATTCAACTAGCAAAGGAAAATCTTGCTGGCAAAACAATTAGATAAAACTGCTCATATTAACCTTGGAGAGGACGCCGAGTCCAGAACACGGGGCATCGAGCAAAACTTTATCATATTGTATCTCACTGGTTTCCTAAAACACATTAAGTTGGAAGCAAGCATGTGAGTAGCTTATAAACCTTGAAAGTTCAGTTACTCAAATAGTGTTAACTTACAGCAAAGACACGAAGATCAGAATGAATGGTTGTGATAAGTCCATCAACTTGGTGTGGTTTTGCTGTCTCCCCAAGAATTCTTAGCCGTCCTTCATTCACATCCATAGCATATATCATACCTATAACAGATGCGAGTTTGCCAGTTTGAAGATGGAACCAGTCAAGTATAGTAGGAAAGCAACATAGATGATTTAATTCAACATTGATGTATAATAAAGGAAAATAAAGGGTCATATAAAAGGACATCGAGTCTTTGTAATATTACACCTTGGCCTTTCAAGCAAGATGCCATGAATAGGGTCTTTCCTCCAGGAGCAGCACATGCATCCATTATCCTCTCGCCTGGCTGAGGTTTCACCACTGAGACTATTAGTCCTGCAGTACCAGATGTTGGGAGGCATTTAGATATCAAAAGAACAAAAAGATTTGGATAAACTTATATCTGTTTACAACACAAAGAATTTATGAAGAGGAGACTGTATTTTTTTCTCAGGAGCAGTCCAAATAATTACGAAACCAAAACTGACCTGCACTCTCATCCTGAACAGAACATATGCCTTCTTTGAGTAAGCCAGCTTGCACAACGATCTGTTAAAGAAAAGGCCAATGATCAATTTTGAATCTTATCAGCAAAAAAAAGTAAGGAAGTGAGCCAAAGAAACGAGGATTGAAGAAAATTTTCAACAAGACGACAATTCACGGTTACATTATAAACACCTGCAAGCCTGTTTTGATGCGGACAAATTCCTCCAAATGTAAGGACAGCTCATGTGGAACCTGCAGCATAGGAAAGCCATAATTGAAGTGAAAAACTAAGCATTTAAAAGAAAACAATTATGTGCCTGGTTTTATACAAACACAATGATTCCACTTTGGTCAAGAAAAGAATATTGTGAACGATAAAGCGAAAGAAATACCTTTAAACTGTTTAGACGCTCCACAAGGTCTGATCTTGTAATGTCCCTTCCCGTATTGGCCCTGATATCATTAGAAAAAGTATTATTGGCCTGACAGTTGATAACTTATCTTTTCTTCCGTGAAAGCAAAATGAATACTAGAAATAAACCTTAAGCTAAATCCAGGATCATTGTTGTTCCATGTCATCAGCTTTGTGGCTTCATCCAACCCAAGATACTTTACCCATCGCCTAACCATCCACTGGGTAAGGAAAAGCAATAAAATGAGAGTTTCTTTCATCAAACAGGAATGAGGCCTCATTGCAGTACATAGATATCCTCACATCTAAAACCAAGTAATCTAGGAGCCTCAGAAGTTCAAAGTTTCGAGTTTACACCATCAAATAGCTCTATCTTCATATTTAAACCGCAAGAAATGATGAGTTTATAGCTATACGAAC
Source organism: Cardamine occulta (assembly GCA_028015245.1). Classification (NCBI taxonomy): domain Eukaryota; kingdom Viridiplantae; phylum Streptophyta; class Magnoliopsida; order Brassicales; family Brassicaceae; genus Cardamine; species Cardamine occulta. Next base: position 10,339,544 of record CM051373.1, on the reverse strand, counting down.
TTACAACAGGATGTGAATGAAGAGTAGCAAGTGCACGTGCTTGTGCACGATCATCCCCTTCCACTTTGGGTAATGGAAGGGCGTCTTTTTCCTGCAGATCCCTACGTCAGAATTGATACAAGCTTAAGTTTGTTTGATTAAGTACAGCTGAAGAGAAAAAATGGAAAAAAGGTTAAGAAAGAGAAACCTTAAGAGAGACTAGCTTACGAAGAATCCCATTGACGAAATCTCCAGCACCAGGTCTAAGGGCAACCTTTGCAAGCCTTACGTTCTGCAAATGAGCGAGTAGACAATAAAGATATAGAAGAAAGACTATCAGACGCAATCCTTGACCTCACTAAGTCAATAGGAAATGATTATGCAGATGAAGGTTAAAGCTACTGATGCTCAGTTCAATGTGCGGAAAGACCAAATCTAACTTTGGACCCATTTATAGAGTAAACTGAGAAAGAATATCAATTGAAAACTAGAGCTAATTATATGCGTCTCAAATTTTTGGGCAAAGAAATGGGTGCAATGACAGCCGGAAATAAGAAAAGACTGGGCTATACCTCATCTACGACTGCATATGACGGCATATCAAGCTTAATGATCTCATAGACACCAATGCGGAGAATCTACAACAGAGAAAAAGCTGTAAGGTTTGAGAGGCGCAATAAGTTTGACCATATTGCTTGCAGTCTGAAAAGCCTGACTGCGACAGACAGAATTCACAAGAGAATTGATACCTGCAACAGAAGAGGTTCCATATTTCGAAATGTTCTTTCGTTGTGGCAAAGGGAACCAATCAAATGATCAAGATACCTCCTCCACCTTATTGTTCCTCCAACAACATCTGTAACCTACTTGTTTGCAGATAACTAAGTTTTAGGAAATCACAATTTTTCCAAATTGTAAGAAGTATTTGAGAGTAGTTATCCTCAGTGACTCAGTCTCCAAGGTTTCTACTAATATGCCTAGGACAATATGGGAGTGGCTACACTAACCAGTCTAAGATCTCGGTCATCCAAATCACGAGTCCGAAAACCGATTGTCCTTTCGACATAACTCATCTCATTGCTTCCAGACCCTTTTCCTTTCTCATTCAACAGATCAGCAAACGCACCACCATACTCAATTCTCATTAATCTGACTGCAGATACTGTTCCACAAACAGACACTGTTATAAGATATGGGAAAAACTCGATTGCACTACACAATATTGATACAAAGAATCTAAAGACTAAAATACTAACTACTCGCTAAACTATTTCAACCTAAATGTGGTCAGTGTAACAATATAATGTGATACATCACTCCTCAGCATAGTGGCAACTAAAGAAATGGATTACTATACCAGCTCTATGTGGAGAAACCTCCAAATTCAGATTCTGTGGTTTCCGTGTTGGAGCCACCGGAGCTGAAAATTAAGAAAATTCCATTATTTTAAAATCAAAGAGATTGAAGATAAAACCAGCGTCGATACTGTCATTATAATTCGATTTTCTCAAAGAAACAAAATAACAGTAGAAGCATCTACCTCTTCTACCAGACGAAAAGGATTTACCAGATTTTTGCGTTCGTTTAAATGACTCTGGAGAAGCTTTCTGCGTTTCAGCAGATAGATAAACGCGAAATGAGAGCAATTGCGCCATAGATGCTTTGCTCTAACTTCTACTGCGATTATTAAACTTTATCGTTTAGAACGAAACTTCTTGTAGAAAAGGAGGGTTCCACTGGACAGTGAGTATGGATGGTATCGAAACAGCGGTTAATAGGCCCATAGCCCTTATTAGGCCCTTCTACTCTGTTTTTGTTCTCTACTATTTACACTAAAATCAAGGCCTAAACCGTAATTACGTCAAGATTGTCTTCTTCCCCAAAATTTTTATTTATTTTAGTAAACCTTGTTGCAGGCGGCTGATGAGTGCTGCTGGTCGGATCTCTTATCCATTTCTCCGATTAGTAAGCTTTTATTCTACTCTTTTATGTCAAAATATAGTTAATTCTAATGCTAATCCTCCCAAAAGGTTAACTTTTACACTATTTTGCAACGTGTTAAAAATCTACCACTCTTTTTGTATTTTGTTCTGTAGAAACAGGAAGTAATGTGGTTTAGAATAGGCACTTCACATGCACTGCAGAGATAAAGTAAAAAAAAAAAAAAAAAAAAAAAGAGACCCGTGACCTCTCTTTTGCACGGGCGTGACACGTGAGCATGATTGTACATTAGATAGACGAAGCTGCCCTCTTTCCTTTTCTTTTTGGGGTTTTTTTATTGGTTTTGATCTATTAAAGCAAAATGGTACCGTCTCTTCAGGGCGTAGCTACTTCTTAAACTTCTTCCCATTGACAAATTTTTCAGCTAAAAGCTTGTGGGATCAGTGTTTAATTTCGTCCCTTTGCTTGTCTGTATTATTAAGAGACAGCCAAATCTCTTTGTTGGAAGATTGGGAGTGAATGGCTACTTTTCATACTGTTAAAGATGCGGTTAAACTCTTCAACGCTGGTTTCTCTCAAGGAAAACATCTTAACAAGAGGCAAGAACAGGTATTATATTTACTTTTGTGTATCGTTCTCTCTCTGTAACATTTGTGTTTTCTTCTTGTGATTTTGTGCCAGATTTATAAATTTGGTTGTGGTTGTAGGGAGTGTTAGTGGAGGAGACAAATCTCTGTCTCTGGAATAAAGAGGTTAACAAGTTGAAGCAAAAGATAAAGACTGCAGAGAAGACCAAGATTGAGGCTTTGTTAGAGCTTGAGGAAGCTAAGAAAACGGTTGAACTTCTCAGTCAGAAGCTGGGAATCAAGCAGAAAAAGAGAAATGATGAGAACATTTTAGATTTGAGTGGTAGTGTGATAGTTGTGACTTCAGAGCTAGGCGTTGCCAAGGAATCGCTTCATAGAGTAGCAGAAGAGGAAAATGAATTGTGTATATTAATGGAGTCTCTTAAGCTTGAGCTTCAAAACGTGGGGAAAGAACATTCAGATCTTAAAGAGAATGAGCAAAGAGAAACAGATCAAGCCATTGAGGAGCTGAAGAAGGAAACTGAAAATGCAAAGAGCGAACTAGTGCTGCTAGAAGAAGAGCTTCAGATTGCTCTTTTCGAGGCTCAAGAAGCTAAAGCAGCAGAGAAACACGCTAGGGAGCGCTTAAATGTTGCAGAGACTTTGGGTTTTTTACAATCTGATTTCAGATCAGCTGAGGTGAAAGAAACTGTTGCTGATGAGTTAACTGAGACTGAAGCTTTAAGAGCTTGCAGAGATGAAACACTCAAGACACTAGAGATGAGTGAGAGAAGGATTGAAGATATAACAGCTGCAACACAAGATGCGTTGAAGAGAGCTGAGATGGCCCAAGAAGCTACAATTGTGGTGGATGCAGAGCTTAAACGACGGCGTAAAGCAGCGGGTAGGATCTTGGCAGAATCCAAAATGTGTGCCAAATCATTACCATCTACGAAGTCAAAACCGAGATCAGCTTCGTCTAAAGAAGGTTGGTTGGTCAAGTGTTAGAAGAATCTGGTCTCTTTTGTAATTGTGTAACTAGAAGAAGTATCACTTTGTTGGTCGGGTTCAAAGTGAAACGATTTAATAAGGTTTGTATCGACCACTTGGTGGTTTTGAAATATGTAAACATTAAAAATCATCATCGCATAACTAACAAAAAGAATTTACGATTTGGATTATTGTAATGAGTTCAATAAACGTAAACATTATTCTAGTGAAAAGGTGATTACCAAAAAAGTTACTTAAGGTCGATCAACAAAGGCAAAAAGGAAAAAGATTACAGTACTTCGGTTAAAAAAGCGTTATACACGTATTTATTTAAGGATCGTAAATATAAATTGAAGGTGGGAAAAAAATAAAAAGAATATATAAATTGAAGGCTTGTTTTATTTTTCACTTCTTCTCTCTCGCAACGCCCGAGTCCTTTCGTTCTTATCTCGATCTTGGTTGATTTTGCCTCTCTGATTGGAATTAGGGTTTTTTTTTTCTCTCTGAAAGATGACGACTGCAGCTCGACCTACATGGGCTCCTGCTAAGGGAGGTAACGAGCAAGGTGGTGCTCGGATCTTCGGTCCGTCTCAGAAGTACTCATCCCGTGATGTCGCCGCTCACACAACTTTAAAACCAAGGTAAGCTTTCAAAAATGGTTCTCTTCCTTGATTCGACGCGGATTCGATTTCATGTGAATTCAATCGAAATTTATCTTTGATTGATGAAATTAGACAGATATCTAGGGTTTTATTGCCATAGAGTGCGAGCGATTTTGACATACGGTATTTTTATACAAAAACACATATTTGCTTTGTCTTTGAGTTGCTGAGCTCGTTAGTATTGTCGCCTGTTTGCTATCGGTTGTTTGTTGTAGTTTTGAGGATCAAGCGTAAATAGATTATGCAGCTGTGTTAGAGATTTTGATCTTTCTATTTGGGTTGTTTATGGGATATAATATATCATAACGTGTTTAATTTTCTTTTGTTTGGCAGGAGGGAAGGGCAACACACTCAAGAGGAACTCCAGAAGAAAAATCTCCGTGATGAGCTTGAAGAGCGTGAGAGGAGACATTTCTCATCCAAAGACAAATCTTACAGTGGTAGGATAATAAATTTCAATCCTTTTAACTATGATTTTGTTAACCTTCTACCCCTTTTTCGAATGTATCTGGACTAATGAGGTATTGTTTTTTTATTAGATGATAGAGACCGCAGAAGAGGAAATCAGCTTTTACTGGAAGGTTAGAGAAAGCCATTTCTTTTTTTATGATTTGAATGTCTGTCATGATTGTTATTTGTGTCACATAAGGTAGTTTGATCATATGTCTTCTAACGTGGATGCTCACCCTGTGTTTAGGTTCCAAAAGAGACCCTGAAGATCGGATTGTTCCTCTCAGTGTAGATGCTGATGATTCTGATGTTGATATCAAAAGTGACGATGATAGGTTTGTTATTCTTCATCTCTTCCATTCGCTCTTTGCAGTTCTTTATTTGTTGTGCTTTTAAATTTGGCTTAAGAGTATCAAGGTTGGGGCTGGTACCTCATTGCTTTTCATATGGGTCATAGTTTGGGAATAATGCAATTGACTGTGGTAGAGATTGGGGAAAATGTTTAACTCCTGGTTGTCCTTTCTCTTGGTGAGTTATTGATGACTTATGTCTGACTCAGAATTCTCTAGTTCATTCATAAATTATCTTACGATATGTTTGTCTTTGTTAGTGATGACGAAAGTGACGATGATGACGAGGACGACACTGAAGCTCTTATGGCTGAACTCGACCAGATAAAGAAAGAAAGAGTGGAGGAGAGGCTCAGGAAGGTAAGATTGCTTATATCTGTGATTTTTCTACTCAGATTACTATTGAAAAATGGCTAGGATAGGTTTGAATTTGCTATAATGAATGTTCTTCAGTTTTGGTAACATATGTATAATTTTCCAGGAAAAGCAGCAGCAGATGGAAGAGCTAAACGCTAAGGAAGAGGAACTTCTCAAAGGAAACCCGCTGCTTAATGCTCCAACTTCGTTTAATGTCAAAAGGAGGTTAGCATCTTTTTAAATCTTGGCTCTTCATGAATCTTTGGATTATAGTAATTGCTGGAGGCAGAGGATACTAAAAAAAATTATTTTGCTCTTTTCAGGTGGGATGATGATGTTGTATTCAAGAATCAGGCACGTGGTGAAATGAAAGCACCTAAGCGCTTCATCAATGATACAATCAGAAATGACTTCCACAGAAAGTTCCTGCAGAGATACATGAAGTGATTGAATAATAGTGTTATTGCTACTTTTATCTGTATGATGATTATGAACCAAGGCTTTGATTCTTGTCTGGGATTATGGTATCTCTGTACTCAAACATCAACTATTTTATGGTTTATATCAAAAGCTTATGCATTTTGACTTTAATGCTATATCTCAGATTCCTGCTTAGCTCTTATTCATCCATCACTCACGCCTCGAGACTTCAAAATGAACTTGTATTGTCATTTTTCTGTTTACATGTCGTTATCAACGATGTCAAATGCTGTTCTTTCTCCACCTGATATTTCATTGTTTTTTTCCAAGGAAAATTTAGTTTAATTAGTTTTGTCCTAGGTTACATGAAAACAAAAGCGGGTACGCGGTTTAAAAAATAAATTAAAAAGCTGGTACGGGTTGGAAATTTATACATATACATACATATATAATTAAATATTATACAATATTAAAAATTATTGTTAATAACATATATTCAATATATTTATACGTATATATAATTAAACATCTAATATATTAAAAATTTGCTATAAATAACATAAATTCAGTGCCTAATTTTCACACAATTCAACTAAAATTATTTTAATTCGAAATTATCATATTTATTATAATTCTATGTTAACAAAAGAAAAATCGCTGTATTCAAAATTTTCAAAATAATCTTATTCAACTAATCAAATTAATCACTTTCAACATTTTGCATATGATTCAAATAATCTTTTTAAATAAATTTTTTTATAGATAAAAAACAAAATGATATGCATAATCACAAAATCACTATTTTAGTTCGCGTTTTTTTAATATAAAATATATAAAAATAATAGTTATTAAAATGGAAGCGAAGCGCAAGCTTCCAACGCGTTTTTAAAAGAGTATTTTTGGAAGCGAGATTCCAAAGGATTCCGCGAGATTCTGATTTCGATTCCTATTCCGAAGTGGAAAGCGAACGTTGAACAAAACTTCTTACTACAAGAAAACAACCGGGAGAAGACAGAAACTTCCGTCTTTTCGACGAACACCACCGTCTTTTCAACCTCGTCGGAAATGAAAAGTTTGTCAGAAATCCATCGAAGTTTTGACGGAATTCCAACAGATTGCCGAAGGTCATATTTCCGACAGATTACCAACCGATACGTCAGTCGGTAATTCCGTCGGAAATCCATGGGACATATGACCATCGGAAATTCGTTGGAAAAGGATCCAACGGATTTCTGACGGATTACCGATGGAACTCGTTCCGACGGATTTCTGACGGACTTCTTTCCAACGGATTTCCAACGGATTTCTAATTTTTTTAATAAAAAATTAATTTTAATTTAAATATTTTTTAAAACATAGAAATTAAAATAAAATTCAATAAATATATTTCAGAAATTAAAATTAAACTTGAAATTATCCAATAATGAAACAAAATAAAATAGAAAGTTATAAATTTAAATTAAAAACAAATTTAAAATCTACTAAACTATTGTAGCGGTGGTGGTGGTGGGTATCGAGCCATGAATGCTCCCATTTTTTCCAATTGTGTTCTCATTTGTTGCACATCTTGGATTTCATGACTCATCTCTTGCATTTGCTCCTGATCCGTCTTCTAAGCATCTTTCAGTGTACTAACCTTCGTTTTTAAACGCTCAAGCTCGATAGTTTTCTCTGCAAGTTCTGCCCTAATATCTGAACTTCCAGAGAACCGTGAAGATGCAGAAGATGCCGAATCTTGCAGAAGATGCTGAATCTTGCAGAAGACCAAAAAGATCATCTTTTTGGTCTTCAGAGTAGCATGCGAAAAAAATTAAAAGTAAAGTTTGTGTAAATAACAAGTAAAATCAAAAAAAATAAAAAATGTTTTAGACTAACCTCATACACGAATTCGTTCAATGTGTCGATTGGAACTTCTGTAGTGACAGGAGTTACATCAACATTGACTGAGATTAGAGAAACTTCTCACCAAGCCGGTTCACGGTATCGACGATCTCTTGAGCAACCCCAAATTGTGCATCGCTATTCCTTTTCCTTTGCGGCAACTCCTGCAGTTGGTAGAATGGGTTGCAGTATCGGAAATACTCTTCTCTTGCTTCCAATACTCTCTGAATCCGTTCCATAGGTCCGGGTTCGCAAGCAACTCTCTTGGAATGTCATTCTCATTCTACTTGTCAGTTCACTCGTTCAGCTGGCGAGAGTACATTGTTGCAGCTTTCCTATCGAACTCACGTCTAACTATAGATATGAATGTGGTTCCCATGTAAACTCTTGCTGCAAAAAGAATATTGAGATTACAAATAAAATATTTAATATGAAAATAATATTTAATAAATAATAAATTCTTACCGTAAATTATCGAAACCACATTTCTGGATCATCCATAGGCATGGATGAGTACATCGGGTACGGACGTTGTAGCATCCCGTTAAGCATCCGGTTGATGGACTTTGAGATTCCATTACCGGATTCGTCAAAGCTAAAAAAAATAAAATATTAGAAAAATACAAAAATTATTTAAAAGAATTAGAAAATATTAAAAAATAAAATAAATTACCAACTTGCTCGGCCTTCACATTTCGGATGCAGCAAACTGCTAGAACAACGGTAACATTAACGTTCGAAATTTCTGACAGATTTTCGATGTATACTGAGAGACCCGTTGGAAATCCTTTGGAAAATAATGGCTCTGACAACGGTAACATCAACGTTTTTAATTTCTGACAAATTTCCGATGGTTCTCTCAGTACCCATCGGAAATCAATCGGAAATTTTCGATGGACTCAAATCCGTCGAAAAGTTTCGACGGATGTATTCAAAAAATTGTCGGAAATCCGTCGGTTAGCAGTTGGAAAATTTCGACAGATAAAAATCTGTCTGATTGCGGCTAAGTTTCTTGTAGTATCCGTGCAACTTAGGTTTTGTCATATTTGACGCAACTACGAGTTGTCATTATAAGATGAGCTTATCCTATCCAATTCCAGGAAAGATATTCAAAATGTACCTTTCAAGGCCAATCTTTTATCTTCAAAATCCGGTGGCAAAATGCGTAGTTTATTAAACAACGTATACACCTACCTGATCAACAGCAACCATGTTGAGCTTCAGAGTTCAGAGCATCCATGGGAAGAGATAAAGTTCTGAACACACTCAGCGACAACAGAGGCAGAGCTTGAAGTAGAAGCCATTTCACAGTAGCTGGAACACCAACAGTCACAAGTCGATACACTGTAGCTGAGCATTCCATCTTGTATGTTTTTGCGAATCTCTCAATGTTTGGGACCATGCCTTTGATCGTTGCAGATACTGTCTTGAAGTGGGCAACGAGTTTCAGGTACTCGGTTTCATATTCAGATTAGGAGATCAGATCATGGATATAAGCCTTGTGACCTTGTCGAGGGCCTCCCACGTATTTGCTCTAGTTTCCTCGCTTTTGCTTGGCCAGCGCAATGTATTCATGGACTTATTCTTTTATTTTCCCTTTTTTTTTGTTGATTAAAAAAAATTGAAAATGAAGTACCTCCAGAGCCCAGAGACATTTGTATTAGGATTTGGGCCTTTGGGCCAATATTGAGATATCATGAGCCTAACTTATTGATGCCCATTAACAACCCATTATATATTATGCTTCTATGTTACGCGTGTTCAAATCCTCTCCTTCCCTCTTTTCCAAAATCTAGAAATCCCAGAAAGAAAAAAAAGAAACGCGATCTCATGGCCTCCGGCGACCGTAACCTAGGATACATGACCCGGAAGGATGCGGAAGTGAAGCTACCACGGACGATGCGGGTCAAGAACAAGACTTCAGCGCCGGTGCAAATCACGGCGGAGCAGATTCTTAGGGAAGCTCCATTGAGGCAAGAGGGTGAGATCCGTCCGCCTAAGAAGAAAATCATTGATTCGACTGAGATTTCCGACTACCGACTCCGAAGTCGGAAGGGGGTTCGAGGACCAGATCCGCCGGGATAGATCGAACATTCAAGTTTGGGTCAAATATGCGCAGTGGGAAGAGTCACAGCTGTATTACGCGCGTGCTCGGCGCGTGTGGGAACAAGCTTTAGAAGAAGATTACCGGAAACATACGCTCTGGGTCAAGTACGCTGAATTTGAGATGAAGAACAAGTTTTTCAACAATGCGAGGAACGTTTTGGATCGTGCTCTTACGCTCCTCCCTCGAGTGGACCAGCTTTGGGAAAAGTATACTTACACGGAGGAGAAACTTGGGAATATTGCCGGGGCTAGAGATATTCGAGCGGTGGATGAATTGGTCACCGGATCAATATGGTTGGCTCCGCTTTATTAAATTCGAAGTTAAGTATAATGAAATCGAAAGTGCAAGATCCATCTACCAGAGATTTGTTCTTTGTCATCCAAAGGTTTCTAATTATATTCGATATGCAAAGTTTGAGATGAAGGCTGGTCAAGTTAAGCTTGCTAGGGAGGTTTACAAACGCGCCACCAAGGAGCTTGCAAACGATGAAGAAGCTGAGATTCTCTTTGTTTCGTTTGCTGAATTTGAAGAACGTTGCAAGGATGTAGAACAGGCTAGGTCTATCTACAAGTCTGCTCTTGATCGTATTCCTAAAGGAAGAGCTGAGGATTTGTACAGAAAGTTTTTGGCGTTTGAGAAACGTTATGGCGATAAGGAAGGGATTGAGGATGCCATTGTTGGGAAGAGGAGGTTTCAGTATGAAGATGAAGTGAGCAAGAACCCTTTGAACTATGATTCGTGGTTCGATTACGTTAGTTAGAAGAGGCTGTTGGGAAAAAAGATAGAATCAGAGAAATCTATGAGGAGGCTATTGCTAATGTTCCACCTGCCCAAGAGAAACGATACTGGCAAAGATACATATATCTTTGGTGAGTTTTTTTTCTATTCCATGTCCTTTACAGATTTCGGTAATAACGTTATGGGCTTCTTATGTTGATCATGGTTTGCATAACAAGGTTAAGTTTAGTGTCCTGTAACTAAATAAACCTACGAAAACAGATTCTTGCATTCTGTGGAAAGCTTTTCTAGTTTTTCTTTTGTAGCATACATGGTTTTGTGGTTTTCTCAACCACTGACACTGATGTGACTTATTGTTGTAGGATTAATTATGCTTTGTATGAAGAGATTGAAACTAAAATGTGGAGCGTACGCGAGATATTTACAGGTATTCTGAATCTTTTGAAGTTACATACATTCATCTACATTTCAATTGTGGCGGATTACACTGACTGTTTGCATTTGTCTTACTAAACATTACAGAGAATGCCTCAAGCTTATCCCCCACACCAAATTTTCTTTTGCCAAAATATGGTTGCTCGCAGCACAATATGAAATCAGGCAATTGAATGTCACGGGTGCACACGGCAGATATTAGGAAATGCGATTGGGAAAACTCCAAAAAATAAGGTAAGCCTGATGGCGGTTAATCTGGTAATGTTTTACATTATTTCTCATGTTTTACTTACTGTGGTGAATTTTTTATTTCTGTAAAACAGATATTCAAGAAATACATTGAGATGGAACTCAAGTTGGGAAATATAGATAGATGTAGAAAATTATACAAGCGGTATCTTGAATGGTCTCCTGAGAATTGCTATGCTTGGAGAAACTATGCTGAATTTGAAAGGTCTCTTACTGAAAAAGAACGAGCTAGAGCTATGTTTGAACTTACAATATCTCAGCCTGCTCTAGACATGCCCGAGCTGCTATGGAAGGTAAATTTTTCCAGTCTAATGCATCCAAAGAAGTGAAAATTTCTCAGACTTTTGAACCGATTAGATCACTAAATTCTCTACACTGTTTGTGGCAGACTTACATTGATTTTGAGATATCAGAAGGGGAATTAGAGAGGACACGGGCTTTATATGAGCGACTCTTGGACCGTACAAAGCATTGCAAGGTGTGGGTTAGCTTTGCTAAGTTTGAAGCTTCTTCTGCAGAACACAAAGAAGACGAGGTACAAGAAGATGCTATTGAACGCAAAAAAGACGGAATCAAACGAGCCAGAGGTTTGAAGCTACATGTTATATTATGAGTTTTGATGATTCCTTGTGATACGTTTTAACTGTTTTTTTTTTTTAATTCTTCTTTAACTTTGTTCTGCTGTATTTTCTTTCTTCTACTCAGCGATCTTTGATAGAGCCAACACCGGAGCTGAAAGAAGAGCGTGCTATGCTTTTGGAGGATTGGCTTAACATGGAGACGGGCTTTGGTAAGCTCGGGGATGTTAGTGTCGTTCAATCGAAGCTCAAGAAGAGAAAGCTGAGCAGTAGAGAAGACGGCTCTACAGAGTAAGCATTGCATACATATAATTTCCCGATCTTTTGGAATGTGAGAATTGAACGCTAAAGCTTAATGTGAAAAATTTGTTTGAATCTTTGGTAGGCATGAAGAATACATTGATAATTTGTTCCCAGAAGAATCACAGGCGAAGAATCTTAAGATTCTTGAATCTGCTTATAAATGGAAGAAACAGAAGGTTGTTAAGGCTGGGGAATGTGTCTAATAGTGGTTAACATAGTGTTATGCAATACTCTTCCATCTTAAAAAATATCATTTATGTACTAGGTGATGATGTCTCTTGCGGTGTTAATATTACAAGAAAATTTATATATCTTATTATGTTAGAACATATATCTGATCTATGTATGCTGATTTATGACTATCTTAAACTAAAATCTAATTTTTTTATACTCCCTCTGTTTGATAATATGAGATGTCTTAAAGTTTAGATTTTGTTTTAAAATATTTTTTGTATGATGGTTATGCTTTAGTCTGTCTGGGATTATGATCTAGAACAACAACTGTCTCTTATGGTTAACATCAAAAGCTTATGCATTTGGCTCTAATGCTATATCCCAGATTCGTACTTAAGTCTTATTATTCATCACGAAACACCAAAATTGGAAATAGCTGTATGAACTTCTTTTGTCTTTTTCTGTTTACATCTTGTTATCAAAGATGGCAAATGCTGATTTTCTTGCCAAGGCAGAAGTATGCACAGAGGCGGTAGCTGAATGCCATGGCAAGCAGAACCCACAGTTCTTGTAAGCCGCCATTCAAGTTGACTGTGTCGAAGGAAGATGAGCTTTGCAGTGTCCTGCAGCCGCCTTTGCTCCCACATTCGAATAGTTGGTCTCCTGAGTATTGAACTTTCAAAAGTAGCCTGAAGCCGTAGTGCATGAAGGACAAGTACTTCAACCACTGCATGAATTTGGGTATGTGCTGCATTTCGGGTTCAAAAGCGCATCACTTTTTGTTTGAGCATAAGCAGTTAGAATATTTAATCAGCTTCTTGTTATGATTCACTAGAAAGACTAGTTTCATCCAAATTATAAGTTGTGGTACCTGAACATAGTAACCTCCTGTTAGAAGAAACAACATTAGTACCAAAGAAGCGATCATACCAGCTCTCTTAATGCTCAATACTGAAGCTCCTAAGAACTCTCCTGCACCCTGCAGTTACATTGGAAAAAAAAGAACATGTTTTATTTTCAAAAGAGAGACAAGTTCCTAAGCTTTTCTGTGCTTACTTGGCTAGTTATGGCTATCAGTATTATTGTCAACACAGTGTAAAGGAAGCAGGGTACTGCTCTCTTGAACCCAGCCATGAAGTAGACAATGATCATGAAGAATGTAGGATATAAAACGTGTGCCACCATATCACATAGTGTACTGCATACGTAATACACACTTAGTCTATACATATCTGCTTTTCTTTCTTTCACCAAGTAGATCTTCTCAAAGGGGAACACATATAGTGCTCCAAAGAGGGATGAAGATGTCCAGAAGATGCAGATATAGAACATCAAACCAACCTGCATACAAGCTTACCAGATAATTAGGAGGCTTATATATAATTAACTTTGGTATAATCACAAAAATTATGTAGTTTCATTACTTGGTCTCTAAGGTGAGCCTCTGTGTCAGTATTTGATTTCCACCAGAGAAGACCCAACACAACGGCCACACCAAGTGATTGAACTAGCCTTAGCTTATCAAAGTAATCTCTACGCCGCTCTCTGAATGTTCTTCTGAAAATAATCAAGAACTGATCCCACCATGACAGCGTCCAGTCCTTCTTCACTTGGATTGCTATTTGAAGATGCTCTGGAGCCTTTCTATTTCTATGGTTTTCTTCCTTCTCTTTTGGCTCCAAGTCTGTCTTGTACCTTAGTTGCAAGTACTGCAAAACATAACACTATGATTGAGTCCAATCATATAACTCCTAATGCATAAGTGTATATAGTCTATGGCTTCATGTGATCCTCACTTTCACTATTACTTCCTCAGAATCAGGTTGGGCGGTTTTGGTAGCCAATAATTCGTCCGGTAGACTAATGTCTGACACTTGTCCGGTTGCCAAGTCTAGCAAGAACTCTGCAGGGTTCATTGCGATTTCAGGTAAGATTCTCAAAGATGAGAAATAGTCCATAGATTCTCTGGCTTTGCCGTAGAAGGCAGGGTGGCCTTCTGAGATGAGTAGGAGCTTGTCAAACATGTGAAACATTCTGCTTGATGGTTAGTGAATTGTCGTGATGACCGTTCTTCCTGCCTGAAAATGACAAATCAAATCTTTATTATGCTTCCGTATCTTCCAAGAACTTTGCTAGTAAAAATGTATATTTGTAGGTAAAAGAAATGGTGACACCTTTGCTACTCCTTGGAGAATAAGAAGAAGTTTGGTGGCAGAAGTGGAGTCAAGTCCAGAAGTTGGCTCATCTAGAAGCAACAGAGAAGGATCTACGAGAATCTCGTATGCAATACTCGTTCTTTTTCTTTCCCCACCTGATATTCCCTTGACAAAACCTCCTCCAACTCTTGTGCAACGGCATCTTTCATGGTTATTTTTCCAAGGAAAATTAGCTTTTACAAGAAATGTGTCTATACATCATAGCAGACATGTTTGAAGCAAGTCTACGAGTTGTCACTATAAGATGAGCTTATCCTATCTAATTCCAGGAGATATTTTAAAAAAGTGTACCTTTCAAGGCCGAGCTCTTTAATGATCATTTCTACTTTGGCGTATTTCTGTTCCTTGCTCATGTTACTTGGAAGTCTCAAAAATGCAGCGAAGGCCAAGGTTTCTTCCACAGTAAGTTGTGGTAACAGAACATCGTCTTGTGTCACGAAACCAATTCTGGATAATAGTGAAAGATAAGCACATAATAACATTCAGGTTGGAGAAACATCCAACTCAGATTTCTAACCTCCTCTTAACAGACGGACTGTAAGGAATGTCATTATAGGTAAGCTTCCCTTTGACATTGTCTGTTAATCTCCCTCCCATTATCTTCAAGAGAGTTGTTTTGCCACTACCTGAAGGACCCATTAGCGCAAGGATTTCGCCAGGACCCGTGCTTCCTGTTATGCCTTTCAAAATGTGCTTGTACCCATCTGTGTCCGGATTCGTATGTGTTACCACCTTTGACATCATTGTTTTCACCAGGTTTGCTGAGCTGGCCTGTCTCGTTCTCACCTTATACTCTATATCTTCAAACTACAGATCAAGAAAAGGGACAAAACCAATGAGCTTTGTGTCGAAGAAGGAAATCGAAAAGCGAGAGAGAAAGAGAAACCTTGAGAAAGATAGGAAGAGGAGCATCTTCATTAGGATAAGAGGAAACGAATTCTTCGTGGGTGTCAATTTCGGATGAGTATTGGTTTCTGAGGTAAGCTTGGGACATGAAATCCATGTTGTGAACTATACCATTGCTTCCTGAAATCTGCATTACATGATTTTCTTCAACTTCTTCTGTTGATCTTCTGATCTCCATGGTTTTTTCTTATTCTTGTACCACAAGAAAATTGATGTGAATGTAGGGTTATGTTATATAACGAAAGAAGTGTGTGGATCAACTGTGTCAAACCTGAAACTTTCTTGCTTTTTGTGTTCTCTTTTTCTCTCTGTTTATCAGGGTGTTAGTTTGGTAGACCACATTCTTTCGATGGGGTTGAGTTCCTTTAATTATGCATGTGTTGACTCGCATTAGGAGGATATGAATTAAAATCATTTTCAATACTTATTTGGTAGGTTTAAAATCATTTACATTTTTTATGGCGTAATCAGCCAAAGAGTCCTTGGAGAAAAACAAGAGACAGAACTTATTGGGGAGTCCTAAATCATCGACTTGGCTTTGCTCATTGGTGATCACACTGAACCACGTATGAAAATAAAAGCTCAGATAAACTCATCAATTGTTTATATTGTGAATTTTTCGGAAGAATTACAAACAAAGGAGACATCAATGTCTGAAACTACTACACATGGATCCTTTAGACGTCTTTTGAAGTTGTTTGTGGTTCTCACGAAAAAAATACCAAGTCCCCTTTGTCAAATTGCCAAACACTAATTTCTTCTTGGGGGTGATGTATCCTAAGTATGTACACGCAAAAAAATCACTCAAAAATCCAGACTTTAATATCTCTTACCAATCTG
This sequence comes from Cardamine occulta, assembly GCA_028015245.1. NCBI lineage: Eukaryota > Viridiplantae > Streptophyta > Magnoliopsida > Brassicales > Brassicaceae > Cardamine > Cardamine occulta. The sequence goes on along the minus strand of CM051373.1, from coordinate 10,323,402 downwards.
ATTATGCATCTTTCTAGTAACTCCTCTCCTTGATCTAGTAGTTGTTTCCCAGATTCGTTAGTGCAGCTTGAGGTTGCTGATTAGTTATGCGCGAGAATCCTGTGGTCCAGTCATGGCAGGTATAGTAGGAGCCGCCAGTATGGGCTGAGTTTGTTGGTATATCCCGGGGAACCCAGTCTGCACGGTTGGGAAAGCTAATTGGTGACCTTGAAGGGATAAGTTGTACATGGCACTGGTCTGCAGATTGGCTAGACTCTGCTCAGCCAATATATATACAAGGAGCCCTGTTAAAAAAGTATGGCATAACATGATGCAATGACAGAGGGGAAAGGCAGAGACAAACTAACCATTGGTCCAGTTGTGTAAATGTTTTCATTCTTTTCTTCCTTGTGGGTAGAGTTTACAGTGGCTGCTGATGGGATGTGGTTAAAAGTAACTGTGTATGATGGATCATATGGGGATGGAATTGTGGTAGGTGGAGCGTTTCCAATGTTGCTTCCTGATTTGATTTGACCGAGCGGGATTTTAGCACTAGCATCATCTCCAGGCGGTAAGTAAGACTGTTGTTGTAACCCGTTTGGGCTCAGGAACTGGTGAATGTATGGTTGTGGCATATAATAGGGTGGAATATAGGGACCGTAAGGGAAAAAGTTTTGATGGTATTGTTGCCTATAAAGGTGCATTGCCTGTTGAGAGGCTGCTATGGAACACTGATCAGGATAAGAGATAGGTGGAGCATAACCATTTCCAGCCTACAATTGCCAACAAAATATAAAAGACCGTAACTAAGCATATGTATTCAAATATTCTGGCAAGAAAACGATATGGATGGCCTGATGCTGACAATGAAGGCACAAGACAAAAAGACTTTTGTAGAGATCCTTGAACATAACCGACCTGATGAATGTCTGTGATTGGTAAAATCTCCTCCTTTAGTTTATCTCCTTCCGAACCTTCTACAGGTTGAACAGTTCGGTCTGACTGCAAAGCTAGCTCGGTCTCAGATGCTGAATTCGAAATATTATGATTCTTATCTTGAGAAAAAGATGATATATCTTTCCTGCAAGCCAAATTATGGTATCAGAATCTCACTCATCTGACTAAAGCAATTCACGAGAATATAGAAGCAAGCAACACTGAAAGATTTACTCATAGTATCTATCAGTCACCAACCTAGTTGATGCCCCATAGGCCGCTGTCCCATGAGAAGACTCGCTATTGGAGTCATCACATCCAATAGTACAATTGTCAGAAGATGCCTCTCTCACAAAATTGGAACCGAAGCTCCCAAATGTCAGACCATTTTCCAGCTTTTTGGCAACCTGAAGGTGGACAGTAAAATGTTACATGTGGCCTTTCACCAACATCTGACTTGAGAAGCGATAGATTCTTGGCTTTATTGACTGTACCCTCACCCTTAGTGACTGTTCCAAAAAAAAAGCCATAGGTCGAATCAAATAAGAGGTTGGAATTGCACTCAGGAAACAATCTGCATCATTCCCAACTTATCTAGAAGAATACAGAATGCACTTGGTGCTACATAGATGAAGAGAAACTATACCTTGCTCTGACTGAGCACTGCAATTAGAAGTGACAATCATAGATGACTGCTCTGATATCAGAGAAATTCCATATTGAGTATCGTTTTCTACAGCAGAATCTGATACAGCCACTGGTACTCTACTTGCTTTAGGCTTATCCAGCTCAACAACATCCTGTGACGAAGAAGTAGACTTGGAGGGAGGCTGTTCCTCTGTGACTCCCTTGTTCAAAGGAGAGATCAAAGCATCTTGAATTTTATGGTTACTGACTCCACTTGAAGGACTAATGGGGTTAGGGGCCCTGCAAAAGAATATAATGATTTAGAAAGCCCAAATCCAAAAGAAGGTATTACAGACATAAAAGGAATGATATGAATAGATACTTTATTGAAGAAGGTTCTGCATTGTTTATTGCTTTGTTAGAAGCAGGCAAAGCAGTTCCGGAACCTCCTATCCTGTGATTAGCTCTACTCTGCTTTTTAGAAGCTGCACTTCTTCCATTATTGGCATCTGCAAATCAACAAAGAGCTTAAATCAAGGAAGATAATAAATTAAAGAAGTTTCAAAGTATCTATGAAAGAACATAAATTACAATGAGCAGTGTAACTTGAAGCGAAGTTCCTCCAACCAGTCCTGCCCCTTCCTTGTGTAGTCGGCACTAGATTCTGCAAAAGGCAGTACACATATGGGATAAGAGAAACGATATAATGTAAGCTATTAGAGGAAGTGACATACACAAAGTTGATGGTTGCTAAGTAAATTCACAAAACAAGAATAAAGGAATCAGAACAAAGAGAAAAGCTACCTCTTTCTTTCTCTCCCGTTTGCTTCTCACTTCATGAAATGTATCTGAAACATTTCAAAGATCATATTAACATATGAGTACATGACTACAATCAAATAAAGTGCCATATAATGTCCAATCTCAATCAAAGCGTAAAAAAAAAAAAAAAAAAAAAAAACTCTTTTCACAGTTCCATTATATTTAAAGCAAATCGGCAAAGATTCGACCTGTGATTGAGAGAGATACGCAAATTATAAACAAAATATTCTAGTCATAAACCCAAATTCAGTATATTTCGAATCAATAGATTCCAATTTGACATATTCTACCAAATAGAAATCTCATAAAAATTACAGACTGATGAAACATAAAAACATGCCCTTTCAAAAGAGAAAACACAACAACAAATCAAGCAAGGGTAATAAATGGCAACATCAAAAACAAAGATCAGAAGAAACCAGAGTAAGTACCTAAATAGAGGAGCTTCTGGGTGGTCTCATATGGATCATTGAAGCAGTCCTTAAAGACAGAGAAGATATCCTCGTCGGAATGTTGTTTCCCTGTAACCTCTCTGATGTTTTGAATAGTTTCGAGCAGATCGGCCGGAATCGAAACCCTATCGCCGCTGATGCTGCTCATGTTGGTAGAGAGGAGCGGGGGAGAGGAGAGAGAAATTTAGAGAGTATGGGTCAGGCAAAGACTAGAACATAAGACCCAACATATATACTATTTTCCTTCCGTATAAATTACCGCTAAATGTCTCTCTCCGTCTTTTTATACGCCGACGTCACTTTATTTCATTCATTATTTAATTACACTATACAAATATCTTATTAAAGCAAACTTGGACATCAAAGTTGATATGGCCGAGTTGGTCTAAGGCGCCAGATTAAGGTTCTGGTCCGAAAGGGCGTGGGTTCAAATCCCACTGTCAACATTTCTCCTTTTTGAAGACTTCAAAGTAATTGTCGGAAAAAGGAAATTTTTTTTTTTTCTTTTCTCCGCGAGTCGATGCCGAAAGTTAAAAATTCATATCTATATATATACGTAGAAGCTATCTAATGTCAAATCTTATCGATCGAATTAGGTCCTACCCAAAAACAATCAAAACCCTAGCTTTCTGTTTCTCTCTCGATCCTTAGGTCGGGGTTTCTCGGAGGAAATCTCTTGTTACTGACTGAATTAAGGTTTGCGATGGGTTCCAGATCTCGGAATGATAATTTCCAATCCGGCGATAGCGCCAGTCCTGGGTATGTTTACTTTTTCCTTTTGCATGTTTCAATCCAGAGTATGAACGAATCGATTAGGGGAATATCTCGCAATTTATGTTTTGCTTGGAATTTGTTTTGTAGGAAAATATTTATCGGAGGATTGCACAAAGACACCACTAATAGTAAGTCTCTTGTGCTTGTTTCGAGCTCAAAATATAATCTTAGGGTGATTCCTTGATGTTGTGGGGTTAGGGATTGTTGTAGACGTGTGTGTGTGTGTTTGATGTTAGGCCTGTTGGGATATTTATTAATTCGCGTTGATTTGACTGCAGCTGTGTTCAATAAGCACTTTGGGAAGTACGGGGAGATTACAGATTCTGTGATTATGCGAGATCGACATACTGGACAACCTCGGGGCTTCGGTTTCATCACCTATGCTGACCCTTCTGTTGTTGATAAAGTTATTGAAGATAATCATATCATCAATGGGAAACAGGTCTCTTACGCCACTTCTATTTGCTTAGTATTGGTGTTTTATGGATTTGCTTAATTACATCAAGAATTCATCACTTATTTTTAGTTTTCTGAGGTCTAGTAGCATTACCTCTGTTGGATCTTTTCATCAATAATTTTTTCTTGTTCCGATGGAACAGGTTGAGATCAAAAGGACTATTCCGAAAGGTGCTGGTGGCAATCAGTCTAAAGATATCAAAACAAAGAAGATTTTTGTTGGTGGTATACCCTCCTCTGTTACAGAAGGTATACATACCAGCATCTTTACACATCTTGAAGTTATTGCTTCTCTGTGAGAATGTTGCTTTTTTTCTTGTGCTTATGGTTGCTTTTTTTTATTGATCAGATGAACTTAAGGACTTCTTTGCCAAGTATGGAAACGTGGTGGAGCACCAGATTATCCGAGACCATGAAACAAATAGGTCCAGAGGTTTTGGTTTTGTAATTTTTGACAGCGAGGAAGTCGTTGATGAATTGTTGTCCAAAGGAAACATGATCGATATGGCAGACACTCAGGTAAGCTTGTATAAATGGGGCCTAGAATTGTGGTGCATAAAGATATATCTATCCTGGTTTCAATTTGAAATTTTCTGCTTGTTCCCTTCATTATACCATTAAACTTAGTATTAGTATTCTACCCATTAGCTACCACCAAATGTAAGGAGGTTGTCACAGTAAGCTAGGAAGTCCCTGCTGTAGTGTGCATCCTAAGCATAGCTAGGTTAATTAAGTTGCTTTGTTGTAGGTGGAGATCAAGAAAGCTGAACCAAAGAAATCGTCAAACCGTTCACCTCCTCCTTACGGTAGTCACCCTAGAGGTCGTTCTTTTAACGATAGTTATGGCGGTTACGGTGGACCTTATGGAGGTTTTGATGGAGGATATGGTCCTCCAGGTCCCATTAGGTCACATGGAGGTCCTGGTAGTAGGTTTGCTGGGGGATATGGGTATGGTCGTGGCGGTGTAGGCCCTGAATTTGGAGGAGGGTATAGTGGTTATGGGGGTGGTAGTGTAGGAGGTTACCGCAGTGAACCACCCCTTGGCTATTCAAGTCGTTTTGGACCCTATGGGAGCGGGTTTGGTGGTGAGGGTTATGGCAGTGGAGGCTATGGAGGTGGAGGTGGTGGTTATGGTGGTGGAGGATATGGTCGTGGAGGAGGGGAAGGCTATGGAGGATATGGTGGGGCAGGTTATGGTGGTGCATATGAATCTGGAGGTCCAGGTGGCAGTTATGAAGGAGCAGGTGGTCCATATGGGAGGGGCTATAGTAACAGTAGTCGATACCATCCATATGCAAGATAGGTTCAAGATAATATAAATCCATAGACGCTATAGAAGCATCTCTCACAGGTTTCTCTAGATTGTTCCAATCGCTCTAGGTGCATTCTAGAGGAAACTAGAGTTATCATGTAGCGCCAACATCAGGAAGGATTGCCAAGGACAGGAAGAGCATCGGAAAAAAAAAAGTTTTATTAGACATCTTCTAGTTTGTGTTTGTCTAATTTAAGTGTTGTCTTATCTCTTAACTTAGATTGTGTTATGTAGACTTTAGCATATTTGGGTTTGGAGTTTGTTTTACAGTGCCATAAGAATGATTTAGAGTAAGCCTATTTATCATTTGGTAGTCTTGTTAGATGATCAATCACTAACTTAGCTTAGTTTGCATAAGCATACGAATTAGCTTAAGAATCTCTGCAAAAAGTGCATCCATAATTCTTTAGCGCTCAAGTTGAATGCTTTCTATTGTCCAACTTCTTATCTCTGTAGATATTGTAGGTTCGAGCCCAGTTAGTTATGGTTACCTCACTCTAGTGCATGTGTAAGTAGGCATTTTTTTTGGTCAAGTGTGTACGTAATTCTAGCTAATAATGTGAATTTTGATATCTATAATTTGTCATCAAATGGTTTAGATTTTAGTTTAAATCATTGCAATTATGTATAAATAATACAGTACACTGTACATACTTTTGTAGTAAATATTAAATTCAAAGTGTTTCAAATGCAATGAAATATGATATACAGCACACTAGAAATGTTGATAGAACACAACACATTAAACAGATACATGTATATCCATAAAAGGTGATAACTGAACGACAGAGGAACAAGATTTAGTGATTAATTAAAAAAAAGAAAAGAATAGTTTTATATTCTTAATCCATTAAGGCCGATCTTAGCAGCGTTGCAACTTACAAGCTTGCATTTTTGTGAACAGAGGAACAAAAATTACATATTAAGTTTCCATCCTCTGAAGTCTGAACTCCTTTCTATATCTATTTTTTTGAAATGCAGAAACGATTTGACTGGCATGAAAAAGACGACAATCTCGGATGTTCAGGACCGCAAAGGATATTTAGAAAAAACACTAATTTTAGAAACACATTTTTACATTAAGTTCTCTGTTCTCAACTCAAAAAGAAACAAAAACTCTTTTTGTTCAGTTTCACAATTCCAACTTCTTTTTTTTTTGGGTCAACCTTTAACAACTCCAACTATTTTTAGAGTTATCTCTATTAGTAAAAAAGGTTGAAACAAAGAAGAAAGAGAAGAAGAAGAAGAAAAGAAATGGAAGGGAAAGAGGAAGAAGCAAAGAGGAGGATGATGATGAAGAACAAATTTAAGGAGACAGAAGAGATAAGCCAAGAAGACATTAAAAGACAAGAAGCTTACAACATGTCTCCACGTGCACGTGGTGGTGGTGGTGATGGATCGGTCGGAATGGGCAAGTCATCAAGCGTGAGGCTAAACTGTTTATGCGCACCAACCACACACCCTGGCTCTTTTAGGTGCCGTTACCACCGTCGTAACGCTGGACTCGGCATGTCCCGTGGCATCTCCGTTCCGTCTAACCTTTCCATGTTGGCAGGAGGAGCCTCTAATTCTCTCTCTCCCAAGTCCCGCGATTAATATTCTTATTTGATTCTTCTTTATTTCAATTTCCCTTATGTTTCTGTGTATATACAAAAATTGCAAAAGTAGAGAAATCTCCTTTGCTGTTTGCACAAATGAAACAAAGTCAACCGATCGTGATTTTCGTTTCCATGCCGGAAATTTATTTAAAAAGATGTCAATGAAAAGTACAAAATGCAACTCCATGCACGCCGAGACCTGCCTTTGTTGGGTTTCCAAATCTTGTCACCACAAAAACAAACCATTTCTATGGGGATAGGCTTGGTCCGCGTGGAGATGAATGAAAACACATGTATACAAGCTTTTAGGCTAAGAGAATTGAGAAGAGAACAATTATAATATTACTATAGCATCGGGTAGTGGTACAATGATCTTCTCGAATAGATAAAAATGCAACACGAGCTCTGTAATAAATTTACATAAAGATAAGAGAAGAAATCTAAAAGTAACGTATCAGAGAAATAATTAAAAAATTGATCGACAAGACGATTGAGATTCAAGTTGTGGGTCGTGTCCAACTGGTTTGAGATGTAATTGTATTCCCATAGTAAACTTTTTTGGTAGATTCGTCCCAATACGCCTGCGAGAGAGATAATCAAGCGACAACGTTTTAGCGACTGCGGTTGCATTTACAAAACAAACGCTAGTGAAATGGTGAAAACTTAATGCTGTACCTGCCATCCCGACGGGAGATTTGCTGAGAGTTTGGTTAGATCAGGTTTTTGCTGCTTCTCGTCCTCTTTCTTCTGAGACTTGTCCTCTTTCTTCTGAGACTTCTCGGCTCGTTCTTTCCTCCGTTTCACTTTCTCACGCCTAAACACATCGTAAAACCGCATCAAACAACTAAATCATGTTTTACTGGTGGAGGACACAAACGAATTTTGCAGTACGCAGAGTGACTAACCAGTCACCACCGAGGGGTTGGAAATTTGCGTTGTCTTTAGCCTCTCCACTCGCGATCTGTCGGGATTTCCATTCTTCAATTTCTCGTTGTCTTTTTCTATCAAGGATTCCGTAATCATCTTCTTCTTCTTCTTCGCTATCGTTTAGCTCCTCCTTAGCAGCTTTCCACTGAGTAAGGGGGTAAAAATTTAAGTTATTTAAGAGAGTCTAGAAAAAGGGTTTTATTTGTGAGGGAGGAGATTCAAGATAAAACAACGTACCTTGTCCACCAAACTAGAAACCTTTTTATTTGACTTCAATGAGGATGTAGCAGCTACTGTCCGCTTTTTAGGCCGTTTCACTGTTACCAAAGCCAATTACTTATAAGCAAAAACTCAGAGCACACTCAAACTGTGAATTTGATGAGAAAAATTCAAAATCAAGATTAGATATCATTGAAGAATATACATACCTTTAGATTGACCCTTTGCCAATAGAGACAATCGACCTGTAACATCTGTGGATTGAGTAGTAGTACCCAAAGACGCCATCTTAGTAGAGTCATTGGATCTGGAACTAGGCTCTACAGCTGTCGAAGATTTGCTTGGGATGTTGTAATTAGTAGAACCAACTCCACTGTGAGGCAGGGATGACTCCGCGGAGCTGATGACAGGAAACAGCGGAGCTGCACTATTGAAATCGTAATAAGCTTCAACAGCACTGGCTGCTGTAGGAGCAACTTCACTTGTACCAGGAACCATTTCATAATAAAATGCCGACTGGGGCAGAGAGACTTGAGATCCGTCGACATGGCCATAAAACTGAGTATTAGGAGCTAAAGTAACAGCATTGGCAATATATTGATAATTGGACTCTGGATAGGATAAGTTGTACTGCGCCGCATAATCAGCTGATTGCTGCATATAAGATTGAGGTAGGGTATAGGAAACTCCCAGAGAGTCACTGGACAAAGATAAAGGGGCATGGCCATTATCAGGTGGTGGAGGAATTGGTTCACTATAACTATCTGGTGGTGGTGGAGGAACATCTTCACTCTCAGAAGGCGGTGGCGGAATCCATTCCTCACCCGGAGGTGGTGGAACATCTGTATGAAGATTGGATGGCTCTGTTTGACTGAATATCTTACCATCAGAAGCATCTATCACTTGAACAGACACTGGAACTGATTCTTCAACCTCCATATCCACATCCATGTCAATATCTTCCACATTTGGGGAGCCAGCCTTCTGAAGCATCTCATCTGAAGGGATAACATCAGACTGTCCAGCTGATTGCCCTCGGGTGTGGGTGGGAGATCCATTGCCGCTCAGATCAGCTGATGCATCTGAACTAAGAGTTCTTCCAGATTGAGCTAACTCTCCTTTTCTCCCACTATCCTCGGATTCACTTTCTGTTTTAGCATCTGCTACCAACATTTCTTTGGATGAGCTTTTGTTAGCTTCAGAAATTTCATCCATTACTGCAGATTTTGCAAGCTGGTAAATCTCATCATTAACACCATCTTCCAGACGCTTGAGTTGTTTCTCAGTGTGGAGCCAAAAGGAAAGTAAAGGTGAGGTATCCAATATGAGCGCCTTTACATCAGAATGTCTGACTTCAGCCTCCAGAATGTACTTTGATATCTGCTCATTGCTGTGGACGTTTCCATGAGACCTATAAATTTTTGCAAATTAGAGATAATAATATTTCAAAGAAGCTAAGGAACTATGATCTCTTCACCTAACAATATAACATATATAAACAACAAGACCCAAACTAGAATGGCTTACTTCTTCAGAGACCTCAGTTTCTCCAATAAGCGTTCACTTTGACTCAACAGACGGGACGGGAGGTCAGTAGCTGCTCCTGTATCAGAATTAGCATGAGCATGCTCTAAATTTCCTGGCCCTGCAAGTTCCTCCTGACATGGTTGGTAATTAAAAGCAGAGTCTATTCGACATTCGACTTGATGACCATCAGTTCCTAAACTTTTGTTGTAAAGATCTTCACTTTTGTTTCTCTCACCCATATCAACTGTTAGAGAAGTCGAACTGTCAGGCCCTGTGAAGATATTTTGCACGGGTTGCAAATAACTTGGTTCAGCACTAGACACCAAGGTCCCAAACACATTGTACCCAGTCCCATATGCACCTGCCAGTTGAGTCAAAACCGCAGGAATTTCCCACGAAGTTTCCCCAGTTTCTGTATTCCAGTAGTAATACTGATTGCTTTCCTCATGCAAAATCATCTTCCACTGCAAAGTAACATCTGTGAGAGCATGGTGCTCCAAAGACACGCTGTCGGATGCTTGAACTGAGGGATCTGTCTGTTTGTTTAGCCCATCCGAGACTGTCGAGTTACTCACCCTGACATAACCACTTTCCCCTTCGGCCTTAAAATCAAGTGCAGAAGAATCCTCCCCTGTTTGCTGTTGGTCAACCATCTGCATAGTGGTGTCTGCACCTGATTTGATATTTGTATCTTTTTGTCCTTCTTGAATAAATCCATCAACCTGGTTTAAATAAAAAATTCATCACGACTAGCAAAGACATCATCAGTATGCCATTTTATACAAGTTAATTATTGTTACCTGCTCATTTTTATTGGCTAAGGAACTATCTGCAGTGGCATCATCTGCCTTCTCCTTTGAATCCTCTTCCACATCATCGTCACTATATTGGCCAAGTAAAAGCAAAGGGTTTTCTGTTTTCTGACCTGAAAATAAGAAGACTAAAGAATCAAACTTCGGAACCACTAGTAATTACATACCTAGACTCCAGCAATATGAACTGATAAAAAAAGAATAGCTACATCAAGTTGCATTAGAAAGTAAAAAAAGGATGGAGAATAGCGTCGGGGAAGATTTTTCAGCGACCTGTCACAATTAATGACAAAGCCGTCAGTTAAGCGTAGCAAGCCAAAACAGCCAGAGACAAACGAACCGATAGGAGCTAATTCCAGAAGAAAGTCCTCAGAAAGCTTGAAGCTGCAAAATAGAGCAAGTCATTCAAAAAAAATCACAGTGGCTTGGCCTGAATTGATGTCATACGATGTCCCCAAGACCACAGCCACCCTATACTCTTGAGAAGAAATTTTGGTGACAAACAACATAACATGTCTTTGGAACACAAACAAGAATTCCCAAATTTGCAGCATTAAGATGTCGAGCACTTTATGGGGCTTGGCTACATAGCGGATTCGAAGATAACTAGCTCATGGAACCCACCTGAAGAAGAAGGTGAATTGGGTAACTCATTAGGCTCTGTTTGTTCCCGCTCAACTTCATCACGCACATCTGAGCCACCCAAATCTCCTACAAAAATATCAAAGAGATACTAAAAAGGCCAAAAATTGCAAAACAGGAAATTCCTAGTAAAAAAAAAACTAAAAAGGGTGATCAGCTCTTTTATTAACTAGCTTCAATAAATCCATAATTATAATAGATTCAAATCTTTCTACAATTTTCAAGGTGTTGTTCCAAACGACCCGGTAGATTTCATCAATCAAAAGAGCAGAAAACGAATCGAAAAAGTACAGTAAATTCGATTGGACAAGTACCGAAGAAGGCAATAAAAAGTATACCAGAGGGTTCCGCAAAGAGATCGAGCTTGACACGACGGCCGGTGGTGTTCATGGCAGCGAAACGACGCTCTTTTCTCTTCCCCATCAGATTCCTACTCTCTCTCGTTTCTTCTCTACAAACTCTAACCTTCGTTGAGTGTTAAAGAAAAACTACATTACGATTTACGAATCAAACGACACCGTTTTCCCAGTAGCCGTCTTACTGCCGTCGACGTTGTGCCGTTTTTGTTTTAAATTGCGGATTGCACGCCGTTAATTGATTACGGTTTGCCAAACCAGAGCGATCCAAATTTACTCCGGCCCGTAACAAATTTTTGATATTTCAGTAAAAGGGGTCTGATTTGAGATTCTCTCTGTATTGCTTGCTATTCGATTAAATTAAAAGGGTCTCGTCTCGTGCAAAGATGTCATAAAACCAAAACCCCTAGATTCTATTTACCTCTAATGAAAAGAGAAACGATGAATCCACTCATTCAGAGGGTTTGATAGAGGAAATACTTTCTTGTATACTCTAAAATGATTACAATCTACTTGTAAAACATGCATGGAACGCATTACTCAATGATATCATAGATGCACCAAGAAGCGCTCTGATAAAATAAAAGGAGTTTTCTTGGTTATCATTATCACAAATTTTATGTCGATCTTAGTGGTGTTCTGGGAAGTTTCCGGCCACTAATTTGAATTTCAGATTTATTTCTAACGAGTTTACAACGACAATAATGTGGTCAGGAAATACATCAACTTCCTCAAAAGTTAATCATACGGTAGCGACTCAGTGTGTAAAAACTGGTCCAACTTATCAAAAGCCCGGGAAAATAAAATCTGCTATGTTCCTATTTAATCTACATGTCCCTTTTTAAAATGTTTCAGTTTGTGAAGAGCAAAATAGCCTTGTTCTAATTACTCTCCAAAATAATTAAAAAAAAAAGAAAAAAAAAAAAATCTTTCACTGCTGCTCGAGAGCTGTCTCCGCCGCCGCCATCAAGCTTCGTCGAGCTGTCTCCGCCGCCGCCATCAAGCTTCGTCGAGCTCTCTCCGCCTCCGGCGAGCTCAGTGGTCGACCTCTGCCTCGCCGTCGACCTCTGCATTGGTGTTACTCCGTCCTTGATCTTCAAAATCCAGATTTTTTTGCTCAAATTAGGTATTTAAGTTTTAGATTTTCAAATTGAGAATTTTCTATGCACATTAAGTGTTTTACCATAGTTTCTGGATCGATAAGGATTTTAAATTGGTAACAAACGAATTTCAGTGGTTAAATCGTAGTGTATTGTAGATTAGAAGATCCAATTTAAGTTCTTGTGATAGGAAACTTGGGTAATACTAGTATAACTAGTATAACTTGTAACTGGTATTACTGATAAATGTAGTATAACTAGTATAACTTGTAACTAGTATTACTAATAAATATAGTATAACTAGTATAACTTGTAACTAGTATTACTAATAAATGTAGTATAACTAGTATTATTGATTGAGTTTTTTTGTATTGTTTTGACAGGATACAATGAGCAACAATGTCAGCATACATTTTAAATGCCAAGGTCGCATGTATAGTTTAATGTTGAAGACATCAGTGGAGGAGATAACTTTGTCGATGATAGAAATTAGGATATACAAGAAGCTTGCGTTAGATGAAAGTAAGGTTAAATTGCAATTGAGTTACTATCCACTGCTGGTGGGATGTGAGGAACAATTTTTTATTTGTGATGATGAGGATGTGTGTGTTTATCTAACATCCATTGATAAATAGAACCGTATATGTATTTTGTTTATGGAAGTTATCACTAGATCGGAACTGCCTGAGCAACTGTCGAGAGCCGGAAAAAGTTCTTTTGGTAAGAACTATGGCGACCTGGATTCAAATGATGGTGTAATCGGAGATAATGCCATTACTCTGTACGTAGAAAAAGAACTAGCAAAACAACAAAATGAGGCGACAGTGGATGATGATGAAGGTGTATCACGTGATGAAGGTGTGGATTGGTCGTATATGGGTGATGATTATGTAGAGGTTCCACCTGTTGTAGAAACTAGTCAGTTTGTAGAGGCATGGGAAGACGGTTTGGGAGTGACTGTACTTCAAGAATTTCCAAATAGGAAGGCATTGCAAGATGTGGTGGATAGAGGCTCATTTGTCAACAGTTTTTGTTTTGATATAAAAAAGTCTGAGTCGGGATGTTTAGTGCTCAAATATAGTCAAGAAAGCTGTAAATGGGGTTTACGAGCTACAAGGATTCGAAATACATAAATTTTCTCGATTAGATTGTACACCAAGATGCATACATGCTCTCGGACTAGTTAGAGCGACAGCAGCAAAATGAAGAGGCAAGGCACACTACAATTAGTTGCATCCATTTTGGTAGAGGATTATCCGGGAAAAATGAAAACTCCAACTCCTAGAGATATCATGGATCTTGTTCAGACAAAATTAGGTGTGAAAATATCATACTCCAAAGCATTGAGAGGGAGAAATATAGCTGTTAGTGATTTGCGTGCTACCCCGGAAGAAATGTACAAGTTGTTTTATTGCTATTTGCACATGTTAAAGAAGAAAAATGATGGTACAATAACACGTGTGGAATTGGATGAGAAGGAAAAATTCAAGTACATATTCATAGCTTTAGGAGCTAGCATTGAAGGTTTTGAAATCATGAGGAAAGTGATAATTGTGGATGCAACTTTTCTAAAGAATGGATATGGTGGTGTACTAATTTTTGCTACAGCTCAAGATCCTAACCGACACCATTATCCCTTAGCGTTTGGTGTACTCGATGGTGAGAATGATGCAAGTTGGACATGGTTTATGGAGATGCTGAAAACCGTTATACCACACTCTTCCGAATTGGTATTTATGAGTGACAGAAATGCAAGGCTCATAAGCGCAATAGGTAATGTGTATCTCCAGGCTCATCATGCGTATTGTGTATGGCATTTGTCCCAAAATGTGAAAGGTCATGCTTCTAACGCTAACAAAGACGTAGTCGCATGGAGATTCATGGAGTGCAGTAAGCATTACACAGTTGCTGAGTTCAATTCTGCTTATACTTCTTTTAGAACGAGATATCCTTCTGCGGCCAAGTATCTGGAGGAGAGTACAGTGAAAGAAAAATGAGCAAGGTGTTGTTTTCCAGGAGATAGATACAACTTAGACACAAGTAATACTGTGGAATCTTTGAACAGTGTTTTTAAAGACGCAAGGAAGTACTCTTTAATACCCATGCTTGATGCGATCATTACAATATTTTCTCATTGGTTTAATGAACATCGGAAGGAGGCCATGTCTGGAACGATAAAAAACAAACTGGTGCCTTTAGTAGAGAACTGCATGCACGATTTATGGGGTGTTGCTGAGAAGTTGATTGTGACAGAGCTAAATACTTTCGAGCTTGAATACAATGTCATCGGTAGTGATGGAAAGACTTATATGGTAAACTTGCTCTCCAAAAGTTGCAGTTGCAGGGTGTTCAATATTGAAAAGTATCCTTGCGTGCACGCACTAGCCGCTTATATTGAATTCCTAAGGCATGATGATAGAGCTCGTGATATCCAATTACATGAGTTGTGTTCAAAATATTATTGGACGGAGCTGTGGGCAATGGCGTATTACAGGACAATCTATTTAGTGCCGGATAAGTCTCAATGGGATGTCTTAGATGACATCAAAAGCAAAACAATCATACCTCCGGATCGAAAAGTAAAAAAGGGAAGAAAGAAAGTGAAAAGGTTGCCATCGACTGGAGAACGGCGTCTAAGGACGCAAAATAAAAGGCGGCCAAGACAAGGACTCCAATGGTTGTTATTTGAAAATTGTAGTAGTGTTTAATTCTGATCTCTTCACCTTTTGTTTCGTAACACTATTTATTGGTTAGGACAACTACGTAAAACTTGTTTTCCGTTATTCTATATATTGGTTTTGTGATTATGTTAATTATGTTACAGAAATTGTTACAATGTTACAATGTTTTAAACTTGTATTTACATGGGGTG
Organism: Cardamine occulta; assembly: GCA_028015245.1. Taxonomy (NCBI): domain Eukaryota; kingdom Viridiplantae; phylum Streptophyta; class Magnoliopsida; order Brassicales; family Brassicaceae; genus Cardamine; species Cardamine occulta. Next base: position 10,307,991 of record CM051373.1, on the reverse strand, counting down.
TTACAGGAATTTTTAATTTCTATTAATATTTTAATTTTTTAAAATCCTATTAATAATCCCAACGTACATCATATTTGTTTTAAAAATTTGTTATGAGTTTAGGTATCGAAAAAACATTAGTAATATATATTTTGCATGTTAATAATTTTTTATATGGGAATTTTTTAAAAATACCCTATTTATTTATATAATTTGAAAATACTCTATTTATTTTTATAATTTAAAAAATACCCTGTTTATAATTTTAAAAATACTCTAATTTATAACTTATTTTTTATGTGTCTTAAGAATGAATTATAGGCATTGTAAACATTAGAAATATATGTTACTATATGTATTTAGAAGAAAATTCCAATAATACTATTAATTAAATTGTTATGAAAAAATCTACACTATATAATCCTTGTACTTTTAAGGTGACTTTGTGAATAATATCCAACTTATGGTATCAAAGTTACAGAAATCTAGGTTTTTAACATGTTAATGCATAAAACACTAAGAATTATATGTTAATCGATTTAAATCAAATGTAAAACTAAAATTTGTTTCTTTAAGTATATGTAATACTAATTAAAATAGAAAACATCCAAAGTATAACTACTTTGGAAGTTTGGTATAACTACTATCTTACGTATAACTATGTATACTTAGGCGGCGCACATGTCATTAAAAACGGCGCACATGTGATTTAAAGGCATACATGTGTGAAAACGACGACATGTGATTTAAACGGCGTATGTGACTTAAAACAGATGTGAAAATATTTTTGGCGCCCAAACCTCAATTTTTCCAATTTTTTGGCTCCCAAAACAAACCCTTCCATTTTTTTTCTTTTCCCTATATTTTCGAATTTCTTTTAAATTTTTGGCACGAGTTTTCTTTTTCTCACATTTATTCTAGAGACTCTTTATCCTCCTCCATCGAGACATCATCGCCATCTCCATCTCGAATTCGATTTCGGGTAAGCGTTTCTTATTGATTTGCTTTTCAATTGGGACAAAGATCTGAATTTGGGTTAGATCTTTGATTTGATTTTCAATTGGACAAAGATCTGAATTTGTGTCAGGTCTTTGATTTGCTTTTCAATTGGACAAAGATCTGAATTTGTGTTAGGTCTTTGATTTGCTTTTCAATTGGACAAAGATCTAAATTTTTGTTAGGTCTTTGATTTACTTTTCAATTAGACAAAGAATTGAATTTGTGTTAGGTCTTTGATTTGCTTATGTTAGTAAGACTTATCATTTGTTTCTTTTGTAAGAATTATGCTTTGTTTCTTTCGTTTTACAAAAGTATTACCAGTACCAGTATTACAAACAGCATAGTTTTACAAAGTATTACAAACACTTAGTTTTACAATGTATTACCACTAATACGAATTCAATTGGACAAACATCTGAATTATTGTTTCGTCTTTGATTTCAAATAAGATTAGGTTTTCATGGATAAACTATGTGAGAGTGACCCTTGGTACGATGAAATGAAGAGGAACAAGAGGGAAGAGGACATGCGTACATTAATAGCCGATGGTGACTATGGCCTTCTTTTAAGATGTCCATGTGGTGGTAGGATCATCGACGAGATTTCAACCATAGCCCCGCCCATAGGAAGGAAATACTTAACATGCAATGCGTTTAAGGTGAGAAAAAGATATCGATTTTAGATTAATGGCATTAATGGTGAATATATGATGGTATATATGTCTTTATGTGCAGAATGATGGCTTACACATTCGAAAATGTTGGGAACTCGCTATTGAAGAAGAGGTCACTAAGTTGAGAGACAAGTCCAAGGAGGGAAGTTTCGAACTTCATGAATTGTACATCAACAAGCTGCGTAGGGAGGTGAAAAACAATGCTGAAGAGATTGCAAACCTGAAGGAGTTGGTGGCTAAGCTTGGGGCTCGAATCGAAAAGCTTTTTGGTCATATGCCTTGATATAGAAAGACTTATGTTTGTTTCTCCTTTGTAAGACTTATGTTAGTAAAAGATTTATTCTTTGTTTCTTTTGTAAGACTTATATTAGTAAGACTAATCCTTTGTTTCTTTTGTAAGACTTATGCTTTGTTTCTTTTGTAAGACTTATGCTTTGTTTCTTTTGTTTTACAAAAGTATTACTAGTACCAGTATTACAAACAGCAGAGTTTTACAAAGTATTACAAACAGATAGTTTTACAAAGTATTACCAGTACTACGAATTCAAATACTAAAAAAGCATAGTTTTACAAAGTATTACCAGTACTACGAATTCAATACTAAAAAAAGCATAGTTTCACAAAGCATTACTAGTACTACGAATTCAAATACTAAAAAAGCAGAGTTTAACAAAGTATTACCAGTACTACGAATTCAATACTAAAAAAAAGCATAGTTTCACAAAGTATTACCAGTATTACGAATTCAAAGACTAAAAAAGCATAGTTTTACACCGCATTTTTCTTTGACCTTGTCACACGCTTATTCTCGAATACTGCAGTCCGTTTAACCCGACCCTTCTTAGGTGGCTGTGGAGACGGAACAACATGCTCGCTTGGTGGCTCTGTGGATCCATCATTATGCTCCTCTGCTGGCTCTGTGAGACCAGCAGTATCATACCCCTCGGTTGATGGGTCTGCAGGCTCCTGCAATCGAATAAGTTATACTCTAGTTTTTCCAACTATTACCAAGAGTTATACTCCAGTATTACCAAGTTTTACAAAATCTTACCTTCTCTACAAATTCCTTCACAGAAGCTTCCAACCATCCAAGTCTATTTTCAAACCCATCAACCTTGTCCAAAAGTTTAGTCATCTGGGATCCCATCCTATTTATGACATCCACCAATTCGGCCAAAGTTGGGTCTCCCGGTCTTTCATTGGCGGGGGTTTCGTTGGGGGGTCTTTCATTGGCGGTGGCTATTTCCTCGTTCACCGCATCCTTAGGTTCTTCTTCTACTCTCGTAACCATATCTTGGTTGTACATCTCTTCTAGCGTAATGGTTAATCCTTTACGGATACATTGCATCCAACTATCAACAATGACATCATGCTTATCATCGTCGTCATCTTCTTCCGTGATGTCAGCCATAAGAGAGTATTCTTCATCTCTAACTGGTAGGATACTATCAATATTCTGTCAACATAAACAATGAAAAAAGATTAAAAACATGATAACCCAAAATAATTCATATGCTGAAGATAACTAGTATAACTAGGATAACTCACCACAGTTGTACCAAGTGCTTTGTAAATTTTTGAAAGAGAAAACCCTTTACATTCGCCTTTCTTGACCTTTTCTTGTACATCCTAGAACAATTTTCGTCTGCCCCTGGATAAGCTTCTAAGAATTGATCCCCCGACTCCGGAATTGCCTCAAATGCTAAAAGCTACACAACACACACAACACACATATAGTTAGAGTTAGCTTCAATTATAAGAATTACTAACAATGACCAATAACCTCAAATAATTTTAACTAACCTCCATAGGAATACAAAACCCTGGAACCGGCCATAATATACCCTTGACGGTCCCTCCAAAATGAGCCATTGTGTGCTCGATCTCTCCTAGCATGTGATCAAAAGACAATCTCCCCAAGGAAAAGTCTTACAAAAATTGAGATCATCCACCGCTCTTAGAAAGAAAGACTCCACAGGGGTAGCATCGTCTCCAGTCTTAGTTTGTGTTATGACTATGCTGGATAAGAAGAAGAGGACCGCCATCTTCAACCTATCTCGAGAACGATCCACCGACACCATTTCCTCTAGCTTGCTCTTCAAGTCTTGATATCGAACTATCTGCCCCTTAAAATGCCTTCTCACAAAGGCCTCACTGCCCGCTTTACTATAATTGACGGGATAGTTGTGGCAGTTGAGTCCCGATATCAAGGCGTGTTCCTTGATGCCATATCGAATGGGAGTGCCGTTAACCACAAACCAAGCTTCTTTTTTCTTCTCGAGACATGCCGTTCGAAGAAGGAGCATCCACATTCCCATAACCTTGTGGTTTCTCTCCCTTGGCATGTGGAAAATATGTTTGAACTGCGGATGCTCCTCAAACCATTTCCTCTCAAATGCAGTGAGCGAATATTCCAATCCTTCTGGAGTTTTTAAGGCTTCAAAGATAAAGCAACTCGTCGCTAACTTTATTTTCTTCGTGTACTCCGAAGGCGCGAAGAACATTCTCAGAGGTTGTAGTGGCGCCACCATCTCCTTAGAACCCTGCAACAACAAGTTTTACAAAGTATTACTAGTTATACATTTTCATAAATTTAGCAAAACACATAATGATCTGTTCTACTACTTAAAACCTACAAATTCAATTCCAATTATTACCAAGTTAAACATTTTCCCTAAATAAAACGAACTACCTCAATAACAAAGCCAATTTTCCTAACTAAAACGAATTAGTATTTCCTAGTTCTACATAGTTATACCTCTCCGAACTAAGCAATATATCTATCGAATCCAACTACTTACCCTTGACTCGCTCAAGGTTCTGCTTGTGCTTCCCTCATCCGACACTGTATCTCCTTCTTCTCCATTCTGGCCGACTTCCTCATCCTCATCACGAGATTGGTCACTCTCTTCTTCGAGATCGTCTTTGTCTTCTTCACTCCTTCTGTCTCCAATACTCTCCTCTCTGGCTCTTTCGGCATCATCACTTCGAACTGGAGATCGCTCATTCTCATCATTCCAAACCAGAGATCGATCTCTCTCTCCGTCTTCTTCACTCCTTCCAACTTGCCCAACCGGAGATCGTTCCCTATTTTCATCTTGAGTAACTTCCTCAACCGGAGATCGTTCCCTATTTTCATCTTCAGTAACTTCCTCAACCGGAGATCGTTCCCTATTTTGATCTTCAGTAACTTGCTTCTGAGCATTCCTATTTCCCCACCTTGTCCTAGCCATCTTCGTGCACCGGGGTTTTCGATCGAACACAACAATCTAGTAGAAAATCGAGTAGGATTCGTGTAGTTATCCCTAGTTTCACGAAGAGAGTTATGTTCCTTAGAGAGAGCGGTTCTTTTCAGAAGTTGTCTCGTTCTGTTTTGATTTTTAAAAATTAGGGATTCGATTGAATCGATGGAATAATTGAGGGTGATTTTGCGTTTCCGGATCAGATCCAATTAGGTTCTGGGTTTTCGGATAAAACCCAGGTTTTGTATGTAAATCTTAAAATTTGTCTAGGGTAACACAGTAAAACACTATTTTTCGATTAAAATTAATTCCAAACAAAAATTCAGTTTATAACGGGGACGTTTGAGATTTCATTTTCCCATTTATGGGCTTCTCAGACGATTTCTCGTAAAAACTTCACAAGTGAGTGAACTTATTGACAATATTACAAAAAATGGAACATACTCTTGGGGGAATTCCTAACAAACAGAAAACGTAGGGGCCAAAACGATACATGTTGTAAAATATGTTCACAACTCATGAATAGACTCTAACCTCTTGAGAAGCTGGGCAACGACACCCCAGTTGAATCCCCGGTATTGAAGCCACCGGATGACTCTAGCTTTACGAGTTTCTATAGGCAAGTCTCGGCCTTGGAGCCACCGCTTTGATGCCTGAACATAAAGCTGATCCATCGCTTCTTTGGACAGCCCGTGCTTTGGTTCTGCTTCTTCGTCTCCTTCCTTGCATTGGCTTTTCTCAAAAACCAGCTTTATCTCTGAGTCTTCGTTGCTTATTCCTTTCTTAAACAATGCCTGATCCACATGCAAAATACACACTTCGCTTTAGTAGTGACAGATCGGACAACATTGTTATCCTCAGAAAAAAAATGTGAATGGCGAATCTTACTTGCTTGATCCGCCTTGGTCCCCAACTTAAGGAAGACCATCTAGATCGAGAAAATGACTCCGCGTACAAGCTATCACTGATAAAACCTCTGAAACACACCAAAAAAAAGTTGAAAGAGAGACTTTTTCTTACTCAGTTTTTCTATCAGTGGTAAAGCAGATAATGTTACAATAAAAGCAACCAAGACCATTACATATCAAGGAAAAACAAACGCATGATGCTTAATTGAGAACAAAAATTTAAGAGGAACCTTACCGCATCTGAAAATCATTGATCACTCTGTCAACGATTTCAAGAGGATATTTCTTTCCAATGAGCTTCTTCTTCAGCTCAGCTGCTGAATATGCTCTAGGACCATGCAGAAAAGCAGAATAAGGAAACCATACACACAGAGAAGAGTGAAGAAAAAACCAAAATAAACCATTCTGCAGCATTTTAAACTGAAGCTACACAAACTCAGAGTTGCAAGTAAACCTTAAACCGAGATAGCGAATAGCCATGTTCTCTGCCTCTTGCGCGGTTTTGCAGGCTTCTTTGCTACTCTTGGCCTGCTCAGCTTCCATATGTAGTTTGACTATATCATAAGCTTGTTTGTGTTGTCTCATCGACTTATAGCCACTAGATCTAACCCGGTTGCTGCTTCCTTCCAACTCTGCAAAAAGAGGAGAGAAATGTAAGTCCCGATAGGATTGGTTTAAAGCCAAAACCTGACCAAAGAAACATGGCAGTAAAACTCATAATACCTTCAGTAGAGTCATCAAAGGCCTCATTCATGTAACTTCCAGCATCATTTTTCTCTTGCAGATCCAAAAATGTGCCTTCCTTAGCTTCTTTGCCGTTACACTTCACTTCAGATTTCAATACACTATGATCCAATCTACTACCATTATATATACCTTTCTCAGAACCATCAACAGACTGAGATGTCAAATCTTCACTAATATTCCAAGACTTTTTTGGAACATATTTAATCATATCCGACGAACTGTAGTCTCGCTGATCTGAACACAAGATTCTTGGAGCCAATTGTCTCTTAATCCTACAAATATCAACACTGAGGAATTAAACTATCTATTGCATTCGAGCTATTAACACAGAACAATTTCAATAAATAATCAGATATTGGCCCCAACAACAGAATTTGTTCGAGTTATTAACACAGATATGATTTCAATTCTCTCAAGCCATAAACGTTGAAGCAAATTCAATAAATTGGGAATTTTCACTCATTTCGGCGAAACAAAAACAAAATGCACAGGTTTAAGAGAAACGGGAAAGAAGAACTCAAGTAAAAACTTAGCTCACCATGGAATCACGAATACGCGATGTTGAATGCCAATAGATAAACTAAACCCTAGTTTCAGCATCTCCTAATCTCAGAGACCGTCGGAATGTAAAACCCCTACGTCAAAGACAATTCAAACAGCTTCATATTATATTCCAGCTACTATAGTGCGCTGAGGGAGTCTAGCTGCTATAGTGCGCTGGTTTCGGTTCGAGTTCAGGTTGAATTCGGTTCGGTTTTTTTTTCTTCTGGATTTTAGATTTATAAATAGTGGTATTCAAAATCTGACTAAATATATTGGACTTTTGCAATTTTCAGATAAATTTTCGGCTTTTAAATCGGCTTTTTTATTCAGTTTGAATTCGATAAATTTTTAGATATGAAAAATAAATTAACCTGAACCATGTTAAGATATGTTCGATTTGTTGATCGAATATTTCGAATTTGATTGTTCCGACCGGATCGGAGAGAATATACAATATGGAACATTCTAAAAAAAATACAAAGGAGATGCTAAATAGTTAACTAACTAAATTGACTATTCAATACAATTATATAAAAAAAAAAACTCATCCACAACTTGTTAATCAAAATTTTACGGCATATAGAACATGACAATACTTGGACGATGAATCATCCTCATCACCACCATCAGCATCACCATCATTATCACCATATCCACCATTAAAGCTAAGAGTTTTAGATTAAAGCTAAGAGTTTTAGATTCGAATCCAGCTTTAGGCTTTGTTGGAGGATAAGATCACAACAAGTTTATTTAAGATAAATCGAGATTTTCGTTGAGTAGAATAGAGTTCGGCTTAGTAATCAGGTCGGTATAGTAATCAGGTCGGGTTTACTCATCGAATTTGAGTTCGGTAAACAAGATAGTTTTCAGAAGATAAAAGTGTGTATATATTCTTTTCTTTTGATTTTCTGATCTCCCTCTCAATAAATAAGATGGGTGTATTTATAGTAAAGATTTACACGGTCAGATTTTGGCGGTGCATGCAAGGCCTTCGTGTCGCTCATCCCGCGCCTGACGCCCGACCTGACGCGTGGGTAGGTCGGTTGACTTGTTGGGCTTTACTTCATTAACGGGCATGGTCGATTAATGGACCGAGCTGACTTGTGGGTGTTGTGCTAAACCCACCTTCAACACTAGCTCCCCCAGTTCGGTGTGTGAGAATTTTACTAAGTGCATCGAATTTGATTTAGTCAGCTCGGTCTCGTGATTCACCCGCTTTGAGTTTTGATCCTGCTGCCTCATTAAAACCATTCGGAAAACCCGATCTAATGGGGTAAACCCGAAGTGGAAAAAGAGTACAGTATGACTTGGGAAAGTAGCCCCTCAGTTCGGTGTGTTATGATTTTCTGAGCACATCGAACTTCTTGTCTTCATTAGCTCGGCGTAATTTAGGTCGGGGCTGTTATTGTTTTAATTAATTCAAGGGCTACAAGCAATTTCATAGCAGAGAGTGTACCACATCGGTGTGGTCTGCAAATCACAGACCACACCGATGCGAACTATGATGAGTTCGGCTTTTTTTATTTTATTTTTTTGTGTGAGCCTGAGCCCGACTTTTAATTGGTGGGAAGCGAATGATCAGTTCGGCTTGTACCCGTCATTTGGAGATGCGAACGATAAGAGTTCGGCTTACAGCTCGGCTTTTAATTCGTATGCGAGGCTGAGTTCGGCTTTTAATTCGTAAGTAGGTCGGAACCTAGACTTAGAATTTTTTTTGTGCGAGCCTAAGCTCAGCTTTTAATTCGTAAGTAGGTCGGACCTAGATTTAAAATTTTTTTTTTGTGCGAGCCTGAGTCCGGCTTTTAATTCGTAAGTAGGTCGGACCTAGACTTAGAATTTTTTTTTTTGTGCGAGGCTAAGCTCGGCTTTTAATTCGTAAGTAGGTCGGAACCTAAATTTAGAATTTTTTTTGTGCGAGCCTAAGCCCGGCTTTTAATTGGTGGGAAGCAAATGATCAGTTCGGCTTATACCCGTCATTTGGAGATGCGAACGATAAGAGTTCGGCTTACAGCTTGCTGTTTTTTTTTTTTTTTTTTGGCGATAAACCGCGATATCTCTCAGCAAACAGCTCGGATTAAGACGAGGTCTGATTCGCTGGAATACTGACTCTTGGGGCAATCTATGGATTGGCTGATCGTCTTCTGGTTCGTCGAACTTCATCAGGAAATCGCCACGAAAATTGACGGCTTGGATGTGTTTCAGGGTTTCGAGCAGTTTGTGTCTGTTCCATAAAAATGCCGATAACTTCTATCATACAACTCCGAATGAGCCGAGGTCGGATTCTCTGGAAACCTGACTCTCGGGGCAATCCATGGATAGGTTGATCATCACCTGGGTAGTTGTAGTTCGTGCGGAAATCGCCTCACAAAGATGCAGCTCGGATATGTGTTTTAGAATATCAGATAGACTATATTCCACAAAAACGACGATAACTGCCATCAGACAGCTCGGAATGAGACGAGGTCGGCTTCTATGGAAAGCTGACATTCGGAGAAATCCGTGGATAGGTTGATAGTCACCTGGATAGTCGTAGTTCGTCCGGAAATTGCCTCACAAGGATGCAGCTCGGATATGTGTTAGAGTATCAGACAGACTCTGTTCCACGAAAACGATGATAACTGCAATCAGACAGCTCGGAATGAGACGAGGTCGGCTTCTATGGAAAGCTGACGTTCGGGGAAATCTGTGGATAGGTTGATCGTCACCTGGGTAGTTGTAGTTCGTCCGAAAATTGCCTCGCAATGATGCAGCTTGGATATATCGCGTCAGGTCGGGTTGGATCGGTGACGATGAGCTGAGAATCTGCCGATTTTCCGAGGAGATGAGCTGCCTAGGCGACGAGCTGCCGAGTTGGAGACGAGCTGCAGAGAAAACGAGCTGTTGAACTGAACTGTCGATGAACTGCCGAACTGAACTGTCAACGAGCTGCCGAACTGAATCGTCGATGAGCTGCCGAACTGAACTATCAACGAGCTGCCTGGGCGACGAGCTGCCTAGATGACGAGCTGCCTAGGCTAGGATTTTCCGAACTGAACTGTCGAAGAGCTGCCAAACTGAACTGTCGACGAGCTGCCGAACTGAACTGTCGACGAGCTGCCGAACTGAACTGGCGACGAACTGCCAAACTGAACTGTCGACGAGCTGCCAAACTGAACTGTCGACGATAATGAAGGTGACGAGCTGCCGAACTGAACTGTCAACGAGCTGCCTAGGCGATGAGCTGCCGAGTCTATCCTTTGCGTATAGAAGAATCTCTCCCCCCTTCTTCTAGCGCCAATTGTTGGAGGATAAGATCACAACAAGTTTATTTAAGATAGGTCGAGATTTTTGTTGAGTAGAATAGAGTTCGGCTTAGTAATCAGGTCGGTATAGTAATCAGGTCGGGTTTACTGGTAGAATTTGAGTTCAGTAAACAAGATAGTTTTCAGAAGATAAAAATGTGTATGTATTCTTTTCCTTTGATTTTCAGATCTCGCTCTCGATAAATGAGATGGGTGTATTTATAGTAAAGATTTACACAGTCGGATTTTGGCGGTGCATGCAAGGCCTTCGTGTTACTCATTCCGCGCCTAACGCCCGACCTGACGCATGGCTAGGTCGGTTGGCTTGTTGGACTTTACTTCATTAACGGGCCTGGTCGATTAATGGACCAAGCTGACTTGTGGGTGTTGTGCTAAACCCACCTCCAACAGGCTTGAAAACAAACAACCCGCTAGACGAACCAGAAGTTTCGAACAGCCGATCATGAACGTCCCAAGAGATTTCCACAGTAACACCATCGCTCACTGTCACAACCTCGTTCCCTCTAAATCTCCAATTTAAATTCATGGTCCGAATCGCCGGCACACCATCCACCGTGATCCACATTTCTGGATAGTCGGGACCCGAGTGAGAAGTCTCGATCACCACCTCGTTCTCTCGACGCTACTTCTCACCGCCAAACGCCGTGCGTGTGTAGAACACGCGTTTCCCGTGGACATGTTCTTGCTTGGAGACCAAGGCAGCTTCTGTGGCTGCAGGGTTCTTCTTCGTCCTCTCGAAAGCTTCGTTCTTTAAATCTCTGACTGTTAAAACTACAGCGTTTTTGGACACGAGGGAGACGGAGAAGCCAGAGGAAGGTTCTGGGAAGTTTGAGAATTTGGCTTGACGAAAATCCCAGTATACGTCAACCCTTGTCCCCTCACCTTCTAAGCTCTTGAGACCCTTTTTGGTCCAAAATGATGAACCTGAAAGATCTTTCTTCACCTGTTGCTGATGATTCTGTTCTTTGTCTTTGAGTTTCTCGATTTTGATGGTTAAAGAATGTGAGGAGATGGTTCTAGACCAAGTGACGTCTACGTTTTGCGTAGTATTGGATTTCAACTGCGAATCAGATTTTTTGGCTGATCTGAATTTGTTTGTTGAAACGAGTAAAACCGAAGATTTTTTTTGTTTGTTAGTAATTTACGATGAATAGATTGCTTCTAAGTTTGGATCTTCACGAGTTAGACCCATATTTGTGACTTTACCTATCTTTAGTAACCCAAGCAGTGCTTGTTAGAGAATATTATTTTAATCACCCATCTATATTAATTTCAAGGGTAAAAAACTTCGAAGAAGAACTAAATATGTTCTATGGCGTGTTCATAGCCACTCATAGGATAAACATGAGTCTAGCTGTATTAAACAAACATGTTATAGATAGCTAGCTTTTATACACAAATACATTTGATCTTTACTTGTGTATTCAATATTACTATGGGATACCAAAATTGATCGGTCTGTGTACAAGAAAAGTATTGAGCCAAGAGGGATATGGAGATGTCATGTACCTACCGTTAATTCAGTTATTTTGTGAAATTTTTAAAAGAGGCCACGCGCAATTAGTATAAAGGCCGTTATGGCCCAAACTTTGACAATTATTATGGGCTTCATATATATATGGTGTTTACAAACGATGTCGTTTTGGATCGGCAAAATAAATAAAACCCTAAGCTTTAAACCTTCATTGATTCAGAAAAACCTTCCTCCGAAGCAGCAGCAGCTCCTCAATAGCTCCCAACAGATCCTAAATCAAAGAATCGGGTACTCTTTCAATTTCAACAATTTATTTTCGATCAATTTTTCTATTGAAATTGTTCTAGTTACATCAGAATTTCGATTTCAGATATTTGTGTAACAATTCGATTTCTATCTATTTGGTTCTGCCCATTCCTCTTATACCTACGTTATTATCGATTTACAAAAACATAAATTTTGACTTCTAGTTTCCTCTTTGTGTGATTTCTGGATAATAACTAGTTACAATTTCTCTTCAAATTACTTTTATTTAGGGTATCAAATTCGATCTAGCCTGAGTTTTTTAAGACTTTGATTGATAACTAGTGTTTCCTATGATTTTAAGACAATAAGAATGTGACTTTTGATGCTTATGTATGTATTATTTTACAGCTTGTAAGTGATAATCACTATTGAAGAGTAATGGCAGAGTCTACTCAAATGGAAGTTGAGACTGCAACAGTAACTGCGCCACTACCGCCTAAGCCAACCTTTAAGCCTTTGAAAGCTCATGAGATGTCTGATGGTAAAGTTCAGTTCAGGAAAATATCAGTTCCACCGAACCGTTACTCTCCCCTCAAGAAAGCGTGGCTAGACATCTACACACCCATTTACGATCAGATGAAGATTGACATTAGGATGAATCTCAAATCCCGCAAAGTCGAGCTTAAAACCCGAGCTGACACTCCTGATATCAGTAACCTGCAGAGGTCTGCGGATTTTGTTCACGCTTTCATGCTGGGTTTTGACATCCCAGATGCTATCTCTCTTTTGAGGATTGATGAGCTCTATGTTGAGTCTTTTGAGATCAAGGATGTGAAGACTCTGAAAGGTGAGCATTTGTCTCGAGCCATCGGGAGATTATCTGGGAAAGGAGGGAAGACCAAGTTTGCTATTGAGAATTCTACCAAGACAAGGATTGTGATTGCAGACACTAGGATTCATATCTTAGGAGCTTTCTCTAATATTAAAGTTGCAAGGAGCTCGCTCTGCAGTCTTATTATGGGATCTCCAGCGGGCAAAGTTTACTCGAAGCTCCGTTCTGTTACTGCCAGATTAAACGAATAGTTATGAGTGGCAAAATTTTGGTTCAGTAACTTGATTTTGTTCGACTGATCTTTGTAATGAAGTTTGCATAACAAAAAATGTTTTCTTAGAAAATTTGTTGTTGAATGAAAACTATCAGTTGAATTTTCTGCTGTTGCTATCTTGATATTGGCTCGTTTGAATATTGCATAAGACATGGTCTTGCAATTACACCTTTCCTATGTTTTGTAAAGAAGATCTATAAATACAAGAAGGAAAAAGGAGAAAAAGAAGCACATTGTAACGAGTCTCTTTAAATCAGAAATTGTTGGCCTTTGATATATGGGACCAGTTTCTTTTAATCTTCAGCCTCCAAAGAGAAACCCAGCAGCTTGTTCTTCATTTCCTTCAAACAATCTTAGAGCTTGTATCACAGCTTCGCGGGGAAACCCTAATTCCACAAGCTTTGCAATCTTGGCTTCAAATTCAGGTCCCTGTGGATTACATGATAAAATGGTTTAATGGAGACTAAAAAAGGAATCAAAAGAAGTGAGACTAGAACTTCATACATAGATTCTACCTCGGATGTGTTCTGCCTTTTAGGTTGTTGACTCGTTGGGTTTGCAACTGTGTTATTTTTCTTCTCTGTAAACCCAGAAGGAACCTACAAGACCAACAAGTTATCATCATAAAAGCCTATTTTGAAATATAGTTCATCAAAACCAAAGATAATGGACAAAATGCAAAATTCTTACCGTTGCTCCAGAGCTAGATGCTTCATTCGGAATACTTCCTTCATCCAGAAATCGGGAAGGGATGTCTTTCTCTGAATTACGGACAGTTTTTGTCAGGTTAATTGAAAACAAAGGTAACAAACATAAAAGCATAGAAACAGAGATGGTAGTAGAGAACTAGCCTTGCAAAAAGGGAACTGAGACCTCTCCTCCTCCAACAGTCAGGACATTATCCTTCAAATCTATAGTACACTACACAAAAAAAAAAAGAAGAGAGAAATGGCTTTGCGATTGGTTGAAACAGATCCAATAACTTTAAAGTCAAATGATGGAGATGGTACCTGATGCTTACGCAGCATATCGAGGCCAAATAGGAATTCCATGTTAGGTGAGTCCAGCACCACAAATGAACACGGATAAAAGTTATTCCCGATCTGCAAGGTACGAGATTTTTCAATTTCTTCTGCAAAGAATAATGGAACAGAAAAACAAAGGGGGATAACATTATAAGAAAAGTATTGGCGGTTATTACCTTAATTGGAGCAACATGAATGCGGCCCAATATCTCTGATTGCCCAACACCATGAGCAATACCTTTATAGCGTTGATCCATGAGTCTCAGCAACCTGAGAGTAAGTATTTAACAAAACTCGGGAGTTATTCCAACATTCTATGTTAAAACAAGTACCAGAAGAAAAGAAAAAAAAATGCAAGATTTACCTGCATCTCTCAGCACAACTCTTGGATATAATTGTCGACTGTGCACCACTATCAACAAAAGCCTGGAGACGGTGTCAAATTTAGGCTAAATCACAAAAAAATATGATCTAAGGAATGCTCAATAACAGATCTCTAACAGCGCTGAGGTAACGAGAAAAATTGAAAACAGATAGTAAGCTGAAAGAGGTTATATTCTGGTTGCCAATTTCTACCTTTAAAGGTACGCCATTGACCTCCATATCTACATACAGCATTATCTAAGGAGATGAGAAAAAATAAAAATTCAAGTCTGTGTACAAAAAGGTTAAGAACTTTCAGAGCATAAAGTATATAAGCATACATACCACCCGAGCAAAACCTTCAGGATTATGTTCAAGGGCAGCTTCCCAGTTCTCATCAATTCCTTTCTGCTCAAAATTATCAAGAGATCACCAAAAGTCAGACATGACACGGAAAGATAACAAGCGAATTAAGAGAACACAAGAGCCTAACCTAAGTGAAGGATTGCATCAAGGAATCCCAAAAGAGTTATTTGCGACTAAAGAAATACTAGAGTTCAGTACATGTAACTTAGGTAAGAACCATTAACCTGTCGAATTGCAGCTTCAATTTTCCTCTGTGCTTCAACATCAAAAGGATCTGCATACAGAAGGGCCTGCGAGTAGGTAATACATAAGCAGGATTCTTTGATAGTGGTAGATATAACTCAAGTGTGTGGAAAAACTGATAAACTAGCAACTCTTTCACAGGTAGTTTTACTGAAACTCATTTATTTGAGAAAAGGCTTACGAGTTCCTCTTCCTTCTGACGCTGTAATACAGATCGCTGCTGATGCCGTGAACGCAAAACATCCTGTAACTTATTCAAATCACTCCCAGAAATCACTTGTGCAAGCTCAGGATCTGTCTACAATTCAAATATCAAAGCCAAGGTAACAGAATCATAAAATGAAGGCCACGAATAACATCACAGTCCCAAGCTACAATCTAGTTACCTGAAATAACTGTCCCATAAGATTAGAATCACCGCGAAGGTGCTGTTGAAAGGCTGCAGGGTTCAAAGCTGACCCATCAGGATTCATTCCCAAATCACTCACGGCCGCACTACTGAAACAAGCAAGCGTATGAGACGAACAAAAAAAGGGATCATTGTCAAAATTACTGAAGTGTAACTAAGATGAATGGTTAAATTTAAAAAAATATTCAAAATAGAGAAGCATGAGGTTAATCCACCGTACCCAGATGAGGCATTGGAATTGGCATTGGAAAGCATCATCAACAAATCATCATCCTTAACACCCAAGGCACTCAATTTATCGGAATTCCTCATCTCGTTTCCATTATACAACAACTGCTGCTGCTGAATCGGAACATTGGACTGCATTTATGCAACAAAAAAAAAAAACAAAAAACAAAGAGTAGCTTAAGTTCCAAAAACCCTAAACCCCAGATTTCAGCAGAATTCAAGCTTCGATCTTAAAATTTTCTCAGTAGTAAGCGACACAATTCCAAATATAAATCGACGAAAGAGATCTGAGAACCTTTACCTCAACCTCGAGCAAGGCTTTAACATTCTCAACCTACAGAACAGTAACCTTAAGGATCAGCAAAAACAAAACTTGCGGAAACGTCGACTAATCAGGGAAAAAGTAGTGAAACCCAAGAAGCTCAATCGATCAATTCGACAAGTACATTGTGGTTAAGAACCCGAAGAATCAGAAAAGTTAGGGCTTTTCGGAAAATAACTTACAGTTTCCTGAGAATCGACATCAAGGGTGATGATTTGTTCACCGGCGGTCATCACAGTGATCCTCATCGTCTCGGTCTCCTCTTTCGTTCTTTTGGTCAATTTTATTAAATCAAAATCACTTGTGACTTCTGAAGATGGCTTTCCTCGAAGTTTTTTTTTTAACTCTTTTTTGTCTTAGAGGAGAAGCCAACCAAATACGGTATGAACGAGAGACTCCACCGAGGCCGTCTTTAAATCCCGAAACTACCCCTGTGTCACGTAAAACCCGAAACTACCCCGGGATCGCTTTAAATCCCGACCGTTTCCTATTAGTGGTAGTGGTTATTATTAATTAACCTATTTATTTGTTGCTTAGCCGCGTTTATATATATAACCTTTAGGATAAAGACATCAATCGTTTCGAGATTTTAGTTTTACATTTTCTTTTTAAACAATGGGTAAACAAAGGTAATTGGTGCATACTGTAAATGGTTTTAATTCTTATCTTCGTTCTAATTTATGACATTAGGAAGAGGTTCAGCCGAATCAGCCGATCCGAGAATATCACTTGTCTTGTCATCAAGAATCTTACTTTCCCTTATAGATAAAGAGAAATCATTTTTTCCTTTTTCTTTTTATTCTCTTATGAATGGATTTTCTAATAAGAATTATGCGATAGGCTAGTAGGAATCTTTTTTACGTTATCTGAAATAAATATGGTTTAAACTTTTTTGCTCAAAAGCTGCGGACTGCATTAACGTAAAAAATATACTATGATGAACACGAATCATTATACGTTACGTTTTTCTTCTTTTTTTTTTCTGGTATCTAAATAAATACAATATCGAAAAAACAATCAATCATAAGCTAACAATATCGGAAAAACAATGAAACATAAAGGTCAAAACTAAATCTAATTAATGAAACATTCGAATGCACAAGGAGTCCATGTGAGAAATTGGGAAAAGTAAAACGAAAAAAGCAACAAACGAAAATCAAAACCTTATGAATTGCTAAACCCAAATTCGAATTCAAAGATAAGAATAGAGATCAGAGCTAGTTATGACCAGCCGGAGCTGGGAAACCATAACCGCGACGTCCAAAGCCTCCGTCGCAGCCAAATCTAGGATCGCACTCGAGATTGACGGAATTGTGGAGCTTGTGGAATCCATCCTTAAAGACGCCAAATCCGAATAGAAACCCAATCGCGATCACTACCAGAAGCAAACACGTGCACAGCATGCAAATCCGTCCACAACACATCTTCCTCTGTTTAAATTTGTCGCCGGAGATTCCGAGATTCGTCTTCGATTTAGATTGCACAATTCTCTATATAGAGAGAAAGAGTTTGTTGGTTTTGTTGGCGAGAAACGTGGAGAGAGATGTCGTAGAGAGGATAAATTTAGTGGGGGAGAAAGGAGATTATAAAGACATAGATTTGTGCGTGGGGACGTTACTCCTCTTTCTTCCTTTTAAAGCTTATCAAATTCCAACAACGGTCTTCTATTTCCTTTTCCTTCTCTCTTTTTGGTTTTGGTTTTGGTTTTGGTTTCACTTGATTAGCTCTATCATTTCTAAAATGTTAAAGCTATTTTGACTTTGAGAATTGTGGGGCTAAGGCCCATTACTCATACTCTTCTATGCCCCATTCTAAAACAGAGAAAATTCAGCAATTCCAGATATTTATTTCCATAAAAGCTGAGAGAATCATCTCCATAAGAATGATTTGGGCTTACATAGACTGTTATTAAGTTACGGGGCTTAAAAATTAGAAACAAGGCCCAAACTAATGTTGTTCAAAGTAAGATCTGAATTTATGCAGACGCTTCCTCGTATTTTATTATATACGCGATTAACACCCATAACTTTTAGTGATTCGGTTTGCGCCACATTTATCAAAAAAATCAAGTCTCCAAAAGCTCTCTAGCTGTTCTCACTTTCAAGTCATCATCGTCACTCTCGTCTCTATTCTCGCTTTTCGCGCTTCCCTCTCTCTTATGTGACTTTCTATTTCTTCTTCCGATCCGCTGAGTCTTCTTTTTGTGGAATCTTCTCTATATCCTTTACATTCTATTGATCGATATCGCAAACCCTAGATTCGGCGATCTTAAATCTGCAATATTCCATGGCTTCTTCAACCGGTAATACTAACCCTAACAATCCTCCTCCGTTCGATCTCACTAATATCTTCAAACCTTCATCGAACCCTTATCCTACGCCGCAGGCATCTTATCCTGCGTCCACAGGTCCTCCCTTATTTAACAACCAGTACATAACAGCAACGGAGGCGCCGTGGCCAACCAAGAGACGTCGCATCAGCATCCGGTAGTGAGTCCGCAGGAGATCGCTCGCTCATTTCCTTTGGGTCCTATTCGTGTTCCGAGCTGTAACTTGCCCAAAGGAAGGCGATTGGTTGCTGAACACGCAATGTATGATGTTGACGTGATATTACAAGGAGAGATTCAGCCGCAGCTAGAGGTGACTCCAATTACCAGATATAGGTCGGATCCTCAGCTCGTAGTGGGTCGGCAAATCGCTGTGAACAAGGTCTATATCTGCTACGGATTGAAAGGAGGAAGCATTAGGGTTCTCAATATAAACACCGCATTGAGAACTTTGTTCAGAGGCCATTTTCTCTATAGTGCATGGCTTTGCTCACAGGTGGGATTTGGTTTGGATTTCCTGTTTCTTATGAGCTGGAAACCATAACTTTACATTAGTGTTTGTTGTATCAAATCAGGTGGATCTTCGTGGACTACTGGCAATGAATCCGCTTCCACTGAGCCAAGGCGTGCTTCTTTCACTGCTGCAACAGCTAGCTTGTGACATCAGCAAGGACACATCCCGTAAGCTTGCTTGGATGACTGATGTGGTTACAGCCATAAACCCATCAGACCAGATGATTGCAGTCCACGCTCGCCCAATCAGATTCTGCACCACCAGCGCAGCGCACCAGGCAGCGACGTTGCAGCCATCAGACTTATAATGCACGTCATCAACTCGATGCTTATGAGCTGCAAATGACATGGCACTCTCTCTCGTTCTTCTTGTTCTTTACTTCTGCTGTTCTGCATAAAATATAGGACAACTTTTTTTTGTATCTCTTACTCTGTTAGGTTATTTTTTAATTTTATTTTCAATTTTGGTTTTGTTTTTTGTATTCATTTTTAATTTTAAATGTAAAATCTGGTTTCTAAGTCTATATTATTGTCTCTTCTTCTCGTAGAAGACCTTAGTATGTATTCTATAGATTTTCTGAAGAAATTGATCTTGAAGCAACTACAAGGTTACATGTGAATATGCATGAGAGTTACATAACAAAATCTATAGAATTACATAACATGAAGGTCAAGTATGGATTTTATAGGTATGTTTTTGTTGAATTCTTACTATGATTAAGTTTTTCTAGTATCTCCATGAATCCGAATCCTTACTCTCTTCTTCTCTTTCGTTGGACTATTGCAGGTTCCGAGCTATATCAAGATTTTGGGGGGAAAACGATGGACAGATCAACATGTGTTTTTCTTCTTCCAAGAATTTTTGACTGGCTAAGATGCAGAACAAGTTAAACACGTATGCACTTCAGAAAAATTTAGTGTGTACTGACTACCGAGTAGAAAAATGCGATGCACAAGAGTGAGTACCGAGTAGTACCAAAGCAGAATGAATCGAAGGAATATATAAATAGGGCCCAATAAGGGAAATGAAGGCCTCATCTGAATTTACACATGACCGTCCTCATACGTAATTATATACACGATTATCTCCCATAACTTGTTATCATCCAGATCGTACCCGATTTCATTATTCACTAGAAAATAAAAAATAGTAGTCTCCAAAAGTTCTCTACCTGTTCTCACTTTCAAGTCATCATCGTCTCTATTGTCGCTCTTGGCTTCTCTCTTTCTCTTTCTGTGACTATCAGATCCGCCGAGTCTTCTTTTCGTGGAATCTTTTCAAGGAGCTCTGCATTTATTTACTCCTCTTTATTGATCGATTTCACAAACCCTAGCTTCGGCGATCTTGAATCTGCACAAATCAATGGCGTCTTCACCTGGTAACAATCCTCCACCTTTTGATCTCGGTACTTTCTTCAAACCTTCATCAAACCCTTATCCTACGCCGCCAGCATCTTATCCTCCGCCCACAGGTCCTTTTCTTCACAATCAGCAGTTCCACGCGCCGCCGGGTATATCCGCTCAACCATCGCCGGTCACTCACACGCAACAGCAGCAACAGGAGACTAACTTGCACCCACAGAGATCGCTATCTTATCCCACGCCACCTCTTAATGCCCAATCTCCCCGTGTCAATCACAATCCCGGAACTCATATCCTCGCTCTCCTCAACAATAACAACGGCGGAGGCGCCGTGGCCAACCAAGAGCCGACGCATCAGCTCCCGGTAGTGAGTCCGCACGAGATCGCTCGGCCTTTTCCTGGCGGTTCTGGTCCTATTCGTGTGCCCAGCTGTAAGCTGCCCAAGGGCAGGCGATTGGCTGGTGAGCACGCAGTGTACGATGTGGATGAGAGATTACATGGAGGGATTCCTCCGCAGCTGGAGGTGACTCCGATTACCAAATACGGGTCGGATCCTCAGCTCGTAGTGGGTCGCCAAATCGCCGTGAATAAGGTCTATATCTGCTACGGATTGAAAGGAGGAAACATTAGGGTCCTCAATATAAACACCGCATTGAGAGCTTTGTTCAAAGGCCATTCTCAGGTCTGCAATTTCTGAGTTACTTTTCAAGAATCCATCTGGTTTAATCATAAGCATGATAAGTTCTAACTACGTTTTTGTTTCCAGAGAGTCACGGACATGGCTTTCTTTGCTGAGGATGTTCATCTATTGGCTAGGTATGTTTTGGAACTGGTTATCTAATTGTACAGATAAGGAAAAGAGGCTCATTCAATTCTTCTTTGTTTATGAGATTTTATTTTTGGTTAGCATTTCCATTCATATCGTCTACTTTTCTATTTCTTTCAAACAGCGTTAGTCTAGATGGAAAAGTTTACGTGTGGAGAATTTCTGAAGGGTCTGAGGGAGATGATCAACCACAGATTACTGGAAAGATAGTTCTTGCTCTTCAGATTTTAGGAGAGGAAGACACCAAACATCCTCGTGTCTGTTGGCACTGCCACAAACAGGTAGTTGAACTTATTTCTTCAACTTTGTGAAGTTGCATTTGTTTCTTCTTAAAACAAGCTTCCTTTTCAAGTTTACTCTATACTTCTGATTGCCTAAAATTATTGTTTTTCAGGAAATTTTGGTGGTTTCCATTGGTAAACATGTGCTGCGAATTGATACTACCAAAGTTGGCAGAGGTGAAGTATTCTCTGCTGAGGCACCTCTCCAGTGTCCCCTTGATAAACTGATTGATGGTGTCCAGATTGTGGGTAAACACGATGGAGAAGTTACCGATTTGTCAATGTGCCAATGGATGACCACACGCCTGGTTTCTTCTTCAGTCGATGGCACGGTCTGTGTTTGCTCTTTTCGTTTTCTTCTCTTGACTCTTCCTCTTTCTGTCATCCCTTTTCTGTAAACCTTTGTGAAAATAAATTATTGCAAAGAACTCAAGTTCAAATGCATTATGCTGCCAACTAGGTATGGTGACATTTTCTTAATTGGAACTTGTCAGCCTTATTTGTTTGGCTCTGCTAGTGTATTTGACATTCAATTACTATTCTATCACGTTTTGAATTTTTGAAGGTTTGCTAAGTTTCATGTCAGGCTTGCACTATGTAATTATGTATTGTCTCTTTTCAACTATGACACATTTTGCAACAGCTAGTACTTGTGTGTATGTATGTTCTCACTCCTTTCCTCATTACTACCCTGCAGATTAAGATATGGCAAGATCAGAAGGCACAACCGCTTGTAGTTTTGAGACCTCATAATGGACATCCAGTCAATTCAGCCACATTTGTGACATCCCCTGAGAGACCTGATCATATCATACTTATCACGGGGGTAAAATTCTTTAATCAATATTACTAACTTGTCTGAGCTCTATCCAATATGTTAAATGGCCCTATTGTGTTGAGTTTACATTTAATAATCATAGCTTTCCGTTCTGCTAAGTTGCTAACTCAGGTATTGTTGACATTCTCTTCTCGAAGGGTCCTCTAAATCGAGAAATGAAAATTTGGGTCTCATCTGGGGAAGAAGGGTGGCTTCTACCTGCCGATGCTGAATCATGGAGGTGTATCCAGACGCTTGACTTGAAAAGTTCATCTGAGCCACAGGCTGAAGAGGCATTTTTCAACCAAGTCATAGCATTATCTGAAGCAGGCTTGCTTTTACTTGCAAATGCGAAAAGGAACGCCTTATATGCTGTGCATTTGGACTATGGTTCTTCTCCAGTTGATACGCGGATGGATTACCTGTCAGAGTTTACAGTCACTATGCCTATATTGAGTTTTATTGGAACAAATGATCCACCAGAAGAACCCATTGTTAAGGTTTATTGTGTTCAGACTCTAGCAATCCAGCAGTATACATTAGACTTATGCTTGTGCTTGCCACCCCTTGGAGAGATTGTGGGTTTGGAGAAATCAGATTCTAGTGTATCGCGAGAGGCAAATTTTGTTGAAAGTACGTCAGAACCATCTGGGTTTAAGCTTACAGAATTACCTTCGGTTGACTCTGTGCCAAAACCTTCTATTCTAGTGAACAGATCGGAAAGTGATAATACATTGAGTTTTCCAGTGGGTTCTGAATCAGCAGAAACCACATCACTAGTACCACCCTATGGTGAACCTAAAACTTCTGGCCTTCCATCCGAGACCAGTGGTGTAGGTTCTGCATATTCCACTTCACCCCAACTCCCTCCAAGTCCCAGACTATCAAGAAAGATTTCTGGATATCGCACTCCTGTAGATGCTGTTGAGCCAGTAACACCTCATCATGAGCTCGGTGGCAAAGCACCTTCCACTGATTTTTCTATTGATAGGCAAATGGATGCTGTTGGAGAAAGAAATTTGGATGTTTCATCTGTAGAGGAAAGCTCAAGAAGCAAGGAAAAAAAGGTTACACCGGATGATGATGTTTCTGGGATGCGAAGCCCACCAGCTTTTTTCAAGCATCCCACTCATCTTGTAACTCCTTCGGAGATATTGATGGGTGTATCGTCCGCCGAAGCGTCCATTACTACTGAAGACAGGAGAGATAGAGTTACAAATATTCAGGAAATGAATAATGATGCTAGAGGCACCGAAGTTGAGGTGAAAGAAGTAAGTGAAGCAAGGTCTTCACAGAATGGTGAAATCAATTATAATGACGAAACTGAGAGTCGCACTTCAGAAAATAGAGAAAAAATCTTCTGCTCACAGGCTTCAAATCTCAGCACGGAAATGGCAAGAGACTGTTATCCTAGTACAGAGGGAACTTTCATGCCAGGGGAATCTAAGGCCTATGGACAACCTTTACAAGCTGGGGATGAAACTGGTCTTGACACGAGAGGTGTGTCTGCAAAGCTTCCTGAATCGGGTTCATCTAGTGGGCTTCAACAGTCAGCAGCTACAAATAGCAAAGGAAAGAAACAGAAGGCCAAAAGCTCACAGGGTCTCGGATTGTCGTCTACATCTTCCAATGTTGCTAATCTGGCTGACGCCTACAATGAGCAAACTCAGAGCTCAAGTCATCCCATGGCAGATTCACTTCCTCAAATCTTAGCTTTGCAAGAAACAATAAATCAGGTGACATTTTGCTTAACAATCTTTGGTTTATACTTGATTTGGTGACATGTTACCTTGATTTGGCATATTGCATGTTCTTTTGTCATGTTAGTTTTGAAAAAAGAAATTGTAATTTATACATAACTGGCATTTGTCGATGATAGGTTATTACTTTTCTTCTTAAGACTACCTTGGTAAGGTTTTGTTGTTAACTTGGCACAATACTCCCCTTCCAGATAATGGTTTCGCAGAAGGAGATGCAGAGACAACTATCAAATGCTGTTAATGGCCCTATCATTAAAGAAAGTAAAAGACTAGAAGTGGCTTTAGGGCGAATGATTGAGAAATCCAGCAAGTCAAATGCTGATGCTCTATGGGCCCGCTTCCAAGAGGAGACTGTTAAGAACGAAAAGGCATTGAGTGACCATACCCAGCAAATTGTGAATGCAACAACAAACTTCATGAGCAAGGAGTTAAATGCCATGTTTGAGAAAACGATAAAGAAAGAATTTGCTGCAATTGGTCCTGCTCTAGCACGTGCAGTAACACCAGCTATTGAAAAAACGGTGTCTTCAGCAATCACAGAGTCCTTCCAGGTTAGAATTTTGCGAGATATGTAGAGCTGATTCTTGAGAAGGTTCATTGTTGAAATAGAGCACTGCTTTTTCTTTTATACAGAGAGGACTTAGTGACAAAGCAGTCAATCAGCTGGAAAAATCTGTTAATTCAAAGCTTGAAGCAACTATAGCTAGGCAAATTCAAGCCCAATTTCAGACCTCTGGTAGGCAAGCCCTCCAGGTAAATTCGAGTTTCTCATGTTTTATAGTACTTTATAGAAATGTCTACAAGTCTGAAGAACTGCATCATAGTTTGGCAGAAAGGTAGTTGATCTCTTATATATCTGGCATTTATAAACTTCAGGAAGCTCTTAGGTCAGGTCTAGAGTCATCACTCATACCTTCCTTTGAGAGGTCATGCAAGACCATGTTTGAGCAAGTAGACTCAGCCTTCCAGAAAGGGATTGCTGAGCACACAAGTGCAGCCCAGCAACGGTTTGACTCTGGACACTCCCAGCTTGCTCATACTTTAAGGGTAAGATTGAAAATCATTCTTCTTACAGCACTGTTATGGTTCCAAAATCCAATCATATATACCCTCTTTCTAAAGCCGCTACTCGTTTTACAGGAAACAATTACTTCTGCATCGTCAGTTGCTCAAGCCTTAAGTCGTGAATTAGCCGAGAGTCAAAGAAATCTCTTAGCTCTAGCAGCTGCTGGAGCAAATTCGGGTGCTTCAAATCCCTTGGTTACTCAACTAAGTAGTGGAGCTTTGGGTGCTCTTCTTGAAAAGGTTTGCACATCTCTGGAACTAATCACTAACTATGAATCTGATAAACCTTGTGTTAGTCTAGTGCAGGAGCATTGTAAGTATCCTAGGTGCCTTGTAGAGAACTGTAGCTACCCAGCAATAATAGTTGAGTCGGTTAGCTAGAGAGCTAACAGCTTAAAAAGAAGTTTAGGCAGAAGGGTTGGGCATTCTGGATTGGTCTAGGATCTTGGCTTGGGCGTAGGAGAGTTTAGTGTGCTCTCGAATTCACCCTAGGGTTCTAAATTTGGTTCTTTACTTAGTTCTCTGTTCGTGTTTTGTAAACAACTCAAAGAGTGAATAAAGAGAGAATCATTTCCGGTTCTTATTAGAACCTCAATTTGATGTATTTTTCTGAGTTTTGACAATTCTAACGTCTATCCTTCCAGGTTGAAGCCCCTATGGACCCAACAGCTGAACTATCAAGGTTGATATCTGAACGCAAGTATGAAGAATCGTTCACTTCTGCTCTACAGAGAAGTGATGTCTCTATAGTATCATGGCTTTGCTCACAGGTGACATTTTGCTTTGGGTTTGTTCATCTTAACCTTTAATAACCATCAGTTTTACATATGATCTGATGACATTGGTTGTACCAATTCAGGTGGATCTTCGTGGACTACTGGCGATGAATCCGCTTCCACTGAGCCAAGGCGTGCTTCTTTCACTGCTGCAGCAGCTAGCCTGTGACATCAGCAAGGACACGTCCCGTAAGCTAGCTTGGATGACTGATGTGGTTGCAGCCATAAACCCATCAGACCAGATGATTGCGGTCCACGCTCGCCCGATCTTTGAACAGGTCTATCAGATTCTACACCATCAGCGCAACGCACCGGGAAGTGACATAACTGCCATTAGACTTATAATGCACGTCATCAACTCCATGCTTATGGGCTGCAAATGTAAAATCTGGTTTGATTCATATACCTCTACTGTTCTCTCTTCCTCTCAAGAAAATATTTTGTAAAAGCCAAATCAATGTTTGTATTAGTTTAGATTCTTCACAGGTTGATTGTCACTGTTTCTTGTTGTCTTTGTCAACCACAGTTTCTTTTAATCCACAGGCACGCATTTGTTAATGATTTTGTATTTTTAGAGTGTAACAAATTTGAATAAAATATCTAAAATAAACAATGTTTGATCATTACAATTATTTTATTATTGGTTGTAGGAAAGTGTTATCTTTTTGTTATGGTGGACAAAAAGTTGTCTATAAAGATTAAAGAGAAAAAGATCACTTACTTTACTAAAATCAAAGAGTATATTTTTTTGGTCAAAAAACAAAGAGTATTAAAATCTCAGAACTGTGGGAGTAACAATGTTCAAACAGCCAACAGTATGAGATATGTATCACGAGATAATTCTTTCCGGAATTAGATTTCAAGATCAAATAACATGATTTCTAACTTATTCTAATTTACCGGCAGCAAAATTCTTCGTATATCCCTCAAAATTATACTCCGATGTACGAAAAAAAACAATAAAGCGGAAAAATAAATAATATACATCTCTAATTCTCTATTGATACTTGTGTAATACATTGTTAACTAAGAAAAAGAAGATCAAACTTATTTTCCCCTTAATTTTCCAAGATATGACTCAGGGAAAGAAAAAAACAATGAAAGGGGAAAATGAAGTCAAAAAGTGCCCTTTGGATGCTGCAAAATCATCGGAAGCCTAGAAAAGACTAATTACCAACACTGATCCGTCTCCCATCTCCGGGTCGTCGTGTACACCCGACCCGGCCGACCCATCGCTCCAGCATGTACCCGTCTCCGGGGTGCTCTCAGCGTCGAATCGTAGATCGCTCTTGTTGTCGGATCCGCCAGTGTCGCGTATGCTTTGTGGATCTCCATGAAATCTCTTCCATCCGATTCCGACGCATCCGGATGGTACACCTTCGCTAAGCTCCGGTACGCCGTCTTGATCTCCGTCAACGACGCCGTTTCATTCACTTTCAGCAGGTCGTATAGGCTCGAGACTCGCCGACGAACGGATTCCGTTACAGCCGGATCGGCGTTAAGCGTCTGAGCCGAAGCCCTAAATGAGGGAGCTCTGGTAGGAAACCGCGCGGATCCGTTGTAGGATCTGGTTGTCGTAGGATGAGGAAGAAGGCTATTTCCCGGTGAGAATCGACCGGCGGAATAAACTAGGGTTCCAGCCATTTACGCAATTAAATTCAAACTCTGAAGAAATTGAGAAATTTGTAGAAGCAGAGAGGTTCGTCGGAGAAGTGGATATGAATCACAAGGAGAGAAGAGGATTGAGAAAGGACCGTCTTTATATAAAAAGCCTAAAGTCGAAAAGTTTGTGATTTGGTTATTTGGAATATTCGTCATTTAATTTTTAAATATTATATTTTGGAAGAAATATTGTTTGCTTTTATAATCCGGAAATTTTTCAATTTAGCTATTCATGGAAAATACAAGAATTGCTAGTTCTTGTACTATTTATAATTACTTTCAAAAAAGTTACTGAAAAAATTCGTAGTTTAAAAAAAAAAATATATATATATATATACTCCGAATTTGATTGAATAGCAATATACTAAAAGATGGAAGTTCCAATTGAAGGGTTTAAAAAATTAAAAATAAAGTTATAGGGTTAAAATGCAAAAATGATAATTAAAAGGAGCGGAAATCAAGGAAAAACAAAATGTAAAAAGCCGTGGGGAGTGGCAGTCACCTATTTTGTGAAAATCTATGGAAGGATGACGTGTCAATCCAGTTCAAAGATTGGCCTTCTAGAATCTCTTTCTCGGCTCGGCTGCACTTATTCATTCAATTGGCTCAGTAAGATTACAATGATGACGTGTCATACAGCTGTGTATTTATAAATATCATCACTTACTATTTATTTATTTTTTACATCACTATTAGCGAATTATTAAAATTAAAGGATGATTATTTTGAATAGTCAACTCTAACCATTAATTTATATGTTCGAATAGTGTTTTTATATTTATTACTTTTAGATGTTTAACAAAGCCAGTATGCCACCTCCACTGATTATAATACTTGGAGAATATATTCGATTCGAAAAACAAAACAAAAAAAGGGCTTCTAGAAGAAATTGTAGCCAGCAGATCAACGGCTGACAATTAAGAGAGCAAAAAATAATGTACATTGGCATATAATAAAACAAAGAAAAATAAACGCGTCGACTAATAAATATCTAGAAGCATTGTTTTGTCCTTGACTGCTGAATTATTTATTACGTATCTAGTCGCATTAACGTACAGAAGAAAAGTGTCTGTGGAGGACGTGTCTGGTTAGGCCACGGGATTGGATATAAATAAGACTTCTAGAAGACAATGGACCCAACAAGTGTACAAGACATTTTTGTGCGTTACACTTGCTTCGTTTTTTGTTTTAAATGGTGGATTTGTCCAACTTTTATTATCATTCACAAATATTCATTTTCAGTTTATTGGATGAGACCAATAAAATAAATAAATGTTTTACACATATACTTTATAATCATAAATAATAAAAATTCATCTATCCTATTAAAACAGAACGGTCTATATATCTGCAATAATTCAATGTATTTGTTTATCAAAAATAAAAACTATTTCAAAGTATTTTATTTTCATTCCAAGAACGTTTTAACTAAACAATACTTGTCTCATTCTAAATTTAATCTCCTTCTACAGTGTTAGTTTGTTTCACCAAAAGAAAAGAGGTATCGTTTTACACTGTTAGCTCCCATTGTAAATAAAATTAACTGCGCGGTAAAAATATTAATCTTACCAAAAGAAACAAGTAGTTAACTTATAGCTCAAGATGGGACGGTACATATGGCTTGTAAATTCTGGTAGATACACACTAATTGCCTATTAGTAATAGGCATAGATTGTAGTATTTGACTAGTATTGAATGAGTGGAAATTAACTTTGTTAGTTATTTCATGAATGACTCGCAATAAGCTTCTAGACCAGCCCCAATAAACAAGCATAGATTATTAGTATTTTATTAGTATTGGAATTCAGCTTTGTTAGTTATTTTATGATGAATGATTCACAGTAATTAACGTTTATTTTTTTATGGTGCTTTATTTAAAAGGTGGCGACTCTTGCTTAGTTTGGTTGGGGACTTGGTGGGGGAATCATGTTTTGTGTGTACTCCAAGTTCCACAGACGCTGATTCTTCTTTACTTCTTTCTTTTCCTAATTAGTATGCAGATTAACAAATACTAACATCTACAAATATTCAACTTTTCATGCAATCCAATTTCTAAAGTATCCATTTAGATTTAGTAACTAACAATAAAATAAGGAAACAGTATAAATTTCTTTATCATCATAAAAACATCACCACTAAAACAACCACATGTCCACAAGTAACCAGCGGCAATAAAAAAAAAAAAAAAAAAAAAAAAAAAACTCTTTTGTTTGCTTTGTCTTTTAAACAAATTAAATAGTTATTGTCTTTTTTTGGTCACATTCACATATATGGATATTTTCTGCTCTATAGCAAGACTCTTCACAAGTTGATCATTATATTCGTACAAAGTCAACGATTCGAGCCAAATTAATATATTTTGGTACTTTGCTTATTTAAAATTAAATATTATCTCGGTGATAATCAAACATTTTTGGATAGTTAATTAGATAACAAACGCCGATGAACAAACTAATAATATTGCGTATAATAGAGCAAGAAGTCGGTATGAAGCTACCTGGCCATGTGCTTAACTGAAAACTACTTATCAACTTCTTATAAAAATTGATGTTTATGATCGAGCTAACTGTTTATAAATGCGATCATGTAGAAAACCCATAATTAGATCGGTAAGCACAGTTTCTTTTCTGGGGAATTGGGCTAAATACAACTGAGCCTAGTTATACTGGGTCTATAATTTGAGTAGAGTCCTCTTACGGCTCACTAAACTATTCATAGGCCCAGACTGCTCCCCACTTTTTATAGTTTTGAAAAGTTTAGCCCATAATATTTAGGAAAATTGCAACAAATTACCTTCAAATAACATATTTCGACAAAACAGATAATATTTTTGTTTAGAAACACACAATAGGTTATCTTAAAAGGATAAACAAAGCATAACTATTTTATCATTTGGTTTCAAAGATTTAATTTTATAATTTTAGTAATAATAATTCAAAAATTGGAAAAACAATAGTATCATAGCATATTTTGCATCGTGCAATCAAGTTCAATCATACCATGAACACTGTTATGTGTTCCCATCTTAGTAAATTTTAAACCTAAATTCAAAATAATCCTAATAAACATAAAAAATCAAAATAATTTATTGTTAGGTTGAAGGTGTCTAAAATAACTAGCATAAAAGCGAGTGGTTGAAACTTCATCACCAGTCTAGATTAAGTGGAAGACTTATCAACTTATGGACCATTTTATCGAAAAATAGATAGTGGATTCTTTGTTGATACATGCTGTATTTCTGTAGTCAGTCTTCTTATGTATACTAGCTTCAACTTATAACTTTAAGATGTTTTCAGAATATTTCGATATTTTTCCTCCTATTCAAATATTCCAATGAAGCCATTTGTAACCAAAAAAAAGAACCCTCCATGAATTCATGACTTATATTATAAAAATTAAATTTGTACGTATGACAAAAAAAAAGAAAGAACTTGCTCTTGTCTTTAGTATTGAGATAATATCATATCTCTCGTATATCTATTATTATAGAATCTTCTTATTCACTAAAATCTGTATGTATTTTCTAGCTTGGAGATGAGGTAATCTAGTTTGGAGGTAAGAAGATCCTAGAATAATAAATATACGCGAGATATGATATTATCTCATTCAGTGATTTGCACAAATATTCGAAACCCAAAATATGAAAGGAGAATAAAAAATTGTTATGGTCAATAACTTAATATTAATCGCAAATTATTTTTGCCTTTTTTTTTGGTAAAAGTTGAGTAATAATACTATAAGATTGTGTGTTATTTATTAGGACAGAAGAGGCTAGATTTCTTGAGGGAAAATGGGAACTGTCGTAAATGGTAAAACGGCGCCGTTAGTTGGGTCTCTCCTCCATGTCTTCTTCTACGTTTCTTCTCATTTAAAAAAAAAAAAAAAATTCTTCAACTGATGAAAGATTTTCAACACAGAAGGAAACTTCCTCGCTCGCGCTCTACTGACATCTGAGATCTAGGGATCTTTTTTACACCCAAATCCAGATCACAAATCTCCTCCATCAATTCAAATTTAGCAACCGGATTCATCACACTTCTCCGTTGTCTCCACCATATCAGAGTCAGAAGAAGAAGTATATATAGAAACCTCCCAAAGTCGTAGTTGTTTCTTATTCCTGTTAAGCCTGATTTGTTACTTATTCGATTCTTCTTCTCTGACCATTCGTTGACTGCTTGGTAAAGTTGCCTTCTTTTTTTTTTTTTTTTTTCTTTAACCAAGTCTCGATTTGTATGAAATCATTCGATTTCTTTCCGATTCATGATTTTTCTGCGATAAAGTCTGTAGATTGAGGGTTTTGTGATTTTAAACGATTTTGACTCAAATCTAAAAAAGCTATTTAGATCTCATACAAGAAATTTCTCTGCATCCAGGTTGCAGCAGAAGTGTACGCTGTTGTTTATTTCTTTGATCCATGTGTTGGTAGCACGAGGCTATGAGTTTTTCTAAAGTGCCAGCTCTTATTGAAGCACAAGTTGAAGTAAGTTAGTTCACAGAAACGTACTCTTTGATTTCTGGATAGCTACAACTCATAACTTTATCTTGAGTTCCTTGGCTTGTGGTGGGCTTAACGAGAAAGATGTTTACTTTATTAACAGATGGGGTCGGTTAATGAACTTGAGCACAAAAGCCTATTTAGACGAGAAGAAGATGCCACACAAACTAAAGAAGCTTCTTTAATGGAGCAAGGATCATGTCCTGCAAGTTTCCCCGAACACACGCCTAAATCACCAAAGAACAGTGTGCTTAATAGCATAAAGATTGTGCTTTTTTGTAATAAACTCAATCTACTATTACCTTTCGGTCCTCTAGCAATATTGGTCCACTACGTGATAGATAGTAAGGTAAATTGTTGGAGTTTAGGGTACTAATACTAGTAGTTTCATTTCATTCATTTCTAAGAGTTGAATTTCAAGAAATGATTCTTGCTGTGTTTCAGGGGTGGGTGTTCTTGCTGACCTTAATAGGCATTACACCATTGGCTGAACGTCTAGGATATGCCACAGAGTAAGCCCGTCTAGCACAAACTTATAATATCATCATTCTGTTTGGGAGACTTATGTGTAAGTATTTTCTGATTAGGCAGCTGGCTTGTTACACGGGTCCAACTGGTATGTCTTTGTTCTTCTGAAACAGGCAATTCCTTTCTTTCTTTTTTTTCCTTTCGTGATAGTTTTTGACGTGTCATACATATTTCACAGTTGGAGGTCTCCTTAATGCTACATTCGGGAATGTGACAGAGCTGATAATATCGATTTTTGCTTTGAAAAATGGAATGATACGTGTTGTTCAGCTGACATTACTAGGCTCGATTCTGTCTAACATGTTGCTTGTACTTGGCTGCGCTTTCTTTTGCGGTGGGCTAGTCTTTTACCAAAAAGACCAAGTCTTTGACAAAGTAGGAATCCTTATCCACTTCATGAAATTCTCATTTTTCATTTGTTTTTCTTGCTATTCTTTACCGTTTTTCTGAGCCCTATCCTTCTACAATCCAGGGAATCGCAGTTGTGAATTCAGGATTGCTTTTGATGGCTGTCATGGGGATACTCTTCCCAGCAGTTCTTCACTACACACATAGTGAAGTTCATGCCGGATCATCAGAGCTAGCCCTGTCAAGGTTCAGCAGTTGTATAATGCTCTTTGCCTATGCTGCTTACCTCTTCTTTCAGTTAAAGAGCCCGTCTAATTCTTATAGCCCTCTTGATGAGGTTTGTTGTGTGCCACAAATGGTTGCCTCCTTTGTTCAAATATTGGGGGTTTTTTTTCCAGTTTTCAATCCATAAAACCATATGACAAGAGCTAATTTTTCCTGTTTTACAGCTTTTTACTTTTTCGTATGAAAAACCAACAATATAAAATCAATGGTTTGTGTAGTTCTGTTTGACGTGGGCTTACCTTCTTGCTTGATTAATCCTGTAAACTCTAGGAAACAAATCAGAACGAAGAAACTTCTGCTGAAGATGAAGATCCTGAGATCTCTAAGTGGGAAGCTATCATTTGGCTCTCTATCTTGACTGCTTGGGTCTCTCTTCTTTCTGGCTATCTTGTTGATGCCATAGAGGTAATCAACGATCCTTCTCTGCATTTAATCATTTGAAAGATCTTATTAATTTACTGATTAATATATAGTTAACTGGGCCTTCATTCGTTGGTCAAATGATCAGCCCACTGCTAGAGTTTATATATTGTAGTGTTTTACATGCTAGTCTACACAATATCGTAATATGAATATGTGGCTTATGTTTTTCAGGGTGCCTCGATCTCGTGGAACATACCAATAGCGTTTATCAGTGTCATCTTGCTTCCTATAGTCGGGAACGCAGCTGAACATGCAGGGGCTATCATGTTTGCTATGAAAGATAAGCTGGTAGGCAGAGTAGTTCTTGAGCTGTAACAACTTAAGGTTCTTCATTCCGAACTTGCCTTGTCCTTGAAACACAGCGTAACATTTTCTCACTACTACAGGATCTGTCTTTGGGAGTGGCTATTGGGTCCTCGATCCAGATTTCCATGTTTGCGGTATGCACCACAATAAATTGCAAGAACAATAATATATATCATATACGGACAAGAAGATTTCTTGAAATAGTAATCTCTGTTTGCTGCTTGGTATCGATTAGGTCCCATTTTGCGTGGTGATTGGATGGATGATGGGTCAACAGATGGACCTTAACTTCCAGCTCTTTGAGACGGCGATGCTGTTCATCACCGTTATAGTTGTAGCTTTTTTTCTCCAGGTGGGTAAAATGATAAAGGCTAAATCATCATTCACTAAATCTACAACTGATGATATCTGTTATGTACACAGGAAGGAACATCGAATTACTTCAAAGGATTGATGCTCATTCTTTGTTATTTGATAGTAGCTGCCAGTTTCTTTGTACATGAAGATCCTCATCAAGGTTAGTTCATTTGACAACCAGAAACTCAGTTTCTTTACGGTTACTCCGGTTGCTACATGATCCGGCAATTACAGGGAACTGCTAGAGAATTATCTCTCTTTATCTGGTGATTTTTTTTTCATATTTATCTGTTGTTGTTTATTTGGTTAGATGGTATATAAAGCGGAGGAAGAGTCTCGTGTGAAGCATTAAGGGTCTTAATTAAAAGCTGATGATCTCAGTAACACCAAGGTTGGGGGAGAGATGTAAATCTGATTCTAAAGTGGTTCCCACGAACTCGAGTCTGTTTGCTTGTTCGTCTAAATGTTTTGTTCGAACAAGTCAAGGTTATTATTTCCTTTTGGATTTCCCTCCCCCCACAAAAATCAACATTCTTAGTGACTTAGAACGTTACAAGTTTTGTTAAGTTACGATTGATTGATGTTTATGAAAAGATTGAAGATTTGTTCTTCTTCACTACACTAGATAATCGGCATTGCTGTGGTTTCTATTTCTCAATTTTGGCTTTTGAAAAATAACAGTCAAAATTTGACTCAGAATGATATTCGGACAAGTGTATAATATGGGTAATCAGTTTCTTCAAAATAATAATAATAATAATAATAAAACCTGGCAGCATTTTCTAAGTTAAGGCAATATAGCATTTTGTTTAGGTTTTAATTAATGTTAAATGTTTTGGGTTTAGGATTTAGAGATTAAGATTTACTTTTTATTATTTTGTTGATTTATCAAAGGTTGATTGAGTTCTCATGCGAAGAAACGAGACGGCAAATAAACGTGGACACTAATGACCCACCCAACCCACGCGCTACTGGCTCTCTCAGTTGTCCATTTTAGGAAAAAAGCGCACAATATGTGGATATAGTCCAGGGATTTTAACATCACGCGCTCAACGCGCATTTGGTGCACGTGGGTTTGTTTTGATCTTTTGTCGACGTCAATTTTTATTTTCTTTTGGGTTTTAGGCATCAGTTTCTGTTCTTTCCTTTTGAAAACCTTCCCTATCGAATTTAATTGCTTAAAGAAACTAACAATGCCACCATCTCATAATTTTCTTTTGACGTTCTTCTAACAGGACTTCTAAAGATTGATTAAATTTCTAGATTCTACTTTTCTCTAATTTTCGTTGTGAAATAAAAACCGAAAACATGGTTTTATAACTTTCATGTTATTATAACATCTATTGGGCACAAAATTCAAAAGATATAAAAAGGTTGAGTTACAAAGATGTGGTTCCTTAAAAGAGTAGTATTATTGTCTTTGACGAAACTGAATTCTCCGACATAAAATCAAGCAAAGTACGAAGATGAGGAAGATGTATCCGCCAAGATCTGCAAATGTTGGGACAAAAATATCACATTATTTCATCATCAAGAGCTAGAATATATTAGTTTATCACATTTCTCACTTCTCAATAATGAAATCTTTATTGCCCAAAAAAAAACTCATTACCTCAAGCTGTTCTTCGGTGAATGAGTCTTTCTGGATGTTCCATGTATCCGCATGGGTCCTCCGGAACTCAGCCACCGCTTTAGTCACAGTCGATTTTATAGGCATAGGTTCACTCGAGAAACGAGCCAGTAACGTCACATGATCGGGCAACCAGCTGTAAATAATCACAAAAGCTTCGGATTAATCAAAGATGTCTCACGCTTAAGCTCTGCATCACACACTTTGACGTGAAGATATTTAAACCTGGGCATGTCATAAGGAACAGACAAAACTGAAGCTACCAAACCAAGAACTGCTCCATGCACCTCTGCTATGGAACGAGTTGAACTTGATTTCCTGAAACAATCGGATACGATTCTTAGTTCATGTTAAAACAAAACCGAAGAAAAGATAAGCAAATCATAGCTTGTTTTCTTTCTTTTTTTGCATCACCATATAGGGAGACAAAACTTAAGACAAAAATGCTTAAAAGGGAAGAAAAAAAAAACCTCCGGTTTCTTTTCTTTTGGATTGAGTTTGCCTCTGCATAGGATCTATCACGAAAATCTGTAGCAAAATCTTCATCTCCTCCTTTCATTAGGCCTGCTAGAACTGCTGCAGCATGCTCTCGTACCTGAAGACCAGAGAATATCATTTACGAGTAATAAACCTAGGCAATTGATCGTTCCACATACAATTAATCACAAGGTTGGACCATTCAAAACAACTCTACTGGACAACAACATAATCCTGATGTGGAAAAAAAAAAAAGAAGAGGCAAAGAACTTGCCTCAACTTGGCTGTCAACAAGGAGCTTATCCACGGTTTTCCAGATTTTCTGTTTCTCTTCATGAGTGAGGATGAACGTATGTCTAGTAAGAAAGGTTAAAATATAAACGCTTTATCACTCAACAGCGGATTTGCTTGTCACCTTACTACATGTATATATAATCAACAGATATTACCTGTACATAAAAGTTCGTAGATATGTGAGTGTTGAAGATCTTATCCGCCAGTTAGAGTCATCAGCAGAAGAAAGAATGACTCCAATTACTTTCTGTACCTGAGATTCTGGGAAAACCCGCCACTTCAGCAGCTCAAAGGCTGCCTTAGCCAATGTGGACAGATCTTTATGTGACGTTTCCTTCAATATATGGAAATAAATCTGTTGTGAGTCCCAGTCATGGAAAAGAAATTTAGAAGAAAGAAAGTTAAACAAATAAAATGGTTATACCTGTAAGGATATCACTGGATAGAGGAATCCTGCAATTACATCTAGCAGATACGAGGATCTCCCAGATTTGAAAGATGAGATAATGAAATGGAAGAGCTACAGATAGGGTAAAAAATAAACAAGATTAGTATCAAATGTCTAAAAAAAGGGAAGAAACAGAAAATTCTCACGAAAATTGAGACAGCCAGTACCGTCTCCATCCATTTAACATCATCTAGAGAATCGCCATTTGACTGAGCACTTTCCATATCTACATCTGCTGAAGTTTCCAAGCTGTTATCTAACATGCTAGCTTGTTGAATGTTTGTAACAGCTTCAGATGCTCTTGCACTAATCAACTTGAACCAATTTTCATCCACAAGTTGGCTATCAACATCTTTTCTCCCTTCTTCAGGTGTATATTGTTGTTGATATGACATCCGCAGCTGAATGTTAGAGCATAATACTGAAAGAATCACGCCGATAGCTTCCCTTATCTGTTCATTGTCACACAAAAGTAACAGATTTTTCAGAATTTTATTTTGCCATTTTTTTAGCTTGTCAAAATACAAAAGGGAAAGAGACAGAGGACAATAAATTAGTATGAGAAGTCTTACTTGTGCCGAGGAATGGGACATATTACAGATCAACTCGTCAAGAAGCACAATATGCAGCTTCACTTCTGATACAGGCATCTTTGGTGGAGATAGTTCTATTAGAGCAGCCGAAAGAAACGCATACCTCTTTGCAACAACAGTGGTGGTCGCAGTTGGTGGTAATGGTGCCACAATACAGTCCAAAATTTTTTGTCTCATGACAGGAATTTTGGTTCCCTGTTTCCCTTTCCCTGTGACAGCATAACGTATGCAAGCAGCCCACTCCGGTATGGATTCTACCGATTGGCCAAGAATAACAGTCTGCAACTGAACCATTATCCAGCTATCCCACTCACTAAGAAGACCATTAACATCAGAGTGCAGTACACCTGCTAATGCTTCAGCAGCAACACACTGTTTTGGTCTCTCCTTGGCATTACAAAACTCCTCTAAGGGGCTTTTTAGTGCCAGTAACACAGGCACTCCACATTCTTGTGCTAACCGCTTGAAGATACAAGCAAAACTTGGGTAGAATATATCACTCCCTAACAAAGATATCCAACTAGGAGTTTTTGGCCATGAAGCCGAAAATTCGAAATAGAAACGAGTGATTGACTTGTCCGCCATGCTCTGGAAGGATGAACTTCCGTGATTACCTCTAGAGGAACTGTCAGTGTCAGTGATATGAATATGAGAAAGACTCTCAAAAGTCTCCCTGAAGAATCCTTCTTCCTGAAAAATTTGGCTCAAAGCTAAATCAAGGGATGAGTTGGCATTTTCTTGTGAAGACACAGAAGGTTGATCCCTGCCTTGCATCTTATGAGGTGACTCTTTAAGTAGCGTGTTCAAAGCTGAAATTGCCAATATTCTCGTCTGAGGAAGTTGACTTTTCAAGTTTTTCAAGAAGTGGCCTGGAAAATACCAACATTAGTTAAGAAGGAACAACTCAAATAATATGAAGCAAAAAAACCTTCCAATATGATCTACCAAATAAAATCTGTACCAGCAGTTTCATCAAGGATTTTGAAGGAGAAGCTTGGGTCAATCCTAGAGGACATAGCTAACAGAAGAAGCACTCTGTTAGCCATTAAGTTGTACCTGGCATAAGAAAAAAAGGTACAATGTCTCCACACCTTCAAAATTATGAATCTGAGAGTTGGGGAGCTAAAAGTTTAAGGTATATAAAAATGATTCTCCAATGAAAAACAGATTAATGGTAAGGTAGATATACCGCCAATGCAAGCTAGAAGAATCAAAACTCATGGATCCGATCTGAGAAACAAGATCTCCGGAAGTAGACCCCTCAACATGGCTATCCAATGAGCGAAGTATGTTTCTAGATAGTCCCGCGAAGTGAATGTTATATTTGACAAAAAGCTGCAAGCATAAGAAATTTTAGGCAAGAACTCGAAGAAAGAAAAAAAGGGCTTTCCCTAATAACAAAGACTGGACCTTACCTCAATGATTGCTTTTTGCGCTTTCATAGATTCATGATGAGAACTACAAAAGATTTCAAATAAATTTTAATACCAACTTTACAAGCATATATTTCCTTACCAAGAGATATAAGTAATTTCTCTTAGAAATGTAAAAAGGTTACCTTGAAAGAATTCCAAGAAGAAAAGAGGAAAATGATTTTGGATCCTGGAGGAGCAGAACAAATATAAGATTTTGCAATCGAGATAAAGGAAAGAACAACTAACAATCAATGACTACCGTTGTCAAATGCTTGAGAACACTCTGTGAAGAGAGAATGGCACAAGAACCAAGGACTACATT
This sequence comes from Cardamine occulta, assembly GCA_028015245.1. Classification (NCBI taxonomy): domain Eukaryota; kingdom Viridiplantae; phylum Streptophyta; class Magnoliopsida; order Brassicales; family Brassicaceae; genus Cardamine; species Cardamine occulta. The sequence continues at coordinate 10,268,507 of CM051373.1, read as the reverse complement.
CTCTTGTACATCCGGATTTCGCAAGTTTTCAGTAAGGGACAGAACACACTTTGAAAGCAACGGCGGCCATCTCTTTAACAATTTCAGCAAAGATTTTCCAGCAAGCCTGAATACCACCATAGAGTTTAAAGCAAAGCCGGGTCAAATAATGTACTGAAAGAAGGGTAAAATCCTGTAGCGAATTCTACAGACGAAATTCCGGTTGAAGAGGATGTTTAATCCTTTCCCAGACTTTAGACCTATAACCATTGAAATGCATGTTTTTACCATAGATGGACACAAAAGTACTTACAGTCGAACAGCCTCATAGTTGTGCAGACAGAGGGTCAAAAGATCATCGACCAAAAGTGTCAAGGATTCTGGTGGAGAGAAGTTCCCATCTGTACGGAACAGATGATAGGACGATTGTGATGATCTCCATGTATTGTGCATGTACGCCTTGTCAATGAGTGCCCACCTAGGCCTAGAAGACAAGAAGATTTGCAAGAGATTAAAATTAAGATGTTGTATGTTTTCAATTAAGACAAAAGGTAGAATTACCTTCTCTTGCCCTTAGAATGAAACTCAGTAATAAAGTTCGCTGGAGGCTCTACAATCGCAGCAGATTCCAGTTTCCAAGCCTGCCTGTGATTTGACCATTCATCATACTCCAAACTGCCTGCAAACATAACATTCATAGGACAAGTGTTATGAAGAGAATAATATGTGGCTAGTCAACTGCAGAAAGGGAGCACGCCAGAGGCTTTCTGCAGTACCATAGTTTCCCAGAGCATCCATTATGCGGATTATTAATATCAGCAAGATGCTGTCATCTGACTTTTTCTCTAACAAGTATCTGCAAATAGCACATAACAAAACCATCACAAAATTATAAATCCAGTAGTATGCATATGCTTTTTTGGAAAGAAATAAGCAGAGCAGCTACTGAACAAACATTACTTGCAGGCTGCATGAATAGTTTCAGCAGTTTTTTCTCGTATTTCAGCACTGCCAACACAGGAACCTGATGCTCCAGCTATAAAGAATGGCAGATCTTCAACCATATCATGTCTAGGTGATGGCCTGAAATCAGGTAGGCAAGACAAAACACCTTGCAATGTAGAATCTATACGCAAAAGAGTCACTTTAAGGTGTGTTTTCTCATCTCCTGCACCACAAACAGCATCAATTAGGCAAGCAAGTGTAACATTTAACATGTAAACCAAACTGTCTATGATATCATACATTCTACGTTACTATCACCAATGCAATATAGAAATGTCAGTCTTTAGCTCTAACATTAAACATGTAAACCAAACTGTCTATGATATACAAGTATGCATATATCCTTGAAATAAGACTGAAACACACAAAGCAATAACTGAAATTACCTGCATCAGAGTGGATATTTGATTGGCAAATACTCAATAGATCATCTAATGCTGACTGAAGATGGAGGTCTAAGAGCTCATTGGCAAACTGAGTTTCCTCTTTGGTGGGAACATGCCACCTGGAATGTGCTACCTGCTCATCCTTAGAAGAAGCTTTGGTGCTGATCCATTCCTCTAAAGCAGGAGCAGCAGGGTGACGAGACAAACATCTAACAAGAACAGAAAGTTTTTGTTATTTGAGTAGAGAGAGAGAAAAAAAAACACACCAAGATATTGACGATAAACATTCTTGATTACGCACTTGTATTGATCAATAGGATAATAAAGAATCAGACTTCCGTGCAGAGATCGAAGAAGATGAGCCCCAGCTCCATTAACCTTTTCATAAGGCAACCATCACATTATCAAAGAATCCAAATAAAAGTACACATCACTAAAAAAAATGGCACACACAAAGACAAATTGGAGTCCATAGATGTCATTTCAGCAGAAATAATACCTTCCAAGCTGAAGAATTGAAAGCAGAAGAGATTGCTTCGATCAAATGACCTTTGTACCGAAGAAGTGCGCTGCCTCCATAAGTGATGGCAACTGACAATACTTGCAGCTGATAATCTATAGATGCCTCAAGTGCTGGAGAAAGTGTGTGTTTGTCTTGCTGAAAAAGGGTGATACAGAAGGAAAAAAGAGTTATTTACTTTGCAAACTGAACAAAATGCACAAACTCCGGACAAAAACTATTGACAATCACCTTATTGGAAACAGGGGTCTCTGCACTTCTGCTTCCTCCATACCCAGTGACAGGGATTTCTTTCAGAGAAGATATAACAGCGAGGAGCATTGGTTCAACAATTTGGGCAATTGCTTCTTCGGGGTTTGAATGAACACAGGCACAACAAAGCAGCCCAACCTCGGCGACAGCACCAGGAAGGATATTTGTCTGAACAAACTTTGATATCTTTTTCAAGGCCTGTTAGAGATTAAAGCAAACAAGTAATCAAACTTCTCTTCGATCGAAAAATATAAGGAGTTTCTAAGGTAAAAGCGACAAACCAACCTGGTTATATAGAGATCCAGATAGCCTTCCAAGTAGGATTTCAAGCATGCAATAGTAATAAGGACCCTCCTCAACCAAAAACGTTCCTGATGTTGCAGATGAACTTAGGCCTTCATTTCTGCAGTGTCGGAAAGTCTTAAATGTAATTTACAATAGATGAGAGGGAAATCAAATGTTACATAACAAAGAACAAGAGACCACAATCATTAAGCAGAGTTGTAAAAAATAGTGTTTGCAATATTTTTCACATAACAAAAGACCACAATCATTAAGAAGAGTTGTAAGAAATAGTGATTGCAATATATTACTCACACAACACTCTGGGGTTCCAAATTCTGTAACAAAGCGATCAAACGACACAAAAATTCATCCAGCCACTCAGAGAAGGAAGCCATAGTCATGAATGATAAGTCATCAGAACCATCGTCCAAGACAGACATCTGCAACATGCAAAGATAAAACCAGATAAAGAAACAAGTCTTTGAACAGAGAACGTATGAAATATTTTCAAGGTTAAAGAGCTTACATTAGAAAATATAGAGCCAATCAGTTGCATAGTAGCCAAGGTTTTAGGGGGATCATTGGCATCCATACCAAGCAATGCATTTGATAGAGAAATCCCAATAAGATCAAGAAACATCCTATCATCTACATCACCACCAAGATCTTGTGCTTTAGCAGTTGACATGGAAGACTGCAGGATTGACCGGCCAGCAAATGCTACGGACATCATAGCAGTTTTCAACTGGTGGGTGGCAGTTGTCTGACTATACATAAACATTTGTTATGAAGTTAATTGATAGACAAGAACTTTCATTTTAATGGAAATAGCTATAGTAAAACAAGGATACAAAAATCTGTAAGATAAAGAAGCGAACACAAACTACAAACCGTTTCCAAAGCCAAATGGAATCGAGACGCTACAAAAGGAAGGACCAAAGAGGGCTCCACATAAGACAACATGGATGTCGCTGCAGCAACTGTCTCCGAAAGATGTTCGTTCTTGCTATATTGACCACGATCAATCAACTTTAAGACCACGTCAACAAAAGCTATCCTTTCCGGCTTTCCTAAACAGACTGCTGACAGACTATCTGGATCCCTGTAGGAAATGGATATAGTCAAAAGAATGCCAATATGATTAAATGCATTAAAAATGGTGATATTGCTATTGTCTTACTGCTGCTCACGCTGTAACCGCTTTTGGAATGCTATCACCAGGTGGAACAAAAACCGTTCCAAGGAATAAGTCCAACGGCCACCATTGGAAGGATGATAATATCTACAGTTAAGCAATAGAGAAAGAGTAAGTAGTACAGTTGTAACTTTGCAATTTAAGAAAGAAATAAACAAAATGGGGTTGTATTAAGTAAACAAACTGTTCTAAGAGGTTGACCAATTTCTTGAACTGTTCATGTGCCGAACTTCCAGGTTTCAGAAAGTATACCTGAACCAGAAACCAGGAAAAGCATCCCATGAAGATTTTTTAGTCAGATACAGCAGAAGAATGGAGTAAAATGAAAATGCAAAACAACTTACGATAGATTGTGCAATTGATTTTGATGGAGTAGTAGTCCTGTTAGAGAACAAGAATCTTGTGTTTCTGGGAACATCTACTGAAAAAGGATATGATCCACTTCCATTTGCAACAGGAACCTAAAACTGAATCATATAAGAATCCTGTGTACGGAGAAAAAGATAATACAATGATCTGGGAGACACTAAGGGTAAGACAGAAGCATATGTATCTCTTTTAATATTTGTCATCTATACATGCCCAGCTGCCTTTCAAGCTTACCAAATTTTTATCTTCCAATTCAGCTATTGCAGACATTTCATGAGAGCAAAATTATATATTTTTCCAAATAAAACTGAAATCCAGATCTTTTGTCATTTAGGCTGGAACTCCAAAGACTTAATCATTAGCAACACTAGGAAAACTTCACTCACCTCAAACATATTCAAGAATCTACTGAAAAGCATGGGCAAGTAGGACTCCCAGTCAATAAAGCTGCAGTTTTTTATCACACGAGCTAGCACAGCCGTCCATTGACTATTCCAAAATTGACAATTTGGTATTGAATCCCAGAGCTCTAGACAGTTTTTTATCCATTTTCTAAAAGGTCAGAAGAAGAAAAGCGAAGTTTAAATTCATTTGTTAAAATGCGAGAAACCAGAGATATCACTGATCACCAAAAAAATGTCCTTACTCGGAGAAGAAATCCTGATTTTCGGGGTTCGTAGGAAGGAACAATCTCACGAAGCCAGAGCCCTCAAACGAGGAATTATGCCAAGGATTCTCCAAAAGAGACCTGAACATGGGTAGAAGTAGATTCAAAAGGTGAGCAGAGCTATAGCAGTTAATAGACTCTAATTTACAGCTAGCAAACATACAGTCTTCAAGAGACACAGGTGACAGGTCTAATTCAAATTTCTTCTTTTCTATAATAATTCTATTGAAAAGCTTGAATTTAATCCCTTTTCCCCTACTAGTGAAGGCACAACTCTCGACTTGCTCGGGACTGCGACCTTAATTAAGCGAAGACATCTATACATTTATCCTATTAGTACGAGTTTGATATGATGTCTTTACTCAATTGATTCACACAGAGCGACGTGCCATCATAGGGACATCATAGGAACTTGCTCAGGACAGCAATCATTATTAAGCGAAGACATCTATACATGTATCCTATCCTCCCTTTTCCAACTCTTTTTCCATACCAGGAATAAACAGCATGCTTGCACATATAGGAATGCAAGCTAGAACAGAAAGGATCATGATTGCATCTCCATATTGCTCTTGACAATACTAGATACACTAACACATTTATAGAAGTAACAGTACTACCATGATGAATTGTCAACAACTTACATGAATTCAGACCATATCTCCGATGCGGCCCCTTGTGGAAAAAATCTCCTACAGGAACGAATGAGAGAAGTAACAGCCTCAAAGTGTCGTTGTCTCAACCTCCAACCTTCAGGACCCGGGCTCCTACAGAAGAAAGAAGTTCCGAAACATTATACATAGAACAAAATCAAGACATCCAAAAAGGAGCTAGAAAATTTATTCCCTCCATGAGTATTTAAGAAAAAGAACCCATATACCTATATGCCTGCTAGATATTTACAGAGGACTCACCTGCTGAAATGTGTGTGAATCAAGGTATCATACAAGGGCCTCCACTGAACCTTCAACGGCAGCTTCTTACGATACTTGTTGGTCAGTCTGACTAAAACATTACCCCATCTAACCTATTGTACCAGAACCAATCACCCAAAAGGTAAGCACAAAAAAGTGGAACAACAAGGGTATATGAGGAAATAGAGCAAGTAACTTGAGTTCATTCTGGTACTAGTTATCGAACCTGTGCATACAACTTATTCTGAGATGAATGAAATATTTGTAAGCCAATTTCCACGAGTTCACTAACATCTTCCACGGACAATTCACTTTTCGCTCTAACAAAGCTGCAAAGGGGGGTGGGAAACATCAGACCCTGGACTGCTACACACAATAGCCAAATGCAGTATAATAAGAACCAAAATTGCCCATCTGACAAAGTGAAAAACTACATGATGCAAGTTACAACACAATCAATCCCAGCTACAGAGGGACTACTAGATAACTAGAAATCCTGTAGAATCAGTCTGTAAAATAACTTGGGACGACCAGATTGCATGGTTTTAGTATAAATCTTCACACAACTGCAAATTTCACGCAGATTCCCACACTATACACTATTTATTTAACTCAATCCTAATCGTGCATTGCGAACACCCAAAAACCCAGCAGTTTATTCCGATATACTGACTCGATTCTAAACTGATCTAATTCTCTCTTAAATTCATCATCCACGTCTTCAAACCCCAGTAAGAAGCAAGCAATTCCAACGAGAACAAAAAAATCCACAAGGTTTTTGTAATCAAACTGCAAAATCGAAGACTCACAGTTCGATAACGGAGATCCATTTCAGAGTGGCGTAAACAGACTCTGGATCATCAGGTCGGTGCAACTCTTTGACGCATCTCACAACCCGCGCGAAGGACTCCTTCTCCTTCTTCGTCTCTTCCGCTACAGGCAGAGGTAGCCACTCATTGTACAGATGCATCTCTTCTTCTCACTATCGTCTTCGTCGTCTTCAATTTTGCTGCTGATTGATGTAATTGTTTTCTTCTCGGACGCTGAATTTATAGCTGCGTTTGCTTTTTCAGTTTTTTCTCTTGTTTTCTTTTCAAGCAAGAAAAATCATATCGGAGGAAAATGACAATGAACATAAAATAGAAATGAAAACAACTTAAAAAAATAAATATCGTATTGACTTTGCCGTTGACTGGCTACCGGCAACGGGCGCGGCAGGTATCCCTTACCGAACCGACTGATAGTATCTCAAATTAACCCCTAAAGTTTTGCTTATATTTCGATTTACACGCATAAGTTTTCAAACACTACTATTATCCTCAATTACATATGGACAACTTTTTTTTCTTTATAAAATGAACCCACTACTGTCCTCAAACAACTACGGCAAATAAATTTTGAATTTAATTCCCACCGTGTCGTGGAGACACATACGTATAGATGGATACATTTCGTGTCAACAGGTGGATATTTATGCAGTTATTTATTCATCAATTAACATAATTTGAAAGCTTCAAATATTTCACAGGATGTAACGTAGAATCAAAGACCAGCTGGTTTTATGCCTGATTGCATAAAAATAAAAAATTTATTTTTGAAGTCACAAACAAAAAGTCGTTGTAGTATAGTGGTAAGTATTCCCGCCTGTCACGCGGGTGACCCGGGTTCGATCCCCGGCAACGGCGTTAATTTTTTTCTTCTTCTTTGTATATTGGGCCATTTTGTGTGCCTGGAAGCAAGTCTATTAGCCCATTTATATGAACCATCCTAATAATCTGAAAAGGCTTCGGACATACATCGACAATGAATCAACGCGCATACTAATGTGTCTCCTCGGCCCAAACAAATTACAAAACAAAATTGGATTATTTACGTCGTATTTTTTCAGCGAAAATCACGGGACAATGAGAAGGTTTCTTTTTCCTTTTCTATATTTTCTTTAGTTTTGTTTACTACAAAGTTATCATTATTGTGAATGAGTATATTTCTCATTAGAAGATGTAATATACGTGAAGAAGATGTAAGAAATGTGAAAATAAATGTAGGATATATTGGTGATTTTAAATTTGGACGGTGTTGATGGTTGATGATCGAGGAAAAAAATTGTAGGAGTGATTTTGTGTTTCTTGATTATATGAATTTTTTTTTTGTTTCAGCATCTAACTCATAAGACACCAAAGCGTTTTCAAAAGAAAAAAAAAAAATTAAGTGTGAATTTTCCTTCAAAATCCAAAATAATATGTTAAGATCATCCACACCCCAAACTCGTACAAATCTTACAATGAAAGTGCAGAAGATTCCAATGGCTGGACTGTCTTCATAAACTGGCGAAAATTTACAAGGATACGCGGAAGAGCAAACCCATTGGAAATCTTGTGGAAAAAAAGAGAAAATGGCAAAACGCTTATGGATTCTAGAAATAGTCTAAGTGTGTTGAGTTTGATTTGCGACAATGAAGAGGGTAAATAAAGCTTCGTTCTTTTTAGGCTTGGATATCTTAATACCGATAAACTTATGAATGCACTTTTAGATTGTGTAAATATTTTCTACTTATTCGCAGATGTTATCGCAGCAGTGACGAAACATATAGGGATAAACTGAAATACTGCTGGAAAACTTTTTGGTATTTCTGTCTATCACAAACATGTATATTTTTCGTCAATCTCTAAACTTACAAGATAACTAAGCGACAATGGTTGTTTTTTCAGAAGAGAAGATTGTTTTGTTAAATGGCCAAGAGCCTCGAGAACTTTTTGCAAAATCTATGCACATACATAAAGAGAAAAACATTCCAAACACATGTAAATTTTGCTATAGTTAGAGAAATATTTGAACCGTTCAACAGTGAAAAAGTTTGATTAAGATTAATAGTTATCTTTTTTGGTTAACAGATCGATAGTTTTATCATCTATGATTTTGTAAAATACTTTGAAAATAATTTTATGATTCATTAGCTTCACTTGTTAAAGCCAGTAGATATTCTTATTGCAAGAATATTTTGATTGTCGAAGTTGCATCTGAATAACATAGTCGTATTCATGGAGATTGGTTTTTACATTCGAAATTGGGAGTCTTGTGAGTGCAAGAAATATCGGATTTTGGATGGGACCTTAACACGACGTGGCTGTTGAGCACTGTCTATATTCCGAAGATAATGTCAAAACAAGTAACACCAAAATCTTTTATCGAGAAGACAAACTTGTCCTCATAATCGAAACCAAATTTCCATCTTTGGTAAGTTTAAAGCAGGAACTAAGCAAGGGTGAAATCTGTCATAATCCCTCAAAATCCAATCCTGTAACATATAGATAAGAATGATAGATATGGTTAATTAACCCGAACAGTCAATAGATTAATAGATTTGGATATTAATTAAAAAAGAAAGGAAACAAATCTAGCAGTGTTGAAAAAAATAAAATAATAAGGAAACAAATCTATTAGTGTTGAAAAAAAAAGGGACCGTCCCTTTCCAGTGATGTAGTTAAATCAGCCTGCAAAGGAAGATATATTTCGCTGTACATCTCTCTTCCCGTTTTCGTTTTGGGTTCTTTGGCGGCCGATCCCGTCGCCTACCTCTTAAGATATATCTCTCATGACCTCGAAAATTATGAAATCAGGATTATATTTCGGGATCATTTGCTGAAATTTCTCATCTCTAGATCCGAAAAGTTGAACAATTCCTTTTAGTTAGTTTTATTCCTGCCAATTCTAGGGTTTGTTCTCCCCTTGATCTATATTTTCATATATGTTTCTGTCAAGTACTCCTTTTACTGGCTCTATTTATTTATTTTTGAATCGTACTCGTATTTCTGAATTTTTGATGTTATGATTGCTAGGGTTTGTGTTTGCGCATGTGAGTGAATTGTTTCAGATTGGATTTTCTCCTTTTTTTTTTCCAATTTTGTAGGATTTGGTTTATAGATTAGGTTTCTGGACTGGTCATGAAATTTTTAATTTTGAGTGTATTGAAACTCGATTATGATTGTTAACCCTATCGTTTTTGTCCTCCAGTATAATCCTGTGCATTGGATTATCCCAGTAAGACTTCAGATATTTCATTTCCTGTGTAGGAATTGCATGTTAAATGTTGGATATTTTGTCCATGTGTGTATTAACATTTTTTTGTGTTCTTAATATCCTATAACTGTTCACTCAATACTATTGATCTGCAAAATCTATGCTTAAGCCCTCGTTTTTTGAATAAGAATATAGTGTTTCTTGATATTTGATATGGTCCGTAATGGAAGCTTTTATAATATGGGTTTGTGATTTATATTTGTAGGTGCCTTTATCTGTTTACCAAAAATGTCCAATTATCAAGGAGATGATGCTGAGTACATGGAAGATGTAGATGATGAGATGGAAGATGTTGAAGATGATATGGATGAGGAGTTTCGTGGCGATGATCTCGGTGCGTCAGATTCTGATGTCGAGGAATTTGACTACTCGGTAAGTATGTTTGATCATGGCTTACCTATTTTGTTGGCTATACTACTTTATAGTCTCCTTTTTCAGCTTTATATCCTATGTTATAATTTCGTGTTCTATGGTTTCAGAATAATAAAATAGCTGATACCTCGGCAGACCAAGCTCGCAATGGGAAAGATATCCAGGGGATTCCTTGGAACAGGCTTAGTATTTCTAGAGAGAAATACAGACAAACTAGATTAGAGCAGTATAAGAATTATGAAAATGTCCCTAACTCTGGGGCATCCTCGGAAAAAGTAAGGCCTATTATATTTTCTAATCCTCGATTGTTGTTAGTGTTCAGGTTAGCGGCAGTTACCTGATACATCATTTTTTATGTGGATTCAGGTTTGCAAGGTCACCAAAAAAGGGGGACTTTTCTATGACTTCTGGCGGAATTCAAGATCTATTAAATCTACTATACTTCATTTCCAGGTTTTTTTTTTTTTTTTTTTTTATATTAGAATTCTCTAATTTGGACTTGTTGAAATGTGATTCGATTTATATAATTTGTTTGACATGATTGAGGACATAGCATTTATCTACTACTAAAATTTCATCTGATCAAGAATCTTAACTTGGTTTCTTAGTTGAGGAATTTGGTGTGGGCAACTTCCAAGCATGACGTTTATCTTATGTCAAATTTCCTGGTTACACATTATTCTTCTCTAACATCTGGAAAGCATGAAGTTCTCAATGTTAGTGGTCATGTTGCACCATCCGAGGTTAGTTTTTGCTATAATCTTAAACTCCTACTGTAATGTAACTATATTCTGCTGTGGTTCTGAACTGTTGCTTTGTTTGTTTGCTGCATTTAGAAACATCCTGGAAGTTTGCTGGAAGGATTTACGCAGACGCAAGTGAGTACACTTGCAGTAAAAGACGACTTTCTTGTTGCTGGTGGATTTCAAGGAGAGCTCATTTGCAAGGTAAGTCTAGATTTATTGATTAAGGATTAATCACCTTAGCTACATGCATTCTCATTGATGAGCTTCATCGGTTTCCAAATTGGTCAGCATCTTGATAGACCAGGTGTCAGCTTTTGCTCTCGTACGACTTATGATGATAATGCTATTACCAATGCTATTGAGATCTACAACAAACCCAGGTTTTTACTCGTCTGTTGCTATAGGAGTCCATATAAAGTTGTTAAGAGTCACTGCTTCTAACATAGTTTTTTGTCTTCTTTTTACAGTGGTGCTCTTCATTTTACTGCCTCTAATAATGACTGTGGGGTTAGAGATTTTGACATGGAGAGATACCAGCTTGTTAAACATTTTCGTTTTCCATGGCCAGTTAATGTAAAGTCTTTGCTTCTTTCTTGCTTTTGCTTTTTATTGAGCCTAACTCTTGATCTTTTACACTTGCGGCAAATAGCATGAGTTACAATTAGGCTTTTATAACCCCATTTTTATCTAGTTTACCAAATCTAAGTGATAAATGTATATTTACTTCAATGTATTTAACAAAAATGGTATTCTTTTGTTTTCTATTTGTGGTACAGCACGCGTCTTTGAGTCCTAATGGTAAATTACTGGCTATTGTTGGTGACAACCCAGAGGGCCTTATCGTAGACCCCAACACAGGAAAGGTACGTATTTGTGGTCCTGGACATAAACGTGTGAAAATGGTTTGTCACCACACATGTGCTTTATAGTACCAAATCTTGGGAATTTCCTCTGCAGACGCTGGAAACACTATCAGGACATTTGGACTTTTCCTTTGCCTCTGCGTGGCACCCAGATGGAATTACTTTCTCAACTGGAAATCAGGACAAGACTTGTCGTGTATGGGACATCCGTAACCTATCTCAATCCGTTGCTGTCTTGAAGGGTAACCTAGGAGCAATCCGGTCAATTCGCTACACGTCCGATGGAAAATACATGGCCATGGCTGAACCGGCGGACTTTGTCCATGTCTATGATGTCTCAAATGGGTATGAAACAGAGCAGGAAATCGACTTTTTTGGGGAGATCTCTGGAATATCTTTCAGCCCTGACACAGAGGCCCTCTTCATTGGGGTATGGGACCGCACTTATGGTAGTCTCCTTGAGTATGGTAGGCGCAGGAACTATTCCTACCTTGATTCGTTACTTTAATCAAGAAGAGGAGTATACACAACCCTGTCCAAGAAATGAAAGAGAGCTCATACAGAAACCAAGGAACATGACAGAAGAAAATCATAGATATAATGGATCTCTTAAAGTTGTAAATGATGTGTTGTGCAAATGCTAGTAGTTAAGTGTCTTTTGTCTCCTTTTCCGGCTGGTGTTTTGTTTCCTGATGTGGTCTCTAAAGGTTCAAGATATGTACAGAAAGGGTTGGTGGGTGCTGCTGCAGCTGGACCTAGGTTCGAAGACGGCTTGGGATCCGAAGATCATTGTTGTTCTGTTTGGTGGCTTTGTGAGTCTCTTTTTTCTTTCTTGTATTTGTGGTTGTTGTAGGAACTTGAGAGTTTAGATCGTGTTGAATTGGTTATGAGTTTAGAATGTGGAGATGCTTAATTAAAACTACAATAATCTTCCTTGCTCAATAATAATCCTTGTTCGTTATGATTTGATCACAAATCTTAGTAACACAATGTCTATTCTTAACACAGTTATGTTTGTGCTGTTTACGAGTATGATGAGTCTGACAGTTATGGTTTTCATGAGAGTAAAACGTATAAGTAGAGGGGCTTTAGTGCAAAATTTCTCTCGAAAATCTTATAATCGAAAAGGAACCAACGAGTCACAGCCACGTCACTTATTCAATCAGTATTTCGATCTTTAGTCCTTACAAACACAATCACAATCTCACTTCGAAAATGGCGACGAGCTCATCTACATTAATCTCTCCTACAACCTTCTCCGCCGCAATTCCTCAAAGAAACCTCAATTCCATCTCCTTCCACGGCCTCCGACCGGGAAAAGAACTTCCTCCACCGTCGTGAAGTCCGCGCTGATCAGTCTGAGCACGGGACTCTCGCTCTTCCTAGGCCGATTCGTCTTCTTCAACTTCCAGAGAGAAAACGTGGCGAAACAGGGATTACCGGAGCAGAACGGGAAGACTCACTTCGAAGCCGGCGATGATCGGGCTAAAGAATACGTGAGTTTACTGAAATCGAATGATCCCGTTGGATTCAACATTGTTGATGTGCTCGCTTGGGGATCAATTGGACATATCGTTGCTTACTATATTTTAGCCACTTCCAGTAACGGTTACGATCCCAACTTCTTTGCCTGATTCATTGTTTATTTCTCTTCGAATAAATTTGGCAACTGTTATGTAGTATAGCGAATTGCTTCCAAATTAAAACTACAAAGAGACTTGTGATGATATCATTACAAATTAATATTTTCTATTCAGGTTTAGTTAGTTGCATTGGAAAGCTTTATGTGAGAAACTAATGGTGCAAATGTTTGTAATTTAGAATAATAATTAAGTTGAATAGGAATGAATACAAAATGAGAGGAAAATACTAATTTAGAATAATAAGTTGAATAGGATGAATACACCTAACATAACTTCTTCCTTATATTTTGAGGAGGAATCATTTTAAAAACATTATGTTTTGTTTCTCTTGTTATGTTAGGTGTTGAGTGGAAAAATTAAAAAATATGATAAATTTATATATCTTTTGAGGAATATACTATTTATTTCGATTTTGTTCCTCTAAATTGGCAACTATTTGCACTCTAGTGATTTTTGACATCTTTAAATTGACTATCTTTTCCAAACATTATAAGAAACATAAACCACGTAGAGAAAAAAAAAAAAAAAAACAAAAGTTAGAGAGGAGGTGCATCGTGAATGGGTTGATCTCAAGAACTGTATTTGCGTTTATTGTCTATTGCGTTTCAAATAATATTTTCTGTATACATCAGTTTTTGTTAATAATGCATAATGTTTATGGAAATTACCAAGGATTTTCAAGTTTTCAACACTATTATCCTCGCAATTTTATTTTACAACTACTATTAACAAAAAAGGCAATATATCCAAATTACTGACTATTTAAAGCCTTAAATTCTCGATAAATTATTCAAGACCTAGTGATTAATAAAATTTTAAATACTGAATTGATGTTCGGTCAAAACAACAGCCCAAGCTCAACTTTCAATATTAGATCTTGGTCTGGACATATGGCTATGCCTGTAACACTACAAAAATGACACTTACTTAAAAGACAACAACAACAAAGACACTAGTCCATGGTTAGCAACCTCCTCACTAACCCTAAAACCATAAACATGGCAAATTCTAAAGCTGATCAAACACACAACATTAAAGATCAATTAAAAAAAGAGTTCTCTAGAGGAAAAAAGACAGATGTTATGAAGTACAAACAACACAGACGGCAGAAGGCAGAAGGCAACCAAATGGAGAAAAACTACTGAGCCACAGTAGAAGAAGTTCCTGAATTAAGTGAAGCTTTATATGCCAACATCTCAGCTTTGTATCTCTCCGAATCCTTAACTCCTCTGTCTTGATAATGCTGTAAACATAAACATCAAACACTGGTTTAAATAAAAAAATGTGGATTTGAGTTGATGATGATTCGTTACCTGTCTCTCAGAGTCAGGGAGATTTTTCCACAGCTCTGATATTTTCTTGGTGATGATGGTTTGGTCTTGTCCTGGGTACTCAGGTTTAAGCTTAGCGCACAGGTCACCAAAGAAGAAGTTATAGCCATTCCTATGGCATTTCGGCTTCTGAGGTTCGACTAAAGCCACCTTTGGTTTCTTATTATGCCGGCTTTGTGATGATGGTACAATGGCTACAGGTGCTTTAGGCATGTGGTATAGCACACCTTTCATCTCTTCAGAACCCATTTTCATTGTCACAAGGTAGCCGCCATCAAACTTCCCATCAATGGATCCATTAACAGTATACCCAACTTGCGGTACATCAACACCTGCAGGTTCCGTAACGTAATCGCAGAGACATACGAAACAAATTTAATTAGACACACAAGCGGTGAACCTACACGGTAATCTAAATCGGATGAGGAATAGAATCAGAGGAAAGACAAGTTCATTTATTTGTTTGTGAAATTAATTTACCAAAATTGAGTTAAAGGATGATACAACTTAAAAGGAATGAAGCAGAGAGAGCCTATTTATTGAGCCATATTTGTAACAAGTTAACTAAGAAATTTTTAACCCCGTGAGATTACTAACGAACCTGAACGTGGAATCAAAGGCCTAGCAGACTTGACTTGTCTATACAGAAGCTATTATAAACTCTATCCAACGAACTAGTATATATAATATTCTACAAGATGATGCGTGAACAAAGACATGGAGACATGGAGTGAAGAAAAACAAAAAAGCCACATAGTTAGAGAAACAAATCTAATACCTTCCTCAGGGTTTGGCGATGCAATGACAAAGCTATTCATTGCTTCATCTGAAAAAGCATGAGAATTTTGGCATGTCTCAGCATGTCACAGAGTAACAAAAGGAAAGGCAAAAATTTTAGTGTTGAAATAGACCTGTTGATGGGATTGAAGGAGCTGGTTGTCCATGGTAATACAGTTGTTCCAGTTCATTAAGAAACTTGATATACCATTTCCTTAAGACATAGGAACCATTTGTTATAGTTGCCGGAAAATTGAAGGGAACCATCACTTCTTTCCATTTCCGTTCGGTAACCACCTATAGAGTAACCAAAAAAATACACATTTTCAATACTTAATGGAACCAAAATAATCTCCATACAGTTTGATTAATGGAAACATGAACTCCTACCCTATCAACGCCACCTCGAGCCGTAACCTCGATGAAGAGAAGATGCAAATCCAGAGTCTTTCCTCCCACAGTAGGAATCCTTTACAGAGACAGAAAATGTTTCACTATCGTTCAGTTATACGGAAACAAAAGACAAAACAACACCATAAAAGCCAAAATCTCGTTCATAAACTACAACATCCAGAGATTAGTTAATACTAAACCCAATTTCATTTAATATCCTTATAAACAGGTATATAAAGAAATCCATATGCCTAATTCAACAAGCGATACACATGACATAATAAAATGTTTGAAGAAATACACAAAGAATCTAATATTTCTGCTTTCATTTTTCACTAATCCGGATTCCATTAAACCCTAATCGAAAAAATTTCAACATTTCACTTAGCGCAAAATCTAATACAATACTTCTGCTTCCATCTTACCAAACAAAATACCAAACCCTTCAACCCTAAAATCCTTAAACCTAACAGATCTTAGAGCGAAGAAGGAACAAAATTTGCATATTTCTACTAAATCCTACAATCACAGAACAAAATTTGCAACCATTCAAATTTCATCGACACGAGACAAATATAAAACCTAGAAACGAAATCAAAGTAGGGTTTTTTTTTTGTCACACAATCTTAAACCGAACGAAGCGGTCACACAAAATTCAAAACACACAAAGGAAGAAAATAAATATTACCCCAAATCTTGGTTACTGGAAACTTCGAACAAAGCTCGAAGCTTTTCCCAGAAGAGGGAAGAGCTACGGACAAGATCCTCATATTTGAGCGTAGCAGAGGAAGAGGAATCGTCGCATCTCTTGTTGTCCGAACGATGACCGTTGACGGGGTCCACGTTAGTTTTCAAGTACGGTGAAATATTGGTCGACATCTTTCTTTTGGCCGTCTTGGTAAAGGGTAAGAGACGCTCGTATTTAAGATTTTATATTTCTCTTAAGGATTATTAATCCTATCCTCTATATATTGCCTAAAAGGATAAGGATTACATGAAATTCTCACAATTTCATTGGTTTATCTTTTAGAATGTTGCCGTAATTCATATGTTTATCTGTGGACATATCTTTAGGCGTTACTCTATTAGTCAAACACAAATTTACTTCCTTGCTAAACCAAATAAAAAATTCTACTTCCTTATTTTTGGCTCTTTAGTAACTACTTTGACTAGGTTAGGTGAAAACAGAGAGCCGATCGTATAACAAAAGCCTCTTATCCAGTTAATGGGCCTACCTAATCAAACGGCCCATTCAACTACTCCATACAATAAGCCTTATTGTATTTCTGGGATATTTTAAAACCGAAATTTAATAAATAACCAATATTTAGATGAGATTTTTTTTTGTTAACCCATAATTTTTAGATGAGTTGATCAAAACATTTAGTACAACTTATTTTCTAACAATTGTTTCCGTTAGTTATGGTTTACTTGAATGGATCAATGTTTCATACAAGAGCATATATCAATTTTTCATACAAGACACATAGATCAATGGGGATCAATGTCTCATGTTAAGTAATTGGTAGTCATCTTGGCTATATTTCGATTACTTTATGTTCTTTTTCTCTCTTTTTACGTTGGGTTGAAACCATTTCACATCCTTCATATTAATGTAGAAGATGTTCACAATATATCACGTTTAATGTCTATGTCAATGTTGAGGACGTTCATAATATACCTCACGTCTATGTTAATGTACATGTTATTGATAGAGAAAATAAACAAATAAGGATCTGGAAAAAGAATAATATATTTTCAAATAGCTAAACTATTTGAAAAAAAAAATCACATAATCTATCTCATATATGTAATTTATTCCTACAACATTTCAAAAGAAAAATCTCATATTATTATGCCAAATCACGAAAAATCTTTCCCTTGTTTAATTATAACTATTGAGACAATATCCTTGAGAGTGGTTTATTATTACAGTAATTGAACATCTGAAGAAGAAGAAAAAATGTTTGGTAACACAACAAGAAACAATGAAATCTATGGATTTTTCAAGTTGGTATAACTAATCGTGAAGCAGGAGAGAATTGATGGATGAGAAACCGAAGTATGGAGACGAGCAAGATCAACTGTGTCAAGATATAGAAACCGAGCTTACATGTTTTTCCTAAGCTGTCTCCAAGGTTCGATTCAGGATTTTCTGTCAAAGAATTCACCTTCTTAGGTTGTTTGAGTACTTGTAGTGATGAATTCAGAGATCTTGTGAGTAACAAATGCTCGATTTCAGCTTCGATCTTTCTCTGGAAAATGACTTCGAGTTCTGACTCAATCTTTGAGTTTTCGAGTTCTTGGATCTTGGCTTCCTTTGCCTCGAGAACAGCTCTCGCTTCCTCGAGTTTGTGTTCTAGATGTTTTACCTTGTGCTTCAAGATCGGTACCTTTGAACCTGAGGATGTTGAGTCTTCTTCTCTACAATTCTCATTTCTTGACTGGTCTGATGAACTCAGTTCATCGGTGTTCGAATGTAGCGGTATAGATTCCTTACCCAGCTCTTGGAAACTTTGAACTTCTGCACATGTTTCAATTGCATAGTTAGTTTAGAAACATCATATTACATTGAGAACATAAAGACTTGAATTGCTTTCTGATCGAAATGTAGATGAGAGGCTTTAGGAGATGAACATTGACACAGTTCACATGGTTATCGAAATGAAGGTTCGTGTGCAAACCTTTCCAAAGAGCTTCCTGCAGAGCTGCAAAACTTCTAATAGAATCTGCAAATGGATCCTTGTCTATCCAATGATTATAGTTTTGCTTAATCTCATCTCCATTTTCTTCTTTATTCCCATTTCCACTTCCTCTATATGTTTGAACTTCCTCCCTAACTTGACCTTCTTTGCAAAATCCCCCAATATGATTCATCATCAATCTCTCATCTCTCTCTCCATGGTTAGCAACAGAAACCGCACCACTCGAAAACACAAAATCACTACTTCTCAAGTCAGAATCCAAGCTAGAACAAGGCTTTTCCTTCTTGGTTTTCACCCGCTCTTCACTACCTTTCTTGATAGTACCTGAAACAATCTTCCCTCCTACATTCTTTGCACCTATGGAATTACCGCTATGCTCTTCACTCTTCTCAAACGTTTGGCCGACAGTAAACATACAACCCGGATCAGGACTAAAACCATTGGCTATACCTGGATGATGGTGATGATGCTGCACCATGTTCACAGATCCAACAGAGCCTTCACTACTCTGCCTTGCTTCTATTGAAGACAAGTCTACATGTTTAGAAGGAGGATTCACCAAACCAGTCAATCCACGCTTCAGCAATTTACTACCATCATCAACAGGAGTAGCCTCGTCCTTTACAGGACCATCTCTTTTAATCCTTCTCCATTTCTTCAAACCAAAACCTTTTCTCGTCGAATGCACTGATCCACCCGGAGATTCAACCTTAATAAAACTATCAACGTTGTTCCATTGTTGCGGTGATCCAATACCTTCCTCATGATCATCATTAGGCAATACTAATAATCCATTTACACTCACGTTTTCCATTGATTCATTCATAACTGAATTACCATCATCTTCCACAGATTCAGGGACTGAGTCATTCATGCCTAAATCCACATAAACACTATGTTAAGATCGCAGCAAAAATTAAGAAATATATTGACAAGTACAATACAAAGAATCAAATTTTCGTCATCAGAGTCAAATCTGAAAATTTGCAGATTGTTTTGAGCATCTAAAGTAAATAGATTCAGCTCACTCCTTCAAAACAAGAAGTGATGTTTAGTGTTTATCCCAAACTCATCTACGAAGTACGATAAACACAACTCAATTCCCAATTCAACAATCTCATCTAACCAAATTCCAGAAGTTTGCTTGGACAAAAATAAACAGAGAGAAGCGACTCGAATCCAATTGAAAACGTACCTAAGCCAACAAGCTCTCGCTTGACCGAGTTACAGAACAGCGAGACAAAAAAAAGAAAGAACACAACAGAGCAGAAGAATTTGAGTATCAATGGTCATGCGACGGAGAAATCCGCCGACATTGTTGAGGATGAGTAAATTATTACCGGAAGCTACATCAACGAAATGATTAAAGTGAACGAAATGATTCAGGGACACAGAAATCAAAAAAAAAAAAAGAGAAAAATAATGAAGATGGTGCGAAAGCGAAACACACGTGGGACCCACATGACATAAACCCAGTGCGCACAGCTGGCCGTCCGATCTGGAATAAAACATGTCGGAACTCAAGTATATATGTTGGGCCCTTAAGGCCCATTTAAACTAGCCTCTCCTTTGGGCCATTTAACTTCCTTTTCGAAAATCAGGGAGAAATAGAAAAAGACTTTCTAAAACCATCATATGTTCAAGGAAGCCTCAAATGCAATTTTCATAGTGCTTGGAAGAAGTAATTTAGCTACTAGTGGATTGGTGTGGCCTGTGGGTTCTACGAGATCCCAAAAGTAGTGTTATCAAATAAGAACAGTCTCTTCTCAACCCTCTAGTATGCATACAGAAATAGTGAGCCTAATATCGGCAATAAAGTATCAGATGATATGATGTTCTAAGCATTCCAATAAATATAATTTAATATTACTAATATGTTTTTAAATAAACATAAGAACTGACTTCTTTCAAACACACACAAAAAGTACGCGTACTTGATTTAATGAATCTATATTTGCATATACAACAATATCTTATATTTATATTTCCTCACCCCTTAAAAGCTTACAGTCATATGACCAGAAATCATAATCAAGATTTCGAACATTTAGAACATATATATGTCGAACATCGATAAAAAATTGCCAGTCAAATTGAATAGATAAGAGATCCACATATGACTTATGAATCTATGAAATCTTGAGGTAAAGGTCGAAGAAGATATCCGTGCGGGAGAGTGCTTTGCTACGTCAACATGGGTCGACCATTGACTTCTAAAACAAGAATGTCACTTTCCCTTTGTTGATTTTAATAACAATAGTATTTATAGTGACTCACTAATATCCAATTTCTTTGAATCCTTAGGATGATGCGTGTGTATTATATTCTCAGATTCCTATAAGTCCAACGTTAAGATCTGGATGTGTGGGAAGGAACAAAATTTCAAACTAAATCTACCTAAATATCGACTTTGCTCACAAGCTATTTCCTCGACGAAAATACAGTTATACATACGACGTACTTATTTATCATTTGACTATAGGTCCAGAAAAGAAAAACCATATAATTAAACAGCGTAATACAAATTTTTAATATAAAAGAAACGTGTATATTTTTACCGATAAAAGTACATTCGAATCAAAGTGTAAACGTTTTTTTGTTGTGTTTGTATTTTTCCTGGTCGACAACAAGATCTCCACCTTACATTATTGTAATCTAGCACATGTTTAAGGAAAACAATAACTAATGTTACATTTTAATCATAAAATGTGTCCGTGTGATCAAATATTTGCTTGTTTACTTTACTTTGGTTGCCTTTGCCAACTTTGATTGATTGGTCGTCTGATTTTCTTTTCATTTGATTCACGCAAAGACAAAAGATTTCAGGTTTGATTGTTGAATCAGTTGGGTGAATTCCACCTCCACGTGCCATTTGAATGGGTCTCATTTGTGAATAATCAACATCATTATCATACGTTGACTTTGGCCTTATTTTGAAGCAACTATCTTTAGTATTAATGACTAGCTATCGTAAATATATATTATTTTTATATCTCTAAATAGTCACGAGTTTGATTATTTTATTTTTTTAATTATATTATCACGAGTTTTTATAGTACTACTCTTTTCCTAAACCGGTTGAAGTTTGTAGAAGTATGGATGGGTTGTTACTTAATTTGTAACTACATATTAACATATATGATCAAACCTATTTAAATTTATTAGTTTTGTTTTTTTTTTTGATAAAATTTAAATTTATTAGTTTAGTTGAAATGAACTATACAAATGAACAGGATGCATTTACGCAACAAAAAATTGAACATGATGCATTTACGTGAAAATGGGATAGTTGGGCTAGAAATCAGGCAGATTTAAATGCGATGATTCCGCCATTTTAAGAATATAAAAATATCATGTTCATTATAAATGCATGAAAGTGACGGGTAAGATTTTCCTATCATATCGACTTTTCGTCTTTTCTTTTACACTTCGACCCATTTATATTAATTTCTACCAAAAGTTTCGCCAATTTAAATTTTGTTTGTGTATTCTTTAAAGGTACCATTCTTTAAAAAAAAAATCTTATACTTTTTTTTGGGGGCAATTTTAGTTTTCTTTTTTGGGTCAATAAGTGTTTCCCTACCTGTATATTGGTCTGAAATAATACCCTAATATAAGTAAATATAAAATAAAATAAATATAAAATAAAATAAATAAAAAATGGGCACGAGAGAATCTTCGGAGGTCACAAGATGTGCGCTCGTGCGGCCGAAGAAACTGACAAAAATGCAAACCCTACGGCCCCTCCCTCGAGCCCACTCTCATTTCTTTATTCGATACGTAATACGTGAAAGGAGGACTTCGACATCATTTTGGTTTCTTCCCCATAATTTATTCGTAATTTGACGGATTTTTCGACCGTATGTTTTATTTACTATATTTTTAGAGTTTTATTCCCTATATTATACATATATAAGAAGTAAATTAGCCAACGAAGCCTCAGTTCACATTAGTTTATCTCCTTATTATAGCGTAAGGAAATCGCAACTTTGTGCCACTAGTTTGTTTCTATCCAGCTAGGTTTCTCTGATTTTCTACAATAATACGTTTGGCTAACCTGTATTTGTGTTTAGGTAGAAGTTAGATAAGAACGAATTAACGAAATAGATAAGTTTTAGTTTATTTATCCACGTGCACTATTGTATAAGAAAAATCAACGCATCCCTTTTCATTAAGAGTTTTTAAGTAATTATCGTTTAAATTAATAAAGGATTTATAGGTACGAATAAGGTAGTTTTATTAAACTCCGAATATGTTGAGGTATTCAAAAATTGAACAAGGATAATTTTATGTTTTAACAGGGCCGGCTCATTGATTAATCTCGTACCTACCAAAATTAAGTTGATGTCACGTCTGTTGCATTCATTCACGTCTGTTGGAAATAATTAAGTTTTATGCATTTCTTTTATAAACGTATGGAGAGACATGTAAAACAATATTGGGTAAATTTTGTCACTTTATATAAAATAAAATACATGGATCTGATCTTATATTTCCAATCAATTCAAAGTTTGACAGAGTATTAAATGTTAGGGAATCCATAAATAAAAAAAATCATGGGCTGTAAATCTGATATAAGAGGTTACGTCGTTACGAGGGCAATAGACAAGAACCGGATTTGTTTTGATTTCACGGAGCTAGTGCTTCGTGCGTGTAAGGCTAGAAAGCTACATTCACGCGTACAAAAATACGAGAACGTTGGTGGGGAATTAGGTCTCTATCGTAATTATCGTTAAATTATTATATATTTATTAAAAGTCGTTAAATTATTATTTATTAATATAATTTTTGTGTGTATATGTATATATATATATCTATACATTTTTATTTTGTATACTTTTCTTATACTAATGGAGTTTTGTTGTTTATTGTATTAGATTTCTCTTTTCAATAATATGTTTTGCAGACTTATAGATGGCAAGGAGAGGTGTTCGTTGAGAGTAAATCATCTATGTATCCTGAAAAAGGGTATGATTTGATTTTGGACGTTAAGCATGAAAAGAATCGAATCTAAAAGGTTAGTCTCTCTAAATTTTTTCGCAGTCTATTGAATAAAACTATTAGACTTCAATCTTTCTAATGCATGAGATGCCCCATGTTAGTTGCGGTAACTTGTAGGATTCGAACTTGAAAATGTGTTGATGCTGTTCTATATTTTCACATACCTGATTTTGAATCCTATTAATATTGAATTTTTTAAAGAGATTGTGTTACAGCATCTCTAAATATTTTAATTATATGAAAACCAAAATATATATCGAAGGTTGACAAATAAGAAAGAAAGAAATAGACATTGAACAAATTCGAATGCACAAATACCGAGTTTGGAGATTTCATTGACATGAACATAAGAACATTAAAAGCAACAAATCTAGTCCCCCACAAAACAGAACCTTTGTTAGATTTATAAAGATTTTTAAGGGGAATAATTTGGAGATACTTGAATTTTAATGAAATTTGATATGATTTGGTTGAATTTTGGTGAATTATGAATTTTGTTATTAAATTATTTAAAATTTCTCTTAAAACTATTTGATTTTTGTATTCTTAACTAAGAAATCATTTGAAATCTTAGCTGAAATTTTCAAATCCAATTATTAAAATATTTTTAATAACAATAGATTTGTTTATACATTTTAAATTTATTAATCGAATGTTATTGAATTTTAGAAAATATTTTAAAATTCATGTTTTAATAACGCATGATTTGTCATTTTAACTCAAATGTCTCAATGCTAAGTTCAATACATCTCATTTAATTCATAACATGAAAAAATCAAATATAAAAAAATTGACGTTGGGTTTGATCTATCATAAGATCTTTTGAGATTAAATTAACTGCAAGATTAATAATTAGAAAAAACTAGTCTTTAATACTAATGATTATGCATCCTCTTTTCACGTAGGAGTCTCTTAGTTTTTTTGTCTTCTTTGGCTTTTCTCCCTCATTTTCTCTTTCGCTTACTTTTACAATTTTCCAACAAAGAAGAGGAAAAAAAACCCCAGAGAATTTCTCATCTTCTCATTTTGTCTAGCAAATTAAAAAAGAAAAACACTTGTTTTTATTTCCGGGAAAATTCGTTTTTTCCTCCTTTTATGTGTTAGTGGTCGTACTAAACACGCTTCCTTGTGTTATGTAACTGCTGTGGAATCTTAAATCAGCTCTCTTTTTGGTTGAATTCAACCATTTTTTTGGGGTCCGACCATCTCTGCAACATCGTACTTTGGGAGACAACATTGTCAAAGACCATCTCCGTTGTCTTCTTTCGAAGAATTCTCTCTGTACTTTCTCCTCTTTCTTTATCCGTATCTGTCAACCTTTGAATTCGCTTTTTGTTTCTTCACAATCTCTTTCTCTCCACCTGTTACTCATGTATTTACCTTCTCCTTTCTTGACAAGACAATTTTGCCAATTTCTCTAACTGTTATTCAGAAATTTAATCTCAATTTCGCTTTGGATTTCAGTGTTGCAAGCTCTTCTCCGGTGAAGTTTTGGTCTTTATGGAGGATAGGGTTTTATCTCCATGCCCGTTAATGAATCCAAAGTAGACGAAAAGAAGATCTTTGAGCTTCAAGTTTCAGTCTCTCTGCCGATGATTTCTTGAGGGAATTTCTTCGAACACTTGGTGGGCCGAATAATATGAAGCAACAACAATGGCAATTCGTGATCCTCTACTTGCTCGTCTTGTTTCTAGTGGTGAACGCTCGTGTTAAAAGGCTACTCAGCGACGACCGGAGCGAAACTGCTCTGTTAACGGCGTTTAAGGAAATCTCCGTCAAGTCGGATCCGAACAGCTTTCTCGGTAATTGGAAATACGGGTCGGGTCGTCGTAGCCCATGTTCTTGGCGAGGTGTTTCCTGCTCCGACGATGGTCGAGTCATTAGTTTGGATCTACGAAACGGTGGCCTTACCGGAACCCTAAATCTCAGTAATCTCACGGTGTTGTCGAATCTCCAGAATCTTTATTTGCAAGGAAACGTTTTCTCTTCAGGAGACTCCACTGGTTCTTCTTCAGGATGTTCTCTCGAGGTGCTAGACTTATCTTCAAACTCGATTTCGGATCATTCAATGGTGGACTACGTTTTCTCCAGCTGTTTAAATCTCGTGTCTTTGAATTTCTCGGCTAACAAGCTCGCCGGGAAATTGAAATCTTCTCCGTCGATGAATAACAAGAGAATCACTACCGTCGATCTCTCGTATAATCGCTTATCGGAAGAGATTCCGGAGACATTCATCTCGAATTTTCCGGCGTCTCTGAAACACCTCGATCTATCCAACAATAATTTCTCCGGTAGCTTCTCCCGTCTCAGTTTCGGACTTTGTGAGAACCTCACCGTATTCAGTCTATCCAACAACCTCATCTCCGGCAACAAGTTCCCAATTACTCTGTCAAATTGTAAGCTCCTGGAGACGCTAAACCTCTCTCGGAACAGTCTCACCGGAAAAATTCTCGGAGAACGATATTGGGATAATTTTCAAAACCTCAAACAGCTGTCCCTCGCACACAACCTTTACTCCGGCGAGATTCCACCGGAGCTTTCTCTACTCTGCCAAACTCTAGAGGTCCTCGACCTCTCCGGCAACAGTCTCACCGGTCAGCTCCCGAAAACATTCACCTCATGTGGCTCATTACAAAGGCTAAATCTGGGAAACAACAAGCTCTCCGGCGATTTTCTAACCACCGTCGTGAGTAAACTCCCCAAAATCACTTACCTATACTTGCCCTATAACAACATTTCAGGTTCTTTCCCGATTTCGCTCACCAACTGTACTAATCTGCGAGTTCTTGATCTGAGCTCAAACGAGTTCACCGGAAAAGTACCATCTGGCTGGTGCTCTCTTCAAAGCTCTTCAGTTCTGGAGAAGTTAATGATTGCCAACAATTACCTCTCAGGAACTGTTCCTGTGGAGCTTGGTAAATGCGAGAGCTTGAAGACAATAGATCTTAGCTTCAATGCTCTCACTGGTCCAATTCCAAAGGAGATATGGACATTACCGAATCTCTCTGACTTAGTTATGTGGGCGAACAATCTCACTGGTGGAATCCCAGACAACATTTGTGTTGATGGAGGAAACTTGGAAATGTTAATCCTAAACAACAATCTCTTAACTGGTTCTATTCCAGAATCAATCTCTAAATGCACCAACATGCTTTGGATCTCCCTTTCTAGTAACCTGCTGACAGGCGAAATCCCGGTAGGAATCGGAAATCTTGAGAAATTAGCGATTCTGCAACTCGGTAACAATTCTTTGACCGGGAATCTCCCACGTGAGCTTGGGAACTGTAAAAGCCTTATCTGGCTTGATCTTAACAGCAACAATCTAACTGGGAATCTCCCAGCTGAGCTTGCAAGCCAGGCCGGATTGGTGAAGCCTGGAAGCGTCTCTGGTAAACAGTTTGCTTTTGTAAGGAACGAAGGTGGGACAGAGTGCAGAGGTGCAGGCGGATTGGTTGAGTTTGAAGGCATTCGTGCAGATCGGTTAGAGCATTTTCATATGGTTCGATCATGTCCTGCGACTCGGATATACTCAGGCATGACCATGTACACGTTCTTAGCAAACGGGAGTATGATTTTTTTTGACATCTCCTACAATGCGGTTTCAGGTTCTATTCCCTTGAGTTATGGTGAAATGGGATACCTTCAGGTCTTAAATTTGGGACATAACCGGTTAACCGGAACAATACCGGATAGCTTCGGGGGATTGAAAGCTATCGGAGTTCTTGATCTATCTCACAACAATCTCCAAGGATTCTTACCTGGATCAATTGGAGGACTCTCTTTTCTTAGCGACTTAGACGTCTCTAACAACAATCTAACCGGACCAATCCCATTCGGAAGCCAACTAACGACGTTCCCAGTGACAAGATATGCCAACAACTCTGGCCTCTGCGGGGTTCCTCTGCCACCTTGCAGCTCTGGTGTGCAACCCACGGGAGCCCATGCTCACCCTAAGAAGCAGAGCATTGCGACTGGGATGATCACTGGGCTTGTGTTTTCTTTCATGTGTATTGTAATGCTTTTTGTGGCGCTTTACAGAGTAAGGAAGGTTCAGAGGAAGGAAAAACAGAGAGTAAAGTACATTGAGAGCCTTCCGACATCTGCTAGCAGCAGTTGGAAGCTCTCTAGCGTTCCTGAACCCTTGAGTATCAATGTTGCAACCTTTGAGAAACCGCTGAGAAAACTTACTTTCGCACATCTTTTAGAAGCCACGAATGGGTTCAGTGCTGATAGTATGGTCGGATCAGGCGGGTTTGGAGAGGTTTACAAAGCTCAACTAGCTGATGGATCTGTTGTAGCGATCAAGAAACTGATTCAAGTCACAGGACAAGGTGATAGAGAGTTCATGGCAGAGATGGAGACGATTGGAAAAATCAAACATCGAAATTTGGTACCTCTTCTTGGATATTGCAAGATCGGCGAAGAGAGACTTCTTGTCTACGAGTACATGAAATACGGAAGCTTAGAGACCGTACTACACGAAAATACCAAGAAGGGTGGAATCTTTCTTGATTGGACCGCGAGGAAGAAGATTGCAATAGGAGCTGCGCGAGGGCTAGCTTTCCTACACCATAGCTGCATTCCTCACATTATTCACAGAGACATGAAGTCCAGCAACGTTCTTCTAGACCAAGATTTTGTAGCCCGTGTCTCAGATTTTGGTATGGCGAGGCTGGTGAGCGCTCTGGACACGCATTTGAGCGTGAGCACTCTTGCAGGCACTCCTGGGTATGTTCCACCAGAGTATTACCAGAGCTTCCGGTGTACCACCAAAGGAGATGTGTACAGCTATGGCGTTATACTTCTCGAGCTTCTCTCAGGCAAGAAACCGATTGATCCGGAGGAGTTTGGTGAAGACAACAACCTTGTGGGATGGGCTAAACAACTCTATAGAGAGAAGAGAGGAGCTGAGATTCTTGACCCGAAGTTGGTAACAGAGAAATCTGGCGATGTTGGGCTGTTTCATTACTTGAAGATTGCGTCTCAGTGTTTGGACGATCGGCCATTTAAAAGACCAACTATGATTCAAGTAATAGCAATGTTCAAAGAGCTGGTTCAGGTCGATACAGAGAACGATAGTCTCGATGAGTTTTCGCTCAAGGAAACACTTTTGGTCGAAGAATCACGAGATAAGGAGCCTTAAAAAGATGAGAGATTGTGGAATTCAGGGAGATCAAAAAGATTTGAAATTTGATATTTTCTTCCCATTTTTGTTGTCAGTGGTTCAGTGTATATATAACAGTACAGCCAATGCAATTCCAGTCTTTAGACGTGCAAAAACAAATGACATACGACGACAATGGAGAGGGTTATACTTCTGATTGTGGTGGAGGGTTTTGCCTGTTTGTTGCTTATTTTACACGTTTCTAGGGTATAGAGAAATACTTCGTTGTAAAGCTTTGGGACCTTTGTTCCATTTTGTTAATTAACAAAATCAATCTTATCGTAACTTTTGTTTACTGATCCATTATATGTGATGATGATTCATAATATATACATGAACTTTAAGAGATCGGCAGTTTTTTTTTTTTGGGAAGAACACTTGATGTCAGACAAATGAGATCTCTCTGCTTATTTCATTGAAGATTATGGACACATTACATACGCGTTACAAAAAAGTGAAGAACAAAAAAAAAAAAGAAGAGAAGATTACTGCTTCTTTTTAACAGAAGAAAAAGACTTACTTAAGGGATAACCATACATATATTTCAAGTTCATGTATATACGAAAATGAATCCAAACTCTTTTGTTGCATTAAAAAAATATTGGTTTTGTAAAAGTTAACTTAGGCTCCAGCGTAAGGATTAGGCTTAGGCTTGCCCTTGACAAGACCACATTGGAGGCTTGTCTCAGGCATGTTGTATTCATCTCTCAGTGATTTTTCCGGTGACAAGACACTCGCGTAGAGCTGTTGTCCTAAGTAACGTCTCTCGCTGTTCTCAGATCGAATGTTCCACATTCCACAGTTATCGAATGTGAGCAAGATCGCTGCCCAACACTTTGGATAGACTTGGACTGTGTGTCTGCTCACTGCGTCCAGGAGGTTGTAGTTCTTTCTCTTCTCTGGGGTCCAAGTCCCTGGCTCGACACTTTGAAACAGAGTAAATTTGAAAATGAAGGGTTACTTGTTATGAAAGAAAGCATTAGGTTTCTTGTTGTAAATTAAAGAAAGTAAAGTAAGAACTTGAGTGTTTGTTTGTCTGTTCACTTACGCAACAGCAAAGAAGGAGTAACCGTCCAAGTGCCAAGACTGAACACTCTTCTCGTGGTTCTCGAACACCACCTCGATGAAAGTGCGGTGAGTAATGTTAAGAACGTTTGGCTCCATTTTGATGGTCTTGGTTTGTTCTGGGGTTGGGTTATCGGAGATGGTATCGTACTTGAAGACCTTGTCGGCAATACCGAAGTACTCTGCAAGCTTCAGTGGGGTTTCAGTGTCGGTGTGGGAAACTCCGTTCAACGCGTACCTGAGTTTGCCATCGACCTTGCCCTGAGTGTTCACGAGCTTGATGGTACGTGTGATGTTGATCTTTCCGTAGTGGTAAGATCCCTGAGGGTTAGGCCTGGCCGCACTGGCGGTCAAGTTCCACCTGAAAGATCGGAACTGGTTCAAGGACCAAGCCCAGCCGACTGGACCAGCGGGTAGCTGCGAAGAAGCAGGGCCTTTGCCTCCCTCGTAGCGGAGAAGACCAGTTGTAGTTATAACTGACTTCAAGAACCTAGAGGATGCAACCATGTAGTAGTCTTTAGGCTCTTGATTAGCGGTAACAATCGTACCGTAGCACTGACCAACGTGAAAGTCGAGAGAGTCATAATCGTTCTGAAGAACATGTGATCCTTCCATCTCAACGAGCTTCAACTTGTGATTCTGAATCCTGAAGTTGAGAGATGTCTTGAGACCCACGTTACAGATCCTAACCCTGTAGGTCTTTCCAGGTTTCAAGGTGAAGAGAGGTGCGTCAGATCCATCGGCTTTCCCGTTCTTTCCGTTTATAAGAATACCGTCTGGACGGCCAAGAGTACGACCACTGTCGAGGAATTTCTTCAATTGGGTGTGGCTCTTAGTGTACCAGTCACCAATCAGGACGGTGTAGTCATCTTCCGGGTCAGCGTAAGGGACCGGAATGAGGAGACGGCTGTTCACACGGAGTCCACCGTATCCACCAGCGGCACGGTGCATTCCGGTGCTCGGGTAGTAGAAATAGCTTCCGATCTGATCCTTAGGCTGGAAATGGTAAGTGTAGTTCGTGCCTGGCATGATAGGACACATAGTTCCTGGAGTCCCATCTTGCCAACAGTTTTTCCTGTGCTGGATCCCATTCCTAAACACACAAATATTATAAGAAGACAATAATTCTGAGAATGAGCAAGTTAGATGGTGAAATTAATGTTATTACCATGTAAGGAGGAAAGGTTCGTCGAGGTTGTTGAAGACATTGATGATGACATTGTTGTTGGAAGTTGAGTTAATGTTGGGACCAGGGAATTGGCCGTTGATGAGAATGACTTGTTGTGGAACTCCGAGAGGAGACGCGGTTCCGTAGGTCACGTTCCACACGTGATGGAAGTAAGGGTCTTCGGCTCGGACCACCACCATTACGGCTGCGGCCAGGTAAAGGCACGCGGCCAAGAATTTAGCCCCTCGCATAACAATAAACAATCTTTGATTCTACAGCTTTGGATTATTTTTTATGTGTTTTGGTGGGGTATTAATTGTTTATTGTTGTTTAATTATGCTTTGGGGTTTGAATTTCGAGTTGTGGAAATGTTTCAAGGCTTTTTTATAGGGTTTTTTTTTCCAACGAATGTTTTTCCTGGTTTTTCTCGTCTTCTTTGGGGTCTCGCATTTCGCTATTCCTTCCATCCATATTTGGGAATATTGAAGTTTAACCTCTCCCTATTTTTGGTATATACATTTTTTTTCTCTAGGTTTTGTTTTTCTTATTGCTGTTTTGCTTTTGGTTTCCATGTCTTCAAGAATTTTGCTATTTTGGTTTTTCAAAAGTATTTTATCAGTAAGAGAAACTAATAATTAAGTCATGTGATACAGTTTTTTTTTCAACTTCAACAATCATGTCATCAAGTTATAGGATCTATACTATGATCTTATATTCTTATTGAACTAGGTGTTGAAAATTATATTACTATACATCATACATGACAGACACATGTTAAAATTATTAATTCTTAGGATTGCGACAAGTATACTCAATTATATCTAATACTGATCAGATCCCACAATGTGAATTTAAATACTTAAACCACTATTTAAATCTATAAAAAAAAAAATTAAAATGGTTATAGCTAGTGCTCTCCACAAGCTTGCCATAACTTGCAAAAACCTTAATTATGTTGTGAACAAATGCTCTACCGCTATTAGATCATCAATCTCTATATATGTTGTACGAAAGATGCATAGTTTGTGTGTGTGTTCTGTTTTTTGTTTATGTTTTCTATCTATGAACATGTTTAAGCTACTGCTATATATGAATAAATATCGGTGTGGAAGAACGTTGATACTTACATATTTTTATAATGTTGTCAGACTTTGACCTATTTTGAAAAGTATGGAAGGATACTTACACATTTTAGTACCGGGCGCGTTTGGAAAGTTCTGTCATTGATGCTAAGATGTGTAAGTATCCTTTCATACATATACTAGATCATGAATTTGTCTGACAACATAATAAAAATATTACTTTTTTGAATAACATGCAGGTTTTTCATTATTATTTTTTAATGTTAAGATTGCCAAGTATTATAAGTTGGTAACTTAATGCAGTACATTTTACGAGACCATAATATTTTTGGTCCGTATTTATGTAATAATCAACGTACCGTAGCTTAATTATGCTAAAAACTTAAAACAACAAAAATCACTTGGTAAAACTTGTGGGTAGTCAAATAGGCATCGTTAGAGTCATTCCAATAATAGAATACGATCCGAGTTGTGTGGTGGTTCAACAAGTCGAAACCCTGAGATATTCAAAAATAGTAATTTCACATCAAGAGAATGAGAGATGCAGCGTGAAAAAAGGCGAGGATTCCGTGCCAAACAAGGTACCTTCACTTGCATAAATAGGGTTAATCACAACATCACCAAAAAACTCGTCAAGAGCAAGAGAACATAGTTTCTTCTTGCTTTGGAGAAAAATAATTATATATTTTTTTTATATAGGAAAGGGTTAATTTATTAATAAAAAAATAAAAAGAAGTAAAAAAAGATATAATGCAGGGTGGTAGACTTTTGACGGTGTTGGTGTGCCTCGCCTCCACGGTGGCGTTGGTGAACGCCGGTGACCCTTACTTCTACTACACGTGGAACGTTACCTACGGAACCGCCGCGCCTCTCGGAATTCCTCAACAGGTGATTCTCATCAATGGACAGTTCCCTGGTCCTAACCTAAACTCGACCTCTAACAACAATGTCGTCATCAACGTCTTCAACAACCTCGACGAGCCTTTCCTCTTGACCTGGTTCGTAATTATCCTGTCTTGTTTCTTCTTTATGACTAGCCATTCGGTTCTTCTGTTTCAATCTTGATTGTTTCAAACGCAAAATGCAAATGGATTTTTCTCCTTTCGTTTAAAATATAGTAATTAACAAATGACTTGATCCTTAAAGTTGTGTTTATTTGGAAAAAATATTCGCTTAATATATAATCGTAAACGCAAACAAATAATATAGGCCTTTGTTTGGTTATGTTTTGTTTTGACTTGGCAGGAGTGGTCTCCAGCACAGGAAGAACTCATGGCAAGATGGTGTGGCTGGGACCTCATGCCCAATCCCAGCAGGCACCAACTTCACTTACCATTTCCAGCCTAAGGACCAGATCGGTAGCTACTTCTACTATCCAACCACCTCTCTCCACCGTTTCGCCGGTGGTTTCGGTGGCCTCCGTGTCAACAGCCGTCTCCTCATCCCAGTTCCTTACGCTGACCCCGAAGACGACCACACCATCCTCATCAACGACTGGTACACCAAGAGCCACACCGCTCTAAAGAACTTCCTTGACAGTGGTCGCACTCTTGGATCCCCCGACGGTGTTCTCATCAACGGTAAATCCGGTAAAATCGGAGGAAAGAACAAGCCACTTTTCACCATGAAGCCTGGAAAGACTTACAAGTACAGAATCTGCAATGTCGGATTCAAATCTACTCTTAACTTCAGGATCCAAGGACACAAGATGAAGCTTGTTGAGATGGAAGGCTCTCACGTTCTCCAGAACGACTACGACTCTCTTGACGTTCACGTCGGACAGTGCTTCGCCGTTCTAGTGACCGCTGACCAAGCAGTCAAGAACTACTACATGGTTGCATCCACTAGGTTCCTCAAGAAGGAAGTGAGCACTGTTGGTGTGATGAGCTACGCAGGAAGCACCGTTCAGCCTTCAACTGAGCTCCCCAAGGCTCCAGTTGGCTGGGCTTGGTCTCTCAACCAGTTCAGATCCTTCAGATGGAACTTAACCGCCAGTGCTGCTAGACCTAACCCACAAGGATCTTACCATTATGGAAAGATCAACATCACCCGTACCATCAAGCTGGCTAACACCAAGAATGTGGTAAATGGAAAGGTCAGGTTTGGGTTCAACGGTGTTTCACACGTTGACACCGAGACTCCCTTGAAGCTTGCTGAGTACTTCGGTATGTCCGAGAAGGTCTTCAAGTACAATGTCATCAAGGACGAACCAGCAGCCAAGATCACAACATTGACCGTCGAGCCTAATGTTCTCAACATCACTTTCCGTACCTTTGTCGAGATCGTCTTCGAGAACCACGAGAAAAGCATGCAATCTTTCCATTTGGATGGTTACTCTTTCTTCGCGGTCGCGTAAGACACTTTCTCTTCTTACTCAATACCTATTGACCCGTACTAACTTTAGATTCCTAACACTTGATTGTTCAAACATTTTGTTACAGTTCTGAGCCAGGACGATGGACACCAGAGAAGAGACAGAACTACAACTTGCTGGATGCAGTAAGCAGACACACAGTGCAAGTGTACCCAAAGTCGTGGTCAGCAATTCTGTTGACATTCGACAATGCTGGTATGTGGAACATCAGATCAGAGAACTGGGAGAAGAGATACTTGGGCCAGCAATTGTACGTTAGTGTTCTCTCACCTGAAAAATCACTAAGAGACGAATACAACATCCCACTCAACACTAATCTCTGCGGCATCGTCAAGGGCTTGCCCATGCCTACTCCCTACACTATTTAATCTCACTTCGACAAAGTTTTTTCTATTAAATATGTACAATTCTACTTTTCACAAGTGAGTGTATTACGTGACTTATTATTAAGCCTTTCCTAACTTCATATGATATAACTATATACCAATTCTTCTTTCTCTATTATTAAACAGAAATTAATTACCTCCTAATCATAAATCATAGGGAATTAATTGTCTGTGAATCCTTGGAGTAGATCTCCTCGATTCTATCGATGAGAAAATCTGAAAAAAGAAAAATAGAATTATGTTCATGTTTAGGAATAACAGATTCAAAAATTTTGTGCTCACCAAATTTCAAAGCTTGATTTTTTTGGAAAGCAGAGGAATCGAAAGTTTTAAATTTTTCACTTACACAATCGGATTCGTGAAACCTATATTTCAAACCCGAATCGGAAAGTGAAGAAAAAAAAACCTAGATCGAAATAAACCCTAAATTACCTTAAAGACAAAGGTTAAAATTATAACCGTTCAATAAATTCGATACACCGCAAGAAAGCGTGAGATAGTTACTCTCAATCTCAGCAGTCATCGCCATGGGAGAACCAAACCGGTTGACGCTTGAGGTCAAAGTCAAAACAAACAAAAAGAAGACAAGATGATGATAATTCACGCGCGCGTGTGTTGTGACGATGCGATTCGAAGAAGTTCTTTCCTTTCGGTGTTTTTTATAATATGATTACTAACTTTACAATAATAATACGTACATTTATTAAAGTATAATAATTAAATTATACACACTATCATAGCAAAGAATAATTTTTGGGTTCGCTTTTTCACCTCCTCTTTGTTTAAACCATCTAATATTATATTTAAACAAAAATAATATATTTATATTATAATTAAACAAATAAAACAAATTAAGAAAACAAATTTTATTAACAAATAAAATATTTATTTTTCATCAGACTTTGAATAATATCACGTAGCAAAGAAATTCATACTTTTTTTTTTTACCGTTTCTTTATCTTTAAGAATTTGATACGCTTAACTCAACAATTTATTTGTTGCTCTTCGTTAATTTTAGAGATTATTTGCTAAAATAATTTTAACTTTTGTCAAATTTTTGGAAACTATACTATAATTTACAAGATTGGAAATCTACCTTTTATAAGTCAACAGAAGTAAAATATAAGTCGATAGTTCGATAAATCAGCTTTATTAATAAGTCAACATAAAATTTAAGAAGTCTACCAAAAATAAATAAATCTAGGAAAAAAATACAATAATTTAAGTATAAGTCGGCTATTATAAAATAAGTCGATGAAAAAATGATTAAGTCGACAGAAATAAAAAATAAATTGACAGTTCAATAAATCAGCTTTATTAACAAGTCAACATAAAATGAATATAAGTCTACTAAGAATAAATAAGTCTATAAAAAAATAATATAAATTGGCAAACAAGGACAATAAGTCAATAGTTTAAATATGTCGACTATGTAAACAAATCAACCAATAATGTATAAGTCGACTGTTATAAAATAAGTCAATGGTAAAAAAATAAAAAAAAAGTCAATAGTTCAATAAGTCAGCTTTATTAATAAATTAACATAAAGTTATACAAGTCTATAAAGAATAAATAAGTCTACGAGAAAACAATTTAAATCGACTAACAAAAAAATAAGTCAACAGTATCAATAAGTCAACTATGTAAGTCAACGGTTATAAAATAAGTCGATGATGAAAAAATTTAAGTCGATAGAAATAAAATATAAGTCACCAGTTCAGTAAATCAACTAATTAATAAGTCAACATAAAATAATAAAAGTCTATGATGAATAAAAAGTAAGTATATAAAAAATATATACAAAAATTAACTAATTAAAATCTAACTATGATTTCTGTTTTTGTTAGATATTAGTTTTCATAACAAAATAATTAATTTTGAAACAAAATTAAATTAATTATAATTTTTATTTATATTATTGAAAATAAATTAAATTTTAAATGTATTATTTAAAATTAAAATTTCGTTTGTAATTAAATAAATAATAAATAAGGATAATTTAGTTTTTTATTTATTATAAAAAGATATTTTCAAAACATGTAAAATTAGATATAGTTTTCAAAATTTGTAATAAATATGGGGTAGTTATCCAACTACCCCTTAATTTTATGTTGTTGCATTATGACTTTTTTGGACCATAGGTAACTTATGGCTAGGTGATGGTTTGATAACTTATCAAACTATGAAACTGAGAGCTTTGAATTTGGTTTCAGGTTTGATCCTTCTGCTAGGTTTGGATCAGATAACGGTGAAGCCTCACACCTCGCAAGTTCTTCTCAAATCTGAATTCTTACTCAGATCAATGTTGATTCCTGGGAAATTGTAGAACAGTTGATAGCAGCACCTTACTCCAGAACATGTGGATCCTTGGCCTGTGAATTCTATTTTTTCACAACTAAATCATTTGTTTCAGAAGTTGTTTTGGTGATTTTTGTTCCTTGGAATTTGTCCCTTCAAAAGCTTGCATCTTTGTTCTGGATTTGAATGTAAACTCATTATCAATTTACTGATTTGGATCTCACGTTTTTCTACATATGCCATGGCACCATCAGCTTCTAGTTTGGCCTTAATTGCTTATTTTAGAATAGAGATTGCCTCGTTACTGTATTATAATCTGTAAGTATCAGTTTCTTTACTACGTGATATTATTCAAAGTCTGGTGAAAAATAAATATTTTATTTGTTAATAAAATTTATTTTCTTAATTTATTTTATTTGTTTACTTGTAATTTTAAGATATTATTTTTGTTTAAAGATAATACTATGTGGCACACTTTCATTGGTTAAACAAAAAAGAGGTGAATAAAAAGATTCACCTATCGTGAATCCAAAAATTATTCCATAGCAAAACAATACCCCTTTTCCCAAAAACAACACTGATAAAATCATAATAAGTAGATTCATTTATCGTTTGTATTAATTTCATATTATATTATGTGATAACACACTATTTACAAAAACAATCTTATTATTTCATTTGTTTATTAACGATTTTGCCACCACATCATTTTTCAAATAAATCTCTCTAAAAAACTTATCTATCCAAATGACTCTACTTGTAAATTGTAATGCCCGGTTTGATGTGAGTAAAACTTACTTATTAATTTACCTCAGTGGGCACAAATTTACTCAGTCTTTTGTTGGCAACACTTTTATAATGGTTTAGAGAAGAACTAAAAACAAAAAAAAATTACTATATGTATTTCTGTAATACTCTGAGAAGCACATGTTGAAAACGGAAAGATACATAAGATATATTCAAAGTGTAATATAATCCTTTAATCATCATTCATCAGTGGAATTTTTTTTTTTTTTAGTGTTCATCAATTTCACAGAAAGAATGCAAACCCATAATTTTTTTTTTTTTTTACAAACCCATATTAGCTACGGAGACCAAAGTAAATATATATTTTTCCACATTAATTTTGAGCGTACCTGGTTATTGTAAATGTTTTTATTAGTAAAAGTCTTGTGCTTCCAAAAAGAGAAAAAAAGAAGAAGAAGAAGACAGAATTAGTCTGGAGTTTGCGATGCAAGATCCTCTTTATACTAAAGATAAGTATTATATTTGTGTGCATTTTAAAACACACACATATATATATATATATATATATGGATCGTTCTTACCTCGTTCTGCATTGTTTCTTGGCTTGAGCTCTTGTGATCTTTTATGCTCTTTACCACATACACCTATGCGCGACACAAAGAAACGTGTAGCCAAGGACAACTTGCCGATCATGTATCTTTTTTTTTCTTGTAATATACTATCTTGTTTTTAGTACGAAATAATATATCTATTCCTAACTTCTTCAAGAACCAGAAAAAATTGCACCTCAAAGATATGTCTTAATGGAGTACAAAAAAGATCATCTAAATCGGTGTGTAAAAAAAAAAGATCATCTAAATCGGCAAGTCATCCTTGGCTGCACACTACTTTCGTCACATACGCGTTTCACTATACATATGTATATGTGAAAACCATATATTTTAGGAAGATTATAAATATACTAGAGGACTCACTCGCTCTGGGTTTATATAGAAGATGGTGGAGAGATGAAGGAATTAAAATAATTAAATTGAAAAGAGAGAAGATTTTTGATGCCTTATATTCATTTATGCCCCCAAGAAGGTAGGTACGCAAAACCACCCCCAAAGAAAAAACCAATTGTAGTAATATGATATATTTAAAGAACTAAAGAGATTTGGGGGAAAAAATTGATTAAAGAGATAAGGTTCCTCCATGCTTCTCCATCCTCATAATATTTTTTCTTAAGCTGCAAAAGCTTTACAGCTTTAACAGATGCCATTAAAGAGGTATGGACCCACATACACATACACATACATATTCATATACACATGTACCCGTGGATATATAGATTGCTGGTGTATATTATGAATACCTTGTTGTTTTCTTAAATTAAACTGTGTGTAATCTCCTTTCGTTGACAAAAAAAAAAATGTATCCCCTTTACATCTTAGATTTTTTTTTGTTATAAAGATATAAGCTCTCTAAATTAATAAATAGTCAAAGATCTTTGATATTAATATATAAAAAACATTAGTTTTTAGTAAGTTCAAAACGGTTTTGGTTAATCTAGGTAAAAAGATTCTCTTCGAACACATACAAGTTTATACTTTTACCAAAAAAAAAAATACAAGTTTAAATGCAATTAAACTAAAAATGAGGGACGTGGTTTGATGAAAAGACCCACTTGCACAAAGTCGACCTGGTTTTGGTAAGTTGATAGAAACCATAAGTTTCTAATTTTAGTACTTACTAAGAAAAATAACTCACGAAAAAAATAAAAATGTGTGTAGGGTGAGAAAGAGAGAGGGATTCTCGTAAAAAATTTTAAATGAAGAAAGGAATCTTAACATTTACTGATTTACGTGTACCCCTAGTTATCCCGACAGATACTCGAAAGGGCACGAATTTATATTAGTTTATTTATAAAACAAGTAATCGATAAAATATAGACCGTGAAATATGTATCTCTCTCATAAACAAAAAAAAAAAGAAAAAGAAAAGAAAAATACATGTATATCTCTCTTTTCTTCGACAAAAAAATGTATATATATATTATAAACACACAAATTACTAGTACGTGGAATCTCAAAGTTATCGAAAATATCAGAAAGGACCTGCTCGAGTGGGTCACTTGCGTGGCCGTACATTTTTACATTTTCATTATATATAAAAACATTACTTCATTATTAAGATTTCAATATGTCGGAATATGTCATATGTTTACTTACAACATAGTATATAATTGAGTAGAAAACGCTATATGAGGAAAAAACGCTTTTCGAGATCAACGTATGGAAAACTAATACAAATAAATAATGAATTAAATTTTTTATTTTCTTGGTAAAGTGAATCAAATTTTTATTTATTTCACATTGTTTTTTTGGTTTTAACGTAATAAATATTTTCTTGTGCCTATACAAGAAAAATTATACTTGGGGAAAAAGGAAAAAATAAATGGGGTACAATGTGATGTCAGTTGGTGGAGTGGCAGAGCGATGGGATTTTCACGGCTCTTTAGGCTCAAACCCCCATGACTCATGTGCTTCCCTCTATTTTTTTCATGCTCAAAACAATTTTAATCAAATACATTTATTGGTAAACCAAATGAGTTTTTTTTGTCATGCTCAAACCTTAATTGTTATTTTGTTTGAGTAGTCTTCGCCTTACTTTCAGCTTGAACCTTCAAATTATGTGGCAAGAGTAAGGAAAAAAGATAGTCTAAGGTAGGCATTGATTATCAGTGATGATGCTCACGGATATTTTTTCCGTAATTACACAAATAGGTAAGTCTTTGTTATAGTATAATCTGAAAAAAAGAAACGGGGATCGGATAAGAAAAGCATAATGTAAAATAAGGAAGTGAGAAAAAAGATGAATTTCGTTTTCGTTTTTATTCCTTATACTCTTCTTTATGGAGAGCGAGAGGTCAACCAGAGAATCTGAAAGATTGATCTTATGACTTTGTTAATATGTCCATGCAGGGACCACAAGGACCCCCAACATATCATGAGTTTGTACAGTGTACTATAATCTTAGAAAATTTTACGACATAATTAAAAACAAAAATCTATATAGATAAATGTTTGTTAAATGGGTTCATGACAGAAAAAATGGCCGGATACAATTGGTATTATATCCTTTGATAACTTATATGTACGTAAAAAGAAATGATGTTAAGAAGAATATAAAATAACAAATTTTAAATGCTTAACACCACATTAAAAAAGCTGTCAATCCAAACAAGTTTCGACTTATTTTACTTGATACAACAAAAATATTTATACTACTTCCTTAAATATTCAAAAAGTACCATATGTATGATGTTATCTATGTAGTTTCCCTTGACTCATTTCTTCTTATTTACTCTCTCAACCCAAAAAAAAACTAAACAAATGCTGGCAAATATATTCTATCACTCTGACTCAACCGACATCAGTGGCCTGAGTTTTTTCCAGTAAATCTAAGTCCAAATCCCCAAATTGATATGAATACGATACAACCACG
Source organism: Cardamine occulta (assembly GCA_028015245.1). Lineage (NCBI taxonomy): Eukaryota > Viridiplantae > Streptophyta > Magnoliopsida > Brassicales > Brassicaceae > Cardamine > Cardamine occulta. Next base: position 10,227,257 of record CM051373.1, on the reverse strand, counting down.
AAAAATCTTGAATACAATATCTACATATATTTAAAACAACAAATTTCTGAAAAAAATGTAGTCCGTCCAGTCTCTCTCTGGTTTGTACTAGTTCTCCATTATTAATTTATAAACGTTTAGGAAAAGACTCACAAACAGGGGGAATGAATAAATGTTACAAGGGGGTTTTATCGCATATGCAAATTTTGTTTATAAAAGTAATGTAACAAATTGACATTCAAGTACCTTTCACAATGCGCACTATGCACAAGAAAAGACTCGTCAAAAGCAAAGCAAAGCAAAAGGTGGGGCTGGCTCTCTCAAGGGGTCAACAGCTTAAGAATCTTGCGGAGTCTCGAATCTAGTTGGCGTATCGATACCGGCCATACAACAAAGTCCACTTATCAAGATGAGAAGGAAAACGATTCCCTGCAAAAAGAGGAAGAGACATAATCAGAGGCTTTGAATAATATATTAGCTTTGAGCTAGATATGACCAAGATGCTCATTAGATTTGTCAGTTCTATGATTTTCAATGAATTTTGGTGGAGAACAATGAAAAATGAAGTTAGAAGCGTAACAAAGACTTTAAAAGAATGACTTCTTACCACTAGAATGCCCTCCAAAAGTGATGACTTAAATTTGCAGAGTTCATCACAGGTTGTAGTAACATTAAGAGTGCTGTTTCCTGTAGCACTTTCAGCTAGAAACCTTTGGAGGGTTTTGTAAGATGAATACCAGTAAGGATCAGAAACATAAAGCGCTGTATATTTACTGCCAGATTGTTCTACCGAACTAACAAGTTCCGAGATGCTTTCATCTGCAGAATAGGTAAAAGAATTGCTCAAGTTCTTTGTTGTCAAATTATCTAACTGTTAACATTATTTGGCAATAGTGATCTTTCCACTTACGCTCTGAATGTGACTGGCCAGCTCGATTATTTGATTCAGAACCCTCGGAACATAGCACAACCAAGTCAGTTTCTCCTTCCTTCCTTGTTTCTTTTCTAGCAAGCAAATGATCCTGTCAATTATTTAAGAGCAATAAGGAGTGAACAAAAGGGGTGATAAGATTAGGTAGGTATGGGAATAGGAAAAACAAAAACATAAGAACACCGAGTATTACTTTGAAAGACTGCAAGTCTGATAGTTTCTGAATTGTTCCATCCTCAACAAAGCAAGAATCTGAGAACACGATATTGCTGACTCCTACATTGTGGGGGCAAGCTTCTTTAAGCCCTGAAAGCAACAAATTCTCCATCCTTTCTTCCTCTGGCGCAGCAATATATGGGAATGCCAATGAGAAGTTGGAAGCTGTAAATAGATTCTGTTGAAACAAAGAATCGAATGTTATGAGTATTGTGAAGGTTAAAACAAACAAGTACGTGAGAGATCTATGTTATCGAGGCAGTGTCAGAACTCAGTTTCGAAGAAAGGAAAAACTTGCACTTACATTCAATGTGTTAACAAGGGCAGGGTCCGAGTTCCTTTTCGAAGAAACATCAGAAGACAGTAACTGCAGGCGGAAGAAAAATTGAATATTAGAACTCTCAGCATACCACATAAGACACAGAAACAGAGACGCTTGATTTCTCGCAATATTAAAACACATAAGTTTCTTCACAATATCACAAAAAGAAAGATCCATATTTTCATTTATGCTAATGTTACAATGAATCCCCCACATTACTCAGTCACTCAGAATTGACATAATAGATCATTCACAGATAAAAAACATCCTTACCTCTCTGCCTATGAACACAAATGCAACATCAACAGGTTGCTCAAGTTTCTTCTCTGAGCACTACACAAAGGAACAGTAAAATGAGAATAAGAAACCCAAAAATGACATCCATTGAGATGGAGAATTGAAAATCATAACATCATTAGAAGAAACTATTACCAGAAAGTTTGACCAGCCTCCTCGTGTGAAAACTGAATCTACTAGATTCTTTGCAGACATGACCTGATAATTTACAGCTTCATCCAATTCTCCATTAGCAGACCTGATTTTGAGAATCACATAAAACCAATTAAACCCGTAATCTTAAGCCACAACTCACACATCAGATATCACAACTCCTAGGTTTTTCTACACATTACATCTATCAAACTGACGAGGATAGAGAAAGAGATGCATAACTGGAGATGCGGAGACCAGAGGAAAGCAGGCACTGTATTAGGAGAAGCCAATCCAAATTCAACAAGAGATAGAGCTACCAAAAACGTCACCAAACCAATTTGCATCTTCACCATCTTCGTCGTCGGAACAATCCTACCGGAGGAAAAAAAAATGAAAATCAGTTGTGTTTCGCGATCGAACAACTTCCTCACGTTTAACGAAACAATCAACAAATTCATATATAAGCACAAACCTAGAGAAATCGAGATCGTTTCAAGAAATTGACGAATCAATAGATTTTTTTATCAACTTTCAAATCCAACGAAGGGACAGATTCATATCTCCGATCCTCAAATCTGGGCGACACATATGAGTATATGAATTCGGAGAGAGAGGTCGACATGTTGGGTTGTTAACGACGTCGTTTCCTAAACGAAATCGGTAACCCAAATAACCGGTTTTGGTTAGGTTAAGAAATAATAACCGGTCTGAAATTTTGGGCTAAATTAGACTTTTACAGATTTCCAAAACGGCCCAATCCTCACTCCTTTACAGCCGTCATTGAACAATAAAAACGGAAACTTCCTTAAATCTTTTTTCTTTTTAACTTTCGTTACCATTTTTACTTTTCTCCAGCTAAGAATATTTCCTTTTCTTTTCCTCTCCCGCAACGCGATCCCGCCAAAGAATCTCTTTACTCACGAAAATTCTCAACCGTCGTCCTCTCTCGCTTCATCTGTGTTTCGTTCGACGGAATTGGAATTCAACATCAGAATCTTTGAGCCATTTTTGTTTTCTCTCTCGATGAAGAGACATCGGAGTAATGTGAGCAAGCGAGGTTGAAATTTTACGATGGTTTGTGGTTCGTTACGTAATCGAATACGTAATTGGCTTCGCGACTATGTTAGGCTTCAATCTCTCGTCGTGATCCTTCTTTACGCTCAGGTAATCCGTAATTGCTTTGTCGTTGTCTCATTCCTCCAGATTTTCGTTTTTTTTTTCGTGAATGATTCGTATCTATTTGGAGCTAGGGTTCTTTGATTCCTTTGTCGATTTAACTTATTTCTCATCTCGATGAATCATTTTGTAAACGATGATTTCAGATAGGGTGCGCGTTGATTGGTTCACTAGGGGCATTGTACAGTGGAGTATTGTTGGTAAATTTGGCAATTGCGTTATTTGCGCTTGTGGCAATCGAGAGCAATAGCCAGAGTCTTGGACGGACATATGCGGTTCTTCTTTTCTGCGCCATTCTTCTTGATATCTCATGGTTCATACTCTTCTATAAAGAGATTTGGTATGTTGCTATCCCTAAAACATCCTTGCTTGTGCCTTGTGGTGGTCATGATCAAATATTTGGTTTATAAGATTTTTCTGTGGCTTCTTTTGTGTGCAACACACTCTGTAAACTTTCCTGAACAATTCTTGATTTGATATCAACTATTCTCTTGATTGGGATTGTTTCGATTCTGTAGAGCCACTATTCATCTGCTGCCTATAATTGACAAAAGATTTTAACTGTCTATGCAGGAACATTTCATCTGAAATGTATCAAGCCCTTAACATTTTCTCTGTGAAACTCACCATGGCTATGGAAATTGCTGGGTTCGTTGTAAGGCTATCATCTTCTCTGTTATGGTTTCAGATTTATAGGCTGGGAGCTTCTCTTATAGGCACTTCATTTCCCCGTCTATCAGATTCCGATTTACGAAATAGCTTCTTAGAACCTCCTTTTTTAGCTAGGCAATCTTCACGTGATCCAGAATTACGAAATAGCTTCTTAGAGCCTCCTGCTGTAGCTAAGCAAGAAGAAATCTTGGGAGATTCTATCAACAAACCAGCCTATTACACACCTATAATAGACAACGGCCAAAGAAATATCCTTTCACCCAATTCAACACAGGTATATCTAATTTTAACCTCTTCTTCTCTTAGCTTGTTTGTGTACTTTTAATAGTAGAGCTTTCCACTTATTTCTCTATGTTTTCTGAACTAGAGCGTTTGCAATGATCCAATTTTCCAAGATCGTTCTGGATGTAGAATCCCTTTGTGAAGAATTTTCTGACTATTGTTTTAACAAATTTGAAGCTGTAGTGGATGCAATCTACTGAGAAATTGATGAACTATCTAGATAAAAACCTTTTATTTTAGCTCTTTGCCGCTCTAGGTTAGATGCAACATGTTTCTCAGATACAAACAGGAGTCCCCGAGCCTTGATAGTATTATGCTGTCTCTCTCTTGTCTCAGGCTCTGCAAGGAGATTTTCATGCTTTTGTTGTGTGTTTGTAGGTGATTAAACATCATTCAACTGGAGACATTTACAAAGGATCCCCATCATCTGCTGCAGAAGGCTCTCGAAACAAGTCTCCTCTATCCAGATCCTTGGAGGCACTTGATTCTAGTCTCCGTTGATTCAACATCACTTGGCCGTGGCTGGTATGGTACTAAGCCTTGTTTCTGGTGGATTTTATCTGCACACATCACATTCATATAGACATAGAAAGAAGGCTTAGTGTTCTTATTAGTGAATCCTTGCACTCAGTGAATCGCATGTGTTGGTAAATTACTAAATTTACATTCCTTATTGCAGCATTGCTCTTAGCTTCTCACATTTGCCAACTTGTTCTGTCACTTTTGCAGTAACATAGGTTTTGATTGGAGCAACTTGGTTCAACAATCTAAGGCCATTCTTGTTTCCAGTTTGAAGATTTATAAGTGGGTGACAAGTAGAAACCGTCTTTCACTCGCCTTTTCATCCGAATGTACATAAGCATTCTTTTCTGTACATGAAGAATACATTCTTTTGAGGTGCATTGGAGGATTATTATAAAGAGATATATTTGATCCAAATATCTGGTATTCATCGTAATTTATACAAATTTTGAAGAAGCAACATGAAATGCCGCTGGTGAAATACTAATGTAAAATCCGCAAGAGAATAAAAGAAAGAAAAATATGATGGGGCCTGAAGTTGAACGACCAGCCCATGTGGATTGCGAAGTTTCGGTAGAATTTCTATATAATTAATTGGGCCTAGTAAATACGACATAGTTTCGCGCAAATTAATAATTCTTTGACCTATATTATTTGAGTATTAGATAATTAGATTAACATGTTTTAAAAAACTGCGTGGAGCTCCAGCCGTTTTAAGAAACACTACCCCCAAAAATTTGTCAGCCGAGCTTGTCTTGCTCAGTTTCAAAATTTCAGTTGCTCCAGTACTATTCTCTCTTCTTTGTTTCGTTGGATAATCGGACTACTCTGTGTTTTTTGGTTTTTGAAGAGGTAAGTTAATAAACCCTATTCCGATTCTCTTATTAAGAAATTTCTGATGCTTTTTTTTTTTTTTTAAATTTCTGGGTTGTGGTGGTTCGAATTATCTTGTTTGATATCTCTAATCTATAAAAGTCTTCCGAGGTTAAGTGTAAGGAGTTAAACGATCCGAGATTGATTTCGGTTTGATGATAATATTTTCTAGCTGGTTTGATCAAGTCTCTAATTCTAGGGTTCGATATCGTCTCATCTGACTGTTTTTTATTTGGTCATAAGCAGAGAGTTAGGACAAGGATTGGGCTATGGAAGATGCAGCAGAGACTAGGTATTGGTGTCACATGTGCTCTCGATCGGTGATTCCAGTGATTGAAGGCGAAATCTTCAAATGCAATTTCTGTCAAAGTGGATTTGTTGAAGAAATTGGTACTTCTCAGGATTCACTTGCCAATGATCATTAGGAGCCTGCGGATTCTGATGATGATGATGATCAGAACAATGATGGAGAAATTGATATAAATGGGCAACTTGAAGAGATTAGAAGGATAAGGAGTAGACATTCAGCTGCCATTGTTAATCTGCTTCAATGGATTCGAGCTACTTTATTGATAGAATCCGATACCAATGAGAATAATACCGAACTTGTGATCTTGATCAACTCGTTTAACCAAAGGATCAGGGTTAATCAAGATTCTATCGACACGGCTTCTGTTCCTTCTGGATCTTTAGGTGACTATTGGACCTGGATTCGAGATGTTGCTTCAGCGTTTAGCTGAGACTGATCTCAACAATAAGTATGGGACACCTCCAGCTACAAAGGAAGCGGTTGAGGCCTTGGCCACCGTGAAAAACGAGGAGTGTTTGTTGCAATGTACTGTGTGTATGGATGATTTTGAGATTGGAATGGAGGCGAAAGAGATGCCTTGCAAACATAAGTTTCATAGCGACTGCTTGTTGCCATGGCTTGAGCTTCATAGCTCATGTCCTGTTTGCAGATTTCTACTTCCTACAGCAGATGATGATGAGCCAAAGACCAACGATGATAACAATGGCGATTTCAGTATTGCTTCTATGGAGAGGAATAATGGATCATCACTAGAGTCAAGTTGGAACAATTCATTAGCTAACTAAACTAAGGTTCACAGTCCGAGACAGGTTACTTGAACAGAGGATAATTGATGGGATCGTTTGAGATCAGTCATTAGTGTTTTATGTTATTTGGCTGCACACAGGTTACAGATTTGGTGGAAATGGATTCTTTGGAATTTAATTAAGAGTCCTTTTTATTTTGTTCCTGTGTAGTTTTAATAAATAAGGAACAAGAAAGAGAACTATATTAATCAGCAATTAAAAAAAAAATGTGATGCAAAAAATTGCTAACTTTGGAGTTACATAATCTCAAATTTCTAATCTTATGTGTACCAGTTTTTCACCCGCCCATATGTTTTGGACTAATAAACTATATATAATTGATCATAATAAACAATTATGAGTATAAGAAAGTTATATAAACATATCAAATTCAAATAACTTTTTTTAACGTGTAGAAAATTCATGTTTTTAAAATCAGTTATCACACATAAGCTTTCATTTTTTTTGGGTAAATGATTAATATAGTTTATAATAATGTAAATATATATCAAAAATTCTTTTTGATTCTAAATTTTAAGTACAAAAATTTATTTTTGAAAGTTTTTGTTTATTTAAATAATTTAATATAATATTTCATATATTATCATTTTTTTGAGAAACTTTTAATACAAAATTTTGATTAGATTTTGAATTTCCGTGAAAAAACATTCTATTCAGATGTTAAAAATTAGCAAAATTTGATAAAATAATAAAATAATATTTTTTTGAAATTTTTATGTAAATATATGGTCTCATTAGTATCATAAATTCATAATCACATATATATATAAAGATAGTATACTAGTATATGGTTTTAGTGTCTTTTAAACTTTCTCCTGGTAGAGTCTTATATTGTGTGGATATAGGTTCTTGCGAGATTGTTCGATTCTAGTTTATCACCTGTTCCTGGTTCAACCCTAGCTCAGTTGTATAAAGACTTGTTGTGATTTCTTCCTGAGGCAGTTAAATTGTAGATTTGTGTATCTTGCACTATCGTGATAGCAGATAGATTGACTTGGATTGCTATCGTGAGTCAAGACCGGTGCAAGCAAAAGAATTGTCGCCAGGAGTGCAACAAAAGCTGTCCCGTAGTCAAGACATGTAGTTTTCTTCGTTTTCATTCTCGGGCTAACCTCTTTAGCTGCGTGATCTGACTATTGCTCAACTTGTCCATAACGCAATTTGTTGTGCCTTTGTTTGCATCGAGGCGACTGCTGCTTCTTTGTTGGAGGAGTTGTGTATAGCATGTGGCATATGCGTGAAGGTACAAAGGTAGGCTGTATTTGTTTACAACACCCTCAACTTGGACAACACTAAGTAAGATTCTTATTCGTTTGTTGCACAATCGCAGAAATGCCCCTCTGGAGCCATTCAGTACGTCAATCTCGTCGAAAGATACAATCCACATGTATAGGCACAACTATTTCAAACCAAATCTTGGCATGAGACAAAGTAAAATATAGACGTTTTTAAGTTTCTACACTCATTCACTTCTAGAAGAAATTTTGAGACTGATTCATGAATCTCCATCACAAGGTTCGATTAAATCTGAGAAAAGTTCCCAAACCCAAAAAAAAAAGGCTTCGAACTTTGGCATCACCAAACGGAAAACCAAACATGTGACTAAGTTTTTGATTATAAATCAGCATCTAATTAGTGGAGAATCAAACATGGGACTAAGTTTAGCCATAAATCAATATCTAATTAGATAGAGGGTGTAGAATGGTCTCATTTAGCTTTTACAATATTTATAAGGAATAACATGCATTAACTCAACAATATTTTATATTAGTATTGAAATGCATCATGACATTAAAGATGATAAATGGGATTTGGGGCCAATTAATGTTGTGTCGTGTAGATATATATGTTTTATATAAATAAAATAAAAGATAAAAATATTGTTGGTGAGGCTGTGACCTAAATGTTCATATTCTACTATTTATAAAAAAAGTAGAAAAGATAAAACTAGAATTCTACTTCCTTTCATGCAGTTTTCAATTGTTATAATCTTGGACCACTTTCCTTTCTTGAAATGGTCCCCTTTCCTTTTTTCTATTTTGAGTAAGTAGAAATTTTTTATATATATAGAAAAATGTAAAAGATGGAAACGTTAGTTTGAAATCATGTATCTTATGGGTAAAAAAAATAAAGTTATGTTTTTTTTTTGTTTTTTGTGTGGTGGTTACAAAGAAATGACTTCATTTTTAACATGTGCTTCTTTTTTTTTATTATTTACCTCTTTTTGTTACTGTTTTACTTTTTTCTACTTTCTATATATATTCTGAATTTAACATGTGATCGTTAATTACTCTCGATATATAATTTCAAAACAAGCACATGTTAATAATTAACTATATATATTAACATGCGACTTAATCTTGGCGGGAAAACTGAAACCAAATCTTGGCATGATACAAAATAAAATACATACTCTTTTAAGTTTCTACACTCATTCACTTCTAGAAGAAATTTCGAGACTGATTTATGAATCTCCTCAGTCCTCACAAGTCACAAGGTTCGATTAAATGTGAGAAAAGTTCACAAACCCCACAAAAAAAAAAGAAGCTTCGAACTTTGGCATCACCAAATGGAAAACCAAACCTGTGACTACGTTCATCTAAATAGATGGGAAATCAAACATGTGACTAAGTGTAGCCATAAATCAAATATCTAATTAGATGAAGAGTGTGGAATGGTCTCATTCAGCTTTAACAATATTTATAAGGATTAACATGCATTAACTCAACAATATTTTACATTAGCAATGAAATGGATCATGACTTTAAAAAAGAATAAATTTGGGGGCAATTAATGTTGTGTCGTGTATGTATATGTTTTTTTTCTTTCCCAAAAGTCTTGTATTAGTAAAACAGATTAGATAAACCAAAATTGTTATTTATATCACTTTATAAAAAAATGATGACCTGGATATTAGTGGTGTTTGCATATTCTGATAACATGATCCCATAGTGGTTTGTTACCAGACCAATGTTACCTCCGGCACCTAATTCAAAACCATGACCCAGCAAAATTAAATATTAATTTTTGGTTTTGGGAACAAAATTTAATTATATTAAATAAGCGAAAATGTCGAACATACCTAAAACAACATTTAAAGTTCCATGCAACATGGCAACTCCAACCTTCCAAAATGGAAGACTTTCACAAGTGACCTCTGTTATCTTTAGAAGCTTCTTACGTATCTCCTCAACATCATCCCCATCTCTATGAGCAACTTCAAAGACCAACGATGATAACATGGAGAGGAATGGATCATCACCAGAGTCAAGTTCGAACAATTCATTAGCTAACTAAACTAAGGTTCACAATCTGAGATAGGTTACTTGAACAGAGGAAGTATTAATGGGATCGTTTGAGATCAGTTATTAGTGTTTTATGGTTTTCGACTGCACATAGTGTTTTCAGAATTGGTGGAAAATGGATTCTTGGGAATTAATTGCGAGTCTTTTTCTTTTTTTGACTTTTACATTTTCTTTCTGATTGTTTCAAATTTGTTCAGATTAGTTCAATAGAAAAATAACTTTAAGAATTACAACTATGATAACCAGCTTTAAGAAAAGAAATTTAAAAATAGTAAACTTGTGCAGTTAATCCAATCTTCTTTTAGTTTCTTTGAACAGAAGACTCGATCTCTTCAAGAGGTAATTTGGGAATCATATAATTCTTTGAAAAATGAATAAATTATAAGGAAAATGTCTACGGAGTAAAAGAGTGTATATATGTAGTTGGAAAGCTCCATTAGCATATAGAATGAACCTTAGTCGTATGTTTGATTTGATATAAATACACATGTTTACAGCTTTGTACCGTATCACTACAAAAATATACAACACAAGATTATAAGAAATGAAAAGAAAGTTGTGCTTGATCTTTTCGCTTTTGGTTCTCTCTTTGGTGATTTTTCCCAACGCCATCTCAAGTCAACCACATAAAATTCGCAAACTGAATGAGTATTTTTTTTTTCTTTTTCTAATCATGCTATTATGCACATAATGTGGTATACACTATGCTCTATACATATGTTAATTAGTATAAGTTATAGCATACCACAATACAGAGGCATAAACATATGGTTTTGACTTTTGAGAATGACAGATTGATTTCGAGAATGGTGAAATGATTCTGAAATTATAGAGACAATAGAAGTAATGGTTCCACAATTTCGAAGATTTTTTTCCTCCATAACACAATTTATGTCTGATTATTCCATTTTTTGTTTAATGAAGGAAAAGTTCTATTTTTGTTTTTGGTAAGATGTTAAGTTGGAAAAGTGATGATATTTTATTACCTGGATTTTTGATTTGCGTATTCGGAAGATGAGTATATTTTGGTTCAATCCTACAAATTTGTTTACCATTCTATAAATAAGAAGTTGAGTAAGACGTCTATCAATATTACGCTTATGCTAAATTTCTGTTTTCGTTTTAAAATTGTCTAAAAGTAGTCTCAATGGAGAAGGTCAGAACATCTCCTAGCCAGTCACCACCGGGAGGAGGATGCAGCAACAAGTCGCGTTGGAATGGCCGATCTTGTAGAAAGCCGCCACGGTGAGGCCACGGCGGTTAGAAAACCAGTTTTTGAAAGTGACAAACAAGTTAGATTCTTTCTTTTCTTATGAATGTTTCATGTTTGTTTTGACTATTTTTAATCTCTGAAACGGAAATTGTCAACGAGCCAAGTTAATTTCTATGTATTCATTCCTAAGTCAATAAAGATAATGTTCATGTTCTTTAACAGTAAATAAAATAACAGGAACAATAATTATCAGTTTCAACGCTGTTTTTTTTTTCTTCCTTTTTCTTTTATTAGTTTATTTGAACTAAATCATCTTTTTCTTTTTTTTGGTCAAACAACTAAATCATCTTAATTCACATGCACGCATATTTGACCTTTTCCTATATGTTAATGAATTGTCTATGCTGTCTATGCATATAATATATATTTTCAAAACTTCTATCATACGTTATTTCGAATTCTTATCATACTACAAGAAAATTAAAAAATTATGAGAAGAATAGTATTTTTTCTACATGTACGTAGTTTATAAAAGTATAATTAATTAATCCATGGTTTTAGAATGAAACTTTTTAATTGAAGCCTTTGCGTCGTCGAAGTTTAGAACTACAAAAATAAAAGAGCACCGATTGAAAGCTTTCATATAATAACTTCTTATGAAAAGCCCTTTATTCCTTTAACAAAAAAAAAAACTTATTATCCTCGTAGGCATATATGTTTGATTTGATATAAATAGTTAAATATACACGCATGAAGCTTTATCTAACGTATACCACAAAAAACAAAAGAAAACAAAAATGAAGGGCAAGTTTTGGTTTATTGCTTCACTTTTGGTTCTCTTTGCTGTTTTCACTTGAGACTGTCTCAGCTCAAGCATATCGATATCGCAAAATCAGTGAGTATATAATCATTATTTGTCACCGCTTCATCTATCTCAGCGTATGCTAAACCCAAATAATTATTGAATCTATTTTCGATCATCAGTTTATTAGAATAATCTAGCAGTTGTAGTTTTAAGGTTGATGATTAAACTACGTACAAAAGAAGTTGGATAACATATATGCGCTATTTTACATGTTTGATGTAAAAAAAAAAATCTTATTGTGCTTGATGAAAATCTTATATAGAAGAAGAAAAAATAGGAGAAACGATTCACATTCGAAAGATAATGAAGATCAGAGCACCTCGTAGTAAGTCGCCACATGCCGCTGGCCCAAACACAGTCTAAGGCGATGACTATAAGATTTGTGGCTACATCATATAATCTCACATATTTTTTTTTGTTTTCTGATTTATGAACCTTAATTAGTTTAAGCGAACTAGCCATGTAAAAGATAATCATACGAAATTAATGGCCGGCTCCTATACGTTTTGATTATTCTATTGAATTTTAAAATTTATTTTTTCCCCTCCATAAAAAAACGTACCAAATTGTCACCTAATTTTAGTTTATTTATGTTACATTAACCTTTGACTTCTCTTTCACTAGTACAAAATAATAACGATTTTACATGGTTCAGTTTAGGCGCTACACTAAAATCATCATTTTGTTATGGCCTTATGGGACTCTCTCGGCACGAAGTTAAATTCATTATGCTCGATTCCCCACCCATCACCTCATCCACTTCGCCATCAGGATTCACTTTCATTTTCACTTGGTTCGGGTTTCTTACAATTCATCACCAGTCCACCGTTATATAACTGAGCATCCGATTGCTTCTTGCCTAGGTGCTCTCTCACAGTTTAGACTCTATACTAGCCACTCCTTGTTTGTAAGTCTCCTTGTGATTTCCGATGATTAACTTGTGATATCTGATGGTTTGTTAAGTTGTTTGGTTACGTATGATAATCTTCTAATAAATGATTTGGAACTTCGATATATCTATATCAATTGTTTAATAGTTTCACTACTGTATATTAATATTGCGGGTTTTATTGTTCTCTTTACTTTGTGTGACGCTAAATTGATAATTAACATTGGACTTTTCAACTCATGCAACTATAAGGAAAAAAAGAAAGAAAATGAGAACAAGACTAAAAAAGTCAACATTTTTCATTGCATGCATTGACTTTATACATCACCAACTGTGGTGAGAACGATCCTGATATAAATGCTTTTTTTGGGACTCTGATATAACAGTCTAACACTAACCAGATTATAAGATATTGGAGTATTATTTATACTCGTAAAGAACTTTAACTTTGTATTCGATTTCTACCTGTTTAGTAGACACAAAAGAAAGGGGCAGAATGAAAAAAACGAGTCTCAAGTTCATTCTAGTAGCTTCGTTTCTATTTTTATGCATCGCAACTTCCAATTCAACCATCATTCCATTTTTCAAAAAACCGGAAAATCGGTAAGTCTTGATCATTTGATTCATGTAAACTCCAGATATTGTTATGTGTAATTAAACTGAGGTTTATAATTAGTTTTGTTGTGTTGACAACTTACAAGCCAATGAAGACGGAGGTGGAAAGATTCACATTCACAAGCAAAAGAAGATCGCCGTAAGTTTCAGTCGTTCACCTCCAACAAAACGTTGGACTTGTTGCGACGATTAAACAAAGTTGTGAACAATTCATAAGATCCCAGCAAGATGAAAGTTTGAAAAAGAGTATTGCTATTTCTCAATTGTTAGTTAGTTAGGGGATTTCGGCCCATTATTCTGAAAATAATTGTACCTTGTGAGTGTGGATGTTTTCAACTTTTTCTTCATTAACTTGTAAGAATAAGCAGTTACATCAGTCAACAGATCAACGATTGATATATGCAGTGCAACTACTTTATATTCAGTTATATTTGATGTGTTGCTTGGTATAACTGTTTATTGCGGTCACTAAAGAGAATGTCCATCAATAATATTTGGGTGGGTTTCTCTTTATCTTTACTAAAAAAAAAAAAAGAAGAAGAATCGTTTCTCATTTTAGAAACTATGAAATACTGATGGGAAACCGTTAAAATACTTGTCTTTCTATTATTGGTTCAACTTTTTTCATTTAAAATCTAATTAAAAAATTAAATAATAATAATTATAATAATATTATTATATAAAGATGTTCTAAGAGGGGTATATTGAACAAAGGATTCAAGGTGATTTGTATTGAAGTGATAAATCATGTTATCCAAACATGAATTTTAATATCTATTCTTAAATCAAGTGTTATTGAATTAAGAATTTTAAAATTTACAATCAAATCCACTGTTATTGGAAATGTCTTAAAAATTAGATTTAAAAGTTTTATGTGAGAGTTGAGGGGATTTTTTAGTTAAAAATACAAAAATCAAAATCTCATGGTTTTAGATGAGGATTCAGAAAATTAAATAACAAATTTTCTAATTCATCAAAATTCAATCAAATCCTCTTAAAATTCATTAAAACTCAAATCACCATAAATATCTACTTCAATGCATCCTCCTAAGAGAAGATGTGATAATTAAAGGCTGGATTGGTTGGCTCTGAACAATTCATATTTCATAAGATCCCATCAGTAAAAGAAAACCCAATAAGATCAAAGCTTGAATTAGAGTATTTGCTATTTCTGAATCGTTAGTTAAGGGCTTTCGGCCCATTAAAGCTCTTATTTATATTTGGTCAGAATTGTTGATATGTATTTCTATAAACCTTCATACAATCTTCCTCCATATATAAAGCTTTTTAGTATTCACACATTATTAGTCAGAAAAAAATGAATGTCAAGTTGATTCTAATAGCTTCACTTTTGCTTGTATGCTTCATATGCTCCAATTCGACAACCATTCCATCTCTCCAATTCCATGTAATAGCTTCATTTGATGTTTTTGACAAAATGTTATATTTGATGTGTTGGTTGGTGTAACTGTTTATTCTTACAAGTTTTTATTTATTATTCTTACAAATGAATGAAGAAGTTGAAAAGATTCACATTCATAAGGTAAGAAGATCTTGAAACATATCAGCATTTCACCTTTGGCAGGAAGAAAAAGCCGACGGAGTTGTGAAGGTTGTGCTACTTAAGATCTCCAATACAAAAAACTGCAATAAGATCCCACCCAGATTCAAGCTAGATAAGAGTATCAAGCAGACAATTAGTAATTTAAAATATATATATATATATATATATATATATATAAGTACAATCAAAGCATACTTGGTAATGCATTAAACTATTAAAGTATTGAATTTCGATTTTTTACAAGTTTTGGGGGCTAAAGTGTAATATAATGAAACTTCCAATTCCTTAATTTTATTTTCCCTGTGACAATCCCTCTTTTGCCGCCGTCGCCTTCTCCATGAAATCTATCGTCGTCCTTTTTCTTTTTCGCCGCTGAGATTCTCTCTTCTACACTACTCGATCTAATATAAAACTGAAAATTTCAACGACTGATCAAATCGGCGATCTACTGAATTTCACCCTTTCGGGATAGTCCCTACTCTTCAGTGAGTTTCTCCTTCTAATTCTGGTTCGATGAGAATTCGAGTCTTACTATAAATAAGAAATCTTTGATAGTGTTCTTGTTTAGGTTAATTGATGATTTGATATATAATCAGAGAATCGATGAGTTTCATAATTCCATTTCCAATCCTAGGTTTGGCGAAAATTTTGAATGATTTTGCTTACTATACGGTTAGCTCGAAGAAGATACATGTTAGGAGATAAGAACCCATCAGAAAAGTATAAAACTTTCAGATTAAAGTCGCCACATTGGACTTGGAAACCTATCTCAGAATTGAAAATTTGGATCATCAAATCAATTCCTTGATGGTTTTCGTTAGATTGTTCTTTCCATTTCTAGAGAAATTGTGTAAAGCTTGTTTATTTTGAGATAAAGATTACATACTCTAAAACTAAGAGCTTCTAACTATAGTGTGCGGGTTTTCTTGTAGTCAGTCATTAGCGAGATGCCATCAAGAATTGCTGAAATCCGGCTTGTAAGTTCGCATCGTGAGGTCTATGAACCATGTGATGATTCATTTGCTTTAGTTGATGCATTACTTGCTGATCGAACCAACCTGATAGAGCACAACCCCAAGATTTGTATGGAGATTGGATGCGGAAGCGGCTATGTCATAACTTCACTTATTCTTCTTCTTAAAAACGAAGTTCCTGGCGTTCATTATCTAGCTACCGATACAAACCCGATAGCTACAAGAGTAACAAAGGGAACTTTAGAAGCACATGGAGTCGATGCTGATGTTATCTGCACGGATATAGCTTCTTGTCTAGAGAAGAGACTTGCTGGCTCAGTCGACGTGATTGTGGTGAATCGGCCTTATGTGCCAACACCGGAATATGAAGTTGGAATGGAAGGTATTGCCTCTGCTTGGGCTGGAGGGGAAAATGGTCGCACTGTTATCGATAAAATCTTGCCTGTGGTTGATCTTTTGCTTTCAGAGAGAGGTTGGTTCTACTTGGTGACATTAACTTCGAATTTCCCAGCAGAGATCTGTCTGATGATGAGGAAAAAGGGTTACGCGTCGAGAATCGTGGTTCAGAGATCAACAGAAGAAGAGAATCTCCTTATCCTTAAGTTCTGGAGAGACAAAGATGAGGAGAGTCTGAACAAGGAGACATCATCATCGTTTGTTTCACAGTTTTCAAGATCTTTATCATCACTTATGGAGAAACAATGGCGATGATACTTGTAAGATGGCTTTGATCTCTGAAGCATTCTCTGTTATCAACTTAGATGTTGTAAACTCTCTTTTAACTCTTAAGTCTTAACCGTGAATTCTCTGGTTTCCCAATTTCTGTGGAAAACCCGGTTCTGTGGGTCTTGTCAAACCGCGTCTTTATCTGGGGGTTATTGGTAGATTAATTTCAAAAGATTCTTAAATTCTGCTTTTATGATTGCTTTCGTTCCAAAATTCTACTTTTGCGCCAATATGTAATGTTGTATATTGGGCCCAAAACAAAATCTATTACTGATTAGCGTTATCCTATGCTGAGGTGGCCGAATAAGAGTGGACCTTGATATTAAAATCCAGCGAGAACCGTCATTGTAGAATTCTTACAAAATATACCCGAAATACCCTCGGTCTACAACACGTGTAGGGGTAGATTGGGCAAATATATATAAAAAGGTAATAAGCAACCCAGCAAGTCGGTAGATCTAAAAAGCTGTTGAATAGAAGAAGCGAGACAAAGCATCGTATAAATCAGTCTCTCCTTTATAAGCACCGATTTATAAATCTCTTTCCCTCTCCGATTCTCAATTCTTTGTATAAAAGCTTCACCTTTTCTTATTTCTTCCGTTTCTTTTCCTCAAATTTCACCCGCCAATCTCCTCTTATCGTTTTAAGCTACGAAACCCTAGATTTCGTATCGCAATTTGGATTTGTTCGCTACCGAAAGGTCTGACTTTTGTTCCTTTCATGGGTTTGATCAGTGGGACATGATTGTAACTCTAGGATGGTTTTTTTCGATTGAATCTTATGAGTTTCATTGCTTAGAGGAAAAGGGTCGTTGTTTTCGAAGATGAAACTAAATTGGCTTTTTACCGGTTCTTTATTCATCATAGCCTTTTTGATGAGACTATCTGATTATAGGATCAATGTCTTTATACTATTAAGCATTTTCTCTTGTGGTTTCTGGTCAGCTTGGACCCTTTCTAGTGTCTATTATATTTCTCTGAGTCTTGCTTAGTTTTTGATGTTTGGATTTTGGTTTTATGTAGTCTTAGAAGAATGGCTGATCAAGTATTGGAAGGGAATAATCCTGTGGACCTTAGCAAGCATCCTTCCGGGATTGTTCCCACTCTTCAGTGAGTTCTTTTTGTGTCTTTGTCTTTGTTTTGTCTCTTTTAGATTTAGTTTTTGATCCTTGTCGATATAATTCATCTTTGTTGTTTTGCTTCAGAAACATTGTTTCTACAGTGAACTTGGACTGCAAGCTAGATCTTAAAGCCATAGCTTTGCAGGCTCGGAATGCTGAATATAATCCCAAGGTATTGCATTATATTGTCATATATTTTGTTTTAGTAAACGATAAACAAACAAAATTGTTTGGAAATCATTTGAACACAATACTCTCTTTGAGTTGACCGTATTGTTACCTGAGGTCTGGGTTGGATTACAAAGAACTGGTGGTCTATTTACTGTGTACTGATTAATTAGAATCTAAGGTATTAACTGGTTTTTGCAAAACTAATTGGCCATAGCCAAGTTTGTCTTAATATCTCTTGTGTTTCATGTTCCAGCGTTTTGCTGCTGTGATCATGAGAATTAGAGAACCAAAGACAACAGCCTTAATATTTGCCTCTGGGAAAATGGTACATCATATCTTCTAGGCAATACTTTTTCATAATTCTAAAATTTAATTTCATTTAGATTTTGCTTTGAATTCTCTTCTGTATTTGGCGTCTAATCTCCACTTAGGTGTGTACTGGAGCCAAGAGTGAATACTTTTCGAAGACGGCGGCAAGAAAGGTGCTCATCGTTTCTCTTAGGAATATGGATCGCTTCTTCTTTACTCAAAACTATAATTGCAGTATGCTATTTACTCTACTTTGTGTTATGCTAATAAGAGATGTTTTATTGATTAGTATGCTAGGATAGTGCAAAAACTGGGATTTCCAGCAAAATTCAAGGTACAATTTCTACCAACTCTTTTCCCTATCTGACAATGTTTTTTCTTAGTTTTGTTTGTACTAAATACATTCATGGTTACGTCCTGCAGGATTTCAAGATTCAGAATATTGTAGGTTCTTGTGATGTCAAATTCCCTATTAGACTTGAGGGTCTTGCTTACTCTCACGCAGCTTTCTCAAGTGTAAGGGATCAGAACGCTTGAAACCTTTTTTTTTTCTTATGTTGAACTTTACTAAGCATACAGTAAGTAGTTAAGTACCAAATTTTGGAGATAAAAGCGCTTTGCTGACCCTCATTACCTCTCTCTCTCATATTGGTGTTGCCAGTATGAGCCTGAGCTGTTCCCTGGGCTCATTTATAGGATGAAAGTGCCTAAGATTGTACTCCTAATCTTTGTTTCTGGGAAGATTGTGATCACTGGAGCAAAGGTAATATCTCACTTTCTCTTTATGTTTTGTGATAATCGTGCGAGAAATACATGCTGTCTCTGTCTAGTCTCTAGCTCTTCTGCCATCTGATAAAAATCCTGAGGTCATTCACTATCCCAGTCCTCACGGAGTTCAGGAAGATCCAGCAGTAGTATGTAACACACCCTTCAACTTTCCTCATCTTTCTCAGTTATGGTTGATTTTTTTTATATATACTTGCATGAACTTAATTGTTATGTTTATCTTTTATAGGGTCACAGAGTTGTAGCTTGCGAAACCAGTCGTGCAGTCTGCCTTTTGGAGTTGTTAAGCTTGCTGAGAGTTCTACCCTTTGAACAAAGGCTTTCACAGTAGCTAGACTCTCACATTGTGTTTTGGTTCATAATAGAACATTGTAAATACACAATGGATTCTCCAAAGACAATTCTTCGGTTCTTTTTTGTTTCCAAGATACGTCTTCCATGTACGTTACTGTATTATCCTCACACATCCACATATGTTAAAAGTACAACCTTAACTCAGTCTGCAGCCCCAGCTTTTAAAGTCTTGTTTAGCATAGATAAGCCAAGATTGTGAACGAAGATGGAGAGTTTCAAGATCATAGATTAAATACAGAAAGTGACTATTATAGTATCCATTACATGTCTGAACCACTAACATCTATCACCATTTCGGAGATGATGTACAATATACAATACTCAAGTTCATTAGTTTACTGATGAAAGATATTGGGGTACTTAATGATGGGTTAGTAATTCACAGTTGATTTGATTGCATCCAATATCTGCATCAAATTGTGAGCCATGGAAAGCATTAGAAACAGAAACGATAAGAGATGAGGTTATAGATAAGAGACAAGAAAGAAACTTGCCTTGTTCTTGGTAGGCATGTAGAATGGTTCGAATACTAGAGGGAAAGGCGTGTCCAGACCACAAACTCTGCTTACAGGTGCTTCTAACTGCAAAAGTAACCAGACAGTTAAGAAAGAACAAAAAAAGGAGAGTTTGTTGTTGTGAATAAATATAAGTTGTTTTTACCTTCAAGAAGCAACGTTCAACAATAGTTGCAGAGATCTCGGCCCCAAAGCCTCCTGTAACAGGAGCTTCATGGCTAATCTGCAACCGAAGCAAGCAAACACATTTATTCTCTGAAAGTTAGGAAAATGCTGTTCACTCGGAGAAGCTTAACTTACAAGAAGTCTGCCGGTCTTTCTCACTGAGGTCTCGACGATTTCCTTATCCCAAGGGATCAGAGTCTTGAGATCTATCAATTCACATGATATTCCTTCCTGCAAAATCATTGTGTTTCAATCGTCTGATCACCAAAGACTTATTTAAGCGCAAAACATACAAAAAACTAACGTTTTCTGCGTCGAGACATGCTTGTTCCATGATAGTGAGTTGTGCTCCCCATCCAACAAGGGTTATGTCACTACCTTCTCTTATAACCTGACCAAAAGTTCACTTTTGTTAGTCTTAAAAGTGTGAAATTCGGCGTTTCCTACAAAGAGACATTGGAGATAGAACTTATATATACCTCAGCCTCAGATAGAGGTATCATATAGTCTTCCTCTGGGACATCCTCTACCGCTTGACGATACAGCCACTGAAGAGGAAGAAAAAAGGCTATAAATACTCTTAACTAGTTCTTGTAGATACTCAAGCAGCACTTTTGTGTAAGTGAAAGAGGAAGTAGTACCTTTGGTTCGAAAAAGACAACAGGATTTGGATCACGGATGGACGACAATAATAGTCCCTTAGCTTCGCGTGGACTTCGAGGAATAACAACCTACCCAAAAACAGATACAATTGTTATATACACCTAAGAATATGAAGCAAAAGAGAGCAAAAAAGAAGATGAGAAACTTTTTGTAAGAAGACTTACTTTGATACCAGGGACATGGCAAAAGAAAGCTTCAGGGGACTGCGAGTGGTAATGTCCACCGTGACCAACAGCTCCATAAGGTGCCCTTATTGTAAGTCCTACAAGTATAAAGCCTAATGAGTAAAAAAGAAAAAAAAAAGAAAAAAAGTGGATAATTGGTGTCTTGAACCAAAAAGATACTACAGGATATGATTACCTCCACAGTTAAACTGGTTGCCACTTCGGTATCTAAACTTTGCAGCCTCATTAACAATCTACGAAATCGCAAAACTCCATAAAGAGTAAATCTTTAAGTCATAACTTGGTTTAAAGGTAAAGTTAACATTTTACCTGATCAAAAGCGGGAAAAATGTAATCCGCAAACTGGATTTCCGCAATAACTCTATTTCCCTGTAAGAGATACAGTTACCAGTAAAGATGTTATTATGGCAATGAGACCTTGAGAAATAAACAGAAGAAGAAGAAGAAGAAGAAGTGACCATTGCAGCTAAACCAATGCCAAAGCCAACAATGCCTTGCTCGCAAAGAGGAGTGTTGAAAACTCGTGATTTTCCAAATCGTTCAGCTAATCCTGTTGTACATCGGAACACACCACCAAATCCAACATCTTCCCCAAACACGTAAGACCTTCGCCCAAATTCATAAAATAATCAATTCAAATGTAACTCCGTAAAAACTTGTATTTAAGAAAAGAAATAGGAGAAAATCTCACCGAGGATCGGTTTCTAAGGCGATGTGTAGAGCTTGATTGATAGCAGAGTATAGATTCATGGATTTACCACTTTCAGTAACATTTTCAATCGTTGATAACATCCTAAATCCATGACCAGAGACCGGAATAGACGATAGCCGGTAAAATCTGCGTAGAAGAGCTGCCATTTACGCAAAAGTTAGATGCTTTCCACGAAACCCACCAACGAACCAATCTGAAGATTACAGGTTTAACTTAAAAGTTGGACCCTTGTCCTGACAAAATTCATCCACTCCCCAACAAATTTGATAGTTTGGCTGAACAAAAGAGCTACTATCACGGAGTTTCCTAGATAAGCGCTGGAGAACCTATCTAGCCACGTCAGATCAGACAAGTATCTTAATTAAAATACTTTACATCAGCAATATTTGGCATAAAGCTTGATAGACCAAAACGACACGGTCGTCTTGTTTGACAATGGTGAAATGGTGAGTGCAATTTATGTCAAGTTCTCGATTATATTGGTGACTGTGTTTTTTTTTTTTGGGATAAAATTTCATATTGGTGACTGTCATAACAACTAAATTATGTGATCAAGGAAGAGACGTACATGATCGATTTGTTTTCTACCCAAAAACAAATCAACAATATTTATCTCATATTAAAAATTTTAAACATAGATTGATTCAGATAACTCCGGAGAAAGACGGAAAGTGGCCAATACTAACTATCTCGGATTCTAAAGAACTCAATCGGAGAGAGTAAAGTCTGAAAACCAAACCAGAAACAAAAGAACAAAATATGGAGAAAAGAAAAGAAAAACTATGCCTATAATCCAACAGAAATCAAAAACAAAATCCCACCCTGCTTTTATCTCCTTCTTCTCTAATTCTTCCCACGATTTAGTAGGTCCTATACGCATTTTTACAGGGTAGGATCAACAGAAAATGAAAAAGATTAAAAATAAAAAACCACAGAAAACAGTAAAGACTGCGATTCAAAAGAGAACAAGAAAAGATTGAAAAAAAAAATTACTGGGATTTAAACTTCTAAGGGCAACGAAACGGATCGGGATTGTTGTGTTGTTACGTTTCATGCTTCAAGGCTCACGGCAGTCTTCTTCTCAAGAGTAAACGGGATTCTTCATATCTTCTTCTCTCTTGTTACGTTTTATGCTCAAGCCGTGAGCGATGATCATATGTCTAAGCTAGCAACCATTTCCCACCACATCCACGGTGACTGGTTTGGCAACAGACCCATTCTCTGAAACCTTGACATCACCGTTAGTTTCAACAGCTGAAGGAGATTCCTTACTCCCTAAATCCGCAGTTGCAGATTCCTTTTTCTCATCACTTGTCTTCTCCTCATTTACCTGTTAAAATTTTATTCATTAGAAACACTTGTTATATATACTGAATAAAAAATATTTCTGAAATTGTTTTCTTCTTCTTACCTGTTTCTGGGTTTGTTGCTGCTTGGCTTTCTTCTCCAAGATAGTCTTCTGCCGAACCTCATAGAATGAAAAATCATCCAAAATGCAAGTCTTACTGCTATGCTCCTTGAAAATTTTCACAATCTTCAAACCTTGCTCCAACTTGACCTAATACGATCCACACCAAAAAAAACTTTTAACACAAGAAAACCAAATAGCTTTAGGCGAAAAACGAGAAAACAAGTCTTCAAGATATGTCAAAAAGCTTTACCTCTTGTGTGTCTCTGCTGTTGGTAACAGGTTTGTTCTCATTGTTCTCAAGGGTAATATGTTTCAGCAAACTGTTAGGAACATCCTTCACGATATGCCACTTGAGAGGGAAAGAGCCAGTCCACTTATCTTGCTGCCAGTACTCCACATTTGTGTTGAAATCAACTGGTCCTGTCATTTCAGCAAGACCAACAAATTGTCCACTTGCATTGACCTGGAAGACAGAAATTGGAGTATAGAAGGTCAGTATCATCAAACAAAGTATAAAGAGCACGACAATTGATTTCAGGACTATATACACACCGAGAAAAAGAGAAAGATGGGACAGCCGCCAGGTTTCTGTTGAGCTTCCTGGTATGCTGCGGCAAGCTTCTTGTTTCCATTTGGTGTGCTTGCCCAAACATTATATTTAATGCTCTTGTGCACATCATCTTCGCTGTACGACTTGATGATAAAGAACATAGCATTTGCATAATCCACAGGGAAATCTTCTTTGTTGTACTGTTCTCTGTCAGGAACAACACATGTGTTATCTGCGTCTCCAACCTCAGTTACATTTGATTCTCCAGTCTGCTCCTTAACCTCTAAGCTATCTTCTAAATTTCCCTTCTGGTTCTTCGTCCCCTTCGCTCTAGGTCCCCTGTTAAGTTCATTCAACCCATCTGCATTGTTCTCATTCCCGTAGAAGTAACTGTTACCCCTTCCCCAGCTTCTGTATTTGTTGTCTGTGGTCACCCATCCTCTTCCATTAGTTCTTGAATCATACCCAGAAGAACCATATCCCATACCAGATCTCCCTGTGTTACCATACTGCCCATATAACTTGCTTGGATACATCCTGTTGTAGTATCCCTGAGCTGTACCATAGCCCGTCACTGATCCAGGCTGGTGCATACTCTGCATGGAACATAAATTCATTGAAGGATCAGTTAACAAAACTGGAAGACTTGAGCGGCAATGTATATACCATTAAAGCAGAAAATCTTGTTCATTAGTACCAAGAATTATGGATAAACATCATACCGTGTAATGAGAATTTGAGCGGTAGTTTTGGTTCCTTGATGAAGGTACAGTGTTAGACTTGGAATAGGAGGATGCAATTCCACTACCAGAAACAGATCTCTGCGCATCTGAGTACTTAGAGCCATCATGCCACTGCACAGGAGCATAATACCCATCATAGTTATACCTGGCATCCTGATAACCAGAAGTGAAACCTCCTCCCAGAGCACCATTTCCATACAAGTTACTTGAGGTATTAAGTGTGGTCTGGTTGATTGGTTTTACTGGAGCTGATCCATTACTTCCTTTAGTGATACCAGCGGCAGAAGCAACATTATTGCTTTCCGCAGGTAGCGTCTTCACACCAGCAGCTTTGTTTGCAGAGAGATCTCCCTGGGTAGGAGTAGCAACAGATGAAGGGAAAGGTCCACTGCTTGTTGTGTTGGGAAAATAGTTAGGATACTGGTACTGCTGAGCCCCATACAACTGGCCATCTCCGCCAACCTGTGGAGCAGGGCTTGTTGCAGGTGAGTAAGGATATGTTGGATACCCGAAACCCTGAGGATACACAAGAGATGCATTCTCTCCATAAAGTCCCTGCTAAAATATCAAAACTGTTAAGCAGAGCAGATATAAATAAGATGAAAGGTATATTGGACATAGACTGCACACACGTACAGAATTCATGTCAACACCCTCAGGATTTCCGTAAGCTGCTGCGTAGTCACTCCACTCATGACCACTCCCATATCCTGAAAGTTATGAAACAAGAAACTTGGTAAGCATAGATGACAAATATTGTGAAGTGAACTGTCTAGATTGTGGAGGATTTTACCACCATAATAATAGGGCTGGTGGTAGGCATTAGGAACATAGCAAACTGCAGGGTCCGCAGCATCACTTGGAAGCATTGGAGTCAAAGATCGATCATAAGAAGGAACTTGACCATGAATATCCACGCCACCATACTGGTACACGGCAGTCTGAACAGACAAACAAAAAGAGAACCACCTACTTGTTAAAAACTGAAAGCGCAAAACTTGTGAACAGAAACCAAAATTAAATCTACTTCACACCTTCTTGTTAGGCTCAGGGATCTCTGAAGCCTTTGCTTGTGAATCCAAAGATAGTTTCTGCAACAGATCTGCAGCTTCTAAAAAGAAGGTGAGTCAAGGAAACAAAGACCTTTGTGTGCCAACCATTAGAATAGTGAAAAGCAAAACATTTGAACCATTAAAACCTTATCAAATAAATCATTGGTTTGCTTAACCACTACAAGATAATCGATGTCAATCAATTACTCACACGAGAGGCAAAGAAACCCCAAACTAAATCTACGCAGTATCCAAACGAAAAAATGAATCACAGCACTGGGATAACGAAAAATCGATTCAAGATCCAATAGATATCAAGCGAGAAACGAAGAGATCGAGAAACATAAAAAACAGATCGAGAAACATAAACAAAGGATACGATCAGCAGGAGGAGCAACGGTAGCCATGAGATGAGATTGGACAACAAAGATTTGATAGATCCTTCTCGGATAAAAGGGGATGCGACCAAAAAGATAGAGAGATAGAGAAAATAAAAAAGAAAAGATAGAAACCCTAAACGGAATCAGGAAAACCCAGATCGAATCTAGGGTTTAAGAGATAAAAGGGGGAGACAAAGGAAGGAGAAGAGGTAGAAAAATGGCCGCAGCCGCCAACAAGGAGAAGGGTTTTTCTTCGGGGAAGAGGAAAAAAGGGTTTTGTCTGTGTACCTTCGAGTGATTCAAATAGATCCACGAACCTCCCTCTTTTCTTTTCTTTATTATCTTTTTTTTTTTCTCTTCCTCTTTAAGATATTTCCACTTTTGGTTATATGACTAGACTTTTTGGTTTTAGTTAATTACCATGAAATTTCCATTCAAATATATTTCCCCCTTTTTTAACTTGGTAATCTTGCAAATAGATAAGAATCTAAAATATGTTGCCTAAAAAATGGTAGAATACATTGAATTTAGAGCAAATATTGGTAAAATTTAAAAGTAAAGAAGTCATATTTTACATTGAAGATTTGTTTCTATAATTTTTTAATATATTGGTAAAAATATCTATCCAAAAAAGCTTAACAACGAATTCATACATGCAATTTTTTTTTCCTTTAACAACGTATTGACACAAAACCACACCTTTTTATTTTCATATTAAACTATTTAAATCTTAAAAATAAATCATTTACATAATAAAAAATGATTTAGAGGAAGTTACCGAGTACAACAACTATTGATCCACTAAGATACTTTTCCTTAGTTGAAGGGAAAAAAATAAAAACTACAATCTTGAAAAAATATTATATAGTAAGACAACTGGTTTGTCCGCACTATGCGCGGAAGTATTATTTCATATATGATTAATTTTTGTTCTTTTTCATTTTATTTTTTTAGTTTCACTTATTGTTTTGTAATTTAGTTTCTTTAAAAAATTTTTGGTATTATTGTATTTGTGTTTAATGAATTAGTTGTAATTAGTTTTATAATTGTTTATGAGTATGTAGATAGCTGGTGAAAATTCATATGATAAACTGTTGTTATTTGTTTTATTTTTTATTTTTTTGCATTGTTGTTTCATAGTTTCCTTTTAATTTATTCAGTTGTTGGTTTTATATTTTTTTGATGAATTAGTTGTAATCCATAGTTTCTTTTTAAATTATTCTGTTGTTGGTTTTATATTTTTTTGATGAATTAGTTGTAATTAATATTAGAATTTTTAATAGTGTTTAATTGGCTTGTGAGTATTCACACATGATTAAATGTTGTTGTTTTCTCACTTTTATTATTTTTTACTTTGTTGTTCATACGATTTTTTTTAAAATAATTTTTTTTGGTATTACTATATTTGTATTTGATGAATTAGTTGTAATTAATATGAAGATTGTTTATGAGTATTTAGGTGGTTGGTGAGGATTCATACATGATTTAAATGTTGTTATTTTTGTTTTTGGTTTTTCAATTTATGTTTTTTTTTGCGCTGTTTTTTTTCATAGTTTATTTTTATTTATTTATTTGTTGGTTTTAGAATTTTTGTGAGTTTGATGAATTAGTTGTAATTTTTATTAGTGTTTAGATGACTGGTGAGGTGAATGATGTGGCGGAATGAAAATTTAATGGGTTTACTCTAAAGATTTTCAAGTGGATTTCACATTTAATGGGCCTACTCAGAAGATTTTCAAGGCTAATAAATGGGCCTTCTTAATCAAGTATTTGTCAACAGGCCCAAACCATCAGACAAGACCAGAACTTGACCCGGAGATAGACGGAGGATCCGATAACCCACCAGACGTTCCAGAGTATTCTAAATAATGACAAAGAATACATCCAACGGTGAAGATTAGCTCGAAGTTTCAAGAGCTAAAAAGAGCTCGTTTTGCCTTTATATATTCAGAAAAAAATAGAAGCAGCTAGCTCGTAGCTAGTCTCATTCTTCATTTCTTCAGTGGAGATAAAACCTACTTCCTCTTCCTTATCCGGAACAACCTCGCCGGCGAACATCTCCTAGCGCTTCTCCGTTCGGTGAGTGCCACTTTTTCATCTATTGAGCTCACAATGTTCTGGAGATAATGATATTATTATTTGAATTTTGGCTTTGAATATTTGGAAGTGAGCTCTGATTTTGAAATTGCGACGCCTTTTACATCTGTGTTTATATGATTGTGTTAATACTATTATTTCTTCTCGAGTGTTTGGTTATAAATGTCTTATGGGACTGTTGGATTGATTTTTTTCAGTTTGAGAAGTGAAAAATGGCATCGACATTCACTGCCACGTCTTCCCTTGGTTCATTGGTTGCTCCTCCCAATGCTCACAAGTTGTCTTCTTCGACTTCCATTTCTTCAAGCTCTTTTGGAAGGAGAAACAGTGTGTGCCCAAGAAGATCCCGTCCTGCGATTGTATGTGCAGCCAAGGAGTTGCATTTCAACAACGATGGGACTGCCATTAAGAAACTTCAAGTGAGAATGTTAATGAATTTGTTTCTCTGCACTAGTAACGGTTTAGGATTCGTTTCTTTATTGGTTTCTGATTACTCTGTTGTTGTTGTTATTAGACTGGTGTTAATAAGCTCGCCGACCTTGTTGGTGTCACACTTGGACCAAAAGGGAGAAATGTTGTTCTTGAGAGCAAGTATGGATCCCCAAGAATTGTTAATGATGGTGTGACTGTTGCTAGGGAGGTATGAATTTATTTGTCTTTTTGGAAATTACTAATGTGCCAGTTTGTTTAAATGACTTCTGTGAGCTCAAGGTTTTCTTCTGGTTAGGTTGAGTTGGAGGACCCGGTTGAGAACATCGGTGCAAAGCTTGTAAGGCAAGCAGCTGCAAAGACAAATGACTTGGCTGGTGACGGTACAACAACATCTGTTGTTCTTGCACAAGGTTTTATTGCTGAGGGTGTCAAGGTCAGTACATTCTTCTTTCAGTTTTCTCGGATAAAAACTCAAAAGAACAGTACATTAATCTTAAATTTGTATCATTCAGGTGGTGGCAGCAGGTGCAAACCCTGTATTGATCACTAGAGGCATTGAGAAGACAGCTAAGGCTTTGGTTAACGAGCTGAAGCTAATGTCTAAGGAGGTAAGTAATTATTTTGCTAAATCTCCCTTATTGATTTGTCAAGGATCTGTAGCAAGATGGTCTAATGGTTGTCATTTGGAAACGTAGGTTGAAGACAGTGAACTCGCTGATGTGGCAGCTGTTAGTGCGGGTAATAACCACGAAGTTGGAAGTATGATTGCTGAAGCAATGAGCAAAGTGGGTAGGAAGGGTGTGGTGACCCTTGAAGAGGGTAAAAGTGCTGAGAACAACCTTTACGTGGTGGAAGGAATGCAATTTGACCGTGGTTATATCTCCCCATACTTTGTGACAGACAGTGAGAAAATGTCTATTGAGTACGAAAATTGCAAGGTAAACTTTATTGGTTGTGAGTTACCAGAATGATACTGTGATGCAGATAGCCTAACAAGTTTTCTACAGTGCAGTTGCTTCTTGTCGACAAGAAAGTTACCAATGCAAGGGATCTTGTTGGTGTTCTAGAGGATGCGATTAGAGGCGGATACCCAATCTTAATAATTGCAGAAGATATTGAACAAGAAGCTTTAGCTACTCTTGTTGTTAACAAGCTTAGAGGCACGTTGAAGATTGCAGCTCTCAAAGCTCCTGGATTTGGAGAGCGCAAGAGCCAATACCTTGATGATATTGCGATTCTAACTGGAGGTAGGTGATGTTTTTATAAGAAAATCTATATGTTGATATCAATCAATGTGCCCTCCTGTTTTGGAATGATTTTGTTGTTATAATATCGTCATGTTGCTTCTGTTTGTGCGTGCAGCAACTGTGATTAGAGAGGAAGTTGGTCTTTCTCTTGACAAAGCTGGAAAAGAGGTTCTCGGTACCGCCTCTAAGGTTGTCCTTACAAAGGAGATGACAACAATTGTGGGCGATGGGACCACACAGGAAGCAGTAAACAAGCGTGTTGTACAGATTAGGAATCTTATTGAGGTATATCTTTGAGTCAAACCGCATAAGAAGTCTGTGATAGCTGCTTTTTGTAGATAGCTTGGTTGCTAACAGAACCATGGTCATGCAGCAAGCGGAGCAAGACTACGAGAAGGAGAAACTGAATGAGAGAATTGCGAAGCTCTCTGGTGGAGTTGCTGTAATTCAGGTAAATAGTAACCACATGGCTTGCTTGTATTATTATGACGGAAGAATGAGTTAAGTAATCCTAACTAAAGCTCTTACATCTTGGTTAAAGGTTGGGGCACAAACTGAGACAGAGCTCAAAGAAAAGAAGCTGAGAGTTGAAGATGCTCTTAATGCTACAAAGGTGATTTTCTCTATCCAGCTGGCTGGGTTATAGATGAGAGTGCTATTCTCACTAGTCATGGATTATCATATTTATGCGATCTCATTGAGTTTCAGGCTGCTGTGGAGGAAGGTATTGTCGTTGGTGGTGGTTGCACTCTGCTCCGGCTTGCGTCCAAGGTCGATGCCATCAAGGATACCCTTGAAAATGATGAAGAAAAGGTAATCGGCAAAATCAAGACTTTCCAAGACCTTTGGGGATTTGTACAATTTGCTATGTTCTCTGACTGCATTTTTAACTATTTCCCACCTGTAGGTTGGAGCAGAAATCGTTAAAAGAGCACTGAGTTACCCTCTGAAATTGATAGCTAAGAATGCTGGTGTCAATGGAAGTGTTGTCAGCGAGAAGGTTACACAACAAAAAATTCTCAATACTTATTCAGCTCTTGATCTAAGTAAGTTGCTTAAAAAGCTGTCTTTATTCATTGCAGGTGCTAGCTAACGATAACGTGAAATTTGGATACAATGCTGCAACCGGCAAGTATGAAGATCTGATGGCTGCAGGAATCATCGACCCAACAAAGGTTAGTTTCTCACATTTCTCTCTGTTTTGCTAAACCATCTGATGGAAAATATCCAATGAAGCTGAGTGGAATTTTGTATTCAGGTTGTGAGATGTTGCTTGGAACATGCAGCCTCAGTTGCCAAGACATTTTTGATGTCTGACTGTGTTGTTGTTGAGATCCCCGAGCCAGAGCCAGTTCCTGCTGGCAACCCAATGGACAACTCCGGTTAGTCCAGACATTTTGATTCACAAAAACTGGACAGTGACGTCAAAACTAAACTCATGTTTCTTCATCTCTGAATCTCTTGACTGCCTTGTTTCAGGATATGGATACTAAAGGTAGACCGGCCGGGTTTGCCCTTCAAGTTGAGAGATAGGCAAATATTCCACCACGAGAGTAGCTCACCGGGATACGGATTCCTTTAGCTTGCAAACAAATTAATGATTTTTGAACCAAAGAATAATGTGTTCACTAGATATCATATTTGCTATCGTTTTTAATAAACCGTCACTCGTCAGTGTTCGTCATAACTCAGAACGGCTAAAAAAAGTCTCTCAAACAACAGCCTAACACCGAGTCATCAGCCTAAACGAAAACATACGCTAGAGTGTATGTTGCCATATATATCTAGCGAAGCTTTACGGATTTTTAAAAACCGCAGAGCTCAAAAAAGGTATGGTGCACTTAGTGGTTTTAAATTTAAATGCTTCTTGAATCTGATTAAGAAAGAACTTCATTAACTGGTTAAAGATACAAGTGTAACTGAAAGCAATTCTTTTAACAATTCTAAAACCGTAAAGGCTTAGTAGAGAATCGTCATATAACCTCAGCTGAGCAAATATAGATTCTACTATACATACCTCAATGTAGATGGATTCTAAACCCAATTCCACAATATGAACAGAGCCATTTCTCAAACAAGCTTCCTCACCATTCACCATTGCCCTATCTCCAGGTAAAACTGAGATGAACTGATCACAGGATAACGCAAACACAGTTTTGATCGCCATCATATCTGCTATCTTCTTCATCACTGCAAATCAAACAAATGCCAATTCAACTAATTTGCAACTTTGAACCTTGAATTGATAAAAAGATTTCAATCTTCATATCAAGAAACCAAAGAAACTGTCACCAAATTCACCAATTCAATGATGATATAGCAATAAAAGACTAACCTAGATTCGAATTCTCGGATCTCAGCAAGTTCTTTGCCCATCAAATCCACCCACTGTACCTTCTTCTTCTCTCTTCTCCCATCATCTTCTGAATCTAAAACCTCCCTCTTGAGACTGCTTTTCAAGATTTCCCCATTACTATGACCTTCTTCTTCTTCTTCTTCTTCCTTTTTTTCCCCTACAGCACAATCTTCCTCTCCAAACTCATTCAACAAACCATCCACATGATCAACATCTTCTTCTTCTTCTTCTTCTACTACTACATGTGCATCATCTTCATTATCATTATGATCATCATCATGATCATCAACAAGAGAAGTCGAAGAAGACAGTTGAGGGGTGTCCTCCAATTTCAAAGAACCTGCTGCGTAGATATGAGGAGAAGGCTTACAGAAACAGATGAAAGAAGGGCACTGGATCTTACACAGAAAAACCCTCATCAAAACATACGTTGGGTCTTTAAAACACCCGATCATCCAAATTCACTTCACCCACTCTTTTTCCCTTTATAAAGTTACAATCTTTTTGTGCCCATTGATGAACCCAGATTGAAAAAGAAAGCCAAAATCTTTGAGAGACAAAAGAGTTTGATTTCTGGGAAAATAAAAAAAAAAACAGCAACAAGGGTTTTCGAAGAAGAGTTAATAACCACAATATATATTATCAATCTTCGATAGAATCCAAAGACCATAAATTAAGCGTTGATCAGATGAGGAAACAGACAAAAGTACAGGGACCACGCATTGCTAATACATACTAATTGGAAAAGAACAGATTCCAATTGAGAACAATCAGTCATGGCCATATAAACAAAAAAATCAATTACTTTTATCTGATTTGTGAGGGGAGGAGACAAAAAAGAATGGCGAAGTTTTTGAGAATTTAAAAGCTTTTGCTTTTTCTCTGAGAAGAAGATAAAGTTAGTCCAGGAATTTGCTTTTTCAGTGCCTCTAAAGGTGAAGTCTTTTTTTTAACTGTTCCCTCGCTTTATCTCATCTTCTATTGGCCTATTGGCTTACCTTTTGTTTGTTCAGATATCATATATTTATTTTGTTATTCTATCCTATCTGTTGATAGTTATTATTTATTAAGATGAATACATATTATTAGTTATAGTTAATTATACTATATATAGTTAAAATATATGTGTGTGGTCATAATTATATTTTAAATTTTCTATTAGAGTATGTATTTTTCTGCAATTTTTCAGAAAAGGTTTATGACTGCGATTCAAAAGTAAAATTTTCTAGTTGTTGATGATGAATAGTTATTATCATTCCTTGATTTTTTTATTTTTTTAAATCTTTACTCAAAAGATAATCTAAATAAATAGGAAAACAATTGACTGAGATTATAGTTAATTTAATATTTAATCAAGTAAATTTTTCATTCCACAACATAATTTATCTTTGTTGGTCAATTACTAACTTAATGATATGATTTTTTCCGTCATTTTTCTTTTATATAACTAACATATGCTTTCAAATTTCAACTCTATGAAACGACCCATTCACTAGTACGAACTATTAAACTACAAATCTTGGTCACAACTCACAAGTCATCTAATTATAAGATTAAACCTATACATTCTATTTAGAAATATATATGTGTGTCTAGAAAACATATAGTATAAGCAATACTCTTGAAATCTTAATATTTAATTGGATCACTCATGGCATTATCTAAATGATTAATGTCAATGGAATCAGTCACACGAAGTTTCCACGTGAAGGAAAGTACTATCAAAAACTAATTATATATATATTGTATAGTTGACAAATCCAGATATGATCTCATTTATTTGTGTGATGATGTATCTATTAGGTCCACGAAATTTCTGCAAATCATTCATACATACACCTAGGTGTGTAAATGCATACAATGCGTGTGACATAGGATGATGCTTCTGAGTTCTGACATATATTTCGATCGAGATCAATCAAACTCAAAAGCCATCCAACTTGTCTTACACATGTGGGAGATTTGCTTAGTATTGTCATTGTGTAGGCATCAATCAGTTATAATTGGTCTGATACATTCCACAAGTAACCTCATCAACATCTAAAGCTAAAACCCAATAACCATTATTATATATCCAACCTTAATTTGTATAATCCATGTTTAAATTTTCTAAACAATAATTGACGTTAGCTTGTCTTTTTCCAACCAAACAATAAAAAGAAGAAGAAGATAATCATATAGTTTACTTAAAGCATTTAATAGAAAGTAATGATTAAAGTTTTTATTGTTTTTAGCTTTGTCCCTAACCTAAACAACAGAAGATCATGTTGTATCGACACGGAATCAATTAGAAAATCAGCAAAAGCAAAAGAGAAGAGAGGGTGAAGCATAGTTAGTTTTTATGTCTGAAATCCAAGATTTAACCGCAACCGGTGATTGCATTTGGAGCATGCATAGACCAAAGCAGATAAAGAAGACTCTCTCCCGTTGATCAGGCTATGCCATAAAAACATGTTCTTGTAGATGTAGTAGGAAGAAGACGGTTTCAAGCGGATGATTTTGAAGTTTCAGCAGTCTCAATAGTTAAATAAGCTTCAGGATCGATCTTCGTCTATATATTGCTATTTGTCCCAAAGAATAGTATCCTATTCTCCTTGCCTAACCACACATTAAAATTAAAATACTTGTGCTTATGATTGATTAGGGTCCTAATTAGACCCAACATATACATGGCTTGATTAATTTTGCATTGAATGGCCTAATATTAAAAGCCAGAGTTTTTGTTTTACTAAGCAGCGTAAAAAAATAGTAAAATTAATGTAAACTTTTGTATAAAACTAATTTTGTTAAGTAGACCGAAACTTGGTAAGAAGAGGAATTTTTTTTCTAAAGCGGTGACGCATAATACGATCGTATCGTGACTTGCCTGTATATATAATATAGAAAAGAGTTTGTTTAAATTTTGAATGTTGGAAAAGAATGATAACGTTGTCCGATCTTCCAAGGGATTTGTTAAGGGAGATACTCTCTAGGGTTCCATTGACATCTTTGAGATCAGTGCGATGTACATGCAAAACGTGGAACGCTTTATCCAAGAGTCATATTTTTGGTAAAGCAGCAGTAGCATCAAGGAGGCAGTTTTTGGGGTTCATAACAATGGATTCTAAGGTTTGTTCCTTGAGATTCGATCTCCAAGGAATCAGCAATGAAGACTTTGTTGATCCATCAATAAAACAAATAACTATACTTAACCAAGTCGAGATATCTAATGTCTTTCACTGTGACGGCTTATTGTTATGCGTCACCAAAGACTACTCGAGGCTTGTGATATGGAACCCTTATTTGGGGCAAACCAGGTGGATACAATCCATATTCATCAGATATAGCATGTATGCTCTCGGATACGACAACAATAACCGTAACCATAAAATCTTGAGGATTTTGGATGATTATTACTACATAGGCAGTAAAAAAATAACCTGGTTTGAAATCTACGATTTTAACTCTAATTCATGGAGAGTTCTTGATGTCTATCCCGACTTGTATATACATCAAAGTTACGTTTCTTTGAAGGGAAATACTTACTTCCATGTTCGTGAGAACATACCAGAGGAAGAAGAGATATCAACAGAGATGGGAAATTATTTACTCTGTTTTGATTTTACATTAGAGATATTTGGAATGCCTCTTCCTCTTCCGTTTCACTCTTATCTTGGAGAGGTTGTGACTCTATCTTGTGTCAGAGAAAAGCAGGTCGCTGTGTTATATCAAAGTCTTGAGTCAATAGAGATTTGGATTACGAATAAGATTGAACCAAATGCGGTGTCCTGGAGCAAGTTTCTGAAAGTGGATATTACACAGCTCAATGTTTTTCCTGATGACTTTGAAGCTGAGAGCTTCTTCATTGACGAGGAGAAGAAAGTCGTTGTGGCTTCTGCTATTAACATATACGGACCGAACAATTGCTGCTTCCAAATAGCTTACATCACTGGAGAAGACGGACACTTCAAATATGTGGACATTGGAGAAGCTCAGAGCCTCGGGACAGTTGACAAAATTAGATGTTATTACCCACCTATGTTCTCTTCTTATGCTCCAAGTTTAGTGCAGTTATAATATACTTTATTTGTTTCTTCTTGCACCATCTCCTTTTGATGGTTAAGAATTTTTGGCTTTTGCATGCATTAGCCTCTTTCAACTGTCCATGTCACTAGTTCAACTGCAAACTAATCATCTTGTTTTAATTGCTTGAATAAAGAATTCTTTTTCAGTTGATCTTGTTACTTGTTCGATGTTTCGTGTGTGTTATCATCTGTCCGACTGTGTCTCAGGCACTCATCAAGGATAAATAAATCCTTTTGAATTCAATATTTATCTTCATCTCTTGTATTGTTTTGTAATCTAGTTACTTTTGTTACACATCCTTCTTCCAACTTTTCTGCTGGAGAAATCACCAAAAAAATAAGATAAAACAAGAACGCTAAAAGCTACAACATGCATTACCACTTTCGAGATACAGTAAGTGTCACTGCTGAACTTTCAGAACAGGAAACGCAATCACGTCTCTTATACTCGCAGAGTTCGTCAACAGCATCACCAGCCTGTCTATTCCAAGCCCCTACGAGAAAAAAATGATACAATAACAGTGAATCGATGTAAGTACTTGCGCATAGAAGTCTGGTCATGTTATAGACTTGAGCGTGCATGTGTTATATGTACCATTCCCGAAGCTGGAGGCATTCCGTATTCCAGGGCAGTGACAAAGTCTTCGTCAAGTGTCACCTCATATGAATCATCATCATTATAATCATCTTTCTTTGCGTTTTGTTCAGAAGCTTCTGGTGTAGCCGCTGCTCTCTTTGCGTTATGTTGCCTTGCTTGCTCTTCCAATCTTGTCCTCTACCATATTTTAAATCAATCACTAATCTTTAATGATCCAGTGTACACAAAGATAACTAAAAAGCAGATCATTTACTATGTCGAATGTTATTCAAGAAGACACATAATTGCAGGAATTTGGAAGACTTTCATTAACCCATTACCTGGTCCACAGGATCAGTCAATTCAGAGAATGCGTTTGCCATTTCACGGCCACAAATGAACAGCTCAAATCTTTCAGTCAAAACTGCATTGCTGTTGCAGATAAAAAAAAAAACACTATTTACACTTGAAAAGGTTTTCATAACAGAAGATGGTGCAGCAACAGAGCCCGGAACAGAGCTCTAGAAACAACTTTACCCGCGATGTGGCTTGGCTAAGGGAGATATTTCAATAGGGTAGTCCAAGACAAATGTGGGCTGCACAAGCTTTGGCTCTACAACAACTTCGAAAACCTGAAAACGTGAATTGATTTCACACATAAATTCACAGATTTGACAGTTAAGTGTCAACTGAACAAGCTTCACCTCATTAAGAAGATGGCCAAGAGAAGAGCAAGCTCCAATTCCAGATTTGTCCTTGTGCTCAAGCACGTCTTGGAGTGCCAGCAGAACTGTGTCTTTGGCATTTCTGAGATCATCCCCTAGCTCACTGAAATCAATTCCTGTTATCTCTTTAACGAGATTATGCATGGTTTCTCTCCTCCAAGGCCGCTCCAGGCAGATCTCTGTTCCCTGCACAGAGCAATCACAACTTAATTTCTCAAAGATTCACAAGTAACATAGAATTCAGATGAGTTTATGTCCAGACAATAACTGTGATGCCAGAGAGAATATTCACCTGATAATCAATTGTTAGCTTCCCCTGAACCGCCATTGTACATTGAGTGACAATTAATTCTGCCATGTCCATCATGCTTTGGTAGTCCGAATACGCTTCATACATCTAAACAAAGCTAAAACTGCTATGGATCAGGGAATCATATAAGATTTTAGAGGCCCAAGAGATGCAGATGATCGAGGAAAAGGCATATCTTGAATTACCTCGATGGTTGTGAATTCAGGATTGTGACGTGTTGAAATGCCTTCGTTTCGAAATATACGACCAATTTCATACACTTTCTCAAACCCTCCAACCTGCAATCAAAAAGTGAATTCTATTTAAACCCTCCATACATATCTCAGGTAGAGGTAAATTTCCAGCCGGAAGTGACAAGTTGATGCAAAAGAAAGTTAAGGATAAAGACAGAAACACCAAGAGATTATGAAAATAGAAGATGTGTCTCACCAGCATTCTCTTTAAGTGAAGCTCAGTTGCAATCCGCAGGTAGAGATCCCTCCCAAGTGAGTTATGATACGTTACAAAAGGTCTCGCTTCCGCTCCACCAGCTGCTCCCTAGTTTTCACAAATTCATGAAACCGACTCCCATGCAAGAATTCAATATTAAGGGGCCATTTGAGAATGAAGGTGGCCACAAACCTGAAGTACTGGAGTTTCAACCTCCAAATATCCAAAAGACTCAACTGTCTTGCGTATCTCGGAAACGATCTACTAAAACAAAACAAAAGAAGAGCATTGTTGATCTGTGAAACAAAAATAACTATGAATATCGCAGAAAGATTTTTTGATAAAAGGTGAGCTAAGCATTTCTTTTAGGCATCATGCACACAATAAAACTGATGGTGGAATGGGAAGTTGAAGATTTGATAACCTACTTTTGCCCTTTTCCGGAACACATCAGCTACTTCAGGATTAGCAATCATATCAACATACCTAGTAATATCATGCAAAGTAAGTGGAACCCAAATAAAACTAACGAGTTTTAAGAATTAGAACCACAGATTCACGTAGACAGACAACAAAGCTCACCGTTGGCGGTAGCGTTTATCAATATCAGTTAGACCATGATATTTGTCTGGCAGTGGAAGGAGAGATTTTGTGAGAATTGAAAAAGAATTCACACATATGGAAAGCTCCCCTGGAAAGTTCAGAGACCAAACAATTAGTAAAACAAAAACAATGCTTCTCTATCGAAAGTAATCATCTTGTTCGAGACTTCGAACTCACCTTTCTCAGTCCTCTTCATTGAGCCACTAGCACCCAAAATATCACCAATATCAATGAATGCCTTCAACTGTTCAAACTGATCATCTGAAAGCCTTTCCTTCTCACAATAGAGCTGAAAAGATAAGAAGATGAGAATAAACGTAAAATGGAAATGTCACAGATAGCAATCAAAGCCATAAAATGAACTAAAAAATGGAAGAAGATGGAAACCTGAATAGTTCCAGAGTCATCTCTCAGAGTCAAGAATGCAAGTTTCCCAAACGCTCTACGAGCAACGACTCTACCAGCTATAGAAACACAATCACTCTCATTGTTTGATTCTTCACCATTAACTAAATGCTTATATATCTCCTGAAGCTGATTTGCACTGTGAGTTTTTTCCCACTTGTAAGCATATGGTTCAAGGCCTTGACCTCTCAACTCTTCAACCTATCACCAAATGGAGAAAACAATAAAACTCAAATTTGAATAAAACTCATATATTTATAAGGGAAACAAATTAAAACCTTTTTAAGGCGAATGGAGCGGATAGCTTCACGATCAGAGGTGGAATTGGAAGATGAAGCGGACCGGCGGTTGCGGCCGGATGGTTTGGAAGTTTCAGCAGTCGTGACATTGGAAGAAGAAGAAGAAGCTGAGGCACATCGAAGCGCCAGTGATGAGTGATAGGATCTTCTTCCGTATAACGCAGTGGCGAGACGCGTAGAAGAAGAAGAAGATAAACGGAGTAATTGCTTTAACGGCGTCGCCGTTAGACTCCATACCTTGAGTGCCTCCATTTCTCTTAATCTCTCTCGACTAATGCTGCTGCTATGGATAGGTTGAAGAAGAATAAAGCTGGATTGGGCTTTGAGTTTTGGATACTAAGCCCAATTACCAACGATTTATACTTTTGGGCTTTAATTCTCTTTTTTTGTTTTTGTTTTTTTTTTCTAGAAGTCGTTTCTGACGTCAGAGAATTGAGAACATTAATAACTTTAGATTGTAACATGGTTTTTAAAGGTATAAAATCTGATTTCTAAAGGATTTAATGTTCAGAATATATTGTAGATTTGTTATGTATAAATTATTTTGGACAGTTTCTATAGATATAAGTTTTTAAATATTGTAATTAAAAAAAACATACACAATTAGAGTGATAAAATATGTAAATTTTAGCTAAATCCTTTTCCTTTTTGTAAAAGTCTTACGTGAATATTTGCTGAGATCCCACATTCAATAGTTCAACTCTCTATAAATTATCCAAAAAAACATGGGAAGCACCAGAAAAGTTTGACATCACAATCTTTTTCATAAGTTGCAAAATTTGAACAAAGTCAACGAGGAAAGCCAAAAGTCAAAAGCCATCGAGTTACGTAAACAGCCGGAGAAGGAAAGGAGAAAATTTGGTTGGCTATGGTGTTCAGCAGCTCGGCGGTGGTGACGGTGGCGGATGTTTCCGTCAACACGTGGCAGCGGATGAGTAGGGTTCCGTCGTCGGAGATGTTGAATACCCAACAGGTTCTAGAGGTGGCTTGTTGCTTCCCTCTTACTCATCTCGTTATTTTTCTGGTGGAGTTTCTGTATTTCCCCCTATCTGATTCTGATTCTGATTCTGATGATGATGATGACGACGACGATGTGCTTGATTATTATCATAATATTTATGGCGATTCTGATGATGATCATCATGGGTCTTGTTCATCATCTACCTTGGATTGTTCATACTATGACCATTACTCGGACTCAGATTAATTAATAGCTGAACTCTGATAGGTATATTATATTGTTCGAATTATTGATCTAAGGTTTAGCTAATTAAGTATATTATTCTAATTATTAAGGTTATCGTCTTTGTTGTTTTTTGGACACTGGAAATTCAATCTTGGATATTCAAGGGGATAACAAAATCAGATATACCAATTATTTAGCAGATCTTTTCTCCCTACATTTCTTCTATTTCTTCCATCGTTGAGCAAACGTAGCTTAAGGTGATGGTTCTTAAGGATGATTTTAATGTTCTGTTATGCAAAAGTACATCTTCATTGTCCAAATTTTCACTTTTCTTTTTATCTTTTTCTTGTTATTTGTGTTTGGAAAATGTATCTACACAGATCAAGACCCTCAATTTTCTGTCAACATTGTTCAGTTTATGTAGCTTTTGGAGATTTTGATTTATATTTTCTTGAATCGGTTGCATATCGAAAGACACCAAGAAGAAAAGCAAGAATTAATCTTCGAGCAACTGCATCTTGTCCAAGAGACTTGGTGAATCTGTTTTTGTTTTCTTACGCTAAGACAAAGATCTGTCTCTCCTGTTACTTGAAAGATGAATCTGCTGATTTTTAAGTTGTGATCAATGGGTTTAGGGCTTACATCTCCCTGTCTCTGTTCAAAACTCCTTTAGAATTGGATCTCAATTCAATTGGTTCAGATGTATGGGCCGGGCTTTACTAGTCCAAAACTGTGACTTTTTGGAGGTGCCATGTTTATTTTCTTAATTGATATATAAATTCATCATTTTTTTTTTTTCATTTAGTCTGGACGTGTACTGATGTTGCTATAATTGCATTGCATGACATTTTCCGAGAAATATTGGAACAAGTCAAAATTGGATTCAAGGCCTCTCGATATAATGATTCAACTAAAAGAGAATATAGTCAAAAAAAGTCACATGCTCAATGTATTCCCTCGAAGACAGTATGCACACATCCATTCCCACGATCATGTCAAATATACATTTGTACGATGCCTATATGTTACATGTATATGATTATTTATACAGCCATTGATCTACGTATTATGATAGTGACGATACGACGATGATATGAATCATTTTCTACTCCCGCAACCGTCTATCGAATTAACCAGTGCTAGTTCAATAGTTAACATTTGATTTTGGAGTTGAGGATCAAGATTCAAATTTATAGCTGTTTTCTAATTATAATTGATTATTGTAAACGTTTTAAATAACGAAAATATTCACTTTCTACAAACCCCGATGATTAATCTCGAGGATTATTCAACGGGAAAAAAAATCCATCCATCGAATTTGTGCGTCGTTCGCTATTATGGTATTATCATATCATCATAAGTATGTACGTGAATAAAGATACTTTGAATTCTTTTAAGAGATTCGCATTATGAACCCAATAATGGAGTTTTATTAAACAAAAAAATAACAAAGATGGATACGATAAGAAAAGCCTGTGGCTCCACCACCTTTTGTTTAGTCATAACATCATATCACCATTACCATACTCACTTTTCCCCCATACATATAAATCTATCTCTTCCCTAAAATCAAATCTTTTACTTGCTTTTCTCCCTCCTTTCATCATACCCTATCACAACGTTGTGTTGTGCCTTGTATTGCAATTATAAGCTTTGGTGATAGTCTTTCGCTTTATCGAAATTCCGGAGTAAAGTCTTAACCCGTGGGGATTAATGGTCAATGGTCAAATCTAAATAATTCATGTAAAAACATATCCGTGGCTACATTTATT
Source organism: Cardamine occulta (assembly GCA_028015245.1). Classification (NCBI taxonomy): domain Eukaryota; kingdom Viridiplantae; phylum Streptophyta; class Magnoliopsida; order Brassicales; family Brassicaceae; genus Cardamine; species Cardamine occulta. The sequence continues at coordinate 10,184,967 of CM051373.1, read as the reverse complement.
GTTCTAACTTCTAACTATATGCGAAAATAAATAATCTAGTGCATACCAAATCAAACACAAAGTTATTTACGAGGGTTCGTTTTTTCGGCTTACACCCCCAATACCATATTTGAAAACGAATTCACTAGAAACAAAAAAAAGTAGCTACACCATTACAAACGGATAAATCAATCCTTAATTTCATGATTTAACATTTAATCCTACTATACATATGTTTTATAGGCAGTCTATTTTTGAACTAAAAACCCCGATCTAAATGTAGACTTCAACCATGTGAAAGCCCTATTACGTCCGGCGCGGATTTTTATCAAGCTTTGATGTGAAAAAATACCAGAAAAGCATGTGTTTCTTACATTGAATCTTATGGCACATGAGTCTTCAAGTCGTCGAATCTTCCTTTTATAATTAAGAGAACTAAACTTAATTGCAGCTAGGGTATTATCGTGATATATATCCAAAATCTCCAAGTATTATTCAAAGGAGACTTCCAGAACTAATAGGAAACGATATCATCACAATATTCCCGTTTTCTCTTAATTTCCAAAACTCTTATTTGTCAATATATCTTCTTCAAGACATGACAACGTGATTCAAAAATGCAGATTCCAGTAGTCCTAATTGTGTTATAATAATTCACATTTAATATGTGAGGTTTAGAGTTTGATCTAACCGGATTTACCATATACAGCCGTTAAGTTAATTAAACGAGATGTTAATGCACCATGTGATGTAATTAATTGCATATATAATGTATGCGGTGCGCCGGTGCTTTAGATGTATATTTAGCTATTTACACGTGTTTTGTAACTACGTGACCTTGCAATGCTGTTAATCAATGACGTTGCTATCTAGTTTCTCTACGTTATACACACGTCAGAAGACTATTTAAGAACTGAGAAAGAGATGTTTTGGAAGGCCTTCTAATGGAGCTTGTCTATAGATCCGATGGGTTTAGTTTTTGTTCATTATTTTGTCTCTTATACTAGTAAACTGTATTGATTAAAGTTTAATGCCAGTTTTCTTTGTTTTTTTAAAAAAAACCAAGCATAGTTGTGTTATAAAAGCGAATGGACAAAAGGACCAATAAGTCTCCACAATCATTTATGATTTACCCTAAAGAGAGATAATAAATAGTCCGGTTTCTTGAAGACAATTTGTATATGGTTCCAAGTTCCAACTAATTTCACATTGGATTCTACAATTTTAAGACAGTTAGCTTAAACTTCCATTTCCCATTTCACCCCACTCTTTGTGTTTTGTGATTGCGTTGTTGTTCTTGTTTAGTGGCATTAACACTTACACGTGTGTACGCTGAATGATGCAACTTCTCGCGCGTGTGAGCTTTGTCTTCACTGATTATACATTACGTGCGATGCTACTAGTACTAGTAGTTACTAGCTGTCACATCTTCAAAGCGTGGCCGTGCCCATGGCTGACGTGGATTTAACGACGTTAGTTGAGATTTTAACGCCGTGTTTTCTCACCGTTTACGTTAATTAATAAAAAAAGGGAATGGGTGTGGGCCATGGGAGCTAGAAAGTGAAAAAGAGAGAGCTTCCACTTTCTCACAAAGCAGGGGAAGAGAGAGGGGAGAGAGTTTGGGAAAAAAAGTTTGGATTTTGAGATGTGTGGTTGGATTTTTGCGAGAAGGTAGAACCAGACCCACCTTCAAACTTGTCCCCACGAACAACATTATCATTGTTTTGTTTGAACTTCTTCTCGTTAGGGTTCTTTTTTTCATTGGCTCTGAGATACTCTTATAGCTTAGGCCTTAGTGTGAGTGTGTGACCAAACAACGAAAGCCAAGTTCTTTTGTTACTGGGTGTGTTTCTTTTGCTGGTTTACTGCGACTATGGGAGCTATGCGTTTTAGCTCACTGAAGTTAATTAGAGGTTTCTTAGTGTGTTTATGGCTGTGGGGGATGCTCTCGCTATCCTGCGCAGTTAGGTATGGTGCTTCAAGGCAGAAGTTTGAGGTGAAGAAGCACTTGAATAGGCTGAACAAACCAGCTGTTAAGAGCATTCAGGTTCATAATCTCTCTCTCTTCTTTACTACTATGTGTTTTCTCTGCTTTGAGGTCGATGGCAAAATGATAGAATCTCATGATTCCTGCTTTCTCTCTCCTACTACATGATGATTTTACCTACTTTTTCTATGATAATTGGCACAACAATGAAGGATTCGTTACTGTTCATTAGTTAATGGTCCTGAAGTTTTTTTCCCTTATAATTTAGTCGAATTTTACTGTGAAATAGTGGGTTTTTATGTTTGATGGAAGTTACAATTTTGTCTTGTTTGTTGTTAAACAGAGTCCAGATGGGGATATAATTGATTGTGTTCCTATCTCAAAGCAGCCAGCTTTCGACCACCCTTTCCTCAAAGACCATAAGATTCAGGTCCAGAGACTAAAAAAAACTAATGATTATAACTTTCTTGAGATGTTTTTGGATAATTCTGATTTTTGGTTACTTGATGTTTTCAGATGAGGCCTAGTTACCACCCTGAAGGGCTCTTTGATGACAATAAGGTATCTGCAAAGCCAAAGGAGAAAGAAGCTCATATCCCTCAGTTGTGGCACCGTTATGGCAAATGTTCTCAAGGAACCATTCCTATGAGGAGGACTAAAGAGGATGATGTGTTGAGAGCAAGTTCTGTTAAGAGATACGGCAAGAAGAAGCATAGAACTGTTCCTATTCCTAAATCTGCGGAACCTGACCTCATCAACCAAAATGGCCATCAGGTGAGGGAAATCAGAAATGCTTCCTTTCTTCAACACTTTTGTAGTAGCTTTGTTTGGTCTGAGGCATTTTGTTCTAGCTAAGTATTGGTTTCTAAATTTCTTGAATGAGATTAGCATGCCATAGCTTATGTGGAAGGAGATCAGTACTACGGAGCTAAGGCGACTTTAAATGTGTGGGAGCCAAAGATACAACACACAAATGAGTTCAGTTTGTCGCAGATATGGCTTTTAGGTGGTTCCTTTGGACAAGATCTTAACAGCATTGAAGCTGGTTGGCAGGTAAGACATGTTTCTCCTTGGATATGCAAAGATGACTTGTGCAATTTGTTGCGTGTTTTGATTTGTGGTGCTTACGACAGGTGAGCCCGGATCTGTATGGAGACAATAACACAAGACTCTTCACTTACTGGACTGTAAGATTTCAAAACTCCCACTGAATTGAATATTTGTGGTGTGTGTATAATATACCGTTATTTTCTTATGTTGCTCAATCGTTCTTCCTGCAGAGTGATGCCTACCAAGCTACTGGTTGCTACAATCTTCTTTGCTCAGGTTTTATTCAAATCAACAGTGACATAGCAATGGGTGCAAGCATCTCACCTGTCTCTGGATATCGTAATTCGCAGTACGATATCAGTATCCTAATCTGGAAGGTATTTATGCCACCACTGTAATCTTTTGTTCACTAAATAAAATCTGAAACCTTGAGGCTGAATGTGTTATTATGTTTAACATGTCACAGGATCCAAAGGAGGGACATTGGTGGATGCAGTTTGGGAATGGGTATGTTTTAGGGTATTGGCCATCATTTCTATTCTCCTACCTAACCGAGAGTGCATCGATGATCGAATGGGGAGGAGAAGTAGTGAACTCACAGTCAGATGGCCACCACACTTGGACACAGATGGGAAGTGGTCATTTCCCAGAAGAAGGTTTTAGCAAAGCAAGTTACTTTCGGAACATACAAGTCGTTGATGGATCTAACAACCTCAAAGCACCGAAAAGACTTGGGACATTCACTGAGAAATCTAACTGTTATGATGTTCAAACCGGAAACAATGATGATTGGGGACATTTCTTCTACTACGGTGGTCCCGGCAAGAACAAGAACTGCCCATAACCTAGGGATATGTGTAGTGTTACTAGGCTTGAATCTATCTTACTCGTCATTTTCACTCTTGTGAATTTCCTCCTCCTTGGGTAGTATTAGGCTGTAGTAAAAAAAAATAACTGGTGATATGTCTGTATACGCTCTCTAGGTGATGGGAAGTTTTGAGGATTGTCTTGTTTAAAACTTTATGATAAGGTGTTTGTTTGTAGTAAGTACTCTCCATGTAAGTAGATGGGGGAAATGTAGGTGTGGCTTAAGTTTTTTAAAAGCTCAAAGAAACTTTAGCCTCTTAGTATAATTTTACTTTGTGTCCTTTGTAATATCTCATTGTAATGCTTTTTAATGCTTAGCGTTGCTTCCAATCATCCTGATCTCTTGGCATTGAAAGATAAAAGTGTCATTGAAGAATTGAGTTAAACAACGAGTTGATTTTCCATTTTGTAAAGCTTTAATCTTTCTTCAACTTCGTCACATAGCACCTTACACAGCCAACAAACAAATTGTGAATTCAATTTCAGAGACAGGAGACATTGCTCAAGAAATAAAAACAAGGAAAGAAATATCACTTGGACTTTAAAAGTTAGTTGTTTCATTATATGATTGTAGAATTACCATCTGTATACAACAACACAGTCGTCTGATTTCTATATACGTTATAGAAAACATTAACAATCGTAACTCATTAAGTTTGAGTCACTTAGCCTCCACAATAACAGAATCCCTCTGCAAGTAGCAGTCTCTAACTTACACCCTGAGGGTTAATGGGTGGTTGAGGAAATGTGCCCAAATCATGTGGGCTAAAAATTATTTATACATGGGCTTACAAAACACAATGTTATTCTCCAAAATGCAGCCTCTTAAAAGTCTTGCTTCATTTTTTTTGTAAATGTCGACAGACAATTTGCAATCAGTATTAAATGTATTTTTAATATTTTCACAAATACCGAAGAACAAATATATCAACATTGCGTTAATTATTTATGATGATATCGTTGTTGTATCATTATCTGAATTCAAATATGCATGATGTATATGTTGTCAGGAAAAAATATATCTCTAACTATGTTACTGGTTTCATGACCAAAATATAACTTCAAAGTAAGGCTACAAATTAAATAGTAAATTTGGGATCACGTAGTTTTTTTCCAGCCAAATTGATCTGGAATTAGATAACCTTACAGCAAATTATATCCAAACAAGTGTATGTTATGATCTATTCTATTATTTTTTTCACATATAGAAATCTTTGGTAATACAAAAATGTATGAACATAGTTACGTTCGCCAAAACGCTAACGGTAGCATACTAGTTTTTTTTTTTTTGGGGCCAAGATCACTTCTCATAATGTAAAAGGAACAAAATAATGAAAATAGATAGTTGGAAAAGCAATTAAATTCAAATCCACCAACGTTCCATTTCAAAGTAAAAGAAAAGTGAACGAAAGATTTTGTTGGATAAGCTTCAATAGCTTAAAACTCAAGATATCTCTAACAAGTTGGTTAAGATAAGATAGGTTTAAAAGGAAATTATCTCTTTGTATTAAGAATAGGAAAAAGAAGTTTTCTATTAGTAATAGGAATAGGTTTAGAAAAGGAAGTGCTAACATCCCTATAAATATCAAAGTCGAGTTGTGACTTTGATATCATCAATCATAAGAGCTTTGAGAGTTTAGTTTTGAGTTATTTTCGAAACATAATAAAGAGATTTATTCTTTATACAAAGCTAAGAAGTGTTTGAGAAACTTTATTTGGTATCAGAGCAAACCATGTTGTTGATCCGAGACAAGGGAGAGACGATGACAAAAGTATTCCCGGGCCATGGGAGATACGGAAAATACAACAAGGACGAAGAACCTTGTTCCATCGGCGGTGATATTTCCGATGTTAAACTCATTGAACTACACGGTGTGGTCAATGAGGATGAAATTTCTATTGCAAATCAACAAAGTGTGGGAAACAATCGATCCTGCTTCGATTGATTCCAACAAGAATGATGTTGCAACTGGATTGCTTTTCCAATCAATCTCAGAGTCACTTATCTTGCAAGTAGGCGAGCAAACTTCTCCTAAAGGAATTGGGAAACCATCAAAACTCATAAGCTTGGAGCAGAACGTATTGAGGAAGCAAGGTTACAAACCCTAATGTCTGAATTTAAGAGAATCAAGATGAAAGATTCAGACACAATAGATGACTTTGCGGGAAAGTTATCGGAGCTAGCGTCAAAATCCGCAGCACTCGGACAATCGATGAAGGAACCAACGCTCGTCAAGAAATTCCTAAATAGCTTGCCATGCAGCAAGTATATCCACATCGTAGCCTCTCTCGAACAAGTATTAGATCTAAACACAACTGGATTTGAAGATATAGTAGGAAGACTCAAGGCCTATGAAGAACGGATTCTCGATGAGGAAAATCACGAAGAGACACAAGGTAAGCTAATGTTTGCAAATTCAGAAAGACAAAATACACAATGGAGAGGACATGGAAGAGGATACAGAGAACGGGGCAGAGGTAGATCAAACTACTCATATGAGAGATCAATGGATCAAAACTCGGAAGCAAGGGAAAAGAGAGATTTAACAAAAGTAGTTTGTTATCGATGTGACAAGCTCGGTCACTTCGCCTCTAAATGCCCTGAAAGATTGAAGAAACTTCAGGAAACAAATCTGGTCGAGACAGAAGATGCCGTAGAAGACGAAGCTCTTTACATGCACGATGTCGTATTCTTAAATGAAGATAAAATCATACCAAATAACTACAAAGGAGAAGAAGGAATTTGATATTTAGATAACGGGGCAAGTAATCACATGACGGGAAACAGAACATATTTTTTAGAACTTAATGAGAAAATCAAAGGAAAAGTGAAGTTTGGTGATGGATCATATGTCGAAATAGAAGAGAAAGGGTCAATCTTATTTCAAGAAAAAAAGATGATCAAATACTTGTCTATGATATCTATTACATCCCTGATCTCAAGAGCAATATTTTGAGCTTAGGACAAGCTACGGAAGCTGGGTGTGATGTTCGAATGAAACAAGATTATCTAATAGTCCATGATCCGAGTGAAAGATTGTTGGTAAAAGCCATTCGATCACCAAACAGACTCTACAAAATCAGCCTAAAAATCGGAAAACCGATATGTCTACACGCAAAGATCGAGGATAATACTTGGAGATGGCATGTGAGATTAGGGCACATAAGCTTCAAAACGATCAAAGCCATGTCTCATCAGGAGATGGTCCACGGCCTGCTAGAAATAAGAGAAGTAAAGGTAATTGGTCTTAAGTGGAAATTCAAAATCAAGAAAAATGTGTATGGTACTATAAACAAGTACAAGGCGAGGCTTGTATCTAAAGGATATGTACAAGAATCCAGCATAGATTGTGATGAAGTTTTTGCACCGGTTGAACTCTCATCATGCGAAGCCGAGTTCATGGCAGTAACGGAGGCAGCAAAACAAGCGATTTGGCTTCAAGATATTCTAAGTGAGATCACGGGATGGAAGACCAAGCAAGTATGCATCAAGATTGACAACAAGTCTGCAATTGCACTAACTAAAAACCCCGTGTTTCATGGCCGAAGCAAGCACATCCATAAGAGGTATCATTTCATACGAGAGTGTGTCGAAGATGATCAACTTGAAGTCAAGCATGTATCTGGAGAAGACCAATGCACGGATATACTAACAAAACCCTAGCAAGAATCAAGTTTAGTGAGATAAGAAACTTGATAGGAGTTCAAGACATGTCGAAGACTAACTTGAAGCTTAAAGGGGTGAATGTTGGATAAGGTTCAATAGCTTAAAGCCCAAGACATCTCTAACAAGTTGGTTAGGATAAGATAGGCTTAAAAGAAAATTATCTCTTTGTATTAAGAATAGGAAAAAGAAGTTTTCTATTAGCAATAGGAATAGGTTTAGCAAAGGAGGTGCTAACATCCCTTAAATATCAAAGTTGAGTTATGACTTTGATATCATCAATCATAAGAGCTTTGAAAGTTTAGTTTTGAGTTATTTTCTAAATCTAATAAAGAGAGTTATTTTTTATACAAAGATAAGAAATTTTTGAGAAACTTTAACATTGTTAAACTTTATAATCATCATGCACTAGTCACTAAAGTTTTTATATTTGTAGTTAAAAAAAAAAAAAAAAGGAAAGAGATGCCTAAACAGATTTTCTTGTGAAATTTTAAGTAAACAAATATTTCGAGGTCACTTATTTTATTCAAACAAATTATGAAATCTATATAGATATAATTGAAGCAAAATGAAAAAAGAACGACTCATTTTGTTTTGGAAGTACCGGGAAAGAAACAACAATTTAGTTTCATTGGTTGGGGCCACATTGTAGTGAAACCTCATGCTTATAATAATGCATTTTTGGCATTCATTATTCAAGCTTTCCGGCTAAGTTTCTTTACTGTATAATGAAAACAAATATATAAGCCGTTTCAACATTAAATACTAATGATTTTAAACAAACAAATGGCCGACATATAACATAGAAGAAATTAAAACAGGTGTGAAAAAAGGATATTGGGAAAGGAGGTGGTTGGTCATTTTCATAGTTTGGTATGATATGAAATTATGAACGTTGGGGAAGAAAGCATTATCATTAATTTCAACAAAACCCTAAAAGGCTAAAACGGCTAATTGATCCTTTAGTTACGCAATCACCTTTATAATTCTATCAGAAATAACAAAATTCACAAGGAAAAAGCAAAAGCAACAAAATATAACTAAAAGTCCATTCCTTGAATTCTTGAATTTCATCTCAATCTAGGTATTGAGTGTTCATAAGCTATGTTTAGATTCACAAATCATGAGTCAACACAAGGATACACAATCTTAATTAGAACTTGTTTTGTTTCCATAAAAAACTATTTTTCAAACGTGGAGGTCATACATATATCATAATCTAAAGCTCGATGCAAATACAATGTATAAGAAAGTTTATAGAAATATAATAAATAATACATAATGGAACACGCATTACATATTACTTTCAACGTAGACTTTACCATCTGTATTTTTAACCATATTAGAAGAAGATCGAATTTGAATCTAGAATGTCAAAGACATCTTGGCTACTTACATTTAAAGTATATCCAAAGCAATATTTTGGCATGGTCTAATCTACCGTATGAACTAGAACAATATATGTGTTACTGTAATAACAAAAATAAAGAATAGAATAAGAAAATTTAGCAATGAATGAGTGGTAAGGTTGTAAAGAAGGAACAGAGTGGTTGAGAAAGACAACAATGTAGTTTGGGCCAAGAGACAGCCTATCTCTGCCAGCTATTTAAACTATTTGGACAACCTGTTTTGTTTCTTTCTTATTCAAGAATAATATCCAATTTCCCACTCAAATTTACATATCAAATAACCATTTTCAAAAATTATTATCATCCTAAGTGATTTTTTAGTAAGATAGTTAAATCATCGGAAACTACGTACTCGGCCTGATGTAAATTCTAGTCTCTGCAAATATATACAATTCGACAAATAGAACAAAAATATTAACGTAGATGCAAAAACAAAAAACAATAGAAACACAATTTTTTTTGGTATAGTCGTATCTATAGTCTCTTTAACACCAATTGAAATTCTATTAATTCCGTGATTAATGGATTTCAAAAGTACTTTGTTTTAAGACATCCATTAAGATACACATCATTTCGTTAGAAGAAATGTCTTTCTTTTTTTCAGATGCCTTTTCCTTTACTAAAAAGTTAAATAAAATATTAATGAAAATACTCTACAAAGACGTCTCTAAAACAGCATTCCCAAAATTGGCTTATAAATACCCTTTCAAAACCACAAGGACACAACTCAGAAATCACACCAAGAGAAGAAAATAAAACCTCATAACATATTCTATTGACTAAATTTCTTCTAAGTGCAAAAGAGGAGAAATGGAGTCAATGAAGATGAAGCTTATGGTGGTGTTGATGGTGGCTATTGTGGCCTTCTCAGCCATAGGAAAGGCGGCGGCGCAGACGGGAGAGGCGCCGGCTCCAAGTCCTACTTCTGATGCAGCTATGTTCGTCCCGGCATTGTTTGCATCTGTTGTTGCTTTGGCATCTGGGTTTCTCTTCTAAACCAATCTCTACATTTCATAGACTTGTAGGGTTCTTCTATTGTTTTGCCTTTTTACTTGGATTTATTTTATCGCACGAGCCTTTTGTTATTGTTTCTAATATCTGGACTACTATATATATATATATAATATTATATTAATTTAAACCTTCGGGTTTTAATGTAATTGCATGAGTGCTTGTGTGCGCATATATGTTTCATAACTAATACTATATATGTTTATGGATTCATTTAAACATCACATGCAACTGCAAAATATCGAAGTCCACACAGTTGATCGAAGTAAACCTCACATCCGCGAATGGTATGATCAATGATCCGATGAGCTGTGAAATTTTCTCAAATAATTCTAGTGTAACTACTTAAGTTTTCGCACAGAATAGAAGTAAAAACGTGTGCACAACAATTAAGCTCCAAAATGAGGCAAGAAGGAGAGGACTCTGTTTTTTTTTTGGGATAAAATCTTGAAGGAGAGGAGAGGACTCTGTTGCAACCTTAATTGCATCAAACATGCATTTAAACTCAAAAGTGAAAATCAAATATATTTAGCATTCGATCGATTTTACATTGTAAAAGCTAAATATATATTTAGGAAAACAACCATAGAAACTAACTCATAGGCAATACTGATTGATATAGTTAGGAGAAAGTGTCAAGGCCTATCAGGTTAACTTTACACTGGCTAATTAAGTTGCAAACCAATCAACACAAAACCCCCATTAATCAGTTAAGTAATAAAATAAACAAAAGGTCTATAAATGGAGTATGGGATGGTATCAGACAAGAACATGTTAAGCCATGTGAGATGCATAGAAGCAAAGTGGTCAGCAGCAAAAACGGGACCAGCTTTTTTTTTTAACCAAGTGGTCGTGATCTAGTGGTGTTAGTAGAGAAAGAATTGCCTTGTTGGTTTAGATTATAGATCGATTTCTTTCAAGCGCGAAATTATCTAAATCATTCTCATTTAGCCAGTCGAAGGGTGTCATGCTTTAAACCCATTAAAAATCTGGTAAGTACACTACTCGATGGTTACATTTATCTTCGGGAATTAGTCGGGTATTAAAAGTTCAGATCATCCACTGTTATCAAAAAAAGAAAAAAACCTTAGCTTTTTTTTTTTAAATCTATCTTTGAGGAGGTCACAAAAGCTTTTTGTAAGTGGCCGCCACATTTTTTTTTCTTCCCTCGTTCTTTCCAGAAAGTTCTCTATACTCATTATTCATGAACATGAAGAAGAACAAAAAAAAACTTTCTCCATATATCTTTACGGCCTGTGAATCAAAAGAATAAATGGATGATGATACACATTACACAGTCTTGGTGGAAAACAGTAAGCCAACGCTAAAGATGAATTAAACTTTTATTTTGATTGCCTTTATATATAATATAACTCAACACATACTTAAGTTATTCAGAGCATCTCTAGCCTCTAGGTCTCAATTAGGTCTCAAAGAGCATGTAACAATATCTTTATTTTTAGATTAAACAAAAAGTAGTATTTTGCGTTTACATTTGTATTTACATATTAATTTCGACTAAATTTTTATCAAACAAACGTTGTACATATGTTTGTTTCTCAAAATTTAACGAACTTAACAAAAAATATATATAGTTACAGAATTAAGCAATCCATTTTTGTTATATAATTCGTGATGCATATTAGAGGCCAGAATTTTGAAGTAGGTCATTGGGCAAGCCCATGTTTCAATATTAGCCCAGAAAAGAAATCCACCCACAAGCTTTCCCTAAATCTTTTGCTATCTTATTTGTTTCTCCACACAATAATGGGCTAAAATAAAAAGGCCAAAGGCCCATAACATCGAGTGAGACCTAAACGCGAGACCTATAAATAAGGCGTTCCCTCTACAAGCCCTAATTGAGAGCTGCCATTTCTTCTTCCTTGTATTCAATAGACTTTTTGATTGATTTTTTGTCGATGTTGTTTTGGCAAAATCGAGGCAAGAAGGTGCAGTGATGATGGGTTTATAAATCTCGTTAATCTGAAATTCTTAATGAAGAGACATACTTCCCAACCATTCATTATATATCTGAGCACCTTTGTCTTTATTTTATATTCTGAGTGTTGAGCATTCACCATTCTTGAAATACTTTTTGATTGAATCTTGTGTTTTGAAAATCGCACATAGTTCTTCTTCGAAGCTTTAGATTCGCTCTAAGCGTGGTTTCGAGGATTTTATTTGTGCGTAAACTAAAGGAAGATCCTATCTGCTTGAGTAATCTCTGTTATGTGTTAACTATAGTGATATGCTCCAATGTTATAGGATCACATTTACTTGCCAATAAAATTTACTCTGATCAATGTATATATTTATTTATATAGAGAAAGACGTGTACTGGTTTCTTGAAGAAATTTTAAATGAACGAGATTGCTGGAGGTGGGTTTCCTAAACCCTCCCTACAAATTAGTTCGGTCCATTAATCAACCAAGTCCATTTATGACAAGCCTAAGAAGCCAACCGCTCTGGTCACGTGTCAGTTCGGACGTCAGGTTCAAGACAACAACCGTCTAAGTTTTTATTATAAGTAAATCCATCTCATTTATTGTAATGAGATCGGAAAAATCAAAGAAAAAGAATACATATATACATTTTCCAAAAAACTATCTTTTTACCGCATTCAAATTCTACATCTAAAAACCCGACCTGATTACTAAGCCGAATTCTACGAGTTAACACCGAACTCTATCTCTTCGAGCTAATACCGAGCTGATTACTGTTCCGAACTCTATTCTACTCAATGAAAATCGACCTATCTCATAAATAAACTTCTTGTGATTTTATCCTTCAACAGAAATTACATTGAATTATATGCAAGGCTTTGACCGAGAAGATACGAATGAACTGCAATGGGACTTACGACTTTGAAAACAATACTCAATTTCTAAGTAAACGAACTAGTAGACACAAATTCCGATACTTATACAACACAAAAGTAAGGGAATGGAACTAATGATGAATGGCGGATGAAATTGGTGTGTTTGAATATGATACCATGACCAAAGAAATAGACTATTATTTAGTTTCTATGAGATCACGAGTCACAACAGCACAGAAAAATATCAAATCTAAGAAAACTTTCAAGTGAATATATATATTACATAACCTGAAGTGTTGGCATCGCTCTAGGGACTAAAAACACAAGAGAGCCACACAACCAAACAATTACAACAAATCTTTTGATGTTTGAATCTCCAGCAGAAAAGAGGATGAAGAAGAGATACTACTCTTTCTTCTTGGAAAAATGGGAGTAAATGTACAGTCCCAACGGAGAAATTTTGGTTTTAGACTCACAATACGGTGTTAATGTGCAGTGCTTTGAGGAGAGATGTTGCCATTTGCTTCACCAGAACTTGGCCTCCTGACCGTTGTCCATCGCGTCGTTCTTCTATTAGATTCTGCAGCTTTTGGGGGAGGTCGTTCTCTACTATCAGCTGTTTTGGCCGTGGATGATGCTCGTAAACAGCCTGTTGTTGTTTCAATGATCCACAAAACCAAACACTCAACACCAAGAGAAAACTTACTGGATAATATATTAATATAGCTATCGAATGATTTCATTACCTTGATGAGTTTCAGGAGGTTAAGTCGAGCAATCGCATCTTGGTGATCTAGCCTTGATATGAGCAATGGAGTCAATCCATTTACAGCTAATGTCTTATTGATCCGATATGATTTCCTGGATTCAAAATTACAAGGATTTAGACTTAAGAAGAGGCAGCTTCACTTGTAGTTTCTAAACATTTTACAAGGATTATCAGAACATTTTAGATAATCTGTTAAAAAGGGTAGAGATACATACGTGATTATCTTCAAGAATGGCTCCAATATGTGCACAAAGTGTCTCTCTGGGCAGCTCTGGAAGAAGTCAACTAATTTCTGTATTGCATCTTGCTTGAGCAACGCCTGCTCCACCTTGCGGTTGTCATTGTCTTGCGCCAAGCAAACAGCTATTGAATCTAAGGCTATCACAGACCAATATTCATCATCCAGTAATCTCAGATAAACATCCAGACCGCCGTGGGCCCTTAACTGCTCTCTTGAATTCCGAGACGCATGAGCCATGTCACATAGTAGTGGCAATGCATATTGTTTCAGAGGAGAATCCGACATGATGAAAAGCATCAGGTGAGGAATGATTCCGTTTTCAGCTGCTTGCTCTTGCCTCCTCTTGTTTATCTTGCACAGGTTGAATAGTGCACTAAGTACCTACAAAAAATTGAAGTTTACAACTCGAGATTTCAATCTTTCAAATAGCATACTGGACAACAAGTTCTAACCAACAAGCGAAAGCTATCTCTATGCAAGTCAAGAAGGTACCTCATGATGGATCTGATAAACAAGATGCCCATCCTTAAGCTCAAGGTTGGGGATCAAATGCTTAATTGCATCTGCACGCTGAAGATTCTCCAAGCAATTTGGATCAGTGGATAAATGATTGGTGCACTCCAGTATCTGGACAAAGGAAAGACATTGTAAGCATGCGACATGAAGATCTTCTAAACTACACATTCAAGCTCAGCCGATAGAAAAGAAAACAGAAATATTATAGGAAAGCACTTTCAGAGAAAAGAAAATGAAACTTCATAGTATTTTCAAGTACCTTTAACAGAATAGGAGGTTCTACACGGTTGAACATCTGGAAAAGACGACTGAGTAAGCTTGGGCTGCACATGTATGACTTTACTGTCGTATCAGCCCGAGCAAATTCAAGAAGCAGATCAGCCACTTTCTCCAAGTATTCCCTTGCGACATCTGCACTTAGCGTAGAGACCATATGGGCAAGTAAACCAGATGATGTGGCACTTCCAGGTCTAGCATTTAGAACACCCGAACCTGACAGTACTCCAGAGGCTGTCTGAGATGCAATCCCAGACGTTGAAGCAACTCCTTCAATAGCCAGAACCTTCTTTGTCATTGTTTTACTGGGATATCTAGGCGTAGAATCAAGATTTCCATTTTCCTTTCCACGTCCAGAGACCTCTGAAGAAACAATGTAATAATAAGGCACACAAAAAAAAATCATATACGTACCTAAGATATCAACAGTCTTGCCAAATATTAAACTTTGAAACTTACCTGCAAATTCAGCCATCAGAAAATCTAAGTCTCCGTTGGTTTTCTTTTCATTTGATCCATGCAAAAGAGGAAGTCTACTTTCATGTCTCTCTATGCCAGTTATGTGCTTAACATAATCCAGTTGGCCAGAAAAATGTCTTGAAGGGGGTTCTTTCTCCAATAAGCTAAGTAAAGGTCGGACTTGTTCTGTCTGAGTAACAGGAAAACCATTAGAGGCACCCTCCGCCAGCTTCTGAAGCTTATCTGTCGATGTCCTATTGGCGGAGAGAGATATTCGGTGCTGTTGTCTAACATCTTCTGTGCCGGACGTTGAGGCATCTGGTGCAGCACTGCTTAATCTAGGCCTATCACCATCTGGGTGCAAGGCATCGGGTTGATGGACATCTGATCTTTGGGAATTTGAAGTTGAAGCATGAAAAGGCTCTTCACCACTCCCATGCCTTGTTTTTAATACATCAGGCTGATCAATCACACCGAGTGAAGTCTCAGGCTGACTAAAAATAGGATTGCTAGGGTCAAGCTGACCAGAGCGTGCTCGTGGAGCTTGACCATCCACAATCAGAGCTCCCCCTGATATGGAGGCCAGTCGGGTTGCTTCATTCAAGCTATAAAGAGTGTTGATTAGCCTTAGAAGAATTCCATTCTTTGCAGCTATACGGCAGAAATCATTTCTCGGGGTGGATCTTTTGAGTTTGAATACCTGCCACATCCCGTCAATAGCCAAGTGAACCATCTCCCTGGACAGAAAAGCTCAAATCAGTAGAATTTAGTAGCACATAGAGCGAAAAGGACCAGAATTGATTAAAGAGAGAAGAACTAAATCAAGAAAATGGTCAGCTACTGAAAATGTTTCCGCTGTTTTCAATTGAACAAACACACAGCACACAAATTATCCAGGATAACAGTTCATATACAAAATCAGATACAGCTGGGACTTGTAATAAACCAAAGCAACACAGAATGGGGAAAATTTCCAAGTCCTTGTAATGAAATAATTGATAGATCTCACATTAACTTCTGCACTACATATGTTGATAGTAGTCTAGACACCCACCTGTATTTCGCATAATCTGCTTCAAGAAATCCCACCAAAACAGGTATTCCACGGCAAGCTATGAACATTTGCAACGTTAAGGAGCTGTAAAGAAGCTACCAAATCAACTCTATGACTTACCGGAAAATAATAAGAAGCAAATAGTATATATTTGATGACTATTAACCTTGACTGACAAAGCTGCTGCAAGAAGTAAGCTGCTTCTTTACGAATTTCTCGAGAACGATCCCTCTCAGGACCAGCAAAACTCATTACCACAGGAATCTGCCATTTCACTTGAAATAATCAGTTTTCATCGGATTTTTTGTCACATCAAAGAAAACACAGTTTTGACTATCTGAGAATATCATGAAAACTTAAGTGATGAGCTCACGACACCACAGTTAAACTATCTACGATTATCCCAAAGTGGTGTTAGGTGTCCAAATAGATGTTGAAGATAGAAAATGGAGACGCAAGTTTTTGATAAAAACAAATTGGCCATATCCACCCAACTAGACCAAGGAACTACTGGTAACCCACCAAGGTAGCAACCAAATGTAAAGTGAGACTTACGAGACCAACAAGACAAGCATTTTCCTGGAAGTCGGTGTTATCTTTAATAATTCCGTTGATCAGCTGCAGCACGGCACATATTACCTGAAAACACCAGATAAGATTCACAAACATAAGCCAGTCAGTTTTGACATCGATCTGACAACTACTAATGATGAAGGACAACTGCTAATGATGAAGGACAACAAAAAATTCCCTGCTTGAATACAAATAACATACTCGAGATTTAGGGATATCGAGTAGATCCGTTAGAGGGAGGAAACCATGCTGTGTCACAAATACTGCTTTCTGCTCAGGTCTCTGACGAAACATGACAACTAGTTTCTGACACGAAGATACTATTGCATCTTCTGATTCATCTGGCCTTAAGGAGCTGACCAATCTGCTGAACTCGACTGCCTACAAACAGTTAACCAATAAATACTAAGATTTGGAATTGCTAAAAAAGTGGAAACAACTAAAAACGGAATTGAGAAGCAACAGTTCTCTTTTAAACACTTAATTGGAAAATATCATTCTCACAGCATGAAGTGAGTCAGTTAAATAGCATTAGCATAACATAAAATGCGGAAAGATTGCAAAACTGTCAGGATATAAATTTGCAGAATACCTGCAGAGGAAAAAGATTTTCCGCGGGAACTTTTTCATCAAATACCTGAAAAACAAGGTATGGAAATATGTTAGCAACATATATATTACTTGAATAATCAAACCTGCATACTTGAGACACAACATACCAAGCCATCAATGTCAATAACATCATCTTTCAGAACACCCATCATTAAGCGGAAAAGATCACCACCATCATTTGAGTGCCCCGTTTCACCCTCCATTTGCTTCTGAGCAATTGTAGCCCTCAATTTTGTTGCAAGGTCATTCTTTCCACCATCTGCGACAGGAGAATCACCCTGGTTGACATTTGATGTAGGCATCGATGTTGAAGCTTCATTTGGTTTTCCCTCCGGAACTTTATCCAATGGATGAAACAAATCATGCAAAGAAGCATCCCCAGGAGGATCACTAAATCTAGAGAGTTCATTACTACCAACACTAGATGGAGTCTTCACAGCCTTCAAGATATAAATAACAAGCAAAACAAATCTAGTTAGATTACAGGTCTTCAACTCTGTATAAGGCAGCTATCATCAACCTACCTCCCGAAAGAAAGCAAAATTTGTCATGAAATTGAGCATTTTGTCCAAACACGTTATTCAAAAAAAGTAAGGGAAAGTACTGCAATAAGAACAAAATCTTGTCAAAAAACAAGACCAAGGCCCAACAATAAACAAAACCAGTCTCATTATAGAAGCCTATGTTCATGCAAGTGTGGAATTCGCCAAAAAAAGTATATAACAAAAAAAAGTACAACCCAGTAAACTGTTTTGTTTTTATCAGTAAGGAAAGAGGAACTTATCAATCAACTCAACACAAAAAAGCACAATATACTCCCTCGTGATTTACCATATTATCTAAGAAAGTGCTAAGACAATAATAATATAACAGCACAACTGACCTTTCGAATCCCACGATCTTCACCTTTTTGACCAAAGCTATGTGATGTCTGGTCCACCTGGATGGAACATTCTTTTCCAACATGCTTTGTTGCTAAAGTAGTTTTTCTAGCTTCCGAAGCTTCGGTTTCAAGATTTCCAGGTGTTTCTTCATGTTCAGATTTCCAATGAAACTCTGATACATCTTCAGATGTCCCCTTAGCATCCGAAGAAATACTGCAAGTACCAGATTGAAGAGAAGATTTCTCATGGATAAGTGTAGGAACTTGATCTGACATAAGATCATCTTCTGAATGATCTGTCCCTTCTTCACCAAGATCACTGGGTGAAGACTGATCTTTCTCAGACCTAAAACTCGCCACCCCTACCAGAGGTAATTTGCTTTTTGAGTCCTGGACAAGAAAAGTACTATATCAGTAGCTTTTAGAAAAGCACACCTTTAGCTTTAACGCGTTCTCCCGTTCATCTCTCCTGCATCTTCAAAAGATCGGTTGATGGTAAATAATAGCAAAGGAATCTTACAGTTTTTGATATCCCCAATTTTTCTTCTGAAAGTTCAGCTACATCTTGACTACCTTCATCATCCTTCTCTGAACTTGCAGCGGCTTCCTTCATATATCTGCAAAGGATGAAGTACCCAAGAATGTTACAGGTTCAGTGGAAGCAAGGAAGACTAGTGCATTTTTTAAGATAGAATATATGAAATTTTTTGAAATATTCTTCCAAAATTTACAGTTAAATACACAGGTTCTCACTTGATGGTTCCACTATGCCGAAGTGATGACTGCAATGCTCGTCTAGAGTTCCGTATCCAAGGGTGAGAAAGGAGTGTCTTTGCATCAGGCCTCTGCCTGGAATCCTGTAATATGCAAGAAACAAATCAGATGATACATACTGGATATTAAATAAATCAAAATTGACTAGGTTCTGTTACAGAGGTAGGTGAATAAACACTATTGCAGAAAACTGACCTTCTTGAAACACTGTCGTAAAAAGTCTGTAATATCTGGAGAAAGACTATCGGGAATAGGAGGGCTATCATCCTGAAACGAAACCAGACAGAGGTAATAGTTTGTCACTTCTGGCTAAAAGCTTTTGCATTTTTTCAGGAGAGAGGTGATTTACACATGGAGAACAAGAAAAAAAAAAGGAAGGAAGAGACACCTAAATTTTATTGACTTAAAGCAAACTCATTAAATGTTGTCAAAACCTGAACAATACGAAAGAGGGCTGGCATGGGTTGCAGATCGTAGTAAGGAGGTACACATGTTAGAAGTTCGATAACAGTGCATCCAACGCTCCAAATGTCAGAAGCAGCACAAACTCCAGACATTTCAATAACCTGAAACAGAAGTTGCGCATCCATCATTACGCATATAATCAGGTAAAAGTTCTCTAGACGAGCAAACAAATGCATCTGTCAAAACAACAACGAAGACTACTTTCAAAAAATGCATATGAAAGCTAACCTATATAGAATACGGTGATGGAAAATATATATGTAATCAAAGGTGTACCTCAGGAGCCATCCAGTAAGGAGTTCCCACCACTGAGTGAGTATTAACATCAGCTTCATTAAGTTTAGTGGCAACTCCAAAGTCAGCAAGCTTAACAAGACCCTGAAGTGTGAGATAGTCAAGTATCTATTTAAGGAAGAATAGCCTAAATTTTATGTATCCTACAATACAACATCTTGAAACAAAACACACTAAAGACATGCCTGAGAATAGCTAATAAAATCCAGAAGACATTGAAAAACACACCTCTTTTGTTGTCAAAATGTTTGCACCTTTGATATCACGGTGTATGACACCCTGCTCATGCAGATATACTAAACCTTCCAATACCTGTATTCACTAGTTAGTACACAAGGCATAAAGAAACTTAACTCACGTAGAAAGATAAATACAGACCTGAGCAATATAAACAGCCACCAACGATTCGGGGAAAGGTCCAAATTTATTTGGTTTAATAATGTTTGCAAGAGAGCCATTCTCAACGTACCTGCAAACACATGATTGAACTTGAGATTCCAGATCATAGTCCAGAGTGGACCTGAATAACACAAAAGCTACTTACTCCAGAATAATGTGAAGGTGAGTCTTTGTCTTCGATGACCCAAGATACTTCACAATGTTTTTATGGTTCAAGTTCTGCAATGAAATATCATCTTAGAAGACAAAGAGAAGGACTGCATATCTACCAGCATAACCCATTAATGAGAAGAAGCCAAACTTCAGAAGGTGATTGATTTGATGTAAGTTAACGGATACTTAACATTAGGACCCCAACTTTGTAAAACAGTTAAGTCCACAATTCAGAAACAGGTCAATCTCTCATATGCATACCCGTCCCAAACACTATTAAAGCTAAAGAATATGTAATGAAACAATAATAATGGGATATGAAAGCTAGAACCTACCTTCAACAGATCGATTTCTTGCTGGAGAAAATCATCCCAACAGCCGAGAATCATCCACATGTAACACAATGAGTCAGTGAGCATAGCAATTGTAAGGAGATGATAGACCGCCATTTGGTCCATGAAGACAAAACAAATAACGAATAAGATTGAGAAAAAATAACAAACCATTATGGTGTTAAGATCCTCTTGAACAATATTTTCCAAAGACACTTGTTTGATAGCCACAAAGTCTCCATTCTCCAAGTCTAATCCTTTATAAACTCGACCATAAGCTCCTTTACCAATTTCATCTCCCAGCATCTATGCTCAAAATTAAGAATCAAACTTGGGAGTTGATAAAAATTTGTAGAGAAAATTGCTCAAAGTAGCTTAAATCAATAAAATAAACAAATTTCAAAGATTTAGCGTTCCAATTTCAAAATTGTTAAGAGCTAAAATCCTAAGGAGACACATAAAACCCCAAATCCCAGGAATTGCGGAAGAAGAAGAAGAAAGCTCACATATTTGTTGTCGAGAGTCTTTGATTTGTGGAACTGAGATGACGTCATTTGCCGCGCCATCTCTTCTCAATTCTTCCTCCGTCAGCAAAAATGCAGCGAACAAATTGGTCCTCAAGGAGACAGATCCATTTACGAGGGAAAAGCAATAAAGAATTTAGGGTTTTAATTCTAAGAAACTGAAGGATTCGAGATTGTGTTAAAAGATCAGGTGCCAGCTTTATTACAGTAGTGATAATAGGATATGACAATTTATTTATTTAATAAAACCAAAACCAAAACCAAAACTCGAAGAACACAACAAATTAAAGTTTTGGGTTGGATATTGATTAACTGTAATAGCGGAGGGGTACTTATGTTAATTCTTTATGCGCCTGTATCCTTCTTTTTACTATGGGCCCCATATTTTCTATTTCTTTACGATTTCACCCTCTATTTCAGGATTTGTGAAATATCTGGCCTTTTGTCCAATTACCGATTTTTTACATCTTCTTTTTTTCTTAACGTCGTCCAATTACCGACTATTTGTATCCATTTAAAAGGTGGTCCAAATATTGAAGAGAATATCTAATGCATCTTTTACTGGTGTCAATTTTAATTAATTCTTTTAAATCAAGGTGGTTAGTATTCATTAATGTACATTATTATCAACAGTTTAAAACATTTTGTTATTACTTTCTTAATTGTAGGAGGTGGGATAATTAAGCTGATGTTTATGGCCACTCAAATTATAATTTCATAAGTATATAATAATCTTGAATCACAAATAACTAGAAGCAACTAGACCATGCATAGTAGCAAGACGCTTCGTTAGTTCAAAATCTTAAAAATGAAAAAGAAATAACCATGCAGGTGAAAATAAAAACCAAAATGAAGATTATAAACTAGCGCGTGAGCAAAAAGGTCGGTAGGTTCATTGGTAACATCAGGAGACTAATGGAGAGAGAGAAACATTGACAGAAGAAACTCAACCAATCCAAGAACTCATAGATATCACGAAACCCTAGCGGAAGAGAGAGAGAGGTAGATTTGTTGAAGACGGCGGAGATGACGTCATCTGGCGGCAAGAAAACAACGCCGTGTTGCACGAAGATGGGGATGAAGAGGGGACCATGGACGGTGGAGGAGGACGAGATTCTTGTGAGCTTCATAAAGAAAGAAGGTGAAGGACGATGGCGATCGCTTCCCCAAAGAGCTGGTTTACTCCGATGCGGAAAGAGCTGCCGTCTACGGTGGATGAACTATCTCCGGCCGTCTGTTAAACGCGGCGGTATCACCTCCGACGAGGAAGATCTCATCCTCCGCCTTCACCGCCTCCTCGGCAACCGGTATATATTTATAGAGATTAATAAATTTCTCGTATATTAATTAATGGGACGACACATACATATATAGAAGATCGTAGTTTGTAATATATACGTAAGTGTGTGTGTCTACGCATAAACTAGGGTTATTTTTTATTTTTGTTTTGCTTTAAGCTAGGGTTTAATTTCTTCTACATAAACATCAAGATTCTGATTTCTTGATCCCGTTTCTTTTTCGTAAATTTATCACTATATATGTATAATTTGACTCGTGATTGGATTTTTCTAACAAAATATTAACCTCTTTACTTTAGATAGAACTGTTGTTAAATTGAAGAATAAATATATTTTATTCTATTATAAAGCTAGTAGTTCTAGGAAATAGGAATCGACTTTGTTTATGATTACTAAGATAAGGTTACATGATTAAAATGCAGCTAGAGTCACAAATATGCATCTTCATGGGAATTCTACTGTGTGATGCAGGTGGTCATTGATCGCTGGAAGGATACCAGGAAGGACTGATAATGAAATCAAGAATTATTGGAATACTCATCTTCGTAAAAAACTTTTAAGGAAAGGTATTGATCCTCAAACCCACAAGCCTATTGATGCAAACAATATCCATAAACCAGAAGAAGAAGTTTCCGGTGGACAAAACCCTCTAGAGCCTAATTCTAGTTCTCCCACTGATACCACCATTAATAGCGGAGATGGAGCAAGCAAGATAACTATCAATGTCTTAGGCCACGAAGACGATGGAGACCTTGATTTCTGCTACGACGACAAGTTCGCTTCGTTTCTTAATTCACTTATCAACGATGATGATGATCCTTTTGGTGACAATATCCCAATATCTCTACCGTTGCAGATGCATGGTTGTACGGATGAGATTGTTGGAACGTCGTCGAGCTTAGGAAATGACCAGAGACAAGACGATATATAATTGATCGAATCGTGATGTCTTCTATATCTACCGTACTACTTCGAGAAGTGGCTACTCATGGGATTAAAAAGGTTGGTATATATATGTGCGTGCTAAGTTATTTTTGTGGTGATTTGTGTGATTACAAAATACACATTTGTGTGTAATTGATTACGCAAGCCTCTCTATATATATGGACATATCTCTCGTCTGTCCAAAGACCATGTATCCATATCATGCATACTGCGAATGATTCAGTGAGATATATATAAAGCTTTCTAATTAGGTTCTTAATTACAGCATTATTGTTCAGTTAGGTAGTCTACATTCCATCATCGCGTAACCATACATATATTGTTATGGAAGTTAAACAAGATTCGTATACCTTAAGTAAAATTACAAATAAGTGATAAAAAAGTTCAAAATCTTTAAATTATGACACGAGATATGTTAGTTGTTTAATTTCGCTCAAGCAGTACTGCAGTTCGTTTAGTGTACAAAATTTTGGAATTGTACCGACAAACATTAAAATTAAAACGCTATTAAACCTATTTAGGACAATTTGTATACTAAAGTATAAACTCAACTATACTAAATTTTAATTAAAACTCAAAGATTATTAAGTACTTTTGTAAGTCCTGCATGTTTTTCAAGTATTCCACTCAAAATTATGTGCATGTATAACTAGATATGAGTTGTGTAATAAGTTGAAAATCTAATTAAAATTTTTAAATTTTCACATGTATCTTAATTTATATAATTTTTGAATAATGATTATGATTTTAAACCAAGTGGTCTTGGTCTAGTGATTCTTACTTGAGAAGGAATTGCCCTGTTAGTCTAGGTCAGGAATCAATTCTCCTCAAGCACGGAACTATCTAGTCATTTACATTTGATCACTGGAACATTCACATGGCCACTCCAAGCCCCGGGATTAGTCAGATCTCATGGCCGTTGAGCTGAGAATCAACTAAAGAGTAAATATCTTCGCGATCTGACTTGGAGCATATGATGTCTGTTGAACCGGATCATCCGAGTTATAATAAAAAAAATGATTATGATTTTATGTTAATAAAACGTACATGCATGCGTAGATGAATATGGTTAGTTATATAATAACAAGGTAAAACTCAAAGTTTCACGTGTATATATCTTTACAAATATTTTAAAACCAGTGTTGGTTGAAGATTTTAGTTTGACGAATGCAAATTTACTGTTTAACCAAGCATATATATATATATAGCTAGGTAGAAGTTTTAATGTTTTAGTTCGATTTTTGCTTGGGAAGGCTAACCGAAGCCTCTAAGAAAAAATAGTTTTTATGTTGGTCTGTAGGATTCAAAAGGTTTCAAAACTTTTTGGATAAGAAAAACAAACACAGATTTTGCAACACTAATTAAGGCGTTTAGTGGTAACCTTCTAAAGCCTACAAAATTTTATTATAGACCAAGTTTAAGATATAGTGGTAGATATAATCGTTTCAAATATCAGCCGTTAGTTTGATTGGCGTTTGAACTAGTTGACTTAAACGAACTTCGCATGCTGTTCCGACCTAACATTCTCTTTGACCCTTTGTTTCACATCACACAACAGCAATATTAAATAACTGTAACCGAAATTCTTTTGGCGCAACCAAATTTAAACGAAAACGATTTCTTGTGGAAATTTTCATTTTTCATATACTAAGGCTAAGGTATATATCGTCATTTATATAGATTGGAAACTAGATAGTGGATTCATCTCCCAAGATATCTCGTCGTCCCAAAGTAAGAACAACAAACATTTATAAACGTGTGAATTGACAATTGTGACTAAAAAATTCAAGAGAAATATGATTCCAACGAAGGAGAACATCAACAAAAAAAGAAGATAAATAATTTGAGTATATACATTGCAGAAAATACACGTTCATCTGCTACACATCAAATATACGTATATTATGTTAATGATCAAAACAAGTAAATAAATTCGACGTACCGATATGAAAAACAGTGGTCGCAGATACTCAAAACACACGCTGTTCTTTTCGAACATTATTGGTAAATGTGCTTATTCTATATATACATGATGTGTTGAGGATTTGTAATAATTATGCAAAGATGAATTAGGTTAAAAGAACGAAGGAATTGACCGGTAGATTTGGTCTGTCTCATTTGGGTCTTCAGTGGAAAGTTTGATCTTATTGTTTGGAGATAATCACATCATAAAGATTATAGAACCTGTTAGGTACCAACTAATACTCTTCACTTTAATTATCTCAATCTCATTTGCGAGCGTCTCAAATATTTATCATCGCCTATTGTTCTTGTTTCAAAAACCCAAAAAAAAGTCTTATTTGTTTGTTTTAAAAGAAACAATTCCTCCGTTAAATTCAGACCATATATGGTCTTTGGTTCCCTCGTCCTTGAAGAAAATATTTGACACTAAAATTGTATAAACTTCAATAAATTGGAGTTATTGAGGGTAGGGTCCTACCTCACATTGTTGCCTATTCTTTGAGCAAGCAATTTTCTTGGTCATCTAACATTGTGGTTCCACTTTGATGGATGTACATTGATGACCATCTGTTGTACATCAAAGAACTAGGTGTAATTATAATACATCTGTTGTTTTTCCTCGTATAGAAATCCATATCTTGTTTCACTTGGCAAATCGCAATGTCCATTCTTTGGCTACCTCGTCATGCTTTTCTCTATCCGATAAGTAAAGCCGTGCAATCACTGGTAAAGTTGGACTATCTGGAAGAAGAATAAGAACATATGGTAAGAGTAAGATAGAGACATACTAAAGAAGTTAAAGGCATATTATGTTCGTTGGCCAAAACCCATCACGAACAGAATAAGTTTTTTTTTTTAAACACTTTCTTAGGCAGATCTAACCGGAGCTGATTAATTCATCAAAGGACTTGAAAATGTTTGATCTAAAGCGTAAGAGAAGGGTAGAAACGTACAGGGTTCAGGTTTTAAGAAGATAGATCTGATGGCTTGTAAGACTTTTGTGATTGTAAGGGCTGGGCTCCAACTGTCTCTTAGAATCTCCACACTTAAATTCCCCGCAGTATCGACATTGCAATGGTAGATCCGAGTCTTGAACACCACCTGAAAATCCTCACCCAATTATCCAAAAGAGTATAGCAAAAAATACAATGCAAGCTCAAGACTATAACTGATATAGTCTGATTCTCTCTGAAACAAAAAAAGGTCAATAATTTGCTACAAATGCAATCCTAAGACTTCAATGTAAGCAAAAAAAAAGCTATGTATCTCCTCCATTTTAGATGATCTCTGTTTAAGAGTGATGTTAAAGTGACTCATTGAACATCAGCTAGCAACTAAGCATTTGTAATCAAACTCCTAAACCCTAAATCATTACCAGTCAAACAAGAAATTAAGCTCACTTTTCACGAAATTCAACCGGAGAATTCACGATCATACCTTAGGTGGCTTGAATGGATAATCAGAAGGAAAAATTATATCCAAAAAAAAGATCCCTCCTTCATACGAAGTTCCTGCAAAGAGTTTGATTAATCGAATTAAACCCAAATCAAAGAGAGTTTAAACCTAACAATTTCAATCGGATCTTCAACAAATATCTAAAGAGAGAATCGTAAACTAAACCTAAGGGACCAATGATGGTGGCGATCCAATGGTAGAGATTATCTCCTTTTGGTCCAGCTGAGCAATCAGGAGGGGGACTTACATTGAGCTCCGCCATCTCTCTCTGTATCCTCTTCCCTGATGCAGAAACAGATGTCTTTGCTACCCAAGACGATGCCGTTCCTGAATATCCGGCGTACATCGCCGTTGGTAACGGCCTTAACCTCCCGCTTCCGCCAGGTGTCATCATCTCCCGTCGTCGTCGTCGCTACTCTGTTTATCCAATCCACCACCACTTTCAGCGTTTCGCTCGCACTCCATCGTCAAAAGTTTTCCAAACGCCGCGTTTTTGTCCGATCAATTAAAAACAAATTTAATATTCGCTGACGTGGCATTGGATCATGTTATTACCACGTGAAACCTTACGATAAATGATTATTATTCAAATTCAATACTTCTTACAAAATTTATCGAATACCAGGAATTACGCAAGCTCTCCACGATTCTCAACAAATACAAGACAATCATTCATCTGAATATGAAATTTAAATCACTCTAATTTGAAGATTTTTAGTTCAAAAGATAAAGACAAAAAGAATGGGAACTTGTGAGTTCTCTCTCTAGTCTCTTAGTTACACGTACACTAAGCAAAAGTAAAACAAATACTGGTAACCGGAAACAACCAAGTCGCCGGTAGACTTCTCCTTTACTACAAATCCGCGTTTTGCCAAACGTTCTACAAAAGGCGGTCGTGCTGAAGTAACAGTAGTAGTAGCGTGAGAGCTAGCGGGGCCAGGAATTGAAGATGGTAGCTAGAGATGATAAGTGCGTTTGCGTTCCCTCCCAATGGACTTACCGGTCCTAACGCAGTCGGAGGAAAGTTCCCCCCCGTTGCGTTTGCGTTTAAGCTGAGAGAATGATGGAAAAAGATTTCAAACTGTTAAGAACAGATTAAGTTTTCAAAAGATTCATAAACTTTAAAAGACAACTTGGGATTGTTACCTTCCTGTATATGCACATGTTCTATAGCCTGCAAAAACGAGCAAAGCCATCGAAATTTGAGATTTAGGCGATGGAAACATCGTGTAAACATAGAATTATTGGGATCATTGATCGAGAAACTTACTAGGATCTGTAGTCGTAGTGATGGCTGTACCATCAAAGTCACAAGTTCCACCTGCACCTTTCATCTTCTGGTAATAGTCATTGTAAGCAAAAGAAGCGTGGCTCTTAAGATCATTCGGAAGATAGCACGGTTGGCCCGGTTGAATCGCGGCACAGTTAGCTTGGCCTTGACCACACGCCCAGTTCAAACCATTCTCCAACTTATTCTCATCAGCATCCGCTTTAGCCACACAGAACATTAATGAACCGTTTAGAGTTGTGGATTCAGAGCCACCACTTAAGCTCAGAGGATAAACCGAAGTCCCGTTCGGAAACAATATCCCCCAGTTTCTCTCCGAGACTGGACCGGTCCGCTTGTCTTCGTTGTAAAGCTCGTAGATGTAAGTGTTTATCGGTATGTCTGGTTTACTAGGAGGACCTGAGTTGTTCAACACTCGCTTGATCAAGTTACCGTTGAATATCTCGGCGTTACCGAGGGTTGCAGCGGTTTCATCACTTCCGCCAGACGAAGGCCAGCCTGTTTCCGTGACAACAACAGGAATCTTGGAGAAATTCAAAGCTTCCATGGAGTAGTAAGCAGCATCAACCATAGCATCAAACATGCTGTTGTAATGTAAAAGCGTGTTGGGATCAACAATCTGCTTCACCGAAGGAAGCTGCTTGAACAACGCATAATCAAGCGGAAAAATCCCATTAGCGGTTGTGTAACCGTGGTAAGGATACGCGTTCAACATGAAAAAAGAATCGGTGTTCTTCAGAAACTGGAGAAGCTGGTAAACCGTGGTGTTCCAAGACGGGCTAAACGTCGATGTAGATGGAGGAAACGGTTTAGGCATTATATCCATAGACATAGGACTCGAAACTTTGACCTTAAAGTTGAGATTGGAAGCCACAAGAGCCTTATGAATGTTATTGAGAGCCGAGGCAAGAATCGGCGCCACGTGAGGAGTTGTGGTGAGAACTTCGCTACCAACAGCAATGGCGGTTATGTTAGTTGAAGGAATATAAGCAGCAACGTTCTTGTTAACCCATAAAGCTGCTGCTGAAGGAAACCGTCCGATTTTGAGGATTTCATCATTGGTTACACCGACCATTACTTCAATGCTAGTGTTAGCAAATGCTTTGAGCATGTGGCTATTGGCATCATAGAGACGGACGTGTGTGATTTGCCGCGATTTGAGAAGCGTTACGATGTCTGAAGGCGATGGCATGTTGGTGAGATCAGTCCCAATGTTCACGCCGATGAATGCAGCTGTATAAAGAATCAGATTTAGAGTCTCTGAACTTCACCAGGTAAAAAGCAAACTTAGAGATACATAATAATGTGATCAAGTGAAATTACCATTTGAACAGGCAAGAATTGAAATTAGGAGCAAGAACGCTTCTGCAAACCATCTCGGAAGCAGCATTGCAACCAAGAGCTTGAAAATCAATACCTACAGAAACATTGAAAAGTTCAAAATTGAGTCTTACTCTAATGACTGTAACAGCAATTTCAAACTTAAACATGACATGGATTGTAGATTTCTCACTTTTAGTTCAGACAGCACTATTTTCAAAAATCTTTTTCAGGAGAGTTATAATTGAGCCTGGTCAAAAATGGTAAGAACCCTAAAATCAAGTAAGCAACTTTAGATACTAACTGGATATAAAAACTGAGGATTTCCGACAGAAGTAAACTAAAGGGGTCTAGAGACTAATCAACACTCTTGAGTCTGAGAATACAAACGGAGTAAACAGTAAACAATAACCCATCGAGCATTCGAAAAGCCACGCTTTTTTTTAATTTTTATATATACTCTTTTGTCGTTTCGTTCTTTCAGACATTGTTCTCTGGAAACAGGAAATGCAAAGAGAAGAAGAAGAATGTGGAAGACACAAGTAAAAGCTAGCTCGGACACTAGCTAAGACAACAATGTGAGATAATGAAGCACTCAGATGCAAAATCAATATAATATTAGTAAAGTACCTAATTTGAGCTTGTCTTGTTCCAGATTCACTCAGCGAGAGCTCAAATCACAGAGAAGAAATTCTGGTGAAAAATAAAATGAGAAAAAAAAAGCCACCGATGAAAACGAGACAGAACAGGTTCAGAGGTGTTTGTACTGTACTGAACCCACCGAAGAGAGAAAAAAAAGTAAAGACTTTTTCTTTTCTTTCGGCGAAAATTATTTACGAAATTGGAGGAAAGAAAACAAAAAAAAAGATAAGAAAAAGAAACTAAGAGATTGATGTGCTAAGTAAATTTGGTTTCATCTCAATTTATAATGCGTGGGAAACCAGAGAGGCGTGTGTGTGTATGTGGAAGGTGAGGCTTCAAAGTTCAAAGAAAATTATTTGACTATTGCCCCAACCCACTTATTAATTAGCTGCTTCAAATCCAAGCTCAAGAAATAATACTCTCCGTTTTAACTAAGAACATCATTTAATCAAAAACAATTCAACAGATAATATAAGATATTGGATGATACAAATAGTCACAAAACAAAACATAAATCAAACTAATTTTTGATTAATTTCTTTAGAAAAAAAAAACATAAATACCTCTACAACGGTTTATAAAATAAAAAAAGAGAGTACTACAATATTTATTCTTGACAGTTGACACACTAGACCTATACGGCAATATTCCACCTTCTCAATAAAAATAGTAATATTAAATTAACTAAAATCAAGATTTTTGAATAAAATATGATTTTTGAATCGAAAAAAAGATCCATGTGTTTGCTTATTCCATGTGCTTGCTTATTCCGTGTGCATGACTTCCAAATATATATTTTTATTAAGGGACTTCCTAATGGTTCTTGCCTCTTGGATGCTCTACTTATTCTTGATTCGGTGATTCCTTTTATCACCAGAACTAAAAAAAAAACTGATAAAAATAAGTCCATTCTTCTTTTGTCTCTTTTACATTTTTGTTACGGATTCAACCACATATTGGTATGTTATTCTGAAATTGATACTTACTAGAAATGTCTAGTTAAGTTGTCCTATAATATTGTTTTTTCATATAGAAAAACAAACAATTGTTTTCACAAAGAAGAAAGAAACGATTATTGACATTATTGCCGTGCATTTAGAATACGGAAAATTCAAAGAAATTCCAGAAACCTGCGACGACCAGGGCTTTTGTCGGATTAAGAGACTCGCACAAGTCAACCGCAAGCATGACAAAAAATTTCTGTCTAGTTCAGTTTTCGTTTAGAAGTATATCAAACATTTGTTTTCAAAAAATTTCAAAGTGAAAAGAAGAATTGATAATCGACATTATCGCCGTGCATTTAGATCCAAGCTACGTGCTCTACGGGGGAACTGAAAATTCAATACAATTCCAGAAACACGCGACGACCAAGACTTTTGTCGGATTAAGTGACTCACACAAGTCAAATGCAAGCCAAAATTTTCTGGCTAAAAGAACAGAATCGTTAATCACACTCAAATCATATGACCACTTGGAATTAATATAACTTTGAAGTATTAGAGAGAAAAAAAAAAGCGTAAAAACCGTTATTTTAGGAGTATTTTGTTTGAAAGAAAGTAACAAAGCCCCTTTTTTCTCAGTGATATGCTTTAGGGGGAAGAAAAGAAAATTAGCTGGAAAGTGAGAAAGGCCGATTCAAAATCAAAATCAATGGAAGCCATACGTCAAAAAGCTCCCTTCAATTTCCTAATAGGCCAATTCTTTTCACCATGACAATGCTAGATGAGATCTAAAAATATAAGATGACAAAAACACATGCTGCTTCAAAGTAATGTCTCAAGATTATTCATAGATTTAAACATAAAACAAAACACCAATTGCACTACAAAGATATGTCTTCAAACTTATCAAAACAAAGACTTAAGAAGGAAATTTCAATCTAGAGGCAAACAAAATATCTGATAAAGCAGAGCTCGCAAACAAGCCTGAAGAACTGAAGAGTAGTGGGATACATGGTGTGTAATCACTGGCTTGGAGAACGGTCTCCATTTCGTTCCCCACGAGGGCTTCGGCTCCTGCTCTGCCTAGGGACAGGGCTGCGGCTTCTGGCTTGTTCAGGTGTGTAGCTCCTGTTTCTTCTTGGGCTCACGCTTCTTCTAGGGGGGCTGCGGCTTCTGCTGTGGCTTTTCACTCTTCCAGGACTTCCACTGCGAACCCTTGAGCCATTCTGAGGTGGTGAGCGAGAGTATGACCTCTCCTTCTCATATCGTCTATCCTGAGGTGAAACAGACCTGCCATAGCATAGAGTTGGAGAGTAGAGAGTGGTTTAATCCATCAGAGAACTGTAATGATATCTGACAGGATATAATTCAAACAGGTATGCCAGAGCTAGTTACCTAGACTGATGTCTTTTAGGAGGAGGAGAATTATTATAGCCACGGCTGCGTGATCGTGATCTACCACCTCGACGAGGAGGGGAACGAGAGTACCGAGGAGGAGTGCGTCTTCTGTCATGGAATCTGTTGCTCCTACAAACATGAAAACGATACAAGTTGAGATCAAGTCATATCTTGGGGTTGTAATAACAAACTAATCCTTCTATGGTGTCCCTTGTTCAAAAGAAGAAGAATCTTAATTCACCTTCCACCTCGATCCCTTGTTCTCATTTCAGTTGGCTTCTTCCGGTTCTCCTCTGCAAATACGACAGTCAACTCACGACCAAGAAGAAGAAACCCATCCATGTGATGTTTTGCCTCAGCAGCATCAGCTGGATCCACATACTGAATGAAACCAAATCCCCGGGGATCTCTGCACCAAATCAAATAAGCAAAAAAGAAACAATCTCAGCCTAGGGAACCAAAAACCCAATGACCAAGGAAGATATACCACTTTGACAAGAAGCCTTTTAAATAAAATTTGGCATTACAATCTCCTGCATTAGAAGCCATCATCGTAAACATGAAAAAAGCAAGCACTTGCCTGCAAACCTTGCAAGTTTCAGTATAAAGATGACTTCTCCAAGACTTGAAACATCTTCAAATTGAATTCAAACCCAACTTCCTTCCAACCTTCACTACCATTTAGAACATCTTCCAAAGAACTCTAATTACTTCATTGGTCTCTTCAATTCTTTAGACTCACTGTTAAACCTCAACAACTTCAATAAACACACTCGAAGTGTGACCGAACATGGAATATATTACTGTATTCTTTCCCTAAAGTGACTAGAAGAGAATGAAGTTTTAGGTGTACTCTACTTACTCACTCTGAAAATCCAAGTTTCCATAAAATAAACATTTAGAAGCTCCAAGGTGATTTTGGGGGGAAAAGGACATGTATGACATCAAGACATTTGAAAAAATTCTTATGAATCCAACAGATTCATGTTCTGCAGATGTGGAGATGTAGGATTCACAAAACGTGGTCAAAGTAAAATAATGCCTTTGGTGTTCAAACATATAATGTCTTATCTACCGAGTATGCTCACCCAGTATAATAATCCCTTGGAAGGTAGATGTCCTTGACAGGACCAAACTGCTCAAATGGCCTTCTGAGGTCTTCTTGCCTGGAGAAAACAGAGTCAAGGGATAACAGAGTCAATCTATTGAAAATAACTGACTTTCATGAAATCTGAAGACAGAAATCCATACATACGCTATCTACAAAGATACATTTTACATTCTTGTTAATATATTGTTGCCTCAAAAAGCATCCACAGAACTTAACATGTCTATCAATCTATGATGATGAGTCATACATCAGTTTTCTGAAAGCTTCAAACAGGCCTAAACAAGTAAATATGGAATCACGAAACTTTACATTTTACAAAGCCACAAAATCAATAAAAAGATATGGTCAGAATTCCAAGTATAGGGACTTACGGAAAAGGTAGTAAAGAATATACCTGCAATCATGACGTAGGTTGCGAACCAAAAGACTAGTTGGGAGATCCCTGTCACGACTCCCACCATATCGTCCTCGGGGGCTAGGGCTCCGGCCCCTCCTTCCATAACCCCTTGGTGGTGATGGAGTGTAGCTTCTTCCCCTCATTGAGACTAGGCTTCAATCTCTTTGACAATCAAGCAACCAACAGTAACCGAGTTAGGAAATGTGCCAGATATGATTGAATTCACACAAGCTTACACACAGCAACAAGAAAACTTCAAAAGTTTGAATTCACCAGTTATAAGCCATAAATACAATTACCAAATGCAGATTAAAATATAGCAATCGGAGAAATCTCACGTACTACTTTTCAGCTAGTAAGAAAGACATGTTCTCAATCAAAGAATAACATCAACAGCAGTAGATAGCTAATGCAATGGCTTAGGTTATTATAAATGTCGTAACCATCCTTATAAGGAACTTTCTACCAAGTATACAAATCTGAGGTCAATTTCACAGAAATGACCAAGAAAATCGATAAAAATTTGTACTTTTTCAGGTATCAGAAACGAAAATCTCCGATCTATTACGTTTCCATCGTTAAGTTACCCATACATATAGTTAGAAGGAATCGCGACCGGGTAAAGGTAGCCGACGATAAGGTAGGAAGAAGAAAGGGGAAAAAGTTAAGCATCTAGAGGCTTACCGCAGCTAAGGACGGTTGAAAAGAACGACGGACGGTGAAGAGAACCACAGAGGAAGCGGCGCGGTATGTATTGGAGAAGAGACACAGTGATTAGAAGATAATAGACAAAAGAGTTTAACCTACTTTTTGGTTTTGGATCTTATGGTCGGAACGAGCGGGTCATAATTAGGGTTTTTTTCAATCTTTATTTTATTTTGGAAAAATCATTGCTAGCTATACCAACTATTCTCCAACACATGACTATGTATCTAAACTATTTTAATACATTAAATACACCACAAACTATTGAATTTATATAATAACATGCACGAATTAACATCAGTTATGTGGAGAACACCATAATCATTTATTTTGTACTGTTCTAATACACTAATTCTATGTTTAGACGGAAAAAAAATACCGATCTGATCCGATCCAAAAAAAAAAAGTGGACCGAAAACTATAAATAATATATTCTAGACTCTTAGATCTAAACAATGAAGCCGAGCCAAAAATCGAATGGGTAACCAGAATATCAAAATATAATTATATGTCCAAAATTACAATTATAAATCTGAAATTTTTTTAATTATTTTTAGATTGAACTAACCAGAATACCTAAAAAACTAAAATATATGAATATTTTTAGTTATATTTGTGAAATTTAACTATTTTATAGTTTATTTTAATATTTTGGATATCTAAATCCGATCTGAACCCGAACGCTAAGATCTAACCGGTTCAATGAAGGGAACGCCCGACAATCAGTCCGATGAAAACCGACTATAATCCAATTAAAATTCGACTAATCCGACGTAATAAGTCGAATGAAATTTTATTTGGATTATGGTCAGTTTTCGTCGAACCAATCATCAAACGTTCCTAGACTCCATATATCCATTGTATTAGAACAGTAAAAAATTGGATGGCTATGCTAAAAATTCATGTATGTTATCATAGAAATTCAATCTTTTGTGTAGTTTTTAACACAATAAAATAGTTTAGATATGTATATATGTGTTGGGGCATCCTTCGCGTAGTGGACAATGATTTTTTCTTTTATTTTCCTTTCTTATGTTTTTGCCTCCAAATCGTTTTATGTTTATTCTTTGTCAACTCATGCCTCTTAAATCCTTCCTAAAAAGTCTACAACATTATTTCTATATTACATGTAAACCCATTCACTGTGTAGAATTCAATGATTTTCTCAAATTTTTAAGCAAATGAAAGATTATTCTACCTAAATTGATAAGAATAATTTTGGTATTAATATTGTTTTAAAAAATGAGGAGAGAGTATAAAAACTAAAAATATAATCCTAGGTAAAAAAAGTAATGTTATGACTCTAATGGGGGTAAAACTGAAATTATAAAAACATACGAAGATTTTGTCATACTATAAGAAGATTTAAGTTTTGCCTTTTGCTCTCTTTTCACTTCGGTCGGCCCCGCCTCCTCTCTTTTCTACCGCCGACGTTTGTGATCGCCGGTTAATCTTCTTCTGTCCCTTTCTTTCTCTTCTCCATCTCAACCTTGTTATAGAAATCAATCGTGTTTCGTTAGTGGCTCTGTTCTATTTGGCCTAAACAGATCTCAACTGTGGAATCCTGATGAAGCTCTCAAAACAACGCATGTGATCTAGCAATTGAATTAGTTTATAACAATTATGTCATCAAGAGCTCATAACTACTGTGATATAGTGTAATTAGATATTTGGCTTATAGACCATTACCATTTCCAAGGATTGTTTTATGTAATTGACAGAAAGTATTGATTTCTTTTATAGCCTGATTATGAATTTTTTTTTTTTTTGCTTAATGGGTTAATTATATTAAAGTAAAGAGAAGTTTACAAATGAAATAATAAGAGACGATATAGATGAAAAGATAACGATGAGAAAAGAGAAGAGCGAAAAGAGGAAAAATAGCTGCCTCGTTAAAGCCTTGCCTGGAAAACCCAAAATGGGACAAAATCAGGACGAAGGAAAAAAAGTACAGCTACTAAGATCTGAAGGTGATGGTAAAAATCGAAGGATGAGTGGCGGAAGTGTGATGTCCGAGATGGAGGAGGTGGATTGGTGAGCGAACCACATCTGTAGGAGAGAGGAGTCCCTCGGAGGTGAGGAGTGCATAGTGGCTATGAGTTTCGTCTTTGTGATAGTGGTGATCTCCTTGAGGAGTTGGGAAGGGAGCCGTGAGATGCAGAGTGGATGGAGAATTCCTCTCACGCCAAAGCAAGTACGAAGATGCTTGGAATAGAAGGTGATAAATGAGTCTCATGGACGAGTCACTAGAGTACTTTGGGAGCCACTGCAAAATGGAAAGAAAGTCTAAATCAGGAGGAATCATGCGAATGGCAGCAAGGATAAGATACTTAGAATAAGGGCAAGTGAAGAGAAGGTGCTCCCTGGATTCTGGGCCGAGTTGCAAAGGACACAGGCAAAGGGAGCCAAAGGATAGAAGCGGCGGATCTTCTCACGTGTAGGAAGTCTATCACGAGTGATAACCCAACAAATGAAGGTGTGATTGGGGATTCTGCCAGAAAACCAGATAGATTTGTGTCAGGGGACATCTGGGGGGAAGGGTTGAGAGCTTGGAAAGTCTTAGGAGTGGAAAAACGCGCTGGAGCGGAGTGGTGGGTTGTCTCAAGAATACCGGCTGTCTAAACAAAGGAGTCACTTATGGAGGGGTGGAGGAGAGAGTCCCCTGGAGGGAAGATACTGCGGAGAAAGGAAATCAACTGATTGCGGGACCTGGAAGAGAGGATCCAATGACCAGCTTGAGAGACTGTGGCTGAGACTGGGACACCGGTAAGACGAATATGGTGCTGACCTATTAGGAGAATAAGGGGATCCCAACCAGTCCAGTTATCCTGACAGAAGGAGCAAAGATTACCCATGCCAATACGACAAAAAAGGAAAGACCTAGCTGAGTGACGAAGCTTGAGCAAGCATCGCCACATCCTTCTTAATGGAGGGATATCCCAGAAGGATTGAGATCCGATGTGATGCGATTTGACCAACAACACCCAAAAAGACCCAGAATTGGTGAAGATGAGCCAAATGAACTTGAGAACCAAAACATTGTTCCAATTGGCTATGTGAC
Organism: Cardamine occulta; assembly: GCA_028015245.1. NCBI lineage: Eukaryota > Viridiplantae > Streptophyta > Magnoliopsida > Brassicales > Brassicaceae > Cardamine > Cardamine occulta. The sequence continues at coordinate 10,147,335 of CM051373.1, read as the reverse complement.
GCATACCTAAACAACTTGCACTCTTGAGAGTGCAAACTGAGTCCCAGCTAATCTTGGTGCTCTTGGCAGAGAGGGTGGAGCCAGACCAGAGAAAAGCATTACAAAGCTTCTCAATGGAGAGGAGGCAAAAGTTTGGCAACATGAAGATGGAGGCCCAAAAGTTGATGATAGAGTAGATGACTGATTGAAGCAGCTGGAGGCAACCAGCAAAAGAGAGAGGACGGTTAGTCCAAGAAGTGAATATGGAGTTGAGGTGATCAATCAGTGGCTGAAAGTCTTAGTCGCACATCTTGTGAGGAAGGAGCGAGACGCTTAGGTATTTGACTGGAAAGGTACCCTCAGTGAGTCCATAAGTGGAGGTCATGACGTGAAGGAGAGCGGGATTGTTGCCATCTAAGAAGATAGTGGATTTGAGGAGATTAATACCGAGATCTGACATCCTGAAAAAATCATCAAGAACCGATAAAATAGCTTGGAGAGATCGGTCTTAGCCATCAAAGAAAATTAACATGTCATCAGCAAAAGAGATATGGGATATCACCGGGTTTTGATAAGAGGAGTGGAGGCGAATATCGCCTGAGGCAACGGCTGCGTCTAAACGCTTGGATTATACGTCCATGGCAAGAACGAACAGGTAGGAAGAGATAGGGTCGCTCTGACGGAGGCCTCTGGTCCCACGGAAGTAACCTGTTAGGTCAACATTGAAGTTGATGGAGAAGGAAGGAGAAGTAATACATTCTCGGATCCAGTCAATGAAGATGTCCGGTAGATCAAAGGCTCTGAGAAGTTGGAGAACAAAGTCCCAGTGGAGATTGTTAAACGACTTAATTAGATCAATCTTGAGGCATCCTCAAGACGTGGGGCCAGACTTGTTAAAGTCAGCAATGAGCTCTGAAGCAAAGAGGATATTCTCACAGAGTTGACGACCCTGCATGAATTCAACCTGGTTGTGCGGGACGGCTTTGGGGAGAAAAAATCTTAGGCGACCCGCAAGGATGGAAAAAATGATTTTGTAAAAGTGGTTGCAACAAGAGATGGGGCGAAAATCCTTCAGGTTGGTCGCTCCTGAAACCTTGGGAATCAGGGTGAAAGCTGTGGCATTCAGCTGGTTGAGAAGTTTTCCAGACCTGAAAAACTCAAGAACCGCTGAAACAACATCATTACCAATAGAAGGGCAAGAGGCACGGTAGAAATCAATGGACAAACTGTCGGAACAGAAGCTTTGTTAGCAGGGAAGAGAGAGACAGCGGTGATGATATTCTCTGCAGAAGGGATGACTGAAAGGAGATGGTTGATTACCGCAGAACTTCTATAGGGATGGATAAGACGAAAGTGATGAAAGAGAAAACAGCAGGATTAGCCGAACCAAGGAGGCGAGGTAGAAGTCAACAACCAAATATTTGAGGGCCGAGTCCTCAGTAATCAAAGTACCATCAGAATTGCGAAGACAGTGGATACTATTCTGTTGGGCATGGGCGATAACACATTTGTGGAAGAAAGTCGTGTTGGCATCGCCTTCCTTCAGCCATTGGAGCCTAGGCTTCTGCTTGAAGAAGCTCTCGAGAGTTGCATCTAGGAGCTTCCAATGAGCTCGAGCAGCAAGCTCAGATTCAAGGTTTGAGGAGGATGGATCATTAAGAAAGGATGCATGAGCTCTCTGGAGGGAAGAAAGGGCTTCCTTAGTACGTTGCTGGATCCTACCGAAACCTTCTCTGTTCAGCTGCTTACAGCAAGATTTTGTAGCACTCAGTTTCTTTGCCAATCTGAACATGCACAAACCTGGCAGATCACACTCAGACCAGGCAGAGTGAATTCTCTCCGAGAAGAGCGGGTGAGTGGAGATGAATTGGAAGTATCGGAAGTTCTTGGACCGGTGAGGAGTGGAGCCAGGGATGGAGACCAAGCAAGAAAAGTGATCTAAGGACCCTGGAGAATCGAAGAAGGCCGAGGATTGGGGAACAGCGAGAAGCCAAGCTTCATTGACAAGAGCGCAGTCCAGCTTATGAGTGATGAGATCAGTTCGACCGTTATTAGACCAAGTGTGAAAGACTCCTCTATAAGGAAGATCAGTCAGCTCACTCTGAAGAAGACAATCCTGAAGATCTTGCATACTAGAGAGGGAAAGGGCACTGGGATAATTTGAGAAGTGCTCTGACGAGAGGAAGATCTGATTAAAGTCCTCCAAAGCCAAGAGAGGATGAGAGGAGGGAAAGGGCACTGGGATAATTTGAGAAGTGCTCTGACGAGAGGAAGATCTGATTAAAGTCCTCCAAAGCCAAGAGAGGATGAGAGGAAACCAGATGGTGCTGCAAAATAGAGACAATATCCTGCCAGAGGCTTCGTCTTTCTTGAGAGCTAACCGAGCTGGCGTAGATGAACATCACCGTCGCATAAAAATCCGAGGTAGGATCAGTAAAATTTTATTTATTAGATTTATATACATGTAGAAGGGAGTATGCTTTCTCTTTTGCTATCTAAAATGCCGGATTTTGTGGTTTGACACGAGTGTAGTTAAAATCTACACTCTTTGGTTATACTAAAACGATAGTGTAATTCAGTTTTTGTTCTTTGGTTATGTCATTCACAGAAATGACTGAAGCAGAATCCAAGACTGTTGTTCCTGAGTCAGTGTTAAAGAAGAGAAAGAGGGAAAAGAATGGGCACTTGCCAAGATACAAGAGCTCGATGCCGCCAAAAAGCAGAACACTGAGAAGAGGAAGCTTATATTTAACCAGGGTAAGCAGTACTCCAAGGAGTACCAAGAGAACGTATTATTTCTACAAGTTTAATTTGCAATTTTTTCTCAAGTTAGAAATGCAAATTCATCAAGAGGTTCTGCTTCTTGTTTTCTTTAGGAAAGAGAACTAATCCAGCTGAAGCGTGAGGCAAAATTGAAAGGAGGCTTTTATGTTGACCCAGAAGCAAAATTGCTTTTCATTATCCGTATCCGAGGGTAATATGGCAGGTGTAAACAAATTTATTTGTGTTTATATTTTGTTCACATATCTCACACCACCACTCAAGCGGTTCCACAATTCTCTGCCGGTAATCTGTATCCCAGTATAAAGTAATGGTGAGTGTCATACTTGTATTTTACCAGTTTCGGTAAGTTCACGCATTTGAACTCCAAGGGGAAAGAGCATTTGTTACAATATGCTGCATACCTTGAATGTTGATAGCAACCTACACACCTGTAAATAAATTGATCAAAGTATATTGCCACATAAAGAGGATGTTGGTGTACACTATGGTTGAATGGTTGGGCAAAGGAAGCACACTTGACATCTATGTTAAATCCACAATCTTCTTGGCTACATTTGTACATGAATCCGCAAGAGTGTTGGTTACATACAGAACAAGTAAAGAACCCATTTTCGATTTTTATCGTGTCGACGTTAATGGTTAGAGGATGAATATGTATCGCATATTCGCATGTTCCATCTTCCGAGGTAGACTCGCACACACGTCGTGGAGAGCAAAGTAGCATTGCTTGCAGCCCAAGAAACTACCAAATTCAATTGGAAGGATGCAGGCTTGGCATAATACATGTTCACTTTCTTCATCGAGCCTCAAAAGGTCATGGTCATGGCTAAAATGACGTTTTGATTTGCCATCTATTTCCACCAACGCCGCAATATCAGCTTCAAGTTCAGGTTCAGGTTCTCCTTCAAGATCTTTGCCATCCCACACATTGAAACGAATTATACAATCTAAATGGACATAATAATTACATGTCTTCTCAATACAAGAATATCCTCCAAACCCAGCAACTATTTGTTGACAAACTCCGCAAATGTTATCGCCATCAGAGAGACGAAGAATGTGAAAGAGACGATGTGAGTGACGTGTAATCTTTATGACCTTTGGTAAAGTATATACACTGTCTATGTACAAAGAAATCGCATTGTAAACATCCGTACATATTGAAACCATAATCCCTCCCACAAACATCACAAAGGACGGAGGAAATCTTTCTACGGATGAAAGTTAGTGTAAGCTCATGAGTCTTCACATAAGTTATTTTGAGACAATCCTTGTGGAAACTGGATCTACATTCACGACAATAATGTGCGAAAGATTGAAAAGAAACCTTATCTTTGCACAAATTGCAAATTGCATCACTAGATTCGCATGGAGATTCTTCAAATATGTGTCTACGGTGATCAGATGTCAAGGACATCGTGATGATGTGATTTAGTAAGGGATTTTTAGATATTTTTGATAAAATGGTATTTCTAACTTTATGTATAGACTATAGTCGAATCACGTCGTATAAATAGTTAAAATTATTCTTCTCCTTGTATAGGTACAAATACAACAAAGAAGAGGATATCTTTGGCTTTACGATGCTTGGGAAAATATCATAGTACATACCGATACTTTTTACATGGACTTACGCAATTGCATAGATTTGTTTTGGTCGAATGTGCTCTATTACGTTCTTTAGACAATCCATTCCAAAAGAACCTTTACAAGTTTTACTACATACAAAGAAAGTAATCCGATACGCTTGTAAAACAACATTATTGTTCTTTACTTTGTACTAACCGAATCAAGACCTAATAGATATGTAAAGGTTCAAGACCTTAGAAATAAGGCTCCAAATTGTCGTAGACCCAAAGAGAAACCGTTTTATCTTTGTGCCAGGCTTTCATTGGGCCAAAATAAAATAAAGAGCCCACTATATGGACTAACTTTAGTTCTCAACTCTCGGAAGTAAAACAGAGAGCCAAGGATCAGTTTCATGTTCCTCTGCTTGACCTCTCCCCTGTTTCTGAGTCCCTTGAATTTATATAAAACTGCTGATAGCGAGCAGGGAGATAGATTCTACTCAAAACACATTTCCTAGATGACCATGGTTAGAGAGGCAGGTGATCATACCCCTAATGCTGTAGAATACAGAAAGATGATCTCTGTTAGAGAGAGTCATGTAGGCAATGCAAAAACCTTGCTCCTTTGCAACTCCCAATTTCTTCTTTGAGTTGTTTATTGATTTTCTAATGCTGCAGCCTGAGCTTTCACAACTTGGTTAAAGAGGTTTTTTAGATATCTTGAGTTTACTAGCATTTACTAGATGTTCCTCTAGATGCAAAACCAAACAGAGCCTGTCTTTGTTTTAGAAGATCTCCGACACAGATTCATCATGTTTCTAGTGTCTAACAGATTCATGAATGAAACATGTTTTAAGAAACTGAATCGTTAGAGAGATTATTGTGTCAAAGGAGTAGTATTATATATCCAGCTAATATTCTAGCTAGTCAGCCATATCATTCAACTTTTTGTCTCCAAAACTTACATATATATCCTTCAAAGCCCAGACTGAGATGATTGCGACAAACTCTACATTGCAGATTTTCATCAAGGATACGAAAAGTGTGAGAGAGAAGATGTGAGTGACATATGATTTTTATAACCCTAGGTAAGAAGATACAACTTCTGTGGACAAAGAAATCACATTGTAAACATCCGAACATATTCAAAAGACCCTCATCGATCTTTCCACAAGCATCACAAACGAAAGAGTTCCTTCGTCGAATGAAGCTGAGTGGGACTGAGCTGAAAGCCATTTTCCACAGAGAAGGCAATATTTGTATCTCATGTTATTTGGAGAGTCTTCAATGTGTCTAGGGTGAAACCTGGTGGTGATCTCATCCATTGGGTCTTGTTGCTAATTCTTAGCATACTCGAAACTTCATTTATAGACTGAATTGCACACACATTATTAATATATGATTTGATATAGATTGTGCTTTTGAAATATTGGAATTAAGGTATCTTTAGCTTTTCGGTGGCTTGTGAAACCAGCAAAGTTCACCCCATAAAAGATCAGTCAATAAAAATAAAGACGAATGGGATAGAGTTGAAATGAGATATTGAAGATAAAGTTTAGATAGACACTCAGCCATATATCTCTTAGACGTGTTAAAATCAACTAGCCCGTAATTTGAGTAAACATGCTTATGCTTTTGACACAGATGATCATGGCAGATGAGGTGATCTTAGAGATGATCTCTGTTAAAAAGAGTCATGTAGGAAATACAAAAACTTGCTTCTTTGATTTTCTAACTATGCAGCCTCAATGAAAGAGATGTTGGAATATCTTGAGTTGTGGATCGGTTGACATGTAAGATATCTCTGTTTTCCTTTGTTTTCCTTAAATCATTTCAACTCAACATCTCTGGACTATTTACTCTCCAGTTTCATTTGAAACTGTCTTGTATTGATGATTGATCGATGAACATTATCTCTAGTCGGATTGAGAGCTTTAGTGAAAACTGCTGATTTCGTGAAGTTAGAGTAGGCGCTTCTCATAACCTTCTACTCTGTTCCAAAGTTTCTTTGAGACCCAAAAGAGCCCAATTAAACGTTTAATTTAGATATTTCATGTTTTAAATTGTAAGAAGTCATCATTTATTTCCTTGTACAGTACATGACAGAAACTTGCATTGCATTTAGTACAAGACTCAATTGGTAGAAGGAATACACTCGATAGAACAGAAACATACATCATCTCTTCCTTTGAAAACTAGTTTGTCTTGGCAAATACATTGACATGTATGACAAATCGGCCGAGAAACACCATTTGAAGCAATCTCGACCTCGAAACCACTCACTTTGATCCTATGGCCAGATTTCAAATAAGGGTATTTCCCTAAGATGCAGTCGACATGTAGAGTGGTGCAGCAATCATGGCAGGTGTAGCGAAATTCATTTTTGTTTATATTTTTTTCACAGATCTCACACCACCAACCAAGCGGCTCCACAATTCTCTGCCTGTAAAGCTCATCTCCTTCGGTATCGAGCCCTTGGCGCTTTAAACGATCCCGGGGAATGTCTTTATCATAGTACAGAGTGAGTGTGAGTGGATGAGTGTCATTCTTGTATTTTACCAGTTTCGGTAAATTCACGCATTTGAACCCCAAGGAGAAATTGCATATGTTACAATCTGCTGCATACCCTGAGTAATGATAGCAACCGAAACACCTGCGAATAAAGTCCTTATAGAATATTGCCACATAAAGAGGATGTGGGTGCACACTATGGTTGAATGGTTGGGCAAAGGAAGCACACTTGACATCTATGTTAAACCCAAAATCTTCTTGGCTACACTTGTACATGAATCCGCAAGAGTGTTGGTTACATGCAGAACAAGTGAAGAACCCATTTTCGATGTTCATCGTGTCAACATGTATGGTTAGCGGATGACGATGTATGGCGTGTTCCATCTTCCGAGGAAGACTCGCACACACTTGGTGGAGAGCAAAGTCGCATTTCTTGCAACCCAAGAAACTACCAAATTCAATTGGAAGGATGCAGGCTTGGCATAATTCTTGTTCACTTTCTTCTTGGCCGTCCACATGGAGTCTCAATAGGTTATGGTGATGGCTAAAATGACGTTTTGAGTCGCCATCTATTTCCACCAACGCCGCAATATCAGCTTCAGAGTCGATCTCTTCTGGTTCAGGTTCTCCTTCAAGATCTTTGCCATCCCACACATCCCACACATCGAAACGAATTAAACAATTTGAATGGACAACATAATTGCATGTCTTGTTAATACAAGAATATCCTCCATACCCAACATGAGATCTTTGTCGACAAACTCCGCAAATGATATGGCCCTCAGAGAGACCAGAGAGACGAAGAAGGTGAAAGAAAAAGAGACGATGTGGGTGACGTGTGATCTTTATAACCTTTGGTAAGTATATACACATTCTATGTACAATAAAATCGCATTGTAAACATCCGTACATACCAACATCGATATCATCTATACCCCTCAACCCACAAAGATTACAAACGAAGGAAATATGTCTACGAATGTAAGTTAGTGTATGCTCATGAGTCTTCACATAAGTTATTGTGAGACAATCCTTGTGGAAACTGGATCTACATAGACGACAATAATATGCGTCAGATTGAAAAGAAACCTTATCTTTGCACAAACTGCAAATTGCATCACTAGATTCGCATGGAGATTCTTCAAATATGTGTCTATGGTGATGAGATGTCAAGGACATGGTGATGATGTGATTTTGTTAGGATATTTTTGATAAAATGAGATTTCTAACTGTGTATGGACTATAATCGAATTACGTAGGTGGTATAAATAGATCAATTATTATTCTCCTTCCATAGGTAGGTACAAATATCTTTGGCTTTACGATGCTTGGGAAAATAGCATAGTACAATACCGATACTTTTTACATGGACTTAAGCAATTGCATACATTTGTTTTGGTCTGATGTCCTCTATTACGTTCGTGAGACAATCCATTCCAAATATACCTGTTAGGTCTTGTTGATTCGGTTAGTACAAAGTAAGGAACAATAATGTTGTTTTATAAACGTATCATCAAATTACTTTCTTTGTATGTAAACTTGTTAAAGTTCAGGCCAGAAAGATGCGAAACTTATAAGTAAGGCTCCAATAGAAACCGTTTATCTTTGTGCGACGGTTATATTGGGCCAACCTAAAATAAAGAGCCCACTAAAACTCTCTCAAGTAAAATAGAGAGCCCTGCATGATCAGTTCCCCTGTTTCTGAGTCCCTTAAATTTAGATAAAACTGCTGACATCGAGCAAGGTAGATAGATTCTACTCAAACACATTTCCTAGATGACCATGGTTAGAGAGACATGTGATCATACCCCTAATAATGCTGTAGAATACAGAGAGAAATCATATAGCCAATGCAAAAACTTGCTTTTCTTGTGCTTCAGCCGGAGCTTTAAATTCACAACATGGTTAAAGAGATTTGTTAAATATTTTGATTTTACTAGCATTGAATGTACTAGATGTTCCTCTAGATGCGAAATCCAAACAAATCCAGTTTTTGTTTCTGAAGATCTCTGACACTAAGACATCATGTTTCTAGCGCTCAACAGATTCATGCGTGAAACATGTTTTTTTTTTAAACTGAATCGTTAAAGAGATTATTGTGTCAGAGGAGTAGTGCTATATCCAGCTAATATTCTAGCTAGTTAGCCATATCATGCAACGTTTTGTCTCCAAAACTTATCACAATGCCCATGTGGCTTCAATAGTGGCTCATTTATTAACTAAATAATTCCCAGATCTTATTTTCCGTAGTACCTTGTTGTTGCATTTAGTCTCCCGAACCTGTTCACATTTATTTATGACATTCATCTTTTTAATGACTCCAAGTCCAAGTACAGCTACTTGTACTTGTCTCTCTACATTTCAGAAAAGAGATGTTATTATATATTCAAAACTACATATATTTTTTTAAATTCACTATTTTACACCATACCTTCTCTCACAGACATAATCCATCTTGATTTATTTTGTTGAGTTGTAATCATGGAGAGATATAATCATCTGCAAATTAAAATGCAGAGTTATCTTGATTTTTTTTTCTAAATCAAGATTTAAATAGAATGGTAGGTGAGAATGAGATATCAATGCATCTGAATTGCTGATTTCGTTTGGGTGACAGATAAGTCTTGGATGATGACATGTGAGCTATGGAATACTAGAAATGGCTTATGATTTGAAACTTGTTCGAACTTCTCATGAACCAATGAAAAGCTTTCACATGGAGCCTCAAACACACGAATCACATATAATAAAGGAAAATATGGATAATATGGAAAGAGACAGAGGATCAGACTTTTGTCAATGGAAGGTATTCATTGCATTGAATCTATGGCTCTTTTTGTTTATATTTTGGGGTTGTTGTTGTGCAAGCCAGCTTTGTATCATTATGATCTGTGCCTCTTAATAGTAGTTTTTTTTAGAGATTTTACTTAAAATGTTTGTTTCATGCAATTTTTTTAAAAATCGATATGGTGAACTAACAAATACAAGCACATGGTCTGGATTTAGTATACTAATCAACCAAATTGTTTATCATGGAAAATGTTGCCTTAATTCTCTTTTATATATCCTAATTTTATTTTAATCGGTCTCGGATTGTTGTAGTCCGCAGGTTTTGCATTATTGTGATGAAAATTTGTAGTCTATAGTTAAATCGTTTATAGGATAACTATGGATACTTATTGGCTCCAAATGAAGAGGGTGTAATTAGCGGGGAAATGACGGCATAATCTATATATTTGATATTTTGTTGGATTTTTACAAATTGATACAGCTTGGCTCAAAAGCTAGTCAAAGAAGGTTAAAAAATAAAAGACCCATGTAATTATATGCCTAAAAGGCTAAACCAGACAATAGTTTTAATAATAAAGTGGTACAACTACTGAACATGTTTTACATAATCTGAATGATTAATATATCGAGTTGCTGTAGCCTGTAGTACTTGTGTATTTGTGTGTTCTTTAAACAAATCAAATCTCTTGATTAATTTTTTGGATGCATGTGATTTTCTTCTAGGTCTGATCACCTTGTGGTTTTTGAATTGAAAGGTATGGATTGTGCATGGTCGTACCTATCCAAACTAAGATGTTTCATTAATCTATAATCATGATGATCATCTAATAATTACGTGATTATGTGTACAACTTGAATTTTAATATTATAAAGAACTACGTGGTTGGTGTAGCGATCATCACCATAACTAATTAACACAAATGTCTTGATGTCTTCGTGGCTTTATTGCTTTCGGTAGCTGAAAATTATAAGATGATTTTTCCATGTAGAAAGGTAAGCCTTCAAAACTTGGCTTTTACTTTGAAATTTCAGTTTTTTTTTTCCTTTCTAAAATCATTTTTATAGTTGACTTGACCGTAATTTTCTTGGGAAACACTTTAACGTTTTGACTATACTAGACTTGTTTTATGAGTAGTTTTCATAGACCAACTTGCCGTTCAAGTTCTCTGTAATATATTGGGATCAAGAGACTGACCTCATCTAAATGTTTAAAAGTCTTGATTTTGACATTTTTGGCCCAAGACGTAGCCATTGAAATCCCATGATTTTGAGAATAATTAGTTCTCTAGCATAATCTAGTTTTTCTTTTTTTGAGTAGTAAATAAAATATTGTATTATAACGTTAATTATGTAGATAAAGCTTACTTTTGGGGTTTTTTTTTGTTAAATACTTTTTGTGGTTATTTGTGGATGAATTGTATAATTCTACTAAGTAATGATAATAGTAGAGTTTTATTCTTTAATTGGATCACATATAATTCAATTGAGTAAATGTTTTAAGCAACGCCACGTTTTTTTCCGACATAAATCGTTTTCATTCAAAATTAGAAAAGAAAAAGTAAACTACAAAGCTGGACCTCTAAATGATACAAATTCACATATTAAAACTATATATTTATATGTTTGGGAAAAAAAGACTGTATCTTAATATGACATATATATTCCAAAGTAGATGAACTAGCTTTTAATAACTTAAAATACTATTTGACCTAATAGAAACATCCCATTAAATAGGATATAACCAAAAGTTTTGTCCCCATGTTGAAATGGACGGCCATGATGTAACTGATGATGGCGATAGATGACTATTATTTTGTTTAGTATGTTATGTTTACCGTCTCGATTTTTTATAGGTAGTTTGAAACTTTTCTCTTAACTCAAGTTTTAGTCTTCACATGGTCCCATATTCAATTTGCTTAAGAACAAAATAAAACTTTTGAACAAGTAAAAGTGTAGATGTGTGATATCGTGTAATTTGGTTGAGATGTATTTACTGACTCTTTCAAAACTAGTAGACCAACTTGTTTGTAGCTTAGACCTTAAAATTAACAAGTAAAAGTTCTTTTTTCTGTCTACAAGAAAATAACAAATTTTTGACATTTTCGCCATCGGAAATTACTAGCTAGTGAGTATTGTATGGGCAATATTAAAAAGTCAACAAGAAAAGAATAATACTAGTAAAATATATTTCGGAAATGCTAGTGACGCTGGAATAAAATCATTAGTAAATTTCAAGTCTAATGTTGCAAGTAAAACCGTGTGAAAAAGGTCAACGGGAATTAATATTTACAAACAAATAATCATCGATTAAGTCGTATTGTTAACATATTTTGAATCCCACTATATATAAAATTAATTTTAGTATTTATAACTAACTAAGAATTAAGCTTTTATATTTGCGTTTAAATTTTGTTAAGTTTTATGGCTTTACCAATGGATAATTTGATGGAATGTTCTATGTCTATTATATATTACTCTATATTTTTCTAATTTCTTTTATGTTGAATCTTAACACACTAATTCGAGATTATGCTTTTTTATCTATTTTGAATCGAATTCTATTATGAAATAGGAAACATATTTAAAATAATCTAACAATAAATATCTATGATTCAAATTTTTAAGAGGTAGGTGGATCATGGATGAGAAATGAAGTATTAAATGTTATCCATAGTCCACGACTAATCCCTTTTTGGGTTTTAGTCCTTGGTCTTTTCTTCTACCGTCCAATAAATGAAGCAAAGAACGATACTCATTACATTCCAATTACAAGTTTTACCATGACTTTTTTTAGGCTTATAATATAAATCCGTATATTCCACACGTTGAGACAGAAGAGCAGTAAGGAGGAGTCAGTCAACAAGAGACTGAAAATCCAGCAAAGGTCAACAATGCAAAAGTGGCCGTACTCTCTTGGGAAAAAAGGTCAGCAATAATAATAGAGTAGGAGACGGTGCACCGAAACATATGTGGTGGTTCGCTTTACTCTTACTTGTCGTCGCGTCGGTGCACTTTTCTCCTTTTTACTGAACCAACCTCTTATCCCGCGTCTTCTTTAGATCTTTGCGCCTTTCTTCTTCTCGGCTCTTACATTTTTGTGTCTAAATGATTTTCAAATAAATACGGTGATGCCTTTACCCTTATGTCGAATCCTCTCTGGCATTATTTAATTCGTCCTTGTGCTTCCCAGCTGGACTCTGGCTGTTACGCTTTCACTCTCCCATCCTTTGACTTTATCTCTCGCTACTACACGTAAATTATTTGTTTATCCTAAATTATACTATCTTTGATTACTAACGGCAATTACCTTTTAATCTAAGGTCTTTCTTTTTTATTGAGAAGAGTTTCATAAGTTTTTAAATTGAGTAGAGTTACACAAGTTTTAATTGGGCAACAATTTCAATAACAGCAAGTTTTAGCCAACTTGTACGTATATTTTTTTCCTATGCAAGTTGTGTTATTATTACTACTAATAAATACATAATCATTGAATCCATTTAATTGGGGACCGATAAACTTTACAGGAGCCACTATAAATTTATAATTAGATCAGATCAACCATATTTAAACGTTTCTGTAATTAATATTATTGGTCCATCGTAAAGTAAAATAAATAAAACTCTCTACTTACCAATTCACAGATCTAAGACATAAAAAAGTGTTATAAATTTGTGTGCCGTCAAAAAGATACGGTTGTCTCCACGTTAGGTACGGTGTGGTACTTGAAGCGACATTAGCCTCGTGGTTCAATGTCAATGCGACACGTGGCTAGCTCACCGATATCTACTGTACGGTCCGAAGTTGTTTGCGTCAAAGTATGTCATTTTTCAAATACAGTTTATTGTATAACTAATTTAAAATATATTCATTATATGCTAAGAGAACATAATCTAAGATGCTTGGTTTTTAATTGTTTCGTGAACAATTATGGTGTAAATAAAGAGAAAGAAATCCAAGTTCACGATTTTGTGATTTGGAAACCATGTGTGTAGTGAAATTGTATTAATTGTTGATTGAGCATTGAGTATTTTAAAAAACAAATATTGAAACCGGCCGGTCTTCTCGCCTTAATTAAATATGTAATAATTTTTTCTGAAATTGCAGTTATGCAGTACTATGTTTTATAAGTGGAAAATTAGTAATGTAACAATGCAATTAGCTAACTATTGTGAATGAGATAATGCATTTAATGAATCCGTACGCAGCGAGCCAAGTACTTATTATTACCATCACTCGTTCATTGAGATCTGAGTTGACAGTTGTATTCACTTATTAGTATACTCCAAAAATTTAAATGTTAATTCTTTATCAAGAAAAGAAAAAAAATCTAACTGTTATAGATGAGATCCAAGCTTAACCTAACTATTGATTTTTTTTTTTTGTTATTCGGACACATATATCAAATCTTTCTGGCTCATTGATTTCGAAGGATTATATACAAATCTTTCTGGTTCATTGTACGGTGGCTTTATGCTATGTTTAACAAATGGTATTATTTTTCTTTTGGTGGCAAATTTATTGGTTTTCTTAGTATTACGCGTACGTAGGCAACTTTAAGTTTAAAAAAATAAAAATTTAATCAATATATTAAAGTAAAAAAAAGTATTATCCGTATATGATTTTATCCATGTATGCTGTATATAGATATAGTACATATGTATGTACGTACGTACATATCTCACTACGTATATATGATGTGTAAAGTTACGCGTATATGACCTCTTGTTCAAACTCACTTTACTTCATCGTATCACTTTTTGTGGTACATGTTAATATTTTTAAAATACGTAATGAAACGCAAAGGTTATCCTACATCTTCTAATTAAGCATTCAGGATAATTAATTGACTAACAAATATATATAGACTATGACAACAATGCATTTATTAATTTTATCAAAAAAAAACAATGCATTTATTAGGAATATCTGGTGTAAATAGTGTAGTTTTTTTTCTTTTTTTTTTTTTTGATAAGGATAACTAGTGTAGTTAATATCTGTTTATTGATAGTCGGTTGTACGTAGTTTGGGTTTAATATTAAATACTAAATGAACCAATGAAAAATATTTTGACTAAAAATGTTGCTGGATAAAGGTGCATTTCGATTACAAATTTTTGATATGTTTAGAGTTTGTTAGAGGGACATATATATAAGGAGACAAGTCGCTATCGACCTAATTTTCATGAGGCGTACAAATGCATGTATTATGTGGTACTCACCACTTATATATTATTTACATCATTTGTTTTTGTTGGTTGATGTTTACAAAATAGACCTCCAAGATTATCTCTCTTTTTATATAAATTCTGTTAATATTCATTCTCGATGCTAAATCGACCATTATTTCAAAATTTGTATGTCTGTTACATTATCATAGTTATCAGGTACAAGCGTTCATTGCTACTGTTAATGATACAATTCGTAACAACAAAGCCGTTGCAATGATATATGCCAATACGTGTATTATACACGGTATTTAATTTTTATATATAGCGATGACGACAACTTTTTAAATAAACTATTATAGTTATAAATTATGCAATAAAGTGTCGCTAGATGCAAAGGTTGAATGTTCCATTGCCTCGTTACATTATGATTTAAATATATAAACTGAAACGCTCTATTATATGCTTATTTTATTCCGTAGTTTTTGTTCTTATTAACTCACCAAAACACTTTGATTGAATAATAGAGTAGTAGTCCGGGTCGCCACGAAAGGCAGAAGGAAATTTCATTGAATCGTACATTTTAGAAGGTTAATATTGAATTTATTTTATTATCCTAATAAATATGGATAAAAAGCAAAATATTCAACGACAATATTCACCTAATTAAAAATTCCACGTATGCAACTACGTCACTTTATAAATCTATATATAAAAAAACCAACGTCACTTTAAAATACTAGCATTAAAATTCTACTAACTAAACTCCAGAAAATGGATCGAGTCAAATATTATTCTTTATTTAGTTTCGGGTGACCAATTTTCCTTGGAGATTTAAAAATTCAAAAGAAAGAAAACTATTACTTGTAAGTCACGCGTTCCAGTAAATTGTATAAAAAATACTCGATAAAAAAAATCATAAGAAAGTTAACTCGATATAATCTGTCAGAAAACAAAAAAAACTAGCATATGTCAAACTTGTGCATCGGATATATAATTAAGTGGAGATTTGTAAGTTATTTAATAACAGTTTTTTTAAGATGTTGAAATCTACAGAACCATAAACTTTTTAGTGGTCAGTGGTCATACGGATTCCTAATTTAAATAAAAAGGTTACTTACTTACAAAAAAAAACTCTGAAAGCACTGTAAAAGAGTAAAAGAGTAAAAGATCTTAATTAATTATATTATATTTTTTGATAATTAATTGGGTAAAGTGAAAATTAAAAAGAAGTTTTGACCTCGTATGAATATTCTGTAACTACAAACACGTGGTTGGAAATATCGACGTTTCTCTCTCTTCAACACAGTCTTTCTCTCTCTCTTTCTCTATCATCTCTTTGTCGCTCTGGAGTTTACGTTATTATATATAGAAACTCCATTGCTGAAGAGTTGAAGGAAAAACAAATAAAAGAACGTTTCAAGAAGAGAAAAGAATCAAAAGAAGTTTCAAGAGGAACTAATAAAAAGTTTCAAGATTCCTCAAAGACCTTTTCTGCTTGGGTATAACCCAATCAAAGTATCAACCGTATATTCGAGGTACTCATTCATTTTCAGCATGAATCATTCTTCTCTACTTTTTTTTTTGTTCTAAAGATTTTTTGTTGATGTTATTTCATTCCAAGAGATTATCGGTGACGGGTTTTGTTAAAAATGGTTATTTTCTTATTTTTTTCCATGATTTATGGGCATCATTTGGTAGTCGTGCATTCAAAAATGGGGTTTTTAAATATCTTGGTTGTTTATTGGTTATTTCAAACTCAGTAAATCGATACTAATAACTGAAGATGTTCCGGAGAAATGTGTTCTATTTAGTCGGTTCTTATTTAATTCCACGATGCTCTGTTTTCCAGATCCGAAAAGTTCTGTTTTTTTCTTTTCTTTTCTTAAGAACTTTGTTCTGTTACTGAAATATATTGATCCGAAGGTGCTTGTGAAAATGCACTTTGTTCTCTGTATATAATCTTTACACACGTCTGTTAGTGTATATATTTACACGGCCCACATATATATATATATATATATGAATCAGACATAACAAGAATCCTGATGTTTCGCTTCAGGTCAGAATCTGTGTCGGATTGGGATCTGTTAAATGGGGGTATCATTCTCCTGTCCGTTCGCTGAGCAAGACGACGTCGAGGCTGCTTTAGACTCCGTCACGGTGAAGTCCATAAGCTTCGGTGATGATGACGAATGCAAAACTCCTAAGAGATCTGTCAATTTCAATGACGCAACTCTTGAGCCTACGATTTTGAAATCTATGGGATCTGGTAAAATGATTTTTGAGAAATCTGTTAGCTTTAAAGGGATGCAACTGGAGAGAATGATCTCGCTTAATAGGTCTCTCTTCAAAGAAGATTATACTAAAGACAATGGCTTTGAGATTTCCAAAGAATTCTCAGTTCTTGATCCGAGGAATCCCAAACACGAAGCTGCTATTAAACTGCAGAAAGTTTACAAGAGCTTCCGTACTAGGCGAAAGCTCGCGGATTGCGCCGTGCTCGTGGAGCAAAGCTGGTTAGTTTTCTTCCTCAAACTCTCAAAACGTTCCATTTGATGACGCTTCTTGTGTTGTGGTGATCTGATGTTGTTTTTCTGTTTCTATTTTACAGGTGGAAACTTTTGGATTTTGCTGAGCTGAAGCGAAGTTCTATATCTTTCTTTGATATTGAGAAACACGAAACAGCGATTTCAAGGTGGTCTAGAGCGAGGACTAGAGCAGCTAAGGTTGGCAAAGGTTTGTCTAAGAATGGAAAAGCTCAAAAGCTTGCTTTACAACACTGGCTTGAAGCGGTAAGTTAGAAATTAATCTCAATCTGTTTTTCTCTAACCGCGTGTTGGATTTAACGTAATCTGATCTTGGTTTATGCTCTTTGGTTGTATATAGATTGACCCGAGACATCGGTATGGACACAACTTGCACTTTTACTACAACAAATGGCTCCACTGTCAGAGTAGAGAACCTTTCTTCTACTGGTAATTCCTTCTCACCAACTCATTCTCCCATTCCTGCAAAATTTTTTGTCCGAAATCAAGAAACTAAAGTTAGTTATGGGTTTGATTCAAATGTTGCAGGCTTGATATAGGAGAGGGGAAAGAAGTTAATCTTGTGGAGAAATGTCCACGGTTGAAACTTCAACAGCAGTGCATCAAGTACCTTGGTCCGGTTAGTATCCATTTCTTTTATCTGCTCTACAAGTAGCTTCTCCGAGACATTAGAACTTCTTTCTTATTGTTGTCATCGTTATGTTTTGTGTAGATGGAAAGGAAAGCTTATGAGGTGGTTGTGGAAGATGGCAAATTCTTCTACAAGCATGGCGGAGAAATTCTTCATACTTCTGCTATGGAAGATAGTGATTCCAAATGGATTTTTGTGCTTAGCACATCGAAAGTGTTATATGTTGGAAAGAAGAAGAAGGGTACGTTTCAACATTCAAGCTTCTTAGCTGGAGGAGCTACTGTTGCTGCAGGAAGATTAGTTGTTGAGAATGGTGTTCTTAAAGCTGTTTGGCCACACAGTGGACATTATCAACCTACAGAAGAGAATTTCTTGGACTTTCTCTCTTTCCTCCGAGAGAATGATGTCGATATTACTGATGTAAAGGTAAGAGAAAGATTTTTTTGAATGCCTCAATTCGTTGTTTAGATCTTGAGTCTGTTGAGGATTATGTTCTTATTAGTGTTTTTGGTTTTTTTTGCTGTGTTTCAGATGAGTCCTACAGATGAAGATGAGTTCTCTCTTTACAAACAAAGAAGCACTCATATGAGAAACCATTCTTTGGAAGAGGATTTGGAGGCTGAGAAGACCATTGCCTTCCAAGATAAAGCTGATCCAAGAGAAGAAGAAACAACTCCAGAGTTGGCTAATCTCGAGACACCGAAAAAGATGGAATCTTTTAGTACATTTGGCGATGAAACACAATCCGCGGGATCAAAGTCTACAAAACTATCTGAAGACTACGATTCAGGTGACGATGAAGAGGAAGAGATGTTTGATTTAGAACAAGAATCAATGCCTTCAGAGCAGAGCTCACCCAGAGGAGGAGAAGAAGAAGAAGAAGATACCAAGGAGAGTGAAGTAATGAAGATTCCAGAAGAATCAATCCTAAAAAGGATCAATTCAAAGAAGGAAACTAAATCTTTCCAACTTGGGAAACAACTATCATGCAAGTGGACAACAGGTGCAGGACCAAGGATCGGTTGTGTAAGAGATTATCCATCAGAGCTTCAGTTTCAAGCACTGGAACAAGTAAACTTATCTCCAAGAAGTGCTTCTGTTTCAAGACTCTGTTTCTCATCGTCATCGCAAACGCAAACGCCTCAAATGTCACCGTTATGGCGAGGAATGTCATTACCTGCAGATATCTCACATTCGTAACAGATACACAACAATAAGTTCTTTTCGATCTGATCTATTCTTTTTGTGTGAATAGAGAAGATGATGACTTAGAAATTCTTTTGTATTCTTTTTTTTCCCTTTTTACTTGTAACAGAGCAGCATTTCATTTGTTTATTTAGTTTCTTGTTTAGCAAGAAATTACAGAAGAAAAAGTGATAGATTCTTTTTAAGGGCTTTTTTGTTTTGGCAAAAGCCTGTAATACTTACACAGTAGTGATTCAAGATTCTATTTTTTCCTCGCTTTTATCTTTCCAGAAAATTACACTAATTTTTATGAATCCTATTTGATGCGAGCGTGGAAAGAGAACTTTGTTCTCGAGGATAAAGATTATCTTCCCAACACCGACATGACCCTAGTGGTCTATTCAAACAAATAGTTTGGGCTTTAAAAAGCCCATTTTAGCTAGGTGAAAGAAAGAAGGGCCTGTTAAATAGCTAGCCGCAACAACAACCATGCCTAGTCCCACGCTTCTCCACCTACCCAAACCATAACAATGGGATAAGGATAACTAAATTTCTTACGATCAACTCAATTGCCCTTTTATTAAAGAAAGTTTCAGGTTTATTGTGTAAAGCTTTTGCTATTATAGGTCACACTAAAATCTTTTTTGTCTTTTCCTACGACTGTATTGAGTACCGAGTACGGCTACGTTATTAACTAGATGAGACTACACAGACATTTGTACTCTTTAGGAAAGAAAACATTACACTGAAATTTGTACTTTTGACTGTTGTGGATCAGTGGATAGAGGGATAGATCATAGAACACGCTATATATATGTGTGTATGACGTTAATATATGACATTTGATGTTGCAATAATAATTACTAACAACTCAATAACTAATTTGAAAGTTTCAACATATGTTTGATCTATGACTTTTGAATTTCTTAAACATCATATTCATTACTAATATTAGTATTGTAATGATCTATTCAATTTACAATACTATGACTTTTGAATTTCTTAAACATCATGGTATTCATTACTAATATTACCCACCAACCAATCCAATCCAAAAATAATCTAACAAACGAATCTATGGTCTTTGATATTTCATTCATTTGAGTCGTAAATAATATGCAATTTTGTAAACAAACTAAGATATAGTCCGTTTGCTTCAAATTACCAAGTCTATATATATTTTATTTTAATAAAGAAACTTATTGTCTATGCATTATAGACTACACGCATAATATTTTGGGATCGAAGATAATAACATGCTAATTTATTCTTTTTCGTTTTCAGTATTGGAATTCGGGATTTTCTCAAATTTTTCATCTGAGATGATTAGGTGATATTAAATTATCAAAACCGGATCGAATTACCAAATATTAATGTTTGGTTGTTGAATGCATTTAAATATATGCACATTCGCCTAAACTTTGGCCTATATTTAATACAAATGGCAATTACAAAATCTTGGAATAAGTTTCGAGGACAAAATTTTGGCCACCAATCATAGTTTAGATAGAGCCTGTAGTTAGCCGAAAATAAAAAAAACTACTTGGAGAGCTGACTAAGTGAATAAATAATATAAATTCGTAATTAGTTAAAAATTTAACTATGTTGACTAAATAAAAAAATCTAGAATATAATTTTCTATTATATAATTTCAATTCGTTCATTAAAATATTTTTTATTATATAATTTCAATTTATAATTTATTTTTGCCTTGGATTATTTATCTTTTATATAATTTATTCAAATTAACTTTGTAAATAAATAATATATTTAAGGAAATCACTATCTAAAAAATCTTAACTAAATCTAAAAATTTCTAGAAGTTTTTAATTATATATTTAAATTCGAAACTTACTTTTAAAAATTATTTATGATGTTTGATTTAATCATTATCTAAAGTTTTTTAAACTTATCTAAATCTAATTGAAGAAATTAGTATCTAAATATTGATTAAATAAAATCTATAAAATGACTAACTACGGACAAAAATATGCAAAGAATCTCATTAATATAATACAAATGGAAATTTTAAATAATGGAATGAAAGCGGGAATAAGGAAGAAGAAGCATGGCGTGAGCCAAAGAGGTTGTTCGCTCATCACCTCATTACATATTCTCTTCTTCAACCTTCTCTTTTAAATACTCTCTCCTCTCTTCAACTAATCTTCACAACAATATCTAAATCCAATTTATTTTCTAAGCAAACAACAACATAAAAAAGCTCACATCTTTTTTCTCCAATGGCTCCAACACTCTCTACCGCTCAATTCTCAAACCCAGCTGAAGTAACCGAGTTCGTAGTCAACAAAGGAAATGGCGTTAAGGGTTTATCAGAAACAGGAATCAAAACTCTTCCAGAACAATACATTCAGCCTTTTGAAGAACGACTCATCAACAAATTCGTCAACGAAACTGACGAAGCTATTCCAGTGATCGACATGTCAAATCCTAACGAGAAAAGTGTCGCTGAAGCTATCTGTGATGCTGCTGAGAAATGGGGTTTCTTTCAAGTGATCAATCATGGAGTTCCTTTGGAAGTTCTTGACAACGTCAAGGCTGCAACTCACAGATTCTTCAATCTCCCTGTGGAAGAGAAGAGCAAATTCACAAAGGAGAATTCTCCGTCGAGCACCGTTAGGTTTGGAACCAGTTTCAGTCCTCGTGCAGAGAAAGCTCTTGAGTGGAAAGATTATCTCAGTCTCTTCTTCGTCTCTGAAGCTGAAGCATCACAGTTCTGGCCTGATATTTGCAGGTGAAGTTTCACAATTTCAAAATCAATTCTTGCTCTGTCAAAACACACGATCATTGATTCATATCTAATTCTTGATTTTGTTTTGTTTTTTGCAGGAATGAAACATTAGAGTACATTAAGAAGTCCAAGAAGATGGTGAGGAAGCTTTTAGAGTATTTGGGAAAGAATCTCAATATTAAAGAGCTAGACGAGACCAAAGAGTCACTCTTTATGGGTTCGGTTCGAATCAACCTTAACTATTACCCAATCTGCCCTAACCCGGACCTAACCGTTGGTGTTGGTCGCCACTCAGACGTCTCTTCCCTCACCATTCTCTTACAAGACCAGATCGGTGGCCTACACGTGCGTTCTCTAACGTCAGGGAACTGGGTTCATGTGCCACCGGTTCCTGGATCTTTTGTGATCAACATCGGAGACGCGATGCAGATCCTAAGCAACGGTCGGTACAAGAGCGTAGAGCATCGTGTCTTAGCCAACGGTAATAATAACAGAATCTCTGTTCCAATCTTTGTGAATCCAAAACCAGAGTCTGTGATTGGACCTCTTCCTGAGGTGACTGCAAACGGAGAGGAACCGATTTACAGAGACGTCGTCTACTCTGATTACGTCAGGTATTTCTTCAGGAAGGCACACGACGGAAAGAAAACTGTCGACTACGCCAAGATATGATCATAATCCACCTCACGAGTTTGATTTCTTGTTTTTGTTTGTTTGTTTGTTCTGTTTTCTGTTTGTGTTGTGTGTAAGTGAATAAAGAAGAAAGAAGAGAGACATATATGATGTCTTCTTGAGCCATGTTCTCTGTTCAGTGTTGTGTTGTATAACTAATTTACTATCATTTATCAATACAATATCTCTTTGGTCAGACAAACCTATAACAGAAGCAAGAACTTCCATTGAATTGAAAGTTGAAACCAATATCAGATTTATATGATCCTCTGTAATAGCTTTAGACTTCTTTGATAAGATCCTCTGCTAAACTCTGTCATGAATCGTGATCATCGACTTTGGGATGTTCTCCATTAACATTGTTGTCAAGATCATCACTAACTTCGTTGAATTCGAAGATCTTCTTCTCCCTGAAGTAATTAATCAAGAAGTACCAACCGACTGCTCCTACGGTCATTAAACCGCTAACCAGGTACACAATCTTAGTAGCAAAGATAATAATCACCACCAGAAACCCCGAAGGTATCAAGCACATAATCACCACCCCTGGGGTTTTCAGCGGAACTCGGTAAGGTCTCTTTAGCTCAGGTAGTTTTCTTCTTAACCAAATGAATGAGGCAAACTCTAGATACATCCCTAAAGTGTACAAGAAATTCGCCGAAGATATGATGTCTGTGAAGTTCATATATGACAATCCGAGCGACATGAGAGCTGAGATTAGAATCCCGACCCAAGGAGTGTTGAACCATTTCGATCGCACGCCAAAGAATTTAGGCAAGAACCCTAATTCCGCCATCCCCTCCAGCTGATAAGCACTACTGCTTAACTGAGCTTCGAAAAGTCCTATACTTGATAAGACAGCACCAATCTCAATCCATATTTTCAGCCATTTTCCTGCAATCATCTCAGCTGCTTCTGCGTGAAACCCTGTTTCCCATCTGCTCTGATCTACTGAGACCGCACCCGTGACAGCAAAAAGAGGAATCAAGTAAGCTACACAAGTGAAGATCACAGCGATAAGAAGCGCCAACGGGAATGTCTTTTGAGGCTTCTTCACTTCCCCTGCAAGAGTACTGACATTGTCCCAGAAATTCAAGTTCCAGAAGAGTGTGTTGAAGTAGAGATTCCAATCTTTTTTCTTGTTTCCTAAGCTACCCCAACGGTGAGCTTTGATCTTAGGGATTGCCATAGCAGACATAACAAGGAAAGGTGATAGAGACACCAGACCGAGAACAACAGCTGCGTAACCTACAATGGCTAGGCCAGTGTAGTTTAGGAAAGATAAGACCACCGTTGAGGCGAATATGCAGACGTTTCTAGGCCATCCAGATTCAAGAACAGGGAATAGCTTATCCAAGTAAGTGACACAGAGGACAGGAAACGAAGCAACGTTGATCACACCACTCAGGAACTTCAACGAACCCATCATTGACCCAACGAAAGAGCCAAAAGCACGATGCGCCCATATCACAAACCCTCCATTGCCTAAGACAATTCACCAAAATCAGAAAAGTTTCAGGTTTAGGTCCGGATTACAACCCTAGTTCTTGAAGAAAGGGTAACAAACATTAGTTTTTGAATCAGAAAGTAGCTTCCTTTCATCAAAATACCTTTAAAATAAGTGATTTCGAAGTCAGATGAGATTGAATTTCATGTTCAGATCATAAAATACCTACTGTTCTTAACAATGTCTATACAGGGATACATAAAGTTTAGATCGTTTGTCTCACCTGGGAACGCAGTAGAGAGTTCTGCAGTAATTAGTGCTTCAGGGACACTCCATATGAAAGGGAAGATGAGGAAACCGAGAATTGCCAGAAGTGGTCCAGCCGCTTGAACCGCCGGTTCTTCCCCAAACGGGCCACCTGCGACCTCAAAGTAGATAAGGAAAATCAAAGGGACCAAAGTCAGTTTTTTAGCGGTTGCTTTGTTGCCTCCGGTATCGGCTGTTGTCAATGGGAGCTCGTTGCTCCATCTCGATGTTTCTGAAATTGCCATTGCCATTATTGTGTGACTGTTTTTTTGGTTCCAAGCCTATAAGGATCTCGAATTTATAAATTGAAGGAATCCAAATACTTGTGAGAAACGTGTAGGTGATGCTAAGTCAGTTGGTCGTATCAGACCGAATCTTTGCTGAATATGTGGGACCATTCGATCTTAATGTGTTTATATCCTTTCATTAATTTATAAATCAATATTTTATTATTATTTTGTTGATAAATCATTACTCTATATTCATCGCTGAAGATAAAGATAACGTGTAGAAGTCAAACAAAAAAAATCAAAAATAAAATAAAATAAAGGATTATAGTTATCGAGTTATTTCTGCCTATAGGTTAGTGTTTAAATATGTGAATGGGACTATTTAAGTCTTAAATACTACTAGTATACATTCGCTAAACACCAAATTTAAGGCATTTATGCATATTGCATAAGCTCCATCTCTTTTATACCCATCAATCAATTGTCTAAGTAGTAGTATGAGCCTGCAGCCTTTTGTTCTTTGTCCTTGGTGGACTCTAATTTGTTGATCGTTGGCCTGAAGTTAGTCGGATCCCTTCTGAATGTGATGTTCAGATGCTGCAAAGGACAACAACTTAGTTCATTTTACAAAGCAGATTGATTCATGCTAACACAAAAAAAAAGTCTTAAGAAGTGTAAAATTACCGATACGAAGAGGTTCATTCCACTGAGCAACGATTGTGGAGAATGAGCCATACACTTAACAGCTGGCTGTCCTTCGTACACAATGATGTCAGCCAGATATGTCGCCATTATGAAGTCATGCTCCACAATAAACGTGGTTCTCTTTGCATGTAAGATGAACCGTTTTATGAGTCCAAATGCGCACTTGGCTCATCGATCAGATAGATATCTGCTGGCTTCCCGAGGCATAGAGTTATGACAACCCTCTGCTTTTCTCCACCCGAGAGCTCGCATACCGCTTGATCCAACAACTGCTCAATCTGAAGCGGTCTTATTACATCAGACACAAACTGAGGATGTGTATATGTATCACTAATCTTCTCATGTAGCAGCTGTCTCACTGTACACACACGCTTGGAATCATTCCCTTGCGGTTTGTACGACACATTAAACTCTGGCATTTCTGATTCTACACCCTCTTCACGTGGAAATGCACCTGCCTGCATTAGGATACAAGTTTCCTTCCTTCAAAATCTAACCACAACGAGTTGAGAAAACAAAGGAGAGGAATTATACCAGCATCCGTATGAAGGTCGTTTTCCCTGTACCGTTCTCCCCAAGCATTACAATAATCTGAGAATCTGTGAAATCTCCTCCCATCAATTTCCAAGAGTCTTACTCATGTTTGGGTATTTGTATCTTGCATAGGACTTTACTTCCCCATCACTCTCTTGTGGAGTATCAGAAACCTTGGAAAGAAAAGAAAAAACTATATCAGTCAAAAATGTCAACCACTTCTTTTGGAGGATGCCACTGGAAAAACTTTACCCTGAAGGTCAGAGATTCATCACTGAAACGCAAATTTTCTGTGGGGATAAACCCGGCCAAGAAAACGTTGATTCCTTCTCTGACAGAAAAGGGGAGAGTCACAACACCATATACTCCTGGTTTCCCATACAAACAGCAAACAAAATCTGACAGATAGTCAAGGACACTTAGGTCGTGCTCCACAACAATTACATAGCTACCAAAACAAAACAAAAAAAACAAAAAACAAAAAAAGCCCATGTAAGCAGGCATATATCTTATTTAGGAAGATAGACTCAATACCAAGGAGTTCAGAGGATGAGAAAATCAAACCTGTCATGCCTTAGGAGAGAGCGTATAACTTGAGCAGCTTTGAGTCTCTGCCTCACATCGAGGTAACTAGAAGGTTCATCAAACATGTATATCTCAGCCTTCTTTACGAAAACTGCAGCAATGGCAAATCTCTGCAGCTCTCCACCAGATACTTCTCTTGCTTCACGCTCCAGCAATTGGTTCAACTCCATATCAGCACAAATCTCCGCCATCATTCCTCTCTCGTCCATCTTCTCAAGCACCGTTCCAAGCTTACCTCGAGCAACCTTTTTTATGTGGTCGATATGTTGTGGCTTTATAGCGGTCTGTCATACATACAAGGAGCATTAGACTTGCTTAATGAACTGCTTCCTTTGAAATAAATAACAAGATTAATTTCCACGTTACCTTAAGATTTTCTTCTATAACTCGAGTGAAATAACTTTGAAGTTCTGACCCGCGGAAGTGAGTCAAAATTTCTTGCCAGTCCGGAGGATCCTGCCCAAACAGTAGGTAGTGGAAAAAGAGATCATACATCAATTATACAAGAGACGCATTCTATGCATAAAGAGGGTAAAAAAACTTTAGAGAGGCTATATTTACCCTGAATCTGCCAAGATTTGGTTTGACGACTCCACCCAAGATTTTGAGAGCCGTAGATTTCCCAATACCATTTGTTCTAACCAAGCCTAGGACTTGCCCAGGCCTTGGAAACTGGAAGCCTGCAAGTTGAGAATGATCTCAGTCTCCTGAATATAGATTATCAAACAAATTCCACAAGACAAAATTTTTGATGAGCTAACCTATGCAATTTAAAACTGTTAGCCCCATATCTGTGAGTTGTATCTTTCTCTAGGTCCCTCGGAAGATTGATAATCTGAATAGCTTCAAATGGGCATTTCTGCAAAATTATGCACCAAGAAATCGCATTTAATGTCCAAACACATTCATTGTAAAAAAAAATATAGCCAAAGTAAGTAAGTTAGTACCTTGACGCAGATACCACATCCTATACACAACTCCTCAGATAAGAAAGCAGTCTTGGAAGTAGGAGTCACCTCGATACAAAGTTTCCCTAGAAAAAAAAAACAAATTAAGGCATAAACAAATAGTTTTGTACACAAGTTTCATACTTGGGACGAGAATTATATGATGAAAAGTACCAGTCTTAACTACAGGACAGCTCTTCTTACACTCCTGGCGGCATTTCTTTGGCTTGCACAGGTCTTCACTCACAATAGCAATTCGCGTCAATCGATCTGCGTATACTAACCTGCAAGATACATACAAATCTACGTTAACCTTCCTCACGAGAAAATCACAAACATAAGAAGGTGAAAATTGAGAAAGGAAGAAGAGCAAAAGGATCACGTACCAATATACAGCGAATCTGAAGAATTGAAGGTGGTGAAGGTGGATAAACAGGGTTAGTTTTTTTAGCACCTTATCGGGATTGTTTTTTTTTTCTTTCTATATAAGATTTTTTTTAAAACGTGGACCAGCCAAATATTAAAAAGAAACTTTGAATTTCTGACTAATTTATGGCACTTCTCAACCAATGAGAATACAGAATAATATCCACATTACAATTTGTATTAAAGAGGGACCATCGATGGAAACAATATCTCTTACCTTTCATTACAAATTTACAACTGGTGTTTTTCATTAAAATATGTACATTTATATGAAGAAATTTTGTTAAATGTCTAATATATTAATCCTATTTTATTGTTGACAAAAACAAAGAAAAAATACTTTATATTGATGACTAAACAGTTAAAAATTCATTTAGCAATATAATTGTTGCATTGAACAAATAAAAAAACCACTTGGAAGAAAATCAAATAAAATTAACTTTTCACTTTATATTAAAAGTTAAGAAATGTTTTTGGGCAATTTCGATATTTAAATTTGATGTTATCGAGAATATATCTAAGAAATTTAAACATCTCCGCATAACCAAATAAAAATTAACACCAAAATAATCTATTGATTCGAGTAGTGTGATGGTAATTAATCTAAACTCAAAATTCAATGTACTAATTAACTAATCGTATCCATTATTAAAAATTTGTTATGGTTTTCTTGCTTAATTACCCCAAACACTTTATACATAGAATGATAGAACCTCAAAACTTGAAGAAAAAAGGCATGTGAAATAAACCTTATAGAAAATACAGAAAACTCATTAAACAAAAATGTTTAGACTTCACACACTTACAAACATATAAATGGAAATAACCACATAACGAGCTGTACAATTTTATCGGATAATTCTATAAAATTTAGAAATTTTCACTAATTTTAGTATCAAATATGTATGTGTGTTTAAAATCAATAAGTGAATTTCCGTTGCTGACTCCGTGGGAAAACAGAGAAGACTTCGCAAGACAGTGGATTCAAAGAAAAACATCGGCCGGAGAAACTCACCCGAAACGTCTAGCACAACTTCGTAAGCGGCCCCAACCTAGCTTCGTCGTGATCCGACCGCTCGTTTCCAACTCGCCCTTTTTTGGGTCGGTAAGCATAATCGACAACCCTTGGCGACTCAATCTCATTTAACTCGACTGTAGTGGGTCAGGCCCAACAAGAGGTAAGAGTCTTGATGGCAATCTCGAACGATCACGATTCTTGGTCGAACTAGGTGATGTCATAGGTGAGGGAAATGCTGGTGGTCAAAGAAAATGGAGTGTTTAGACATATATATATGTTATGTTACATTCGGACCATGCGGATTGATTTCCAGACATATATATATATGTTATGTTTCGTTTTTATCGATGTAATTGTTATGTTTACGATTTGTCATTTGGTTTAATGCCTTTTGTCAGTTGTAGTACTAAAAAACTGTTTTCGCAAAGCAAAAAATCATAAGAAAAGTAACCCGATTTATCGGGTTCTGAACAACAATTTTGTTGTATAACTCCTTTTATGGGCCAAATTAGTATAACTCCGACTGTATCTCGTAAGAATATTTTTACTAGAATCTTTTTTGATTATGAAGTTATATATATTACACACATGTATCGATGTCAATGTTTGACAGCAACCCTCAAACTACACTAAACACTTTGACCATTTAACCAATACAATTAGATGTAACAACATGTCTTATACTATCAATTATTATATATTTATAATGGTCAATTTTAACGTGTTGATTAGGAAAAGACTTGGAATTTGAAAATATGAACTCGTTGACAAAAACGTCGACACATCGTGTCAGCAAAATTTGCCGCCAGTCACGCACTGCCACGTTGATAGTTGGTAAACAAAGTAACCCAAAATAATATGTTGGTCTAAATCAAACAACCGGTAAAAGTCTTTTAAAATTGACATAATATAATGTATACTTTTATATTTTCTGACCAAATAATTCAGTAGTGTTTAACCCAACCCAAATAAAACACACTCTTATGAATGTTTTTTTTTTAAATACGGAAATTTAAGTGAAAGTAATTTTACTATTTGTTGACCAAAAAAGAAGTACTATTACTTTTTAATAATATGTGAAACTAAAACTAACTTTAATTCATAGCTACTTTTTACAATCCAAAAAGAACAGACTGATCACACTAAATTCGAGATTAAACATTCAAATATTTTTTAATATAAGTCGAGCTTTACCGTTCTTTTCCATTTTGGACTATTATAAGTTTGGTCATGAGAAAAATAAAAATATTATTTGTTTCCGCTTAGAGCATCATTATTGCAAGTTTTTAGTGGAGTTTTTAACATTAAAAATAAATAAAAAAAATAAAATAATTATGAACAGTGTAAAAACCGTTTCTTAAATAAGAACTGTTTTTTAAATAAGAACTTTAAGAACCAGTTCTTAAGAAGGTTCTTACACTGTTTTAGCCACGTGTCAACCCGTAATTCGTCCGATTTTTTTTTGCTAGATTTTTTTTACCTGCTTTTTTTTTACACTTTTTCTTAATTTTAACTTTAAAAAAAGTTAAAATTTTTTTTTTTTTAACTTTTTCTTAACTTCAATTTTAAAATTCTAAACTTTCTTTACATATTAATGAATTGGAATCGTTTGGTGGGTGAATAGAAGGCGATTCATAGACAAGATAAAAAAAACCCGAATTGAGCATTCTTTTGCATTTTTTTTCAAATTTTATGTTTAAAATGTTATGTTTTATGTCAACTATGTTTAATTAAAAAAATAAACTCTATTTAAAATAAAACAAAAAAGTTAAATATATTTTTTTTTTAAGAACTCCTAATGGGTTTTTACCAATAAATGAGCATCATTATTGCAAGTTTTTAGTGGGGTTCTTAACCCAAAAAATAAATAAAAAAAATAAAATAATTATGAACAGTGTAAGAACCGTTTCTTAAATAAGAACTGTTTCTTAAATAAGAATTTTAAGAACCGGTTCTTAAGAAGGTCCTTACACTGTTTTAGCCATATGTCAACCCGTAATTCGTCCGATTTTTTTTTTTATCTGGTTTTTTTTTTAACACTTTTTCTTAACTTTAACTTTAAAAAAAGTTAAAAAAAATTTTTTTTTAACTTTTTCTTAACTTCAACTTTAAAATTCTAAACTTTTTTTACATATTAATGAATTGGAATCGTTTGGTGGGTGAATAGAAGGCGATTCATAGACAAGATCAGAAAAAACCCGAATTGAGCATTTTTTTGCATTTTTTTTTTAAATTTTATGTTTAAAATCTTATGTTTTATGTCAATTATGTTTAATTAAAAAAATAAACTCTATTTAAAATAAAACAAAAAAAGTTAAATATTTTTTTTTTTAAGAATTCCTAATGGGTTTTTACCAATAAATGAGCAAAAACAGAAGTTTCTTAATAGAATTTCTTAACTTTAAAATTATAATTAAATATTATTTAAAAAACCCAAATGGGTTTCTCTTATATGACCCTTTTTGCCGGCCAATACGACTTATGATGGCTCGGCTAAAATTAAACATTTTTAATCCACCCATGTTTTAATTATAATTATAATTAGTATTATAGATAGACCATCTTTCTTCTTCTACTATATATAGTCTACACCTATAAACCATCAATTGGAAATAAAATACATACCACAATCCACACATGGCAAAGCTCACCCTCATCGTCGTCTCCCAAATCCTCCTTCTCGCAGCCGTTGTCTCCGCCGGAAAAGGTGAAAACTTTGCGAAAACCATTGACAAAAAACTCCTTGGCCTCCGTAAGGAGAAACTCACTCATTTCCGTGTCTACTGGCATGACATTCTAAGCGGCTCAAACCCTAGCTCGGTCGTGATCCGACCTCCTGTCTCCAACTCTTCCTTCTTCGGATCAGTCACTGCCATCGATAACCGATTGACTACGGAGGTCTCGGTGAATTCGACTTTAGTGGGCCAGGCCCAAGGGATCTACGCTGGTGCTGGTCAACGCGATGTGTCTGCGCTTATGGTGATGAACTTTGCGTTCAAGACAGGGAAGTATAACGGAAGTACCATTTCTATTCTTGGTCGAAACGCGATATTGACGAAGGTTAGAGAGATGCCGGTGATTGGAGGAAGTGGATTTTTCCGGTTCGCTAGAGGTTACGTTGAGGCTCGGACCATGTGGTTTGATCAAAAGTCAGGAGATGCTACGGTTGAGTACAGCTGTTATGTTTTGCATTATTGACGATAGTGTTGAATTATCTCTTTTTAATGTTTTGTTACAAATATTTATGTGGCTTGTGTCTGCTTATGGATGACTGTAGGGAGATATTTATTTCTTTTCTAGTGGATTTCGAATTTTCGATACTTGTTCTCTTTTCTTGACGTGATTTTGATACATACAAACGAAAATGTCATCTTGATGTATTGTGACATCTCGCGACAAAAGAAAGTAAATGTATTGTGACATCTGTTTGGTATGATTGATATTAACGTTGGCCAAGCCGGTATTGAATTGGTCCGGTTGGTTAAGTATTTCTAGTAGGTTTACTTTGAAAAGTTGGTATGAGTGCTGATAATGATCGTTATAAAATAGTAAACGTGCTTAGAAAAATTAAAGCGTCGGTGAATATCAGAGACCCCTACTAATTGTGTTGGGGGAGAAATTTCGGGTGTTTGAGTGGAAAATCACGTCGGTAAGAAGTATTAGGTTAACGATTTAAGACTTTTAAGTGTACATAGGTTTTATAAATACCACATTATTTTACGTGTATACTTGTGTGTGTTGATAATATATATTGATATCCAAAACACGTCATCAAACTCAACCGGAGTGGACATTTCAACTTCGATTGTGAATTCGATGTGTTTAGTTTGAATTCCTATTTTATCCTTATCAGAAAAAACCTCCTATTTTCTCAAACTAAAATTTTCAGTTAATTGAATACTTTTTAAAACAAAATCAAACATTTCACTTAAATTTTATTTTTAACATATTATTTTGTAAAACAATTTAGGGTCACAATATATTTGTTGATTAAAAAGTTTTAAGGAAGTTTAAATTATTTCGATTGAACTAAACTATATATCCTCTACATGAGAAACATGTCAATCCCATGTTTTTCCTCAACATTTTTTATTTAGTTAAATCATATTTTTATACTACATTTATTCCACTTGTCGAACACTTGTATCATTACTAAATTTTTTATTGGGTTAGTCTTATTCCAAATTCCAAATATTTGTAAATTACAATCAAATATATATATATATATATATTAATCAGTCCTGACCCTGTATATATATATATATAATTTCTAATAATCCAATATATATATATATAATGTATATAACACTACCAATCAAACAACTTTATTATCTTCAAATTTGGTTTTGATAAATTTGTTATATAGAAATTTATAATACA
Source organism: Cardamine occulta (assembly GCA_028015245.1). NCBI lineage: Eukaryota > Viridiplantae > Streptophyta > Magnoliopsida > Brassicales > Brassicaceae > Cardamine > Cardamine occulta. The sequence continues at coordinate 10,114,175 of CM051373.1, read as the reverse complement.
TTAATTAAATGTAAATGGTCTACTATAATAAGATTATAATAAAAAGAAGCATCAAATCTGCATGAACCTAATATATTAATTAAGGTTACCTAGTATACATTTAAAACATTATCTTATGATCAAATCTTCTCTTAGAAAAAAAGAAACAAAACAAAACAAACAAACAATCTTTTCTCTATCTATATCGCGTCCCGTTGCTAGGAGACTAGGACGTCTCAACATTCAATTTTCAAGCAGAAGTATAGAGACAATGGCTGTCAATTTGGAGGACCGAACACAATTGTTCAACTTTGTGGTTAAACAAGGTTACGGTGTGAAAGGTATGATAGACTCAGCTCTATCTTATGTTCCACAACCATTCGTCCAACCGCTCTATGAACGAATTGAGACCCACAACGCCACCACGTGTGAGGCTTCCCAACCAATCGATCTTTCCCAGCTAGATGGCCTAATTCATATTTTTTATATGATACATTAAATTATCGTTATTTGCGGTTGTTTAAGACAATATAAATAATTAATTTATAGATATTGAGCAATGGGAAGTACATAAGTGCAGAGCATAGGGTTCGAACCACAAACATCGGATCGAGAGTCTATGTGCCCATTTTCACGGCACCTAACCCCTCCGAGAAGATCGGTCCGTTGCCGGAAGTTGTGAAACGCGACGGAGTGGCTCGTTACTAGGAGTTGTTGTTTGAAGACTACATGAATAACTTCTTCGGCCAACCACATGATGGCAAACAATCTCTCGACTTTGCACGTGCCGAGTGATACTATATCATCAGTTGTCACATAGCATATTGATGTCCTTTGGATAAATCACCGATGGAAAAAAAAATCATTCCTAATTTACTATTTTGCTCTTGTGTTTTTTTTTAATGCCACATTTAAAACAGAATTTGTCTATCTATCTAATTAACCTACAATGTTCTCCCGTTTAGTCCCACCCACCAAAATAGAGTAACTCAAAGTCTCAAACTAATTTTCAGTCTAGAAGATTTTCTCAAATAGCGCATGCCTTCCTTTTTTCTAATAGCACTTCTATATATAATCGTAATCTTTTTTCTTCATTCTTTTTCCATACTCGTTATTACCACTCACCTTCATCTCTATATTTAGACCCATTATCAACAGGAACTAACAACAAGAAACAAACACAAATTATAAGGTAGAAACAGCAACAACAACAAAAGAAAAAATCAAGTTATCGATCACAAACATGTCAAAGCTTATCCTTATCCTCGCCGCGCAACTCCTCCTCCTCACGGCCGTTGCCTCCGCTGGAGACTTCGCAAAACCAATGAACCCGAAATACCTCCACAAGCAGGAGAAACTCACCCATCTCCGAGTTTATTGGCATGACATCCTAAGCGGTCGAAACCCTACTGCCATCAGGATCCTAAAACCGGTTTCAAACTCCCCAACCTCCTTCGGATCAATCACAATGATGGACAATGCACTAATATCTGACGTGCCCATTAACTCTACTGTGGTGGGTCATGCCCAAGGCTTTTACGCCGGAGAGGCCCAACGTGAGCTGGGTTTCTTGATGGCCATGAATTTCGCTTTCAAGACTGGGGAATACAATGGGAGCACGATCACAATTCTTGGTCGGAACACAGTGTTCTCGACGGTTAGGGAAATGCCGGTGGTCGGAGCAAGTGGGATCTTCCGGTCTGCTAGAGGTTATGTCGAGGCTAGGACTAAGTGGTTCGATCGTAAGTCTGGGGACGCCACTGTTGAGTATAACTGTTATGTCTTGCATTACTAATATAACTATAATCAAGATTAGTTGTGTCCTCTATGTAATGTTTATTTTGAATTAAAATTACATAAGAGTGACGTTTTTTATATTTACCAAACTGCTGACCGATGTTATAGTGCTGAGATGATCGTTCATGTGGGGTTGTATTTGTCTTTTGACTAACGTATTTAGTTTACACACATATTACGTTAACAAATGAAAAGAATCAATTGTGTAAATTTAGTGGATATACATTAATTTACAAAACTCGCAGGGTGGCTCAACGTTAGCGAGCAAAAAAATGGCCATGTTCAGTATTTGAAATTTTATAATATGGACCTCATATATTTACATGTTTAACAAATTAAGTTGGACCACAAAAGTTACCGATTTTGTTAACAAAAAGCACAGATTGCGCTTGCCGACATATTATTTATACAATCAATAGGCAATATGAAGCAACTTTGCAGACATAGCTTTATCTTGTGCTCGTAAAAGGGGTAAAGGTTCAAATGTACCCACGACCCAAAAATAAAAAAGTGGTGAAAATTCAAGAGATTTTTGGTTATTAAAGGTAAAAAATTCTGAAGATCAAAACGTTTCATATGAAGATAAAAGAAAGAAATCACGCTTAAAAAAAAACTCAACGTCGTGATATTTAGCTTAGTTTTTTTTTTTTCTTAATTAAAATTTCTGAGGTACTAAAGTTAAATTAACGGTAACTCGCTAGCTGATTTGTTTAGGTATATTATTTTTGAAAAAAAGGAATACAGGTATTACGGGCTTTCGTAGGAACGTGGTTGAGGAAAATACTATTTCAAATAAAGGGATTCGAAAGAGAATGTGAAGCACTCCTCGAGTCTCTTATAGACATTAATTTATATCTCATTGGACCTTTATATATGTTTTTTTATATCAAAAATCTTATTGGACCTCGATGAGGTATTAATGTCTAAAACATTAGACGTCATGGTTCTAATCACGGTTAGGAGATTGGAAATTGTTGGGGTCATACATTTCATCACTTTCCTACGCTTTTTCGGGAAAGGAGATATGGTTCTACATGTCATTTTTTTTTGTCGTCGTCCTAAAATCAATTAATACATGTGGATGTGATTTACTAACAAGACCGCCGTTCAAAATAATAATAATAGTCATAAATTACGTATAAAAATAAAAGAAGGTGATTGAAGTATATATATATATAGTCGACAGAACAAAAGAAAAGAGTATATATATATAGTCGACAGGAAAAAAAAAGTATATATATGTAACTTTTTTGTTTTTGATACAAATATATGTAACTTTTTCTATTAACCAAATAATATCAATACGTCGATATCCCCTTTTTCGTTGATTTAATTAATGATAATTGTCCAGTGCTATTAAAACATAACTTATGTTAGATTGTCAGTGTAAAACTTTCAAAATGTAGAAGTTTAAGTATTAAAAAGGAAATTCTTATTGGGCGAGGTATTTTTGGTTTTTTTCCCATATGAAGCAACAAGTCTGACAATTCGAACAATACACATTGATTGGTCTACCACACTTTTGAAAACAAACCAACGAATCTCATTATTGTCATTTAAACTGATCATAATGACACATTCCTTATTCTTCTCTATATAACTATCCAACACACACTCGTTATATCTAGCGCAAACCTTCATCTATTATACACACAATAACCACAGCATGACTAATTTCATCCTTATCCTCGCCGTACAAATCTTCCTTTTAGTCTCCGTTGCTTCGGCTGGCGACTTCGCAAGAACCATGAACCAAAAATACATGGGCCTTCACAAAAAGGAGAAACTCACCCATCTCCGAGTCTATTGGCATAACTCCGTAAATGGTCCAAACCCTAGCGCCATCATGATCCAGCCCCCGGTCTCGAACTCTTCAACATTCGGAGCGATCAGTATGATGGACGATGCACTGACATTGGATGTGTCTAGGAATTCGACTGTGGTAGGCCATGCTCAAGGGATTTATGCTGGAGCGGACCAAAGAGAGATTGGCTACTTGATGGTGATGAATTTCGCTTTCGAGACAGGAAAGTACAATGGAAGTACGGTCACGATTCTTGGTCGGAACATAGTGATGTCGAAGGTTAGAGAAATGCCGGTGGTTGGAGGCAGTGGAATCTTCCGGTTCGCTAGAGGTTATGTGGAGGCTCGGACCATATCCTTCGATCTCAAGTCCATGGTTGCCATTGTTGAGTATAATTGTTATATCTTGCACTACTGATATAATGATGTTTGCTATATATGTTTGTTTGATTTCGTTACTGAAGACATTTGCATTTTACGAATGCTTTTTTGCATTTCCTGTTGTGTGATCGTAGTGGGGTGTGTGTGTGTCTGTTTTTTTTTTTCTAGTGTACCTAGTTTATATTTTGTAATGGTTTGATTTCATCTATAAAAATTAAAAGTTGTTGTTTATACATGAAACAGACTATTTGGGTCAAATTAAGTGGCACAAAGGCGCTCTGTTCGGAATGAAATGATTTGGAAATCTCCAATTGATAAGTGATTACATTATTTGAGTTCGTGAAATAAAAATAAAGATAACGATAAGCCTAATCACTAGTTAATCAAGCCTTATAACATAAAATATTTTGTTCTCTAAGAATCTTTTTTCGGATGCGCCGAGGAATTCGACTGTGGTGGGCCAGGCCCAAGGGATTTACGCTGACGATTCTTGGTCGGAACACGGTATTTTCAGAGGTTAGAGAAATGCCGGTGGTCAGAGGAAGTGGGATCTTTCCGTTCGCTAGAAGTTATGTTGAGGCTCGGACCATTTCGCTCGATTTCAAAGCTGGTGATGGCACTGTTGAGTACAAGTGTTATGTATAGCATTACTGATACAATCATGCTTGCAATGTTTGTTTGATTTCATTACTTAAGTAAGGTTTGCATTCACAAATGTTTTTGTTTGTCCTCTCCTGTTGTGTGCTGTGGTGTGATCGTTGTGGGTTATGGTCTCTTTTTATCAAACTTAATCTAACGTATCTAGTTTATGTTTATATTGTAATGCAAATAATGGCTTGATTTGATATAGGAATAAAATGTCATCACCTGATCATTAGTGATTACAAGTCATTTAATGGATTGCAAATATTTGTAATAACGTCCCCAATGTGTTATCATCCGAATTTCTGTAAGATTCATGTTTTTGTTTATAAAAAGAAACTGAAATGAGTCTCATATTTTTTAGATATCGTTTAGAACGTCATCAAACACATCGTGTAAAGAAACAAAAAGAATCTCCCAACTCACCAGTTGCATCCTGCCACGTTGCTGGTAGTCAACCAAATTCAATTAAACGGGTATGTTGTTTTGTACACTTTATAATAATCAAAACATACTAATTAAATTGTTCAAATTGGATGTTCTTTTGTTCAGGAAGTTGCAATCTAGGTCCATTATTTTTTGGACATGAGACTAGGGTATGTTTAAATTTTTTTTTTTCTTTTTTGCTAGCTGATGTTCAAAGTTGGGATTTGTTCATTATCTTGATTTAATGGTCGGGTAATACAACGGTTGAATTATCTAACCTTGGATAGGAAAAAAAAAGAAGAAGCTAACGCGTGAGAAACCCATTATAACACGGATAAACTTAAAATAGTGTACTTATATTAAATGAACTATTTCAATTTGCTTACACACCTATGGAGAAAATTATAAAGTTTAGATAACTTAGTGTAGTTTTATTGGCATATCTTTAAATTCTATAATAAACAAAATGGAATGAATGAAACGGACCGTTTATCAAGAAAAAAAAACTAATTGGATCAAATTATAGGAATGATGAAGTAGAAAAATGAGTATCTATAACCTAAAGTTAGACTTCCTCAAAAATTAAACCTACAGATGTTTTGGAATAATAATTTTTTTAAAGTAATAGTATCCACTATCCTCTATGCACAAATAAAAAAAAAGATAGATGGGAAGCAACAGACTTGACAATTCGAACTAGTACACATTGATTGGTGTACCACACTTTTAAAAATAATCCAACAATCTCATTATTGTCTTTTAAACTGATCACAAGGGTCTCATGGATCAAACCAATAATTTATAGAGAAATCTCAAATAGCACATGCCTTATTCTTCTCTATATACCTACCACACACACACTCGTTATATATATCGCAAAGCTTCATGTACTACACACACAATAACCACAACATGACTAGTCTCATCCTTATCCTCGCCGCACAAATCTTACTTTTAGTCTCCGTTGCTTCGGCTGGCGACTTCGCAAGAACCATGAACCAAAAACACATGGGCCTTCACAAAAAGGAGAAACTCACCCATCTCCGAGTCTATTGGCATAACTCCGTAAATGGTCCAAATCCTAGCGCCATCATGATCCAGCCCCCGGTCTCGAACTCTTCAACATTCGGAGCGATCATCATGATGGATGATGCACTGACATTGGATGTGCCTAGGAACTCGACTGTGGTAGGCCATGCTCAAGGATTTATGCTGGAGCGGACCAAAGAGAGATTGGCTTCTTGATGGTGATGAACTTTGCTTTCAAGACAGGGAAGTAGAATGGGAGTACGCTCGCGATTCTTGGTCGGAACATGGCGAGGTCAAAGGTTAGGGAAATGCCGGTGGTTGGAGGCAGTGGAATCTTCCGGTTCGCAAGAGGTTATGTGGAGGCTCGGACCATATCCTTCGATCACAAGTCCGGTGTTGCCATTGTTGAATATAAAAGTTATATCTTGCACTACTGATACAATGATGGTTGCTATGTTTGTTTGATTTCGTTACTGAAGTAACATTTGCATTTTACGAATGTTTTTGTTGCATGTCCTGTTGTGTGTGCGTTTTATGTATTTTAAAAAGCTCAGTATAACGTAAATAGTTTATATTTACATTGTAATGGTTTGATTTCATCTATAAATACATTTAAAGTAGTTGTTTGTTCATACATGGAACAGAGTATTTGGGTCAAATTAAGTGGCACAAAGGCCTCTCTTTCCGAATGAAATGATTTGGAAACCGTCAATTGATTAGTTATTACATTATTTGAGTTTGTGATATAAAACAAATTGTATAATGATTAGCCCAATTACTAGCTATCAAACTTAGTAACTTAAATATTTTGTTCTCCAAGAATTTTTTTGATGGAGAGACAAAAAAGGAGATACAGTATATACATTCAACCTTGCCTACTTTTTTTTTTTTTGGTTTGAAATAGAAAATTATTCAAAATAGTAAACAAAAATATGACCATAGTAAGAAAATAATCAGATTTTATTTCTTAACTAAAACGTAAACGTTTGTTTCCATTAATCCCAAGTCACGGACCATTGTGACTCAAAGGTCAATTCACATATTTTCTCCAACGTCTGAAATAAAAGGTCCTTTCACATTATCATTACCTTTTCTTTTTAGCTATCTAATTATAAATTCCTTATAAACACAAGGAAATTTTTTTTTATTTCCCTCTTTTTTTCTTCGTCTTCTTAACAAAAGCTGACGTGGCATAAATACCGTCTTTTTCACATCGCCTCTCTCTCCATTTTGGGATTTTTTCCATCCATAAGCTTTTTTAATTTTCTCAATCGGCAACCGAACCGGCGAACCCTAATTTCCCAAATCAAAAAAATCTCATCGGAAAATCGATCTCCGATAATATCTCAAATCGCTTACCAAATCCGACATGAGCCAAACTGTCGTTTTTGGAGGACTATAATGATCGGGCTCTTTGCGTCCCGTCTAGATTGCATGGGGTTTGAGCTATGCCTGAGCTTCGCCGTGGAGTCCGCCGTGGCCGTGTTACTGACGCTGTAGCTCCGAATCAGCTTCCGCAGAAGTCTACAGAAAAGAAACAGAGGAAGAGTAGCGTTAGAACCCGGAAAACGGTTGCCGGCGCAGTTACAGGAGCCGCGGAGAGGCCGAGGACGAGATTGGCGGCGAGAAAATTGAAAGAGGAAGATAAGGGAATCATTCAGGAGAATCCGGTTATCGTAGTGTCCAAGGATCGCAAAATCGATAAGAAGAAAGGTAAAGAGGTTGTTGCTGAAGAAGAAGAGAAGAAAGTTATGGCTATTGGTAACGATAGTGGTGGCTCTAACAAGGCGGCTGCACAGGAAGAAGAAGGCAATACTGCTCCTTTCCCTGAGAGGGTAAAAAAATTGTTCTCTATCTGATTTATTTGTTTTGTGAAATGTTACGCCTTGCCTTTGGTTTATGCCTATCTAGGTTTTGCTGTTGTGTTTTGGCTGGTTTGGGGTTAATTGTAGACTTACTTATCCTCTTTGCGTTGTTATGGCTAACGATTCTGTCTCTAATCAGGTTCAAGTTGGAGGATCACCATTATATAAGGTTGAGAGAAAGCTGGGGAAGGGTGGTTTTGGACAAGTATTTGTGGGACGTCGTATTAGTGGTGGTAATGAACGTACTGCAGGAGCTAGCATCTTGGAGGTAATGTAACTTAGTCAAAAATTATGTTTATTAGCTTAAATCATGTTTACAATGTCTCACATCTTCGATTTCTTTATATAGGTTGCTCTAAAGTTCGAGCATCGAAGCAGCAAGGGTTGCAACTATGGTCCTCCTCATGAGTGGCAGGTGTACAAGTGGGTGTTCAATTCTCTTGTCTTTCTTTCAATGTTTCTGAAATTCCTTTTACCTGGATTGTAGGTACTTCTTTGACTTGATATGTGAAATTTACATTTTACTTTTATTGTGAACAGCACCTTGGGTGGTAGTCATGGAGTCCCTAGAGTACATTTCAAAGGAAGGCAAGGGGACTATTATGTTATGGTACTGGATTCCCCCTTTTCCTTCTCTCCCATCTACTTTCCTCCTGTCAGTATCATTGATGGTAGATCCTTCTTTTTTATTTTGGCCTCAGGTTATGGACATGCTCGGGCCGAGCTTATGGGATATATGGAATACTTCAGGGCAAGCGTGAGTCTCCATTACACATCCTTGGAGATTTCTTGTCTCTTTATTTAATTAGTGTTGTTTGCCATACATAAATATCCAAAATTTATTTGGTTTCTTTTGGAAATGTGACATGTAATGTGTTGTTGCTCTCTGTTTTTTTAATAATGACACTTGGTACATAAAAATCCATACTGAGTAACACTTCATTTTTAAAATTCCAGAACTGATGAAATATGACTGCCCTAACGACTCTTTTCCCTTTCTCTTAGCAGAATGTCCTCGGAAATGGTAGCTTGCATCGCGGTTGAATCACTGTCCATCCTTGAAAAGATGCATGCAAAAGGGTTTGTTTTTGAACTTTTTTTTTTGTATTTAACTTACTCGAGTTTTCTTCTTATACTATCTGTTTTGAAGCTGGGCACCTCTAAGTTCTTATGTTTCTCTCTAGTAACTAACCTAACAGGTCGTGATTTGCTTCGGTTTCAGTTATGTGCATGGAGATGTGAAGCCAGAAAATTTCTTACTTGGCCAGCCTTCAACGTCCCAAGAGAAAAAGCTATTCCTTGTTGATTTGGGACTAGGTTGGTTGATTTTATTCTCTCTGTGATTCTTTGTTAGGTAATTATTTTACCTTTCTCACTTCTTAACCAACTTTGCAGCAACAAAGTGGAGGGAAGGTGGTAACGGACAACATGTTGAATATGATCAACGTCCCGATATGTTTAGGTAACATTTGTTCAAATGTTACTTGTTTCTGATTTTTTGTATTACTCTTAAATCTTTTCTTGAATCTTTCTCTCCTTAATTTTTCTAGGGGGACAGTTAGATACGCAAGTGCACACGCTCACTTAGGGAGAACTGCTAGCAGAAGGGATGATCTTGAGTCATTGGCTTATACACTGATTTTTCTGCACCGAGGTAGATTGCCATGGCAAGGATATCAGGTACTGCAGACCTATCTATTTGTTCTGTAGAATAATGTTGTTATCCTGCTTCCTTCTCTGCTAATCCTATTCCTTGCTCAATTTTCAGGGAGATAACAAGTCATTCCTCGTTTGCAAAAAGAAGATGGCAACATCGCCAGATATGCTTTGTTGTTTCTGTCCCCCTCCTTTCAAGCAATTTCTTGAGATTGTGGTAAATATGAAGTTTGATGAAGAACCCAACTATGGCAAGTTAGTATCTCTGTTTCAAGACCTACTGGGGGAAAATCCGGCAATTAGGCCTATAAACACAGAGGGTGCTCAAAAGGTGACGGTTTCATGCTGTACATCTTTAAATTTCTTTCCTATTAGTAGTCATCTTGGAGTAGTTGTTTAACGTCTTGTTTTTGTTTTATGTTTTGTTTGTGTGCTAGATCATTTTCCAAGTTGGACAGAAGCGAGGTAGGTTGAGCATCGGGGAAGAAGAAGAAGATGCCCCTAGGAAAAAAGTCCGTATAGGAGTCCCTGCAACCCAATGGATATCGATTTACAATGCCAGGCAACCAATGAAGCAGAGGTACAAAAGTTCATGGTTAATTATACAATCAGTTAACTGTTAATGTACTTGAGCTTTCCACTGCTTCTAGTGGGAAGTCAATATATCTGACTGGGGTTGCTTTTGTATGTCAAGTGTTATTCTTGGTTATACTATAGACTTGGATTCTTGGCTTGAATGTGTGTATAGTAAATAGTTGACTGACAATCTACTTGTTCAACCAGGTATCATTATAATGTGGCTGATATAAGACTGGCACAGCATATTGAGAGAGGTATTGCAGATGGTTTGCTGATAAGCTGTGTATCATCATGTTCGAATCTCTGGGCATTGATAATGGATGCGGGTACTGGCTTCACTAACCAAGTCTATGAACTTTCTCCTGTCTTCTTGCACAAGGTGATCCGTTGTTTCTCTGTTAATTATTCTTATGTCTGTGTTCTGTCAAGATGATCTGACATGAGAGTGAACTCTGTTCTGGATCAGGAATGGATTATGGAACAGTGGGAGAAGAACTACTACATAAGTTCTATTGCTGGTGCAAACAATGGAAGCTCTTTAGTTGTCATGTCAAAAGGTATCTACACTTTTCCTGCTTCCATGAAAACTTTTATACGCTTTCTTCATGAATGGTATTTTACTAGTCTCTGAATTTGTGGCTTATACTATGTTTGGTTTTGAAATGGATTATGAAGGTACTCAGTATACGCAGCAGTCTTACAAAGTAAGTGATTCGTTCCCATTCAAGTGGATAAACAAGAAATGGAGAGAAGGCTTCCATGTAACCTCAATGGCAACAGCTGGAAGCCGGTGGGGTGTTGTTATGTCCCGCAATTCTGGCTACAGTGAACAGGTTAGACTTCACCAACATTGATGCCTTCATGTGATGACTTTCTGAGTTTATGGATTTGTCACGTTGATTTCTAATCCACTAATTCGCCTTTCTCTGCTTATCTCTCTCTACAGGTTGTGGAACTTGATTTTCTGTATCCAAGTGAAGGCATCCACAGGCGTTGGGATGGTGGATTCAGAATCACATCAACAGCAGCAACAACCGATCAAGCTGCTCTCATCCTAAGTATTCCACGTCGTAGGCTTGTCGATGAGACACAAGAGACGCTGCGCACCTCTCAATTCCCCAGCACACATGTCAAGGTGAGTAGAGTAGCTAATACAAATCTCTTGGATTTTTTTTCTCCCTTCGCATGAATAATACCTGAGATCTTGTGCATTTTCGTTGTGCAGGAAAAATGGGGAAAGAATCTCTACCTCGCATCGCTAAGCTATGGCCGAACTGTATCTTGAAAGCTTATTAGTAAAAATGTTGAAGGGCAAGAGAAAGATGTCTCTGAGTCTCTGCTCTTATTTCATATCCGACTCTCTGGCCTCTCAGGCTCTGTTGTGTTTTTTTTTTTTCATTTTCAGTTGAATTGTGAAGCAAAAAAGTGGTGATTGTGTTGTTTCTTCTCCACTTCAAATGTGAAGGGGGTTGAGGCATAATCACCAGTTTAGCTACACATTTTCCTCTAAATTGCTATTTAATTTTTATATGAAGAAAAGATATTTTTGTTTAACAACTTCAATTGTCCAATTGTTCTCTCCATACACGACCTGAAATCTTCAACTTCAGTTCATTGTTGGTAGTGTTGTCGGTAGAGAAGAACAAAGCCAATTTGCGAGTGATGAGTAAGCCGTCTTGACTATTACGAACCATCTTGTGACTGTTACGAATGCTTCTTGGCACGCCTTGCCATGTCAGCTTTCTGCCATTGCCACCGACCTCCAAAGCGTAGCTGAAACTCATTGCTTCTTCTTCATCTCCCATAAACTGCATGAAGGATATGTACATTGGTGTTTTCCTCAGGTGAAATGCTTCGAAGTATAAGCAAAATTGCCGACCGAAACATTCCAGATGCTGCATCGTTTTGTGTGGGTGAAACATTAACAAGTTGCAGAAACAGAACAAGAGAAGAAATATTCTTAAAGGAAACTCAGTTTCAACTTACAGTTAACATCCTAGTAGCATGATGAAGATGTTTAGGATTATGATGGACATATCTATGACTAAAGCTTCGTCCATCATGCATTTCTACATTGTGGTCATTCCTTATATGCAGAAGCAGCCAATGAATATCTCCTGTGGCGTTACACTTAGATCCATTGTAGGGACAATTGTACGGTTTCTTCGCAAGGTTGTTCTCAATGTTGAGCTCTTCGATATGGTCGTTGGAACACTGTAATAGGATCTGTGTTTATTTAGTGTGTGCTTATCGTTCTAGTAGCTATATAATATGATATACATACCTGGCAGGTTGCAGAGGACATTTGGTTTGTACCAACCGAGAAATCGAGTAACTCGGGGACGGGGGATTCAATCTGAAGGTCATGGATTCGAGGTTCCATTTCGCCGGAATTTATGTAACTACAAAGCAAGTGATGAGTTTGAAAGAGGAGAAAGGTGTATCTTCGTAAGTATGTATGCATATACAATCACCAGAAAGATACGTTTACGTTGTTTCAAGTTTCAATTATTGTAGGCAACGTGGAGTAAATGGTAAATATAAGAGTTGGCTCCGGAGATTGCGTAAGTGAATGAGCTTGTTTTTAGGGAAGAAAATAATACAAACAAAAACCATAGCAAGTGTCCAATTGAATCTTGCAACTTACACGACACCTTGAGTTGTCATAGCAAGTGTCCAATAGAATCTTGCAAGTTGTAACCATCCATTTCACAGCCACGTTGACCAATGGGTCTTGATTAAATCAAATCATTGTATTTCAATATATTTTTATTAAGAATTAAAACGATCAACCAGTCATGGTTAAGCAGCTAAAGACATTCCATGAGAAAAAAAGAAGATTCCAAAAATGAAAGATCTTGCTTGCAACATTACAATGACTGACTACTCAGTTTCTGACCAACCCAAAACCGCAAAGAATCTAAGCATAGAGTTGGAGATAACCAAATCTAAATACAGGAACCTTTGGATCTGAAAAAAGCTTAAAAGAAGAAAACAATCCAAGCTTTCGTTTATGTCTCTATCCTCTTGGAAACTTGTTGTAAGATGAGAGAAGAAAACTGTCATAAAGGCATTGAAATACCTGCAGCAATTTCAGAGAAAGTTTTCTCATGTCAATGTATTGAACTAAGCAACAAAACCATACTTGGAAGTAATGTGTGATTGATTGGCTCAGATCGATACACACACATAAAAGGGTCCAACTTCATCAGACTCACAAATGACAATGCTATGTGATCACAGAATTCTGTTGCTATAAAGTTTAACAAGTGAACTTGAACTTATTGCTTATCCTTACATCTAGAGCTAACCATTGGATTCAAATCGAAGCATCAACACATTTAGCGCCATATACACAGTATATAAAAGGTTCGGTTGCAACACAGAGAAAAAAAAAATGTGTTAATTGTTGATAGAGACATTTGTAAAGCAAACCCACATAGTAGTTTCCACGCTCTTAATCTTAAGGCCAGTAGAAAGATGAATATGAAAAGAGAAAGAACTGACCTTGAGGAACTAATCCCCAGATTTTGGATTCAATGGACAAACTTGATACAAGCCTGGACGACGCTATAGCACTGTGTAGAGGTATCATCGAACTCAACTCCACTGGTAATCTGAAAAAAAACCATCCAAATTGGAATTTCCTCAGAAAGATTTGACTTTGAAGTTGATTCAGATTTCAAAATAACTAATGGAGACAGAGTTCTTCAGATTTCAAACTTATGATCAGTATTACTGATCAAATTCCAAACTTGTAAAATCGAATCAATCATTTAATGAAAAGAGAAAGATGTGTGTTTTTTGTTCCCTCTATTGATAGTGAACTTATAATAAAACACAGACCTTGAAGATCGATTGAGACGACTAGTTGCTGATGCAGATTTGATGGGAGATGGTAGTGATGAAACATTAGCACTCTTGCTGCTGAGATTTTGGTATAGAGGCTTTAACCGAGAGGAGAATCTACCTAACAGTTTCGAAGACGCCATTGCCATGAAATATCAATGAGGAAGAAGTGATCGGACATTTTAGGTCGTAAGGGTTTGTGAGCTAAGGTCCCGGGTCGGGTTACGGGTCCGACAAGTAGAGACATTTAAAAAAAAATAACTGAAAAAAATAAAATAAAAGCGGAATTATTTGATAAGACCGGACTTGAATTAAGGGTCTCTTCGGCGCGCAGTTTCTCTCGAGTGATTCGTCTTTCTGACTTGGTGTTTTGAGAAAGTGTGACAAAATCCGAAATTGTCAGCTCTGAATTCGCAATTCAAACTTTAAGAACCAATGAAAAAGCTTATATTAGACACTTTTCCATTAGGCCTGCAATCTTTTTTAATGATCGTTTACAAAGATATTTACGAACTGGGGTAGCATACATGGTGATCAATTATATATACTACTTCCATTTATTAGCTTATAGCTTTGCCAAAAATGCTACATGTACAAAATGAAAGGGATCAAAACTGGCTCTTCCACCACATTCCTCTCACCACCGTCTTCTCCCAGACCAGGTGCGTAAGTCTGAACTAGACTCGGATTTGCAGGTGCGAAAGAGGCATTTTGTTAGAGGACCCCGAGGATGGGAAGAAGAAGAATGGGTGAGGCCGAGGTACGGCCTGTGAGGTACTCATACTTCTTCCATATAATCTTTGCCCTTGCGAGCATGTAAGCCGCATGCTTCTCTCGGGATGGACTGGCTCATCAGAGAGTGCGTCTCTGATCGATGTGGGATAGACCTCTGTCTGGGTCAAGATATGCACCGGTTGGGTCACGCTCTAGAGATTGATAATAGTTTCAGCAGGTTGTGCAGCGGTTCCCTGAGTTATTTGCTCAAACAAAGTACAAAGAGGCTGCTGAATCTCCTCAGACACCTGATATATAATGGCTAAATTCCATGAATCTAACCGTGTCAATGGAAAATTTTTATTAACTTATCAAGACTTTCAAGCAAAAGCACCAAAGGCAGTTGTTTTGAACATTTTAAAAAAAATGAAAGGGATCAAAGAGTGAATCTATCCAATTCAGCAAATTCATTAGGATTCAAGTAAAATGTAAGGATTAGTTTAGGACTAGAAAATGGGAAATGAAAAAGTAAAACTAAAATCATCCAGCTACTAATTATAATGATAAATTAAAAAACCGTACAAAAAGCAAAAGCAAAATTCACCTGGCTAACCGGCGCGCCTAGCCTAGGCGAGGTCGCTTTGAACTCTGGGCTTTTTCTCCACTCTCGAGAGCCCTAGAACGCATTTTACCACCCAAAAGCATACCAGAGAGAGTCAAGTCACCTGTACGCTCATCGATGACTCTTCTCGATATTGCTTTTCATTCAATATGCTCTCCAATCTCAAAAACCTCTAGAGGAGCATGAGGTGTTGCCAGGCCCTTAAACATTATGTAAAGAACTGCACGTTTAGCCTTGAGTCTCTCATTCAGGGGCACTGCATCATTGATACTAGTTTCTATCACCACTTTCAAAATTTTCATCTAGGACAGAACCTCCTGCAGCATTAACAACAGTTTTGGTGTTAATTATTACTACTATTATCAATAATATCACTCATGGTATGTCATCAATTGATACGCAAAACTTCCATCTGAGGTGCGCTTATCATGTGTGCAAATTACAAGTTGCAAATATTGATCAATCCAATCCACGTCTTGCCACTCTGAGTTCTTCAACGGCGAAAGCAAGAAACAATATCACTGCTTGCTTAATCGATCATGAGCAAAACAAAACTTGATGATGCGTCTTATAATCTTACAATGTAAAATCGTGTAATAGACCTTTGAAGATAACGACGTCCTCCTCTTCGTAACCATGAACGTGTGGTATGAAGGGCTCCTTGATGGTCGCTGTGAAACATTATTAAACAGCAAGTGATGTGAGATTTTATATTTGACTCGTATACAATAAAATAAAAATGAACAATAATGCACCATAAGTCACCTTCATCTTTAGTTCTAGCAATGGAGACCATCAAATCCAATCTGCCATAACTTTTTTCATCAACTCGGACTTGAAAAGTTTTCTGTCCAGCAGCAGCAGCAGTTGGATCGTGTGCTAACAAAGTAATGTAGTAGGAGGACACACAGTTGGATAACATGCTGAATTTCATTAAGGATGTGAGCTCGAATCTTGTTCCCTAACAGACGAAAACAATAAAACTGAATGAATGTACTAGTATAACAAAGCATCATGTTGATAAAAACACCAACGAGTTTAAATTACCTTAAACATGTTATAACGATGGAGTCCCACCTTAGCATAACGCTTGACCACAGTAGGATAAGGATAATGCTTATAACGTTGACAATCGAAGGAAACTAATCCAGTGATCCTTCCACACATATCTGATGGTATTCTAACATTATTGAGATCGAAACCCTAAAACCCATGAGTAAAATAATCAGTCCATCCATAAATATCGAAAACCTAGACCAGGGTTATGGTTAATTTTGTAAAACAAAACAACAATCCAACATCGTTGATAAATTCAGCAAATAAACAGTCCACAAAGAGCCATTAAGAACAACTTAGTACTATTAAACAATACAACAAATAAAAATCATAAATCCATAAACAACCCTAGCCTTTAGTTGTACAGAAGCTATTAAGAACAACTGAGATGAGGGTTATGAAAGTTTTACATCGGATTCTTCCACTTGATTCCAGTATTCCATCGTTGCATTGGCGACGACATATGACCTTTTATGATATCCATCCGACTGATTCATTTGTGGGCTTACGTTGGGCCTTGTAAACCCATATATCATATTTGATTTAAGAAACGAGCCCATACATTACTGAAAGAAGAGGGTCAACTCGGTGACACGTCCCCTGGTCTTGTTCTGCTTCCATCAAACGCAATGTTCTTAATTTTATTATGTTTCTGCCCTAATTTTCCTAATAACTGATTCCATTTTCATTGTATTTGTGCTTTCGATCAGCTCAGGAATCAATTTCGAATTGCAACCAAAGATGGGAAGCAGAGGTAATCATGTGGGAGAAAGATGGAATCAGATGGATTGTGAAGAGAAATCGAGTGTGATTCAGGAAGAGATCAAAAGGGTTAGTAAACTTCCTTCAAACAGTGTTTATGCAGTTCATCGTCTTAAGGTTCTTAACAAAATCAACGAGCTTTTATCTGTGCAAGTAAGTATAAATCATCTTTCACATAACTACGAAACCTTTTAACTGTGCGCATTTACTAACTTATCAGCACTATTTGTTTCTTTGTTGTCACAGAGAACATTGTCCCAAGAAAAGGAGTTAGAATTGCTCTTCACACAGCTCTCTCTTTAAAAATCCAGATTGTGATGTACAAGGGTGTGAGCTTGTGAGCCGCCTCCGTCTTAAGTGTTAGATTGCATTATATGCCTATTTACCAATGTAAATAACTTTTTACTCTATATTGCTGGTTCATCAATGGTTCCTTAAGAAGTTGGTGTTTGTATGTTTTAGTTGATGACGACAATTCGGTTAACCTTAACAATCCTCTTCTTTGTGACTCGGCCATATCTCAACTACTTCTCAATATTATTACCATTAGACAAATCGCCTAAACTGTTTCTGTTAGGTAGTAGACTGATAATCTCATGATTAACTATTTGTTTACTTGATATATTTTTGTTAATGGAATCTTAATATTTTGGTGACATGTATATTTTTCTTAGACGATTTGCAAAAGATTGTGCAGTTAACAAGTGTCTAGATTCATGTATAATATTTTACATAGATATTCTTGGCCAGATATTACACAAAGACCAAATTATAAGACTCTTTTTACCTTACTTGTGAATATTACTTTCTCATCTTACCAATATAGTAGAAAGGAAACGTCTTCATTGGTGCACTCATTTGTTTTGTTATTTGTGTTCTGAAGAACATAATGTATCATTTTTTTTTTCAAACACCATCAGAGACCATTCTAGTTTTTCAAAGGTTCTATTGAGTTTTATTTTTTTTCGTTTTGGAACTGATGACTTCTTACTAGAAAGTATAAACCATCTTAATTAGTATTATTAACAAACTGATCAATCTTTTTAGTTTATTTTTATTTTCTTAGTTAGTTGTGTGAAGATGATAGCTTGATTCATAAGCACATGCTTGGTGGTAAATAGACCTGTTTGAGACTAACTAAAGGTGATATAAATCCACCTGAAAATTCTAAAATCACAAAATAGCTTAGTTAATATCGTCTCAGCAACATTTTGAAATAGATCCTAGGATTACGCACAGTGAACGGCTAAACTTAGCGCCTAGCCTAAGCGAGGTCGCTTTTTAGAACTCTGGGCTTTTTCTCCACTCTCGAGAGCCCTAGAACGCATTTCACCACCCAAAAGCATACTAGAGAGAGTCAAGTCACATGTACGCTCATCGACGACTCTTCTAACTATTGATTTGCGTTCAATATGCTCACCAATCTCAAAATCCTGTCGAGGAGCATAAGATGATGCCAAACCCTTAGACATTATGTACAGATTTGCATGTTTAGCTTTGAGTCTCTCATTCAGGGGCACTGCATCATCGATACTAGTTTCTATCGCCACTTTCACAATGTTCATCTGGGACAGAACATCCTGCGGCAGCAACAACAGTTTTGGTGTTAATTATTACTACTATTATCAACAATGTCACTCATGCTATGTCATCAATTGATATGCAAAACTTACATCTGAGATGCGACCATCATGTGTACGAATTACAAGTTCCAAATATTGAGCAATCCAATCCATGTCTTGCCACTCTGAGTTCTTTAACTGCGAAAGCAAGAAACAATATCACTGCTTGCTTAATCAATCATGACCAAAACAAAACTTAATGATGCGTCTTATAATCTTACAATGTAAAATCGTGTTGTATCTTTCAAAGTGTCATCTGACGGCCAATCTGGCAATGGACCTTCGAAGATAAGGTCCTCCTCCTCTTCGTGACAATGAAAGTGTGGTATGAAGGGCTCCTTGATGGTCACTGTGAAACATTATTAAACAGCAAGTGAGGTGAGATTTTATATTTGACTCGTATACAATAAAATAAAAATGAACAATAATGCACCATAAGTCACCTTCATCTCTAGTTCTAGCAATGGAGACCATCAAATCCAATCTTCCAAAACTTTTTTCATCAACTCGGACTTGAAAAGTTTTATGTCCAGCAGCAGCAGCAGTTGGATCGTGTGCTAACAAAGTCATGTAGTAGGAGGACACACAGTTGGATAACATGTTGAATTCATTAAGGATGTGAGCTCGAATCTTGTCCCCTAACAGAAGAAAACAATAAAACTGAATGAATGTACTAGTATAACAAAACATCATGTTGATAAAAGCACCAACGAGTTTAAATTGCCTTCAACATATTGTAACGATGAAGCCCCAGCTTAGCATAACGTCTGACCAAAACAGGAAAGGCAAAAACCCTTATAACGTTGACAATCGTAGGGAATTAATCCAGTGATCCTTCCACACATATGTGATGGTATTGGAACATTCTAAAATCCATGAGCAAAATAATCAGTCCATTCATAAACAAGCCCCATAATTTCGAAACCCTAGGACTAGGGTTATGGTTAATTTTGTAAAACAAAATAACAATCCAACATCGGTGATAAATTCAGCAAATAATCAGTAAAAAAAAACACTAAGAGCCATCGACTTCAACTAGGCTATTAAGAACAACTTAGTACTATTAAACAATACAACAAATCAAAATCATAAATCCATAAACAACCCTAGCCTTCAGTTGTACAGAAGCTATTAAGAACAACTAAGATCAGGGTTATGAAAGATTTAAATCGGATTCTTTCACTTGACTCCAGTATTCCGTCTGCGCACTGAAAAACTCTTCCGACGTATAAGTCGTCGTCATATTTTCCGTCTCGTCGTGCTGCTGGTGGATGCTTTTTTTTTTTTTTATGATATCCATCCGACTGATTCATTAATTTGTCTACTTGATAGATTTATGTGAATGGAATCTTAATATTTTGGTGACATGTATATTTTTCTTAGACGGTTTTTAGAAGATATCTTTTACATTTAACCAATATGTAGATAAAAGTGATATAAAATTTTACATAGATATTTTTGGCCAGATATTACACTCCAAAGACCAAATTATAAGACTCTTTACCTTACTCATCTTACCAATGTAGTAGAAATTAGGAATGTTTTTGTTTTTTTTTCTCATTTGGAACTGATGACTTCTTACTATAAAGATAACCATCTTAATTAGTATGTATTAACAAACTGATAAATCTTTTTAGTTTATTTTTATTTTCTTAGTTTGTTGTGATTGTGACGATCTTTTAGTATATTGTAGAATCTAAAACCGCTCAAGATGATAAGTCAAAACCCTACTTCATCATATCTATTTAATCACCACACGAGAAGAAGATAACTAAAACTTAAAAAGGAAGAAATGAGAAACATAATGGAGAAGATGATGAGTAAAAGAGATGTGATTGTATGCAGAGGAATATGGTATGTAATGACTCTACTCTCGCTCTTTGGCCTCTCCATATCCCTCAATCTTCTCTGGCCACCTGGAGACTCTTCATCCTCGTCTCGGTTCCTCAGGGATGGTGCGGTCAGTGTCACAACATTCTACGCATTAACGCTACTCAGATATCTCTTCTTCACCGACCTTCCCTCCACTTGCTACAAGAAGTTTGCTACAGCTAGAGAGAGGTTTCCTCAGGTTGCGTTCTCGGAACTTGCCATGCACTTAGTGTTCCAGTCGCCGCTAATATGTTCAATCTTGAAGCAAAAAATGTTGTTTGTGTTGTATGGGGCGTTATTCACCATATCGTTGTTCACCGGAGGGATCGGGCTGATTCAGCTATCCGATAAGTTTCGGATGGAGATGAAACATGCTTTGTTCACACTCTTCTTCGGTTGGTTGTTTTGTCTTTTTGGCATCTTTATAGGTTTATATGCCGAAGACTATCCTAAAGTGGCATTGTTTCATAACAAAACGGGAGCGTTTTGCTAAGCAGGGTGATTTTGGCGATTTAGGGTTTCAATATCGTTTTTGTCACGGCAAGCTGCCTCTGATGGAGGGGCGGATCTTGGTGGTGACGACTAGTCCTCCGGAGGTCTCCTCTGTTCAATCTCCAATCTCGAAAGTTCCAGCAGTGTCATGGGCTAATGTGGTCCAAAAGAACAAAAGTCTCACAAAGTATGATTTGAATGTTTTGGTGAAGGATGGTTTAGGTTCTGTGATTGTCCCAGATGAGGTATTCGATGATCCTGCTCCTCTTTGGGAGGATTTTTTGATCGGAAAGTTTCTCGACACAGCTCCGCATATAGCAAAGATTCATGCAATCGTCAATAAAATTTGGGCACTTGGTGAAAAATCACAGATGATAGATGTACAAGTTATGAACTCAACGACAATGAAGTTTAGGGTTACAAATCCTGTAACAAGAAATCGGATTCTGAGAAGAGGGATGTGGAATTTGGCTGAGGTTCCAGTGGTAATGTCAAAGTGGACTCCATTCATTGAAGAAAGTTCACCGAAAGTTACTTCGGTTCCGTTATGGGTTTATATTAACCATGTCCCAATGGACATGTTTTCATGGAAGGGTTTGAGCTTTATTGCAAGTGCTGTTGGTGTGCCAGATCGTCTACACTCGGAAACGGCACAATGTGTGGATTTTAAAATTGCAAAAGTTTTTGTGAAGGCTGATCTTACACAAGATTTGCCAAAAACAATGAACTTCAACTACAAAGGAAAGGATAAGTTGGTGGAATTTACTTATCCGTGGTTACCGCCAAGATGTTCAGTTTGTCAGAAATGGGGACATCTAAATACAGTATGTGTAGCAAACAAAGTTGACGTGGTTCAAACTCAAAGGCAGAGTCCGGAGAAGCTAAAGGAAAAATCACTAGAGACAGTTATTGAAGTGGGAAAAATTCAAAAACAGAGTCTGGAGAAGCTTAACGAAAAATCAAAGGAGATAGTTACTGAGGTATCGCAGGAGATAATTCTTCACCAGAGTTATGAGGAAGGTGAAATACAAGATTTATCAAAGATTGATCAAACAGAGGCAAGCAAAGAAGGAGAATGGTCTGTTGTATCCCCGGGGAAAAAAACCCGTAGCCCCAATGGAATGCAGAAATCACTTACATATGGTGAAGTATCGATATTATCTAAATCCAGATTCTCAGTATTAGAAGATGAAGAAACAAATACAGTATTAGACGATAAAGCTGGTGATGAATCTGAAAAGATGGAGGCAAATACTCAAGAGGTTGATCAAAAAAATTCTCAGGAAGTGGAAAGTACAAGTAAAACAAACCAGGTCCGAGAGGAGGTTAAAACAGGGGAGCTCTCGACCAGAACAATCTTACATCGAACATCTAAAGCCAATCACAAAGTGGTTCCAGATTTGTCTACACAAAAATCTCAAAAGGCTCAGGATTTACTTCAGAGCAATTTGAACAAACGGCATACCAAAAGAAATAGATAATGTCGAGTTTCTTTTGGAATATTCATGGTTTCAACAAATCAACAAAGCATGATGTAGTTGGATATTGGATCAAAAAGGGTATGATGCAGTTCGGGGGTCTAATGGAGACTCGGGTTAAGGAAAATAAGGCAGAGATGATTGTTTCAAAGGTATTTAAAGATTGGTCAGTCTTGTCAAACTATGACTCTCATAGGCTGGGAAGAATATGGGTGGTTTGGAGCCCACTCGTGAGGCTTACTCCATGTTTTACAAGTGGGCAAATGATCATTTGTTCGGTTCTCTTAAATGTTTCCGATGAGGAGTTATTTTGCTCTTTCGTTTATGCTTCTAATTTTGTGGAAGAGCGCAAAATATTATGGGAAGATTTACAAAATCATCAAAACTCTCCATTGTTTAGAAATAAACCTTGAATGATTTTTGGAGATTTTAATGAGATCATTGATATACAAGAACACTCAAATTATGGGACAGCTCCATCTGTTACTCCAGGAATGAGAGATTTCCAAGAAGTAATAAGATATTGTTCTTTTTCGGAGATTACTACACATGGTCCGCAATTCACATGGTGCAACAAGCGAGAAGACGGCTTGATTTGCAAGAAGCTAGATCTTGTTCTAGTAAATGATTCTTGGTTACTTTCGTATCCTCAATCGCATTGTTATTTTGAAGGCTGGAGGTTGCTCTGATCATATGCGGTGTCACATCCAGATTGTACAACAGATGAACAGGCCAAGGAAACCTTTCAAATTCGCAAATGGTCTAGCAACATTACCTGGATTTTTACCTCTTATACAGAATTTCAGGTCGGAAACAGAAGCACTAAGAACTTCAACATCAGCGCTACACCGTCTTTGCAAAAAACTTAAAGGGTTGAAACGCCATCTACGAGCTTTGAGTAAACAAAAACTGGGAGATATTCAGAAAAAAACAAGACAAGCGTAGGAGGATTTGTGTGAATGTCAGACAAGGACTATGTCCAACCCGTCTCAAGATCTAGTAGCGGCTGAAACTCATGCTTTTAATAAATGGAAGCACTTGTCAGACTTGGAGGAGAGATTTCTACGTCAAAGATCGAAACTGCATTGGTTACAAGTTGGTGATGGTAACAATCGGTATTTTCATCAAGCTGCAAAACAACGGCACCTTCAGAACTCGATATGATATATAAAAAAGGACGACGACACAGTGGTAGAAACACAAAACGAGATTAAGGTAGAGGCTGAAACTTATTTTCACTCATTCTTAACACAATCAGACCCAGAATGTATTGGAATTGAAGAGGAGGGGCTGCATGAGCTTTTGGGATTTGTTTGTGCTGAGGAAGATAAAGCTAGACTGATAAAAGAAGTTATGGGGGTGAAAAAGGTCTTATTTGCTATGCCGGGAAATAAAGCTCCAGGGCCAGATGGTTTTACTTGTGAATTCTTCAAGGAAGCTTGGGAAATTGTTGGGAAAGATGTGGTTGTGACGGTTCAATCTTTTTTTGTGAAAGGCTTTTTACCAAAGGGCTTAAACACTACTATTTTGGCACTCATTCCAAAGAAATCTCAATCAGAATCGCTGAAAGATTATCGGCCAATCTCCTGCTGCAATGTTATATATAAAGTTATCTCAAAGATCTTGGCGAATCGATTGAAGCAAGTATTACCTTATCCAAAGCTTTTGATTCGGTTCAATTGCATTTTCTCTTATCCACTTTAAAGGTGTTGGGGTTTCCTGAAAAGTATATTCACTGGCTTAAACTATGCTTCACCACGGCTTAGTTTTCAGTCCAAGTGAATGGAGAATTGGCTGGTTTTTTCAGAAGCAAAAGAGGTCTCCGTCAAGGTTGTTCCTTATCTCCTTATCTCTTTGTAATCTGTATGCATGTATTATCGAAAATGTTGGACAAAGCAGCAAAGGAGAGATGATTTGGATATCATTCATATTGTCAGAATCTTCGACTCACAACTTATGTTTTGCGGATGATTTGTTGGTTTTTTCGGATGGGAAAAAACAATCTATAGCAGGCATTCTTCTAGTTTTCAAGGATTTCGCTACTGCTTCAGGTTTGAAGATAAGTCTCAAAAAATCAACTCTCTTTATGGCGGGGGTTTCAAATGGAGTCAAGGATGATATTTTACAGAGCTTTCCATTTGATAATGGCTCATTACCTGTGAGATATTTGGGTCTACCTCTTTTGACGAAGAAAATGACAGTACAGGACTATACACCTTTATTAGAGAAGATTCGATCAAGAATAAGCAGTTGGACTGCAAGGTACCTCTCATTTGCTGGTAGATTACAACTTATTGCTTCAGTAATCCATAGTCTCACAAACTTTTGGATATCTGCATTTCGGCTCCCTCGATCTTGTATTGAAGAAATAGACAAACTTTGTGCTTCATTTTTGTGGTCTGGACCAGAACTAAATCCAAAAAAGGTGAAGGTTGCTTGGATAGATGTATGTAAGATTAAGATCGATTTCGAAAGCTAATACGGTTAGTTGCTTGAAACTTATATGGCGAATCCAATCAGCAAACGGTTCACTTTGGGTAAGTTGGGTTCGACGGTACTTAATACGAAAAGGCTCTATATGGTCAGTTAAAGAAACATCTTCTCTTGGCTCATAGACATGGAAGAAGCTTTTGAAACTTAGAGACTTGGCAGTATCTCTAAGTAAAAAGGAAGTTTATAATGGAGCATTGACCTCTTTTTGGTATGATAATTGGTGTCGCCTAGGTAGACTTATTGATCTTACAGGACCACGGGGTATTAGAGATATGGGAATACCTATGGATTCTACTATGGAGAATGTACTGGCAACACATAGAACTCGGCGTCATCAAGTAGCCCACTTACAGGACATAGAAGAAGCTATCACTCTCCAGCGTCAAAAAGAAATTTTCGAAGCTGAGGATGTGGTGTTGTGGCAACAAAAGTCAGATAAATTTCAATCGAAATTCAGTTACACACATGGAGGTTAATACGAGAAGTGCAGCCAACAGTGAACTGGTACAAAGGCATATGGTTTACCCACTATACGCCAAAATATGCTTTCATGGCTTGGCTTGCAGCAAAGAATAGATTATCAACGGGAGATAGAATGCTACGATGGAACAATAATGCTTTAACAGGTTGTTCTTTATGCTCGGAGCCAAGGGAGACACGGAACCATATTTTCTTCACATGTCTATACTCAGCTGGGGTTTGGAAGAGTCTTACTCAGAAGCTACTTGGATCACAATTCACAACCCAATGGGATACTCTACTGGATATGCTTGTTGATACAAGCCAAGAAAAAGTCAGGTTATTCATTTTGAGATATGTTTTTCAAATTACAATCCACTCGATTTGGAGAGAAAGAAATGGTAGACGGCATGGGGAACCGGTAACACACCATACTTATCTCACCAAAATCATAGACAAGCAAGTTCGGAATAGACTATCAACAATTCGAGTCATGGGTGACTCGAGACTTGACAAAAGAATGGAGATGTGGTTTGACACTAGATAAAACCATGAACCTATGATTTCTATTTTTTTTAAAACTATTATAGACTCTCTATAATCATGCGGCACTTGATGTAAAAAAGGCTTTTGAATAAATTTTACATCTATTCAAAAAAAAAAAAAAAGTGGCATTGTTTCTTACTATACTCTATCTGTGCGTTTTCGTATGGATCCTTTATTATAATGATGACTTCGATACTTCCCCAGCTTCTCCTCTTCCTACTTAATCCTCTTTTGTTCAAAGAGTAAATTAGTTCTATCTAATAAGCTAGAGCAATCGTTCCTGGCAAATTACTACATAAGTTATGGTATTGTAAGTCCATTAAAAATCTATGACTTTATTATGTTTCTCATTTTCCCCCCCATTTTGTTGAGATGAATTTGGCTTTAAAATTATTCATCCTTAGTTAAATTGGACTAATCGGAAGCTAGATGCGGCTTTTTATTGCCAAATTAATGATTTTTGAAATTTGGCAATAGCGATAAACCTAACATCATCGTGAAACAAACGTAAAATAAACAAGAAAGAACAGTATCATGTTCTTCTAGTTTGTGAACATAATCATTAAGCTACTTTTATAATCAAACACACTGATTGATCCTCTTTATCTCATCTATATAGTCCCACATGAACTCATCCATTAAACACATCTAACAACTAGTATTTAAGTTACTAGCCAAGTTGATTGTATCACAAGTAACATGAAAAGAGGCTTAAAACATTCTAAAGCCGAAATCTTTATTAGATAGCAAACACACAAATTAATAATTGTTCAAAAGGACATGAAACAAAAGAAGACAAATGCAATCAATAAATGAAGTATTAACAAACTAATAAATCTTCTTAATTTATTTTTACTTTCTTTGCTGGTTGTTATTGTGAAGATCTTTTAGTGTATATTGTATAATCTAACAACCCTCAAGACGATAAGTGTAAAAAAAACCTACATCATCCCTATCAAATCTCTGAAACCCCACCACACAAGGAAAAAATAAAACCTAAGTGAGAAACATAAAGGAAAAGATGATCATGAGTAAAAGAGATGTAAATTTATGTAGAGGAATATGGTATGCAATGACTCCACTCTTGCTATTTGGCTTCTCCATATCCCTCCATGATGTGACTATGTGCTTGATTAGAAAATTACAGATATAGACTGCGTTTGATTCAAATATCATACCTTTTTTTCTAACGCAATAAGAAACTGATATTTTGAAAAAATTATTTTCTTGTTCTTCTCTCATTCTTTCTTCTTGTTTTGATTCATAATATTTTATCATCTTCTTCATTTCACACCCTTTCTCTTCACAATATTTTCCTAATGGATGAACAACTTCCAACTAAAATGAGTTTGTACAGTTTTTGTAAGAGTGTTTCCAACTTTGTGGTAACAAACACTACTTGACTCCCTAAAAAGATGAGCTTTGTGCTTTTGCCTAACATCGAGAAAAGTAGATGGTTGATCAAAGATATACACTTCCGCCTTTTGCATAGCAACTAGAGCAATAATAAACATTGATAGCTCACCAGCAGATAAGGTTTCATTTCATTCTGAAAAACTATATTCTTGATATTCTCTCGTGCTTATTTCTATCATCTTCATCATTCCACAGATTTTCTGTTTCGTCATCTTCTCATAATGAATCAACCACCTAAGCAAAATCAAGCTAACCAAAACAGACTAGTAAGGTTTTCTAATTGGTGTGGGGCATGTTTCACGTGGTGTGGTAACCTTCTCTACTCTATTAAGTATCTCCTAGTAGCTCAGATTTTGGTGACTCTTGTTGCTACTCAAGTGTGTGCGTGGATGACGAGAACCAAGTCACCAGCGTTAGAATTTGCAATTACCTTTGGAGCATCAATGACGTGCTACTTTGATGCCTTGTAAAATTCTTTCCTCTTTTGTGTGAATTTGTAGGTATGTTTATTGAAACATGTTTATACTAGACTACTAGTGGTCGGTACATAATAGTTGTCAAATATTTATCTTGTCTATTTGTTAACATGTGCCCCCAAAAATGACAAAGCAAAACTAAAGTAAAATTCCTATAAATTAATATTCGATAAATAAACATCTCACTAAATTAATAATTTTCTCCGATTCCAAATTAATGTTTTGAGCCAAAATATTACTTTTATAAATTAATAAACACGATAAATTAATATAATATCATAAAATACATTAGTCCTAATATTATTAATTTATAGAGGTTTTAATGTGATAGAGAAATCTGGTAGAAAACCACAAATTCAAGAACATAGTCAAACAAAGATTCTAAATTTGAAATGAAATTGTTTTTTTTTTTTGCCAGGAATCATTAACAACTCCCTATTTCATTGTTTGTATACATTCCGAAGATTCAGAAACCTAACCAAAAAATGACAAACCAGAAACTACGTAATGGGGTTAGTGGAGAATCTGAACTTCTCTCACGACAAGTTCAGCTTTCTCTGGAAAAATGAGTCACAACATACTGAAAACGAAAGTAACTCTCTTGGGGCCAATTAGGTGATTTAAGGGAGAATGCGATGTTGCCCTGCAACAACACGGGTCTTGCTTCTGCCTTTGCGTCCGTTAGCTATGCAACTGATCAACGCACCACCTGTTTCTAATACTGAGTTGGTACCCATTAGCTTCAATCCAAGAGTATTGATCAGATAGGCCAATTTGCTTTCGTTACTACTTTCGCCCAATTCTTGAAGCTTGTGAGCTTGCTCCAGGGAAAGAATACTGTAAAGCTGAAGAAGATTGGTTGGCTCGTCTTCAAAGTTATCAAAACAAACTCTGACTAATCCCATTGATTTCGGATCATTGGTTAATGGGTTGAAAACAAATGACAACTTCCCAGTTGCAATGTCGGGCCTTTTGAACAGATCTTCAAGAACATCGATGTTAACTCCACTGTATCTTTGGACCGGTTTCTTTGGATTACTGCGGAAAACATTTGCAAAATGAAGAATCCGTGATGCTTCTCTTAAACCGCTCAGGTAGGCACCGTGCATTGTGGCTGGATGTTGTCTTGTCGTGGCCTCACCAGCAAAGAATAGTCGGTTACTTACACTCTCAGCAAGAATGTCGTAATCCATGCCAGACGAACCAACCCTTACATGAGAATATGACCCATATGACAAAGGATCACTTCCCCATCTGGTGCAAATCGTCTGTATTGGGTCAGGCACAACAACACCTTTAGGACCATATATGCCTGCAAATATGTCAAAAACATTGTTATAGCGAGAACTTGGGAGCAGCAAAAGGTTGATGGCGTTATCAAATACTACCTCTGAGTTTTTTTAAAACACGGTGAAGTAATGCAGATGGTTCTGTGCACTCAAATCTTTGAGCAGCTTCTCCAGCAACTAAGGCAACCAAGGCAGGGCCACCAGAGACTGTATGGTAGGCATAGAACAGAAAGAACTCTCCTCGGTTTATGCTACTCTCATTGAGGCATCCAAACGTGTCTAACTCGTCGCCCCAAAAGACAGACGGGAAAAGCATGGCAACTTTGTTTAAAAGGCCAAACCCCAATCTGTCAATGGCTGCTTGTTTTCTTCTAGGTAACTCTGGCTCAAACTTGATAGATTTTTTCTTCAAGACCCCGAGTGGCACTGTGCAAAGAATCATGTCAGCTTGAAATATTTGGCTGCCAGAAATGACTTCAACTCCTCCATCTCCATACTTGATAGTATCAACACTTTTCCCATAGATGATGGGTAAGCTTTCAGCTAATGCATTTATAAGTCTCCAGTTTCCACCGGCAAGAAAACAATGATCCCCACCCATTTCGTATGGATCATCCTGATCCCAATATGCAGCTGAAAGATTCGAAAGACACCCAGCGTTAGCATATTCCAAGTTAGCAAGATGCCAGTCAAAAAGTTTTCTTTCCTCTGAATCTTTAGCTACACCGTACAGTACCCTGAGAGTCTCCAAGACTTCGCCCAAAGAGATCTTATTAGCTTCCCCGTCCATCATCTCCCTCACTTCAGTAACCTTGTCAAGCAGTTTATTGAAACCAAACTCAACATTGGAGTCAGCTACCTTATCGACAATCACTCCATCTGAATTATACAAAGGACAGTTGTCTCTAACCTTGTGAAGAGGAATCGAAAGTTGTCTCGCAAGAACTCCAAGTGGGTTCGCATGTAAACCCGTGATTACACTGCCACCAAGTTCAACAGCTACAAATCTATCCTTATCTCCCATCTTCTGGGTGTATACTCGTCCTCCAGGACGACTCCTAGCTTCTAAAACAAGAACCCTAAACCCAAATGACAAAAGCTGCCTTGCAGCAGCCAAACCAGCAAGCCCAGCACCAACAACTATGACTGATCCCTCTGTCCCCTCTTCAGCAATGTAAGGTGCAAACAATGAAGAAACACCGAAATTGATGTATCCATTAAACAAGAGAAAATCATAAGCAGCTGAAATCAAATGCTCACACTCACTACTCACAGTTTCTCTAATCTGATCTTTGAGTAGCCAAATCCGAACATTACTCCTCCACCTAGCTACTATATGATTTCGAACTACAATGTAATCGTTCTGCTCTTTCCCGCCCAATTCTCTTACAACACCAGCTTGAATCTCTTCCTCAAGCAATTCGTCGATTGGGAAGCCTACGGATAAAGCTATCATAGCCTCAGTCTCTGTTTCTTTCTCCAATGCTTGCTTCGTCCTGAACTTTTTCTTCGAGCTTCCACCTATTTGTTTCTCAATCAATTCATCCATCGCGTTCTCATCGTAGTTCTTCCTACTTACTTTTCTCCTCAACGTCCTCCTCGGACCACTTCCTTCCGACGCCGGAGTATCCATTTCCGGTCAATCTTTCAACAAACCACTTCCGTTTCGTTTTACCTAGAAACACATTAACCCTAATCCCATCGTCGTTTCACACCCGAGTTCTATCAAACAAGCACAGAAGTGTAACGACTACTTCCGATTACTTCATCACCTCCGACGATTTGGGAAAATTTAAGCAACGAATTGATCGGAAAAAAAAAACCCGTCGGTAAATTTTGCGGATTCTTGAGCTTGCTATTTCCGATCTTCAGTTACGATTTTCGAACCTGCGTCGGCGTGCTACCAGAAACAAAACAAAAAAAAAACGGTTATGGGTCTACATATATATGGGCCTAAATGAATATAAAAGATATAAGCCCATTGGGCCAGTGAAGGTACTATTTATTTTGTCCATGTTAAAATTATATGGATGATACATACTAAAGATGATAATAGAAATGGAGAGGATGAAGATAGTTACATGTCATTGTTGTCATAACCAAAGCGGCCCATACACGAAGTGATGTAGGCTAATGCTGAATATAAAGAGAACATGCAATTTATTAGAGTAGGGTCATTGTCTCTTCATCTTCATCACATTATGAAAAATTTGACATTTCGCCACAATGCATATAAGTATCTCACATGGCCTTTCCACATCTCTCCATTCACATGTCATTTATTTTGCGATCCAAATTCTGGGATCACTCAGACATAAATATCTTAAACCTTATCCATCTTATGTTGAATCTCGTTTTTACATTCTTGATACACCAAAAGATACCCAAAAATTGAAGTTTAAAGTAAAATATAGTAGCATTTATTAAAATTCAATGAAAGAACATAAGATTTCTAATAATGTGTGAGCATGCACACATAGATCATATATGATAATATAAACATATTATCAGGTACCTGTATAAAGTGTAATTATTAATGTGCGGAAGTTAAAACTATAATTGTAATGATGGCTGAATAAAATACCTTTTTCATGCTAATAGTTGTACACATTGGACCTGCATGTGTAATAAAAATGGACCCCATTTTTATTTATTTCTCCTGCAGTAGTTTTGGATGATTACCTGTACATATGGCCACGTTAACTGTTTGTGTGTTAGATATATATACACTAATACACTAAATTAAACGATATCATAATGAAAAAGAAAAAAAAAATGTTCTTTCAAATTTTTTCCTAGAAGACGTTATGCAATTTTCATTTCTCTTTTTTATAACGACCGGAAAATTAATTATGGAAGTACCTGGTAAGCTGGTACAATTATTAACTACACTTACATTTATTTATTTAGTTTTACTCAAAATGATAATGAATGTATGTTACCGTTCTGGACAGATTTAATGTAATTTTTTTCCTCGAAATTGAAAAACCTATTAATTAAATTAATACGCTACCTTGTAAAAAAACACAGTATTAAAGACGGAGGAGACAGGTCATTGTATCGATTTTTTGTTGTTGTCAAACTACAGGTCATTGTATCGATATCATTATCAAAACACAAATAATTATTGCAGAATCCAGATTCGATGAGTGTTTCTGCAGGTTGACAAAAATAAATCCAACTTGTTAGTAAATTTTGGCTTTAGCATAGATCTTTCAACTGTATTAAAGAAGGAAATGGGATTAGTGATATATAGACTGGTAACTGGTTAATTAGTGAAGAATATCAATATTAGTGAGTGTTTTCTTAGTTGGAACTGTTGGTAGTTGAATTGGGTAGTTGACTGATTACTATTTTTATGTTTCGAAAAAAAAAAAAAATTAGCAT
Source organism: Cardamine occulta (assembly GCA_028015245.1). Lineage (NCBI taxonomy): Eukaryota > Viridiplantae > Streptophyta > Magnoliopsida > Brassicales > Brassicaceae > Cardamine > Cardamine occulta. Next base: position 10,081,485 of record CM051373.1, on the reverse strand, counting down.
TCGATGTGGTCTATATAAAAAAAGGTTTTAAAAGAAAAATATATTTAAAACGACAAAATTATATTTAAAATCTGAAATGGTAAACATATCATTCGGAAGTTTTAGGTATGATACTCAAAGCAAAGTGATGCAATTTTCATGTTGGTTCGTTTGATGGCATGCTAAGCTGGATCTAATAATATCACAACAATGCATATATTTTAGTTTCATACTATACAATCCCGACTATACTATTAGTTTGAAAATTTATGATTGATATCAGTGTCCAAATACAACTAATGGGTCGCTAGCAATCTAGTAGTATAACGTAGGTTATGAGCTAAGAGATTAAATATAGGGTCATTGTCTCTAAACTATTGATGTGTGACCGATTAATTGAGTATGCTGTATGCATGTAATATAATATCGAATACGACCAAATAGTGTCCTTGAAAACGTGCATGTAATTTTCTTAATGAAAAATGCCCCGCACGATTAAAGTAAACCATGTTACAAATTATTGTTGGGTCACTAGAGAAAATATCACCCGATTCACCCCATGAACTATAAAACTTCGTTACTTCTACATTAAAGTATTAAACAAATTAGTATAGTTATATTAGCGTTACGATATCGTGTCTGTGTTTTCTTGTGGAATTTTGAGAATTTTCCTAACAATTTATCCAAATAAAATTATACTTTTGTACAAATTGATCGTGGCACTTTTAGTTGCTAAGAAATTGTGTATATATATTATATATTTATGTCGAATACATACTTATAAGATCAGTTAGAAAGGACTATTTCTTTTTTATATTAAGGTCGAGGACTCGAGAACAGGAGACAATGAACCGCTTTGGAAAGTGGGATAATTAGCAGACTTTGAAGCCTTTGATTTAAACAAAAACTATAAAACATGTATTTATTCCTTAAGATTAACTCCGAATTGAAAAACTCTGGTTTGTATATATATATATATATATATATTTCTTTACGTGTGTGCTTCTTGTAAGTAGCTCGTGGGTATGGGACAGTGCTTGTGTCTACGGGATCAATCGATCGAGCACACTTTCCAAACTGGACAGATGACAAAAGTATGTTGTCTTCTTTGTTGCTGGTAAAATATATTTAGTTTTCTAACTATGGAATTTGAGTATTTAACAAACAAAAAAACTAAAGAATTTGACTATTTGAGTAAACAACGGGAGATTAATCATACATGGCTCATGCCGGCACCTACCCCAGAAAAAACTACCAGTAAACGTTGTCGTTTCCGAAGAGAGTTTTTTTGTTTTCCCAAGAATTCTAAGTTCTTGAATAATAAATTTAAAATTTGTTATAAGTGTTACAATAACGTCTATGGTTAATATGTGGGTGCTAGTGTGACAGGAGGAGACTGATTGCAACTGCGACGGCTTTGGCCGCCGTTGATAATATGTACACTGACGGTGACATAGCTAACGTCAAAGGACGTTTGGGACCCACGATAATTAACCCGTAACTTACGAGGCTAACTTCAATACTAATTAGATTCAAACAACAAACTAACCATCTTCAAACTTGCTCCCAATTCTAAATAATTGAGTAACAAATTCTAAATCAAATTTAAAATTCTAGTTCAGGGATAACGTGGGATCATGCGTCGTGGAAATTTGCATAGAGGAAGAGGACCACATGATCTAAAGAATTCAATTTAAAAAATTTGTTACAATGAAAAAGTAAAAAAGAGTGAACTTACAGAGATAATTATTAGGGGGTGGTCTGGGTTGGACGGACCCACGGAGGTTTACTACATGACACCGAACCTGAACTACCTGTGATTGTGCCCTGTTCTATACTTACACATTTTGGACCATTTCCTCTCTTTTTTTCGTCTCTTACACTTTCTAATCCCTTTAATTAACTTCCACATTTTCCGTATAATCCGATTCGATTTATTCTACTTTATTTGAATACATGCAAATCCAATCACGGGTTCATTTTAAAGAATTCGAATTTTTGTTTAGAAGAAGTAATGTTGCTTCGTTTAGTTTGAATGGGTCCTGAAGCAATATATTATTGCAAAATTATAGAATAAAGTATGTATTCAAGTTTTTTAATACTACTTTCGAAATTTGATCAGAAGTGTCGGCTGTGACTACGTACTTGTTTAGAAAATCACGTTTAGAGATGGAGATGATGTGTCAACTTAGAGATTTTTGGCGATGGAGAGGGTATTTAAGAGAAACTAAAATATGGTCAGAAAAACTACAAAATTTAAATTCAAACTAAAGGGTTCTTACACTAACAAGTAACAATTACTTGTAAAGGAGAAAAAGATAAAGAACACAAATGGCTATCTTTCAGTTCAAGCAAATTTTGAGCTAAGCAATTTCAAATTCGTGTTATTATAGCAAAGATTCCATATTAATATATTGGATTTATAAATAATTAAATCACCCCGAGTAATAGCCATTGCATTTTTCTTATGGTATTTTAAGGACAAACGATTTTTACTATTTTATTTATTTATTTACATCACATGAATCACTTTTTTTATTGTCAATAAATACTGGACAAAACTTGACAAGTTAAAAAGTTTATTAAAAAAATAATATATGGAGATTAATTTATGATACAATAATAGCTATTATATAAAAATTATCCACAAAATGTGAGTTTTCACTTTTCAGATTGTAGTCCCATATTCAAAGGGTATAGTGGCTTCCCAAAGCCTAAACTAATTCTCTCCAAAAATCTAAACAAATTTTTGAGAGTTTGAGATTAGTACTAGTTTATCTAAACCCTAAATTTGAATCCCCCACATGCAAACTTTACTCAAATAAAAAAATTTTCTTTACTATAGTTAAAGTAACCAAACTTGGATATCATAACCAAAGGTTTGGAGTAACCTTTTTAGCTGAAATCATTCAAAGTTCAAACTAGATACTATTTATTTAAAAAGGGAAAACATATTTCTACTGTATTTTTATGAAATCATGAAAGAAATAAAGAGCAGCATTGGAAAAGACACAATAGATAATAAACAGAAGGTTCATCATTAGTGGTAGAAGATAGTAATTTTGTTGTTACTACAAAGCAACACAGAAGCAGAGAGACTAGACTCGAGAGGAAAAACCAAAAAAAAAAAGCTGTGTTCACATTTTCGCGGTTTTCTCCTCTTGTTTTTATTATCACAGTACTAGCAATTAGATTTATCCTCATTTATCTTAGTTTCTCTGAAGTCGTGCTTTGATGTGAAAGGAGAAGAAGCTTGAGGACAGACAAAAATTGAATTGACGAAACCAATGCTTCTGGTAAGATCATTTTCCCTAAAATTGTTGTTGTGTTCTTCTTCTTGTCTGGTCTCACTCCATCGTCTCTATCTGGTTTAATCGTTTTCATGGCGGTGAAATTCATAAGAGCTTAGCTGGTGATTTTTTTTGGTTCTTAATATTATAATAAATAATCTTCTTTCTCTGACGTTTTGCGATATAGTATAATTAAATATATTGGCAGTTCTTATTGGTTTTATAGTCGAAATCGCTGGGAAAAATTCCTTTTTATTCTCATAGAAATTCATATTTTAAGTTTGCAGTCAAACGTTTTTGTTCTCTTCTTCTAATTTCTGTATTTTTATGAAGGATTTTTGGAGGTTTTAATCTCCATCTATTGTGATTCTTCTCTCTTCTTCAATCACAGTCTTTCGTTTCAATTTCTTTGTATATTGCAGGTGGAATTTTGCTTTTGAGCCTTGTTTGTGTTGTGAAGACTTGGAGCTGTTTATTTTTGTTTGTTTGTTGGTGTCAGATCCAAAATCAAGAGGCTGTAAAAGCTTTGACTCAAGAGTGATTTGACAAAAGGAAGAAGATTCATAAAGGTTGAGTAAAAAAAAAGGTCCTTAAGAATGACTGGATTTTGAAGAGAATAGGCATCTATTTGGTCACTTTTGCTTTTATTAGTTCCTATTCTGGGAAAATTTTAGGCACCTTTTGTTTTTCTTGGGAGATATTGAGATCTTGATTTCCAACTTGGTGGGGGGCAAAGCCAAATAATGCAAAGCTAAAATCCTGGTATCTTCCAGAATTTAGTGAGCCTATTATCTATTCAACAAAGTACAATTTCTCTGAGGGATCGTCTTGTAAAAGAGAAACAAAAGAGGGTCAACAAAATCTTTTGGATTCTCTTCTCTTCTCTTCTCTTCTCTTCTCTTCTTTCTGGTATTGCAAATCTTCAATGAGTCGACTACTGAAGCGAGGGAAGCAGGAAAAGCCTGTAGTTTCTGATGGAGCTGAAAAGGTTATTGTAGCTGTTAAAGCGTCTAGGGAGATTCCAAAGACAGCTTTGATTTGGGCTTTGACTCATGTTGTTCAGCCTGGGGATTGCATTACCCTCATTGTTGTTGTCCCTTCTCAAAACTCTGGTACTTTTCTTGCTGCGGTTTTGTTGATCTTTAAACGTTTTGTTTCTGGTCTTCTATATGTTGATTGATCTTTATCTCATTTGCTTTCTGGTGAATCTGTAGGACGAAAACTTTGGGGTTTCACTAAGGGTTTCCCTATGTTTGCTGGGGATTGTGCAAATGGTCATCGGAAATCATATTCTGAAGCACTACCAGAGATCAAAAGTGATCTCACTGACACTTGTTCCCAAATGATACTCCAGCTTCACGATGTCTATGATCCGAATAAGGTTGGCTCTCTAGGCATCCATGTTTAGCTATGATGATCCCATGAAATCATCACATGTTTCTCATGCTATTTTGTTGTTGTTTGTGATTGCTTTGTAGATTAATGTCAAGATTAAGATTGTTTCTGGATCACCCTGCGGAGCAGTTGCTGCTGAGTCAAAGAAAGCGCAAGTAAACTGGGTAGTTCTGGACAAGTAATAATTTACTTTCATATTCACTCCGTCCTTATGCCTTTAGTTTTGTGAACATTACATGGACATTATATTTACTTCACAGTGCTGTGTGCGTTGTTTTATAGACATCTCAAGCATGAAGAGAAACGGTGTATGGATGAATTGCAATGTAACATTGTAGTGATGAAGCGTTCTCAGGCAAAAGTTCTACGCTTAAACTTGGTTGGATCGCCTAGGAAGGATGCTGAAAAAGAGTCATCTTTACCAACTGGACCAGAAGCAACATCTGAAAAACACACGAAGAACACTAAAGGATCCTTGGATTCTGATAGAGGACTACCTGTAACTCCTACTAGCAGCCCTGAGCTGGGGACACCTTTCACAAGTACAGAAGCTGGGACTTCATCAGTGTCGAGTTCTGACCTGGGAACTTCACCTTTTTTCACATTGGGAATGAACGGATACATGAAGAAGGATGGAGCATTGGTCATCAAGGAGAATGATGGTCTTGATGATTCAGGCTCTGAAACAGAGAGCGAAAATCAATCGTTAGCTTCAACGAGTATGAGATTCCAGCCTTGGATATCAGAGTATATTACTCATCGCCAGTCATCCCACGATGTTGAAGAAAGCCTATGGAAAAATGATGATAGGGCACAAATATCCACTACGAAGGCTTTGCTTGAGAAGTTTTCTAAACTTGATGTAGAAGCTGGATTGTCGTCTAGTCGAAGGATGGAGCTGGAGTTTAGTGGGAACCTAAGAGATGCAATATCACTCTCTCGAAATGCTCCGCCTGGTCCGCCTCCTCTCTGTTCTATCTGCCAGCACAAGGCGCCAGTATTTGGAAAACCCCCAAGGCTGTTTTCATATGCCGAGTTAGATCTTGCAACAGGTGGGTTTTCACAGGCTAACTTCTTGGCTGAGGGTGGATATGGATCTGTTCATCGGGGTGTACTACCGGAAGGCCAGGTAGTTGCAGTAAAGCAACACAAACTGGCTAGTTCTCAAGGAGATGTAGAGTTTTGCTCCGAAGTTGAAGTTCTCAGCTGTGCTCAACACAGGAACGTCGTCATGCTAATTGGTTTCTGCATTGAAGATAGCAGACGGCTCTTGGTCTATGAATACATATGTAATGGTTCACTTGACTCCCATCTATATGGTAATGTTCACTAAAATCTCTATTTGTACTCTTCGTGGTAAAGAATGTTTGCTCAGTACCAAGCCTCTTATCCAGGTCGCCAAAGCGAAACTTTGGAATGGCCAGCACGGCAAAAGATTGCTGTTGGAGCTGCAAGAGGTCTTCGGTATCTTCACGAAGAGTGCAGAGTTGGTTGCATTGTCCACCGAGACATGCGGCCTAACAACATCCTTATCACTCATGACAATGAGCCACTGGTATACATATATATATATATGGCCTTTCCTCCTCATTCTTTATAATAGCACATGCTGTTTCATACTCATTTTGGTCCTGAGTCAACTTTTTTAATTCTACCAGGTTGGAGATTTTGGACTCGCGAGATGGCAGCCTGATGGGGAACTGGGTGTGGAAACACGAGTTATAGGAACTTTTGGGTGAGACATCAATTGAAGCTATCATTTTCCTCCACAAAATTTAACACTTTTCTGTTGCTAAAGGAAAGTACTTTATTGTTGGTGTGCAGCTATTTAGCTCCAGAATATGCTCAAAGTGGGCAAATCACCGAAAAAGCTGATGTCTACTCGTTCGGGGTTGTTCTAGTTGAGCTAGTCACTGGCCGCAAAGCCATTGATATCACCATGCCGAAAGGCCAGCAATGCCTCACTGAATGGGTAATGAATTCATATCTTAATTTTTCAGCAAAGTAATAGAACTGATGTTTGTTGTGATCTCAGGCACGTCCTCTACTGGAAGAATATGCAGTAGATGAACTTATCGATCCAAGGTTAGGGAACCGTTTTGTAGAAAGTGAGGTCATTTGTATGCTTCATGCAGCATCGTTGTGCATACGTAGAGATCCACTTTTGAGGCCACGTATGTCTCAGGTAATCAAAAGAAACCCTTGAAATCATTCTTCAGTCTCAGTTCAGGGTCATTCATAGTTTCTGATGATTCTAAAACGTCTGGTCAATAATGAAGGTGTTGCGTATACTGGAAGGAGATATGATAATGGATGGGAACTATACATCAACTCCAGGTTCAGATGCAGGCAACAGAAGCGGGCGGTTCTGGGCGGATCACTACAACGGTCAGCTAACGAGGGATGAGTCGGATAGGTTCAGTGAAAGGCTGTCTACTGAAACGCCAAGACTAGCTTTGAGGGAGAGAGAAAGAAGTCAGAGGTTTGAACTAAACCACAAGAAGCAATACTAAAGATTAAGACAACTTAGTAACTGTATCTAATGAAAAGTTTAGTTAAATATGGGTATTTAGTAATGTACCCTGTTTTTTTGTAATGTGGTCCAAAGCTGACAAAACAGCTTTTTTTGTTTGTTTGTATAGCGGGTAAGATGCAATCATGCAAAAACAGTTGGTAAAATATGTTATCAAGGAATTTGAAATTGTTTTGGTAAAGGAATTATTTAAAGACACAAAAACAACATGATGTTTTTCTTCATTTGAATTTGAATTATTGGTTTTTGAGAGTCAAAAGATATGTTTTGCAGAGTGGGGAGAGAGAGGAACAGAAGAAAACAAAGCAACGAGGGCTTTCCTTACTCGCAAGACATTGACATTGGAAGTCTTTAAAACGTCCCAATAATAATGTATGAGAGAGAAGTCATGTATGAATCTGACTTTGCCTGTCAATACAGTGATGCATTGGGGTCCAGGCTAAGCTTTTCTACTTATACTCATCACCAATCACAATTTTCTCAAATTGAACAAAGTTATATACACACCTGATTTGCCTGTCAAAAGCCCACAAATGGGGAGGATTTTGGTGGGGCAGTGATTTGACTTTCAGAGGTTGCATGGATTTTGTTCACTGGATCATTATAAATTAAGAACTTTATTCTCTTTCTTTCTTTCAAATAAATGTCCAACATAAGATATTAGAGATCTTAATAGTAAAACCTTGGAGTCTTGAATAAATATGAGAATCTTGAGGATTTAGAGATTCTTTCAGTTCAAACTCTCATTGGCTTATAATCTCTAAATCTTATTTTCAGAAGAAAAATGAGGCTTTGTGTTTATGAGAATCTTCTACTGTTTCCTCATCTTCGATCTAGCATATCTGCAAGAAACATCAACAAGAGTGTGACATCAGACAACTATCAGTTTGATAATCAAGCAGCATGTGAAACTTGAGGTAATCGAGAAAATGTTGAGGATGTAAGAAAAAACTACTCTATATGCATGCCGCCTCGGTCTGAAGACGATAAGAGGTTCCCCTGAAGATCATTCATGACATCAGTAGCTTGCTCGATTTCCTTCAATTGGTGAGAGTTAAATATATAAACTGCAAAGACAAATATCATACGCATGTATAACAACTTATACCTCAAAATCAGCAAATGCAACTGGCATTCCGCCTCTTGCTCGGATTTTCAGGATATTGAAACCAGGATAACTGTAAGCAAATGAATCAGAAATTCAGAATATTTTAAGAAATATGCAAAGCTTAATGCTACAAGTTTACGCCACTCCACAAGGATACCTAGATAGAAGTTATTTAAGTTCATCTTCTGTACAATTAGGCCCTAGATTAGCTATAAACAAGGTTGCTTTTTCTAAGTACCAGAACCTTCTTCGGATGCTTTTTCTAAGTTCCCCCGTAGAAATGTGTCAATAAGCTACAGAACCACAAATAAGTCTATATGGAAGTAACAATTTAGATTTTATTTATCTTTAACGAACTAGAGAAAGACAGATATTACTGGTTAAAAGATCAGAATTGGCTTGTACTTACATTAGCAGATGGTGCTTTAATATCTTGATCAGAGTCCACTTCGCTGTAAATTTGCAAAGAAATCAGCATACATTAGTCTTATGCTTTTGACATAAAGAACTACAAAACCAAGCTTCTAAATTTCCTTTTCCAACCTTTTGGCATTATCGATTTCCTTAGGAGAATCACAATTTCCAGGTTCCTGCGCCTCATCAGGATCGCTATCCCCTAGATGCATCAAACATCCAGCATAAAATATAAAGGCAAAGCATTACATTTAAGAAATGAAGAATTCAAAAGGTAACCATAACACTACCTGCATCACTCTGGTCATCCTGAGAGTTAGAAGGTTTCTTGTTTCTGTTATCAATTACAACATAAGGCCCACTTCCTGTCCACAAAGACGGTTTATTACTAATCAATTTCTCTCTACCACAATAACGAGAACATAGTAGAGTCTATATACAGAACTGGCCTTTCTTTTCTTCTGGAGTTTGATCTAGCTACTTCTATAGGTAGAGTTGATCCTGTTTGAGGATCAAATTTCACACCCTGAAAGAAAGTTTCACCACAATCACTATTGATTCGATCACTATTGAGCTACAAAATCGATCAAAGAGAAAATTGAATGAAGCTTACATTTAGCTCATCCATAGCGAATCTATGACTCGTAAACGTTGCAAATGCAACAACCTGACATACCTAGGGAAAAAATAAATAAAAAAGCTAAGTAATTTCAGAAGCTTAGCATCGATAGAATCAGAAAGTATACAGCTTTTCTAAAAATGGAAATCGAAAAATGGAGGAATTACAAACCTGGTCGCCGCGTCCAGTTTACTTGAGCTGACAAGACTCGAATCCGAGACGCCGGCGGAAGAGATTGTGGATCTCACGAGCCTTAACGTCGTTAGGCAAGCCAGAGACGAAGAGAGTGTTAATCGCCCCAGGTTCGTCGGAGAACTGTGGCAGCTGCGGCGGTAGAGGCTGTAGATGAGAATGAGGATGATAGACGTAGTAAGGATCGTACGGTTGGTGATACGCCATTTTTTATCTGGCCGGCGGCGAGGTTGACGGTGGTAATAAGCGCCGGCGAAGGGACCTGACGTGTTAATGTACTGTGACAGCGTCTTAAATATCTAACGGCGTTCTTTTGGGATTGTATGGGCTGGGCTTATTGGGACTTAATCTTAATAATAGGCCCAATAAAATTCGAAATGTATAGAGGAAGTTTTGAATCATTACTGTTTAGATAGAGATTTCTCATACCGGGCCCAACAACATTTTACCGACATGCGCTTGTGGGTCCTCTTAACTTTTTTCCTACTTTACACCAAAGATCCGTAAACTTTACATGTTGCAAAAAGGGAATATTCACTACACTCGTTTTTTTTTTAGTTTATATGTTTTTTAAAAGTTATAGGGTTAATGACTTATTCTTTTATGTTTTATTTTTTTGGGAAAATTAGCTAAAAGTGATTATTTTTTCTTATTTTTTTGAATCTATACCTTTTATTAGTTAATGTATATTAATTACCAAATTAATCTTTAATAAAATTTTCTGTGTGTTTTAGATAATTAAATTATGATTTAAATAATTAAATAATTAAATTAACAATGAGATTTTACGTTCAATGTTGCTTCTTCTGCAAGTCCATTAACTAGAGAACACAGATCAAAACAGAAAGATCTTCTAAACCACTCTTGACAAATCTAAATTTCTATCATCAAATACCAAATAATAGAATATGAAATCCAAGCAAAGAAACACAATTTCAGTTTCATGTTTAAGGTAAAATTCTCATAGGATAGAAAAATCATGTCTTGTTCAAGAGAATTAGCCATTCGTTCTATATTCAAATTCACATATTTTTTACACAGTTTCATACCACTCTTCTTAGTATATATACTGGCGCTTGTTTTTAAACCTTGATTAGGACAAGTGGATCCTGAAAAAAATGTAACTCTATTTGTTAAATCTCCAACAGATAAAATAGCTCTAAAATGTGAGAAGTTGTCAAATAGTTGTGGAAGACATCAAGGTTTGAAATTTTGTTGTATAAAATAAGTAAGAATTCATGTTCGACATTTTCATCTATAACAAGTATCAAAGACGAAGAGGATGATGAAGATGAAGTGTATTCTTACAGGGAAGAACGTGTTACCTTACCTACGATGAAGAGGACGAAGAAGAGTGAAGAATATGTATGATACCTTACGTAGTCTAGAATACGTATTCTACCTTACGTAATATAGAATACGTATTCTACCTTACGTAATCTAAAATGTAATCTAGAATATGTATTCTATCTTACGTAAGCTAGAATATATTACCTAGATTATGTAATATCTAATCTAGGATACATTTTCTACCTAATCCAGAATAAATTAGTTATGATTTAGGGATTTATTGTTATCAAAAAACCATTATTAAAACAAAAAACTTTTATTAAAACGAAAGAGAATAACGAAGGAGTAAAGTCAAAACGAAAAAGAAGAAGGTAAAAGAACTATGTTTGGGTATCTAAATTGATTCTTAATTTCCACAGATGAAATTGATCAATCGTTTAGGATTCAACTTTTGTATATCATATCTAACTTAATTCTTAATTTTTACAGATGGATATGTTGCAGACCTACATAGTTTGTGGTGAATGGAGACAGTTTCGAAATAATGAGTGGAGGTTTATTGTCGATAAAGAAAAAGGTGGTAGACTACTTACTTTGGAATCCAATACTACTATTAAAGATTTGAGGAGGATGATTTCTGAAGACTACAGCAAAGAGACTAATATGGATGATGTGGAAATCAGTTTTTTGCCTACTGATTTGGTAAGCAACTTTGAATCTCCTCCAGTTTTTGTTACAAAAGATCGCCAAGTGAGAAATTTATTTGGGTATTTAGAAAATAAGACTGCGATACGGTTGTGTGTCACATTTAAATCTGCTAGTGGTGATCGAAGGAGTACAAAAGTCAAGATTGATTTGAATGAGGAGCCAAACGTGTCTTCACTAATAGCTTCTTGTTTTCCTACGGTTTGTTCGCACAAAACCTGTCTTTTGCGTTGCTCTGCACTAATATCTGCCACCCTCTTGTTACGACTTCTAGATTCAGAAAGTGGAATGTTACTATCAACACTATTTTCAGTTTCATTCTCTTCTTCTAAAGCTTGATTGTCAACTTCTTCTCCAACTTGCTCATTTTGACTCTTAAAAGTCTCATCATGTTGAATACTCTCCCAAATATGTTCTCTAAAATCAGTTTCCCTATTGATAGCAGATTTCAATATACCTACTTCAACATCATCCACTTCATCGGATCATGAATAATCAGCTGACTCTAAAACATCAAAATTCAATGTGAAAGAGATGTATGGATAAATGGGTTCCTACAATAGCAACTAAAAAATCGGTTAGTCAAACAATGAAACATGAGTGAAGAACAGTCGTACATCACATATAAAGTAAATAAATAAAAGGGTTAAATTTAATTGAAACTGCTAATAAAATACTCACGATTGTTTTAACTTTTCTTTCAAGTTGAATTATATCCCAATATGAAACTTTTGCACCACCAGTTTAATTTGAGCATCGAAGAAATGGAATAAGTTCTTCACTGATTTTTTTTTCCCAAAACTTTTCCAATGATTGGAATTGCTTCCATGGCCCAGATCTGAAATGCATAAGAGAAGCCATCCAAAGTATAACTCTTAGGTCTCTTCAATTTACCTCGTGTATTGATGATAGATGTTATTAGACATTTGAATGCTTCACGATCCCATGGATAACTCTCAAGCACGATAGTGTTCATTACAAGCTTGATGTATTTGTGTGGAATATGTGCTTTCTCATCCTTTGCCACTACCAAACTCGCTATTATGCAAACATATACAAATCAAAGTTTATCCTCAGGATTCTATCTCTTAGCAGCGTCTAAATGCTTATCAATCAAGTCCTTAATGCTAATGTTTATCTTATCTTTGAGCAAAGTACTCCAAAATCCATTATCATATTTAATATTGTTTTCAGCAGTACTCTCATTGTCGACCTTGTACTTGAGCCCTGTGATAGCATAAAATTTCTGTAGTGAAAATCTCAATGGCCACCCACCAAATACACACCAAAACTCATATTTTTCTCTGTAACTAGTTGCCTACACATCATGCTGTGTACAATTGTCCCTGAGAAGCGTAAACCATTCTCATATATTGCCAGAATATTTGCAAAAATGGATTTGGTCTTCACTTGTTTGTATTCTGTCGGTAAGGCCTTCTTTATTTTCTTGATAGCCGAAAATTTGCAATGATTGTTTATATGATCTACTTGAGGCTCATCTCCGAACCTGAAATAGTGTTTCGAAAATTTTTCTTCCATTCCTACAATAAATCAAGTAATAAAATGAGTGTTTTATGTTACTACTTTATTACTAAAAGTATTTAATTTGGATGTCTACAAGTCTATATAGTTTCTCTTTGATCCTTAACTCATTTATTTGCAGTCCTATTGAACTAGTTTCTCCACTAAAGCTAAAGACTTTCTTTAGATGCAACTATGTTTTAAAAAGTACAAATCTCTTAAACTCACATTACCGTGGAATAGAACAATTATGAATAAATAAATAATCACAATGCTCAATAAAGTATGATAACCAAGTTGGAGTAGTATAATCACAACTATGCTCAATAGAAAATACAGCTCAATGAATAATCAATGTAATGAAACAAGAACAGACTGAGAATTCCAAAACCATAATCATCAATAAAAATGTAACTAAAATTTCTCGGTTAACATGCTCAGTTCAATATAATTCAAATCAAGTTACTATATTTTTTTTTTGTCCAAGACATATACATATATGTGAAGTGTATATATATGTTTTTTAAATCAAATTAACATATGAATAAATTTGAGGGTAATTTTGAGTTTTTAATTATATAAAATACATTTTATTAAACTCTTCTAAAAAAGGTATAGATTCAAAAAAATAGAGAAAAATAATCACTTTTGCTAATTTTCCCTCTTTTTTTTCCTAGAGAAAAAAATCATCTGAAAAGAGGTCCATAATTAGAGGTAACATAAGCCGACAAAAAGATGCTAAAACCAACCGGTCTGCAAAAAGAAGAAGCGAAGACTTGACATTATTGAGCTAGTTGTTGAAATTGTTAAAAATAATTATCAGTTGATTTATGTTCTTTTCGGTGGATTAGTCCAAATGATTCTATTTTTTTAGTTTAAAAGAAACTATTCCCGAGTTTAAGGATATAATTAAAAAAAGTAACAATTTAGAATTGTTAGAACTCGTAACGTTCTGCAGCCAAAACAACAAAACTCAAAAACAAAAGAAAGGAGAGAAAGTCCCAAACCAAACTCACACCAATAAAAGTTTTAATTATTACACATAAAATAATTTAAAAAACAATTATAATATACGAAAAAAAAAACATAAAGTTCGAGATCAATCGATTTAAGACGACGGGTATGACGTCAGCCCAGAAGTCTCAGTCGCCGCCGCTTCTTCATCCAAGAAGAGATCCTCCGTCTTCCTAACCACCGCATGGATCAGAACCAACACAGCTCCGGTCACCAGCGCCCCAATGATATTGAACGTCGCGCCGGTCAACAGAAGTAAAAGGACGGTTATCACCGATAGACCAACTAGGACCGTCCGATCGTCGATCTGAAATCGGAACACCTTGAGAGGCTCGTCACGGAGGAAGTAGAGAAATATCCATACGAAAACCAAGACGGTGAAGACGATGAGCGAAGTCGGATGCCTGATCAAGCTGAAGAAGATGACGATCAATACGACGATTGCGTAATTCATCCGGAAGTAACCGAGATTCGTCTTGATTCTGGAGAAAGCATCGGAGACGCCGTGAGGTAGCCCCATGGAGTGGAAATCGAACATCACTCTCCATGGACGGCGCGTGGCGAGTCCGGCTTTGATACGTTGCTTAGCGCGTGAAATGGAATCAAGATCCGCCACCGGAGATGCATGAGACGACGTCGGGATCGCGCCGTAGTTCGTCATTATTATTATCTTGTGAATGGAGGACTTAAAATGAAAATGATGATAGACTGTTCTAATTTATAAATTTGGTCACTGTATACATATCGAGGTCCCTTGTATTAGGTGACTTTTTAAAAATTAAAATTGAAAATTCAAGTTTATGGAATAAAAGAAGATTTGACTAGATCGTTTTTATAAAATTTAGATCGTGATTGTTTTCCATAAAAAACATGTGATAATATTACTATAGTATAGCGTGAGGATTTGATTAACTATTTGGCAGATTTCCAAGATTTGGGTAACAGCATATTATTATTTATTAGAGAGATTTACATGTTGAAGGACAATTTAGTTAATATGCAAGATTAATTAACAATAACGATTTTTGATAAAGTAACGGTGACAGACGATCAGTCAGCGAGCGAGATGAAATTATTGAATAGTCATGCAGACTCCACGTGGTCCCATACTCCCATTCTAGAGGTGTCTCTCTGGCATGTATTGCCACGTGTAAAGTCGGCAGGTACATTTTCTCCATAAGAACCACAAAGAGGCCCATTTGCATTGTTGAAAATTATCCAATATAACTCACTTGGACCAGAACCACAAATAGGCCCATTTGCATTGTTTAAAATTATCCAATATGACTCACTTGGACCAGAACCACAAATAGGCCCATTTTCATTGTTTAAAATTATCCAATATGACTCACTTTGACCTATGGCATATCACACGATCGGACCACAATTTGCATTGTTCAATTCGAAAAAACAGAAATGTTTACCTGCCCTAAAACGACGTCCTATCAAATAGGTAAAGGCTTTCGAGTATCATTACTTTTGGGCCTTTAATGAGCTTATTTACGGGATAATAAAAAATGAAGCCCTTTTGACAACATACTAATAATGAAATTGTT
Organism: Cardamine occulta; assembly: GCA_028015245.1. NCBI lineage: Eukaryota > Viridiplantae > Streptophyta > Magnoliopsida > Brassicales > Brassicaceae > Cardamine > Cardamine occulta. The sequence goes on along the minus strand of CM051373.1, from coordinate 10,065,869 downwards.
TGGTTAGCGACAGTATGATGATGATCTGGTTGTTAGTGATGTTCGGTCGAAACAATAAACCCTTCTTGTTCTGTCTCGTTTTAACTTCAGTGGTTTCATATCATCTCATTGGAGGAGAAGGAATATCACTTGCTTAATCAATTATTACATCTAAATTATTAGAGGCCACAGGTTGTCCCTTAACTTTTGTCTTTTCAAAATCTCGGAATAATTTATCTAGTCAGAGACTAGTCAGAAAACATAAACTCTGTTAAAAATTACAAAAATAACTAATGCTTATAACAATTGTAAAATTTATTGAAATATAGACTTAATATGATGGTATCTTTAGTATACTATTCTTCTGAAAGTTAGAAATGATTGAATCAGATTTATAACTTTTTCTATAATGATATACGAATAGGAATAGTCATGAAAATTAGGATTCTATATCATATATATATAGTGATATAAATATTATAACACATTTCACATTTGTACAAAAAACCCGAGAAATTCTACGGTCAACAAAAAGGTTTTGTAATCCTTGTCTGCCTTGCGAATGAAAACGACAAAATAGTTGACACGTTGTCAATCGGCATCCACACGTGTGAATGCCTTTCTCCATCATGTTGTCTTTTCTGTCTCACTATCATTTTCACTCCCACTTACAAAAATACTCGTCTCACTTCTTTAACAGTTTAAACTTTTACATTTTGATTACTCGATTTTCCACTTAAGAATCTATTAGTTTATCTTCTTTTGACGCAAATGGGTAATTTGTTCTTCATATGCACCGTAGGAAAATTTACAATTGTATCTTCTTCTGCAATCCATCTGCATATCATAGTTACGAACAAATTTTCAAGTAAGTTACTGTATTGCGTTTATAAGGAAAATAAAGATACCTTTATAGTTATAATTGAGATTTTCAATTGATAATTTTCTTTATCCAATAGTAGTTATGATCAAAATGTGTTAGATTTAGATAAATTAATCGTTTAATGTTAATAGTTAGCTATAATTTATTTTCCAACAAATTAAAATTCATTTTGCCTTTAAGTATTGGGTCCAACTTGTCCAAAAGAAATGAGGCTTATTTTGTCCTAAGTTACCATTTTGTCTAAAGCCTAGAGCACTTACGACACTCTTTTTTCGCAAGAAAAATCTACCAAAACTAAAAGTTACAATATATTTAGATATTATTATGAAATACTCATACACTTAATTGGTTACCTGAAGCGAGTGGCAAGGTGGTGAAGGAAAATTGAAGTTTCAAGACGGGCCAAATCGAGACCAGGGCACAATCTCTGACCACCTCCAAAAGGACTGAAACTACTCATGTTTATATCTCTTTCCTATCATATAAAAGATGCATATATCTAATTTAACATATAAGTGATATTATATATGTAATTATGTATAAAATAATATTTGGATGATCTTACTTGCCATCTCCAGGGATTAAATTTGTAGGGAGAGTCATAATAAAGCTTATCCAGATGGACTGATCTGAGATAGGCCATGAAGCACCATCCTTTTGGTATCACATATCCTTTTATTTCAACATCTTTCATCGCTTTTCGCATTACTCCAACTATAACATTTCCCATTCTCAGTGTCTCTGTAATGACCTAATGATAATTGGTAATTAAAAAGATAATTAGTCACCTTTTCACAAGAGAACTATTCATATAATTAGTTAATGGCAGGGAAAAGAAGAATATATATACCTTTTGTGTAAAAGGTAACGACAAATAGTCATTCCAATATAGTGGCTCTCCTGTCAATTCCTTCAAACTTTTCAGCTTCATGTTTTCTTCCTGAAAAGAAAAAGAATTTTATAAGTAAGAAGAGCTTATAGATTTTTAGTGGCAATCATATAGCCACGAGTTGATATCAGTTTTACTATTGTTAAAGAGAGAAACGTCTTATCATATTAGCATAAACTTATTTCTTTTTATATGTCTAAACGTTTTTTTACATGTTTCATACTAATCATCAAAACTTATTGTCATCATGTGATCTATAGTGGCTAATATAAATAATAAATCGATATTTAACAACGACTTGACCACTAAACTATATTATCACTTAATTATGGTTTTAAGTTAATTACCGTTAGAAGATGGAGAGCAGCTGGAGAATCAGAGAGGAATTTGACGGCTAGGGTGATGAGGACAGGGACAGAATCGTGGCCAGGAATCATCATGTCAATCACATTGTTAGCAATCGAATTGTGAGTTAAATGTTCACTTGAATCCTTAAGCAACACATCTAGAACATCCTTTGTAATAACACCATCTTCTTCTTTGTTCTTTGCTCTCATAATTTTGCCTTCTATGATCCTTTCAACTTGCTTCACCATCTTCTTCTTAGCTTGGAGAGATCTATGAAGTTGGGTACCAGGGAAATTAATGGGTAATGACATAAGTCCTAAGATGAATTTTTCAAACTCTTCCTTTAACTCTTCTAACTCTTCTCCTGTCTCTACACTTATCAATGCCTTGGCCATTACTTTGAATGCAATCTAGCCAAAAAAATAAATTAAAAAATAGTGAAAAAATAAGCAAAAAGGTAATAGAAATTAGTTGTTACACAAAAAAGGAGAAACTTGTAATCATTTTATCAAAGTGTAATCATTGTAGCCATGTTCTTTAAAATGCATTTATATTTCCATGATAACATCATTATGATTGTCCTACATAATTTCTTAATCAATACTTTTAAAACTTATGTAAAAATATAGTAAACTAATTAAGGACTAAGGAGAAGTATACTGACAGTCTTGGAGACATCTTGGAGAAGAACAGGTTGGTCCTCGGACCATAGATCCATGGATTCTGATAAAAACTTGTGCATGTCTCTAACGATTTGAGCTTTGAGAAGTGGTGACTTTAAGAAAGAAGCGACTAGTCCATGGAACCTTCTATGTACACTTCCGTTCATCAGAAGTATCGACGGTTTTCCCATTAGCTCCCTCACCGTTTTCGGGTAGAACGGCACGAACGCCGTAGAGTCACTCTGTAAAACGGCTCTGTTCACTTCACCATCCGTCGACACGATCGTCGCCGTTCCAAATATATGCGACTTAAACACTCTCCCATACCTTTACATACATAAACACGTATATTTTTAGATTAAAGTACCATAACGTTTCAAATTGCAAAAATATCCTACTTTTCCATTGGGTTTCGATTCGGAATCTCGACTATTTAAAGTTTTTTTTGTTTTTTTTTTACGATTTCAATATGCGTTACATTCGTATATTTATAGAGCTTACTTTTCTCTTACGTATGAAATATAGTTTTGATTTAAATTTTGGAGTTATATATATATTTTGAAAATATAAATAAAAATGTAAAGTTATATTGTAAACATTAAAATGTAAAGAGAGGGATACGAGTTCTTACAAGAGTCGACGCTTGTCCATGAAACTGTCGGGGTGGTCTGAATAAACAGAAGAGATGAATTCGATGGTTTCTCCGAGGACAGGCCATCCCAAGCTTCCCTGTGGAAACTTTAGTCCATGACTGTGAGATATAACATGATGATCAATAAGTTTATTCTTTGAAGATGGGGATGATCTGAGACGGTTGATCTTGTTGAATATGATGGTGATGATGATAAAGAAGAAGGAGAAGAGCAAAAGTGATGAAGAAATGTCCATCAGTGTATTAACTTAGTCAGACGCACGAATGGCTTTGTTGTTTTTTAATTTGGGTTCTAGTTTTTGGGACTTTCTTTCACTTTGAATCTGTCTTGGTACCTCTTTATATAACTTTAATCATGGTGCGGTGTGGCAACAAATCATGTGGCTTATAAATTCTTTTATTTTATCTTAGAATTTTTACTTATTTATGTAAGGTTTATATTAATTCTAGATGTGATAATATAAAGTTTTGTTTGGTAAGATATTACGTCATTACACTCTCAGTCTGTTCCAAATCTTTGATCTTAATCTACAAACTGCAGCTCAACTTACAAAAAGCACACATAAAAAAAAAAAAAAACAAGTATTAGTAGGCAAAAACCAGAAATTAAGGCCTTGAAATAGTAAATAGATTTTCCAATAGCTTTTAGATTTTCTTTATTAACAACTCATGTTTTACCCATTCAAGATTTTCTTTAAAGTAAATTCCGTAAAAAATAGAGAAACTAGTTTTTGGATATTTTCATCAATTTTCACTGAAAATCTTAAAACTTTTTTTCTTGATTTTCACTTTTTAAGCGAGATCTTTATTTATTTATTTATATATATTAGCAAAATTCAAAAACCAAAAACCATAATCTAAAAACTATTTTAAAACCTACAAACATTCACGGTCTTGGGGCAGCATATATCTGAATTGATCAGTTAGTGTAATGGTTAATATCACGTGCTACCTTGGGAAGAGTTGCTAGTTAGAGAGCTATTAACGTCATAAAAAATGTTAAATTTAATTTTTAAATAGTCAAAGTGAAATTAATTTTTAAAATTAGTTTACTGGCTAATTAAACATCTCGTTTTATGCATTTCATTTAGTTAAAGAAATCACATAAAATATTCTATAAGCTTTTCCAACTAAGAAAAAAATCAGATATTTCAAAAGTTGATATCTTCCGGATCAATTTAGATTCAAAACCGATTTATTGAAGAGTCAACATTTCTTTCACTTATCCTTCATGAGATACCAGAAGATAATCAAGTCAAATACACATACATGTTCAAATAGACTCTCACTGATGTAAACTTCCCATCTATCACTGAGTCCCGCAATCATCCTAATCACAAACCAAAAACCTCGAAAAATCAATACCATTCTCATAGGAGATCAATAAAAGCGTTCATAAAACAAACAACTAAGCTTGAATAGTCAATTGGATACATAAAAACATATTACCTGACCGAATTGATTGAAATGTGTTTGAGATTCAGCTTCACATGCACATTCTTTCCCAAACTAGCAGTGAAACTATACAGTTTTGTACGCAAAACGGCAACAATATCATTGTCCAATTTATCGATTCCAAATCTTTTCAAGTACTGTGAATGAGATTGGTGTAAACCTTGTACAGTTGGCCAGTAATGTATTTTGTTTCTATGAGCGTGCTTAAATCTACTTTGTATTTCAATATTTCTTATTTTATGAGATATTCCGGAGTCAGACCTATTTCTCAATTTTTTTCCAAACTTCTAAAAAATCACCAGATAAAAACAAATTTCTAAAGTTTTTTTAAAAGTAAAGATATTTTGATAATGATTCATTTAAACATATAATTATTTAAAGTAATTTCAGAAGCAACTATGAATTCAAGTTATATAATTAAAATCATTTTCTAGATTTTTTGGATTAGTTATGATTTTAGATAGTCATAAATTTGGACATAATAATTATTTTTAAATTAAATATACCTAAGATCCATAAATAATCCATGATAAAAAGAAAATTTCCATAAAAATAAAGTAATAAGTTAACAGTTATTATTAGGTTTTCCATTTTGTAAAAATTTCAACCAATCTAAATAAAAGTAAATTTTCTAAAATAAATTGTTATAGAAAAAATTAAGTCTACTTTAGTAATAAGTCAACAGTGAATGATTTAACGACTAACATGTGTATGCTCTATATTTCTATGTATAGAGCGTAGAGAAAGATACAAGAGAGGAGGGGAAAATAAGAAGAAATAAGTTTTTTTTTTTAATCAAGCTGACACTTGTATATCGATTATTTGAGCCAAACCAATATCAATTATTTTGTTCAAAAGGTTTAATTGATGAAAAAGTAAGGTTGTATATGGAAAATTTCTACATAGAATAGACAAAGAATATTTCGAACAAAAGTGTGCTAATTGTCTTTTGGCGTGTGGGGTATTTTGGGTGCGCGTTCGTGCGAAACTCCATTAGGCCACCTTTCTTATTTCACATATATTTATACATTTTTGTATATTGGATACATGCATGCCCATATATATCATGTATGTGTAATGATATGCATGAGAAGACATGTATAATACTCTATACAACTTATACATGTGAGTACTGCGTAGTGTACACAAGTACGTGGCTATAGTTATGTGAAAGTCAGTTGATTAATTGTACTATTTTCGAAGACGTCGAATCAAATGACCTTTGGAATACGATATAATTGTGTATATATGTAGAATTCGTAGTGATACAAAACCTTTATAAATTTCTTAGCAGCATAGTAGTTAGAAAATATAAAAGATAACGGTACAGAGATAATTGGTGATCATAATCTTTTGATATCATTTTAAGTACGCGGAACTGAACGCGTTTTAAAGATTTTGAATACAATTTGGTTTGATTTTGATTTGGTCCGGTTCTTTGTATTTGGAGATAAACCTAAGCTGGAGGCTGGACCGGGGCCAGCATCCTAAAAAACCAGAGTCGATTATTGGACCGGCTTTATATTGTTATGCTAATCTTCGTGCTAGTACATTACGTAATGAAACGAAGCTCTACAAGAAAACTAGAAAAGCGTGATTCATTTATTTAAGGCCAATTTAATCTTCTCATGATTAGACCACATGCGCACCTTCTCACTTAACGTATACATGTAAGTTGTAACCAATATGAATGTATAATTATCTAAAATAAGCTGCGTATGTATGACTATGAGTGATATAATATATTAGAATCTAAGGAAGTGAGATTCTTTAGCCGCTTGAATACTTTGATTATTGTTGATTATACAATCTTTGAGCTAGACTAATCTTTAAAAAAGCTAATCTTTTGATTGTAATTTAACATCTAACCTTTTGACTAATGCCAAACAATAAAATTTGCCATTCTCTTTTCATTCACTTTATAATAGTTTTCTCAAAAATATTATTTCTTTTGGGTAGCCTATGATTCATTTATAATATCTATTAATTTATAAACGCCATTTATAAGCTTTTCATTCAAGCAATACCTAACACGGAAGCTATCTTATTACCCATACGATCGTCAACTTTAATTATATATTCATTTTGATAAAGAGAAAATGATAGATACTATACACATTAGTACTTTGATCATATCTAATTATTGCATGATTCCTTTAGTTTAAGGTCGTGCATCTTTGAAAATCCGAGAGGGTTTTCGATTAAAGTATTTGAAAGTTTTTTTCTATCTATTATTTATTTTTAGCCTTTTTTGTAAAATAAAAAAAATAAAAAAACTGGAGATCTGTGCATTTGTTTGCCTAAAAAAGTCATAAAGATTGAGAATTGACAGAAATAAAATAATAAAAGAACAATTCGAAATTAACGAGGGCCAAATATATATATATATATATGCACATATAAATGCATGTTATTTATAATTTTGGGGAGTTGTGGGGTTGTTTTCATTTGGACCATATCTCCATGTAAAGAACCATTTGAAGTAAAAAACCGGAGAATATTTTTGCCCCAATTGATTTCACAATCTCAAGGGTTTTAGATAGCCAAGATAAGAACATGAATCCTTTGTCCCCTTTTTTGAAATTGATGCAAAACCACTAACATTTTGTCCCTTCGATGAAATTAATGGTATCCGTTTTTTTGTTGGTGTTTAATCTAATAGAGAATAGAGATTTTAAGAAAAAAATACATATGTTATTAATTAGGAAATGTCAAATCTTTTTAAGTACTCAGTCTTTAAATGCCCACTTGACCATATACTGACAAGAGTTTTGCTTCAAAAATCAAACTCAAATCAGTCAAAAGCTCTACATTATCTTCATCAGTGAGTAAAGGCATAATTTTGACTAGAATAATCTTTATCTGTATCGATTTGCTTTGCTTTCTTTGCTTCTTGGTTTGGCGTCAGTTTTGGCCTCCATCATCAATTTGAAGAGCGAGCTCTCGTTGTTGCTTCTATGGTAATTATTGTGGCTCATGTACCCCAATCTGGCTTTGTAGCTACTACATGACAACAAAAACGTAAGCAAAAAGTAGACAGTTAGATAACCAGGGAATGTCAATGAAGGTGGGTCTCCGGTAACAAAAATAGTCATTTCAAAAACGGGAATAAAGTTTCCAACTTTAACATTATGCAAAAGAACAGGTAAAATCTCACTTAGGTATCGACAGGTGATATAGAGGAGATTCATGGACCACCAAATGCAAGTCTTAGCACGCTCACATGAAGAATTGCAATCATATACTTAGCAGAAAATTAAGATATGTTAGTCGAAAAGACAAGGGAATTAGGGAAAAAAAAAAAAGAAAACCAAAATGTTATTATTACTCACTAAGGAAGGAGTGAGAGGTAGATGACAATACGGGAAAGAGGAAAACCGAAAAATCAAATATTTCTACAGAAAAAGAAAATATATGATTCCTCAAAAAAACATATAGGATTCGCTTCTTATCACTACCCGACCATAATATAGAAGATAAGCTAAAAGATTCTCATGGCCAAGTAACATGAAAATGGAGAATCTGCTTTACATTTTCATGTTCCTCCTATATCGTAACATTAATCAGTAGTCAATAGTTAGCCATAACCAGAGTAGCTAGCTAAAATGTTTCCAAAAAGAAAAATCTTACTTAGTAACGGTAAGAAAATTTCCACGTGACCATGTAACGAAAAGAATGAACAATTAAATGTTTGTCATCAAAATTGATTTTTAAGGCTTTATGCATACGAGAAATTGCATTATGAGTTCTTAACAACAATCTTGTAGTGTATTCAAAGCAGCAGCAACAACAACAATCTTCAGATCTAAACAAAGCCATACAAACTAGTGGAAATACTAATGTTGATATATTTTATAAAGACAGAAAAACTAATCAAACACAATCCAAATTTAAGGATCTTTCAATTTTTCATGTTACTAATACTCTACATTATCTACTAGACTAGGAAACGACCAAACCGGCCTGGTTTCTCTAATGAAGAAAGCCCAACCCACTAAAATCTAAGCCCAAATTCGGCCCATCAATGACGAAGAGTTAACGGAGGCGAAGGAAACGGCATGCTTAAATCTAAAGTGCTAACAGACGAATAGTAATATGCCACGTGTTATAAATGAACCGTGACCGTCTTATCGTTGCCGAATAGAGATTTTCGAACCCACGGGAAAATAAAACAGTGCTTCCAAAAAAAATGGTGATTTTATCGGCGAGCTCAATCGTGAGAGCTGCCTTGGATACACAACCTAGACTTCCCTACAACCCTAATGCACCTCGGAAAGTGAAGAAAATCCCCAACAGTAATTCTTTCTTACCTCCGTCGTTACCTCCACCGTCTCCGGGAATCAGCATCTCCGTCGCCGATTTGCTCAAGCGTCCCGCAAGTAAAGGTAGACGCTGAAACTCATGAATTGAATCAATTTCGATGTTTGATTTGCTCAAATGTTTTATCTCTGTTGCATACATTTGATAAAACAAAGCTCTCTCCTTTTTTTTTTTTTTTTTAAATGGGTAATGAATTGTAGAAGACTTGTCAAATTTCAAATTCCTGGTTGTGGTTTACTGAATTTTGTTTTTGAACGTAGAGTTAACTGATGACATTGTTGATACTTATATGGGATATGAAACATGGTCTCCAAGTCCACCAAAGTTGGAGAAACCAAGATCAGTCTTCAATGCTGCCTCTTTAGCTTTTATAGGCGATTCCATTTATGAGGTTTATTATCCATTGCATCTCTGAGCTTGTGATTCATCTTCTTAGCAAAGCTTTTGCTCTTAATCCTTGTTGGATCAATCTTGATAGACTTCCCTTTGATTGGAACTAGCAAGTCTCTAGTGTTGTTAGCTTACTGTTTACACTTTTTTTCTCAAACTTCATTAATAGTTTCTCTTCGTTATGCAGCTATATGCTCGTAGGCACTTTCTTTTCCCTCCGCTTAGTATCGAAGAATATAATGATCGTGTTAGAGCAGTGGTGCGCTGTGAAGCACAGGTTCTTTTTCTATCTTCCTTCCTCCTTTGTTTTCTCAAATCAGTTTGTGTAGGCTGTATGATGTTATCTCCACTCTTGTATAAACAAAGTATTGGTGTTTGTTTTGTTTCATGAGAATACAGTAGTTCTGTAAATTGGTATCAGCATAACCATCTTAGTTTTGTATTCCATTCACCATCTTACAAATTTCAGACATATCATTCGAGTAGTGTTGTTAACACTCTTTGTTGTTTGAACATAATATGTTAACTGCCAACTTTTCTCAAAAACTTTTTCAGTACGCCTTGCTGAAGAAACTTGTTGATGATAATTTCCTAACAAAGCAAGAGAGGTCAGTACACAAAACCCATTATTTCAGGCTATCAGCATCCAGTTTTTCTCTGCTTGCTACTACAATAAAGTGCCTGCGATTGAGCTGAGATACGTGATATCACTTCTTGTTGGATTTTTTCCATCTGATGAATTTGTATTTACTCCAGGGATGTACTAAGGTGGGGTAAGAATCTAAGTTCAGCTAGGACACGTTCAAAGAGGCGTGCAGGTGTTGCGGTTTATAACAAGGCATCATCATTGGAAACACTAGTAAGTAACCTCGATATCTAAACTTACACTGTGTTCTTCTAACTATGCTTGAAGGTAAATCTTCTTGTTGTCACTTGATTAGCGTGATCATAAACTCTGGTTTATCTGTTTACACTTACAGATTGGTTATCTGTATCTGACAAACGGGAAAAGATTAGAAAAAATAATGCAGAAGCTAGGATTCTCAAGCGATTCTTCAACTGAGATCTTGATTGAAGAGGCCAAGCCTAAACCATTAGAATCCAATCTATCTGCCTTTATACTCAGTGAGTTAAATCTATCTCCTCCATTATATTTGATCATATAAACTTCATTGGGAAAGATTCAGAGTTAGCTGACACAAGTCATTACCATCTTTTCCTTTTTGGTTAATTTGTAGATGAGCAAGTGTCACAATAGTTGTGTAGAAAAGGTCGTTGCTCTCTCGGGTCATGGAAAAGCTGAAGGATCAAAGTTTACTTATTAGTCCGGTTTAGCATTACAGCATTCACTTAACCGGAGAAAACTTAAAAACAAATTGAATCATGATCTTATCACAAATTTAAAATTTTTAGCAAGTTGAGCCATTGCAACTTGACTATTACATATTTTCATAGATGTTAATACACAATAATAATAATAATAATAACTTGTAAATGTGACGTTCGTCATTTGATCTAATCCAGCTCGGCACCATCCTTATCCAAAGATAAAAGCCACAACTAGTATCGATTATCTAGTAGTCTAAAAATTGAAAAAGTATTTTAATGCGACACTAGACTAGACTAGATTCGGTTGTAATTGGTGACTTTTCTTTCTGAGTAGGCCCATTTTGAAATATCGGCCCCATAACGAAAACTTGTTACTATTGCAATGGATTATAATGGACCGACCAAATCAATCAATGTGTGATTCGTATATAAAATATCCAATTTCATATCTTTTCTTTACTAAGACAGGTCGCTATTTGTTTTATGATACCAAAATTAGACGCCGCGAGCAAAGACATCATCCCAGCGAAAATCCTAGATAAAATATAAAATAATATTTTTTATTTTGTATATCCCGAAAGTTGTGTTTTTGGCTAAGATTGCTTAGGTTAAGGCATTTGTCAAAACCATCAAATACAATGCAATACATTTTCGTAGAATTATAGAAAAAGAATTACACATGTCATCATTTAAAAAGAATTTATGGATCCGAAGGGACCGCTAAAAAGATAAAAGATCGATATTGATGGGAATGGTTTTAAATTGAGTATGTGGCAGTCTCATCGATATTATTTTTTCTCGTGCGAATAAGATAATACATATCATATTTTTGTAGCTCCTATCTTATACTCTTTTAGCCACCCAATTCGTTTGTATCGTCGATGCTGTTTTGAACTATAACATGAGCATTATCCAGTAGATGCTCATGGGTCCCATCGACAAGGTTGACGTGTCATCATATAGTGCCACATTTTTTGTGGATCCCACGTTTTCTTGCTTACATGTTACATGTAATCCTGATCCCTCGTTCGTTCATTACCAATGCGATGTTGGAGTAAATACAGTTCGGATGAGACTTTGTTTCTGCCACGTATATAAAAGATTTTTCGTTATTTTAGTCTATAGAATAAAGTAGTTTATTGATAGTTGATAATTCCTTTTCATATTCTAGACTTCTAGTTTCAAATTTTCAATCATTATCTCGGAAATTATGTAAATTCTAATCTCGTAAAAGCGTATTAGGATGTTCCTTTCTATCCTTACGTTTTAAAAAAAAAAATCTAATGTGTATCCTTGTGTTGGATAAATATTAACGTATAATTTCAAGGAATGAACGTATCAAAATATGATAAGTCAAGGAAGTGAAGAAGAAACGAGACCTTTGATATAAGATAAGATAAGGCGCAGTCGCGCTGAAAAGGAAAGCAAGAGCTAGCCAAAACAATACACATTTATTAACCCGTCAAGAGAAATATTTAGGAACCTCTCCTTGCTATAATGGATAAGTTTAATGTGCTGATGTGTATCATGTGTTATAGATTTCTCTTGATATTGTTTTCGATTGCGAAAGGTATCTTACTCATTACGTATCCATTTCGTGTGTGTGTGTGCGCGTCGCTTAAATTTGGAACTCAGTTTACAAATATCTGGCTACGACAATATTGTTTGCAGTAATTAATAGAAATGATCATCAATAGTTCAACTGAAAATTTGAGTGTAGTGTGTAATCACCAAAAAAAAAAGTTGATTTACGTTCATATGTATTACAGTGTTTAATTTCAATGCTTTTTTTCTGTGAATGAATGGGGATTCTCGTTCAGTCTAATGAATATGCTGCAATAGTGCAATATGCATGCATGCCTGTCCCTTCAGCAAAAATATATACTTGTTAGAAATAATTAATTATCCATTTGTAGTATTATAATTTGGTTTTCATTTTTCATAAGTCGGTTAATCAACATGTTTAACCGACCAACATGTTTAACCGACGTAGAAACTACTATATAAATAGTATTGTACATTTAAGTTTAAAGCGTAATAAGAATAATCAACTTCTTCCACTACATACAATACTTACATCTCATACATACGACTCCCATTCTCTTCTATCTCACGTCTCTTTCATACAAATATATATATATATATATATATATATAAATTTTATAACACGTTATCAGCACGACCCGCTCTAATACCGAAAAGGTGAAGTTTAATTTATGTTTTAATTTATGTTTAATTTATTTTCTATTAACGGAAAGATAGACTCTGCCTTCTCCGTTTATATGTTATTTCGGGATGATAGGCGCTACCTTCCCCGAATCGATCGTTATTAGAGGCTATGCCTTTTTACGATCATGATGATCATATGGTAGACTATGTCACCTCAGATCATATGGTAGGCTCTGCCACCTCAAACAGCTTATGATCATATGATAGATTATGTCACCTTAGATCAAAACCTTATCTATAACTAAATATCCAGAAGACATTTATTGAAAAAGTTCCTGAAGAACTCTATGACCAGAAGACATACATAAAAGTTCCAGAAGAACTCTATGTCTATAAGACATACATGAAAGTTCCAGAAAAACTTTATGTCCAGAAGACATAATGAATTTGTCCAAAAGATAAATCATACGATTTAAATTATTGTTCTTTTAATTATTATCATTTGTTATTTTAATTTATGTTTTTATTGCTTACAAATTTTAAAATTTCAGCATGCTATTTAAATTTGATTTTTAACTTAAATTTTAATTAAATTTATACTTAATAAATTGTTATACAGTTATCATGTCAAATTTAGCAAAACTCGAGATTGCTCCCCTTGATATATCTGGAAATAATTATATGAGGTGGGCAGTTGCAGCAAGGATGCATTTAAAAGCAAGAGGGCTCCTTGATACCATCGAAAAATCAAAACCTACTCCTGAAGAGAAAAAGGCTAATGCTATGATATTTTTAACCCACCATATCCATGATGGTTTAAAAGATGAATATATGACAAAAGAAGATCCTGCAGATCTTTGGCAATCACTCAAAGATAGGTTCGATCACCAGAAATATGTGATCTTACCGAAAGCTAAACATGAGTGGTTGAATCTCCGGTTTCAGGATTACAAAAGTGTTAGTGAATATAATTTCACTTTGTTTGGAATTACTTCCAGGATAATTCTATGTGGAGAGAAGATAAGTGATTATAATATGATCGAGAAAACTCTCCAAACTTTTCATCTTGGAAACGTAATCCTGCAGCAACAATACCGGGCAAATGGATACCAGAAGTATTCAGAGTTGATGCAAGTTCTATTGGTTGCAGAACAAAATAATGAACTTGTGATGTTAAACCATCAAACTCGTCCTATTGGATCAGCTTCATTCCCAGAAACGAATGTTGCGTCATCCAATTATAATTATGGACGAAGACGCAGTCGAGGTTATGATCGTGGCCGTGGACGAGGAAGATATGGACGTGGACGTGGACGCGGACATGGAAAAAGGTTCCGTCCTAATGATTTCAATGCTGAAAGAAATAACAAGAGATTCAAAGGGAACGAAGTTGGTCGTGTGACATATAGGCAGCATGAAAGTGCTTGCCACAGATGCGGCGTGAAAGGACACTGGTCCCGTACCTGTCGTACGCCTAAACATTTGGCCGATCTGTATCAAGAATCACAAAAGGCTAAAGAAAGAGCAAATGAAACCAACTTCATTCATGGTGAATCCGGACGCATGTGGTATAATCGCTTAAGTGAATATTTGTTGAGTAAAGGATATACCAACAATGCGATAGGCCCTTGTGTATTTATTAAGAAATCTTTATCCGGATTTGTGATCATCGATGTATATGTGGATGACCTGAACATAATTGGAACTCAAAAGGAGATTGATGATGTCAGAACTCATATGAAAGATCTTGTACAGACAAAATTTTGTCTTGGACTCCAGATCCAGCATCATCGAGATGGAATTTTTATATATCGATCAAATTATACGAAAAGGATCTTAAAACGCTTTTATATGGATAAAACAACTCATTTGAGTACTCCAATAGTCAATAGGTCGCTTAATGTTGATAAAGATCTATTTCGACCTTGTGAGGATAACGAAGAAGTATTAGGTCCTGAAGTACCTTATATGAGCGCTATTGGGGGACTTATGTATCTTGCAAATTGTACCCGACCAGATATAGCATTTGCTGTAAATTTACTTGCTAGATATAGTTCATCTCCCACGCGTAGACATTGGAGTGGAATAAAACATATTTTCGTTATCTTCAGGGAACAACTGACTTGGGATTTTTTTACCCTAGAAACTCCACTTTTGTTTTAGCTGGTTTTGCAGATGCAGGCTATCTATCAGATCCACATAAAGCCCGATCGCAAACAGGATATGTTTTCACAGTTGGAGGTACTGCAATCTCTTGGCGTTCCCAAAAGCAGACTTTGGTCGCTACTTCATCAAATTATGCATAGACCATTGCGCTTCACGAGGCATGTAGAGAATGTGTGTGGCTCAGATCGATGACTCAACATATACAAGAATCAAGCGGAATAGTCGTTAATAAAGAGCCAACAAAACTGTTCGAAGACAATGCTGCCTGTGTCGCCTAACTCAAAGCGACAGAACGAAGCATATTCCCCCAAGATTTTTCTCTTACATATGAGAACTCGAGAAGAATCAAGAAGTAGACATCCAATACGTTCGTTCTACTGACAATGCAGCAGATTTATTCACAAAAGCGCTTCCCACTACAACGTTTAGAAAACATGTTCACAGTATCGGAATGCGTCATTTACGAGATTTATGAAGGAAAAACTACATCCAGCATTTCAAGGGGAGATTACGTCACTGTACTCGTTTTTCCTTGTCATGGTTTTTATCCCATTGGGTTTTTCCATGATAAGGTTTTTAACGAGGCAGTACGTAATATATCAATAGTGATGGATAATTAAGGGGGAGTGTTAGAAATAATTAATTATCCATTTGTAGTATTATAATTTGGTTTTCATTTTTCATAAGTCGGTTAACCGACATGTTTAACCGACCGACATGTTTAACCGACGTAGAAACTACTATATAAGTAGTATTGTACATTTAAGTTTAAAGCGTAATAAGAATAATCAACTTCTTCCACTACATACAATACTTACATCTCATACTATCTCACGTCTCTTTCATACAAATATATATATATATATATATATATTCCATATATATATATATTAAAATTTTATAACAATACTTAAATATATAAATTCGTCATCCAGAAAATAATAATAATATCTTTGCAAGTGGTACTATGAGTTCATAATGCAGCCAGAACACTGTGTGATTCAATTTAGACAATAACCTATGCAGATAATACTTTTATTGGAGTTTAGACTAGAATTCCTTGTTATTGACTCATTAGTCATTTGTCATTAGTCATTAGTAGCAAAAATAATTTCATTCACGTTCTAATTATCATGAGCACATGTGGTTTCTATATGATCCGTTGACTTTTGGAATGTAAAAACTAAAAAGAGATGGAAATGGAATTGTGTTGGCCAAAAAAAAAATGGAACTCAACACACCATTAGATACAGTATTTGGCAATTTTATAAATCAAAATTTTACATGTTCAGGGGTAATTCAATGAAATTACGTACATCATAATTTTTGTTGTTGTTGTTGTGAGTATTATGATATAATTCCTGTCGGATCAGATATAGATCCATGGATTTACTCTGATGAAGCTATAAATCATGATTGATTCGAAACCATAATTTGCTTCTAATATCTGTTAGTAATTTGATTCAAAACCAAATGTGTTGTGCTGAGATTGAATGTATGACGAGCTGGCAACAATAAAGTTGCAGGTGTAATCAATTCTTAAAAGTACTATACTGTACTCAGTTTCCGATCGATTTTCGTATAAACTACGAAATATTATAGCAATTTTGTTGTTGACTTTAGTAATAACGTTTCATTTATAACAGCTCGGATCTAAATCTACATTAACAGTAATGGCACAGAACCATGACCTTCGCATTAGCTTCTCTCTTTCTGGAGTTTCCTGATTTTCTCGTGGGTTTTCATAAAATAATCTAAATGAAAATTCAACTATTGTCTTAGTTAAAAGTTAAAACATTAAGAATTCAACTAAGATATATGGTTATAAATTTGGAACTAGTTAAATACACCACCCGTACAGATTTCCTAGATCCGCTGTAAGATCTGGAACAAGAAAGTCAAACAGCAGACTGCAATTTGAAGTAAATATTCTGTTTATTCACGCGCCGCGCGTGAATGGTTAAATTGTGAGTGGGAAAAGAATAAACTAATGAAGAAGAGAAAGCAGAAACTCGGAACACGGAAACTGTTGTTGTCGTCGCACTTAAGGGGTTTGGTTTTTTTTTTTTTTTTTCTTTTTCTTTGTTTTTGTTGCCCAATGTAACTTAACTCAGAGCAATACTAGTATTAAATTACTAAGTACCCCAAAAAAAAAACAATGTAATTGATCTGAGAGCATTATACGGATCAACAAAATTCAGATCGATGCAGTTGCCTTGTTACTTGTAAGTTTTATTTGAGCAGTATAATATGGATTTGAAAAAGTTTTTTTTTCTTTCACATTTACGAGTTTTCTATATCAGATTCAAGCTTACTTTAAAATCCAATACCCGACCGAGTAATTTACAACCAATTTCTAACACTATGCGTAATGTGTTATTAAGTCTTTCATTGATACTCTATGTATGCTCCATATTAAAATTAGAACATAACAGATCATCGCGGCGAAATAAAAAAAAAAAGGATGTGATTGGATAGTTATTTATAATTTGTTAATAGGAGCGGCTAGCTCTTTGCCATATATACATGTATCTATATTTTGCATTTTTACTACGTGACTACGTCTATACTATATTGTTTCATAACTCGAGTCTCGAATATTCGTTCTTATATATCTGATGAGCGATGGCGACAAAGAATGGTCTTTATTCAATATTTCAGATGTAATCGATTGCGTTTTAACTTTAATGATGCTTTACAAACACGATATCTCCCTTTTTCGACACCTTATCTCTTCGATTAGAACAATTATTGTGTATGTTTGCGTGTCTTGATGAGTATGTTATAGTACTTGTTTGAAATTATCAAATAATAAATTTATAGTTTCCCCCTTCATTAATATGAATACGACATATTAACGAAATTTATGAAATTTTGTAGACACAACGAGCCCATATATAGTTTGCACCGTCTAATCTCGATGCAGGGTCTTGGATGGTTACAGGCAATAATAGAACAAACCTATAATTATCGCAAATCGTTTTAATTATTAATTATTATAATTGTAATAAGCTGTTCGAAGTTAGCATTAAATTCGTCTGTTTTATTAATCAAATTAATTTTAGAATTTGTTACATTACAATACAAGAAGAACTTTATAGCTTTAAATATTTTTGTAATTTTGTAAACTCTTGATCGAAGTTAAAAAAAAAAATTGTATAGTTTTAGGTAGAGAAATCGGAAGACACTTTCAAAAAAGTTTGCATGACCAGTGGTTGAGATAACGATTGATTTATCTAACGAATGCTTTTTTTCATATCGTACCAATTTGGTAACCCAATAATCTCCATTATAGATACTAACTAAATGATTTATATCTTACCAATTTGGCAACCCAATAATCTCGACTATAAATACTAACTATCTAATTGATATATCTAATGAACGATCTTTCATATCTTACTAATTTGGTAACTCAATAACAAAATTCCAATAATATTGGATCGTGAGAGGTCACGCGCCAAGTTGGGACGTATCTGTAGAGGGGAACCGCACAATGCTTTTTTTGGTTGCCAACTGTAAGGTTAAAACGCCGAAAAAGGCAAGGTTGAATATTTTAAGATGAGTAGTAAAAAGATAACATTTTTTGTTTGTCGTCTGTGTCTTGTAAATGTCTTAGAATTTGTGGTGGCTAAACTTAACACGTGACACATTTGTAAGTATTCTAAAGTATTGGGGGCATTACTACACAGAAGCGCGTGAAATTTACGTAAAATTAAGGAAAGAGACAATTTCGGGATTATGGAAGAGTGGAAAATTATGGTGTTCATTGTTTAATCTCGTAATGAATTTAGCCAAACAAACAAAAATAATATCTGATTTTTTAGAACTAACTAATTATATAAAACTGAGAAATGCAAGTTATAACCAGATTATATTTTGAAAAAGAAAACCGATCTGGCATTTTTTTTTTGTAACTTATAAGTATTTTTAACTTTTAAAATCATGATAAATTGAAAAAGACCAGAACTCCAACCTAAATGGCTTGTATGAATCGGACGAGAATGTGTCTTTAAAAAAAATATAAACTAAAATGAACTAAAACCCATTTTTATACATTTTTATATGCGTTGCATTTTTTATTTCCACTATGTTTACTTTTATATACCAATAATTCGTTTAAATTGCTCACAATGAAATTATACTTATGGACAATGGACACTCAAATTATATATGATCTTTTGATATACATCCGGGAATACTTGAAATATATTTATTTAATCCTATAAAGTATAAACCTTAGGTATTCGATATCAAAACAAAAATAAAACCTTTTAAGTAATAAATGATTTAAATCAACAATTTGGCCCAAAACGGTGGGGCCCAAAAAGGTCTCCCAAGGTGGGTCCCATGAGATACCCTCCATTGCTGAGTGCTTAAAAGCAGCTGCAAAGCACCTCCATTTTGGCATCCGAACAAAAAAAAAAAACAAGTTTTCTTCTTTTCACACTCAAGAATATAATTTCCTCTTCCCAGATCTTTTCTCACTTTCCCTCATTTTTCTCTGCAAAAAATAAAAGTTTAAGCTAAGAAAGCTTCAAGCTTTATCTTCCAACATTTCTTTCTTTCTTTTTTTCTCATCTAGCTCAATCAGCTAAGGAAGAATAGAATAAAGTGGAAAACCCAAGTGAACCAACTTGAAGTAAATTAATAAACACATTGAAGATATTTACTTTTTCTTGAACAGTCTCCATTATGGGTTTGAAACCTAATGCCATGAATAATGTGGCTATGGCGGCAGTTTCTGCTCTGTTTCTTCTAGGGTTTCTTTTCTGCTCTGTTTCTGGGTCTGTCTCTTATGATAGCAGAGCCATTACCATCAATGGCAAAAGAAGAATCCTTATCTCTGGATCTATTCATTACCCCAGAAGTACTCCTGAGGTTTTTTTCTCTCTTTCATTATCTCTTCTTTTCAAGTTGCAATGTAGCTATAGTTTTATTCGAAAGTTTGAATCTTTTTACTCACCATTGTGTAATTTCAAAATTTAGGCTTTCGTTTCTTATCTGGATGGTTGTGTTGTGTAGATGTGGCCAGATCTAATTAGGAAAGCCAAGGAAGGAGGCTTAGATGTGATTCAGACTTATGTTTTCTGGAATGGGCACGAGCCATCTCCTGGAAAAGTAAGTGAAGTCTGAATTATTTTGGTCACCAATGGGATTTTTTGTTTTTGTGTGTGAACAAAATACTGACTCATTGGATTCCACTTTATGCGTGTTTTTGGCTTCATCTGCAGTATTATTTCGAAGGGAACTATGATTTGGTTAAGTTTGTCAAGTTGGTCAAACAATCTGGACTCTATCTTCATCTAAGGATTGGTCCTTATGTCTGCGCAGAATGGAACTTTGGGTAATTATAGCTAATTTCGTGTGTATGTTCTTAATCTAAAAATAGAAAGTTAAAAAGGAGATTTTTTTCCCCAGAACTACTAATATAACTGTTTGTTTTTGTTTAATTTCTCAGTGGATTTCCTGTTTGGCTTAAGTACATTCCAGGGATTAGCTTCAGAACTGATAACGGTCCTTTCAAGGTTAGACAAGTTTTATAATTAACTAAACTATCTTCACTTTGAAGTCATCAAAAATCACACTTGTTCATTGACCCTTGTTTGACTCCTGAGATAATAATAACTTCACTAAAAAATATTGATTGTTTTTTCTTCCATTTGAAGGCTCAAATGCAAAGATTCACCACAAAGATTGTCAACATGATGAAAGCTGAGAGGCTATTTGAATCACAAGGCGGTCCTATAATCCTCTCTCAGGTAAAAAAAAAAAAAAACTTAGTGTGAATTGTGTGTATTTTAATAATCCTAGAATAGAGTGACAGTGAGACTTAAAGTAGACTTCTTGTCTGTGTCAATTCAAATGTTATATGACAGATTGAAAATGAATATGGACCAATGGAGTACGAGCTAGGTGCACCGGGACGATCTTACTCCAACTGGGCAGCTAAGATGGCGGTGGGGCTAGGCACTGGTGTCCCTTGGGTCATGTGCAAACAAGACGATGCTCCTGACCCCATCGTGAGTTCTTTTGTCTTGTCTTTGGGACATCTTTTCTTCATTAGCTGTATTCTTTTGTCTCTCTACATTCTCTCTGTTTAAATCATTTTATTAAATATTAGTATTCATTTAAGTTGCACATGTGTTGGTGTTACTTCTTTTCATGATCTGTTTTTTTGTTTGATTATTTACTTCTTTCTGTCTCTAATTATAATATTCAATCCTATAAGAAGTTCTTAGTTTCTTGTGTTGCGTCTGAAGTCAATGACAAACCATGTGGATCATTGATATGTTCAGTTTCTTTCTTTTTGCATATCTGTTAACTTGTTGAATCTATGGTTTGCTCTCTGCTAGATCAACGCTTGCAATGGATTCTACTGCGATTACTTCTCCCCAAACAAGGCTTACAAACCCAAAATGTGGACCGAAGCCTGGACTGGATGGTAAGCAGAAACTTTAAGTGAACCTTTGCTTCTGTTATTGGTTCTCGGTGATCTCAGTCTGTTTTCTCGATGTTTCGACAGGTTTACAAAGTTTGGAGGCCCAGTTCCTTACCGCCCAGCTGAAGATATGGCCTTTTCCGTTGCAAGGTTTATCCAAAAGGGTGGATCCTTCATCAATTACTATATGGTAAAGCTAAAGTTGTGGTCTTTCTTTTATACCCTGTTCACAAAGTAAATTTAAATTCCTATCTGGAGCTTGTCCAATTCTCATACACGGGTTGTCGTGCTCAGTATCATGGTGGGACAAATTTTGGTCGGACTGCTGGTGGTCCGTTTATCGCAACCAGCTATGATTATGATGCTCCTCTCGACGAGTATGGTAAGCTTGCTAAAACTCATTTTTTTCTATTTTCTAAAGGTAAAAGATTGTTGTCTTCTTTATTAAATATTGCCTGTTGTTTTCAAACAGGACTTGAAAGGCAGCCAAAGTGGGGCCACTTGAAAGATTTGCATAGAGCGATCAAGCTGTGTGAGCCAGCATTAGTATCAGGAGATCCCACGAGAATGCCCCTCGGAAACTATCAAGAGGTCTCAACTAAAAGTCTTTCTTTTTTCGTTATTATTGTTTTTGCTGTGGTCAAGTTGATAAACTTTTTTTCATTTTTAAATGTGCAGGCTCATGTGTACAAAACGAAATCTGGTGCTTGTTCTGCATTCTTAGCAAATTACAATCCAAGATCTTATGCTAAAGTTTCTTTTGGGAACAATCACTACAATCTTCCTCCGTGGTCTATTAGTATTCTCCCAGACTGCAAAAACACAGTTTACAACACAGCCAGGGTAAGATTAATCAATATATTCTTCAACTAGATATAATGATATTATCAAAGGATGAAACTTTTAATGTTGTTCTTCTTGGTTTTCCCTGAGTACTGACAGAGATTATGCTGGTTTTGGCTGTAGGTTGGTGCTCAAACTTCAAGGATGAAAATGGTCCAGGTTCCTGTTCATGGTGGTTTATCTTGGCAAGCATACAATGAAGACCCATCAACTTACGTTGACGAGTCTTTCACAATGGTCGGGTTAGTGGAGCAGATCAACACTACACGAGACACTTCGGATTACCTGTGGTACATGACTGAGTAAGTATCTATAGAACCTTCAGATCTGTCTCTATCAACACTGAACGCATGTGGAAGAATTCTCTGAATGCAGTGTGACTTCTTCACTGATCGTCTCTTTCTTTTGTTTTCCAGTGTTAAAATTGATGCCAATGAAGGATGTTTGAGGAATGGAAATTTGCCGACTCTTACTGTTCTATCAGCTGGTCATGCTATGCATGTGTTCATCAATGGTCATTTATCTGGTAATTGCTTTGTTTACTAGTTTTAAGTATTGCAAAGCATACTCTGCGGCAAAACATTTTTTTCACATTAGTTTTGACATTTTTTTTGTTGGCTCTATCCAGGATCTGCATATGGTAGTTTAGACTCTCCGAAGCTAACTTTTCAGAGAGGTGTAAATCTAAGAGCTGGTTTCAACAAAATTGCCATACTAAGTATCGCTGTTGGTCTCCCGGTTAGTCCTAGATTTCCCTAGCATTGATACTCTTTCCTAGTCGATCTTTCTGCCAAACACTAAGGTCAATTTAGAGATGTTCTTAATCTATGTGTTTGTACAATGCAGAATGTGGGTCCACATTTTGAGACATGGAATGCTGGAGTTTTGGGTCCAGTTTCACTGAACGGTCTCAATGGGGGACGGAGAGACCTATCATGGCAGAAATGGACTTATAAGGTACAGAGACAAAGATCACACTACTTTTTCATCAATAATATAATTGTGTCATTCTACTGATTACCTGATTTTGTACTTTAATATTTCAGGTTGGTCTTAAAGGTGAGACTCTGAGTCTTCATTCACTTAGTGGGAGCTCATCGGTTGAGTGGGCAGAAGGTGCATTTGTTGCACAGAAGCAACCTCTTACTTGGTACAAGGTAAGTTTCTCCATATTCAAAAACCAAAATGCAGTTTATATCAGTAGAAAGATTTTCTCCATGTTTAACATGGGGATCTCCATGGCTTGTTTCAGACGACTTTCTCTGCTCCAGCTGGAGATTCTCCGTTGGCTGTAGACATGGGAAGCATGGGAAAAGGTCAATTATGGATAAATGGGCAAAGCTTGGGACGTCACTGGCCTGCTTATAAAGCAATTGGTTCTTGCAGCGAGTGTTCTTATACCGGAACATTCAATGAGAACAAGTGCTTAAAAAACTGTGGAGAGGCTTCTCAAAGATGGTAAAAAGGCCGTTAAAGATGCCATATTTACCTCTGTAACTGGGATTAATGAAATTTTTTTCAGCATCTGACTTGTGTTATGCTTGTTTATAGGTACCATGTCCCAAGGTCGTGGCTGAAACCAAGTGGCAATCTATTGGTTGTCTTTGAGGAATGGGGAGGAGACCCGAATGGAATCTCGTTGGTCAGAAGGGAAGTGGACAGTGTTTGTGCAGATATCTATGAATGGCAATCAACACTGGTGAATTACCAATTGCATGCTTCTGGAAAAGTTAATAAACCACTGCATCCCAAAGTACATTTACAATGTGGGCCTGGACAGAAGATGACTACCGTGAAGTTTGCTAGCTTCGGGACACCTGAAGGAACTTGTGGTAGCTACCGTCAAGGAAGCTGTCACGCTCATCACTCCTATGATGCTTTTAACAGAGTAAGTTAGAGAAAAGCATAGATCTTTCTATCTTTCGTTCTGTTTTGAGCCTTGATGTGTTCTAAAAGTTGTTTCTTTTTCTTGCAGCTCTGTGTTGGGCAGAATTGGTGTTCTGTAACCGTAGCACCGGAGATGTTTGGTGGAGATCCGTGTCCAAATGTGATGAAGAAACTCGCGGTGGAAGCCGTTTGTGCTTAAAATGAAAGCAGACGCAGCAGCAATGAAGACTTTAAAGGTGATTACTTTGGCATTCTTACAGGTTTCTGATGGTATTAGTATATGTTCTACGAAGACAAGAAAAGAAGTTGGTATTTTTCTAGCTCCTTTATTTACCACGGTGGAAGTTGTACAAAGGGACATAACACGCCGTTCAACAATTTGCAGAGTTGTGATTTATATGTAAATAACCTTGGGAAGGGTTTGTAATTGTAACCCAAGAAAGAAGATGGAGAACAAGAAGAAGCACATTGAGACTGGAGAATTTGAGTCCATGTGTAGATTCTTTTGTAGGAGCAAAACTGGGATTAGATTATTCTCTGGGTTTTGCTTTGAACGTACGTTGTGTTGCTGTTGTCGTTGCTGAGACATTCTCTGCAATTATCTCATTACTAAATTTTATGTAATATTTAAAATTTTTCTTTCTCTGGAATGAAACATTCAAGTCTTGAATTAATTGCAATGCCATTCAAATTTCATGGCTTTACGATTCATTATGATACACATGAAACACTTTTTATAAACAAGTCAACAACATAATTGAAAACCCAGTTCCTCAAATGTTTAAATTGATGAGACTATGTCATCGATCCTTGTCGTCGTCTTCCAACGCTGCTCTCAAAACCTTCCTACCAATCTCTCAACTATGCTCCAACGATCGTCTTCAAGAAGCCTTACTAGATATGGCGATTTTAGGCCCTGAGATGGGGTTCCATGGTTACAATGCGTTGTTGAATGCGTGTTTGGACAAAAGGGCTCTTAGAGAAGGCCAGAGAGTCCATGCCCATATGATCAAAACCCTCTATCTTCCAGCTATTTACCTCCGGACTCGTCTTCTCATTTTCTACGGCAAGTGCGATTGTTTGGAGGATGCCCGGAAAGTGCTCGACGAAATGCCTGAGAAGAACGTTGTTTCCTGGACTGCCATGATCTCGCGTTATTCTCAAACTGGGCATTCTCATGAGGCTCTCTCTGTTTTTGCAGAGATGATGAGATCAGATGGGAAACCTAATGAGTTCACTTTCGCCACTGTTCTTACATCTTGTATACGTGCTTCTGGATTAGCACTTGGTAAGCAAATTCATGGACTCATAATTAAGTGGAATTACGATTCTCACATTTATGTCGGAAGCTCTCTCCTTGACATGTATGCCAAAGCTGGTCAAATTGTGGAAGCTCATGAGATTTTCGAATGCCTGCCTGAGAGAGATGTTGTCTCATGTACTGCTATTATTGCTGGCTATGCTCAATTAGGTCTTGATGAAGAGGCGTTTGAGATTTTTCAGAGATTGATGAGTGAAGGAATGAGTCCGAATTATGTTACCTATGCGAGTGTGTTAACAGCATTATCTGGACTTGCTTTGTTAGATCATGGCAAGCAAGCTCATTGCCATGTTTTGAGACGTGAACTTCCCTTCTACGCTGTTCTTCAGAACTCCCTAATTGATATGTACTCAAAATGTGGTAATCTCTCTTATGCTCGAAGGGTTTTCGATAGCATGCCTGAGAGGACATCCATTTCGTGGAATGCAATGCTTGTGGGATATAGCAAACATGGGTTGGGAAATGAAGTTCTTGAGCTCTTCAAATTGATGAAAGATGAAAATCGAGTAAAGCCTGATTCAGTTACTCTTTTGGCTGTTTTGTCTGGTTGCAGCCATGGGAGAATGGATGAAACAGGGCTAAGTATATTTGATAGCATGATAGCGGGAGATTACGGGATTAAGCCTGACACTGAACATTATGGTTGCATCGTTGATATGCTTGGCCGTGCTGGTAGGATTGATGAGGCATTTGAATTCATAAAAAAATTGCCGTCAAAACCAACTGCTGGTGTCTTGGGTTCTCTTTTAGGAGCTTGTAGGGTTCATTTATCTGTAGACATTGGTGAATATGTAGGTCGTAGAGTCATTGAGATTGAACCAGAGAATGCGGGGAACTATGTCATTCTCTCTAATTTGTATGCTTCTGCAGGAAGATGGGAAGATGTAAACAATTTAAGAGCTTTGATGAAGCAGAACACTGTTACAAAAGAACCCGGAAGAAGCTGGATTCAACATGATCAAACCTTGCATTACTTCCACGCGAATGATCGTACACATCTGAGAAGGGAAGATGTGTTTGCTAAATTAAAAGAGATACTGATTAAAATGAAGCAAGCTGGTTATGTTCCTGATCTTAGCTGTGTGCTATATGATGTGGATGAAGAGCAGAAGGAGAAGATGCTACATGGCCACAGTGAGAAACTAGCCTTGACATTTGGGTTGATTGCTACTGGTGAAGGGATTCCGATTCGAGTTTTCAAGAATCTACGTATATGCGTTGATTGTCATAACTTCGCCAAGATCTTCTCAAAAGTTTTTGAAAGAGAAGTGTCCTTGAGAGATAAAAACCGGTTCCATCAAATTGTGGGTGGAACATGTTCCTGTGGAGATTACTGGTGAACATCGCAAAAAGGCATGTAATATTTGATTCAGTCAACATCTGTGGAAATGCAGGTGTTGAAGAGAAACGGTACAAATTAAAGTTGATTTGATTCTTTTACTTTGTTACAGCTACGAACCTTACAATCACCCAAACATACAAAAACCTCAAAAACTCAAAAGTTGGCATCTTTTAGCAGTTGGGTTCTAATCAATCTTCACTGAAGAGTAGATCTTTCTCACGAACCAGAAGCAAGCATAGAAACCGATTGTGCCAGTTAGGACAAAGAACGCGTAAGAGATGATGATCATGTACCCAAAGTAGAGCATTCCTGAGACTAGCTTTGTGATCTCCAGCTTCGTGAAGAAGTAGAAGATTGAGTAGAGGAAAAGGTAGAAAGCGGATGAGCCTGCAGTTAAGTAAGCTCTCCACCACCAGTTGTAGTCCTCGCTACAAAGCTGGAAGTAGCAGAGAACCACGGTGATCTCTGCGCAGGTGACGATCAAGATCAAGAACACTATGAAGAGGAACCCGAAGATGTAGTAGAACTGGTTCAGCCATATCGATGTCAGGATGAAGAAGAGCTCAATGAAGACTGCTCCAAATGGGAGGATGCCTCCAATTAGTATGGAGAACACTGGTTTCATGTACCACGGCTGCTCTGGTACTTGCCTTGGGATCTTGTTTGTTTTGACTGGGTCTTCAATTGCTGGCTTCTTGTAACCGAGATAGCTACCGACGAAGACTAGTGGGACTGAGATGCCAAACCACAGGCAGAAGAGAGCAAACATTGTACCAAATGGTATGGCTCCAGATGACTGCTCTCCCCAAATGAGGGCATTCAGAACAAAGAAGATTGCAGAAAGGATACCAGGAAACATGAACGCAGTCTTCAAGGTCATTCTCTTCCACTTGTTTCCTTTGAACATTTTGTGAAGGCGAGATGAGGAGTAACCGGCTAATATGCCCATGAAAACCCACAAGAGAACCATGGCAGTCATAAGCCCTCCTCTGTTGGATGGAGATAAGAAACCGAGCAACGCAAACATCATTGTAACAAGCGACATTCCAAAGATCTGAACACCTGTACCAACATAAACACACAATAATCCAGAGTTCACCGGTGGCCTGAAGACATCTCCGTGTACAAGCTTCCATCCAGTCTCTTCCTGAGCCTCATCTTGGGTCTCAAGCTGATTGTAGTTTGAGATATCCTTGTATAGAGTTCTCATCATGATCATGGCTACCATTCCAGAGAGAAAAAGAACAATCATAAGTGAATTTATGATGGAAAACCAGTGGATCTGATCATCGTTCATGAGAAGGTACGTGTCCCATCGAGAAGCCCATTTGATTTCACTCTCCTGGATATTCAAATTCAGGAAAATGTTTAGCAAGCTAAAAAGTATAGCAAAAGAAGGCTAAGGATAAAATCATTTACCTTAAAAGAGACATCATATGTAAAAACTATTTCTTTTCCTTGCTCAACTTCTTGAGGGACAGTGTTGCTTTGGATTAGATTCTTTGTGTCCTTATTACATGTTGTTAACTGAGGATTCTTTTCATCCCACTCCTTGTATTCATGCAAGATACTATCCAAAACATAAAGACCTGTTAGCTTTATACAAATCGAGAAAAATTCCCAAAATTTTCAAAAGGAAACTTACCTGTTAGGAGTAACCTCAAACCCAACAATTCTAGCAGAATCAGACTCTTGATCTCTGTGATACATAACTCGGAAGCTCAAGTGGTTATGTATAAAGTATTTCTCCTCTTTGCTCTACAAAAGCCAAGCAACTATTGGATGGCATACAAAAAAGGTTAAAAAAAAAAGAATCCAAGACTGAAGCACTAGATTTTAGAAACATACCCCTTCATAACTTCCTTTGAAGCCAACACGGAAACCGTGTTCATAAGTCGTTGACTGACTTCCATCTCTCCTTTGTCTAAGTACAGCTACTGGAAGATTATCAAGAATCCTATACAGCATTTTGGGTTAAGTTTTGTGCAATAATCAAAAGAAGTCTAGGAGACAGATACAATGAACAAGAATGTTATATTTACTACTTACATATTCGCCCGGTATTCATCATTAATCTTTTCCTTGAAATTTTTTGTGGAGTCCGCATCAAGTTTAACACGACAACCTACTTTGCAGGGCTGATCCTCGAGCATTTGAAACTGAAATTAAAAAAAAAAAAAAAAAAAAAAAAGTCAAAATCTCATGGTGAAAAGGTTAAGGTATGAAGAAAAGCAGTCTAACAACATCTATAGCCAGAAGAATTGGGTATTGCTTACAGTATAAACCGAATTCTCAATGCGGTCTCCTCTGAGAACCTCCCCTAAATTCTCAGCATTGTTCAAGATCTTAGGAGGCTTACAGTAATTCAGGTAGTAGTAGTCATAAGGAAGTTGAGTCTTCGTGGACGACAATTTGTTCACTTTAACATAAAGAGGATCACCCTGTTCCAGACCAGACAAAACAACAGATCAAGAGCTGAAACTAAGATGTGAAAAAACACAATTTTCAAGTGCAGATCTATGGATTTAGATACGAATAAAGTTTGAAATAGAATCATTCGATTTGCTGACTATACCAATTTTTATGCATTACCAAATCAAATCAAAATATCTAAGACTTTATATAAACATCTAAACTTTTCATATCATGACTTCAGCTAGAAATCGAAATGGATCAAGGATTTGTAAATCACATAGATAGATTCCAGAAAGACAGAGATTCAAACCATCAGAAACACAAATCAAAGATCTCCAATCAGAAACACATAGATCTCTACATCCCATATTGTCTATACACTTACACTTCAAATACTCAACGACCCTCTCTCTCTACATACAAGAATAAAGTTTGTCTTCGTTTTGATTCCCAAAATTTATTATTTTTATCTTCTTTGGGAATCAAACTCAATAGTAGGCTTAGTAGCTACCAACAGAACCGGTGGTTAAAAAAAGACACAAAATTTGCAGCAGATGTAAATGAAATCACACCAAGCAAGAGACTATGAATCAGACACATAAACCATAGATCGATGTGCTCATCGAAAACACGAGATCGGAAAAAAAAACAAAAGACCAAAAGAGTTACCTTCTGGAAATCGCGAGGAGCGACTCCGGGAAGATAGAAGGCGCGAGATAAGGAGATTGAGAGGAAAGAGAGTAAGAGAGTGGCGTAAAATCGAAAGCTACTTCCTTTCGTCTTCTTCATCTATTCTTCGGTCTAATCTCCTAAAGACTCAGAGGTTCTTCAGATGGAAGTTGCCGGAGCAAAATTACAAAGGATGTGTTTTTATTTTAACATAGACGACGAAAGGCGTTTACAAATACGATGTCGTTTCGGGGTTTGTGATCTTACCAATAAGAGGAGTTTTAAAATAATTTCCTTACTTAGGTGACATTTGTTATATTGGGAAAACATAAATTAATTTGGGTATAAGAATGAAATCTTTTCTGAATAAATGTAAAAAAGAAAAAAAATGATCGGATCAGCCATTTTCAGACAAAGCTTTAGATTTGGTACCATACACTCAAATTTAATGAGATTCATTAAAGCAAATGTAAGAAACTTAATGTTCAAGCAAAGAGATATAGTTGGGCTGCCTAAATTTGTGTAAGTATTACTGTATTAGTATGACTTTAATCCCAAGAAATAACTTCAGCTTTGGTCATTAATCATTTATTACGTAAAGTTCGTTGACAATTATGATAGGGAGTTTAAAAACAAAAACAAAAAAATTTAAATTTTCTGGCAAAGTAATGTTTTTTGATAAAATACAGCGTAAAGAGAATTTGAACTGGAAGGGTCCAATAGAACAAAATGAAACGAAGCGTTTTGTTGCCGCCGCCCGCCGGCAAATGAAAATAAAAAGGGAAAATTTCAGGTCTCTCTAAAAGTCCAGAAACCACCACCATGGATATTGAAGGCGAAGACGGCACTAAGCTCCTTCTGAATGCCGGAGTTAAAACTGTGTTCGGAAGAGGAGCAGGATTCAACACCGAAGACCTTACAGTATCACGTCGCCACGTATCGCTCGAGTTCAAACCCGACGCCGCCGGAACCGAACAGTCCGAATTCGATAGTGTTTCATTCGAGGTTCTCGGGAGGAATCCGGTATGGGTAAGGTCGGGTGAACCGGGCGAGAAGATTCAAACTTTCCGGAAATCTGAGACGGGAGAGATCGTCGCCGGGGATCGATTTTGTGTATCGGGTCATCTTCCTATTTGGTTCACTTGGAAGAGTCGCGATGAAGTTATGGAGGAGAGAGCATTGGATGGTGAAAGCGAATTGAGTTTCTCCGGTAAATCAATTTTGCACATTACATCCCCCAAATTCGTTTAATTTGATGTATTATTGCGTAAGAATCTTCTGATCTCTGTTTTAATTTATGTTGTCTGTATAGATGAAGTAATTGCTTATAACGACATTTTAGTGTCTGCATGCTATTCTTTTGAATGTCTAGAATCTTGCTTTTAATAGAATTATTTTTTTGAATGTATAGTGTGTACTTTGGTGTTTGCAGAGTTTGGATTTCTCGTGATTGGGAAAGAATTTGACCAATATCCAAAGAGTCGGATGCGTGATACAAAGCAATGGGAATGGTTTCTAGAAGATTTCAGGAATGGAAATAGCGATGATGATGATGATGATGATGATGATGATGATGATGGGGATAACAAGAGAAGAAAGGGATTAAGCAAAAAGAGGAGAAGAAAGAAAGGAAATGAGGATGACGACGACTGGAGTGTTGAAAGTGAGGAAGATAAAGAGTTGGTGGTGAAATCGAAAAGAGTTATGAGTCCAACTTACTCAACTAGGTCCAAGAAGACTAAAAAAGATACAAACGCAAGTACTAGTAGTAGTGGAGGTGCTCAAAATAAACAGCGTGGAAGTGGAAGAGTAGATGTGGAAGAAGAAGAAGATGATGAAACATTGGGCGGTTTCATTGTTAGTGATGAAGAAGCCAAGTTAGGAGAAGATGACGAATCAAATGTAGATGAAGAGGAGGAAGAAGAAGAAGATGATGATTTTGATGAGGAATAATAGATGAAATCTCCTAAAAATTTGACTAAACCTGAAATGTAACCAAAGCTAATCTTCTTGTTTTGTACAACTACAATCTTTTGTTCAATGGTATCATGTGTGAGAGAGAGAATATCTTAGTAGTGTGTAATGTTCGCTTGTATGTGTACTTAAAAAATTCTCAATTCTCTCTACATTGCCGCTTGATTCTACTTTGGTCTTTAGGGTTATAATTGCTAAAAAAGTAAAAACCGACGACGTTTAGTTTTGCTGTTATTTGGCAGTTCATGGGAGTCCACTAAGGATCCACGTTCTTCGACTCGCACGTATGAGCTCTTCACATGAATTACAAATTAAAAAAAGAAAAGAAAAGCCGCCAAGTCTTCTCCTCCTTCCTTTCTCCGTCGTCCTTATTTTCTGGTTTTATTCTCCCTGGAAAATTCCCATTTTCTCAAGCTTTTCAATATACAGAATAAAAAACATGAGCAACGAGGAAAGCATCACATCAATCAAACCTAATAATAACAGTGGCAATTCCTCTGACCTCTCTGCCGTTCCCGCCTTAGGTAATTTCTCAAACAACTCTCGTTTTTTTCCTGAATGACTCACGAGATTTCCTTCGTATTCCATGGAATAAATTGAATCCTTGGATAGTACCACCAAAACTCTACCTTCTTTGATTTACTTCTGCCTCAAGTAAATCCTCTGTTTTACTTTCTCGCCCTTGAATCAGCTAACCATTATATGCTTTGCAGATCTTGCGCCAGAGGATCGTGCTTTGCTTGAGGATCTTAAGGCAAGTAACTTCAAATTGTTATAAAATCACACACTAGTTTTTTGTGTTTCCTCTCTTATATGATCTTTTTGGGTGTTAATATGCTTACAGAACTTAGCCATAAAGCGAACCTTTAATGTGAAACTCTCACCTAAAGTTACCAAACGCGTTCTGTTTCTGAAAGACATTCAGGTATTGTCAAATCGTCGGTCACTGAAAACTATAACCTTGTAGATTGATTTACTCTTCTATTATGTCAATGCTGTGTAATTTTTCAGGTTAAACACAATGAACTCGAGGAGAAGTTTCTTGAAGAAAAAGCAGCATTGGAGGCAACATACGATGATCTCTACAAACCACTTTTTGCTAAGGTCAAAATTTTTATATTTTTATATTTCCTACTAACTGGCTTATGTTTGATTTTTTTTCTTCTGAGAATTGCTGAAAACTTGCAGAGGTATGAAATTGTGAATGGTGTGGTTGAAGCTGAAGCAGAGAACGGAGTGCCCAATTTCTGGTTGATTGCAATGAAAACTAATGAAATGCTCGCAAACGAGGTTCATGATTCAATTACTTTTTTTTTGGGAATCTGTGTGTGTTCGTTGGCATAAAACAGATTAAAAAAAAATCTTGTTTTGGTTTATGTAGATAACTGAAAGAGATGAGGGAGCATTGAAGTATCTCAAAGACATTAGAAGTTGCAGAGTTGAAAACAATTCAAGAAATTTCAAGCTAGAGTTTCTCTTTGACTCTAATCCTTACTTGAAGAACTCTGTTCTGTCTAAAACTTACCATGTGACTGATGAAGATGGCCCTGTTCTTGAGAAAGTGATTGGGTAAATGAATCATCCTCATTTTACTTGGTTTTACTTTTACATGATCTGTAACTTGTTCTCTTACTTGTGTTGTGTAGAACGGACATAGAATGGTGTCCAGGTAAATGTTTGACTCATAAGGTTGTCGTGAAGAAGAAGACAAAGAAAGGATCAAAGAAGGTGAACAACATTCCCATGACCAAAACCGAAAACTGCGAGAGTTTCTTTAATTTCTTTAAGCTGCCTGAGATTCCTGAGATTGATGAAGTTGACGACTATGATGATTTTGATACCGACATGGTTCGACTACTTTTACTCTATTGTTTTTGATACTTAGCCAATGGTTTGTTCAGCAACTAATATCGAAAATATTGCAGACTGAAGAACTCCAAAACCTGTTGGACCAAGACTATGACATCGCGTAAGCTTATACTTGTTCACATTCTCTGACATTTACAGATTTAGGAAAGTAATTCTTAACTTTTTGTTTTTTTTGGTTTTACAGTGTTACAATCCGAGACAAACTTATCCCTCATGCAGTTTCATGGTTTACTGGAGAGGCTCTTGTTGATGAAGACGATTATGATGATGATGAATATGATGAGAAGAGTGACTAACGAGACGAGAATGTTTGTTTCAACAAAGTTTGGTAATTGAAAGAGGAGCTTCATAATCTCTAATTTATTTACGTTTCAAGAATATCTCTCAATACATACATATATCTCAAGAGTTTCAAGAGCTGATTTTAGATAGAAGATTTCATGCTTTAAGCACTGAGGCTTAATACATCAACATTCTGAGATAGCAAAGAGATGTATCTTTTTTCTCCTTTTGTTAATTTTGGATAAACTCTTGAGGTAACATGAAAAAGTGAATTGACAAAAAAAAAAAAAAGCAAAATATACGAAAAACATAAGTAATATATGTAGTTTATAACATACTAATTACCTCAAAATTTCATGCTCCAAGCACTGAGGCTTAAAACATCAATATTATGAGATCCATTGTTAAAAGTAAAGAGATGTATTTTTTCTCCTTTTGTTAATTTTGGATAAACTCTTGAGGTAATATGAAAAAGTGAATTGACAAAAATATATATATATATATAAGTAAAATATACGAAAAACATAAGTAATATATGTAATTTATAACATAATAATTAACTACTTTTTTAAAAAAAATATCAATAAAATCAATTTATATGTGAGAAGAAAGACTAAAGAGAAGAGAATATTTGTTTCAAAAGAGTTTGCTAATTGAAAGAGGAGCTTCATAATCTCTAATTTATTTATTACACAACACCATAGGTTTCAAGAATCTCTCTCAATACATACATATATCTCAAGAGTTTCAAGAACTGATTTTAGAAGGAAGACTTCATGCTCCAAGCACTTAGACTTAAAACATCAACACTCTGAGATCCATTATTAAAAGAAAAGAGATGTGTTCTTCTCCTATTGCCAATTTTGGATATGTTCTTGAGGTAATACATACTTTCCCTTTTCCGCCAAAGCTCTCCACTATTGGATTATCAATCTACAACACATAAAAACCATGGAATCATTAGTAACCAAAAAACTCAATATTATAGCTAGTCTTCACTTTAATTCAAGCTCTTGTGATCGTGAGAAGTTGAGATGACTCACCAAAGTTCTGAGAGAGATTGGTTGATAAGGAGAGATATCCACAAAAGCACGATATGTTGTTTTATCATTCCCTTTCTCTAAACTTGATCTACTTTGGTCACTGCACATGACCACCACGTGCTCCTTACTATTCTGACGAGCTTTGAAGATTCTGAGATAGACCGATGTGTACTCTTCAAAGTTCTTGGAAGCCAAAACCATTAACCCAAATGGGCCTAAACCAGAGGACGCATTCTTCTGACTGCAAATCAATTGCGGATCGGTCCAACCCGGTTCAATCACTTCAGCTTTCGCTAAGTCTAAATCTCTTACTTTGAAGAAAACCTCCACATCTGCTTGT
The DNA here is from genome assembly GCA_028015245.1 of Cardamine occulta. Classification (NCBI taxonomy): domain Eukaryota; kingdom Viridiplantae; phylum Streptophyta; class Magnoliopsida; order Brassicales; family Brassicaceae; genus Cardamine; species Cardamine occulta. The sequence goes on along the minus strand of CM051373.1, from coordinate 10,030,200 downwards.
GAAGCTGTGACGCCATGAACCTCCATGACCGATCCTCCTCCCTCCAATACTTTGTTTCCCCACTTGACTTGCGTTGTACGTAACCTCTCTATTTCCTTAACCGGCCATTGCACCAATCTCTTTCCTGATTCATCAAGCCATATCTTCCTTGGAATCGCCTAATTAACCCAATCATCACCACCAAAAACACACGTTTTTAATTACGTCTAAACTTTCTGTAATTAGTCAAAATGTTAAAATCTCAAAATTTAATTACCTGTAAACCAGCCCAACCCTTATTGATGTTGTCCTTCTCTGGCGACGACTCGTTGACCCAACCCCACAAAATCCTCCGTCGTTTAACTGAGTCGTAAAAAGTCTTGGACGTGTAAAATTTGCTGTAATCGTACCTCGGAGCCGTACTGTCCTGAACAAAACCCTTGTCCGGTAGATAGACATCTCTCACGCGATCGTACGACCCAATCGTGTAGTAATCGTGTCTTGTATCAGATAAGCTCACTTTAAGCACGTGCTTTATCTGCCCACTAAACGACGACGTATCAACTCCACGTGAGTTAAATTTTGCCACCGGGAAAAAATCAGGGCACTCCCACATTCCGGTGCCGTCGTGATAGTGAAGAGGCTTCGGTGATTGCTTCCGTCTGATGAAATCGCGGCTCGTGTGTAAAAGCGCTAATCCACGGCGACCTTCTTGGGTTCCGGTGATCACGTGCCACCGGCCGTTACGGCCGAGCCAAGCGATGGTTGGATCATGAAACGCGGTGGAGCGGTGGATTGATGTGGTTGACGGAGTTGGGTTTAACGAGGGGATTTTCTGGCGACTTGGTCCAGTGACGGAGATATGGATCGGTGAGGTTTTTGGGTTTGGCTAGGTTTTGGACTTGGTGGTTGTTACGGTCGTTGCCAGTGTAAAGAATTACGGGTTTGCCATTGGGGAGAATCGTGACGGAGCCGGACCAGCATCCGTTAATATCGGACGGTCGAGATGGTTTGATTGCTGGATGATGTGGGGTCCAGTTGATGAGATCCGTTGACGTGGCGTGGCCCCACACGATTTCGTTAACTTTCATTACGGCACCGTTTGGGTACCATTGGTAGAAGAGATGGTACACTCCTTTGTATATCATAGGTCCTGTCGTATTTTATGAACATAAAAACCATGATCTGTTTCAATTAATTTATATATGATTATATGCTCACTGATACTTAATTCATATATGTAAAAAAAAAAAGATACTTAATTCATAAAATCATATTAAGGGAGAAAACATTAACTAACCGTTAGGATCTTGTAGCATCCAAACAAAAAGGCCCAACATAAACAACAACAACAACAACAGACAGAGTGAATAAAAAATAAAAAATAAAATAAAAACCAAGTGAACTGGAATTAGTATGGGTTCGGACTATGATAATACCATTCATCCAATTTTTGGGAGGCTGGAAATGGTAACCGGTCCAGTAAGGTTGGTTCTTAGTTTTAATGGGGAGGTGGTGCAAGGCTTCAAGAACAAGAGCATTGTCTGCAAGAAACAGCGAGGCCAAAACGAAAATGGCAATGTTACACCAAATTATATTAGCCATTTTTCTGAAATTTTATGTTTGAGTTTTACTTATGAAATAGTGGGAATGTCCAATTTATAGGCAGTGTAGGTTTTTATTGGGACGTGATTGAGGTGGTGGTCCATATATTGTGAAAATTAGGTTCTATAATCTCGATCCAAATGGCTTTTTTTCTCGTTGGTTAAGAGCAAATATTAATTTTCTTTTCTTGGATATATTATATTTTTTAATTTTTGCATCAAGGTATAGATCTATCTCATAAATTAACTAGATTGAAGTTGGGGGTAATTATAAAAATATAACTAATTAAAATTAATATACTTTTACATTTCAATGATAGTTTTTCACCCATTTTGATTGATATTGGATATATGAAAATATATAGTAACATATGCTAAACAACTTATTCCCAAGAATCCCAACGGTCCAGAATGTTCCAAATCTCATAGCCTTTTGTTGTCTCATAATTGAAAATATTTCCACTGAGAAATATGACTTAATGAATGTCATTGTCTAATCATTGGTGTGAGTAGTTTTCATGCTCGAAGCACTTAGGCTTGAGACATCAACAACACTTTTGAAGATCTGTTAAAAAGCAAAGAGAATTTATCTATTCCCAGCGTTGGATACAATTCTGATATTTATGCATGCTTTGCCTCCCCCACCATATATAACTCTCCACTACTGAATGCTCAATCTATAAAAGGAAAATTATGCATTGAGAAGTCAATTTGAAATTGAATAGATTATACCTACACGTACCATGACACGTGATTCTTCTTGAACTCTCTTTTGGAACTCAAATAAAAATGGCAAAATCAAAAGATCCTCAAAGTGAGATCTCCCCTCTAAGTTCTCTCCTATAACACTCATCACCATTCTCCTAATCATTTTGATGGAAATTTTTCCATAATGGGTATTTGGAAAAATCACACTATTATATGAACATGCTTTTGCTATCCAGTTCTATTCTATCCATATTTATTATATCCACGCATTTTATATTTATGGTGTTGTACGATTATAGCTATTTAAATTAATTTTATTAATATTTTTAAAAGTTAAAATAAGTAATTAATTATTATGTAATAAAATTTATACGTAAAAAAATTAAACTATATTTTATATTTCTTATGTTTTGCTTATATTTTGTTTATAGTTTGTTTTTTTAGTTCACTTTTTCATATTTAAAAAACTTAATCATATATTAGGTTAACGTAAAATCATCACAAAGTTGAATCAGTATCAGTTGAAATCGGACGACGGAGTTGGTTCTATCGTTTAAGGATTTGAGGTTTAAATAGCTGACCATATACTTGACCAAAAAAATAAAAAAATAGCTGACCATATACTTGACCAAAAAAATAAAAAAATAGCTGACCATATACTTGACCAAAAAAATAAAAAAATAGCTGACCATACACAAAATGACGTCAAGTTTGTTGGTTACCCTAAAAACAGTGCCATTTAGATGTAAAGAAAAAGTAGACCGACTCCGTTGTAAAATTTTTTGTTGGCATCTCCATAATTGTATTGACGTCTAGTGTTAATTCGCTAGTCATTAAGCTTTACTTAATGTTGTAATTTTATATTGAACAATTAAGTTTTAGCCGTTGAGAATAAAAGAAAAATTACAAGTGTTGGTTTTAAAACTTATCTTTTAGAATGGTCCTATATGTAACATCACATGTACATCTATTTTTTTGGGGGCAAACCGTTGAAAATGTATTCGATTTACACGGATATTCTTCATATAAACTCCAATTTTATTATGCTCGTTGGAACTTGGAAGATTTTGAGTACCAACAATTAAAGTGTGAATTTAATAGAGTAAAACAATACTATGAGAAGTCAAATAATACGTCATATAACCTTTAAAAATTATTTCAACCAAACAAATTGGACCCCTTCTTTTGACAACCAAACAAATTGGACCTTATAAGATCTCAAAAGTTATCTCATATAAATGCTCAATAAATGGAGATATACATATATCAACGTGTATGTATCTCCGCCGTACGTGATCAACTGATTTGGGCAGACTTCATGCTCCACGCATTTAGGCTTAAGACATCAACACTTTCAGATCCATAATTAAAAGCAAAGAGATGTGAATTTGTTCCTACTGCCAATTTTGGATAAACTCTTGAGGTAATGCATGCTCTCCCATTTCCACCGAAACTCTCCACTACTGAATGATCAATCTACAAGAATAACAAAATTAGAGAACTTAAGAACAATATCTACAACAAATAATTTCCTTAATTCTTGAACAAGATAAATATTATATATATATAGTATTGACCAGAGGCTAATTAAGCTGTTTAATAACTATTTTCATGGGTATTTTAAAATTTAATATGTGTGAAGTGGAGACTTAATTACCAAGGCTCTGAGGGGCAGTGGTCGGTGAGGATTGATATCCACAAAAGCACCGTAAGTCGTTTTGTCATTATCTTCCAGTGAAGATCTGTCCCAATTCCACATCACCAAAAAGTCCGTCAAATTTTGGATAATATATTTTAAATATTCTAAGAACAATTTAAAATCTATATCTAAATTAATGTAACTAATAGATATGTTAATCAAAGAATCGTACCTGCTTTGGTCACTGCACATGACCACAACGTATTTATTGCTATTTTGATGGGATTTGAAGATTCTAAAATAAACCGATGTGTACTCTTCCAAGTTTTTAGATGCAAGAACCATTAACCCAAATGGACCTAAACTGGATTTAACCGACACATTCATCTGGCTACAAATCAACTGTGGATCGGTCCAGCTTGGTTTTATCACATCCGCTTTCTCAAGGCCTCTCACCTTGAACCAAACCTCCACATCCGCCTGCACAATCACAAGAATTTTAAAAACCTAATTTTCTAATACTAGACTACTAGTTGATTTTAAAAAATAATTATAATAATTAAACCTGTGCAGTTGTCACACCATAAACTTCAAGCCTAGATCTTGACTTTAGAATTTTGTTACGTAAGTTGACTTGATTAGTACGTAATCTCTCGACTTCCCTAACCGGCCATTGAACCAGTTGTTTCCCTGATCGATCAAGCCATATCTTCCTCGGAATCGTCTAATCAACCAAGAAAAAAAAAACGAAAAATTTAATTCAATCTGTAACGAAATATACTTACTTTAGTTTCAATCTAATATAAATAGTTACCTGAATACCGGACCAGCCTTTCTCAACGTCATCCTCAACCGATGATGACTCGTTAGTCCAACCCCACAAAATTCTTCGGTTCTTAGACGAATCGTAAAACGTTTTCGAAGCGTAATATTTTCCATAATCGTATCTCGGAGCCGTACCGTCCATCTTAAACCCATTATCCGGTATAAATTTATCTTTGACCCGATCGTATGTACCGATCGTGTAATAGTCATGTTTCGTATCGTCCAAACTTACTTTCAACACGTGCTTTAAAATCTCATTCGGTTCACCAAACGACGACGTTTCCACACCTTTAGAACCAAACCTCGTCACCGGGAAAAAATCAGGACATTCCCACATTCCACTTCCGTCGTCGTAATGCAACGGCTCGGGAGATTTTTCCCATTTTAGAAAGTCTTTGGTTGTGTAAGTAATCGCTAGACCTCGACGGTGGATCTTGCTTCCGATAATGACTCTCCATTTCTTGTCTTGGCCGAGCCACGCGGTGGTTGGGTCACGGAACGAGCTAGCGTTGATTCCGTTGACAGCATCAGGAGCCATCATAGGATTTAACGGTGACTTTTTCCATTCTCGAAGATACGGATCGGAGAGATCCTTAGGCTCCGCAATATTTTGGACCTGTTGGTTTTTGGGGTTGATTCCGGTATAGAGGATAACCGGTTTGCCGTCAGGAAGAATTGTAACCGAACCAGACCAACATCCGTTGATATCAGACGGTTGAGATGGGAAGATAGCTGGAGGATGTGGGTCCCAGTTGATTAAGTCTGTTGACGTGGAATGGGCCCACACGATGTTACCCCACACTGCTCCTTTCGGGTTCCATTGGTAGAAGAGATGGTATATTCCTTTGTATATCATAGGCCCTGTACAAATTTAAGTATGCGCATATTTATTAATTACATATCTACTATATGAAAGGATCGTGCTGCAGCGTAACACAAGGTCGACAAACACATAAAAATCAGATATACGGTTGGTATGCTGACTTATTGGTAATTAATGTTTCTTAAAAAAATAATAAAAATACGAGTTTCTAGGGAAAATGATCTATCTATTGGATATGAAGAGTTGACAAATTAAAACAATAGGAGAAAATATGAGAAAAAAAAACTAACCATTAGGATCTGCTCAAGACCAAAGATCAATCCATTATAATTTGTCCAAGCACGAACCAAAAAGAAAAGAAAGGAAAAATAAACGTTAGAGAGAATTGAAAACAATATGTCTGGCATTGAGATTGAGGTTGATACTTAGTAAACATACCGTTCATCCAATTTTTGGGGGGTTGAAAATGGAAACCGGTTCGGTAAGGCTGGTTTACATAAGGAGATTTGGTGTTACTGCTTTGCGTAAGTCTCTTGTAGACATGGTGCGAGGCCTCGAGATCGACGACATAGTTACCAAGAAGTAACGTAAGTAATAACCAAAGTCCAATGTTGGAGCAAACTTGTTTGGTCATTGTGTGTGTGTGTTTTTCCTCCCTTTCTAGTTTTTGTTTGAAGAAATGAAGATCATTTCAAATTTATAGGCAAATGACGAGGGCAAGCCTGTCAATATCATAATTTGAATATTATAGTCGTAAATCTAATTATTATTTTTTTGGTTCAATTTGGTATATAATAGATAAAAGAAGCATTTCTTTCTATATAAGTAAAATATAAAGAAAACATAGTAAAATATAAATATTTTATATTTTACGTATGTATTTTATAATACAATAATTATCATTCATTATTAATTTTAAAAATATATTAATGAAATCGATTTAAATAATGACAACCAAACAAAATTATAAATTATGCACACATGTACGACAAACCTAGTATTAATAATGAATGTTATACTGTCAGAAGTCAAACATCTAAGCAAGTTGTTTCCAACATTTGTTGTTATTTAGAAAAGATAAATGGATCTAAGCAAGTTGTTTCCAACATTTGCTGTTATTTAGAAAAGATAAATGGACCTCCTTAGATGGTTTAGGACTTCTTAGTTTTTTTTTTGATAAAAAAAACATGAGAGGTTTCTTACAAAAAACCTTTGATTATTATTAATTATTTTAAAAAAACAACTAGTATTAGAAAATTATGTTTTTAAAGTCCTTGTGATTGTACAGGCGGACGTGGAGCTTTGGTTCAAAGTGAGAGGCCTTGAGAACGCGGCTGTGATAAAACCAAGCTGGACCATCCACGAAGGACTTTCTAGTTCTTACCAAACTTTTAGAAACCATTCCTAAACATCAAATTTGTGTGGTAATTTGAAAAAGAAAAGTGGCATATTGGATAATTGACAAAAGTGATATTAAATTATACTCGTAATAAAATAAATTTAAGAAATTATATATATAATAGGAAAATTTTCTCTCTATCTAAAATATTCACATTATCAAACTAAATTTAATGATACAATTAATTAATACATGCTATTTTAAAAAAATAAGTTATATAGATATACAGAACCCTAATCATTATTATTTCAACTAATTCGTTAATATAAGTAAACTAATATTCGGTTTGTTATTTTCATCTACATTGTAATATGTTTTGCTTTTGAATTGTTTAGATTTTGTTTTTGAATTGTTTATGTTTTACTTTTTTTCTAAAAAAGTAGAATTTTATTCAGAATAAAAAATAGTAAAACATTCAATATGAAATAAAAGTACCTAAAATAGATGATAAAATTATATCTAAATTGTTTATAACTTTATGAAATATTTTTTTATTAATAGTAAAAAGTTTATATACTGAGTTACCATTTAAATGATTATATTTTAAACTAAAATATTGTATTAATATTTAAAATAATTTTAAATTTTTTGTAACAGTTTAATATTAAAATTTCGTATAATGCACGAGGTAATAATTTATTATAAAAGAAACAGAAACATAGGTTATTTATTTCTACTGAAATAAAAAATTTTGACATAAGAAATAACTTTTTATTGTAATATTCTGGTCATATCAAATTTAGATGGTTTAGATAATATAAAATAAAAAACGAACAGCGTTTTGGTTACATGATGAAAACAAAATTGGATAGGTGTAGCCTCTAATTTTTATATAAATATGTTTTATCCCATTCTGGTAGTCAACTATTTTAGGCTATAAAAATGTTTTTTTTTTGTATAACATAACAAAAGTGTATAAGTGTATTTCATAAAAGCTGTGATTATATTAGGTTCAAATTATGTTTACGCTTATAGATACATATATATATATATATATATTACACTATTACTATATGATAACAATAGTAACAACTAATAAGGATCTTTGACATTCTTATTTTAAAAGTATCTTTACCAAAAATAATAATAATAAGTACGTGTTAGAAAATACAATAATTACGAAAGTTTTGAATATAACCAATAAAATTACGAATATGGTGTTTCACACGGAAGTCAGAAGTCAACTGGAGTTAACAAGAACGTGTCTCCACTCTCCACCATGCGTCTATACACGAGGCGAGTTGATTTTTAAACAATGGATTAAATGAAAAGAGTGACAAAATCTTTGAATAATACAGTGGAAAAGTCAAAATTTGGACTCTACTGTTGTCCCTAGTATCCTCCTTCACATTACTTTTATTTTCTTCTTCACATTTCTTCAATACAACTTTATAGTCTTTTGACATGCCGAAAACAGACGTACCACGTCGTAATCTGCAATTTATCCATTGTGATATATTTCACCAATCTGATTCTCCTAACCATAACCACCAATATTTTATTATTGCTTCTAACCACCGATATGAAGAATGTAATTCAATGCATATATCTAATTATACATAAAAGGAAAAAAAACAAATTATACATGTATTGACAATACGATCGTTTTGCTTTTTAGGAAATAATTTGTAGTTAGATCGTATCATATTCCTAATTTTCGATATTAACTTATTCTGTCTTACTCGAAAATTATAATTCGGAACAAGAAAGCATATATATACATATGTCGTATATTTATTATGCTTGCATTCCCACCCCATATGAAGCATGTGGAAGTATAAATAAGCGTTTAATATTGATAAAAATAATTTGCAAAATATTGGCTAATTTGACTATATGAACATTATTTTCCGGGCAAAGGAAAATGACGTCTTATTAACAAGCTTCTTTTGCTTAACGTTTATGAACTAGCTCGTGTAATTGTTATAGATTACTCAATTATCAGGGCACCAAAGTTGACTACATGTCCATTCGTTTTAAAAATATATATATATACACAAGTAATGCTGTAAAGGTGTTTAAAATAGCTCATTTATTACTTAATTAAAATATCTGTATATGATATGGGGGAACTTATTATGTAAAATTGATACTATTAACAAGTGACATATTCCTCTCTTTTTTTCAGCGACAACAGTCAGCAGAGGATTGTAAGAAACTTTTATTTTGTCGTTGATGAAAAGTCTTAGTGAAATTATAAAGTTTTTGGTTAACATTTTCTTCCGTCAACGATTTGCTAACATCTCTTTCCTCAATGGAATTTTTGTGTGCACATGTATGTATAACTAGACCTCATCAATAATGTACATATACGAATACAAAATATACAATGAATATAAAAAGGTCAATTAAGTTGACCTGTGGATTATGGATGATCTGGATATCTTGACACGATATAAAAAAATCATATTCATTTCTAACTATTATAAAATGATGTCTCATATTGGAATTATGTTATATGAAAATAATAAACCCGTCTGATCTCTGTATGTTAAAGACAATATTTCAGATTAGTGGAAATTTGGACTCTGGTTCAAACAATTAAAACAGCGCACATGTACGATATGTAACCCATAATAATCAGCTACTACTAGAATTAGTTGGTTGGCCCAGGGCTAAGCATGTGAGAAACCGGCCAGATTACCCACTTTAATTAAAATAAAAAATAATAGAGAAAATATCATAAAAAAAACTTTATTTGTGTTTTCAAAACAAATATTTAAGTTGATAAAATTTTGCAACAAAAATCTCAAACTATTTTTGTTTCCAAAATAAACCTCTAACTATAAAGTTTTGCTTACTTAAACCTTCAAATTTCTAATATTGAACCCCATTAAGGAGTTATTAACGGTCTACGATAACTCCCGTTAATTATGTTTGTCCAATTTTTACGTATTTTTTGCTATTTATTTATTTACCAAAGAGAAAATGAGTTTACAACTACAGAAAATCTATTTATATAGGGTTCATATTCGAAACTGACGAAGTTAATAAACATTTAACAGATGAGGTTAATAAATATTTAATAGACGTTTGCTGTGTTAACTGGAGTTATCGTTGACTATTAATTAATTCTCAATCAGACTCAAGATTGAGTTTTTCCATCTATGATTTTTATTCAAAACTGACAAAATTAACAAATAGTTAAAATGCGTTTGCAGAATTATCGTTGACCGTCAATTAACCTTCATTGGGATTCAAGATTAAGAATTTGAGGGGTTAAGTAAGCAAAAATTTATATTTGGAGGTTTTTTTGAAAACAAAAATAGTTTGAGGTTTTTATTGGAAAATTTTATTAACTTGAATGTTTGTTTTGGAAACACAAATAGTTAGACGTTTTAGTTGGAAAAAGTTGTAAAGTTGAAGGTTTTTTATAATATTTTTCTAAAATATTACAACTCTTATATGCATTGTATTCTGTTGAAATTTTAGTTGAACTTTTTTGGGTCCAAATCTATCGTTCTTCTCTAGTAAGTGTTGATCTTTTGTTAAAACAAACTCTTTAAAATAGAGTATGAAATTGAAGAAGAAAAAGAAAACAGAGCACGTATAAGAACTGAACTATATTGATTTTGAAAAAGTAAATTGTGTTACACACAGTGACACGTTTTGGACTAGACTCGATCTTATATTTATACAAGACGAAACATTATCTTAGAAAAGATATGACTGTGTAAACAAAACAACACACCTATACGAACACAGTTCGTGACTCTTGATAAAATAACTAACTTATATAAATGTAACTTTATATTATACGAGATATGATTAAATTCTAATACTCCCCCTTAATCTTATCTCGGTTTACTCCAAACTTCCTCCTTAGTTTTTTAAACCTTGAACCGCCAAGTGCTTTTGTCAGAAGATCTGCAAGTTGAGCTTCTCTTTCGCAATACTTGAGTCGAATTAGACTTTATCTTCTGCCTCTCGAATAAAGTGATACTTGACGTCTATGTGCTTAGTTCTTTGATGTTGAACTGGATTTTTTCCAATCGCAATTGCAGACTTATTATCGCAGTAAATTGAGACACCATCTTGAGACTTAAACCCAATGTCTTCTAGAAGTCTTTGCAGCCAAATTGCTTGATTCGCTGCAGCACACACTGCAATATACACCGCTGTTTGTTGATTGCCAAAAAAATACTGCAGACCCTTGAGTAAAAACATACCCAGACGTGCTCTTCATATCTTCATTTGAGCCACCCCAGTCACTATCTAAGTAACCTAACAATTCTGGATTTTCAACACTTGTGAATTGGACTCCAAAGTTAGATGTATCTTTAACATATCTTAAGATTCTCTTGGCTTCTTGATAATACTTCATGAGTGGCACAGATATGTATCGTGAGAGATAAGAACTTGCAAAAATCAAGTCTGGTCTTGATGTAAAGAGATATAAAAGACCACCAATGAGGCTTCTAAACTTCGTTTGTTCACCATAGCTTTGATCATCCTCTATCTTTTTGCCGTTTGATGTAAGTGGAGAATTTACACTTTTGCTTCTATTCATCCCAAACTTCTCAACAAGTTTATTGACATATTTTTCTTGTGATAGAAAAATTCCACGATCATCTTGAATTATTTCCATTCCCAGAAAATAATTTAACAGCCCCAAATCTGTCATCTCAAATTCCTTCTTCATGTCTTTCTTAAACCTTTCAATGAGTTGAGAATTGCTTCCAGTGATTACTAAATCATCAACGTAGAGACTTATGATCAAGACATCCTTGTCTTTCTTCATCACGTACATGACTGCATTATTCATGCTTCTTTGAAAGCCTCGTTGGAGAATGTATAAATTGATTCTCCCGTACCAAGCCCTAGGGGCTTGCTTCAAACCGTACAGAGCCTTGCGCGGCAACAAAACTTTGTCTTCTTTCCCTTTGACTATGAATCCTGGCAGTTGTGCAACATAGATCTCTTCTTCAAGTTCTCCGTTGAGAAATGCTGACTTAACATCCATTTGATAAAGCCTCCATTTCATTTGTGTCGCGTTAGCAAATATGGCTCGTATTGTATCATGTCTTGAAACAGATGCAAATGTTTCAAGATAGTCAACACCATATTGTTGAGAAAACCCTCTTGCGACTAAACTTGCTATATACTTGATTGGATCACCATTTCCATTAGTCTTGATGCGATAGATCCACTTCACGCTAATGATATTTTTCTTTTCTGGTTTCTCTACGAGTAGCCATGTTCTATTTTTCTCTATCATCTTAATTTTCTCTTCCATAGCTTTTCTCCAATATTCGATCTCTGAGGCTTCATTGTACATTTGTGGCTCATCATTCATCATTAGACACACTTCATATATTTGATCCATCTCTTCTATTGGATTTGTTTGTTGCATTATCTCATTGATAGACAGGAATTTTCTTAGTCTATTTAGAGAATTTTTCTTCTCTTTCATCTTCATTTTGAGTGTCTACGACCAGTTGATTATAGATCTTGTTGATTATCTTCAGACTCGGTTTCATTTGATGAAATAAAGTTCTTCTTCATTTCTTTATTCTCCCAATCCCATCTTTTTCTTCATCATATACCTCATCTCGTGATATTTCCATTTTCTCTTCGTCTAACAAGAGCACTCTATACCTTTTAGACTCGCTACTGTAGCCCATGAATATACCAAGTTTGGCCTTGACATCAAGCTTCTCTTTTCTTCCAGTATATGCATATAGCATAAACTCCAAAACACTTTCAAATGTTTCACACTTGGTATGATTCCACTCCACTTCTCCATTGGAGTTACGTCTTCTTCAAGAGACTTGGTAGGTAATAGATTCTGAATATAGTTTGATGTAGCCACCGCCTCAGCCCAAAACCTTATTGGGAGACTTTTATCCGCAAGCATTGATCGGGCCATCTCTACTAGTGTTCTATTCTTCCTCTATGAGACACCATTCTGTTGTGGGAAATATGGTGTTGTAATTTGTTTTTGTATCCCAGTTTCTTGACACAATTTAATGAACTCCTTGGATATGAATTCACCTCCACCATCCATTCTAAACTACTTGATCCTTTTTCCAGATTAATTTTCGACCAAAAACTTGAACGTCTTGAACTTTAAGAGGACTTCGCTTTTGTTTTTAATGAAATACACCCAACTCATCCGTGTATAATCATCTATAAACAATACAAAATACTTGCTGCCACCCATTGATTCGTTCTGTATAGGACCACAAACATCTGAGTGTACCAACTCAAACACTTCACTTGTCTTTGTTTGAGATTCCTTAGGAAAACTTTTCCTTGCTTGCTTTCCCATCTCACATGAGGCACATATTTCTTTTATGACTTCAAACTTGGGAAGTTTATCCATAATCTTCATTGTTTGCATTTTCTGTAATTTATCAAAACCATCATGCCCCAATCTTCTATGCCATAACTTGACTTTGTTTACTTCTTCTTTATTCGCAAGTAAGGCATTTGCGTCGGAGTTACTCCATCTAAATGGAAAACTCTTATGTTTTATCTTAATGTTCAGTATCCTTCTCCCTTGAGGATCGTTGATGAGGCATATATTGTCTTCAAATAAGACTCCATATTCATTGGATATCAGCTGAGAAACACTCAATGGATTTTTCGCTAAACCTGTCACTAAAAACACCTCTTTGATGATATTCTCTCCTTGGCTTGTCATCACTTGGATATTTCCTTTTTCTGTTGTCATTATACTTTGACCATTCCCTACTTTGATCGGAACTTTTATAAGTTGATCAAGAGTGATGAAGTATTTAACTTTCTTGGTCATATGTTTAGTGTATCCGCTGTCAACTAACCATGTTTCATCATTTTCTTTTGATGATACTTCTTTTTCAACCACACTGAACAATATGTGACCCTCATCATCTGTTTCTTCTAGACTTAGATCCGCTCCCTCAGCTTTTTTAAGTTTGCAGTTTTTTGCTAAATGTCCCGGTTTGATTGGAACCTTTATACTTTGATCAAGAGTGATGAAGTATTTAACTTCCTTGGTCATATGTTTAGTGTATCCGCTGTCAACTAACCATATTTCATCATTTTCTTTTGATGATACTTCTTCTTCAACCACACTAAACAACATGTGACCCTCATCATATGTTTCTTCTAGACTTAGATCCGCTCCCTCGGCTTTTCTAAGTTTGCAATTTTTTGCTAAAAGTCCCGGTTGGTTACACACGAAACATTTTCTCTCATTGTTCGCCCCTTGTTGCGAAAGAACACCTTTGTTGTTCTTCATCTTCCAACAATCACTCTCATTGTGATTGCTACGTTTGCAAACGCTACACCATTTCTTGGCCTTCTTTTGACACTTGTCTTCCTGTTTGTTTTCTCCATAGAATGCTCCTTCCGTTGATCGTTCTTCTCAAAGTGATACACGCTTCTCGTGTGCTTTCAACGTGCCTATCAATTCTGTAACTGATAGCACGGTTAAATCTTTAGTTTGTTCCAGCACCGCTACAATGCTATCAAACCTTTCGGGAAGTGAAATCAGAATCTTTTGCACTATTTGATAGTCTGATTTCTCTTCTCCATGAACTCTAAGTTGATTTCCCATCTCAATCAACTTTGTCGTGAAAGTGTTGATATTGTCACTTTCATTCATCTTCAAATTCTGATACTCCCTTTTAAGAGATTGCAATTTTATCATCCTCACTTGTGGTGATCCTTGGAATTCAAATTCCAAAGCGTTCCAAACTTCTCTTGCGCTTGATGCCGGGGCAATTCTCGAAAATATTGAAACTGAGACTGCAGTTTGAAGAATTTGCAATGCCGTCTGGTATTTTAAAGATGCTTCATCATACCAAGTCTTCTGTTGCACTGCTTCCGGGCTATGATCTCCTTGTGCGGGTGGATTTGGAACTCCTCCTTCAATAATTTCCCACAGTTTCTTTGTCTGGAAAATTGTTTTCATCTTTATGAGCCAAAACCCATAATTCTCACCATTGAAGATCGGAGTCACAATATGTGACATCGTCTCCATAACTCTGTTTTTTTTTTTGAACTTCTTACTTGAATTTTTTCTTGAATCACTAGGGCTCTGATACCATGTTGATCTTTGTTAAAACAAACTCTGTAAAACGGAGTATGAAATCGAAGAAGAAAAAGAATACAGAACACGTATGATAACTGAACTTTATTGATTTTGAGAAAGTAAATTGTGTTACACATACTGACACGTTTTGGACTAGACTCGATCTTATATTTATACAAGACGAAATGTTGTCTTAAAAAAGACATGACTGTGTAAACGAAATAACACACCTATACAAACACAGTTCATGACTCTTGATAAAATAACTAATTTATATAAATGTAACTTTATATTATCCGAGATATGATTAAATTCCAACAGTAAGGAGCACACAGAAATAAAATAAACCAACTGTACACCATCTTAAAAGGTACTTGAAACGACGACGTTTCTTTTTTTTTTTGAAAATTAACGATGACTTTTCTTTTATGCGTAGAAATCAATTCATAGGCTTTCCAAAGTGTCAGGGGAAGATATATCGTCGCATCTTCGAGAAAAGAAAAAGAAAGAATTTACTAAAATCTGAATTCAAACAGCTTGCATGCAAGTGGTCGTGTTCACCTCAAAGATATCCGGTTTCGAAAACATGATTCATGTACTTCACATCAGTTGTTGTAGGAGTTAGAGAAAATGTTAGAACAGTTGACGAATAATTTTTACAGCCAATTCTACTCTTTTTAGAGTGTGCTCTTCCATCCGGTGAATTATATCGTGTTGGTGCTCGGATGATCATTGGCCTGCTAACTAAGAAACATTTACTAATGACGAAAGATTCACCTTCTTTTTTGACATGGATCATGAGCACCACCAAAGACACTCATTGGTTTATCGCATTGCTCAATTTAGTTACGGTATTGTTATCATCAAACTCTTGCTTTGATTAGTTATTAATTGTCATTTACTAATTGTTTGTGCTTAACTACAACTACAATCGGTGACCTCTATACCTTAAAAAAAATTTGGTCGTTTGATGAAAATAAAACATTTGGCTACTGTTTTTTTGGACATCATATTATATCTCACATTTTGCTAGATAATCAAGAAACTTAAATCTCAAATGGAAAATAGATAACTTTATATGATTTTTGTTGGAATCGTGTCATTTGGAAAAAAAATGTTCATCATTTTCTAGTCCTGAATCATTTTCTAATATCTTGTTTGCATTTTCCCATATACTTTATGCTTTTCACTTCTTTTGTACTTTATATGGATTTTTCAAAATATGGTGTGGACGCAAAACATCTAGTGCTTTAATCATGCATTCGAGTCTTTGGTTAATGATCTGATCTCGAAAGTTTTCTCTATGTATATGACGAAATGTTGTAAGTGTCATTTTCCGACTTTAAGTTTTTGATTATCTAATATAACTAGCATCAACAACTTCGTTAATGGATTACAACAATATTCAAGTAAATATTTAACAAAAATTAAAAGAAAAATTGATACTCTTCCACTTGAAGAGGAATTAGTTGATGTTCTGATTTTGGAAACTTTCTCCATGTGTCTAGGTAAATCCGGTAAGTGAATGTCTTACTCGATTTTGTGTTGTTGATAACAAATATGGAGTTAAGAAATTCGTTATTTGATTGCAGGGGCATTGGCTCGACTAGCTTTTCAAGTCGCTATGTCGTCGCGAAATCGGTTGGAAAATTTCTGGTTGATACTTAGGAAGGGGAAGGGGAGGCAAAGATTGATGTATTGACTCATATGTTGGATTTTCTGAGGGCCGAGTTACGATTCCAATTTTTTTGGGGGATTTTGGAGGTTTACTCATTGGATTAATAACTTTAATTTGTGATTGTTGCAGGGAATTGAACTTCTAAATGAGACAGCTTTTTAGACTTTTGATTTCTGTTGACTTTGTTGTAGGCTATGTTGTTGACTTTGTTAGGTTTGGAGTTGTAAAAAAAATAAAATAATGAATAGTGATACTATATTTTTTGTTTGTGCCACGACTTTTGGACAACTTACAGAGAGTTGAGCTGTGTAATGGATGCAAGTTAAAAAATTCAACAAATATTTTCCTATCAAGAAAAAATAATAGATAAACCATTTGTCACTCCAAATCTTTTAACTTTTTTTTTAATCAGTGCTTATCTATATTTTTTATCTTTATTTTCATTTTGACGGATCAGTACTTATCTATATAAATAACTATCCAAAATATTTATATAGATTGTTTGACCAAAAAAAAGAATATATCTATAGATTTTCAGAATCTCTTTTTTTGTGTTATTGAAAAAAACTATTATTTCCTGTTAGAATTTTTTTTTTTTAAGTTAAAATATTGTTGGTAATTTTTTAGATTTACGGCTTACGGGGCCGCGACTCAGCGTAAAAAAAAAATCAAAAACCGATTTAAGAAAAAGAATTTAGGATGGTTGCTGTATTGGTAGCCAAAACTCGTATAGCATCCGAGATTCAGGATTTGGTAATGGCGGCTAATTCAGCTGTTCTGTCTCTGGGTTTAGGGACACTTCGCCCTTGGAATCCTCCCTTGTCCGGTTTCGATTCTCTCCGGCACCACACATCTCTTCTCCGTTGCCAAAGCCTCATCTCCAGAAATACGAGGTCTCCGCTCAATAAGATTCTTCAGTCTTGCCTTCAATCCAGTGGGCATCTTTCTCTATATTCTTCGACTCAATTTGTTCAATAACAAAAAGATCTGAATTTTATTAAGTTGTTCTTGTTCCTGTTTTGTAATAGATTGTGTTTCAACTCAAATTTAGTGTAACTTATCATTACTTATTTACACATTACATTGGTTGACTATATCTGTTTGCTTATATTAGATTATGCAAATACTGATGCTTTGGTGTCATCATCATCCAATGAACATTCTGAGATTGTGTTTATGGGAACCGGGACGAGTGAAGGGATTCCTCGTGTTAGCTGCCTCACTAATCCTTTGAAAACATGCTCGGTATTTTTTTCTTCTTCTTTTTTTTGTGATTCATCTACGATATCAATGTAATCCCATTGGAAAAGAATATACATTTTGATTCTTTTAGGTATGCACAAAAGCAACAGAACCAGGAAACAAAAATAGAAGACTTAACACCAGCATTCTTGTTCGGTACATGAGACCATCAGGAATAAGTAACATTTTAATTGATTGTGGCAAGTAAGTGCATTGAGATGAGTAATGTCAATGTGATTCTAATTTATCACTTTATAATGAGACATTAGAAAGACATGTTAATTACATCTATTTTTCATTTAAGAAATTTGGTTTGATTGATCATGAAGCATCTGTATGCTAATTTTTTTAATTCTTTGTCTTGGCAGATTCTTCTACCATAGTGCCCTGAGATGGTTTCCCACCTTCGGGTTAGTGTCTTTTTAAATCTAATCATATAATGATTCAGTTGTGAAAAATTCATACATAACATTTCTTGGAACACCCTTATTAGATTATGTTGCTTCTTACACGACTTGTTATCATTTGTTATACTGTGAACAAATATATGTTGAATTGAAATCTCTGTTCATCACTGGTTGCTTGTAATAATTCCGTCACACTATGATTGTTTTATCGTTAATTCTATGGTCATCCCTGTAATAATACCTAGTTGCGTTTTTCTTGTCAGGCTAAGAACACTTGATGCGGTTATAATTACTCATTCTCATGCTGACGCTATTGGAGGTCTCTGAAACTGAAAAAGTTAAATCTTGCCCTTGTTCCATTTCTCTTTCTCCTGTAAAGTCATGTGTTGTTTCCTCAAATTGAAGTCTTCTTCTCTATTCTTTTTTCGTTGTGTTTCTCTCCAGGTCTTGATGATCTCCGTGATTGGACAAACAATGTTCAACCTCACATTCCAATTTACACTGCTATGCGTGATCTTGAGGTTTACCTATTTTACCAACACTCCAAAATATTTCACTTATCTCTTGCAATGCTACTATTTCAGTAGCTAAAGGCTCTCTACCATGGCATGTGAATCTCAGGTGATGAAGAAGACCCATTATTACTTGGTTGATACTAGTGTGATCATACCCGGAGCTGCAGTCTCCGAGTTGGAGTTTAAAATCATACACGAGGACCAGCCATTTGTGGTAAACGATCTAAAGGTAAAACCTATATTCCTGGGTTATAATCATCAAAACTACTATGCTCAGTCATAATCTTGGTGTTACCTTTTGAATGAATTGGGTGTTTTAACTGTTTCAGATCACCCCATTACCAGTGTGGCATGGAACTAACTACCGTTCTCTTGGTTTCCGGTTTGGTAATGTCTGCTACATAAGGTAAACAAACACACACTTCCCTCTACCATTTTGTGCCAGAGTTTGTTCATGCCTATCAGTCCTTAGTTATCGTATTGTAATATATGCAGCGATGTCAGTGACATACCTGAAGAAACCTACCCGCTACTTAGAGACTGTGATCTCCTCATTATGGTAATCTCAACTCTCTCACCCACCGCTTCTATTGTTCTTTCTTCAACAAAGATAGCTTCTAACTCAAGAAACGTATCTTTTCCTCTCTCTCTCGCTAGGATGCTCTGAGGCCTGATCGGTCTTCAGCAACACACTTTGGCCTTCCAAGGGTATATTTGCTTCTCATTCTCCTCCTTATTTGTGTTTTTCTCTTGTAATAACAAATAGCACAAACGTATATTCCTGTCACGATATGAGTTCATTCCCTAACACCAACAATTCATGTTTTCACTCTTGATATTTTTCTTCCTCCAGGCGTTAGAGGAAGTTCGGAAAATCAAACCAAAAAGAACCCTTTTCACGGGTACAATTTGCTATTGAGTATTTTATCAAAGATGTGATAAAAAGAGTCTTTAATTTTTTCCTTTCCCTAATTTTTGATTTTTTTTTCTGTCCAAAGGAATGATGCATTTGATGGACCACGAGAAGGTGAGTGAAGAACTGGAGAAACTTATGGACACCGAAGGCCTCGATGTCCAATTGAGCTATGATGGTCTTCGTGTACCAATCTCAATTTAACTCGGTTTATTTGTTTTTTTCCCGGTATTACCACCAGTTCATACCTCAGATTATTATACCTTAAATAAGGCTTAAGCAACTTTTTTTATTATTATATCGAATACCCATTTGTTGGATTGTCTTGTAATTCACAAAATTACTCAACAAGTTTTCATAGTAAGCGACTTGGTGATAAGATTTGGTTTTTGCAAACCGGTTTGATTAAATGGCTGCGATCTGTCTGGTTCGTTTGGGGACCACAAAACGGCGACGTTTTCTAGTGGCAGTGGAAAGAGACCAGAAACGAAAAACACGGGAACGAGTGTGTTCTTAAGGGCGTCGGCCAAGTCGACGACCAGATTGCATGGCTCTGTTCTGGTTACAATACAATTATATCATGACACGTGTCTCTGTCGGTCCGGTACGGTCCCCTCGACCAGTCGCTTTCACGCGTGTCTATAACCGAAGGTGACAAAATTTCATATATTTTTGTTGTAAACACAAAATAATTGAGTTTTATATATTTTGAAAATTCAAATTTGTAATCGTAACTATTAGAGTTTGGCTATAGAACTATTTAATTTCTCGTGAACCTATAGTTTTAAAACTATATGAAGCAGTGCATGTTACATAGTGTAAGTGGTAGAAAACGACGTCGGCGAAAATAAAACTAAAGGGAAATTAGGTGTGTGATGGTTAAAGAAATTAAATTACTTTTATGGGTTTAATCATTAAGTATTGTATGTAATTTAATTGTTGAAAAGAACTAGATGGGGTCCATGTGTTAGCTCAATCATTTTCATATACAAAGGGCCCTACTATTTCCCTCACATATGCTCCGCTTGTGAACTCGCAGTGATTAATTGAATCTACACTGTAAGTCACGAACCTCTAAATTTTATTTACAAAAATTGATTAATTATATCTTCATCTCATGTTTTGGAAAATTACTTACCAAGATCTTTACTTCGTAACCAATTAATCAATCTATAAGACCCTTGTTTTTGGTTGAATCAGTCATCAGAGTCATTCAAACTTGGTAACACATGCATGTGTTCTAATGATCTAGAAAACGTTATTTATGTGGTGTCAGAATATGATATTTGTTATAATCTAAGCCATGCATAGCTGACATGGAGATAGAGACGTATAATCTTTTATAGACCCATAATTTCAGGACAGTTTAATAAAATACTAGTCCTCAATAAATACTATATACATGCCTTCCCAGCTCCCAATTTTTTATTTTTTTTTTCATGTCCGCCTTTTTGTTTTGCTTCTAATTAAGGGATTAATTTACTGAAATAAACAGTGGGTTAATTTTTTATATATATATTACAAGAAATTCATTTATAACATCATTTTGAAAATTCTCCGTGTGTGTGTTATTGTGAAGATTTAACATATGACCCCATGTGATCTACGAGGCCCGTTCGCCCTTATCATCAACTAATTGAGTTATATTCAAAATAAAAATAAATATTACTACTTTTAAAAACAAAAATAGATTAATGGGTTTCTTATAAAGTAAGTTTAATGTGTGGAGTGAGCTGGTGTTTCATATTGGGAAGAGGATCGGACAAACCACATTAAGAAAAGCTACATAATTGTGAAATAAAAACAAGAACAAGACAAAAAAGACGAAACATTTTATATTGTTCAATTTTTTTTTTTTTAATATCTTTCCAGACAATCCAACAATCTGTTGATGAAACATGCTTAGATTACCTTTTAAATGCATGCGTTACCCCAAAACTCTTGCTTAGAAACTTAACTTAGTAAAATGGTTTTGGCAGTTTATATCTAAATGCTAGCAAACGCAATTAATTATATGACGGCGGCCAACGTGTAGTAAATTTTCTGGCAAAAGAAACTTATAAGAAAAATAAATAAACAAGGCATATTGTTCAAATTTATACACTAGTATAGTATTTATTGTAAGTAGTTTATAATGTATAATGGTAATATTCTGGATGGATGCATGGGTGTCACAAAATTGAATGACCATATATGACTCGAGTGGACATTTATGAATTTCTTTTTGTTGCTTTCCACATTATGTTTTTGTTAAACTAAAAAAACTTACTTCATTTCCCAAAAATATGGTGGAAATTATGAAAAACTAAACCCTCTATATATTTATTTCCCAAAAAACAATATTTGTGTTTTGCATATTTTACATCTCTCCTGACCTATTTTTTCTTCTACCACCATATATCATAAAAGTCGAAATAAAATGGATTTTACC
This sequence comes from Cardamine occulta, assembly GCA_028015245.1. Lineage (NCBI taxonomy): Eukaryota > Viridiplantae > Streptophyta > Magnoliopsida > Brassicales > Brassicaceae > Cardamine > Cardamine occulta. The sequence goes on along the minus strand of CM051373.1, from coordinate 10,008,017 downwards.
AAACACTCAACAATTGAAATTTTAAATTTACTTGGTAGTGGATCACAAAGCTGGAAATGCAATATTTAAAGGCAAGTGAATTATATTTTTTATTATTTAAAAAGTTAATTATATTTTCAGGTAAAGAAGCACGGATCCGTGTTGACAAACAAGTCAACTATTTATATGTTTAAGATACAATAATCAGATATATGTTTTTGGTCTTCATCATTCATCATCTTCTCATGTCATTTTAAATAATAATAATAATTATTATTCTTATGTGTATATATTGCATGGCTTTATTGGCTCAACGTCCTATTAGAACGTTGAAATTTCCCACTTCTCCATCATTTCTTTTCCAAATGTAAATGTGATTTTCAAAATTTGCATCATAAATAAATAGCGTGTATATACTACTAATATAGTAATATCCATTTGCCATATTGTGTATAATTGTATACTAGTATTTTGTATCTTTGGTCAGGGCATGCGGCACTGACTAATGATTAATCCATTTAAATTCTTTTCATCAATCCATTTGATGTAAACTCTTTGAGTTTTCTTTAACATGAAAAGCATCAAATCGGAAAAAAAAAATGGAAGATGCAAGAAAAAGGTTACCTTTTTATCCCAAAACCTCAAATATTAATCAATGACTCAATCATAGCTTAGATCTGTAAATGACAGTGTAAAGCTGTAAAAGTAATTAAACACACCAACAAAAATTTACGTTTAAATAAATTCTCAAGTCATAATTCACTAATTACAAGTCATAATGCTATAGTGGGCCATAAATAAGTATTTTGGTTCATAAACTTTTTTGTGTGGGACATAAACTAGTAATTCTGATTCATGAAGAGTAAGAAATTTATAATTCTAAAGCAAATAATGGACTTAATTAATTTAACTATGTCTACTGCTCTCGAGAAACGTTAAGAAAAAAACTATAAAATTGCGAAGACCTCTTTCTGCAAGTTTTTTTTTGTTTTTGGGTCATCTTTCTGCAAGCTTTTCACAGAGCTTGTGAGAAAGTTATATTTATCTTTTAGCCACCGTGCTTTACGAAAATCAAAAAAGAAAAAAATAGTATATATCTTCAGTAATTAGAATTTTGCGGAAAAGAAATCGAATAAAAAAACACGGAAAACAAATTTGCAGGTAATGATAAAGAAAGGACATAGCTCTTCGCTTATAAGAGAAAAAAATATATATATATTTTTTTTAAAAGCAGAAAATGCCATTTTTTCTTAGCGGTAGGGTTCCTTTTCTTTTTTTCCTATTAATTAATTTTATATTTTGAATATCTGGGTTTCAAATACACACACAGAGAGGAAGATAATAGAGTTTCTCTTGTCCACAATATCTCTCTCTATCTCTCTCTTCCTACTTCTAGGTATATTGGATTTTCTTCCATCTTCTGTTTTCTATTTAATTTAATTTATTAACTTCTAGCTAGTTCATGTTGTGTGTAGTAATTTGTTGCTAGCTACCTTTTATTTTGTTTCTTTGAGACTATATATTAACTCGTGTTGATTTCAAACATGAACCAGAAAAGTGGATAGAGATTGTCTCTTGGGTTGAAGCCAAAGAAGGAAGTTAATATATACATACACACACACACAATCAAAGAAGTAAGTTAGTATTATATATATAGCTAGAGAGGCTCATTTCTTGTATGTTTCTGATTAATCTTCTCTTTTGTCTCTTTTTTATCAGTATATGTCTGTATGCATCTACATATATATAGATCTGAAAAATATTTGTCGATTTCTTAATCTTATTTGCTTTTTTTTTTTTTTATCTTTTAAGTTTTTTGTAGTGATGATGCACAAAGACATGTTACTTCATCAACCACAACAAGTACATCAGCAGCAAGAGGAGAATATGTCGAATCTAACATCAGCTTCTGGGGATCAAGCAAGTGTCTCTTCAGGAAACATAACTGAAGCAAGTGGTTCTAATTACTTCCCTCATCATCAGCAACAACAAGAACAACAACAACAATTATTTGTTCCAGATTCGCAACCTCAAAAGAAGAGGAGAAACCAACCAGGGAATCCAGGTTAGTGTGAAAAGAAAAAGAAATTTTTTTTTTGGACTGATTCATTATTCCAATTATTTGATAGAGTCATCGTCTTGGAAACTATGGGTCTTCTCCTAAAAAGAATATTCCTTTTACCCTTTTTGTTCTCTTTATCATCTCTATTCTAAACAAAGAATATATAAAAACCAAAACCCAGATTAAAAAGAAAAAAACACAACTTTATTAGTACGAGTTTCTTTGAAATTTCTGATTTTTCAGACATGGGTATTGTTCAAATTGTTGTAGGCGTTATTAAAAATATAATTAAGTAAAAACCCAGAGGACAATTTTTAAAAAAATCGTTATTTATTAGTGTTTCTTGAATTTTCTGAAAATAATGAATGAATTTTTTTCCATTTCAGACCCAGAATCAGAAGTGATAGCTTTATCACCAAAAACATTAATGGCAACAAACAGGTTCGTGTGTGAGATCTGCAACAAAGGTTTCCAAAGAGACCAGAATCTACAGCTTCACAGAAGAGGTCACAATCTGCCATGGAAGCTGAAACAAAGATCCAACAAAGAAGTGATAAGGAAGAAAGTATATGTATGTCCAGAAGTAAGCTGTGTCCACCATGACCCATCTCGAGCTCTCGGTGACTTAACCGGAATCAAGAAGCATTTCTGTAGAAAACATGGAGAGAAGAAGTGGAAATGTGACAAATGTTCAAAGAAATATGCTGTTCAATCAGATTGCAAGGCTCATTCTAAGACTTGTGGCACCAAAGAATACAGATGTGACTGTGGTACTCTCTTTTCTAGGTAACCCCCTCTCCCAAATTAAACTCTTTTCATTTCTTTCTGTTTATTAAATTAGTTGATTTTAAGAATATAGTAATTAATTACAATTAATATTGATGATGAGTACGGGATATAGTGTTGTAAGAATTGGAAGGACACATGTACATGGTACAAAGTATTATCTGTTATGTTATGAGTAATTTCATTTAATTTGAAAGAGGACAAAAATGGTAGCTCAAAAGAATCTTCATTTATAATATGGAACTAGTTCAGGGTACTTTTCTTCCTTTTTTTTTCTTAAGAAAAAATCATTATATGGTATTTTTTTTTCCATTTTGTCTTTGCATTAATCATTCATCTTATAATGCATATGTGATTGTTACATGCTTTAGATGGACCACATGACTTTATAGCTTCTCTCAATGTGAAAATTGACTTTTATTTTTATTAGTTAACATGTTATATTGATCATTTTATGGGTAACTTTTTTGCGGTAAATGAACAGGAGGGATAGTTTCATAACTCATAGAGCATTTTGTGAAGCGTTGGCAGAAGAGACTGCAAGAGAAGTAGTAATACCTCAAAACCAGAATAATCAACCAAACCCTCTTTTGATTCATCAATCTTCTTCTTATCATCAAACACAACCAAACATGAACATCTCTTCGTCTTCTTCATCTTCTTCCCACAACATCATCAATAGCCTTCACTTTGAAACCAACAATGGTACTAGTAAGAATAGCAACAACCATCTCCATACATTTCCAATGAAGATAGAGCAACAACAAAGCAATGACCATATCATCAATTACCACCATAGCATCCCTCCTTGGCTTGCTCCTCAGCCGCAATCTCAGCCTCACGATCTCACATCTTCAAACCCTAACCCTAGTAATGGTGGAGGAGGAGGTTTGTTCTCTCTTGCTTCTCCGGCTATGTCAGCCACCGCATTGCTCCAGAAAGCAGCACAAATGGGTTCCACAAAGACACCTCCATTACCACCAACCACCGACTTCGAGAGGTCGACTCATAATAACAACCTCACGACGACAATGGCGGCGATGATGACATCACCATCTGGATTCATGGGCTCCAACAACAACAATCAAGTTTTGTTTCAAGACTACAACACCTCCGGGCTTGAACATCACGGCGGAGAAGAAGCATTCGACGATACATTTGGCGGGTTCTTGAGAACAAACGAAGCTACAACGACTTCAGCCGCAGGATCAGACAAGAGTAAAAGCGGTGGAGGAGAAGGTTTGACTAGAGATTTCTTGGGGCTAAGACCGTTAATGTCTCATAACGAGATTCTAAGTTTTGCTGGTCTTGGAAATTGCATCAATAGCTCTGCTTCTGATCAGCTTCATCCAAAGCCTTGGCAGGGTTAGTTTTTGCTCGTAATGTTATTATAGTGAATCTATCTAAATTTTAATATTAATTATGTGTATATATATATAGACATATGTATTTATGCATTTCTAGTTATCTTTTTTATTTCTTTTTCTTATTTTTGTTCTTCGTTTTATAAATTCTCTTTGTTGAATCACCGTAGTGCAAATTTATACAGAAATATCAAATTAATTAAATTGTTGTGTTTCGTCTACTTCATATTGCTAATTTTTCCTCTCTTTTTATTTTTGGTTTATAAGAAAAAAAAAATCAAGCTCATGATTAATATAATGGTCAACTCATGATTATTGGTCAGCTCAAAACTAATTTTCTTTGGGAGAAGATTGGCACGTACGTAGGTAAGTTAGCAGGTATTTTATCGATTGCCACGAACAAAGAAATACGTAAATCCAGATGTAAGCTGCGGCACTGCGCAGTTACATACTCAGCTAGATACTTCTTCTGTTTTAAATTAGTCATCATAATTAATATTGTTTCATATATATTAAAAAAATATTTAATTTTTTTACTCCTAATTAATGTTTATTTGATTTTATTTTATTGGTGAAAACATTAAAATATAAAAAACAAAATTAAAATAATATAAAACAGAAGGAATACAACATATAATATTTTTTTTAACTAATTCATAAGTAGAAAAAAAAAACTAATTCATAAATAGATGGATGATATTGATTTTTTTTTTTTGTGACGTGGATGATAATTGATAAGTTGGTATATAATCTTTATTATTACATAGAAACTGAAAAGTGGATAAAGTGTCCATTAATATTCGTCATGGTTGTTTATTTGTACTAATTATTTCGCGTTTAGTTACATGAATTAAATCTTTTCATCCATTCACAGCTAACTTACATACCACCAGCGAAGAATTCCTCGCACAAAATGCATCTTAATTATCTTTCCAAGTATTGTCGAGTGGCTCGATTTCATAATTTCACTAGGTTATTTTGATGAAATAAGAGTATCTCGACTTTAATTTGTCTTGTCAATTTAAGAAAGCCAAGTTTGTTTAGACTCAAAAGTGCTTCTTCTGTATTTTACTTGTGATCATTTACAAATTAATGATTAGATAATCGAAATTCGAAACCTAAAAGAAAAGCGTAAAAAGGAAAGAGAAAAAATAATGAAATATAAGAAATGTGGCACATGAAAAGCATAAGTAAAGAGGGGGTTATGCATTGGATTCGGAAATTATAAATGCAAAATATAAATGTATCGATCTCTACATATATATAATATACCTATTTTTCTTTTCTTTCCTACTAGATCTCATCTCATGCAGGCACACACAAGTGGGATCCAACAAAAGATATAGGGACACATCACGTTTTGCTTGGTGGCATGGCATGTATAAAAATTATTTATGTATATCTATTGATCAGACATGGCCACAACTTTATGGAGTAATATGTTATTGTTGATTACGCATTAAATCGCCCTTAAAATTGATGATTAATTTAGATTGCAGCTCTACGTCAACTAAGTTAATTACCACTCACTCCGTTTCAAATTACTTGTCATTTAAGGTTGTTTCACACATATTAACAAAACATTTAATTTTTCTGTTTTACCCCTAATTAATGTTTATTTGATTTTATTTCATTGATCAAGACATTAAAACATGAGAGACAAAATTGGAAATTTTATCAAATATATGGACTGAAAACGTAAAACAACAACTAAGATGAAACGAGTTTTAAAGTCCAAAATGACAACTAATATGAAACGGAAAGAGTATTGACATTTGAAAAATTTAAACTAATTATAACATATATCCCAGGATTATCCTAAAATACATTTCATCATAATAAATTAAAACTCAAATAATTGTTATGCTCCAGTAGTTGACCATATAAAAAGTTTCTGGCTACAAGTTGAATGTCTATTTGTATGGTTTTGTGTTTTGTGTGGTCTTCGCTAAAGAATGATAATTTTCACATGCAATAAAGTGTGGAAAATGATTGAAATAAATAAAGATGTCTTCTTGTTTTTCGACGATGTGACATTGTTTTTCAACAAATTTCTAATTTCTTATAGCTAAATAATATTTATGCATTTGTCATATATATATTGAGGGGAAAGTTATAACTTGGTTAAATGGAAGAATTTACAACAATGAAAATATATATTCATTGGAACACAGGATAGAAAAAGAAGGGGTTTAATTAAAAGAGAGAGAAATCTAACGAAAATGCAGGTTGAACAATATTTGTTGATATTTAGAATTTATAATTAGCCTATGATCGCAAGTGGTTGGTTATTTATAACTTTACAAAGCTGTCTACTTCAGAAACTTACAAAAGGAAACAAAAATTAATTGCAAAGAACAAAGAGTATCTTGATTCTTGAGGCGTAAGGTCAATTCATATAACCACGTCTGCAAAAAAGGATTGGTGACACCTGATATATTTATTTTTAGGAACTTTAGCAAAATCATCATACAGCATCATTTTTACGTCTAAAATTTTACTGCCTTTACAGAGGTAAAAAGTGTCAAATACTTTGCACCAAAAAAAAAGAAAGAAAGAACAAGCCAAAAAGGTGTCAAAGACAGAGGACCCACGAATTTGTCAATGTCATGATGATTTTGGCATTTGTAAGGTTTGCTTTTTGTCTGATTTTAATTAAGTGATCCCACAATCACTATTTCGTATTTACTGTGTTTTTTTTTGTCAAAGACAAAAACATTTTTTTACAAAAAAAAAGTTCTAAATCTTTGTAACCAACCCAATGTCACACATGCAAAAAAACTGGAACTTTATCACATTCTACGAAAATTGATTCCACGTCTGCAAAAAAGGAATCCCATCATCATCGCTTCAGGTTCTCAAAGATTTAGCAACAGATTCATTCTATTCAACCCAAAACTGCATGGTGTATATGATCAAGTTTGGTTCCCGTAATAAGCTTTCATCGCATGGCTTGTGTGCTTGGATAAAATTTTAAAAATTTTATGTTCCTTCAAAATGGGGTAAAGGGCCATTTTTAACCCGAACTTTTTTTCTGGTGCCTTTTCATACCTGTACAAATGTGTAGTGCCAAAATCAATCCAAACTCAAATAAAATTCAAATTTTATACCTGAACTTGTTAAATCGTGCCAAAATCGGAGTCGTCGTTAACGGTGGTTAGTCAACCGTTACGGGTGTTGACTCAGCTGAAACGTGGTTGATGATGTGACAAAACGACGTCGTTTTGGTGTTTTGGTGCTTGGTTTAATTTTTTAAAAATTTTGGGACAGCAGCGTTTCGAACCCGCGACCAAAGACTCATTAATGCCAGCACAATACCACTTGAACCATCGACTTTCATGATAACTTGTCAAACATTAAAATATATATACATAACGACATTTGTATGGGTAAATTAAATCTAGGGTTTCGAATTGGAGATTTTATTTTTCTTCATCTCTGAAAATTAAGCTCTCTCTAAGCGACGAAATCGAATCAAGCTGAGGAAGAAATCGAATCAAGCCGCATAAGGAAGAAATCAAATATAAATCTACAGAATCTGCGATAATGAGGTTTGCATTTCATTTCTCTTTCTTCTTCTTCTTCTTCTTCGTTCTTCGCTTTTTATTTCTCTTTCTTCTTCTTCTTCGGTCTTCACTGTTCAATTCTTGATTTGCTTCAGTTATTGCTGCTTTCTTCATTTTTATATATCATCTGCTCGTGAATCATTGATTGTCTCTGATCTCTTGCTTATTTGACTTGGTTTCGTGTTTTATTTGATTTCTCTACGGTAAAGTTTTGATCTTTTGTATGTGGGCATATGTATTAACGAATCTGCTATTCCTTGTCTGATCTTGTCTGAATAAATTTATTCATTTGATGTCGAGAATGATCTGTCTTAATAATGAATAATTGAGCACTTTTATTTACAGATTTTTGTGCCGTAGATCCTTAAAGTTGAATCCTTTTCATTTGAATTGCAATCCTAGCTAAGTTTTTTGATCCGTTACATCTCAATATTTACACAGTTATAGGTTTCAATTAGCTCAAAATTTTCATGATTTGAGATTCTAATTTTAATTAAGTTTTAATCTTACATTTTGTGATGTTTGCAGCTATAATGAAGTACAGTTCAATATCTATCATGGTGGATATTGGACGAAGGATTATAGTGGTGATTTGGCATATATTGATGGTGAAGAGGTTCGAAGTATAACATGCATCCCCGAAGATTTGTTTAGTAGGATGTCAAACGAGTTGATGGAGGGAATATATGGGCAGAGGATGTGGTATAAGCTGCCATTTGAATACCACAAGGATAGGAAGAGCTTGAGTAATGGGGATGAGATTTTTCTGAATATGTGTACAGCAGGAAGATGGACCGGATTTGTTGATGTGTTTCTGGTTAATCAAACAGAGCATCCTCATGATGTGGAGCATCATGAGCCATGTGATGAAGAGATTCGAGTTGAAAGGAATGTGGCATCTTTTGTTGATGAAGATCCGGATTTTGACTACCATGACACACCTCCTAACTCTGACGGTGAAGATGAAGGTGGAGAGAAGTTTGTAAGATTCAAAAAAGGTAGTGGTCATCTGCATCTCCAACAAGTGTTTGAAAGTATAAAAGAGTTCAAAGAGGCTTTGGTAGAATATGCACTTAAGGAAGACTATAACATTATGAATAATAAATGAGGGAATGTCAAATTTGGAGCTGTATGTGCTATAGCTGGGTGTCCTTGGAGAATTTATCTCTCATATGAAGAGAGAATTGGAAAGTGGATGGTGAAGACTTACGAAGATGTTCATAGCTGCGTCAAGGATGGGTATTGTAAGATGCTGAAATCTGCCGTGATTGCAAAGATTTTTATGGATGATATAAGGACCAATCCTGAGTTGAAACCAAAGGCTATACAAGAAGACATTCACAAGAGGTTCAATTTGATGACAACCATAGACAAGTGCAAGAAGGCAAAGAAAAAAGTTATAGAGATGATTCACCGTGACCATGTGGAGCAGTTCTCTAGGCTTAGAGATTACAGAGATGCAATCCTTGCGTAAGTAGCTTTCTATTCTCGTTTTGTTTGTACTCTCTGGTTTTTGCATTCATATTTGTTATTGCTAATCCTCACTCAACTGTTTGTTTACATTTTTCTTGTTAGAACTAATCCTAACTCAACTGTGGAGTTAGACACTATCTTTGATGATGATGGATCAGAGCTATTTCAAAGATTCTACATATGCTTTGATGTGATCCGCAAGTTATGGTCAACATGGTGTCGTCCAATCTTTGGTATAGATGGTTGTTTCCTTAAGTGTACACTTAAAGGACAACTATTAGCAGCTGTGGGAAGAGACGCCAACAATGGTATGTACCCTATTGCTTAGGCTGTTGTAGATGTAGAGAACGAGGAGAACTGGACTTGGTTCATACAGAAGCTTACAACTGATTTTAACCTGCAAGATGGTCAAGGATATACTGTCATTTCTGATAGACAAAAGGTATGTTCTACTTTATTCTAATGGAGATTTTATCTAATATAATCTCATCTTATTATATTGACTACAATTTTAAAATTTGTAGGGCTTGTTGAATGCAGTACAACTCGTATTGCCTCATGTTGAACATCGGATGTGTGATAGGCACATATACGGCAACTTGAAAAAGCTTTTCCCTAATGAAAATGAACTGAAGAGTCTGTTTTGGAGAGTAGCAGATAGTTACACAGTGGCTGAATATGAGGTAAATTTGGAAAAGGTAAAAAGTTATGATATCCGTATATATGAAGGCATCATGGAGAGAAACCCAAGGAACTGCAGTTTAGCTTTCTTTAAACCCACAGCTCAATGTGTTGATGTTCACAACAACATATCCGAGTCTTTCAACAATGCTATAGATCCAGCAAGATACATGCCAATGGTTGAGATGTTGGAGATGATAAGGAGAAGAACTATGAAGCGTATTGATCTGAGGAAGACTACAGCAATAAACCATCAAGGAATATTCACTCTCAGAGCAGTAGAGTTTTTAGAGAAGGAAGCAAGGAAAATAAAATTTTGTAGATTTGTGCCAGGTGGAGAAGGTAGATTTGATGTTCTTGAGGCTGGTGTAGGTTATAGTGTGAATATTAGGCTGAGGACATGTGCATGTCGGAGATGGGATATGAGTGGTATTCCATGTCGTCATGCTTTACGGGTCATTACAGAGAAGAAGCTCAATCGTGAAGATTATATATCGAATTGGTACTTGAATTCCAGGCAGCAAAATATTTACAGTGACTCAATTTCACCAGTCAATGGTATGTTATTCTGGAATAACAGTGGTTCTTGTTGCTGCCACCTCCTTGTTTAGTTGAACAGATTGAAAACATGAAAGGGAGGAAACCAAAGCCGAAGAGGAAGAAAGCAAGGCATGAGTCTCCAACAAAGAAGAAGAAGGTTAGTAGAGATAAAAGAATAATGCATTGTAGTAATTGTGATCATGCTGGACACAACAAAACAAAGTGTCCTAATTTTGGAGTGGAGAGATACAAACCACCAAGAAAGAAGAGGCCTTCAAAAACAGGAGACGTAGCAAGTCAAACAACACAAGATGGATATGAGTCTACTAACACAAACGCCGGAGAAGGAACAAGTCAAGCAACACAAGATGTCACTCAAGGAACACAAGACTAATTGATGATAAGGCTTAAGGCTGGCTGGTGTAGGTTTTTGGATAAGGCTGATAGGATTAAGTAGGTTTTTGGTTAAGGCTGATTGACTTATGGTCTTCTTAATGTGTTCTTATGGTTTTCTTAATGTGTTCTTATAGTTTTCTTAAGATGTGTGTTTGGTTGGATATTATATTCTTATAACTTATTCTTGATTTTGAACTTTTAATTGTAAATGCAGCATCACAGCAATAAGAAACAAAAGACAGTGAAGAAGAGCATACTTCACAAGTGATGAAACAATCACATTAAAGCGTATATGAGAAGAAAAATGCAGAGGGAATGTTTGTACTTTCTATTTTTTTTTACCTGTGATATTAACCAATTAAATTAGAACTCAGATTACCGTTTTTTGAGGAAAAAATAATTAAATGTAAATCTATTTTTTTGAATTATTTGGGATTTGTATAATGTAAATTAATTTTTGAACTACTACAATTTGACTTTTTGGTTTATTTTACGATGATCGCTAATTTCACAATGAAAATATTTCTGGCAAAAAACACTAAAAATGTTTTAAAAATTAGTTCAACGATAATTATTTTAAGTTTCGAACAAAAAAGTTTCCAAACGCACCATTACCACAATTTCCATCTAAACATTACGATATATCATTTATTTAATTTACCCATTCAAACGTCGTTATGTATATATATTTTAATGTTTGACAAGTTATCGTGAAAGTCGATGGTTCAAGTGGTTTTTGTTGGCATTAATGAGTCTTTGGTCACGGGTTCAAATCGCTGCTGTCCCAAATTTTTTAAAAAAATAAACCAAGCACCAAAACACCAAAACGATGTCGTTTTGCCACATCATCAACCACGTTTCAGCTGAGTCAGCACCCGTAACGGTTGACTAACCACCGTTAACGACGACTCCGATTTTGGCACGATTTAACAAGTTCACGTATGAAATTTAAATTTTATTTGAGTTTGGATTGATTTTGGCACTACACATTTGTACAGGTATGAAAGAGCACCAGAAAAAAAGTTCGGATTGAAAATAGCCCTTTACTCCTTCAAAATGGTTGTCTACCTATGGATTGATAGTTTCTCCACAAAGTTAAAAAAACTTTTAAATAAATGGATTTTGTGGGTTTAGTCCTCCTAATGGGTCTAACACATTATATTACGGGAACATGGATCTCTTTTGATAGAACTAATTTGATTCTCCAAAATATATTACGGGATTTGATAATCAATAAAAATTACAAAATCTGAATTTGATTGGTTAATATATCAATCATCTATATATGGCCTATCACTGATTTGAATTATGTTTTATTAAGGAAAATTGAACTGGTGTATATGGTTATGCTTGAATTTTTTTTCCTTTCGGAGGAGAGTAGATTATGCTATGAAATCTTTTTTCTTGGTAACTCATTTAAAAATTAACAAATAGATTTTAAAATTATTTTTAAAAATCTATTATCACCAAAAAAATCATTAATTGCCATCGTTTTTCTTAAACTATTTGTCTATTTAAAAATTAGAACCCTCTCTATTGCAGCAAAGCAATTCACATCAAACCATAAAAGAAAAACACCATTTGCAACCTTGCTTTTTGAAGTTTACAAAGATGACGACGATGACAAATCTCCCACGGGTTTTGGAAGATGAGATTCTCTCTAGGATTCCGATGAATTCTCTGAGATCAATGCGATCCACTTGCAAAAAGTGGAACGCTTTCTCAAAAACTCAGATTATTGGTAAAGAAGCAGAAGAAGAGAAGCACTCTCTAAGTCTATGCTTAGAGACTCTAAGGTATGTTCTTTGAGTTTCAATCTCCACGGAATCTGCAATGACGAGATGAAGACTTGGTTGTCAAGATAGGTATAAAGGAAATAAATTTACCTAATCACGTCAAGATTTATGAAATCTTTCACTGTGATGGCTTATTGCTATGCCGCCTTGAGGAAAGCTCGAGTCTCGTTGTATGGAATCCATATTTGGCGCAAACAATGTGGATTGAAGCCAAAAAATATTCCAGTAGAGACAGTTTGTACGCTCTCGGTTACGACAGCAACAACAACAACCGTAACCACAAAATCTTGAGGATTTTGGATGATTTTGACAACGACAACGGTTTACGACACGAGATCTACCGATTCAACTCTAATTCATGGATGGATCTTGATGTCACTCCAGACTGGGATGTATGGTCTAATAAAAGCGACGAGGTGTCTTTGAAGGGAAACACTTATTTTCTTGTTCAAGGGAATACATTTAAGGATGAGGAGGACGAAGATGAAGATGAAGACGAAGAAGAAGAAGCAATAGAGACTGATGCTTTTTTACTCTGTTTTGATTTTACAACAGAGAGCTTTTCTTCCTCTACCGTGTAACTTTAATGTTGGAGAGACCATGACTTTATCATGTGTTAGAGAAGAGCAGCTCGAGTTGTTATATAACAGCTGGAAGACATGTGAGGTAATGGAGATTTGGATTACGACCAAGATTGAGCCCAATGCCGCGCCATGGAGCAAGTTTTTGAAAGTGGAAACCACACTGATCCCTGGTTTTTAGGCTGAGACTGATATTGTGAATTTCTTCATTGAGGAGGAGAAGAAAGTAGCTGTGGTTTTCAATCGAAACGTATTTGAATCCTTCAGGGACAGTCGCTACCAAAAAGCTCACATTATTGGAGAATATGGATACTTAAAATCTGTGGATATTGGAGATGCTCCTTATCTCTTATCTTCTTATGTTCCAAGTTTAGTGCAATTGCAAACCAACCAACCGCCCAAACGGAAAGGTTTAGATTGCAAAACCAAAAGAAGAAAGATCATAAAACGATAGAGATTATTTATTAGACTATTCTGTTTTTGCTATTACCATCTACTAAAGAATTCGGCTCCCTTCGCTTGTTTTAGTCTCTTTTCATTACACCTAGTTCAATAGCAGACTACAGTTCGTCAAATATTGTGGTCTTCTTTTTCAAATATCGATTTAAAATCTTCTGACATGATCGTGTATGTTGCATAAAAATTACATTCACTCTCCAAACTTTAAGAAACAACTTTTTAGAAAAAAAAACAGAAAAAGGAAAAGAAAAAAAATGTTGGATCATCATCATTGGAACCGAGACGTTACATTGATGAAGTTATCTTCAGGGAAAGGAATCATTAAGCCAGCTCTTGGATGCTCCAACTTAAACTCGCCCTCGAATTTACTGAGCAGAGCTTGAAACCAATGTTGTTTCAAGTATGAGATTGGGACCTAATATCTCTTCTTATGCCTCTGTTGACGTACACCGCAAGAAATCATTTTTGCACCCAATAGGCTTCTCACCAAAGCCAATTTCTACTCTCTTTTTTCTGTCTGAAGGTTTAAATTATTTTTGTAGCTAATTCTGAAGACGTATAAAGGAGAAATAGGTTCATGTTATTGGATTGGTCGTTCTTTGATGGTTTGAAAAGAGTTAGTTCTGTGTATTATTCAAAGATCAATGAATGAGTTAAAATCTATGATAATTGTGGTCAGCAAACAGAGCTTTACATGGTTCTGTCTATACAATCTGTAAAAGATGCATTAATGTAATTTTTCAACTTGGATAATCTCCATATGAAATTCACAAGGCTTTTTCCCAATAACAAAGACCAGCAAGTTCTGTTCTTCATTAAGTTGTAATCGGTTCTTTGTCATAATATCCTCTAATCTCTGCGGTCGAAATGGATTAATTTAGAACTTGAAGTGGGGAGTTAATGTTGTTCAATAAACAGAACAATAAGTCTCTCTCACTGGTTAAGTTGTTCTTTGATCACACATGACAGTTCTAATAAAGAATATACAAGTGTCTTTTACTTCACCATTTCAGGAGAAAAAATATTTCATTCTTGGAGCTTTGTTAGAGAAAGAGGAAGATACATAGGATCGAATCATAGATGTCACATCTCTCTCACTGTTAGGTGAGTTGTAAGACTGATATAGACCAATTATTGAAATTTGATGTAAACTGAAGACTGATTCTAACTTAGTTTTCCAAAAAAAAATAAAGACTGATTCTAACTTTAGTTTTAAAATTTGCAGCGAGAAGACTAATGGAGAAGCCGCTGTAGGATTCTTAAACAGAGATAAAACTGTAGGTACGTCAGTTCCTGTATTTGTTGGCGCCTAATTAACGGTAACACTATCAACCAGATAACTTTAAAACTAAGCTCAATTTCTCTATTTTTTTTTAAATCTTTTTGTAAATTGGGTTTTCTGATTATTAGTAATTTTTACCAAAATCGCCGATAGATTTTTTTTCTTTGATAAAGCGGAAAAACATAATCATGTTGATAATTAAAGAACTTCGCTTTTATATATATATATATATATATATATATTATTCCTAAAATTTAATTCGAATTTTAGATCAATTAATGAAAAAGTTATATAGGTAGCTAGGAAACGGAACATTTTTTTTAAGCAGTGACAACATCAAAGTATCACGATTGTACCCTAACTTATTTATCTTTATATGTATACATAGAGAGAAAAGAGTGGACAAGCGAAGACGTTGCCCGAAGGAGAAGGAGGCTCATGGTGTGGAACCCGTATTTGGGACAATTCAGGTGGAGACATGTTTGATGATGAAGCTTTGAATAACGACTAAGACTGTTCTTTGTCATATTCTCTAATCTCTGAGATCAAAATGGATTTAATAACAACTTATAAAGTGGTAGTTCAACAACAGAGCAACAAGCCTCTGTCTGTCACTGGTTAAGTTGTTCCTTGATCACACATGACAGTTCTAACTAAAGAACACATAAGTCTCTCACTTCTGATATCATAGGAACAAATCATTGATGTCACATTGACTTATTCCTTAGCCATCTAGAATGTAATAGATACATGAAAACCCTTTCTTTTTTTTTAAACAATTGTTATCCATGTGGGCATGATGAGTAACAAAAATCCATTTTTTCAGTTCTTTTTTGTTTTTGGGTTTACCAAAAAAAAAAAAAATTTAAAGGAACATATGATAAGGTTGTGTAGGATATGTGGATCTTACTAGGCCATTGAGACCTAATTATAAAAGCCCAATTTTAACTGTCCACCTTTGTAACGTATAATTTAATTTCCTTAAACGTGAATTTTAGAATAACCTAATATTTGTCGATATATATATACTTGTAAAAAGTATGACTACGTTAAAACGTATTTGGCCGCTTACATTCAAAACAAACAAAAAAAACGCATTTGGAGGCTTTGAGGGTTTTCTTTGAAAATGACGACCATCACGTTTTCCGATCTTCCGGAAGAAATGGTGCTGAAGATATTACCTAGGGTTCCAATAACATCGTTGGGATCGGTCAGATCCACTTGTAAGAAATGGGAAGCTATATCGAAGAATCATCTTTTAGCAGCTGCCGCAAAGAACCAGTTTCTGGGGTTCATCCTCAAAGATTTCAACATCTGTTCGATGAAATTTGATCTCCAAGGGATCCACAACGTTGGAGACTTCATTCCGCCATCAGTGAAGGAGGTAAGTAGACTTGACCAATATGAAATATCTCAAATATTTCACTGTGACGGCTTATTGCTATGCGTCTTCGAAGACAGCATCCATGACAGTAGGCTCATGGTGTGGAACATGTATCTGGGCCAAGTGAGATGGATCAAACCCAGTGACGTGATCAACAGATTCTGTAACTCAGGCGTGTATGCTCTCGGATACGACAGCAAAAACCGCAACCACAAAATCTTGAGAGACAAATCTCATGGCTCTGGTTACGAAATCTACGATTTCAAGTCTGATTCATGGAGGGCTATTAAATCCACTACCGATGAATACACAGAGATTGAGGAACAAGGAGGCTTGTCTTTAAAGGGAAATGCTTACTTTTTTGCTATACAGGAATTTCCAGCAGATGAGGATACAAGAGCGACTCGAGTTATTTTACTTTGTTTTGATTTCACAAAAGAGAGATTTGGACGGCGTATTTCTCTGCCGTTTTACTCTGAGGGTGATGGACAAGACTATGTGTCTCTATCTTGTGTTAGAGATGAGAATATCGCTGTGCTATATCAAGAATACATGACAATAAAGATTTGGATTTCGATTAAGCTTCAGCCCAAGGCGTCGTGGAGCGTGTTTTTGAAAGTGGATTTGACGACGCTTAATGGCTTTCCGGATTACTTTAGAGCTGGCAGCTTCTTCATTGATGAGGAGAAGCAAGTCGCTGTAGTGTTCGAGAAAGAGGTCGGGATCGGTCGCTACCACACAGCTTACATCATTGGAAAAGATGGATACTTCAAAGCTGTGAATATTGGAGATGCTCCGACAGAATACCAGAGTCTCCCATTTGTTTGCACTACTTCGTATGTTCCAAGCTTAGTGGAACTCAAGACTATCAACAAGTCTAGCAAAAGGAAAAGGAGAGATTATTAATTTATCTCTTATTTTTCTTGCATTATCTCCTTTTGTTTCAAGTTATGTACTTTGATCTCCTTTTGAACAAAAGTACTGATAGTTAATTTATGTTTTGCTATTTATCCTCTAATAAAAGAACTTGGCTTTTGCATGTTTTTAGCCAATCTTTAACTGTTCTTTATGATTCTTTCTCATTTACTTGTTTCTGTGATAATTTAATAATGTTTAAGGCCATGCAAGTTTACAGATGGAAAATGTTGCATTGTCTACTTCACAGTAAAATAACTTTGAAGGTATCTATCTCCATTTTCCATTCTTATTTACCAATTGTTATCAGTAAAGATTTGGCTTCATCAATTGCAATTTCTCCAAATGCTTCTGCAGCAAACCAGCTTTACACATCCTCTCATACCATTTATCTTTTCCTTCATTCATCTCTCCTGCATTCATCAACACCTTTGTTGCCTCTTTTTCCATTAGCTTTCTCTCTTCGCTATTCTCTTCTTTTGAGTCCTGAGCTTGTTGAATCCAGAAAATTCATTCTTATGTGAATATAGACCTGTCGCTGTGGTTTTCAAAAGCAGCAAGTTCTGTGATGATTAATTGGTGATTTGTTCTTTTTCCTATTCTCTAATCTCTGCCATTGAAATGGATTTAATAACAACTTAAAAGTGGTGCCCTATATTTTCAAAAGCAAAGACCAGCAGCAAGTTCTCTTCTTCATGTTCTTCATGTTCTATAATCTCTGCCATCGAAGTGGTTCAACAACAGAGCAATAAGCCTCTGTTTGTCGCTGGTTAAGTTGTTCCTTGATCACACATGACAGTTCTAACTTCTAAGTAAAGAACATACAAGTCTCTCAATTCATCATTTCAGAAGAAGAAATATTTAGGTCTTGGAGCTTTGTTACATTACATTACAGACACATAGGATCAAATCATTGACGTCACATTGACTCCATTATCCCTCTAAAAAGCAATAGATACAAGAAAAACTTTTTAAAAACAATTGTTATTCATGTGAGCATGAGTAACCAAAAATCCCAATTTTTTTTTTTTTTTTTTGGGTTTACAAAAAAAAAACCATGGATCTTACTAGGCCATTGAGACCTAAATATAAAAGCCCAGTTTTAACTGTGCACCTTTTGTAACGTATAATTTAATTTCCTTAAAACGAGAATTTTAGAATAACCTAATATTTATCATCAATATATATACATGTAAAAAGTATAGCGACGTTAAAGCGTATTTGGCCGGTAACATTCAAAAAAAAAAAAGTAACGTATTTGGGGAGGCTTTGAGGTTTTTCTTTGAAAATGACGACGATCACGTGTTCCGATCTTCCGGAAGATATTACCTAAGATTCCGATAACATCGTTGGGATCAGTCAGATCCACATGCAAGAAATGGGAATCGGAGAATCATCTTTTAGCAGCAGCCGCAAGGAATCAGTTTCTGGGGTTCATCCTCAGAGACCTTAAGATCTGTTTGATGAAGCTTGATCTCCAAGGGATCCACGACGATGGCCATTTCATTCAGCCATCAGTGAAGGAGGTAAGTAGACTTGACCAATATGAAATATCTCAAATATTTCACTGTGACGGCTTATTGCTATGCGTCTTCGAAGACAGCATCCATGACAGTAGGCTCATGGTGTGGAACATGTATCTGGGCCAAGTGAGATGGATCAAACCCAGTGACGTGATCAACAGATTCTGTAACTCAGGCGTGTATGCTCTCGGATACGACAGCAAAAACCGCAACCACAAAATCTTGAGAGACAAATCTCATGGCTCTGGTTACGAAATCTATGATTTCAAGTCTGATTCGTGGAGGGTTATTAAACGCACTCCTGACGTATATACGCAGTTTGAGGAACAAGGAGACTTGTCTTTGAAGGGAAATGCTTACTTTTTAGCTGTACAAGAATTTCCAGTGAGATTTGGAGGAGACGCAGAACAAGACGTAGAAGGAGAGGATACAACAGCGACTCGAGTTATTTTACTGTGTTTTGATTTCACAAAAGAGAGATTTGGACGGCATATTTCTCTGCCGTTTTACTCTGAGGGTGATGGACAAGACTATGTGTCTCTATCTTGTGTTAGAGATGAGAAACTCGCTGTGCTATATCAAGAATACATGACACTAGAGATTTGGATCTCGACTAAGCTTCACCCCAAAGCGTCGTGGAGCGAGTTTTTGAAAGTGGATTTGATGACGCTCAATGGCTTTCCGTATGAATTTTTAGTGGGAGCTTCTTCATTGATGAGGAGAAGCAAGGTGCTGTAGTTTTCGAGAAAGAGGTCAAGATCGGTTGCCACTCAAACATCATTGGAAAAGATGGATACTTAAAAGCTGTGAAGATTGGAGATGCTCCGATAAAATACCATCGTCTCCCAGTTGTCTGCACTACTGCTTATGTGCCAAGCTTAGTGCAACTCAAGAATATCAACAAGTCGGGTAAAAGGAAGAAAAGAGATTATTAGTTTGTTTCATTTTGTAGTTACTTGATTTCTTTCTTCTTTTTCTTGCATCATCTCCTTTTGTTTCATTTATTTGCTTTCATCTCCTTTTGAACTCAAGTACTGATATTTACCTTTGTGTCTAATAAAGAACTCGGCGTTTGCATGTTTTTAGCCTATCTTCAATGATTCTTTCTCAGTTACTTGTTTCTGTGATAATTTAATAACGTTTAAGGCCATGCAAGGTATATGGAAAATGTTGCATTGTCTACTTCACAGTAAAAGAACTATGAAGGTATCTATCTCCATTTTCCATTCTTATTTCCCAACTGTTCTCATACTTTATCAGTAAAGATATGGTTCCATCAATTGCAATTTCTCCAAATGCTTTGCAGCAAAAACCATTAGCTTTCTCTATTCGCTATTCTGTTCTTTGAATCCTGCGCTTGTTGAATCCAGAAAATTCTTTCTTATGTTTTTTGTGATTCTGTTTCACAATCCATCTCCTTTCAATTGTATGAATTAAAAAAACATTCATAACAAAAGAAAACTACAAGTATAACACTTTCAACAACATTACATTATCATCAATTCCAGACTACAAAACTCCATAGAAGCCTTGAAAAACTAGAATGGTGTTTCACTGGAGTTTTTTTCTCTCTTTTTATTGATTTGGTAAAGAAGAATTACATGGATTATAAAATTATTTAGGTGGTGGTGGTGCCTTGGAAGGATCTTGCTTTTGATCAAGCTTAGATCCTCCACTGACAGCTGCGGTTGCAGCCACAGTCATAGCCGTAGCAGCTGCACCAAGCTTTACACCTCCAGCTGCTTTCATTGCACCCGCAAGTTTTGCAAATATCGCCACTCCACCTACTAAGAGACCTCTCAAAGCCACTGTGGGCTTCACCGACATTTTTGTTTAATCCTGCACATTTATTCATATCAAACTTTGGTTGTAAAGCTTTCTCTTCTGCTCCAAAGAAACTTTGCAAACCTACAACTAACTAAGTTAACTATAAGCTAAATTATAAGAATCAAGAAAGCTCTGCATTCTAATAACATCAAGATAACAAAATATTTACTTCCCAGTAAAAGTCATTGAGAGCTTAAATGGTTTCACATGGCTTTTAAGAAAAACACCAAGAAACAAAATTTTATCAAATCATACAATTCTCAAAGCTATGTCAAAGAGTTCCAAATAACTCTAAGATTCATTCGAACATTAGCATTTTTAAATTAAAAGTTTCAGCAGCAAACATTACAAGTTTTCCAGATTCAATAGACGATTTTTTTTTTGCCACACAATTGAAACACCAGAGCAATTTGGAATTTGACTATCCAAACCAATCCAAAATTTCGATTTTGTTTCACTGCAATTGACAAAAGCCAAATCCTAGATTCATCTACGAGACTAACAATCGTAGGAAAAAGAATAAACTTTAGATCGTTTGAGAACCTGAGCAAAGCCTTTTTATTATCTGAGAGACACAAAACGATCTTCTACACAAAAAAAAAGAGTATTCCTTTGAGACTGAAATAAATCAAATTTCAGTTTATTAAAGTTAGACCATTTCGAGACAGGGTTTGTCGGAAAAACTCACTGTCAAATGCCTTTGCTCTCTTTGTATCGGCGACAAAGTTCTCTCCTTGTCACAAAATGGTAACGAGTTTGTAACATCTGAAAAACGACGTCGTCGACAAATACTTTCCATTACGACGTCGTTTCACGCTAACATGTAAAACACTTTTTTACTATGGCGTCGTTTCACATTAACATGTTAAACACTTTTTGCTACAGCGAAAATGTCATTGAAATCGAAAATAGAAGTTCTGATTCCCTGCTTCGTTCAAATAATCCCATTGTATTGAAAATTCGTTTTGAAAATAAATCGTCAGCAGATGTTGATTTCAATTTCAGGATCCCTTGGATCTAAACACTAACCAGTGGTGTGTTGTGATGTGAGCTTTGCAGGAAACAACTTAGATTTTGTTTTGCCATCTCTATTACTTTTTTTTTCTTGTTTAAAAGCTTTTTCTGGATTTTTACGAATGGGAATGTATGAATCTTGTGTGTTTAGACTGTTGATGGACAGAAAAGAATGCTGGAAGAATCCGACAAGGCAGTCGAACAAAGAAGGTGCAATCTTATTCCTACATTTGTGTTTTCAATCTTCTCATGGCCTTTACATAAAACAAATATCTATGGGAACACAACCTGTTGTCCTAACCTTGCTACATTTTGTTCTTGAGTTACACAAATAGCATCGTGTTTCGAGTTTATACTCATATATTTTGAGCTTTTGATGCATCTAGAAACGCTACCCAAATGTTTCATTTGTTACCGTTTTGACCAACTTGTATCGTTCTTTGTTTTTTCTGGTTTCAGAGTCTTCTACAATATGAGATTGTCTCGGATCTCAAGTCAAAAAAGCCACAAGAAGAAATAAAAATTAACAATGGTAGTGGACCTAGTGGTGTTTCTTTAGTTCCATGTTTCACACCATTTCAAGAGCTTACATATCCACTTATGTCTTCCCCAAAACGTATGCAAGGTTCCGTGAAGGTTGCAAGAAAGTCATTGTGAATCCCTCATGCCTTCTATTTTGTTTTGGAATCTTGTCCGTAAATGAAATCTTAACCCTAAACATAATAAACTTCTTGTTAAGCTTCTGATTATTGCTTTTGAATCTCAGGAAACTTCTTGATCATGTCCGTGTGCAGAAAAGAAAAATGGTTACAAACTAAGAAAAAAAAGCAGGTATACAAAAAAACAGTAACGCAAGCTCATCTAACCATATACTTTTTTAATCTTGTATTACATCCATACACATAATTTCATAAGCTATAGATAGCCAACATTTAGTAAATTCCAGTCGTCCATTCTATTTTCACCATTAAGAAGACACGACCATATTCACTTCTTCTATCACTTTCTAAATATAGACCACTTACCCTCATGACTTGAATTGGTCAAAAATCTCTTTGTCTCTCTCTCTTTTCTCATTTTCTCTGTCTTATATCAGCTTCTATCTCCTCCCTCATTTCTCTCCATTCCCCTCCATTTCCTTCCCACCAGGAGAAAACTAAGGAACCGAACTCGCCTTACCCGTCAAAACGAATACAATGCCTTCAGGCAAACCTTCTTCTGTCTTCCCTTTACATCCCAAACCACCTCCATTAAAACCTTCTAGCAGCAGCACCACCAACAATAACAATAGCACTAACCAAGCCTGTGCCGCTTGCAAATACCAACGTAGGAAATGCGCTCCTGATTGTCTTCTCGCTCCTTATTTCCCTCATGAACGTCACCGCCAATTCCTCAATGCTCATAAGCTCTTTGGAGTCAGCAACATCACCAAGATCATCAAATCTCTTACCCCTCCTGAGAAAGACGCTGCTATGCATACAATCATGTTTCAGTCTGATGCTCGTGCCAATGATCCTATTGATGGCTGCTATGGCATTATTAAAAAGCTTCAGTACCAGATCGAGTACACCAGAAACGAATTAGAGATGGTTCTTCAGCAATTGGCTTTGTTCCGTGAGCGTGCTCATCATCAAGAACAGCATATCCAGATGCAAGAATCTGAGGATCTTTCGAGTTTTTCGAGTTCTTATGATCTAAACAACAACAACAATTCGATTCCTTACAATTACCCTCTTCATCATGTTCAAGAACCAAATCAACAACAACAATATTGTTCTTCCGGTAATAATTTCAATGGGTTACAAGACGATATGTGGTGTCTTAACCTTCAAGATACATCAACGACAGTGAATATGAAGGCTGGTTTCATTGATGAATGTGAGGACGTTAAGCCTGTGGAAGAGGTTTCTAGCGAAAGACACGAGTTCGATCCTCATGAAGCTTTCGTTGAACAACGGAAACTTGATTTGCCTTCTGCACAATTCATCATTTCTTCTTAGTTCATTGTTTTGTTTATCAGCAGCTTACACATTTTTTTTTAATCTAAAATCAGCTTACACATTTTGTTGAAACGTAGCCTTCTTTTTCTTCCTTTGTCTTTTGGATATATTTTTTTTCTTGATTGAAGAATGACTTTTCTAGGTGCTCAACAAATTCTCCTCATTGATCCATGTCGATAGATTTTACTTCGGATTTATTTTGTATCTCATCTCATTATTTCTCCTATAGGATGATTAGACGTGAAAGGCATGGAAATCTTTAAGAATTTGATTGAATAAAATAGTTTCATTTCTTAAAATATGAAAATAGCCCATATGTGAGAGAAATAATAAATTAGGCCCATTAAGAATGTGAAAGAGAGCCAGGCCCATTTATATTAGAAGAATAGCATTTGTCCCACATCGTCTATACAGTAGAAAGAAGCTGTGTTTATATAACGTCGGAGTGAGGGAAGTGATTGTCCCTTCGGGGACATCCGATAAAATTGGAACGATACAGAGAAGATTAGCATGGCCCCTGCGCAAGGATGACACGCACAAATCGAGAAATGGTCCAAATTTTTTTGACAAATTTTCCAGATCGATCTCTTCTTCTGGGTTCGACTTTCTCCTTCTTTTTTCCGTTTTCTGAATCCTGAATCTAAATTATGTACGAACTTGAGCCCAAAAAATATCAAAACTTCGGAAACCTTAGATTTTCATGGGAAAAAAACTCGATTTAATAATGTTTCAGAGGTTTTGCAGATGTTAAATTAGTTTGGTGTAAGTCTGTAAGAGTTCCGATGGTCGGAAAGACCAGTAACTTCACTTAGTTATGTTCGCGTTTTCCTCTAATGGAGACGGAGGGTTCTGATTAATAATTTTGGTTTGTTAAGTCTTATGCCTCTCTTAATTTGCTTGTTAGATCAAGTCTACGAGTCTGAGATTTGTAATAAAATTATTTAGGCATACAATTTTACATTCCAAAAATTTCATTAAAATACTCTCCAACAATATATAGAATCAGACGCACAAATTTTTAAATTGAAAAAAGTTTCTAACTTAGTCAAAGAGAAATATTTGGATGTATTTTTGTAGAGGTGGTCCACATCACATGCCCATGCCAGCCATATCAGGGACATGGTTCAGAGTTTTCTCGTCTACGCTCACAAGCACTGTGGCCTCTGTTGTTGTCAACAGCAAAGAAACACTGCGTTTTCAACACATGATATAATGAGTTAGTTTAGTTCCACAGAAGCAACCAACTGTTTGAGATTTAGGACAGTCTTTTTTACCTCGCAGCATCGGTTAAGGCGGTTTTGATAACCTTGACCGGATCTATGATTCCAGCTTTCACCATATCCACATATGAACCTATCGCAACACGAAACAAAAACGGTAAACAACTTCAGAGATTGATGATGTTTGCGTTTTGAGATGTTCTAACCTTTGGCAGCATCGAAACCAAAATTGCAATCGTCTTGCTCTAATAACTTCCCAACCACTAAAGAACCATCGTAACCAGCATTTTCAACTATTGTAAATGCAGGAGCCTGCAAAAGATTCACAACTTCTTGTCACGGTTAACAGTTTCTGACATGAACGAACAGCATTCATGAAGAAGTTAGAGATTAAACCTTGAGCGCATTCTGAACAATCTGAACACCTCTTCTTTGATCCTCGTTTTGAGTTTGAAGGTTGTCTAAAGCCTTTGTAGCATATAATAGAGCCACACCACCACCTATTTGAAAATTTTCACAGTAAAGAGCAACATAACGAAATAATAAGAGGAAATAGGGAGAACAAACGAGTAATATTTACTTACCCGGTATGATGCCTTCTTCTACAGCTGCTCTTGTAGCGTTTAAAGCATCAGTGACTCTGTCTTTTCTTTCTCCAACTTCAGCTTCACTTTGTCCTCCCACCTATATAGGAACCAGACACATATCAGCTACTTTTCGCATGCAAGAGTTTAGAAAGGCTGATTGATTGGTGATTGACTAACCTTGAAGACTGCAACACCACCTGATAATTTTGACAGTCGTTCTTGCGTTTGCTCTTTATCAAAAGTGGAAGTGCTCTTCTCATTGGCTGACCTTAACTGAAGAACATGAGAATAAAAAAGGATTGCTTCTACTGTATAGTGCATTCTGATGAGCAAGATTCATGATAGAGATATTGTAAGAAATCATAAGATTCATGATAGAGATATTGTAAGAAATCAATCATATACCTCCTCACATCTTTCTTCTATCAGCTTCTTGTCACCACCACCATGTAGAATAAGAGTGTCATCACGGGAGATGGTGACCTTATTCAAAGAATTTTTATTAGATTTGAATCACACAAAAGAAAAAAAACGAAACCAGATATGATTTTCTCCTCTTTACCTTCTTTGCAGTTCCAAGCAATTCAGGGCGAATTTTGTCAAGAGATAACCCGCGCTCCTCAGCGATAACCTGTGCATAAACTAGTGAGTTAGAAAATGAACACGTGAGCGTGACACAAACATAACCACATGATGTTTCTGAGAAATTTCTACCTCTGCACCAGTAAGAACTGCAAGATCATCCAAGCTAGCTTTCCTGTTGTCACCGAAACCCGGAGCCTTGATAGCGCATACCTGAAGCCCTGCATGATGCTTATTGAGAATAAGCATAGCTAGAGCATCACTCTCAACATCTTCTGCTACAATAAGAAGTGGTCTGCTGCTCTGCACAACCACAATCAATAAAAGAAAGAAGTTAGTGATTTTTCTTATAGCCAAGTTATACAAACCAGACTTCAGAACATAGTATTATAGATGGGAAGGGTTTACCTGCACAGCCGCTTCTAGAACTTTCAATAACGAGTTCATGTCTGAAACCTTCTTCTCATGAATGAGGATGATGGGATTATCAAGCTCCTGAAAAACAGACATAGTTAGTTCAATACCCTTTCTTTCCTTTTTCACAGCATACCAAACACGATAGATTTCACTCACGCATTTCTGGGTCTTCTGATCCGTGATAAAGTAAGGAGAAATGTAACCTCTGGCTAGCTTCATTCCTTCCACTACTTCCAGCTCGTTCTCTAACGTGTTCCCGTCCTGGGTGTTTGAAGAACAATATAGCGATCAGGGAATCATCAAGAAATCTAATTACAAGGCATGAGAAGAAAAGTAAGCTTACAGCAACGGTGATAACCCCTTCCTTTCCAACTTTCTCCATGGCTCTTGCAATTAATTCCCCGATCTCACGCTCCCCGTTAGCAGATATTGTGGCAACCTATCGAAGAAAAATATGCAATAGCAGTAATAGATCAACTTTAGGTTATCATTCACAAATCCTGATTTAATGAATCTGTTTCTAAATTCACCTGTGTGATCTCTTCTGGGGTGCTAATCATAACAGCTCTGCTTTTCAAATCAGAGACAACTGCAGCAATTGCCATATTTATGCCACTACGCAAATCCATCACATTTACACCAGCAGCCACTGACTTGCAACCTTCGGTGAGTATCGCCTGAGTCAAAACAGTGGCACAAGTGGTACCTATATACAAAAGGAAGCAAACAGAAATTAAGATTACGATATTATATCTGCAACATGTCTCCAATAAAAACTCATCCAAGATTTTTAACTCAAAGAAGGGATATTACCATCTCCAGCAACCGTGTTAGTGGCATTTGCAACCTGTTTGACGAGCTCCGCACCCATATTCTTCGCTTTTGCTTGAAATGATATGCTTTTTGCCACGGTGACACCATCCTTTGTGATCTTTGGTCCACCGTAACTGTTCTCAATTATCACATTTCTTCCCTAACACCACAGAATTAAAAAAAGATATTGAATATGAATGACTGTTTCGAGAACAATCCACTCTACATCGATCTAAACCTTCCGAGGACAAAAGATAAATACCTTTGGCCCCATTGTGACTTTCACAGCTTCTGCAACCTCGGATACACCCTGCAACATAGCTGCACGAGCCCCAACCCCAAAACTGATATCCTTGGCCGCATAGTTTCTGCTACTTATAATCCGCCCAGTAACCTTTATAGTAATGGAGAAGACCAGAAGAAAATTAAAACCGGAATGAAATAACTTCATATAGGTTCATCAAACTGAAACTACTCATTGCGGAGCTAGAGGATATCCTACATCATTTGAAACCGATTAAACAAGAGAATATCCTGCAAATTTAGAAGCTAAAGGTGGAAACTTTAAGATTAAATTCCTAATTTTTGTTTCCTTCATCACTGATGCAACTATCTGTACTTGTAATTTGACACATTTCTAGCAGTTTCACGGTTACCAATAACCAAAATGCAATCAAACTCGCAAAGAAGAAGATTCAGAGAATTCACGAGACTCACCAATTTCCTGGAAGCAGACGAGCTGCAAGACAATCAAACCCAGAAAGAAGAAGAAGAAGCTATATCAGTCTAAATTGATCGAGAATATATTACAAGTTATAAATAAGCTCACTGAATGAAAGAACGAAACTTACCCAACTGAAGAAGATAACTTGGACAACACTCGGTACATTTCCGCTTGCAAAAAATCTCAGAGAAAGAGAGGCTTAAGGGTTTAGGGTTTTTCTGGGGTTATTACTATTGCAATCAAGGAATCTGCTAACAAATAATATTTTTTTGTCCCAAGAATGAAACTTTTTTCTCTTTAGAAAACAAAAAAAAAGATGCAAAAAGTCTGGAACTTTCTGTGTCCTTGGGTCAAGCTCTTATTTTGTAACTCTGTATTTAAGTTTTCACTTCTTCGATTACCTTAGGCCCGTTTTCCTTTTCCAATGACCCAAATTTTTTGCTGACATGATTATCGAAATACGTCACTACATCTGATCGGAGAAACCTTTTGAAGATGAAAAATGTGGAGAGTGATATAAGTATAAACTTACATTACCTTAGCAATGAGAACCTCGATGAAATTCTCTTCAATCAACAAAACCAATCTGAATTTCACATAACCAAAAAAACCGGGTTTTCTTAAAGGAACATTCTTTCATCAGATACAATAAACCACATCACTACATAAACTCGCAAACAAACATAAGTATATTTGTCTGCATCCGAATCTTTAGTCTAGGAACATACAAGACCATTTTGGCACCTGCAAGAGGAACCAATGCCTTCGGAGACATAAAACGTATGGCTCTTGGTGAATCCCTCTGATCAACACCAAAAATGATAGCTACCTTTTTAATAGGGTAACGAATTTTAAGTTTCTACGTTCGTAGGCTTGTACAACAGCCTAAGCTTGTATAGTTCTTCATTCTATCCACTCGTATCAATGGGTACGGTTTTTGCTGGAGATGAACCAGAGCTGCTGCTGCTGCTGCTGCTTTCTCCATTGGTTGTAACCTCGGATTGAGCTGAGGAGTTCATTGATTGGTTGCTATTTGTGGGTGGTGTTTGTCCTTCTTCTGCGAGCTTTCTAAGGAGGTTCATGACCGTTGGAATGAATTTGGTTGACAAGGAAAGAAGTCCAGGTAGCTGTTGTTGATCACAGAATAAACATTGACATTACAGAGAGATTACAAATGAGATCAAATGAAGAACAGGAACGAAAGTGGAAATAAGGATGTTGGGAAACTTGCTCATACCGCGCCATTGCGGAATTCCCCTGAAATATTTAATTGCACCCACAAGGCTTTGGAAACAAGGTATCCGACAAAAAGAACACCAAGCCATAGAGGATTTCTGCCATGAGAGATGCAAGCAAGAAAAGCCAACGTGAGTAGGGAATCTTGTTTATATGAAAAAGCTGAGTCAGTTCAAAAGAATGGGTAAGAGTACCTTAAGAGAGTCATAAATTCATTGAATCCAAGAACAACCAGGGCAAGGATTGCCCATGGAGGTGGCAGCCAGTTGTTATTCCGTCGGTTAGCTTCCTGAAATTCAATGTGACTTTATTCAGATTCAAACCTCTAAAATGTTGCCTGGCTGTTAACTTATGAACCACCAAATGAGAAAGGTGATAAGAATCTAGAAACGATGACCAAAAAACTTATATTTTCAAAACTCTTCATAGCACTGCAAATTTTAACATCAGCTCGTGTGAATGAGAAAACTGAACATATGTTTGAAAGTAGGGATCACAAAGAATACCTGTGCAGAAATTGCCTGTGTAACGGTATATTCTGTCTCGTTCTTGAATTGCCTCCACAGTGATTTACACTGTACAGGCGTGATCAATGTCTTTTCTGCTGCAACCTGATAATAAGAAGGTAACAATAGGGATCTTTAATATCTCAAAGGCGTGAGCAATAAATATGACACCTTCTGTGTTTTCATTAGATACAGTCAGTGAGGTTTTAGTCACCTGCTCCCAAGTGCTCGAGGCGAGTGAATCAATTGTGCTGATGCTCTTGCTAGTAACATTGTTGCTCGGAGAATTAAACAGAGCGAGAGTCAGTGTCTTTTCAATATTGTCGAGTTCATCATCCAAGCGTATGACAGCCATAACAGACAGCAGCTTCAAGGACTAGAAAAATAGAACAAGGATACCATCAAAATCTAGAGAAATTTGGGATAAAGTCAAAGAATAGATATTGGTCTATCAGGTAGGCTTCATACAGCAGAACGAGCCATTTTTGTGATTGCTCTGATGTCCTCCTTTCCAGTCCACACACGTGGCATTGAATCAGAATCATGGCTGAAGATTGTAGCAAATCTGGATAGAAGTATTTTTAATCAGAAAGCTGTGTAAAAGATGGAACCTATTGGACAAGGAAATGAGAAAAAACTAGTAAAATGGTGACACCTATCCTTCATGCGCATTAACGCTCTTCCCGCTTCTTCCTTTGCCTTGGTTTCAACAATACCTCGTGCATAGTTCTCAAGGTCAGTGAGCATCTTATTCTGTGTTTCTTCATCCATGTCAAAACCAGATAATGCGTTGGAAAGACCATAGACAGCCAATTCTCCTTCCCTTCTTAGTAGCTTTCTTATTGCTGGCCATGTTTCATCATTAGCCCCATCCAGAAGAGCTTCCACCGGTCCGGATAATGCTACATTTAGTTTTGACTGTAATGATGATTATATATTAGGAAGGTCCAGGTAGGAGTTTACACCTGTATGGTGCTAGATTATCCAGACCAATATGTATGGTTTTTTGCTGCTTGAGAATTCTATTTACCTCATACAGAGTAGTCAGTTCAGACAACTTTGCAGTACGGACAGAAGAGATATGGGCTTCAATATCACGCTGAAGCTTTTCCCGAGTTTTAGATGTATCCCATTTTGCTTGTTCAATAACAGCCTCTGCAACAAAACATTTCCTTTGTGATTCCCATTGAAGTCGGATATCTTTTAATACTTCTTTCATATTATAATCTTCAGGTTCCAACATGCTATCCTATATCACAATATTTTTGGTAGTAACATCAACAATAAGCTATACCTTCACATCCTTTATCAAACTTAGATATGCATGACTGAGCACAGGAGTCCGCAGAGGATGAAAACCCTTCTCCAGCATTCAAGGCCTTCTCAAAAGTATTCTTGAAGTCTTCAAGTGCTCCAGATCTCAAATGTCCAAGCACGTCTTGGAAAGTTGGTTGAACAAGCTGGATAGGACAATAAGAAAATGAGTGCCTAATACAAGTTGGTTGAACAAGCTGGTATCTACTTTTTTTTTACAAAGATGGAAGTCTCTGAATGCTTCCAGGCAACACAGGATTGCAGCAAAAACAAAGTATAACAGTAACAAGTTAAGAGTATATGCATTACTTGCAATAACTTTTCTTGCAGCTGTTGTCTCTTGGATGATCTTACACCTTCTTCAAAGTATGTTGCTTCTGAGTCATACCTGTGAAAAAAATCAGGAAACACGTGAAAAGGGAACTCCTACCCTCCTGGGATCATATATATGCATAAAAACATATAGTTCATAAAGTCAGCAGACAGGAAAAAACTGTACAGAACAATTCAGCACAATATACTTACTCTGATAAGCAAGACTGGAGAATTGAGCTCAGCTTTCTTCCAAATCCAGAAACAGGACCAGACTGTACAGCCTCTTCCAACTCAAGCCAATTCTATATGAAAGTTTGGATATGAATATTAACGAAAGAGCCATTAAAAAGGATAAAACATCTAGCAGTATTAGGAAATTCACCTCGTTCTCGATAAAACTAGAGGATTTTTCATTGGCAATTTCCTCACATCGCACAGTTGCAACCATGACCTGAGTAGAGGCAACACATAAATAACAAGACCAAAAAGAACAATGACGTATGGGTCACGGTAGAGAGCCTTAATAGCAAGAAAAATTACCTTGTGTGCTGGAAGATCCAAGTCTTTGTTGTCTTTGATGACTTGCCACATCTGTTTTGCACTAAAAGCAAATGCGTTGGCAGGGACAACTCCTCGTCGATCACCAGCAAGCCCGCCAGGAGCAACAGATTGGAAGAACCGTTGTCTCAAATTATAGACCTTTCATTACAGAAAACAATTTTAGGGAAAACATTAATTTCACCAATAAACCATCCGTTGAGCAATATCACATAAGGTGACCCTGGATTTTCTCCAAAATGTAAAGCTAATTGTGAAAGAACCTGCTCTTTGAATTGCTCTTCCTTTTCTTCGTAACTAGAGAGAGCAACTACTTCAACCTGTCACACAAGAAATAACTCCATTTCTTGATCCTAACAAAAGAAGAGTGATACTATTTCTTATCCAATGTCAAGCAGACGTACATTGAAGAAATCACTAAGTGGAGTTTCTTTGTGTGCCTGAGGCTTGGGGACAGAATCCCATATCTGCATTTATGGACAAAATATTAGGGATTGCACTCTTAGTAAAAGCACATAAAGCTAAGACTGTGTCGTCCTATACCTTTTGAATGTCTTCCCTCAGCACTGGTTCTAAGTTTTCCAGTGGCGTCTGCAATTATTCAGGAATTAGAAACATCCACAACTTATAATCCAGAAAACAGAATGATGAAGAAACGAAAACCCAAAATGCATACCCGTGTTTTATCTCTTATGACAAACATCAAGGTTGTCTTCCGCGGACTAAACAACCGCATCATAACCTGATCGCACGTAGAAAAGCAAATAGTGTCGAGACTTCAGATCAGAGATAACTCATCCTGATAAAAAGATAGAGACACATACCTGGAACACAGTCTTTAAAAGAGGTTTATTCGCTGCTTGTTCCCGACCAATATCATGACACCACCTGAATTACAAATCCAAGAAACAGTACAATCAGATAAAGATGGCAAAAGATGTCCTGTTATTTATTAATACCAAAGAAAATAAAGTACAGAACACCACTTACATGTTTATAAGAACTATGTCTGAGACGGCAAGTGCAAAAAGAGCACTCTGCTTCTCGAAAGCAGTATCATCCTAACACCCATATACAAGAAAACAGCGTAAGTAAGCATTCTGCACTGACACATTCTTTTTAGACAGCAATTTCTGTTTGTGAGCTCCTTGAAAATTTTACACATTGCATGAAACCAAGTTCAAACTCTAGCCAGTACAGATAAAATTTCGGCAGTCACTCAATAAGTTCAAGAGCTAAAAGTAAGATATACTAACTGGTGTGTGATGCAAAACATTAAAAGAACCGAATATGAAAAGGATCAAGGTTACACACCTCACCACGCTCTCTCCCATCTGTACCCTCTAGATCCATCACAACAGTGCAAGGCTCAATACCAGCGCATCTAGCAATCCAAATTCCCTTAGTCGTCTGAGACCTGAAAACAAAAAGATATTCAACGGTTAAAAAATCTTCAATTAGAAGCTAATGTATGCTTCAGACGAAGTACACAAAGAAAAGAACATGCCTTCCTCTAAATGCATCCATTTCCCTAAAGTTTGTTCCAAACAAATGATTCAAGAGCGTACTCTTCCCTGCAAATTCAACCAGAATGACATGAAATCAGCCCATATACAAACAAATAGATCCACAAGAAGCAAATCTTACAAAAAAAATTTACATTCAGGGAATTGATACCTACCACTACTTTGTGGACCCATAATGGAGACAACCGCATATGAAAGACCACATTCTTCCAATTTAACTTCCTTGATGAAATGATCAACGCCAGAAACATTAAAGACACCATCTCCATCAATAAGCTGGGTAGAGCAAGCGGCATCTGCAATTTCCATACAACAAAGAAGGAAATCAAATTAGCACTATGTAAGTAAGCCCAAAGTGTCTCTGAACGAAGCAAGATCTTCCCGCATGTTAACAACTGGATCTGAAATTCAGTTTTGCAGCTTTCGCTATTCAATAACATCTTCAAAATCTAAGCTTTTTACTTCCTCACTCCTCGCATGAGTGTCTCCTCTAAACCCAGAATCCTTAGTTCTGATGAACAGTTTTGGATTTGCTAACGATTCATCGCATTTTCTCACCACTCACATAACTGTAAATCCACTAAAAACCTAGCTATGTTACAGTTTTTTCAAAATCTCCACGAATTTGCCCAGAAATTAAGCAAATCTAACCATGAAATCATCTTTCACACTCATCAACTACCAAAAGGAACACAGAAGAATCAATCACCAACCATCTTATGAGCAAAAGAGACTATCAAAATTCGTAACAGATAGATCACAACCCAAATCACACAACTTACAAAGAAACTGAAATCGAAAACGAATAACGCATGGTCAAATTGAAAACTGATCAGATCGAAATGGATCCACGAGATCAGGAACATTTATGAGCAGAGAAGAAGAAGAAAAAGAGATGTATATATAAATTACCCATTCTCGCTGAAGGATGCACAGATTAGAGTGAAGAATGAAGAAGAGAATGGAGAAAACAGAGAGAAGAGATCTCAGAGGAAACACGAGCTATGATGCACCGGTGCTTAGACGACTGCTTCTCCTATGGTCATAGGAGCTTCTTCTATTCGACAAAATAAATATATGCCAAAAAGTGATTTTTATTTTTATTTTTCCAACGAATATCTACTTTTTCGATTTCTTATTTTTTTCGGTAAGGCTTCATTTTAAAAAGTTTACCCCCAACATTCACTCATACTTTACGGATTAATTAGTAACGCTGTTACACTCTTTTTGACAATATCTTTCACCTCAAAATATATTCGCTAGCTAATATAAATATTAACTATTAAAATATAAAATATAAAATTATATTATTATTTTTGGTCAAAATGAATTGGTATATTAGTAATTAGTATTCGTAATTCACTGGGGATATTTAAAATCTGTCCAGAACGGTACTTCCATAATTTGTACAAAATATCTAATTTTATTTGGATAAGTTTGATAGAAAAATTATTAAACTTTCACAATGAAAATACAAGAACGATATCGTAACACTGAGATAATTATAAAGTTATACTAATTTGTTTAATGTAGAAGTAACGAAGTTTATAGTTAATGGGGGTGAAATTTTCTCTATTGACGCAGCAAAATAATTTGTAACATGGTTTAGTTTAATCGTCCGGGCATTTTTCATTAATAAAATTACATGCACGTCTTTAAGGACACTATTTGTTCTTATTCGAGTATTAAATTAAATGCATAGTTCATTAATCGGTCCTACATCAATAGTTTAGAGACAATGATCCTAAATTTAATTTCTTAGCTCGTAACCTTGTGATATTATTAGATCCAGCTTAGCATGGCATAAAACGAACTAGCAGGAAAATAATTAACTCGAAAATCGCAAGCGCACTATGCTTTCAGTTAAATACTTCCGAATTAGAGATTTTAAGCGCTAAATGTTTTGGTCGTTTTCTTTTTATTTTAAAACTTTGTATATGTAGAAGTAGAGCAGTACTCATTGCAGAGGTTATAAGTAGACGGTAAAGATATTATGGGTCCCACGTGGGGATTTTCATTGAGACATTGGCTGGACAATAAGATACTGGGCCCCACATGAAAGCCCAATTTTAGTTGGGATCCACTTCGCCGCCTATTTATCTTTTCTAAAGTTGGACGGTGTGATCCGGCTCCGGTATACTAACACTGACACGTGGATCTTCCACCGTCCGATTAAGTTTTCGTTGACCACCATTTCAAGGAAATTATTTCTTTTGTGTTACAAATGTCTGTGTAAATTCTAATATTCTATAGCAAAGTTATCTATGTGAGCTTGGGTTAACTATCGTGAACGCATACTTAGAACATGAAGATTTTCCTAAGACTATTTTGGCTTAAAATGTATAGAAATTCATTTCTTTTATGAACATACTAATGGAGTTTTCTTAATCAAAAAGATGGTCAAATATACATATAGTTTTTCAACGTCAAATTAAAATGTGATACATTAAAAAATACGAAACAAGTTTACAGTAGGCCCAAAACAATTAACTAAAGGCTATATAGAGGCCCAGTTTGGGAAAAGAACGGAGGTCTAGGAGACAGTTTCGTTGCAGACAAAAGCCGTTAGTTTCGTTATGTGATGGGAGAACATGTTGTTACAGTTCCGAGCAAAGACTTCGGTCAACAACACTGCTCATATTCCTCTAGTCATTTTCTTCGCAAAACAAGTTGGATTTGGTTACAGGTTTTTGTCTTCGTTATGCCAACCAAAGAACACGGCTTTAGATTCCGCAGCTTACACGAAACTTGTTCAGAAAGCCGCGAAATCAGGCTCCGCGGTTCTGGGAAAGCTCACACATGGCCACATGATCAAGTCATCCTTCAACCCATGTCTATACCTGCTCAACAATCTTCTGAATATGTATTGCAAGTGTCGGGAATTGGGTTTCGCACGCCAGTTGTTCGACAGAATGCCTGAACAAAACATTATGTCTTTTAATTCTTTGATTTCTGGGTACACCCAGATGGGATATTATGAACAGGCTATGGAATTGTTTCTTGAAGCTAGAGATGCTAATTTGAAGCTTGATAAGTTCACGTATGCCGGTGCGTTGGGCTTTTGTGGAGAACGGTGTGATCTTAATTCAGGCAAATTGTTGCACGGGTTGGCTGTTGTGAATGGTATGTCTCAACAAGTTTTTTTTGTCAATGTGTTGATCGACATGTACAGTAAGTGTGGAAAGCTTGACCAAGCAATGTCCTTATTCGATCGATCCAATGAAAAGGATCAAGTTTCATGGAATTCTATGATTTCTGGTTATGTTCGGATTGGTGCAGCGGAAGAAACGCTTAATCTGTTGGCTAGAATGCATAGAGATGGCGTAAACTTGACTACTTATGCTCTGGGAAGTGTGCTAAAGGCTTGTTGTGTAAACCTGAACGATGGATTGATGGAAAAAGGTATGGCCATTCACTGTTATGCAGCAAAATTAGGAATGGAATTTGATATAGTGGTCTCTACTGCATTGCTTGACATGTATGCCAAAAATGGAAGTTTGAAGGAGTCGATAAAGCTTTTCAATTTGATGCCTGCCAAGAATGTGGTTACGTATAACGCAATGATTTCTGGGTTTCTCCAAATGGATGACTTAACCTTTGAAGCTTCTAATGAAGCCTTTAAGCTCTTCATGGATATGCAAAGACAGGGAGTGGAACCCTCGCCATCGACATTTTCAGCTGTGCTCAAAGCTTGTAGTGCGGCTAAAACATTGGAATATGGGAAGCAGATTCACGCCCTCATATGTAAGAACAATTTTCAGTCTGATGAGTTCATTGGGAGCGCTCTAATCGAGCTATATGCGTTAATGGGTTCAACTGAAGACGGAATGCGATGCTTTGCTTCAACATCAAAGCAAGATATCGCCTCGTGGACATCAATGATTAATTGCCATGTCCAAAACGAGCAGCTGGAAACCGCATTTGATCTGTTCCGACAATTTTTTTCATCCCATATAAGACCGGAAGAATATACAGTTTCGCTTATGATGAGTGCTTGTGCTGATTTTGCTGCATTAACTTCAGAAGAGCAGATTCAGGGTTACGCCATAAAGAGTGAAATTGATGCTTTCACCAGCGTTAAGACCTCAAGCATCTCTATGTACGCAAAATCAGGTAACATGCCGCTTGCTAATAAAATATTTATCGAGGTCCAAAATCCAGATGTTGCAACATACTCAGCTATGATCTCAAGCCTTGCGCAACATGGTTTTGCTAACGATGCCTTGAACATCTTTGAATCGATGAAAACCCACGGATTCAAACCCAACCAGCAGACGTTTCTCGGCGTTCTAATAGCTTGTTGCCACGGAGGATTAGTCACACAAGGACTAAACTATTTCCAAAGCATGAAGAGCGATTACGGGATCAACCCGAACGAGAAACATTTCACTTGCCTCGTCGATCTTTTAGGTCGCAGAGGCAGATTATCAGATGCTGAGAACCTGATATTGAGCTCTGGGTTTCAAGACCATCCAGTGATGTGGAGAGCATTGCTTAGTTCTTGCAGGGTTTACAAAGACAGCATAATTGGCAGACGCGTCGCAGAGAGATTGATGGAACTCGAACCTGAGGCCTCTGGCTCGTATGTATTGCTACACAACATTTACAACGAATCAGGAGTCAATTCTTCAGCTGAGGAAGTTAGAGAGCTGATGAGAGATCGAGGGGTTAAGAAAGAACCAGCATTAAGCTGGATCGTAATCGGTGACCAAGCTCATTGCTTTGCTGTCGCTGATTGGTCTCACCCGTTGAGCCATATGATCTACACGATGTTAGAGACCATTAATACTGTAGATTTTGAAGACGACACTCTTGTTCATGCTTGTTCTGTTACATGAAAATTAAAATTCCAGTTTTGTCCTTCTAAGATCTTAGTAAATTACGAAAATGCACCGGTATAATCGATCTGTTATGTAAGTTTGCTTACTAATATTGGGCCTGTGGCCCAAGGCCCATACATCCTCGTCTTCTCGTGCATTTCCGAAAGAGAAGAAGTGTGGAAGCTGTCGCAATCTCGGAGAAGGGAGAAGAAATGGCGGCCAAAACCCTAATCAGGTCGGGAGCTTCGTTGATGAATCGGTATCTTTCGAAGCCGACGACGAATCTTGTGCAGAACAATCTCAGATCGTTTCAACAGATAGCTCCTCTGGGACAACAAGAAGTCCCGCCGTATTTTTTTCCGTCGTTGTCGAATCTACAGAGCTCACTCATTTCGCGCCCAAACGACACTGTTACTCTCCAGGAGCTCAACGAACGTGGGTTTTTTTACCCCTCTGGTCTTCCTTCACTCGAATTCTTCTTACCAGAAGGTACTTCACTCTCTTAGCTTCTTTAATTGCATCTGTAAGTAGTTAGATTGGTACTTTTCATTCACTCTCCTAGAGCTGGATTTTGTGGCGCATGAATTGGACTTATAGGATATGGAATCACGAGCTGTAGGAGGTAGAGTAATCAAGTGCTGATTAGTGTTATGTGTTTTGGATTGTGTCAATGTTTGATCCTTGATGGAATCAGAAACTTTTTCTTGCTTGCTCATGTACTTATATAATAGAAACAAGGTTGAAAATTTTAAATTTTAGGTCGAGTTATCAGATTCGTTACTGGTCATTTTGTTGTAGTGTTATGGTTCTTGAATTAGGATCATGGATTGGTAAACACAAATTTTGCTGCTCTGTGGTGCCTGTCTAATGTCTTTGTTTTTGGTGAATGTAGTCGATCCTTCAAGTGAGCCATTGCTTCTATTTCCTAAGAGGACATTTCAACCAAGCACTATAAGACGTAAACGCAACCATGGTTTCTTTGCTCGGTATGTTTCTTCTTGTTAAAACCTCTTTATTTTAGTGCAAGAATTGAGTCTTACTTATATTTCTTAGAAAAATTAGTAAATCTAACTTCCCTAATGATAAAAATTCTGAAACTCGTTAACTTCTCTAATTAGAGCTATTCTTAGCAGTAGTAGAAAGTAAGAACAAGATTCTACATATGTACATGGTGTTTTGAGTGACCAAAACTGTACTCATACGGCTAGTGAATGTTTGAATATGAACAGCAAGGCAACTAAAGGTGGTCGGAGAGTCATAGCTCGGAGAATAGCAAAAGGACGTCACAGAGTCACGGCCTAGAATCTCTCTTAGCTTTCCATTTATGAATCTCCCGGTTATCAAAAAGACTCAGGCTCTGCTTGTTTCCTTCGGGCTAGAAAATCTGAAACTTCGATCTCATAAATAACTCCGGCTAAAACTTCGATGTCTTCCTATCCATGTTTTGATGTGTTGTTGATCTCAGAATCGAAGTGAAGTGAAGAAGTTTAATGATCTCAGCTCCTTTTTAATGGATTGTTTATATATCAAGGAATCTTTTCTTTTTCACATGATGTTGACGAATTATCATATTTTTTTAATAGCGAAGCAAGATTAAAAGGAATAAAGATTGTTCTTTTTGCCAAATTTTTTGAAAATCATCTAAAGAGAATCTCATAGTTGACCAATGATATTGTACATGAAACTTGCATTGAAATTTGACAGTCCATATTTTGACCCCACAAAATATCATAAAGAGAGAGGAGCAATAAAGCGACAAAAACAAAGATGAAGAAGACAGTAATTTCCGATACAGAGGCAAAACAAACTGACCAAAGACAAACACATGTGTACGTAGGTGACGAGTGAGAGATCGTACATCCTCCACATATACGTGCTTACATACATCTATGTGTGTTTGTATGTGTTCATTAATGTGTATGAAGACGAACTTTAATATGTTTTCCACAACTCACACGACTACAACCTGAAGAAGAACTAGCAACATTTATGCTTTCCCCCCAGTAACCAAATTCAGTACAATATTTTATTAAAAGTAATTCATCTAACATATCACAAATCCTTGTACTATATAGTATAAATATAATATATGGAAAAGACTTATCAACACATGTGGGGGATTATTTATGTTTCCCTCTTTCCTTCTTATATATATATATAGATATAAAACGTATATAGTTTCTATATAGGTATTTATTACGTACCCATGTCTAGGAATCCCATGTTGATGGAGTAAGACTAGGGTTTGCTTGAGTAATGACGTACTGTCCACAAGAGATTGGCGATGATGAGGATGATGATGATGGTATGATCATGTGATTGATGTATGAGTCCACTCGATGATGATGATGATCACCCGTTGTATGCATTTGCAAGTTGTACGTGGTGGGAAGAAGAAGGCCGTGATCTTGTGAATTTGGCGATGAGGAGGATAGTACTTTGCCTTCGAGAACTTCTCCACATGTGGCATTATCGTTGTATGGTGTCACAAGCCCGCTGAGTTTATTAGCATCATCGTAATCTTGAATTGTTTCTTGGAAAATGGAAATGGTACTCGCTGGGAAATCTGGTAACGCTGGCCATTGGGAATCATTATCATGAGAAGAAGAAGAAAGTAAAGGTTGATGGTGATTGTTTATAATTGGTGTGGCTGATAAAATATCGAGATTGTTGTAAAGGCCATTATCTTGATTGGTGGTTATAAACTTGAAATGCCCTTCTCTAGAGGTTGGAAACATCAATGGGGTCATAACATGAGGAGAATGGAGTGAGAGTTGGCTTGGAGTGATGAAATTAGGGTTAGTGTTTGTGATGATATTGGACATGAATCTTGAACTTTCATCGTCGCCAGTAGTAGGGCTGAATCCATTGTGATAAGGAAGGTGCGTGAGCAAACTCGCCATGGAAGAGAGATGATGATGATGATGACCATGATGATGAGACATGAGCTTCTTTTTAATGCTTGAATTCCAGAAATTCTTGACCTCGTTATCCGTTCTTCCAGGTAGATGTTTAGCAATTTGAGCCCATCTGTCAAAATTCATAACACAAACATAATATAAGTATAAAACTAGTTCACTTTCTTAATGACATGTTATTTTTCTATTTTACATTTGTATAATGTTAATTAAGTAACAACCTGTTACCAAGAATGCTATGAAGCTCAATGATAAGAGCAGCTTCTTGAGGAGAGAAGCTTCCACGTTTAAGATCAGGCCGTAGATAATTTATCCATCTTAATCTACAACTCTTTCCACATCTCTGCAAACCTAATTAAACACACGCAAAACCCCAAATAGATCAAAACCTAAAGACAGAGAGACTTTTTTTATCAGTGGAGAATTCAAAAAAAGAAACCCATATATATGTGTATGCCTGCATGTTTGGGAACAGAGCTCCAGCATCCATGGCCATAAGAATTGATATAGTTGATGAGCTTTTCGTCTTCTTCGGGTGACCAAAGCCCTCTCTTTACCTTTTGCTTATTGCAACATGAGTGATGACCCATCTCTGTCTCTTTAGATCTCTCTCTCTAAGTCTCTCTCTATATAAGAATGTTTGTACGATGTTGAAGGGTTTTAATATTGGAGAGAATTGGTGAGATTAATACACACACTTAAAATGAGAGAGAACTTTTCATTAGTTTATTATAAAAGTAATAGATAATAATATATCACCTAATCATGTGGACCCAGTTTTTTTTTTTTTTTTTTTTTGAATTCCGAAACTGCATGTAGTATCATTTAATCTAGGGTTAACGATAATTTGGAACTTAAAATACGTAACAAATTGAAAGAAAAAAAATATATAGCAAACAAATAAAATTTTAATGTATTTAAGGTGGGTTTTAGCACACTGAAGACGAGAATGGCCCAGTGTATATTTTTAGGGCTTTGTGTTATAAAGGGTTCAAATGCTAAAAGCTGAAGTTTCTTCTCAGTGAGAGCCTGTGTGGCTTATTACAGAATCATGGCCATTGTCTTCTTCTAGACAAACACGTGTTGCCCATGCAGACACTATGGGTCCTACACCTCAGTTCTAAATTTAGTTTTTTGTTTGTCTTGATTAAAATTTTTAATATGCAAGTTATTTCAATCGATAAGTCGAAAGATATTTATATATACATCTGCTTAACAATTAAAATTTTCTTTCTTTTTTTACGAGAAACAAAAAACAAAGTTAAGTTCGTGACAAGACAGATTCAAATCCACACATTTTCTTAGAACATTTTATATTCAAATCAGCAGTCTACACATGCGAGATTCTTTAATTTGAAATTTTAATCCTAATTCCTAAAACCTAAATGCTTAACCCTAACAAAAATCTAAGATTTCTTAATTTGAATTTTTTCAACCAAATTTCATAGTTCTCATTTTTAATATGCTTTCCCAGCTATCCCTTGTTTTCTCTTCTTGCCACACCGATATAATATTATTTTTTATTTTCTTTGGTTTTAACTGATATATTATTATTTCCCTTTGTTTATTAAATTATTTTCTAGACATTATTTAGCAGTCTTAAGGTAGAAAATTTGGGCACTTTACAATTTGTTGACTATAAGGATTTAACGTTATAATTTGTGATTAATAGTATTAAAAGGTGTTGTTTTATAAACAACATACATGACGTGTGTTTAAATCCAAATTATACTAACAATCCTAGAAAACTATATATTATGATCATAAAAGAAAATGTTTCTGATTGGGCAATTAACATCCAACTTTTGTGATTAATACTTCGGACAGGTGATTATATTTGACGTTTTCTTATGTGTATTTTGGACTTTTTGTTATCAATTATTATGGTTTCCCATTCATTTAACTATACATTGAAACTGAACCAAAACGCATCAAAGTATCATAGTCATACTGTCATAGTATCATGTCATAATCATACACTAATTTCATATATCTTGTCTAATTTATTAATACATACTTTCTTTGCATTTTAATTCCTAGCCAGTTAAAAAAAGAAAAAATAATAGTAGCCAGTTTAGGGATAAAAATCACTACCACTTCATTTATTTTTAACTTATCTATGTATTTTAAACTAAATCACCCTAATATTACTCTTTTTTTATAAAGGGTTGATAAATATTAATTTCTCCATGTAACTTTATGGATAAATCTACCGAAATATTATATGCAAATATATATATATATATTTGTGTATGTGAACAAGACGTACTTCTATTTATTGACAATACTGTGCTTCTGTTTCGTACAAGCATAATATAAAACATCACACTATTTAATATTTTTGTTTCGTAGAACACTCTTCTTAATTATGCTTATATCAATAACCTAATAATACCAAATAAACAGTAATATTATTCAGGAGATATAATTAAATATAATCAATGTATTTTAAAAGAAAATTAATTTAGTAGTTACTATGGATGAATTTAATGCTTGTGACCGAAGCAATAGGCCCAAACATAAGATTCTTTTGATTTTGCCTTCGATGCCACATGCAACTAATAAAGAGCTTTCATACTTTTCTTTCTATTTTTGATGAGTCATCAAAGGACTAACTTTCTATACATTTTGGCATTTTTCATTCGATTTAAAACAAATGATTTT
Organism: Cardamine occulta; assembly: GCA_028015245.1. Taxonomy (NCBI): domain Eukaryota; kingdom Viridiplantae; phylum Streptophyta; class Magnoliopsida; order Brassicales; family Brassicaceae; genus Cardamine; species Cardamine occulta. Next base: position 9,964,189 of record CM051373.1, on the reverse strand, counting down.
TGTTCCAGCAAACGAAAGTCATATTATTTCAGAGCAAATCCCCTCCATCCAATTTTTTTTTTTGTCAACATCCCCTCCATACATTATTCTTAACTGTTACATTTACATACGCAAACAAAGAAAGGGTAAAAAGTTTCCAATAAATTTCGGATTTACGTTTTTCTTTTCGTCTGTGTGTGTATATCTGTCTTTTTCTTTCTATAATTTTTGTTGCTCAAAACTTTTAATGTTCCTTGTATGTAACAACACATACAACCTTAGAGTCTCAAATAGGTTTTAAAACATCCAACTTTGATATCATCGCATTTCCTTCGTCTAGTATCTATAGTAAATTTATATAGTTTACCTATATATTTACAAAGTTGAGAAGAACTATGGTAAGTTTACCTATAGTAAATTTATATATATATATATATACAGTACTCCCAAGTCCCATATATAGGCCATAGGTAAATTTACAAAAACTGATAATTTCTTTAAATTAGAATTATGTTTAACATCTTGATTTATTCTGATGTAATATATTCTATTTTTATTTGCATTTTTAATATTCGGTTCTTGATCGTATGCGAATTGATAAATGCATGAAACTATATAGTTTTCCATGTAATATATAAGACTTGGAGAGAAATTAACTTTGCGTTTGCTTGTGGTTCATAAGGGTAAATGAGTAGTGCTTCTTAGTATGCCAGTTAGTGGATATCCGAATCCGGATCCGAAAACCGGATATCCGGATCCGGATAATGAATTTTTAGATTTGCTGGATACGGATACGGATCCGGATAATGAAAAAATTCCGGACTGGATATCCAGATCCAGGCAAAAAAAAAAATTTTACATTTTCATTTAGATTGGACCAAAAAAATATAAAAATAGTTTTTTAAGTCTGGATATCCAGATCCGGCAAAAAAACAAAATAATATATTTAATTATTAAAAAAAAACGGATCCGGATATCCGTTTTTTCTAACGGGTACGCGGATTCTGGATATCCGGGGTTTATGGATCCGGATTCGGATATCCTAAAAATATCCGGGTATCCGAATCCGTAACACCCCTACTTTTTAGAACATAAATTTGGTTTTTCTTTATAAAAAGTTATTTTTTGAATATTTGATAGATAATTGATATTGGTGCGTACGTAAAACATTTTTGCATTTGCGAGGTTTATGTATAGTATATGTATAAACTCAAACAAAATATGAGTGTTCTTGCAATTTTTGTTTATCCGAGTGCGGTTAAATAAATTAGTAATGCAGAACTATTTCAGTTAATTATGTTGATTGGAAATTTGCAATTCCTCTTAACGATCCCACTATCTTGATTTCAAAAGGAATCTTATGCGATCTTTTCACAACAGAAGATGCCAAATAATATACAGCTAAAAGATGCTTGACATAAAATTATATATCTTTGCTTTTTGTTTCACTTAACGGTGCTTATCACTCATCAATTACGCTAGTAACAGGTTTAAATGTTTTAAACTCGAAAAATTGTTAAGAAGTAATAGATGATCAAAACTTTCCTGTCAAACATGTTCTCGCGGAGAAATCTGGGAATGGTTTTCTCTACCCAAAAATTCAATGATGGGTGTATTTATAATTCAATCTCTTCGGTATAAAACACATAGTTAACAAAAAAAAAAACTGAACCTCAGTTATGTTGGCTTTGTTGCGCTTGAAGATAACAAAACACTTAAATTGCAATAGTTTTTACTCTTTTGAAGTGAAGTTTGGTTATATGCTGTTTAAAGAAGTCAAAGCTCAACGGACTCGAGATTCTGTCGGAAGCTTCCTTTATTTTCTTAATTTGACATATATCTTCTTTGGTGGTTCTGAAACTGACCTCTTAACCAATTTCTCGTATCCCATCTTCTTTGGCCCATTGACGGACTCTTGAAATTATCAAACTATACGTATATATATTTCATATCTACTTATGATTCTGAATGTATGATTGCTAAAGTAAGATGATTAGTGTTTCTGCAAAAATACCCCTGAACAAAAAAATCATAAGTAATCATAAGTAAGATGATTACCATCTTAGTTATGACTGCTGTGATTGATAAATGTCATTATATATAAAAAAAAAAACTTCTGAACAAAAATTTAGAGAGTTTTTTATTAAAACAAAAGAAAGATCGAGATTTTTGTAATGTGTGTTATGATATCACAAATACAATAGAATGTGCTGTGCTATGTAAACTAGATGTATGTAAAAAAAAAAAAAAAAAAAAAAAAAAGAGATGTAGTAACCTACTAAATTTTGGTAACATTATTGAACGCCACTGAACTATTATCGTCTATAACATCCATGAATGTATAATTATCTATCAATGAATCTGTTTAGTTCGATTAATTGATGGATAGGTCCATTCTTCATACATACATTATGGGAAAATACATAGTATAAGAACATGAAAGTTTGTTGGACATAATATAAAAGCTTCCACACGGACAAGAAGGGGGCTCTCGTCACATTTCCACCATAATTTGGTTCAACATTCACTTTCACAGTTCCTATGGGGATAGATATAGTAACTGCATGATTCTCTCTAGAATATAAAAGGACCCTTATATATATGAATAGTATGATTCATTTATCTTAAGAGTTTTATTGATGATCTTAAAATTAAAATAATTTTTGGAAACATGATTTAATGGGAATTGGCTCCGAATACTCGAATACATATGTGAAAAAGTTAAAACATAATATATATATATTCATCATATATGATCGAATTCTATACAATAGAGTATCGTCAATAAAGGATTTTAATTGTTGACCCATGTATATGCTAAACCATAATATATATATTCATCATAAACCTCTTATCAATATATGTATTCGTCTTGGTCAGATAATTTCTTCTACTTTATAACTTTTTCTTTATTTTGTTAAAAAGGAAGAATACAAGAGTTTAAGAAATATACTAATTTCCTGGCTATGACTAATCAAATCACAGTGATATTAACACAGCTATCTCCAGGTGCTATCCACTTATCCAGTACACTTGACAATTCATAGCCAATCAGATATTTCTTTTTCTTTTTGCATATATCACATAATTAATAATACTCGTTTGAATAAAAAAGTATGAATCCGAGTCAAACGTGAGTAACTTTATTTTATCAAAGTCAAATGTGAGTACTTTGAAACAGTTTTCTTTCTTTATTCATTTTACTTCTGGGACGATATTCAGATCTGGTTGATGCCTTTTAAATCCATTTTTAGGTTGCAAAATAAAGTTGTATAAAGTAGGGAAAAAAGGTAAGAGGAATAATTCATTTTACTTGATGTAAAGAAATAGCTAAAACTGTGAAATTAAAATTTGACTGATACGATTCCTTTATGGAGTAACATTTCACACTCCGTGTGAGCTTGGCATTTACTAATACTAGAAACTAATTGATCAGTCAATCTTGTAAAAATTTCTCGGACCTTATTCTAAAAATAGAAATATGATGTGTCCATTTCAATTCATTTATTCCAGCTGACACCATCAAGCCTCCAGCCTACGCTTAGTGCATGAATACACTGTCACTGAACACGTATATTATAATAGTTTCTAAATAGCACATAGTTTTTTTTTACCATCAAATAGCACATAGTGACGTAGATAATGATATTCTTCGTTAATAATAACGCGGTAAAGAACATTACTCTTCGTTAATGATATTTTTAAAATCAAATTTGTAGTGTGGGAAAAAAGTAGCAGAGTAAGTTGATTGATATGAAAAATGAACGGTCCAGATTTAATCACACGCCTGATTTGTCCCCATGAAGGCATGAAAGTAATGTTCACTTTCTTCCATATTAAGCAGTAAAAAAAATCACAACACACACATATATACATATATATATATATATGAAGTATATGTGGATGACATTTTCAAAATAAGACCCTCAAGTCTTGTACTAGTTAATTTTCTTTATTACTCTTAAAGGAATCGAGGCCATTGACCTGACGAATGGCTCTGCAGTCTATGGAAAAGTAAAAAGATAGGAAAATAATAATTTCATTTTATTATTTTTCGTTATCATTAAATACATAATAGCATTGTTCTGATGAATGGGCCATATCGTACATAGATTCTTCTCCAGCATTCTGATCTCACTCTCTCGCTCTTGCCCCTCTCCTATTCTTATCTGCTGTCTTCTGATTTCTGATTCGAATATTTACTTTCATGTACTGAGCCATGTCAGAAAAGATATATTCAACTAATGGGCTGTAAAATCCCCAAAATTCAAATTTCTTAACAAAGAGAAACTTGCTCATAGGTTAATAAGTTTACTTTTTGATTACAAGAAAAGGCAAAACTTGATAGTAGATGGTAAGAAAATTACTTCGCTTATCCCATAAGCAACAACCTTCCTACACGTTTCTAGGCATTAGGCCTAAAACCCTCTAAAACCCTTAAGCTACTTATTCTTCTTCTTCTCCCTCTTTCTCTTCTTCAAACCTCTATAAACCTCATTGTAGCCACCATCATCAGTTCATCATCATCACGGCGAATGAGAGAAATTAGAAAGTGGTATGTGGTTATAATGGTGTTGATACAAGTAATGAGCTTGGTTTGTGCTACAAGCAGGCCTATTGGCATTGCTTCCAGTCACGTTTCTTTTCATCCAGGTTTAATTTCTTACTTCTTCTGGATCTAGTAATCAGAGCATTACTATGTATGTATAAAATGATAGGCGGGCATATAGATATGTAAGTATGAATAAAAGATTTCTCTGTTTAGTTTCTGCTTGCAAACTAGGTTAGGTTGAATTTTTAATTTTTTTACTTTTTATAAGCAAATTAATGACTTGTAATAGTGTGACTATTTTAGACTTAGATTCTAATCGTGGTCCCGAATATCTGCATGATTAACGAAAAAAAAAAACAAATTATGGTCTTAAAATGACTTCTACAAATTGTAAATGTAAATGTCTATGTATTCTTGGATTTTCTCCTTGGAGCAAAAGAAGGAAGCATAGAAGATGGAATATGTGCTCTTTTTCAACAATGAACACTATTTGGCCTGCAGAGATAAGCCCACAGGCTGTAGAAGACAATACTAAGAGGCCCATAGTGAAGCCCAATGAGAATAAGGAGAGAAGAAGAAGAATAGGATCAAAGCCACCAAGTTGTGAGAAGAAATGCAATGGATGTGAGCCATGTGAAGCCGTTCAAGTCCCTACCATTTCTTCAATTCCTCACCTCTTTCCTCATTATGCTAATTACCATCCTGAGGGTTGGAGATGCCATTGTGCTCCATAGTTAACCATCACTGTTTTTTCAATTACTTAATTAGACAAAAATTAACATATTGTTTTTTCATATGTATCTCTTTTTAAACTCTATTATCATCAGTAACGTAGACTTACAGCATATTGAAACTTCAAAATTATCTAAATTGAACTCAAGTTTAATTCAATAGTTAAGTAAAGAGTTTTTGTTAGGGCAAGTTCTTAGTACACAGTATAGTAAAAGAGCCTAAGCTTAATTTCCAAATGACCTGCTTAATGATTTTATCTTATTGGGCCAAGCCTGACATTTTCCTCACAGCTACTACACCTAGTGAAGTACCAGTTTTAGCCTCCTGGCTCGTGTTATTTGCACGTGTGATTTATTCGACGGAATAACTTCTTGTTATTTTTTGGTTTGTTAAAAGTATATAATTTGTTTAATTAATAAAATTGTCGATAGTCCAATATAAAACCCTAGCTGGAGGAGGCGACGCACTAGGAGAACAAAGAAGGAAAGAAAGGTCTCCGGCCGGCGGAGTGGGCTTCCATAGCCACCATCGGTCCGACTTTAATTGTTTAATGTTTCTTATTTCCAATGTTTTAGATATTTTATAAAACTTTTTCTCATTAAAATTAATGAATCTATTTACAAGAGCTTATATAGATGTTAACATTAGCAACTAACTTCTTGTTGGGAGAGAAAAAAACTTTTAAGATGATGATGGAGAAAGTGTTTAAGTATTTAGAAGAGAAATGTAGGTAATGGAAGGCTTTGATTTCTTTTACAACTCTTTCTTATTACTCACTTCTTAACTTAACTTCATTACAAATGAGAAGGGGGAGGAGGTATTTATAGCCTCCACATTACAAAATATCTCAAATATTTTAATCCTAATTCTAGATAATTCTATGTAAATATCTAGATTTTTATCTTTAAGGAGGTGGAGAAATGTGTGGATGATTCTAGAACTTTTTAAGGAGGTGGAGGTGTTGATATTTCTAGAGAAAACTCTAGAATTTGGATTTGGCCGAAAATGATAATTATTGGATAATTGATCCAATAATCAAACTTGCTCCAAAATCAAGTTTAACTTTCAACACCCCCTCTTAAACTTGATTTTGCTACTCCAAGCAAGTTCCTCATCTTGGTAAAGTCTTCGCGTTTAAGAGACTTGGTGAAGATATCGGCTACTTGATCATTAGTCTTCACATACTCCATTTGCACCTCCTTGTTAACACACTCTCTAATATAGTGATAACGTGTGTCAATATACTTACTACGATCATGAAAGACTGGGTTCTTCGCCAATGCTATTGCTGACTTGTTATCCACAAAGATCTCCGTTGGCTCCTCTTGTGGAAAGCTTAACTCCTTTAACAAGTTTCGTAACCAAATAGCATGACAAACACATGAAGTGGCTGTTACGTACTCGGCTTCACAAGTAGATAGAGTAACGATTGGTTGCTTCTTTGACATCCATGTGAAAGCCGTGTCTCCAATGTAGAACACGAAGCCACTTATGCTCTTTCGGTCATCTTTGTCTCCACCCCAATCGCTATCGCTATATCCAACAAGCTTGTAGTCATTAGAGCTAGAATAGTACAAGCCAAAATCTACGGTACCTTTGATATAGCGAAGAATCCTCTTTGCCGTCTTGAAATGAGTTGTTGTTGGATGCTCCATGTAACGGCTAACAACTCCAACCGCATATAGGATATCTGGCCTTGTACACGTTAAATAACGTAAGCTTCCAACCAGACTTTTAAATAGTGTTGGATCCACCCTTTCTCCTTCTTCATTCTTTGACAACTTAATTCCACATTCCATTGGCGTGCTTACTGGATTAGAGTCGTCCATCTTAAACTTTTTAAGTACCTCCTTAGCATAACACTCTTGAGTTATGAAGATTCCATTGTCTTCTTGTTTCACTTCAATTCCGAGGTAGTAAGACATCAATCCAATATCCGTCATCTCAAACTCCTTTGTCATCTCTTTCTTGAACTCCTCGAACATGCTTGGATTATTACCCGTGAATACTAAGTCGTCTACATACAAACATACAATCAATATATCACCATTTTGAATTTTGATATAGAGTGCATGTTCATATGGACACTTGATAAAATCTTTCTCCTTGAAGTACTTGTCAATTCGAGTATTCCAAGCTCTTGGGGCTTGTTTTAACCCATAAAGTGCCTTCTTTAACTTTAAGACTTTATCTTCTTTTCCCTTGATTATATAGCATTGTGGTTGCTCAATGTAAACTTCTTCTTCAAGTTCTTCATTTAAGAAGGCTGATTTGACTATGTATCCTCCAATTATTTTGAGCAGCTAATAAAATAATTAGTCTAACCGTTTCTAGGCGAGCAACAGGAGCGAATACCTCATCGTAATCAATTCCGGCTCGTTGACTATAACCTTTGGCCACTAATCTTGCCTTGAATCTCTCTACTTCTCCTTTATAATTTTTCTTTGCTTTGTAAACCCACTTCACACCGATCGCTTTGTGCCCATTTAGAAGTGAAACTAATTCCCATGTATTGTTCTTTTTTATCGCCTTGATTTCTTCATCCATTGCATTTCTCCATGTCTTCTTTTCCATAGCTTCTTCGAAGTCCATGGGCTTACATTCCGCAAATAGACAAAATAAAGTAAGATTTTCTTGATTTTTGGTTACCTCGTAAAGCTCTTGTAGACTTCTAAAGCGCGGAGTCCTTTCGCTCGAACTTTCTTCCCTTTGATAACTTGTTGGTGATATTGGTGGTGTAGTAGGCTCCTCTCTTGGTTGCTCGAGATCATCTTCCTCCAGATGTGGAAAGAAGTTATAGTCTCCATCATTTGATCTCCAATCCCATTCTTCTTCTTCTTCAAAGATGACATTTCGACTTATGATTATCTTCTTTGTGTCTGGATTGTAGAGCTTATACCCTTTGGAGTTAATATCATAACCAATGAATATGTACTTCTCACTTTTGTCATCTAGTTTGCTTTGCTTCTCGTCCGGTACATGAGTATGAGCAATGCTTCCAAAGACTCTTAAATGAGAAACACCGGGCTTTCTTCCGCTCCAGACTTTTTGTGGAGTTTTTTCTGAGACACTTCTTGTTGGAGATCGATTTAATAGATAAACCGCACACGCGACTGCTTCTGCCCATAACTCCTTTGGTATTTTTTTACTTTTTAGCATGCTCCTCGCCATCTCTAAAATTGTGCTATTTTTTCTTTCCGCTACTCCATTTTGTTGAGGGGCTCTTGGCACCGTTAATTATCTTCGAATACCGTTATCTTCACAATACTTCTGAAATTCCTTGGATGTAAACTCTCCTCCATGGTCGGATCTCAAGACTTTAATCACAAGGCCACTTTCCTTCTCAACATGGGCTTTAAACTTTTTGAATTTTTTAAATACTTCTGATTTTTCTTTCAAAAAAGAAACCCACGTTTTTCTTGAAAAATCATCAATAAAGAGAAGGAAGTTGTTGCTTTTACCGAGTGATCTTGGCTTGATTGGATCACACACATCCGTATGTATAAGCTCCAACGACTTTTGAGCTCTTGTGCTTGACTCCTTTGGAAAACTCATTTTGAATTGTTTTCCAAGTAAACATCCTTCACAAACTTGATTTGGATGGTTGATGCAAGGTAGTCCTCTCACCATTTCTTTCTTCGAAAACAACTCCAATCCTCCAAAGTTGAGATGCCTGTATCTAAGATGCCAAAGCTAACACTCCTCCTTATAGCACATCTTGAGACATTGTGCGATGTCATTTTGAATGTTAAGGACAAACATTCTATTTTTTGACATTGGCACCTTTGTAATGAGATTGTTTTCTTGGTCTCTTATAGAAAGGCTATTATCCTTTAATCGAATATCATAACCTTTCTCTAAGAGTTGTCCAAGACTCAAAATGTTGGTCTTCATCGTTGGAATATAGTAAACGTTGGAGATAAATTGATGATCTCCATTCTTTAATCGGATGATAATTTTTCCTTTACCATTAACCTCCATCTTTGATTCATCTCCTAAAGCAACGTCTCCTCTCACCGATTCATCAAGCTCCACGAACATGTTTTGTCTCCCGCACATGTGATTACTTGCACCGCTATCAAGATACCACTTATGATTATCTTCTCGTTCATCTTTCTTATAAGCCATTAATAACATGTCTTCTTCTTGGATTTTTTCTTCAACGTAGTTCACCTTCTCCTCGACTCTTTTGTTGTTGGGAGTTTTACATTCGGAAGCATAATGTCCAAACTTCCCACAATTGTAGCACTTAACATTTGATTTATCGTACTTTGATTTTGGATTTCCTCTTCCACGGCCTCTTGATGAGGTTTCTCCTCTTTGATTGGTGTTATCTTCATGCGGCCTCCAACCTCGTCTATTTCCATATCCACGACCTCGTCTTCGTACTTGACCGCCACCTCTTCTTTGATAACCTTGGCCATTTCCTTCTTTAATATGATCAATCCGCATCTTTAGAACTTGTTCGGCGATATCTTCTTTTTTCTTCTTCTTTTCTTCATAGGCTTGTAATGATCCAAGAAGCTGCTCCATTATCATAGCCTCCAAATCTTTTGTCTCTTCGATGACGGTGACAATATGCTCAAATTTTGGATACAACGATCTAAGAACTTTCTCCATGATTCTCACATCATCTAACTTCTCTCCATTTCTTCTTAAGTTATTTGTAACCGTTAAAACTCTTGAGAAGTAATCTGAGATGAGCTCACCTTCCTTCATTTGCAACGCTTCAAATTCTCCTCTTAGAGTTTGAAGACGTACCTTCTTGACTTGATCAACACCCTTGTAGGATGTTCAAAGCTTCTCCCATGCTTCTTTGGCCGACTTAGCTTCCGCGACCTTCTCGAACGTATCTTCATCTAATCCTTGATAGATTAGACAGAGAGCTTTCTTGTCTCTCTTCCTTGAGTCTCTCAAACTATCACTTTGAGCTTGAGATATACCACCTTCATTCTCTGGTTCAACAAAACCTTTCTAGACTATCTCCCACACGTCATGTGCTCCTAGGATAGCCGTCATTCGTAGATTCCAATTGTCATAGTTGCTCTTTGTGAGCATCGGAACTTGGAAGGGAACACCATTACTCGCCATCTTTGTAAGAATCTCCTAGCTCTGATACCACTTTGTTGGGAGAGAAAAAAACTTTTAAGATGATGATGGAGAAAGTGTTTAAGTATTTAGAAGAGAAATGTAGGTAATGGAAGGCTTTGATTTCTTTTACAACTCTTTCTTGTTACTCACTTCTTAACTTAACTTCATTACAAATGAGAAGGGGGAGGAGGTATTTATAACCTCCACATTACAAAATATCTCAAATATTTTAATCCTAATTCTAGATAATTCTATGTAAATATTTAGATTTTTATCTTTAAGGAGGTGGAGAAGTGTGTGGATGATTCTAGAACTTTTTAAGGAGGTGGAGGTGTTGATATTTCTAGAAAAAACTCTAGAATTTGGATTTAGCCTAAAATGATAATTATTGGATAATTGATCCAATAATCAAACTTGCTCCAAAATCAAGTTTAACTTTCAACACTTCTAACTGCACAATTCATCATCTCAACTAACTTCAGCAAACTAGAAAACGTTTTCAATGAGTTTGTTTCTTTGATTAAGCTCTGCTTCATTTTTCTGATATAGTAATAGTCCCCTTCAAGCTGGAGTGAAAATGTTTGAAACTCCAAGCTTGCTCACAAGATTTCGAAATTGTCCAGGATATAATGGTTTAGTAAGAATATCTGCAACCTGGCAATCCGATCTGACATGAAGCAACTTAATTGTGCCTTCGGTAACTCTGTCTCTGATTATGTGGCAATCCCGTTCTATGTATTTTATTCTCTCATGAAACACGGGATTGTTACCAATGTGTATAGCAGCCATATTGTCACAGTATAAGGTAGTTGGACCATCAATAGTAATGTGTAAATCAGTCAACAAACTCCTTAACCACACAATTTCTTTAACAGCAAACGTCATACTTCGGTACTTTGCCTCTACTGTTGATTGTGAAGTAATATCTTGCTTCTTGGATTTCCAAGATATGAGGGAGTCTCCAAGAAACATGCAATATCTAGAAACAGATCGTCGAGAGTCAGGACAAGCACTAAAATCAGCATCTACAAATCCCTTTAACTCCAAGTTTGGATCAGATGAATAGAATAGACCCTGGCCAGCAGTACCTTTGATGTAGTGTAACAACTTAATCACAGCCTGAAATGTGGAACTCATGGAGCCTGTGTGTACTGAGCTAGTTTTTGAACTGTAAAACATATATCAGGTCTTGTGATAGTTAGGTAGATCAATTTACCAATACTGCTTCTGTATGATTTTGGATTCTCAAGCAAATTTCCATCTTCATTAGATAATTTCTAGTTTGGTTCCATTGGAAATGAAGATGGTTTACATGCCAATAAACCTGCTGAATCCAATAGATCAAGAACATATTTCCTTTGGCATATTGAAATACCTGCAGCAGATCTTGCTATCTATAAGCCAAGGAAATAACGAAGTACTCCCAAATCTCTTAGTTTAAAAAAAGATTTCATCTGAGTCTTCAAACTTGCAGCTGCTTCATCATTATTGCTTGGTATAACGATATCATCAACATACACTAACACAATAAGATTAATGTGTGATCTAAATTATTCTTTTCAAAACCAAGACTTTGCAAATACTATGCAAACTTCAAATACCATTGCCGTGAAGCCTGCTTCAACCCATAAAGTGATTTGTTAAGTTTACAAACAGCATTCTCTGGCAATGAGTCCCCTTGTCTATTGACATATCCTGGTGGTAATTTCATGTATATCTCCTCATCAAGGTCTCCATTCAAAAATGTATTTGACACGTCTAACTGAGCCAATGACCATCCCAATTTTGCAGCAACACCAAGAAGCATCTTCAGTGATGTGAGTTTAGCAACAAGCGAATATGTGTCAACATAATCCAAGCCCTCTTGCTGTGTATAACCTTTTGCAACTAAACGGGCTTTGTGCCTTTCCAAAGTGCCATCAGATTTGTATTTCACTTTAAAAACCCACTTACAACCAATAACAGGTTTGTCTTGAGGTAATGAACAGATAGACCAAGTATTTGTTCCTTCTAATGCAGTCAGCTCTTCTCCAATTGCATTATTCCATACCATGTATTTCTTTGCTTCAGTATAAGTTGTAGGTTCAAACTCTTTAGTAATAACAGTAAGGAAGAAATGATATGGCCTTGAGATCTTATCATAGCACAAATAGAATAAGAGATGATAATGTATATCAATACTCACATGATAACAATGATAGTCTTGTAAATAAGCTGGTGGTTTTGATTTTCTTGATTTGTCAATAATCACCAACGTTTGATCATTGTTTTGTGGTACAATGATAATATCTGAATCTTCAATGGATACTACTATGTCTTCATTTATTTGATTCAGAATGAGTGCAGAGTCTTGAACTACTGCAGAATCGTTCACAAGAACTTCTGCAGAATCTTGATCTACTGCAGAATCATCAATAACTTCTTCATCAGTCTCCTTATTCAAGGAACTATGCTCATGTTTATCTATGATACACGCAGAATCTTCAACCACTGCAGAATTATTAGTTTCTTTATAAACATGAGGAAATAAATCCTGAATCTTCTGAGACATCTCTTCATTAGCCAATGGAAACAAATCTTCATGGAACACTACATATCTGGATACGAAAACATCATGAGTTTCAATATCCAAAAGTTTATAACCTTTGTAACTTGTGGGATAACCCAAAAATACACAAGCTCTATCTCTTGGAGCAAATTTATGTCGTTTCTGAGGTGATATTGAAGCATATGCTAAACAACCAAAGATTTTTTAAAGCTTTATACTCATGCTTCTTCTTTGTTAGGATCTCAAATGGTGATTGATTTTCTAGTTGATATGTAGGGAGTCCATTAATGAGAAAAACTGCTGTCAATACACAGTCACTCCAATATTCAATAGGCATTTGAGACTGAAACATAAGAGCTCTTGCCACATTCAAGAGATGTTGGTGCTTCCGTTCTACAACTGAGTTCTGCTGAGGCGTTTTAGGGCAAGATTGATATGCCAAGATCCCTTTATCTTTGTAAAACTGTGTAAAATTGAACTCCGGAGATTATCTGAACAAACACCTTTGATTTTTGTATTAAACTGATTCTCAATCATAGAAACAAAATCAGGAATCACGGTAACAACCTCTGATTTGTTTTTGAGAAGATAAATCCATGTTGCCCTTGAATGATCATCCACAATAATAAAAAAATACTTGTATCCATCATAGGAAGGTACAACAAACGGACCCCATGTATCAGTATGAATCAACTCAAAAGCTTTCTTAGTCTTATTATTCCGAGATAAAAATGGTAAACGCTTATGTTTTGCCAAATGACAAACTTTACAATGCATCATATCTGGAGTCTTATTTGTGAAATTTGAGATATACAGCAAATTAGACATAGATTGTAGCTTTTGATGAGATGGATGACCTAATCTATGATGCCATACGTGTGAATCATTTTTCATGGTGATACATACTGTAGGCGATGTGTTTTCAGGTGGCTGATATTGCAGGTTAAGGAAGTACAAATTGTTGATCAATCTACCTTTCCCAATCATAGATGCCCTTGTAAAGTGCTGAATTTCACAACCATATGATACAATAAAACCTCAATTCAATCGCAATTGTAACAAACCTTCTTATTAACCAATTCGAATCAATGTTCACTAAGAAACAAAGAGACGACGCACCTTGCCAAGTTCACAAGAACTTTAACAATGGCGGATGAAAGAGACAAACAACCCTTTACAAGAATTAATCTGAATGAATCAACGATTACAACAAACTTTTCTTTAAATGTTTCTAACAACTTCTTCTCCTTTGATCACAGCCATACACGTGTCTGCATCCGCCGCTTTCTCTATTACTCACATCTTCAAAGACTATCTTTGACTCAGAGTCTTTCATTTCACTTCACTACTTCTTTCCTATATCACTATACGAGTCAAACCAAAAACCACATTGAATCTGCTTGGTTATTCAACTCACACTTAGTAAATGGAATTTAAACTGAGGTATATACATAACATTGTGAAGCACAAGTCTGTTACGGAGTTTAATGGTTCCCAAACCCTCAATTTTCACACCTAAACCAGTAGGTAGTTTTACCGTTGTTTCATGAATAGGAATCAAGTGTTGAAACAGCTTATTATCATAAGTAACATGGTGTGTACCACCGGTATCGATAACCCATGTATTCATGTTCATAACATCATCAGAAATAGAGTAATAATACGAATGATTCTCTTTGGATAATGAACAGAATATAGAGGGAAAAATATACCAGATATCTTACATATTGTAGGTTTAATGCTTGGGCCAGCTCCATCTGTAGATAATTCAATGATAGTTGCATTAGAAGTAGTCGTTTGAGGTTGAAGCTTTGAGCTAAGATATACAACTAGATGTTGAATTTAATATTTAGAGAGAGCAACGCCCATATCCCTTTCAGTAACATTATCCATCAAAGCTAAATTGGCTGATGGAGTTGAGATGAATCGTTGATTCTGATTCTGTCTCTGGCTTATAGGTTTCCAACCTGGAGGATATCCATGTACTTTGTAATATTTATCAACCAAATGACCAGATAAGCCGCAATGAGAACAAACAGGTCTTGGTTTTTGAAATCCATGTTGCTGATGAGAACTTTTTATCTGAGTCTTGATCTGAAATGCAGATGGATTTGGATTGGAAATGGTTCTTTGTCTCTGAGACTCATCTGATTCTAGCATGTTGTACATATTAGAAAGACTTGGTCTAGGTTTGATATTCAGAATCTGACCTATGATATTTGTAAACTCATCATTAAGTCCCATAAGAAACTGAGTAACTCTTGTTGTCTCATGATCATCTAAAAGTTTTATCACTTGAGAACAACGACTGCCACCATTTTCCATCAAGTTCTTAGTACAAGCTAATTGTTCCCATAGAGTAACCTTTTTAGTATAATATTCTGAGAGAGACATAGTACCTTGCCGAAGATTACTGATCTCTTGTTCCAGATTATAGATCATAGGGAGGTTGCTTTTGTGAAAACGCTTGTGTAGATCTTGCCAAATACCAGCTGCATCTTGTATATAGAGGATACCTGCATAGATTTTCTTTGAAACCACATTGAGAATCCATGCTTTGACCATACTGTTGCAACGAGTCCATATCTTGTACAAAGGATCAGATTCGGAAGTTCTAGGAAGAGATCCATCGACAAAACTGATCTTATTCTTAGCCTCTAGACTTGTTTGCATAGTAATGATCCATGAATTGTAATTATCGCCATTAAGAGTTTCAGAAAAAATCGACATACCAGGATGATCTCCAGACTGTAGATGAAATGGATTGTGATGACTATCGATTGAATCAGACCCTGGTGGAATATGATTCATAGTCATCGGAATGAAAGGATGAGAATGATGTTGATTGATCGGAGATTTATCAGACTGATTTGCGGAATGATGATGATTGATCGGAGATTCTTCATCGAATTCACGAGAAACGGATCTGTTCCTGAGCTTGGTTCCTTTCTTCGCCATGACGATGATAGACGAAAAGAAATATGAACACAACAAGCTGAAATGGAAGAATATCGAAGAATTTTCTCGGGAAAGTGAAGATTTTCTCAGAAAAATTTCAGAAAAAATTTTTAGTCGTCTGATACCATTTTAGATATTTTATAAAACTGATTTTCTCATTAAAATTAATGAATCGATTTACAAGAGCTTATATATAGGTTAACATTAGCAACTAACTTCTAACTGTATAGTTCATCATCTCAACTAACTTCAGCAAACTATAAAACGTCTTCAATGAGTTTGTTTCTTTGATTAAGCTCTGCTTCATTCTTCTGATATAGTAATACAATGAATTTTTGTTTTGTTGTCTGATTTCCTGTCCGGCACCATTTCGTGTCCTTAGCGGCGTGTGGCTGGCTTTCTTTCTGACATTGGTGGTGTCGTTTACAGCTTTGGTTGGCTTGCTTGCAGCACTTGTTGGCTCTTTCAGCAATGGTGGCTGGCTTCTGTCTAGTTTTTTTGCCATCCGTTTGTTCGGCTAGCTTTTGTTCGGGGTATTTTCCGTCTTCTTCTTTCCTTCTTCGATATCTAATATTTCGGTTTCTTTGGTTTTTATTTCTTTTCTCTTTCCTTTAATCTAATCATGTAATTCTTTTATCTTCTCTTTTTTAAGGGGTTTATTTCGTTCTTCGAGCTTACTCGTTTAATTTTTTAAGATTGATTTGAAGTTGTGAACGGAAGTTTTTTTTGGTACCTTTGGGTGGAATTGAAGTAATTGGGACTAATCGGAGCTTGGGAATCGACTGTTTCGTGTTTCAGGATGAATCGATGGAAGCCTCATCAATGTGAATTTTCTCGGTCGATGGTTTTGTGACTTTGTGCCTCTATTTAGATGAAGATGGAGATTTGCTTGGGCTTTCATCGGATCATACTTAAAGCGTAAAGATTTGGTGTTATACGGTTTACGGTGGTTTTGGAGCTCCTCGGGTCGAACATTCAGTCGGTGGTGAGTGGCGGGAACTTTTCTTTAGTGTCTTGCCATGGATCCTCTTTGTGGTATGTCCTGATGTGCTGAATCTGCTATCTTTTCTTTTCGAAGGCGGTATACTTATTTGTTTTTTTTTTATTTATGTTGGACTTTGACCTTTGTTTCAGCTTGTAATTTTTGAGTTTTCTTAATAAATGAAGTGAGTTAAAAAAAAAATTGTCGAATAAATGGAATTTAATTTTTGTGTGATCTTAATATAGTATTTTTCGTTTAAAAAAAAAGAAAAAAAAAACTTATAACAAAGAAGATAAAAACAAACGAAAAAGAAACTATTCCCTCTACTAAAAAGGTAACAAGAAAAAAACATTATGACAGGTAATTCCTATGTGAATAACAAATAGACTATTTGTTTTTACGAAATAAAAATCAGTAAAATAATAAATTAGTGGTTTAATTGTTGTTTTCGTTTAACAAAAAACACTAATATAAGATTAAGCAAAATGCCTAATTTGCTAAAAGATATAAAAATAGCAGACGAAGAAAACAAAAAGGTAAAGAAAGGCAAACGGAAATTGGTGCATTGGGTTTGAGCTGCAGTCGCAGAGACTGTGGAATCGATTATTTCCCTTGGATCTTTCTTCCGCAAAGAGAGAGACAACAAAATCGAGAAAATGAGAAAGATCCTTTTCCTTCTTCCGGATTTTTGCCATAGCCATCAGCTTTGTTTTGTTGTTGTTTGATCTCCGTCGGAATCAATCGTTGTTTCGCGTTCACGAGCTTCTTCATGAACCAGCCTCCCGATTCAAGGTAATTCTCCATTTCTCTTGATTTCTGCTCCTTTTGTTGATTATTCTGTTCCCTCGGATTTTAGAATTTTACATCACATTCTAGGGATTTTCCCTTGTCTTGTGCTGCAAGTTTTGGGGTTTTCTGGGGAATTTTGGTTATTTGATGCGACGATTCTTTAACGGAGAATAGCTACGTCCTCGATTTCTTATGGTTTTGTGATCGTTTATTCCGAGGTTTATATATCGAACTTTCTAGGACTCAATTGTTAGCTGAATTTAATCTTTTCTTGTTTTTTTTGTTTGATTTCACAGTGGCGAGGGCCTCTGAACAACGGGAGATCTTCGTGTTTCAGCTAATTAGCTCCCTTTCTTTTTTTTGAGGTGAAACTTTGAGGAAATGGGGCGTCGCAGAATAAGATCAAAGATTCGGAAAAGCCATTTTTATACCTTTAGATGCCTTAGGCCAAAAACCCTAGAAGATCAAGGACCTCATATCATTAATGGACCTGGATACACGAGAATTGTTCATTGTAACCAACCTCATATGCACCTCGCTAAAGTCCTTAGGTACACCTCAAACTATGTTTCCACCACTAGGTATAACCTCATCACTTTCTTGCCCAAATGCTTGTATGAGCAGTTTCACCGTGTTGCCAATTTCTACTTCCTCGTTGCTGCTATTCTCTCTGTGTTTCCTCTCTCTCCATTCAACAAATGGAGTATGATCGCACCATTGATTTTTGTGGTTGGGCTTAGCATGGGTAAGGAGGCCTTGGAGGATTGGCGCCGGTTTATGCAGGATGTTGAGGTGAATTCGA
This sequence comes from Cardamine occulta, assembly GCA_028015245.1. Lineage (NCBI taxonomy): Eukaryota > Viridiplantae > Streptophyta > Magnoliopsida > Brassicales > Brassicaceae > Cardamine > Cardamine occulta. The sequence goes on along the minus strand of CM051373.1, from coordinate 9,945,756 downwards.
GGAAAGCCATTGTTCACAGAGGGGATGGTGATTTTGGTCGTAGGAAGTGGAAGAAGATCCGTGTAGGGGATGTAGTAAAGGTGGAAAAGGATCAATTTTTCCCAGCTGATTTGCTCTTATTGTCTTCAAGTTATGATGATGGGATCTGTTATGTGGAGACAATGAACTTAGATGGCGAAACCAACTTGAAAGTAAAGAGATGTTTGGATGTTACCTTGCCTTTGGAACGGGATGATGCTTTCCAGAGTTTCTCCGGTACTATCAAATGTGAAGATCCAAATCCCAACTTGTATACATTTGTTGGAAATCTTGAATATGACGGTCAGTTTTATTCGCTTGATCCTAGTCAGCTTCTCTTGAGAGACTCAAAGCTCAGGAATACGTCTTATGTCTATGGGGTGGTGATATTTACTGGCCATGACACAAAAGTCATGCAGAATTCAACAAAATCCCCTTCAAAGAGAAGCAGAATTGAAAAGAGAATGGACTACATTATATATACTCTCTTTGTACTCCTTGTGTTTGTCTCCTTCATCAGCTCACTGGGTTTTGCAGTGATGACAAAGATTCATATGGGAGATTGGTGGTACTTACGACCAGACAAGCCTGAGCGCTTAACAAATCCAAGAGATCCTTTCCACGCTTGGGTTGTCCATCTGATCACTGCTCTATTGCTTTATGGGTACTTGATTCCCATCTCGTTGTATGTTTCCATCGAGCTCGTAAAAGTTTTACAGGCAACTTTCATAAACCAAGACTTGCAGATGTATGATAGCGAGAGCGGGACTCCAGCTCAAGCACGCACATCGAATTTGAATGAAGAGCTGGGACAAGTTGACACAATCCTTTCCGATAAAACAGGAACCTTGACATGTAACCAGATGGATTTTCTGAAATGCTCCATTGCGGGTACTTCTTATGGCGTTCGCGCCAGTGAAGTAGAGCTAGCTGCTGCAAAGCAGATGGCGATAGATCTCGACGAGGAGCAAGGTGAAGAAATGACCGACCTTCCAAGGACTAGAGGAAGGATGCATGGGTATGCTAAAATGCCCAGCAAGACATCATCAGATATTGAGTTGGAGACTGTAATCACTGCTACTGACGAAAGGGATCAGCCACAGTCCACTGGTGTCAAGGGGTTTAGTTTTGAGGATCAACGTCTCATGAAAGGAAACTGGTTAAATGAACCCAATTCAGATGACATTTTGATGTTTATGCGTATACTAGCGGTTTGTCACACTGCTATTCCCGAGGTGGATGAAGATACTGGAAAGTGTACTTATGAAGCAGAGTCTCCTGACGAAGTTGCTTTCCTTGTTGCCGCTGGGGAGTTTGGTTTCGAGTTTAGTAAAAGAACTCAATCAAGTGTGTTTATCACTGAACGATGTTCAGGCAAACCAGTTGAAAGGTGAGATTGTAACTGTAAATCTTTCACTTGTTTCTATCAGCCCCAGTGAATATATGTCTAACAACGTGCCTGATATTCTACAGAGAATATAAAGTTTTAAATGTTTTGGACTTCACTAGCAAAAGAAAAAGAATGTCTGTTATCATCCGTGATGAGAAAGGCCAGCTTCTTCTACTCTGTAAAGGTGCTGACAGGTTGGCCGCTAACTTCAACCACTTCCATATAGTGTATCAGTTCTTCTAAAGTAAAGTTCAATGCGTTATCTTGAAATTTTGCAGCATAATATTTGACCGGTTATCCAAGAATGGGAAAAATTATCTGGAAGCCACTTCAAAGCATCTGAATGGATACGGTGAAGCTGGTTTACGCACATTGGCGCTCAGTTATAGAAAGCTGGATGAGACTGAGTATTCAGTATGGAACAGTGAATTTCACAAAGCCAAAACTTCAGTCGGGGCTGACAGAGATGAAATGCTCGAAAAGGTATCGGATATGATGGAGAAAGAATTGATTCTTGTCGGTGCTACTGCAGTGGAAGACAAACTGCAGAAAGGGGTATGCAGTGGAAGTTTATTTGGGATTAGTACCAAGACGCTAAATTTTGAAAATTCCTTTCAGCTTACTGTTTATTGTTCTTTCAGGTGCCTCAATGCATAGATAAACTTGCCCAAGCTGGTCTCAAAATATGGGTTTTGACAGGAGATAAGATGGAGACTGCAATAAACATAGGGTTTGTTGTTCTTCTTCCATGTTGCTGATATACCATGGCCCATAAACTAGGGATTTTAAAATAGATAGTAAGTGAACTAAGTTCTTTGTTTTTTCGAATGCAGATATGCCTGCAGTTTACTGAGACAGGGTATGAAGCAGATATCTATAGCACTTAAAAATGAAGAGACATCTTCGCAAGACCCAGAAGCTGTATGTATTAGGCTGATACTCTAGAAACCTGCATTACTGTTTCAGTGGAAACTTGCATTTGACGTTAGAACTCGTTTTGTTGTTGTTAATGGCCAGGCTGCGAGAGAGAGCATTTTGATGCAGATCGTAAATGCTTCACAGATGATCAAACTAGAGAAGGATCCACATGCAGCGTTTGCTTTGATCATTGATGGAAAGACACTTACATACGCTTTAGAAGATGGTATTAAGTATCAGTTTCTTGCCCTGGCAGTTGACTGTGCTTCAGTGATATGCTGTCGTGTCTCTCCCAAGCAGAAAGCACTTGTAAGATTTGAATCCATATGCTCTTATGTCTTCTTATTGTTGATTGGAATCACTTAAATTTTATTTGACTCCGTTTTCTAGGTAACCAGACTAGCGAAAGAAGAAACAGGGAAGACAACCTTGGCAATTGGTGATGGTGCAAATGATGTTGGAATGATTCAAGAAGCTGATATAGGTGTAGGCATCAGTGGCGTGGAAGGCATGCAGGTAATCAAATTTTCCTTTTTCTTCCACACTACGAGACACATCTATGTACCACTGTTTCTGATTGCAAATGTGCAGGCTGTAATGGCGAGCGACTTCTCCATAGCCCAGTTTCGGTTTCTAGAGAGACTACTTGTTGTCCACGGGCACTGGTGCTATAAAAGAATAGCCCAGATGGTAAATATCTGTGATTCAAATAACTGATCTACTGAAAATTGCATCTTTAGTTTCCAAACAACACACAACCTGATTTTGTTTCCTATACTTTTCTGACAGATCTGTTACTTCTTCTACAAGAATATAACATTTGGTCTAACTCTATTCTATTTTGAGTGTTTCACCGGGTTTTCTGGTCAAGCCATATACAACGACTCCTACTTGTTGCTGTTCAACGTTATTCTCACTTCTCTCCCTGTCATCTCCCTCGGAGTTTTCGAGCAAGACGTGTCTTCAGAAGTCTGCTTACAGGTTTACTCCTATCTGCTCAGTTAAACCTCTCCAATCTAAACCCTGAACCCTTCTTCTAATATTAGCTTTATCTGTCTCTCTCTATAGTTCCCTGCATTGTACCAGCAAGGCCCCAAGAACCTGTTCTTTGACTGGTACAGAATTCTCGGGTGGATGGCAAATGGAGTCTATGCATCCGTAGTCATCTTTAGCCTCAACCTTGGAATTTTCCATGTCCAATCTTTCTGTTCTGGTGGACAAACAGCAGACATGGATGCAATGGGAACCGCCATGTTCACTTGCATCATCTGGGCAGTGAACGTGCAGATTGCTTTAACCATGAGCCATTTCACTTGGATCCAACACGTCTTGATTTGGGGAAGTATCGTGACCTGGTACATCTTCCTTGCCCTCTTTGGCATGTTACCACCCAAAATCTCAGGAAACATCTTCCTCATGCTTTCCGAAACCCTAGCACCTGCACCAATCTTCTGGCTTACCTCACTGCTGGTCATAGCCGCCACAACACTTCCTTACTTGGCTCACATTTCGTTCCAGAGATCATTAAACCCTCTGGACCACCAAATCATTCAAGAGATCAAGCACTTCAGGATTGACATCCAGGACGAGCGTATGTGGACGAGGGAGAGATCTAAGGCAAGAGAGAAGACCAAGATTGGATTCACAGCTCGTGTTGATGCCAAGATCCGCCAACTGAGAGGGAGGCTCCAGAGAAAACACTCCATTTTGAGCATTATGAGTGGTATGAGCGGCGCATCAGCATCAACTGATACAACCTCCACCACACAACATAGCTGATCCAGAAAGTTTTTTTCTTTCTTCTGTTTTCCTCTTTCTCGAGAAAATCCACTAATTCGGAGGAAGCAGAACAGATTTGAAGATAAATAGGAAACAAAGAAAGAGACGAGATAAAAATGTTGTATTGTGCATTTGTGAGTGTGTATACTAAAGAAAATCGAAAAGAAAAAGAATATGATTGGAGATTCTTACGAATAGTTTTTTGAAGAAAGAAAGAATTGTTGTCGATGTAACTGAAGTATGGTCATAAGATATGGAAACTGATTCTCATTCAAGACAAAAAAAAAAAAAAAAAAACTATATAATCTTCTTAATACAGTTGCAAAAGAAAGACAATTCAGTTTTTGTTTCCTGTATTTGTTACAGATATTTAATACTCAACACGAAGAGATTCATCGATTAAGGTTTTGAATTCTTATACTAATAAGAAATTCAAGAAATACCGATAATGTCTTTGAACCATTTGAAGCTCTTTCTAAGGGATCCCTTCATCTTCTGTTCAACGGAATAAACTTTATAGCCAGCGACTCTTCTCTTCCTCCGCGATTCAGGATCGCTAAAACTCCAGCTTCTAGACGCCGCACGATCCGCGTTTGGAACGCTTTTGCTTTTCTTAATCTTTGGGTGGTAATCATTCGTCTGATCGGCGGCTGAGTCGTCGAAACTGGCGCTGTAACCTTTCACTGTAGCTCCGTCTCGGCGGTTTCCAGAAGCGGTTGCAGCTGGTGGTTCCATTTCTTTGTAATAATTCTCCATGATTTTGAGTTTTGGTCTGAACGAAGAAGAGTCGTCTCTCTGTTTTTTTTATGTATTTTTGTCTTTGCAAAGTTATAAAAGGAAATTAATGAAATAATGGTATCTTTTTCAAACAATTAAAGGTGTCTTTTTTGGGATATCAATTTACAATTGTCATGTGGAGTTGGTCAAGGACCCGCTTATGTTTTCCTTTTCCACCTTTTTTGTTAACTAATTCAAAACAATTAAAGTTATACATCTTACAAATAGGAAAAAAATAATTACATCAAAACTGGTTTAAATCATTAGATTTTTCATAAATATTTTTTTCAATACTTGTTGTAGTGGTCAGGTTTTGTGTGGATGTGATGCTTTCCCAACTATTTCTAATTGGCACGTGGATTTGTCCTAATCGGTAATTTCTCACCGGAAATAATGGAAGAAATAGCTTGAACTAAATTTTTAATAAATTCAATAAACTGTCATTTCGTATTTTCTTGAAGAAACTTTGCAGAACTTCAGACCAATGATTTCATTTGAAATTATAAAAGCGAGCAACCCTTGTCGGTGGTAGGCTTGACTTGGAATCATTGAATCAACATCAAGAAAATTTGAATATATTTCTTCTCAAAAAAAAAGAAAAGAGTCTTTATTTTTCTGAAATATTATTTTATTTTCAATGAAGCTAAAATTAAATTACTCTTAATCTGAAATGAGATATTGAAATAAAAAGAGGATGTATAAATCGAGTTCGTCGCCGTGTCGAATCAGACTTCTCATGGAAACATTTGTCGTGAATGTGAGAGCGTGACAGTGTATGTATATTGATGGCAAAGGTAGCGGATTTAACGTCGTTAATCAAGTTATGGCCCAAACATTTTAAGCTGTCAAGTTATGGCCATACTCATTATGTATGTTATATTTTAGTGTGATTCGACATTCTCTAGCCGCAATGACTAACACATTCAATTGATGTAATACTATAGTATACATACGTCTTAAAACGTGATATTCCTACTAAATAAAAACAGACTTTTAATGAAAAGATTTGATTGATACAAAAATAGAAAACAACAACAAAGCAGAAAATTAAAATAGAGAAGAAATAAATACTCCATATGATTAAAAATGAAAATAAAAATGGTCAGAAGATAAGATATGTTCGTAGAGGAGAGAGAGGAGAAAAACACTAATAAAATTTTAAGAAAGGCAAATCGCTGATGACAGATAAGAGAGACGACGGGTCAAAATCAGATCAAAGAGTGCCTTGCAAAACAAGAAAACCTTTCTTCTCCGGTGATAATAGCAGCAAACACGGCGACCAACAGATTCTTTTCTCCTTCACAGCAGATCAGCAACGTTCGAAGGCAGCTCTTCAACAACCACGTTATAGAACTTCTGAATATCAAACAGCATTCTCTCATCATCACGCGTCACGAAATTGATCGCCACACCCTTCCTCCCGAACCTTCCACTTCTTCCGATACGGTGGAGGTAGTTCTCCGGCTGAGTTGGGAGATCGAAGTTGATAACCAGAGAGACTTGCTGGACATCAATACCACGAGCCAAGAGGTCAGTGGTGATGAGAACACGCGATGAGCCAGACCTGAACTCTCTCATGATGATGTCTCTGGTGTTCTGGTCCATGTCTCCGTGAGTGGCTGAGACTGTGTGGTCACGGCTTCTCATTTTGTCTGTGAGCCAGTCAACCTTACGCCTAGTGTTCACGAAGATGACACTCTGGGTGATGGCTAGAGTCTCGTAGAGATCACAGAGTGTCTCGAGCTTCCACTCTTCTTTCTCAACGTTGACATAGAACTGCTTGATACCTTCAAGAGTTAGCTCATCACGCTTCACCAGGATTCTCACTGGCTTGCTCATGAACTTCCTTGTGATCTCAAGAGCTTCTGGCGGCATTGTTGCTGAGAACACACCAACTTGGATCTTTGGTGGGAGAAGCTGGAAGATGTCATAGATCTGAAAAATGCCAGAAACAAATGAGATTAGAGTTTAACAATAATGGGAACGGATTAGAAAAATGGAAGTATCGACAAACCTGGTCCTTGAAACCACGGGAGAGCATTTCATCAGCTTCATCAAGGACAAACATCTTGATGCAGTCAGCACGGAGAGATTGCCTCTTCAACATGTCAAAGACACGCCCTGGAGTTCCAACAACAACATGAACACCAGCTTGAAGAATGCGCTGATCCTCACGGACACTGGTTCCACCAACACATGCATGAACCTTGACACCAAGGTAATCTCCGAGGGCCCTCATGACCTTCTCGATTTGCTGAGCAAGCTCTCTAGTTGGAGCAAGAACCAAAGCCTGGCACTGGACAAGGGTGTAGTCAAGCTGCTGCAAAACTCCAGAGCAGAAAGTAGCAGTTTTCCCAGTACCAGACTGAGCCTGTTGTATCACATCAAGACCTTTGCAAAAGGGGACAATCCCTCTTTGCTGAATAGCAGAAGGCTTCTCAAAACCTAGGATGCACACACGAAGAGAGGTTTAAAAGAAAGACATATATCACAAAAGATAGCTTCCTTGAGTTCTTCTACACTTACCATAAGCATAAATACCCCTGAGAAGGTTCTCTTGCAGACCCATGGCATCAAAGCTCTCATGAACCTCATCATAAGAAGTAAAGAACTCATCTTGTCCCTCAAGGCTGTATCCACACAAATAACAATTAGCAAATAGAGCAAACGGAAAGAATACGCTTAAGAAGACAAATAGAACAAAAGACTCACACTTCATTCAATTTCTGGTCGAACTGACGCGCATCAAACTGTGTGCCTTCTGGTGCAGATCCCGCCATGACTACATACAGAGAACAAAAACAATTTAGTGATAATAAAATCCAAGGAAACAAAAGACAAGAGACAAACAACTATCTGATAGTTATAATTGCAAAGGAGGAATGTGACATGACAGCCAAACTCGAAGTCCATAAAGAGAGGAAAACAAGCATTAATATCTGTCTCAAATGATGTTTGGAGAGAAAGTACAAAGGCACATGGTTATCCAATATAATAGACACCACTCAAACCTATTTCTCCAAAGTTAAGATTTTTAAATCAGACAAACACATCTGAGCTTAAAGTGGATCCATCTCATTCTATTGGACGACTACACAAACTAAAGCGTTCGAAATCAAACCTAGCTATTACAAAAATATACAAAAACCATCACTTAAAGATGGGTAGATCCTAACATAAATAATCGTCATCATCAGCAGCAGCAGCTCAGAATCTAATATATAGACCTAAAAATTTGAGATTCCAATTGTTTGATATACAAACGCGATCTGCAAGCATCGGTGAATATCGGCAGACAAGTTTTCAGACAAAAAATCGACGAAATTTTCATAACTTTTAAATCAAAAACACAAAAAGTTGGAACCAAATCTATCTGAATTAAAAAAAAAAACGGTTCAGAACCCAAGAAAAAGCAAACTAGAGGAAACGAGATAAAAGATGAATCAGAAACAAACCTGGAGCAAAGTAGAAAGAGATTGAAAGCTGTAGAAGCGAAAGTAGAGGGCTTTTTCAGGGAGATTGAATCTCCCAAACTTGGATCTGAAGTGTGTGTAGAAAGAGAGAGATGATAAAAAAAGAGCGAAGATTGAGGCTTTAGAGAGACTGATGAAAATCCGAAAGAGGCAGAGAGAAAACTGCGCTACTTGTTTATATACTCCCCTTCTTCTTTTTTTTTTACATGGACTCGTGTTAGGGTTTTCTCTTTTGGAATCCTTCTCCTATTCTTTTTTGGATTTCCGATTTTATCCCTATTTGCCCTTTCGTTTTACTTTTTTGGGTCGGACAAGGATTTTCAACACTTAGCTTCATGTCTTAACTCAATTTTAACAATTTTAAAAAAAAGAAAAGCCAATGAACTGGTAAGGGTAACTTCAAATTTAAAATGGGCCTTACTTTAAAGGGGCCTAGGATTAGGCCCATTAATATAGTTGACTTTTAAATCGGTTGTAGTTTGACTAATCCCTGCCGTTCATTAGATTCTCACTAACGCACCTGATGATCGCTGTCTTTTGGTGAGACGCAAAAGCTCTCTCAGAGAATAACAGAGAAGTGGAAAAGAAGAAAACCAAATTTGGTTTTACAAGTCAAATATTATCGATCAATCTCGATCTCTGATATTTTGCTGACTCTGAAAAAGCAAAAGGAAAAAACCCTAATTAACACTCCCACCATTTTTGTTTTCCCTCTTCCTTTGTATCATCTAAACATCCACAGTTGCGAATTCGGATCGGCTGACGCAGTTTCGATTACACAACAATGGCTTACGCATCTCGTATCATCAATCATTCCAAGAAGGTTTCTCATTTTGTATGATTAGTTCCTTTTTAATCATTTTAGTTCTTCGATGATCTTGTGAAACTGAACTTATGCATTCCTTCTTTTAGCTGTTTTGCTCTGCCAATGAATTGTCTGAACTGAGTTTCATCTTCCGGTTTTGTCCTAATCTAATAGATTGTTCATTTGATTCCTTTTAACGAACATTTGGGTATTATTTAGCTAATCATACCATTTTATATATGCTTGATTTTGGGAGAGGATTGTGATTAATGTTAGTAGCTTCGCTTTATGATTGGGAATATGTGGTAGTAGCTTTATGTTCATTTTATTTTACAGCATCTGTTGCTCAAATATATATATATATATATAACACCACTTTGATGGTTGTGTAAATTGACAGCTGAAACATGTTTCCGCTTTACTACGGCGTGATCATGCTGTGGCGGTCCGCTGTTTCTCCAACAGTACCCAGCCCTCTCTCCATGGTAGAGAAGGTAATTATGTTAGCTTTGATTGTTTTCTCTCTATTTCTATATTATGAAGAACATAATAATGTTGCTGCTTTAAACAATTGAATAAGTAATATGTTTGAGTATATGTTATGCTTCTTCTCGCTTCAGCATTTTCTTTTATGGCCTTCAGATATCTTCAAGGTCCGCCTCAGTTATTACCCTGTTGAGAGAATTTCAAAATGTAGTATCAGTAGTGTAAGTCCCTGCTTTTCAGTTTCCTTTCTCGTCTATGCCTAATGGCATAATCCTTTCTGTTTTTTGGTCGTAATGTTATTAAATGAGTTGTACATAGGTATCAATGCCTAGTGGTTTTTCAACAATGAGCACAAAACTAAGGAGCACAATGGCAGGACCAAAACTTTTTAAAGAATTTATAAGGTATGTACTCTTCTTATTTCATTTTCCGATGTGGATACTTCTTGCTGCCTACCTGTCTAGATACTTTTATCCTAACTGTAAGCTTCTTTTTTTGTGTTTCAGCTCCCAGATGCGATCAGTGAGAGGCTTTGCATCCAGTTCAGGTAGTTAGTTCTTCATCCTTAGTTTATTTTTAACTCTTGTAACTTCCAGCTAGCTCTTATGTACATCTTGTTTGACCTGAATGATTATTTGTGTTGAGAAAAGCAATTTTCTGATTTTACTTTTGCCAGATCATATTTCAATACCATTTCTAGAAAAAAGGGTCATGCCTTGTATATACTAGTATCTAGCTGGTCAACGGCCTATAAGATTGTGCATCTGTGTGGAATTTTAATGGTAACTGGAAGAACTAGCATTTGACTTGTTTTTTGTGCCTTTTGTGGCCATCATTTTTTCGGTTACTGTGGATATGCATTCCTACATGGTTTGTTTTACGGAGAACTTCCAAAACTATGTTTCAGATCTTCCTCCGCATCAAGAGATCGGAATGCCTTCTCTTTCGCCAACAATGACTGAGGTATGGACCTCCGAGTACTTCCTTACTAAAATTTACATGGTTTATTGTTTTATCTTTTTACTAAAGCTATCTGTTGAAACTTCAGGGTAACATTGCCAGGTGGCTGAAGAAAGAAGGTGATAAAGTCGCTCCTGGTGAAGTGCTTTGTGAAGTTGAAACTGTAATGTTTATGTAGATTGAATATCTTCTTTGTTTTTTGTTCTCATGCCAGGAATATAACACTAATCTCAATCTATATATTTTAGGACAAAGCAACCGTTGAAATGGAATGCATGGAAGAGGGTTATCTCGCCAAGATAGTAAAGGAGGAAGGGGCTAAAGAAATTCAAGTTGGGGAGGTATGAGTGTTTCTGGCTTTTGGAAACTTGTTTATTTTAATGGGGTTCTCATCATGAATTGATTGTGCGCCCTGCGCTCCTTTTTTATCAGTGTGAGCTGAAGATTATTGAATTATGCATTAAAACTGACAAAGATCTTTATCTTTATCTTCATTTGTAGAATCATTTATAAATCGTCCTTTTTTTGTCGAGCCAGGTGATTGCTATCACAGTTGAAGAGGAAGAGGATATTCAAAAGTTTAAAGATTACACCCCCTCATCTGATACCGGTCCTGCTGCCCCTGAAGCAAAACCAGCTCCTTCCCCACCAAAGGAAGAGAAGGTCGAGAAGCCAGCCAGTGCTCCTGAAGCCAAGACTTCCAAGCCAAGCTCGGCTCCTTCAGAAGATCGTATTTTTGCTAGTCCTCTTGCAAGAAAATTGGCTGAGGATAATAGTGTTAGTTTTCAGAAAAGTACTAATAAAGCCCTTGCTCTTAATCTTCATACTCTTAATTGTCTCCTACATCTCCCTTAAAAACATTAGGTACCTCTCTCAAGCATCAAAGGCACGGGTCCTGAAGGACGGATAGTGAAGGCTGATGTCAAAGAGTTTTTAGGTCTCATAACCCCTTGGCTCTTCCCTTTCCTTACAATTTTCTCCGGGTCTGTTTCAGCATTTAAACCATCTCTATGTCCTAATATATTTTCCTATGGTCCAGCTTCAGGTAGTAAAGAAACTACTGCCAAGCCTTCCAAGCCCACAGATTCAAAGGTTCCAGCTTTGGACTATGTTGACATCCCGCACACTCAGATCCGAAAGGCAAATCTCTCTGCTTTTTACTAGCAGCAAAATTTCCCACTGTTCAAGAATTCCGAAATTTGTTAATTGTTTTAATTTGACAGGTCACAGCCTCGCGTTTGGCATTCTCAAAGCAAACTATTCCTCACTACTACTTGACCGTGGATACATGTGTTGACAAAATGATGGGGTAAGTCTTAAGTCAGATCAAAATGCTTCGGTCAATGGATGCTAGACATAGCTATTTTTATATGCAGTCTAAGGAGTCAACTCAATTCATTTCAAGAGGCTTCCGGCGGGAAACGGATATCTGTAAATGATCTTGTTATTAAGGTACATCATACTTCCTTTTTTGCAAGCAAGGCCAATAAAAATCTCCTTATATGTTGTCAATTGTGAAATCCTTATTTGAAATTTCAGGCTGCTGCATTGGCTCTACGGAAAGTTCCTCAGTGCAATAGTTCGTGGACAGACGAATACATCCGCCAGTAAGTACATTTCTTCTTCCAAGGTTCTTGACAACTTTGCAAATTATCTATTTTTTGGTTATTTTCTGCTGTCTATATCCTCAGATTTAACAATGTGAACATCAACGTCGCAGTACAAACAGAAAATGGGCTGTACGTTCCCGTGGTTAAGGTGAGGGAGCACTCAATACAGTTATTAACCTTTCTCTGCAGAAACTTGCGATTTCTGTAAAACTCAGCTCGTCAAATTGCTTGATTCCAGGACGCAGACAAGAAAGGACTGTCCACAATTGGAGAAGAGGTTCGATTTTTGGCTCAAAAAGCAAAAAAAAACAGCTTGAAGCCTGAAGATTATGAGGTTAGATTAGAATTTGGTCACTGCTCACTAATAATGCTGCTCCGAAAGCATATCAGCTTTGACCATTTCTTCTGACAGGGAGGAACATTCACAGTCTCCAACTTGGGAGGACCTTTTGGCATCAGACAGTTCTGTGCTGTCATCAATCCACCTCAAGCCGCCATTCTAGCAATCGGATCTGGTAAGCCCTAAGCACACTCGTCCACTTTATCCATTGAAGCTACTTCCCTGTAAATGATTATATTGTTGTGTCTGAATCTCAAAACAGCTGAAAAGAGAGTTGTTCCCGGTACTGGTCCTGACCAATTCAACCTCGCTTCTTACATGTCTGTAACACTAAGCTGTGACCACCGCGTAATAGATGGTACAGTAGCCACCTCCCATTCCTATGCCATTATCATCGTCATCATCATGAGAATCGTTTAATAAGTCATCTTCCTTGTGCAGGTGCCATTGGAGCTGAGTGGCTGAAAGCATTCAAGGGCTACATTGAGACCCCGGAATCTATGTTGCTCTAAAATCCAGAGACACGCACACATCAAAGCTAAACTCATAAGAGTCTGACCTCAAGTTTCTCTGGTTCAACATTTTCTGCCAGATTTGATCCCTTTAGCACTGGGCATGGCCTTCATCGTTGCGTGTTTCGCTATTTCTTAAATTGAGTTGACAGATTTTTGTCTCAAATAAAATCAGGAATCCAACCATTTTACCGTGAACTAGATTTTTGGATTAATACTTGTTCGAGTTGGGCAGGCATAATAATAATAAAAAATAACCATTAACTAACTTTGTTACTCGCAATAAATCACACTTTTCTGTAACTCACGAAAAATCCCTCTTTAGTTCACTAGATGGATAATTAGAACCGTTACTAGCTAAAATGCCAAAAATAATATAGGGGAAAACTTGTCATTAAACCAAAGAAGTGTATAAAAATACCTATAAAAATAACATCTTGACAGCAAACATGTACAATAGAAGTAAAGAACAAATCTTTTTCATCTCTTCTGTGTCTTCCTCCTCCGCCTAATCTCCGGAAACTTCAGAGGAGTCGGTAAGGTCGCAAACGTAGTTCCCTTACCACGCAATATTTTGCACCCAAGGTTCTCAAAATGTTTCCTCAAGTCAAATGCATCCATCCTCAGATCTTTAGCTATGTCTTCTGGATCACTCTTGAAATTATCCACGTGAAGGGACAGCACAAGAATGTAGCTTATCAGAAGGTTGGCCTTGTCAACAGGTATACGTTCTGATTCAGGATCCCTGAACATGCTCGTACACTTCTGACGGATGATTTTTGGAAGCCTGTGGTCTTTAGCGGAATCAAAACCATTCATTGAGTTCATGTCCTTGAACTTGATCAAATGGGTGAGGAGCGATAAGACACCAGAAACAGTCTCCTTTTCAGTCTCGTCCTGCAATGGAACAAAATGAAATCAATGCATAAAGTATCTTAGTTGTAGATGAAACTGTGACGACCAACAATTAACTATCTACAAGTTCAGAATCTCTTTGATTATAGTGAACAAATATGAAACCACGAAGTAGTGTAAGCCAACATGATTGTTTTGCATGTTAAACTTACCATGTATATCTATACTTCAAAGAAAAGAATCAAAATGTTACCTTGATATCTCGCAACTTGTACAATCTGTTGCGGACAAATACAGGGTAAGCATCAGTTGCTGCTCCAGCTTCCTCTTGCAGAAGCTGGTGAATATCTTGAAGGAAGTCCCATTCTCCCTTCTCGATGATCTTTCCTATAGGATAAACTTCCTCGGGAGAGGTCGCAGAGGCATCATATGGAGGAATGTTGCGTGTAACAGTAGAACTGGTGCTTTCAAGAGCACTAGTTTTAACATCAACATCATTAAGTTTCCCCTCAAGTAACTTCTGAGTCTCAACATCATCTCCCATATTCAAGGCACGCCTCTTCTTGTCCTGCATAGAAGACACAGATTATCATTTAGACATAATCCTCTCACTCAACTAACCTCAAGATAATAAGCACCAATACTCAGTATTGCATTCCCTATAGGTACTAGTGAGATGCAAGCAAGGAATTAAACTAATGCTATGAATAATACAGCTTATATTATGCAAATGATACCAATAAGACTGGTACTGTAGGAAACAAGTTACGCGTAGAACATATGTAAAGATAAAAGTGACATACCCTATTAACAACTTTCTTTGTACTAAATTTTACATTAGTATCGATTCTTCGTTCTCCTGTGGTAAGTTCTGGGACATCCGCAGTTCCTGAAGCTTCAGCTTCATCTGTTGATTTAGTTCTAACTATTGGATCCAGTCTGAGTATCTGCAAGTAAAACCCAAAACTTCAAATATAAATTCTTTTGACACAAACCAAATTCAACTCTCAAAAATTCATTTCCACTAATTCAGACCAGTTTGCTAAAGCAAATATAGAAAAGATTTGAACTATAACCTTGTTGCAACAAATGGGAAGAACCTTCATAGTCTTAGTCTGTCTGTTGAGAATACCAAGTGTATACATAGTAGTCTGCCTAGCCGCATTCTCTCCAGTGTAATTATTGCCAACGAAGTCCACGTTTGAATTTGGTGGGCTTACCACAAGCTGAATCCTCTTCTTTGACTCATCCTTATGCCTATAAACCGTAACTTTGGGAGTTTCTTTCTCTCCCGTTTCTGGATTAACAGCAAAAGGATCGTATCCTGTAGAGAAGTAAGCTACAATCGGAGGGATTCGATCGGGTCGATCCCTGATATGCTCGACCTTGATTTTCATTCTCACGCCTTCCTCGGGATTCTCTGCTACTGTTTCGCTTAATATCTGCTTCATCTTCTGGTTTTCGTCAGCCATGGTTGAAGAAAGCTGGATTCTCAGTTGATCAAATGAATCTTTTTTTAACAGTGTTGAAGATTTATACTTGGAGACTCACAAACAAAAACCCTAATTTGGTCGAGTTTGTTTGGAGATAATTGCAAAACATACCCTTATTATTCATCTGAACATCCCAACGCACTTTTGTTTTTAATCCTAAACTTTTTATCTGTCTGAAAATACCCCCACCATTATAACGACGTCTACGGTATCTCTGTATAACCCTGGCCCGTTTTTTCTTATGGAAAACAACGCGTAGTTCACCGGAAACGAGAAGTTACTTGCTGTTTTTTTTATGAACTGTCTCTTGTAAAAAGCTCCAAAGCTTCGACTAACATGGACGAGTACTCAACCAATAGATCATTTTAGTTGGTGGGATTTTCTTTTGACTTTTAATAGACGAAAAATTATGTACAGTAAAACTTCTATAAATTAATAATATTAGATCATGATATTTTATTAATTTATAATGATATTAATTTATAGTATAAAATAATATTTATTAATTTATAGAGATTTTTTGTCAAAAATTAAAAATAAATAATTAAAAAATTTTGATCTAAATAAAATTAATGTATTGGATATTATAAATTTTAATAGTTTTAGACTTGAAAATTTAAAAAATTTTTAAAAAATTAAAATTATTTTGATAATAAATAACAAAAATTATAGATGCATTCACTTATATAAACAATTAACATAAATTTTAAATTTATGATTAGTAACCTTAATTTTTGTATTTAAACAGTCTATACAACTATTGAAATAAAAATTATACATATTTATAATTTGAATTTTATAGAAAATTTTATTTTATTTCATGAAAATTTTATTTACATTATAATAATAAGATAGTTTAAAATATAATATAATATTTTATTATATAAAAAAATTTATTTATGAGTTCTAACATAAATTCTTAAAAACAAAATTATATTATCTTTATATATATATATATATGAAAAATTACATGATTATTAATTTATGTTATCAATGAGATCATATATTTACCTACAGATTATTAAAAATTATTATCTTATTATCTTATCGAATTTTGTTCATTTTTACACCGGTCCGATTTGGGACCAGTATATTTTATTAATTTATAGTGTTTATTAATTTATCGAGTGTTAATTTATAGAGGTTCTACTATAACTGACAAAATAAAATAAGTTGAATATATTGCATTAATATTCTATTGTTCCAAAATTGACGAATTCTACTTTTTGTTTGTGAAATGGTTTGCAACGACTACGAGTGTCCCTGATCCGCTACGTCTAACCTCTTACATACCAAGTTGAATAATTTATCCAGAAGCACGTACGCATCACAGCATCAGACACATGCATGTAGTACTATGAAAGTAAAAACCGTTGAAAAAACGAACTCAAGAAGATCCAAAGTCAAATTTGATGTTGTGCAATTAGTATTCTAAACCTAAAAGCCTAGGACTGTTTATAAGCAAAACCAGAAAAAAACAACGACCCTTCTTCCCTAATGTCCCTATCGATGACGCGATCATAAAATCATCAGATAATAATTTATAATCCCGTGATCAACAAGCAAATAGTTTTAGATAAAGACATGTTGTTGATCAACCTAGAATTTCTATCTCCCTTCCTAAAAAAACCAAATCTCATTCTCTTATCCTATATAATCTCATGTTTACAAAAAGAAAAGTAACATATAGTATTTTTAGTTACGAAAGACAAACTTTTTGTGAGACATTCATCGTTTCAAATCATGGAAATCGACGGTCGAGAAAATCATCAATACGAAGAATCATCGGAGTGGTTTGTAAAGTACATAAACCGTCAAGGCGATTGGTTAGAAAAAACCAGAGGAAATTTAATGGTTGCAGCGACGGTTATAGCCGGTATGAGCTTTCAAGTTATGGTTAATCCTCCCGGTGGCGTTTGGCAAGACGACAATTGTTCTTCCGGAGATCAAACCGGAACTGTACCGGTTTGTAAGGGGAAAGCGGGAACTTCGGTTTTGGAGCATGATAGTTCGAAGCGTGGACTTTATCTTGGAATGGTTATTAGCAGTACGGTGTCGTTTTCTGCTTCCATGAGCCTTATTCTCCTCGTCATCAGCGGTTTACGACTCAGGTATTAATTATATGTGTAAACTTCATATGATCATTACTAGTAGATAAATTGTAATAACTTCTCTTATAATTATTAATTCTGGAATCTTATGTAAATATGTGTTTGGCAAGATATTAGAAAGTGAGAATTAAACTTATTAATTTTGTCGACTTGAAAAAGTATATACCAACTATGTCGGCCTAATGGTTGACTTAGATTGATTCAATAGAAACCTGGCTGATTGTTAACTCGATCACTATTTTATTGAACTTTCAAACTATGACAAAACGAATTCATAATCATAGTTTATTTGTTTTATTTCCGAAATTCATAATAAGTAGTGAGAATTGTTTGGTTTTAAGATGAATAATAAAAGTTAGTTATCTGATGATTGTATATTTCATATTTATTTATTTATTTATATAGGAACCGGATGATAATGGCGATCTTGGTAACGTTTATGGTCGCGGCGGTTCTTTGTATATCGGCGGCGTTCTTTTTCGCCGTTGCGCTGGTTCAATCAGAAGATCAAATAATTATTTATATACTGCTAATTTATGTGGGATTTTGGGTCGTATTTCCTGTTTTAATACTCGTAAGCCAACTAGTTCGGTTTTTGGGTTGGCTCATTTGGTTCATATGTTGCTGTTGTCCACGTCGACCACGGTTTACTCCACGGTTGTTGCCACTGGCTCCGTCTCCGTCTCCGGCACATTAACGAAGAGGAGGAACCCGTGCCTCGGCTCCTACGTACCCACGTATGAAATGAAAATGGTGTCATCAAATGTGATCGTAGAATAAAGATTCCTATGGTCATGTTTTATGGTTTATTAATTGTACGGTTTTGTATTGTTTACTACATTCGGAAATGTTTTACCTGATAGGAATCCGGTCAATGAAGAAAATAAAAATCTTTATTTGATATTCCTTCACTAATAGGAAATGTTTGAAAAAAATAGAGATAATAAGCATCTTGTTATGGCCATGGGAGAGATTATACAACAGGAACAAAGAAATTAATTTATTTATTTTTTGTCGAAAAATAAATATATATAGTCATGTTATACTCGTAAATTTCGACTTTTGTGTGATTGAAAGGATCAAAAATATGCTATATTTCGTTAGTAAATAGAAAGAAAAAGAAACAAACAGAATCCCAAAGAACCCTCGAAGCCTGAAAAGATAGTTAGGGTCTGTTACCAAAAAAAAAAGATAGCTACGGTAAGAATATTTACATTTCATTATGCCATGAAACTGAAAAAAAAGAATGAGGAAAAGTGAGTCAAAGTCAAAGGGAGAGAAGAAGTAGGTCTCTTACCCTATAATATCTGCCTATACCCACCCGTCATCTCCAATATATATGTCACACCTACAAGGCTATAAACCTCCATTTTCATTTTTCATTTCTTAAATGAAACATAATAAAAACAAGAGATAGAGAAGAGAAAAGGAAGAAGAAAATATGATGATGATGCATATGAATGACTAAAATGGAAACTTATGCTCTGAAATGGAAATATCCCTTAGTCCAAAGGTCTTTCCACCTTCTTCCTCCTACCTTATTCACCATCATGATCATCACTTTGACCTAACCACCAAGAAGTGGAGCTCTATATGTTTAGATACCATCTTGCATCTCTATATATACATGCTGCATGCACATCATTTTCGAACCAATTTAGAGGGTTAATTACACCACTATATATTATATTAGAAAAGAAAAATGTTTATGATGATGGTTAATTGCTTGAACGCCACTTTTGTTATGTGGTAACCATCGTATGCAAAAAATGGTAACCATCGTAATTTTGTTTGGTTTATTTCTCACTGACTATATTAATCAAAGACAATTATTGTAGTATAAAGGATATATGATTGTATGCTATCTAATTGGTAATCCGTCGAATGATGGAATCGTTATATGATTGTATGCTAATTGATTTATTGTCCTTAACGATTATACCATTCAATTTAAGAAACATTTTGTATGTCAAATCATACTCTTCCACAAATGTTTTCTTATAGTTCATAGTTCTACTACTCCCCAACGTAAGAAATTATCAAATTTATGTATGGGTGCATTATGTATATACATATAAATGTGTATGTATAGAAAGGTAGATTTTAGGTGTGTAAGAGAGAAAGATTTAGGGGGCTTCAAAAAAAGGAGAGAAAAGGACAGAGCATGTGAAAAGAGACAGAGAAACAAACAGAGGAGTGAACAGTCTTACGCTTTTTTCATTATTTTTTTTCTCTGCACTTAATGAACCCAACCCTCTCTGTATATTTCTGATTCTTCACATGCCTTTCTCTTCTTTCTTTTTCCTCAATTTTTCTTTTTCAGTTTTATATATAAATTACTAAAACTTATGCCGAAAAATTATTTAATAAAAACGACAAAATATCTAACATTTTTTTAAAAAAGGACAAAAGTACTTTCGCTTCACTTGCAACCAAACAAACCTAGTCCCCTTCTTTATCCAATGGTCTCTTCCCTGCTCTCTATTTCTCATCTAAACACCCTTTCATTTATCTCTTATTTACCATTTTGCCACCTTCAAAAATTAAACCTCATCTCTAATTCTCTATGTTGAAATTGTTGAGAGGAAAATGTCAAATTGTAAAATCAAAATTTTACTCTCTTTCATAAAGTCAGCAAAATAAGTTTGTGATTTTTCTTCCCAAGTCAGAGATTTGTGCAGTGATATAAGAAAGGGACTCATTCCGAATAATAAATACTAGTAATTTTATTACATCTATCTGTTTTTTCTCATATATCTGATTTTGCTCTGCCGTAGACAGTAATAACAGAGCTCACTCAATGCAATAAACAAAAATGTAAAAATTGAGCGTAATAAAAAGGAAGTGGCACTCAGTTTTAGGCCATCAAGTATTGGGATACAGCTGAGAGTTAAAAGGCGTCAGCTGAAAGGAAAAAGAAAAAAAAAATCGCAAAAATCAATGCACTTTAAAAAACAAAAAAAGAGTTAAATATTTATAAAGAAAAAAAAATGAAGAAGATTGAGAAGAGAGGAGGAAAGAGTAGTCAGAGAGACAGACAGGAGCATCAAGTGCTGCAGAAGAAGCAACAGGAACACTGGGCCTGAGTCTCTTCAGATTTGCCAGTCTTAACAGGACCACACTCTTCTTCCCCCTTAACATTCATTTTTTCTATTTTTACATTTACAATATTGGATATTTTAATGTTGTTTTGATTTTACACTACATGGCAAAACTCCTTAAAAGCTCTTGTCCTCTTCTGATTTTTTTATTTTATTTTTATTTTTATTTACACAGTCTCATGTAATATCATATTTTCATTTTGATTAATTAGCTTTTATCTTATTTTCTAGTAATAGAATGTGTGACTAATTATATTCTGTAATAGTTTTATCTTTCCCTAAATACAAAAGTAGAGTATATATATAAAAGAGGGAATGGCCTCGTGAAGAGGAAGAAGCTAGCTAGTGTTCATGCAAATTACATCTGAGGAATATATTCTTTAGCGAGAGAGAAAGAAAGAGAAAGATCAAATTAACCAGAGGAAAAAAGTGACAGAGAAGGTGGATTTCTTTGTCTGTCTCTGTCCGAAACTCAGGAACCCTAGTCTCTGAAATCTATCAAGAAAGGTCTTATCTTTTCTTTTATGCTTTCTATTTTGCTACAAACCCTTTGAGGAAAGCTAGAGAAGAGGATTGAAGATAGAGAAAAGATGATGAGTCTAAGTGGAAGTAGTGGGAGAACAATGGAAAGGCCTCCATTTACACCAACACAGTGGGAAGAACTGGAACATCAAGCCCTAATTTACAAGTACATGGTCTCAGGTGTTCCTGTCCCACCTGATCTCATCTTCTCCATTAGAAGAAGCTTGGACTCTACCTTGGTCTCTAGACTCCTCCCTCACCAATCCCGTAAGCCCTAAACTTATACTTATTGCGTTGATTACCTGTTCTTTCTCTTGCGTAAAGTTTCAATCTTTTGTTGATTCTCATGCCTCTAAAGTTTGCAGCTTTATCTGTTTTAGAGTGTTTGGGAAAGCTTCCAACCCTTTCTTCCTTAGACCACTTCAAAAAAAATGAGTTTCCACAATCTTCTGATGATGATGATGATTTGGAAATTAAGTTCTTAGTTAGGGTTTTACAGCAAAAACCATAATTAATTTAGGGTTTTACAGCAAAAACCATAATTAATTTAGGGTTTTGTTTAATGAAATGATACAGTTGGGTGGGGATGTTACCAAATGGGATTTGGGAGAAAACCAGATCCAGAACCAGGAAGGTGCAGAAGAACAGATGGCAAGAAATGGAGATGCTCAAGAGAAGCTTACCCAGATTCTAAGTACTGTGAAAAACACATGCACAGAGGAAGAAACCGTGCCAGAAAATCTCTTGATCAGACTCAGACAACTCCTCCTTTAACATCACCATCTCTCTCTTTCCCCAACAACAACATCCCAAGCCCCACCTTGTCTTCTTCTTCTTCTTCTACTACGACTAATACTTATTCTGCTTCCTCTTCAATGGATGCTTACAGTAACAGTAATAGGTTTGGTGTTGGTGGAAGTTGTAGTAATACTAGAGGTTACTTCAACAGTCATTCTCTTGATTATCCTTATCCTTCTACTTCACCTAAACAACAACAACAACAACAACAGCAACCTCTTCATCATGTTTCTGCTTTGTCACTTCATCAAAACACTTCTACTTCTCAGTTCAATGTCTTAGCCTCTGCTACTGACCACAAAGACTTCAGGTTCTGTATCTTATCTTTATTTACTCCCTTGTTCTTGAATGATTTTTTATGGAAAGGAGAAAATTTACTTTAAATTTTATGGGGAAATTCAGGTACTTTCAAGGAATTGGGGAGAGAGTTGGAGTTGGGGAGAGAACGTTTTTTCCAGAAGCTTCTAGAAGCTTTCAAGATTCTCCATACCATCACCAACAACCGTTAGCAACAGTGTTGAATGATCCGTATCACCACTGTAGTATTGATCATAAGATTGATCATCATCACACATACTCATCGTCATCATCATCTCAACATCAACATCATGATCATGATCAGGATCATCATCATCGACAGCAACAACAACAACAATGTTTCGTTTTGGGCGCCGACATGTTCAACAAACCCACAAGAACTGTCCTTGCAAACACATCAAGACAAGATCAAAGTCAAGAAGAAGAGGAGAAAGATTCATCGGAATCAAAGAAGTCTCTTCATCATTTCTTTGGTGAGGACTGGGCACAGAACAAGAACATTTCAGATTCTTGGCTTGACCTTTCTTCCCACTCAAGACTCGAAACTGGTAAATTATTAATCTGCAAAAAGAATATAATCTATACTAATAGTTATAATTATTGATGATTTTATATTAATATAATTTAATTTCTCAGGTAGCTAGTTAAAGATAGCATCAATGATGGATGTGCAGCAACAGACACAACTTTGAAATGTTGAAGGGTCACATTTCACATCTATTTCCGTGGAACATTGAGACAAGACACTGTTTGAAGAAACCTATATGTATACATTTATGTATCTCTCTTTCGCTTTCTATGTGTGTTAGGTACAACAAGAAAAAGTGATCCGACAGATATATCTGTACGTGTTCTCTTGCTTTCTCCGGCAACTATTTTCTTCCAGGAAATCGTTTTTATTTTACTGTAGTTGAAAGCAACAAAATAATGATTTTGTAAGGGAGAATGGTATGGCTATATAATATTGATTTGTTTCTTAGGATCCAAGCATCTATATAGTTCCATACTTACTTCTATATGGATCTATTAAACACATCAATCTAGCATTTTTTACAAGGCCAGTTTTAACTTAGGACAACATGTTAAATATTATTAAAAGAATGTGAATTTTAAGTGTAAAACGCTTACGCAAGGAATAATCATCGATCACGTTGAATTTATTCTAATTCTGGTTGAAGCAAAGTACAAGATTATCCGCAATTACGCTTATCATCCGGAGGTCATGAATTGACGTCTACAGGCCCAAATCTTGAACCACGCATTTCAGTAACGAGAGAATGATCTAAAGAAAAACTTTATTTTCTTTAACAAAAAAAAAGAATGGTATAAAATAAAATTAAAAAAAAACATAATACCGTAACAGATTCAATATACTTTATATAGCGACCAAACATAAGATAGTTTTGTCGTTTATAGAAGAATAAACGATCATATACAACTTTTGGTGTATGCATTCTTCCGTGCATGTGCTTCTTTTAGCATAAAGAACGAGGGAGAGTTAAAACGACCAACATCATGACTCTTTGATCCATTAAGTATATTAATCTACTACATGCGTACGATTACTTGGTATCATTACCAACATTAATATTGGAAGTATTAAATTTCATGTATGCTGAGAATTTAAAAAGCTAGGCATGTTTGCCAACGAAGATTCTTTCTATGAGCTGAATCCAGGTCCAGATCAATACCAGCTCATCTTTGGTCATACCAAGCAAAAACGCGTCTTCAACACTTTTCAGAGTAGGAGACAATATATCAATATGGCCATTCTTCTTCAACTATGTGAAACTATCCTAACCAAACCGGTTTCCGTAAACTGAATCTGGTCATGAAACTTTTCACAACACCAGAAATTTCCCAAACTGCTAATGGCCTGTGTTGTCCTGTCCCCAGCTCTTCAAACACGCAATACCAACAGTACTAACCAAAGCAAAGGCCGTTTATCACTTCCCATCATCATACGAATTTTGCCGTAACTTGTGCACTTTGCAACATTACATAAGAAGATGCAGAACTACTGGTTCCAAGAGCTATCAATTACAGTCTTAGTGGTTGCTATCTAAAACTCTCTCAAGCATCAAAATCATATCTAAGAGAACTGACAAAAGAATCTCTTGTTTAAGAAATGTATAATATGGAGAAAGAAACTTGATCTTCCTATCTAACTCTGCCTTGATTCTCACTACAACAACATCCTACAATATCGCACAAAATGCATAAACATAGAAATAGAAGACAACCCTGAATCATTAAGACAAGTAGAGAATGTAACAAGAATGTTTAAAAAACAGAAACACAATTGCCAACTCACAAAATGAAATTAGATATCTGTTTTCATTTCACAGAATCCCTAAAACAATTTTACATGACTTGAGCTCATACTCTTTTTTTCTTTTTTTTCCCAACCTCTCTGTTTCCTCTCTAGTTAGCATCGTTAGGCATGTAAACGAAAAATTACACGACCTTAAAAAGAACAAAAAAATTCAGAATACAAAGAAAAGAAGTTTTGTCAAATCCAGAATTTACCCATTTACAGAGGAAAAGGCTTTGATCCGATTGCAATCTTGAATCAGTAGAGTTCCTTTCTTTGATTGATGCTTCTCAATTCTGTTTTCTCCTCTTCTTCTCAAAAGTGTGTGTTGATGAAAATTCAATAAAAGATCTCTCCCAAATTCAATAAGTGTGTGTCATCCTTAGAAGTTGCTTTCTCTTGAAAACCAAGAAGGCAACAACGCAAATCTGTAACAATGCTGCAAACCCAGCAAATACAAGACCCACTGTTTTCCCAGTGTTTAATCCACTTTTATCCGATTGCTTGAAGACACGCGGAGGCTGAGGAGGAGGAGGAGATGGCGGTCGTAACCGCCGTGATTTATGGTTTCTACTAGACTGTGGAGGAGAAGCATGCGCAGGCGGAGGAGGAGAAGCATGCGCAGGCGGAGGAGGAGAAGCATGCACAGGCGGAGGAGGAGGAGGAGGTGATGGTGATGGTGGCGGCGGCGGAGGAGGCATATTGACCTGAGGAGTAAGAGGTGGCGTAACGGGAATTAGCGGCGGAGGAGGTGGTGATTGATCTGGTTGTGATTGAACAAGGATGAAGCCATGGAAGGTGAGAATGATGGCGACAACTAAAAAATTCAGAGATAAACATCTGAAAAAACCCATTTACCACCAGATTCAGATAACCAAACGGCTTTTTCCTTATTCCGTCAACACATATTGATCCGATTGAGAAAAGATCTGGTCAACGATTGATCAGGAGAGAAATCAAGGAAATAGCTCTCCGTTCTTCATCTCCCTATTTCCAGATTTTTCCGATGAGAAGAAAAAAAAAACACAGATGAAGTCGAGAAGAAGCAACGAATCTGATGAAAAAGGCAATTAGCTGGTTGATTGTTTCGTATCTAATTGAATGAAGAATCGAATTCGGAGGGGTCAGAGAATTTATTTTCCGGAGACGAAGAGAATAAGGTCGATTAAGAACATTTGACCATAGAAAGAAAGAAAAAAAAAACTTGGCGGAAAGGGTAAATTTTCCGGGAAAAATGCAGAGAGAGAAAGAGAGGAGTAACGGCTTAGGGCTAAATCTGGGGGGAGAGATTATGGAGAAATTTTTGGGGAACGTTGATATAGCTTTCGATTTTACAAGCTGTAATAACTCTCTTTTTTGTTTTTGGGGAGACGAAGAGAAATAGTCTCCTGTTCCGTTTTGAAACTTAATGGATCCAATATCAATCGCCATCATCCATCGTGGTGGCACCATCACATCTTCTTCTTTGACCTCAGTAGGCTTATACCAGATTAATGGGCTTAAGCCCATTTAAATAATTTTCACAGCCCATTTCTGTAAGTTTTATCCCATTGAGGATTAATGTAACTTGAAGATAAATACCAAGTTAGATTATATGAAAGAATCACACGAAAATTGTTACATATGATCTACTTTGTCTATGTACTCAGATAAAAAAAAAAACAAAGATGAAGAAGAGCCATTCCTAAGGATGTACAACAAGTTTCATCTACTACACTTGGATTCT
Organism: Cardamine occulta; assembly: GCA_028015245.1. Classification (NCBI taxonomy): domain Eukaryota; kingdom Viridiplantae; phylum Streptophyta; class Magnoliopsida; order Brassicales; family Brassicaceae; genus Cardamine; species Cardamine occulta. Next base: position 9,919,450 of record CM051373.1, on the reverse strand, counting down.
CCTAGCAAACAAAGTAGCAGCTAGCTGATCCGTAACTCGACCGAGACAACATAAGATGCAACTTGAAACTCCAAGCTTGATAATGATGAAAATAGTTTGTTTTAATTAACCCCATGCCATGGAACAAGCATAGTTCACCACCAGTTTACCATCAAACCCAAAGTTCTGCAATTGTCAAAACCCCACCACAATATTATTAATCAATGCAAAAAGAAGAAGATGGAAGATGTAGAACTCTCCGTTCAGGAAGCCAATGGAAGATGAAAATACTTACATTGTATAGATCGATTACTGATTCATCGGGGTTTGGCGAGAAAGCACTGTTTACATACACAAACTTACAGTAAAGAAATATCAATCAGTACATTTGCTACAAAAAAAAAACAAATGTTGATTAATGAATGAGATTACCAACGAGTCAGAGTGAAGATGCCGTCTTAGAAAGTCAATCACTTTAGCAAACTTGTCAGTCCCTGAAATCTGAAGTCACAAAATCATTTCTCTATACGAAAGAAACATTCTCAACAAGTAATGATCAAAACTATTACAAAGCAAATGATTATGAATTTTTCTATCAAACAACAAAAGCCAATGAAAAATTGAAATCTCATAATGGTCAAAACACACATCAAATGAAAATCTCAGTAACAAACTCAGATCCTTAACAATCACACAATGGAAGATTTACATTGTTCTAATATGTCGCTAGTGAAAGGTTCAATTCAAATAAACATAATAACCCTAGTATAGTCTCAGATTAAAGTTGGTAATTAGAGAAAGAAGGAATGATTGATTCCAAAACGAAGCTACCTTGAATTTTGATTGTTTCAGTATAGGAGCACCACCGGTAGCTCTTAGATGAACAACAACTGTGACAAAATAACAAAAGATACGATCAAATTGGAGCCGTAAAAGAGGAATCATCAAAATTTCTCATCAGATTTTAAACTATCTTAAATGTATTAGTAGGTGGATCAACTACTAGTAATCAGATCCCAGAGATTCAATATGGACAAAAATCATTAACGAATCATTGGCTCACTTTTACGGACAGAATTAGGAGATTCGGTCGACATTGTTGGGATTTTGGGTTGACAGAGGAGAAGAAGAAGAGGACAACACTACTGCGGTTTTTTTTTCTTTTCTTTTTTTACAAAGTTAAAATTTGTTTGGATATTTAAGCCCAATCTAGTTTGAAGTCCATATTATATAGCTTTCTTTTTCAGATTTTAAAAGGTAAAATATCATTCTCAATCAGGCTATTCCGGTCTGATGCAAGTCTAACATCCGCAAAACCCATTTACTTGAATTTTGCTCGGTTTGACTAGGTCCGGTTTGAATAAGACTACAAGTTTGTTCCAGATTTTTGTTCTTATTTTTTTTTAAATATAAGTTTTAAAGATTTATTAATCCTTATCTAATCCAAGTGAATTAAACAGCAAGCTGTTACTAAGAAATTCATAAAATGGCGAATTAAATGCGATGGTATAAAGTTATGAAGTCGAAAAAAAAAAAAGATTTCATATAACAATACAGATTCATTCTATCAATTATCTGCTAACTATCAAAACATTAGTGTTTTTTTAATTTCATTTAGATATCACATGATGAGCGGGACAAAACACGTATAGAAAACAAGACGATGACATTGACCCTTTTCACATAGATCAATCGTTATCGTTATAAAGTAATGTCGAATATTTATGATATAGCTAGGGATGGTCCAAAGATGGATGGAAGACAAGCTCATGCATTAGGCATCATGCATGGGCACTGGAAATTAATGATTTGGAGTTTGGTTTATGACGAATTCAAAGGCTTATGCATTAGGTTTATGACGAATTCAAAGGCAATAGTAATTGAGAATCGAATATTATCTTTTCTATTAACAAAACTATAAATAACAATCCACACAGAAATATATAATAACTAATGAGAATGAGTAAATTAAATGACGATGAGCCTCGACAAAGAAAAAAAAAAAAGAACGAAAGAAATGGATATGCCATGGCAGATGGTGAAAGTTAATACGTACGCATAATTTCATTGATGTTCAGACAATAAGATGCAACCACGACCATGATCCTCTTGTAATCAAACAAAAATATTCTTCTTTATAAAATTTGGGGTTTAGCATCCAACATTCTACATTCTTCTTTTTAAATTTTGGGGTGTAGCTTCCAACATTCTCTTCTTCTGTTTTCCTTATCGTGTCTTGGCCAATGAATAAAATTTCTTCAAAAGAAAAGTAGCCTAAAACACAATAAAATCCAGATGTGTTTGAATTGATATACTTGATCGCAATTTCAGTTCACCTTCACCAATTTTAGCATATATGTATATCCGATCATATAAAGAAAGCTAATTTATTTCTTAATTAATAGCCTGGAATCTGTAGAACCTTTTTTCTTTTTTGTAACTAGTAAAATCTGAATCGAAATCTATATTAATCTTTGAGGTGTATATAGAAAGTTGGATACAATTATCACTTAAAACAACGTTTACAGTGATAGAAAAAAAAACATTACGATTTTGTGGATGGTGAAACTATTTTCTTGATCTTGATTCAGATGGCTAGCGTTCTACCCACTTGAACAAATTATTAGGCGACGCACCAAGTAAAGTAAATTTCATTTGTGCATATCAGTTTATATAGTTTAATATCTAGTTTTTTACATGATGTAATTGCGAATAAATAAAGACAAACTCTAATTGTTCAATGTAAAAATTTACAAAAGTATATATATATATATATATATATATATATATATTGGTCTTCAATTGGTATTTATTTTCAACCATATACTGCACTTTTTTTTTGGGGTTAAAAGATATAGAGCCATCATTAAATCTAGTTAGAATTAAATATGGTGTGGAATAAAATAAAGATAAAACTACTAAATGTCTCGAAACAGATTTAGTTCTTCCAGCAAACTAGAGAAGAAAACTGCTCATTTTAAGTATGATGAAATTAGGAATTATCATGATCAGCTAAGAACAATTCATTTTGCTTATTTAAAACGACATGGTTTTGTTAGTTTGTTGGCATCGTATCCCATCTTTTAAAAACAAAATAAAGGAGCACAGTGTTTTCTACTTTTTTCAGTGTGGGGTTTAAAATCTGATGTGGAGTGGAAGATTTTTTTGATAGGGATCAGAAAAAAAAAGAGTGTTAACACGTGTGCACGTGGGAGAGTGACGACACATATGTGGCCACCCGTCACGTGCGGGCTAGATTTATATCCACTCGTTTCCGGTCGGACCTATCATTGCCGGTCACGTGTCCCCTTCATTGGTCCATCTCTTCGTCTCTTTCCTTCTCCAAACATTTTTCTAAATTCGTTTTTCCCAAATTAATTAACATTTTCTTTCACCAAGGCAATAATTGTCAGCCCTTTTAAGCGTATATAGTCATAGTCATACTTTTATAGTTTCACAATAATACTGAACATTTTTTTGATTATTGTTTTGTTTTCAGGAAAATAATTAGTTAACTACTGTATAGTATACACTATGATCCAAGTTTTCCAATGGTGTTTGAATAGCAAAACCAAAATTTCAAGTAAAATATCCCAATCTACCGTCCAATAGTTCGACCGAAAATGCTACTAATAATATCTTCAAATAGTTAAAACTGAAATACCGAAAAAAGTATATGATAATCATAATTCAACCATTCTAAAGTATAATCCTTAATTACCGTAATATATTAAATTGCTTATCAAAGTATCAACCATAGCTTTAACAAACAAACAAAAAAAAGTATCAACCAGCTCTGCAACTGTTAGTTAGCTTTCACCATCCAATATATTTCATATAAGCTGTTTGTGAGCAATATATCAGCATCTACATAAATATACATTCATAAATATACACTTGAATGTTGATTTGGAAGTTAATTTATTGTTACTAGTAGAGACACATATGCACATAATTAGATCACTTATAATAGTAGCTAGTGTTCAAGAGTGTCCCACACCATTGCACCATATGTACCGTTTTACGACGACATGTACACGTCCGTGCACACTCACGAACAGAGAGCGAGTACTATCCAATTAAATATTTAATATACATACGTTTAGTGGATTGAGTGTGTGTCTTGGGCCTCTTTGCTTGTGTGATTTGAAATGGTGTAAGCCCTAGCTAGTTATTATATAGAAATAGCTGGTAGTGCATGAGAATGACGAGTTGTGCATGGTTGATATGGGACATTGTATGCCCCTTAATTATTCTTTATCTTTATAACACACATCTAAGTTTATAGTATATAAATATGATCTGTAGCTGTCCAAACTTAATACTTTTGTCGATTACGACGAAACTTCTTCGTTAACTATACGTGTATACACACACTCGTGTATTCTATATATATACTCGGTACTCTATTATTAGTTATCGGAAGAAATTCATAGTATTAAACAAGACATATACAAAAGTTGTTATGTAAATTTTTAAAATTATACAGTACATGAAAGGAAAAACAATAATTTTAACTCGAAATATAAGATAATGCTTTTAAACACATTCGCTGATTTAACAAGTATTACTGCAGCGCGATTACGTAGTCCTTTTTATATATTTTTAAAATAAATAAGATAGTCAAAATCATCTACCAGCATTTCATTTGGGTTAATATAGAAAGTAATTACTTGTTTAATTGATTGTTGGAGACAAACTTTGGAAATTAATTGGCTAAATGAGCACGTTAATTACTCTCATGATTAAATTTCACTTTCACAACTCCCCCACTTCACCCACCACGAATATGGACAAAATCCACAGATATTATACGTACTTACCGACGTAACTATCCGTTTATACACTAACTCACTAATTAACATTTATTTAATTAAAAGTGTTCCATCAATTCAGAATCGGTTATCCTTGATTCCTTATTACTTGGTAGAATATAATATATATGAGTAGATTTTCCTTTTGTTGCTGACAGCATTGATATCTATTATTTATTCTTTTTGTGATTTATATTTTTACTTTTTTTCTTATTGAAGCTATTAACGGATTGATTCTCGATTATGCGGGAATCGCAATCTACAAATAACTAAACAACCGTTTTATTAAAGGGATTTAAAACAAACGAAAAGAAAATTAAAGTGGGACATTGGGTCTACTAGTGTATGTGATCTTTCCTTTGTATCGGTTATTTTTTCATGGCTATGAAACTTTTTTGACCAAATAGCCATATTAGCCTTTTCTTTAGTTTTGTTTAGGCAATAATTTATTTGTTTTATACTTTACTAATTATATAAAAATACATAGATTTCAAGCTAATTAGCATGTTTGTGTTAGCTTTAATAGTTTATCATAATGCTATGATTTGGTGGTCCAATTTTGTTACTTTGAACCAAATTTCATTTTTTCATGCTTTTTTTTTCTTGTAAAATAATTTATGCAAATAAATTTCAGAAATATGAATATATTAATATGATTTACAACGTTTGATGTGTGGATTCTTTAACGTTCTATCAGCGCAATCAAATCGAAGGTTGACATGCCAAGTTGACACATATGTACGTAAAACATTAATAATACATTATTCAATACAGTGTTTTGAACCAAAACTTTTACTATTCTAGAATCCATTTGCTTGTCGATTTAGCGTTACAGTGCTAATAAGGAGTTATTCAAAATTTATTTTCCATCAATATAACAAAATCGCGACACTTGATATATGTAAGACTACTAACGTAACGTTCATCATCTTGTGGTTTAATCATCAGTGAAAGGAATGCGTGTAGCTAGAAATAACAGACGAGGCTAATTATAATGCATAATCCAGTATTATAATTTTATACGATGCTTAGAACAAGACAAGCCAATCCAATCAAATTCAGGCGAAATAAAGAGAAGAAGTACTCGAAAAGAATCAAATATTGGATACTATTGTCCATGACATTTGAGACCATTCTCTTTCACTTTTTCCCCATCTTATTGATCATTATTATTAGCATCAAATCAAATCTTTTACTTTTAATTTTTTTATCTACTTGAAATTAAGGCAACGACTCTTTGCTGTTCTAATTGACGACAGAGAATAGAAAATTAAATCTTCCTCTTTGTGTTTTGTCACCTCATCTTCAGCGATCTATGATTTTAAAATTCTCGCAATAAATATTTAGTTAAACTTACAGTAATTAGAAGATAATTACTAACTAGTTATGAACTTATGACCAAAATATACCAAGTTTAGGATGATTAATTCAGATAGATAACTTTTATACCCAAGTTATTTAAGAAATGAAAAAACAAAAAACCATTTATATAAAACGGTAAAAACATGAAAACCCCTCAAGGGGGAAAAAAAAGCTAATCACCCCCAACCATTTAAACTAAATAGTAATTATACAATTAAACCAGTAGTAGCGATGGCTCGATTCGTATTATCCAGACGAGTGGTTTCATAAACTGGAAGCTCTTCTCTATACCTCTCGATCCCAATCGCCGACAGATTCTCCAACTCGAATAGATCAGAGCTGGCGTAACTCGCCGCATCATCATCGTCTTCTTCTTCTTCTTCTTCAACGTCGTCGCACGTCGTCGTGGTCATGGTATTGTTCTTGTGGTAAGTTCTGAGAAGATCCTTGGCTGCTTCAATAACACGGCGATTCTCTTCCTCCATGACGTAGCGGTCACGTTTGGCATCGTTGTTACCGTATAGTCTAGGGTAAGGCATGTGAATGGAGGAATCTTCGTCGAGGATCACATTCACTGGACAGAACCGTACTGACCTTTTAGATTTACCGCTAGACGATGGAGTTTTGCTCAAGCAAGATCTTGAGAAGGACGATGCGGAGGAGCAAGTGGAGTGTGGCTCTGCGACGGCGGTGTTTATTTTCTTGTGTTTCTTAGAGTTAGTGGCGGCGTTGGTGAAAAGTGAGTTGAGGAAAGTAGCGAGTCTTCCGCCGGGAGAGATTGGTTGTTTGACTTTTTTCAAATCGGTGTAAATCTTTAACGCTTTTGATTTGGTTCTAAGGAAACCACCGAGCTCTTTAGGTTTCTGAACGTTGCCGGAGTAGTCGAGAGATGTTCGAATTGGCTTCGGTTGACGAGTGATCGGAGGAGGAGAGGCTGAGGATTTGGAGCGTCCGTAGAAAGAATCAGACTCGGAAGAGGAGAGTCCACTTGAATCAGAGGAGCTGGAGTTGGAATATCCGAGAAAAACTGAGTCGGCGATGGCGGAGGTGGAGGTGGTTCTCCTGGATCTCTCAAAATCAACGGCGATAGAGCGGCGGTGATACACTGGAGAAATTTCAAGATCCTCGGTGTTACGGTGGTGCTTCTTCTTTCTTGTGGATTCGAGGGTGGGGGAATCGTCGATGGAGCGGTAGATTTGGTCGAGGAGAGTGGAGGAGAAGGAAGGGTGACGGTGGTGAGAAGAAGAAATAGGCTTTTCCCAAGTCTCCATGAGAGAAAGAATAAAAGGTTTTGGAAATGGATGACGGTGAGAGGGAAGAAGAAGGAGAGGAGAGTGTTGTTTAAAAGAGAGGAGGGAGACAACTGGTAATCGTTGCCACGTGTCTTTCTCGACAGTTTATGGACTCTGCCTCTGCCCACAAACACCCAATCATTTTTTTTTATAAATATTTTCTTACTAAACATATGGGGAAAAATACGTATTTAAAATAACAGAGCTGAGATTTCTTAGTGAATCTTGAAAGTTCATGTTTTATTTGAAGGAAAAGTTATTTTATAGGTTAAGCAATTAGTCAGTATGCAAGACAAATATGGGAAACATGGAATAGTAAAATGATGTCGACTAATAGTAATAGGAGAAATTAGCTAAAATAGAGTCTTTATAAAATAGTTATAGAACTTAGAACGTCAAAAATAATTTTAAATAAAGTAATAACGTTTTAAACTTTAATAGTTATTTTTTGTTAACAAGTACATAGTATATATTGATATATCATTTTCATTTTTTTTTAAAAAAGAAAAAAAAAAGACTACATATCTCGATTGGTATCTTTTGCTATTTCTTCTTCGCCAGGTGACGAGTAATATCAATCTTCTAAAATCTAAATTATGTATGTTATTTTGTCATGAATTCAAATGGTTAGGTTTAAGAATTTGTCTTGAACCAAAAGGATTATGGGATATCACTGCTGGGTTACAGAGCAACTTAGCCTTTATTCACATAACACGACCCAAAGATTCACTTATGTGTTCCCTACTTATAAAGTAAAAGATTAAAGTTGTTCCTTCCTCATCATAAGTCTTATTTTTTTTTTCATTTTATATATTTTCTTTCTATTTTTTAGATACTAGAAAAAGAAATCGGTGATTTATTACAGCAAACCCAATATTGATACTTGGGTCCATTACAACTTCCTTTTTATTTAGGCTATGAATGTTTATAAGTTTAAAGTGGTTTCTGGATTATGATTTTTTTGTTTTTAGTTTTTTAGATTTTTAGATTTTGAATTTTAAATTTTGATTTTTAGATTTTTTCAAAAAAATAAATTTGTAAATGAAAAAGAAAAGAAATCACATTTAAAAAGTGAGAAATAAAAAAAAAAAAATTAGATTTTCAGTGAAAACTGGTGAAATGATCCAAAAAATAGTTTTCCTCTTTTGTTAGAGAATATGCTTTTAGAAAAATCTTAAATGATTAATTTTTAAGAAACAAAAACAAAAAAAAACTATTGTAAAATCTACTTAACATTCAAAGCCTTATTTCTTTTTAAAACTCAGGATGACTAAGTGAAAAACTACAGCGTTCTAAATATTCAAACATATTTGGTATTTTCTTATGTACGAATTTCACAACATTATATAGAATTGATATATACTTGCAGATACTTTTAGACGTAAACTATTATAAAAACTGTTATGTTCTGAGTCTTCAATTCTCAATGATGAAACTCACAAACTCAGGTCAAATAAGAAATACGAATTGCAATCAAAACAAAGAACACAAGAAGATTTGTTAACCCGGTTCAACAAGATCGATGTGATCAAGTCTACGTCCGGGGCTGAATCAATCCGGCAATCCACTAACAGTGTGAGAAAAGAATCTGCTCAAGAACAGAGCTTACAACAATGGTGAAATCTCGAAATCTCTCTCTAGATCCCAATACAAAAGAATCAGAATTGAATAATAATATGTGAAGAAGAAGATAGAAAACGGTTAAGTATAAGTCGTTTCTATTATAATAGCAAACCCTCCACTGCAGTTAGAGTCTTTGCTTTACTTTCTTATTCATCTGGTTCAATCTTCAAATTCCCAAACCGGAAATAACCAATGCTTCAGTAATCTGGTTTGATCAACACCAAGTCAAAACTGAATCATCATACAACAACACTCCACCTTGATTCAAGTTTTCCTTCTCCATTAGTGAACTGCACTGACTTGGATTTAACCTTCGGCAATATGTGAGATAATACTCACTTCCACTTGATCAGCTTCAGAAGCTCCAAAGCTGAATCAAACTTAGCAACTGGTATACATTTGGTTAGTATATCAGCAGGATTCCGAGAAGTATGAATTTTCAAGATATCAATCTCTCCACCTTCACTTATCTCTCTGAGAAATGATATCTTCACTGCCATATGTTTAGTCCTTTCATGATATACACTATTCTTGGCCAAATACATTGCAGACTGTGAATCACACCAGACCTGTGACTTCTCCTACTTGAACCCGAAGTCTTCAAGTAGACCTCTAATCCATATAGCCTCTTTCACTGCTTCTGTAAGAGCTATATATTCTGCTTCAGTAGTAGACAATACTACAGTCTGTTGCAACGTTGACTTCCAACTAACTGTATTCCCACCTACTGTAAATACATATCCAGTAATGGATCTTCTTCTATCCAAATCAGCAGCATAATCTAAGTCGCAATATCCAATAATACTTAGACTTCTATCTTTCGTATACACCAGCTTCAAGTTCTGAGAATTCTTGATGTACCTTAGTAACCACTTCACTGCTTTCCAATGAATTTCTCCAGGTCTACTCATAAATCTGCTAACCAAACCCATACCATAAGCAAGATCTGGTAGAGTACAAATCATAGAATACATCACACTGCTAATAGCACTCGAATATGGTGTTACCTCTGTGTCAATACACTCAGAATCTTTTTCTACTGCTGACAATTTGAAATGAGTACCAATAGGTGTATTTGACGGCTTAGCATCAGACATATTGAATTTGTCAAGCACTTTACTCAAATAACCAATCTGAGACAAACATAAAACTCCATTCACCCTGTTTCTAGTAATCTCTATACCAAGAATTTTACTAGCAAGACCCATATCTTTCATCTCAAACTCCTCACTGAGTCTTTTCTTCAGTTGATCTACATCTGACATGTTCTGTGCCGCTATCAACATATCATCAACATCTATCAACAAATAAACATGATCCTGTTCTCCAATCATTTTCACATATACACAGGGATCATGTTCACTCCTAACAAACTCTTCATCAATCATGAATTTATCAAACTTCTTATTTCATTGACGAGGAGCTTGTTTTAAACCATATAAGGATTTTTTAAGCAAACATACCTTTTCTTTATCTCCAGATAGCTCAAATCCCTCTGGCAATTCCATGTACAGTTCTTCTTCTAAATCACCATTTAAGAATGCTGTTTTAACATCCATTTGCTCCAGCTCCAATTCTAAATTTACAACCAAAGACATGAGAATTCTTATGGAGGTATGTTTAACAACTGGAGCAAAAATCTCTTGATAGTCAATGCTTTCTCGTTGCGTAAAACCTCTAGCAACAAGTCTGGCCTTATATCTCATTGATTCGATACCTGGTATTCTGGGTTTAAGCTTAAACAACCACCTACACCCAATGACTTTGTGACCCTCTGGTCTGTCAACAATAACCCAAGTGTCATTCCTTGTAAGAGATGTCATTTCTTCTTGAATTGCTTCATTCCGTTTTTCCCAATCTTTGTCTTTTAGAGCATCATGATAGCATTGAGGCTCTTCAATATTAATCAATTCTGATGCCATTAATGCAAATACAAACTGAGTGTAATCATTAAACTTTATTGGAGCTACAATAGGTCTTCGAACTCTATCTCTTGCCAACTTGTAGTTAGTCAAGCCTCTAGCAGCAGGAGTCAAGATTGATTCTACAACAGTCTCCTCTTCATCTTCACTGGATTCAATCTCTGTAAGGCCTTCATGTTCTGTACTATCTCCACCTAGACCTTGAACTCCTTGTATTTTATTTTTTTGGTCTAAGACAGTGGAGAGATCAAAATTTGATGCAAAAGCCTCTATAGTCTTATCTTTAACTTCATGTCTGCTTTGAAGATCTTTGTATACTGTATCTTCTTGAAAAACTACATTGCGACTGATGACACATTTTTCTTCATCCAACAGCCATACTTTGTATCCTTTTGTGCCTGCAGGATACCCCAAGAAAATATCTTTCAAAGCTCTAGGCTTAAGTTTCCTTTGATAATGATGTACATATGCAATGGAGCCAAACTTCCTCAAATGCTTGTAACCAGGTTCTCTATTTAACCAAAGCTCTTTGGGAACATTGTGATCAACAACTGCGGATGGAGACCTGTTGATAATATAGCTAGCTGTAGTAGCCGCTTCAGCCCAGAAACTTTCATCCAAGCCTGACTCATTCAACCAACATCTTACTTTCTCCATAATAATCATGTTCATACGTTCTGTAACCCCGTTCTATTGTGGTGTATATGTACATGTTCTATGTCTCTCTATACCATGCTCTTTACAGTAAGCATTAAACTTATTGTTACAGAACTCTAGACCATTGTCAGTTCTCAAGCACTTGACTTTCTTTTTAATCTGGTTCTCTACCAAACCTTTGCATTCACAGAACTTTTCAAATGTTTCATCCTTAGTTCTAAGGAAATACAACCAGATTTTTCGAGTCTTATCATCTATGATTGAGAGAAAGTACTGTTTACCTGAAATTGATGGAGTAACATTTGATGTTCCCCACAGATCAGCATGGACATAGCTCAATGCATCAGGAATATGCTTTCCAACATTGAAACTCAACTTCTTTGCTTTGCCCATAATATAGTGTTCACAGAAATCTAGATCCTTGATTTCTCTTTTATCCAACAAACCTTTCTCTGCCAATATCTTCATATTGTTAATGCTCATGTGTCCCAATCTGCTATGACATAGAGCTGTAGTACTTTTTAAACTTTCTATCATACAACTTTCTGACACAACAGTCTCACCATCCAAGATATACAATCCATTCTTCAGACCACCACATAGAGCTGTAGTATTATTCTTAAAGTATCTCACTTTACCAGCTCCACCTTCATGGTTATAGCTTAGCTTATCAAGAGTTCCAGTAGAGATGAGTTTTCTCCTTAGGTCCGGTACATATTTGACATTATGCAGTACCTTAATTGAGCCTCCATGAGTATTGATCTTTATGGATCCAATACCTTTTGATTACACAACATGATCATCACCGAGTAGAATAGTTGTGAATTCACTTTCTTGAAAGCTACAGAACCAGTCTCTTCTTGATGACATATGTGAAGTACAACCCGAATCCAAAACCCACAGATCTTTAACCATCTGATCATTCACACTCAAAGCTTCTAAAAATACAAGTTTCTCTGTGATAACTCCAACTTCTCCTTGACCCTCATTCTCAAACTTTCTCTTTCTAGCAAAACAATCTTTCTTCACATGACCTTCTTTCTTACAGAACCAGCAAGTTACACGAGTTTTAGAATTTGACCTGCTCCTACTTTTCCATATCCACCACCTTTCTGATTTCTTGTTTGTGGCCTGCCTCTTTCATTAGTGTATAGGATAGTATTTGAAGTCCTAGACGTTTCTTTTTGCTCAGACATTTCCCTCGGTAGTGACTTAGCCGATGATACCACATCTTGAACTGAGAGTGTCTTATTTCCATACTTAAGAGTATGTTTGAGCTGATCATAACTAAGAGGTAAGGAGTTCAAGATTAATATGGCTTGAACTTCTTCTTTGACCACAATCTCAAGACTGCAATCTTCAAAAAATCATCTACATTCTCATTGATGTTCTTAGACTCATTCATCTTGAAAGAATAGAACTTTAACTCCTAGATAAACTCGGTTGAGGCAATGATGTTTCCATGTATTCCTTGTTCATATCTATCCCAAACAATGATTAATCTTTCTAAAGATAATAGATTACTTTTAACCTTATCGGGATCAACGATCTTGTTAGTGTTTAATGATGAATCTTTAAATGCCATCAATCTTGGATTTCTTCTCTTCACTCTTGGTCAAAGGAACTTCCATTGTCAGACTGAAATCATTGATAATACCTTTCAATCCCAAAATCCCAAGATGCGCCATCATCCTAATCTTCCAAAGCGAGAAATCTGAAGCTCCGTCAAATTTTTCGATCTCAATCCGTTGCTTCGCCATCGCTTCAAGAACTGGGCTTTGATACCACTCTGTTACGTTATGAGTCTTCAATTCTCAATGATGAAACTCACAAACTCAACTCAAATAAGAAACACGAATTGCAATCAAAACAAAGAATACAAGAAGATTTGTTAACCCGGTTCAACAAGATCGATGTGATCAAGTCTCCGTCCGGGGCCGAATCAATCCGGCAATCCACTAACAGTGTGAGAAAAGAATTTGCTCAAGAACAGAGCTTACAACAATGGTGAAATCTCGAAATCTCTTTCTAGATCCCAATACAAAAGAATCAGAATTGAATAATAATATGTGAAGAAGAAGATAGAAAACGGTTAAGTACAAGTCGTTTCTATTATAATAGCAAACTCTCCACTGCAGTTAGAGTCTTTGTTTTACTTTCTTATTCATCTGGTTCAATCTTCAAATTTCCAAATCGAAAATAACCAATGCTTCAGTAATCTGGTTTGATCAACACCAAGTAAAACCTGAATCATCATACAACAACAGAAACATATTGTTGTATAATAAGAAAAAAAATAAAACCATTGTGGCTCGAGTGTGAAATTTTTTAACGAAGAAGGTTTGACAGAGCATTTATCAGGGAAGAGCTATTAAAAGACATTGTCTCACATAGATGCTCTCAAGTGCTTATAGACTTTGGAATGATTTTCGAGGAGATATAGGGTTGGATGAACTCATCAAAATATTGTGTATTTTTTTTTTAATTAAAATTTCTTCCCCAATTTCTCTTATTTCTTTTGCATCTGTCAACACAAAGTTTTTTAAAAAAGCTTTCTAAACAAATCCAGAAACAAACTTTGAACTCATTCCCAAAATTCAAATATATACATGCACACATTTGGATAAAAAGAATTTTATTAGATGTTAACTGAAGTAGTCAGTCGACATCGAAAGAGAAATTAGTGAAATATTGACGAAAGAAAGGAGGAGATAAGAAAATAAAGCGATGGAGATATTGGAAATCCCTATGAAACTATAGGCTTAATTAATTAGCTTAGAAATCAGAACCAGAAAAATAAGAAGCAATGTCGTGTTTGTGAATCGTAAAGAATGTTATAAGAAAGGACTTTTGGAGGATGAAGCAAAACAGTCAAGTAATGCGGCTAAAGAGACTCTCTATCACTTATTAATCTCACACCCAACCAGCACTTCTCATTAACAACCATAATGTTGCAACCCACTTTAATTCGTAATTGAGTTTCTAGCTCATATTTATTTATCTTCAATCTGGATAAGAAATTCGAAAAAATGAGATTGACTATTGGAAACACCCCTATAGCTAGAGCTAGTTTACATCTTAGCTATGTGACTGAACCATTTCAATCACCCAGACTTAAATATGTAAAGCTCACTTTTTATTTAGTCCAACGTATAATCTAACAATATATACTCGAAAATGGTCTAATAAATAATGTCGAAGACTTTTGGGACAATGGTTATATAAAGGGTCTATTGAACTGAGTATTACAAGAGATTTAAGTTAAAATAATAAAATATGTATTATTGAAACATGATTTTAAAAAATCTATTATTTTTTTGATTAATGATTTTAAAATATATAACCAAATCCATTGTTATTGAAAATATTTTAAAAATTGAATTTAAAAATTTCAGGAGATTTCTTAGTTAAAAATACAAAGATCAAAATCTCATATTTAGATGAAATTTCAAAGAATTTAATAACAACATTTCTAATTCATCAAAATTCAACCAAATCATCTTAAATCTCATTAAAACTCAAATCTCTCTAAATTATTTATCCAATACATCTTTGTAGTGTGTTGACATTCTGAAATATTCAAACTCAATATTCTCTTATAAAATAGTCAAAAATTGCGTTAAAATTTCTCTGTTTACAAAATGTCATGAAAATAACAAACTTTCACGTGATAGTAATTTGCATTAGTTTGCAATATTTAGGGTCCTTAATTAAATTCACTTTATATCTGAATATAAAATAAAAACATGTTTAATGTCGACAAAATAAAATAAAATAGGGAAAAAACGTTATTTTTAATTTTAGTATAATTTCTACAAAAGATGTTAAATTCTTATGAAACAATTGCTAAGGAGGGAAACACAGCAGGGAGCCAAAAATATAATGGAAATGATTATAGACAGCGGGACTAAGACAAGATCATCTATCTGATTAACCAAATCAGGCTTTATTAGCAAGTAGAGAGGATTTTTAACTGTCAAAAATTACTGTAAACGTCGCTTTCCTTTACCATGTAAAAGTGACCGGACAATGTTATTATACCGATTATTATATTTATTCTACAAGAGTTTTTTTTTAATATTTTATTTAACAACCTATTATTATTTTAACTGCAACAAAATATTATTATTGAAACGAAATATTATCTGTAAACAAAAAAAGTTGAATTCAAAAGATTTATCTTAGTTATGATGATTACATTATGGTAAAATCTATACCTTGTCTTTTTCCGGTTTCCCCCTATAAGGGTCCTTTATTCTTACAGCTTGGTTTTAACTCTGGAATACTGATTGTAATCAAATAGTCTCTCATACATTAAAATTTGAACTATATGGGGATCTTGATTAAAGAATTTTTAACTGCGATAAAAAAATTGTAACACAAAATGTTTCAACATGCGATAGTAAACATGTATGTGGAGAATATATTTTTTAAAAATGTCAAAATAATATGACATTCCAGTATCTAAAACGCAATGTATAAAGTTTTTGCTTTGATATTTTTATTAGTATGCTTGCTTACAACACGGGTAACGGGACAAACCTAAACTAATGACATGTAATGATATATCTGAAGCTAATTACTTAGACGGTTAGCTAACGGAAAGCACTTTCAAAAGTAAGGAGGAATATAAATACTAATGACTTTTTAGCTCGCAAAATCTTTTTAAGTTATCTCATATGTGTTTAAAGAGAAAATGCAAATATTATAATGATGCCAATAATACATAAGCATGCGGTACGTATAGATTGGTGGTGTATTGGGCAATCTATACATTTTATTAATTTAAATTGTAAATCTCCATAGCCGTAACCTTGGCTAATTGGATGTATTTTTCTGAATAATCGAATTGGATCATTATAAATAATTCAAGGGCTAATTAGACTATGTTTGTGACAGAGAAGAGGGCATGTTCAAAAAGTTAATGGTGCTCATTTGCAAAATGATTGCTCCCGTGGGCTAAGGGAAACTCCATTTCTTTTTATTATAAATACATCAATGAAAAAACAAATGAAGGGAAGGATTATACATACAATCTTAAAATTTATATTCTAAGTTATATTAAAAAATATGGGAAATTCGACTATTGAATGCACACACACAGCACATATGCATGTTATTTTTGATGATCGCCCCTTCGATTTCACGAAACTTTAACCGGACCCATCCCACATACATTTTTTCCCCCAAATTTCCTTTATACATATATTAAAAACCTTACGAAATTACTTATTTAAATGAAAAAGTATGACCGTTAAAAAAAAAAAAAAAAAAAAAGAGAAAGTATGTGATAATCCGTCCAAGTGACGTTAACTCCTGATAACTACTATTATTTTCATATTTAGATATTTACGAGCAATTCAAAATTAAAAGAAAATGATTTGAAAATATAAATATAATATTGTAGAGTCTTGATTTTTAAAAAAAATTATTCCCACAACATCTTCTTTGGTGTATGTGAAGGTTTATTTAGAAGAAAAATTTGTGCGATAAATAGAAGTTGCAGGGATTCCACGCATGTGTGGATATGACAGACAAAAGAAAGACAAAAGATTCCGATCACATCATAATTGAGTTGGTGCATGCAAGTAGCAAAAGCAGATTCCATTTAAATCAAATAGCTAGAGAGCACGTCCAACTTCTTTAAGAGAAACGTTTGATATTAATATTTCCTCTAACAACCCAACCAAAGCAAAAATTATACTTACCATTATACCATGACATTTTGGTGTATGGATTTCTATCAATCACTCCACTATCTATGATTTGACATGTCATGTTCACGATCACAAACGACGTTTCGAACTTTTTATTCTAGATAAGAAAAACATTTTCCAACCTCGCAATTACGTCTCAAATTTGAACAAAATTTAGGTAACTTGTTAGACGAAATTAATCTTTTTGATTCAACAAACAAGCCTTTATTCAACAAAAGTGGTAAGGAGCTAGTTAGGGGTCATGCTTATGAATCTCTAAAACTGATCATGGGACCTTTTGACTCATCAGAAAAAAATAAGATTAAATTGCCAATTCTTCATAATTGCTTATATCTTCTATGAGATTATAGAATAGGGTCAAAAAGGGCCAAATTTGCCCATCATTCTCCCTCTTACAAGCGGGTTATCTGACTAATGTACCCTAGCCTCTACTCTACTCTAAGCCAGTCTTGATCAAACTTAGTCGTATTGCAAATTCGCCTCAATCATTTTCATTACAATTTCATTTCACGAACTTAATACATTACACATTTTCCCGGAGAATCTCAAGCCAATCCTTGCTTGTGTGGTACGTATATTAACATCGAGTGAACTGAATAGTGAAAACCACGTTTACTTAAAACAAATAGAGTATTACTGACTCCAAATCATGGAGTTTAAGAAATTGATAGAGTATAATCACTTTTCAACAAGGTAGAACTTGGGAGATAAAAAAGCCTCGGCCTATTAAATCAGAGGAGCAAGCAAAGTCCGTACAAATTAGGCTCTAAGCAAACAAACTGCGTCCTTGATGTAGACTCACCTCCCCAAACTAAATATTTAGTTCTCTAAATATGTCAACAAAACCATCAATTAGATTTTGTTGTTATGATGGCATAGTGTGCCATGCCACCTAAAAAACAAAAGTAATCAAGGAGATAATCACAACCTATATAGGCTTAGCTTTAACAAGTTCTCTCATTAAGAATATTTGTTTTATATTCTAAAGGCTAGATGAAAGTTAGGTCAAGCTCAACAACTAATGATTCTCTAACAAGAATTTAATAAGGTCTATGAAGAGATATGGAGAGAGAAGACACATCATTCAAAGCAGAACTAAAATTCTCAATTCTCTTTAATAACTTATAGACCATTGTTTTACCCAAAAAACTTACAGACCATTGACAATTGGAAACACTTAGCAGCAAGCAACAATGTTTAAGTGACAGGGTTCCACTCATAAAACACTATCACATGCATTGTAGGGTTCTTTAACTATAGCAACAGTAAAAGTTTAAGAAGCAGGGCTGGCACTGCGATCCAGGAAGATTTTCAGTATGGATTTACGATATAAATTTGAAGAATCAAATAGTTATAAAACTGAAAGTTATCAAAACAAATGTTAAATATTATGAGATGCATGTTTTACAAAATAAATATTAAGAGGTATTGGTGATTAGTTGATCTGGTCGAAGACCTCTCTGATTTGATGTCTGGATCAGATTTAAAAAGACTGATGTTGAGAGCTGAACATTTTATGCATTGAATAAATAAGATAAATAATATTAAAACAGAGTTTAGCCGTTTCATAAGGATAATCAAAATTTTTGCTTTTGGCTATTATGATCCATTAGACAAAGGTTAGATTTTGTTCAGAAGTTTGCTGGCCAATTCGATGACCAAGTTGTGATTGCTGATAGTGAAACAGTAAAACTAAAGAGGATAAATCCAACCCAGAGATTCACCGAGAATCCGGAGGTTGGGGAATCAAAGCCTAGGGGATGACCACGAAGGAAGAAGGATCGACCCGAAGAACATAGATTCAATGGTGGATGATGATATTGAATGATAGAGAGAAAATAGATTGAAGAAGATAATTGTTATTTTTGGTTGATTGATTCTCGTGAAAGGAGAAAGGGCTGCATAGAGTTTAGAGTTTGCTGAACCGAAAAGATAAACAAACCGAAATACATAATAAAATAACTAAACCGGGAATTAGAGATATTAAACCAGATTAGAAGAGCTTATCCTGTAACAGATAGGTACCAACTTGAGACGGAGGAGAGGAGAAAGACGACGACAAAGATCTAAGGAGATGCGATGATAAAATCAAACAATAATTAATATATATATACGCAGCAATACCCTTAGAATAACACCAAGAAAATCCTTTGAAGAGTAAAATTAATTGATACCTCTTTGTATATGTAAATGAAAAAAGAAGATGTGAGATCTACTAACCAACTACCAACTAAAAGCATATGCATTATCTGAAACCAAAGTTATTTCCATCACTCTGTAGCTCTTCTCCAAGCAAAACATAGTATAAGAAAAAAGTGTTTTGGTTTGCTGTGTCAGATTTCTCTAGAGAACATCCCATCATCATCACAAGTATTGTTGTTGTATCCGAGCTCTGTTCTGTTCCCACCACAATCTTGCATTCGTTTCCCCAAACCTCTCTCGGCTACAACCCACAAGTATATGTTGTCAAGTGCTTGCTTTTACAAGGGTACAAGGGCCTTTTAAAGGAACAGATAAAGTAATGCTTTTTTACCTGAAGCGAACGCGTCTAAGCTCGCGAGTTCCATCTGGTAAAGCTCTGATTGTGATGTAAACACCCTCTTCATCCTGTTCCACCCATTCTGTTTCAATGTCACTTGCATTACTTACAGAGAGCTCCCCTGAATGATTTGCCTCTTCTTCTTCTTCTTCCCTTGATGAGCTACTTCTTGCAGACCTATCAACAGATGACGTCTCGGTTATGGTCCCACTTATGCTAGCAACACCAGCTGAATCATGGTATCGACTTTGTGTTTGGGTTATTGGTTGGTGAGTGTGTGAGCCAGAAGAAGCGTAGTCTTTTCCTCGAGGGCATTCTTTGTTCAGAGGTGGAGTTGCAGGACCGTTCTTGGTAGACTGAGTTCGCGAGGTCTAGTATATCAAATTAAAACTAGTTAGACCTCAAAGAATCAAAGACAGGTATTGATGAAATGGATTCATGTGTTCAGAAGTGAAGTGAGAGCATATACCCCATCTTCGGATCTAGGATGAGTTGGAAACGGAACACTCTGCTGATTGAACTGCTGTACATTGTATAATTCCATGACCTTGTCAAAATTCTCTGCCCACCACTTTTGAGCTTGCCATTTATCGAACATTTCACGGCTACAAGCAATGGAAATTTGAAGAAATCAACTAATCAGGTGCGGACTTAAGCATATACAATACAGAACACCATGACTACAGCAACCAAGTGAAGAGTGTTAGGTTCAACACAAAGCTCAGAATCTGCAGTAATTGCCAATAAATAAAATCTACAAATATCAATCCTTGAGAGCCAAAGTGTTCCTCTTTAATGAGGCCATGAAAAAAGTAAATTAGAACATCCTGCTTTCATTAGATGTCCCATATACAAAAAGAATTTACTAAATCCACCAAACTCTTCCCCACACGATTAGTCTTGGGGAATCCGTTAAAGTGCTGAATCGGATTCAACTACCGAAATATGTAACCCACATCTCAAAAACCTTTCTTGGCCAAAGGATGTACAAGTTCTCATAATCACAACTAATATTTGGGGACCACCTCAATTGATTCAAGAATAATGTAAGCAGCAACACTTTCCAACACATAAATCTCACAAAATAATATCCTAAATATCAACTGTACTTCTTATAGCTTGTTGCCAAGAAACACACATCTCTATTTCCAAAATCAAATCAAAGGATTTCAAAACATTGTGCATTACTTCATTTCAGTTGAGTATCATCTTCAATGTCTCTGATTGGAAACAAAATGATCCATCTTGATTCAATTCAAGATCCCAACTTTCGTTGTGTGTAAATGCAATAATACAGTTAAATTTACCTGAACCGAATCCGCTTTAGATCATTCCCTCCCTCAGGCAATGATACAAATGTGATAAGGACACCAGGCTCCACTTGAGCAACCCATTCTTTAGGCTCATCTTCTTCCTCCAAGAACACTGTGGACTCTGTCCTACCACTCATGGATTCAGGTGTTCCTTCTCCACTTAAAAACCCTTTCAACCTTGACTCCATTTCCTTCCCAAGAATCTTTGGTGTTGAGCTTCCACTCCCTGCTCTCTTGTACGCATAACGAAACCTCCCAGAATTTGAAGCAGCATCCGAATCAGCGTAGCTTCGGTTCTGATTCCGGTTTGACGACCCTGAACACGGTTTGCAGCTTTTGTAAGCACCTGATGCTTTTACTGCCATGTCTTTAATCTGAATAATCACATACAAGAATCACATGGTTTTCACAAAATTAAGTATATAGTGAAAATAAAAATCAGAAAGTCACGGACTAAAATTTGGCTTCTAGAGGTAAGAAAACTATTTCCAATTTCGTTGAAAGATCAGAAACCAAACAGTACGCTATAGAAATTGACTAGTTAATTTGTTCATAGCTTCCAAACAGAAACCAACAAGAACCAAAAAATGGTCCCGACTCGAAGTTTCTTTCCCTTTTCTCCTTTGTGATTTTTCTCATGAAAGTGACACAGATGAAGAATGTTATCTACCTGTGACGTCAGAGATTTAATCGCTTGCTTAGACCTTGGCGTTCCAACAACTCTGTCTTCTTCTTCTTCCTCTAGTTCTTGTTTCTTAGATCCGCCATTGTTGGTATTCAGCTGCTTCGAACAAGCTATGCATGTCAGCATCTCTCTCACCCACCACAAAGTTTCAATCGACCTGAGAATCAAGGAGAAAGGAAACACGATCAAATCTAAGATATAAGAAAACATTTTTAAGATAAAAAGATGGCAAAAGTTTGTAATTTTGAGATAGTAGTTGCAACACTTGACTTCTACCTACAATATATACACCCAGAGCTTGCTAAAGTCGATTGCTTTTTGTCTTTGCGACAGAGATTCAGATATAAAACTCCACCACTGAAAATGGTCAAAATGACGGCAAGGCGAAGGAGGAGACAGTTAGGCCAGCGGAAAATTAGGGCACAGAATCTGCAGATCAGACCTAGAAACGATTTCGCATTTAAAACTCTCTCAGGGTCCGTTCCTTGCGGCTTCAAACTCTTGACAGAGAGATTGAGTGAGAGACACTCTTAGCACTTTATGAAATTCCAAAGCTGAATGCAGAAGCAAAATGCTAAAGCTGAGATTTTTTTGGGAGAGAGAGAAGGAAAGAGCAGTACTTTGATATTTGGGCTCTGAGATCGTCGGACACTGCGAAAGTTTGCACACAAGTGTTGTTTTGTGTTCCTACTTCCTATATAAAGCTCTACTCCTTTTCTTCTTCTTCTTCTTTTTTCTTGTATTGGAAACAAAAATCGCTATTGGCCATTTTCAGATTCGTCTTTTAACTTTGGTATTTATGGATTATTAATGCACAAAACGAAAAAAACGTAACACAGTTTTTAGTTTTTTACTAACACATCGGAAACCAGTAGAATAGTTCTACAGCTTTATTGCAACTTTATATCCGAATTTTGTCAAGTTTTTATTTACTTTAGTTTAACGTCTAGTTATGTTTAGATATTGGTAACTAAATTAATTAAAATTTTCAATAATCTTTTCAATTTATTTTACATTTATCGATATATATAATATATATATATTATAATGATACCACACTTTATTTGTTCTTCTATATATACCCGCATTACGCATATATCTTACTATTAGAAGAGAGATGGCTCAACTAACAAAAGATATTAAGTAAGCAAACCTAACTAAAAACTAGCATAGTTACTCTTTGAGAGTGTGGAAAAAAATCGGACCAAGAAATTTTCAAATGTTATTCTCTTCTTTAGTATTTCCTTTAGAAAAAGCAAGAAAAGGAAGAAAAAAAAATGCGACAGATAAAACTACTGGGTTTTAGGTATATGAATCTAGAATTATGAAGCCGTGCAAATGCAAAATATTCATGGGGGTGTGACCACAGATTGACACGTGCAATGTTAAATGATTTTGGCTGTCTAATTTTGCACCCAATTTAAGCAAAAGAAAAAGGAATCCATTAACTAATCCAATTTTGTTATCTGTCAATTTTCTCAACTACGAGTATGTCATAATTTAAGACACTGAGGACATAATAGGCCATTAGATACCCTTAGTTATTCTGATCATTCAACATTTAGAGGCAACTAGTCGTTTAAATTATTTAAATTAACTTGCATTCAAATATGATCCAAAAACCAAAAAAGGAATATATTTACGAGTGTGTATCTATGAATATATGTCAGATGGTCACAGGAGCGCCGTGAAGCAACGGTCTTGAATTAACTACACTGTTGGAATTTGTTACCATACACCATTTAAATTTTTGAAATTAATATTTACAGTTTTCTAATTATTTGCTTCCTTGTTTTTTTTTTTTAACTAAAACCGCTGAAAACAATACTAAATTAGAACCCCCCCCAAAAAAAAAGATTTTACAGCAATGAATGATCAGATCGGATACTGCAAATATAATTATTTAATTTTTACCTTCCCACGTGAATGATCACTGTGTTTTCTTGGTTTTTTTTGGTTTGATACTACTATATAGTTTGATTTTGTTGTTTCTCTTTCCTTTTTAATGTTGTTGGCTATAATAATTGTGACATATCCGTTACATGTAATACCTTTATACAGTGATCTCTCTTTCTCCCCACGTTAAGTTGGTCAAATACTAGTATTCAATCTTTTTTTTTCCATATCTATGTTGCATTTGCAATTTTAAATTCAAGTTTTTTAAAGTGTAAAGTTTTATACATGTAATTCTTATACTTTTAATGGGCCACGCCAGTTTTTTTTGTAGTGCGTCATTTTAAACATATTGTATCCAAATTCCTCCAACTAATCCATGTTTAAGTAATTTGATTATAATTCACGCGAATCTCATCCGTTAATTAGTTTATAAGAGATGATTTTGATTATTTAACTTATCAATTATGATCACTAGTATTTATGACTAGCTTTATGGTGACAAACAGTATATTGCACCTTCGAAACTGAAAAAGGACATAAAGTGATTAATCTAAAAAACAAGTGATGATGAGACATGCAATGAAGCATGCAATATTTAGATTGAACCTTATTATTAAACAATAATTTAAACTTTACAGAGTTGTTTTCCAACTAAGCCTATTAATACTTTTTTCCCAACCTTTCTGTCTCCTTCAAGGCTTAGGCACTTTGATTAAAAACCATTTTGAAGCCAAGTTAGCATTATACCCATCATTAAGCAAACCATTTGCTTTTAAAAGTTCATTTCGAATTCGAAGTTTGCTTTTGCTTCAGGTTATGCTTTGATAATTCTCTTTATTCTTGCTGATTTCTTTCACAAATGTCATAAAAGGTAAATTATAAACGAAGGCTTGATCCTTTCTGTCTTATGTGCGTTAAAAGACCTAGAAATATGGTTCTTTTTTTTATAAACTAAAGTCTAAAGCATCGTATATACATAATATAAACATTTAATCACGAAGTTAGAAAGTTAGACGTTCTTAATGGCTAAGGTAAGTGATCGATCAAAGGGAATCCAGAAAAAAAAAAGGACAGATGGATATTCAGACGCTGAACCCATAAAGTTTCCCAAACTCAGTTAATAGCCCAAGTTAAGCCCATAAAGGCCCAAACAGCCCTCTCATGAACCATCGCAGGAAGCGAGTTTACCAAGCACTTCACCGTAATTGATCATACCCTATACAACGATCTGTTTCGTGTAGCAGTTCTTTCTTTTTATCATTTTGCTTCTTGCTCAGCTCCGATCATTCTCTACGATTATCTTTCGGTTTGAGATTCATGGTGAATCGATTATCGTCACTCTCTCCGCGTAAACTCTAGCTCAGTCCGAAACCCTAACTCCCTCCGTTGGAAACTATCGAGATCGTCCGTTCCCTTTCGGAGCATTCTTTAATAGGTGTGCAGAGGCGGGTTTGTTTCTGATCGATTTAGCTTTTTGAGGTAAGGATCATCTTCTTCGGTTTCTATATCTGACACTTTAATTTGTTTTTCATTGCTTCTTTATCCTTTCGCGTTATCGAGGTAGATTTTGGGAATTTGGTGATTCAGGTGGCCGATTTAGGGTTTGATTTACTGGAATACGTAGTTTAAGTTTGAATACGTTAGAGATCCCACTTCTTGATTGCAGATGATTATATCTTTGTTTTTTATTTGTTTTATCATCCACTATCAATTCACTATTCTTTAGACTAATCGGTATGTTTGATCTTTGATGCATTAAGCCAGCTTTACTTGTGTTTATCTTTGATGAAATGGCGAGGCTATTCACTGATTGTATTTTCTTGTTAGATTGTAATCATGGTTTTCAATCGTCTGGATGGAAGAGTAGCATACTGATAAATGAGATTATATGTTCGTTGGCTATGGCTAGGAATATGTTTGCAGCAGAGACTTGGCTGTCAAATCATCAATTTTTTGGTTCTATCATATTCATACTTGTTGTTGTTTGTTTCCATGTTTCAAGATCTATGACTTTCTTCACGATTTTAGCTCTCTTGTCTCAGTTATATTTGTGGCTTACTTTGTTACTGAGGAAGCTGCAGAACAGCAGACCATTACTTCTTTATGTACATATGTGCTTTTGTCTGACTAGATTGATTAATGGATATAGACGTAATCTTCTATTTATAGTTTCCGCTTCAGTTGGACAGTTACGTCTGTGATATTTAACAATGGCTAGTTGATGCCACCAAGAGTTCACATTGGAACTTAATTCTTCATGCATTTCCCTTTGAGACCTTACTATCAACACTTAAGAATTCTTTTTTTTTTGTAAATTACCTTTATCAGACTATCTAATTTTTCCTTAATCTCCCTTTCCTTGTTAGTTTGAACATTTTGAGGCTGCAATGAATATGCAACCTGTTCTTCAGTCAAAATCTTCATCTAATGGATTTCCACTTAGAAGAGGTGAAAGAGAGGGAGTTTCGAATAAGCCACAGTCTATAAAGTCACATTCCGCAAATACAGGTTATAATTGTTGCCTGTTGATAATTTGTTATTTATCTGCAACATCATGTTCTGAGTTCTCATGCTTGTTGATATATATTCAGCATTCAATGGGGAAGCTGGAAGCTTGGAGAGGCTTTCACGCGATCGGTTAGTGTACCTCACAACATGTAAGATCGGGCATATGGTGGAAGTGCATCTTAAAAATGGATCGGTGTATAGTGGTATATTTCATGCTGCTGATGTAGAGAAGGATTTTGGTGAGGCTCTGAATCAGAAATTTTGTTCCTTAATAGATGTAAAGCATAGAAAGACGCTACTTTTTCTTGCCATTTATAAACTGCTTGAAACTTCCAGGAATCATTCTAAAGATGGCTTGCTTGATTAAAGATGGTACTTTACGAGGGCATAAATCCCGTTCGGAGTTTTTCAGAAAGCCGCCTTCCAAGACATTCATTATTCCTGCAGATGAACTTGTGCAAGTTGTAGCTAAGGTGTGCTTGCTTATATAAACTAAGGGGAAAATTTTATTGTTTATGTCAATGTGTTACATGGCAGGGAGACTACTTTAAGTGTTGACATTGTTGTTCCTTGATTTTGGTGTTAGGATCTCTCTGTATCCACGGACAGCATGTTAAATGCGGTTCAGAGTGAGAAGCCGATGGAGCTGTTGACAGACTCTTCTATATCGCAGTCTTATCATGTTGATCGAGGAAGAGAGCTGAAACCCTGGGTACCTGATGAAAATGTTCCACAGGGTGCAGATTTGGAGAATGTGTTTGATCACTCTTGGAATAGGTACACACACATATGTTTTTTAAATTAAAAAAAAAAAAAATTTTTAAATAATTTTTTATAAATTAATTTTTTTTTTTAAAAAAAAAAAATAAAAAAAAAATTAAAAAAAAAAAATTTAAAAAATAAAAAAAAAAAAATATATTTTTTTTTTTTTTTAATTTTTAAATTATTAATTTTTTTTTTAATTTAAATTTTTTTTTTTTTTTTTTTTTTTAAAAAAAAAAAATTTAATTAAAAAAAAAAAAACTTATTTTAAAAAAAAAAAAAAAGAAAATAATAAAAAAAAAAAAATAGTATATTTTTATGATTTGCTTTTTACTGGGTAGTCACCTGGCTTTTCTTCCTTGAAACCTCTCATAACATGGCATTTTACTGGTAAATATGCTCAGCTGATCCATTTCTGCTTGTAGAGGATGGAATCAGTTTGAGGTGAATGAGTCACTATTTGGAGTAAAGAGCACTTTCAATGAGGAACTCTATACTACAAAACTTGAGAGAGGTCCTCGGACTAGAGAGTTAGAAGAGCAAGCCCTGAGGATAGCTAGAGAGATTGAGGGTGAGAATACTCGAGATCTTCATGTGGCAGAGGTGATTTTGGGAGTTTTATTTGCACCTTGATTCCTATGTTTCTGTTGTTATAAGTTCAAATTTCTGATTATTCATGCATGCAGGAAAGAGGCCTTCAGCTTAATGAGAAATTTGATATTGACGAGGAAACCAAGTACTCATCTGTCCGTCCAGCTACTGGATTTGATGATAGTGGGTTTGCTGAGGAGGAAGACGCATTGCTGGATACTTGCAATGATTTGACTTTTGGTACTTTATCTCCTTCTGATGGCCAGAAGCCAGCTTCCAGTGGCAAGGGCTGTGAAGAATTATGGGTAAGGCTGAGTTCTTCTTTGATAGTAGTTTTTAGCTGAACGATTGGTGATATTGCCATTCATTTTCTTCAGGGTGACAGTCAGTCTTCTCGGGATATTACAAATGTAGATCAAAGCTGCTCGATCTCTGATGATCACGCTCGGCACCTTCCCGCCGAACAGCGATCCAAAGATTTTCCTGTCCCAGGCAACAGTATCAGGTCATTTATTTTTTGTTTTTGCTATTAGGCTATGCATCTGGAAAATCATCTAAAATATTTGTTCTCACATTGGGAGTTTCTCTTGACAAAGTAGTGAGAGCCAGCTCGATGAGCGAAGAACCAACAATATTCAAGAGGTTTCACACAATAACAGAGTAATGTCAACTCCATGTTGATTATGCCCGTTTAGTCATGATTGCATTTGACTTTTCATTGTTGTTCTATTATTTTTAACATTAGTTCTTTGGCTTCCTTCCGTATTACCACAGTCAGCTGAGGAATCAATTTCTGGTCGTGGAGGTATATGCTACATCTTTCTTACGCTGTTTTCCATATCTGCAACCCCACTCTATTCTTTTTTATCCGTTTGAACAATTGATGCCCACAGAAGTCTGAACGTGTTTTCTTGTTCTGGATGTAGAAATTACCTTCATTTTTGCAGGCATGAATTAAGTTTTTCTCGATCTGACACTATTAATTATTTTCACATGTATCTCAATGGACTATCTAGTGGTGGGCTCTTTTAATGTTACTAAATGGATTCTAGAAAAGTTCTTTTGTACACAAGAAGTGGTGACCTGTTATGGAACTTCCATCTAATTATGTAAATATGTATTGTGGAATATAGATATCAACGAAGGTGCAAAACGTGGTGGTGGTGCAACCTCAGCGTCAAAGGATGTTGCTGAGAGAGAAAGACAAGTGAGTCAAGTTTCTGGTAACACAAAATCTGAAAGCTCTTCTGTGCAGTCAGCTTCTAGAAGTTCAGAAAGCCGCCCAGGTCCTACAACATCAAGTCGTCCTGGGGTATCACCGAGCTCGTCAATTGGTTCTATGTCCTCATTAGAAAAGTCTACTCTTAATCCGAATGCAAAGGTTTATTGTTTGATTTGTTCAAACTTGACAAAGTGTCAACTGTGTGTTTTTTTTAAAAACTAATTATGGGTCGTTGGGTCTGATCAGGAATTCAAACTCAATCCAAACGCGAAGAGTTTCAAACCATCGCAACCAGCTGCTGTGCGGCCTCAATCTCCAGTCTCAGATGCGTCATTTTACTACCCTGGTCCTGTTTCTGTTCAGCATGTTCAGCAGATGCCTGGAATGCCGCCTGTTAACTACGGAGTAAGTTCCTTGTGTTGTATATAGGCAAACCGAAGTATGTTTGTAAAACTCACCACATGAAAATTGGCAGGTGCAGCAATATCCTGGCCACCAACCACCGATGATGTATCATCATCATCAAGCCTATTATCCTCCAAATGGACAACCCCAGGTTTGATAACTACTAGTATCACAATTACCCTATTGGATCTCACTAAAAAAATCATCAAAAACTTAAAAGGAAGAAGTCTAACGGTGATGGAATTGGAATTTTTGTGGTGGTGTAGTATCCGCAGCAGCAGCAAATGATGCCTGGTCAGCAGCCTAGGCCAGTTTATTACATGCAGCCTCCTCCTCCTTACCAGCAGGTTGTTATTATTGCTATATATTTGCTTTTTCTAATGGTCAAAGTGTTAAGCTTTTGGATGCTGAAATCTCTCTGTGTGTGTGTGTTTTACAGGACATGCCATATAATCAAGGACGAGAGTAATTACTACCCCATGATGATGAGATGATGTTGTTTTTTATGTGAAGGACGTGGACAAGAGCCCTCTGGTTTTATTCACTCTCTTCTTTCTTCTCTCTCCCTTACCCAACATTACTGAAACCATTTTCTCTTTTTAGATTCCCCTATCTGATTTTGATATTTCGTGTTATAAGAATAAAAGAAAAAAAAACCGATCTATCTGTAGTCTGTACTGAGTGTACTCTTTGCCTCTTTTTTTTGTATCAGAGATATAAATTTTAGAGTTTAGGTTTCTCTCATGTGTCTTCACTTCGTCGTTCTCGTTTTTCTGTGTTTTGTTGTATTCATGATTCTTAAATTTTAGGGTGATTTTCTAAAATCCAAAACTTGTGATTCGTTTTAGAGGAAAAGAAAAGAAGAGTAATCAAAGCACACAAAATGATTCATTTTATTTTTTGTCACCGCCTTGTAGGACATGTTTTATTTAATAAGACGGTAAACGTTGCTTTCTATAGTTGGTCTCGCGATTATATTATCATAATGATCAATTTGAAGCTGGGGATATGTAGTTGAGACGATTTGGTAGGCAACAAATATATGTTTATGATTCGACCAAAGAAAAAGGAAGAAAGAATCAAACCTTTTTAATCATAAATATACATTTGTCGAATCACCAATCTTCATCTAGAATTTACTTTTGCTCCCTTATTACCACTTATTCGATTACAAAACCAACTAATGCTTACGGTGATCCTGTTATGATAGAAATTCAAGAATTTGCTAAGGTTCTATCAGAATATATTACTGAAAGAAGACAATAAAATAACGAATAGTGTACTCAACTACAATACCTTGCTTGTGTACGAGAAAATCTAAATTTAGAAAAGGGATTATTCCCCTTGCTTGACTTGATTTCAATTTCTTTTCACGCCAAGTAAATTACAATTACCCATCCACCTAAGAAAATTTAAATAAATAGATTGTCGAAAGGCTATTGAATTGCACCATTAAGAGATGTTGACAACCTCCACCGAGACTTTTCCTTTACCAAGGCCAAATAGTTTTTTATGAAAATGATAACGACCAAAAAAATACTTAATGGATGTCACTGAATTCCTATATTTTTATGACCATTGATTTTAATATTTTATTGGTGATATTCATAATCAAAAATTTTAAAATATCATGTAGAAAAATAACTCCAAATATAAACGTCAAACAAAAAGGCAAGTGTGTATGTTGTGACGTGTTTCATCACCCAAACACCGAACTACGCGCAGTTAGAAGCGCGTGACTTTTGAAACAGCCATTTGGCGGCTATGATGAATAAAAGAATATGGAAGGGTACAGATGTGTCGCTATTTTATGCAGTTTTTTAATGACAACTTTTTCATTACATTACATCAGAGTCCGATCTCACCGTAAGCATTATACGCCTGATTAATTTTTTTTCCCAAGTTTTTGTACCCACTTTTTTCTGTTGAAGCTTTTTTTTTTTTTAAATCTTTAAGTTCATTAATATCTGAACCTTAGTATTCAACTGTTACAAGAGTTCATTACTTTTTAGTTGATAAATGGAGGAGTATTTAGTAACAGTAAGGAGTTTAGGACACACAACAAAAAAATAAAATAGAAGAAGGGAAGACAAGAGTTGATTAATGTAAACAAACGAATAATACTGATAATATGAATAGTTAATGTCAGCTAAAAAGGTAGTGTTTGATGGTGAATTAGTGGTGGGAAATTTGGAACACTACTGCCGAAGAGAAGAAAAAAAAGAAAGTGAGGTAAAGCTTTTTAGCCATAGCCAATAATTTCATTTGCAGAGACAGTGAAATTTATAAAGAGAGAGAGAAGAAAAAAAGCCATGTTTAGAGGAAGGAGACATGCATCATCTCAACCTTACATGAATTTTCTTGTCCTATCTCCATCTTCACCAAATCCATTGATTCTCTCTAATTCTGGGTAAATTTAGTCGCTCTATTTGACTTCTTTGAGAGGAAAAAATGGGTGATAAGTGAGAAAATTTCAATGCTTTTTTGTTTGTTTCTCTTTTTGTTATCTTCTTTTTCTCGTTTTTATTGACTGAATCAGTCAAGGGGTTTAATTTCCCATGTCTTTATGGAATTGCATGTTTGTGCTTTCTCTAAACTTTTCAATGATTGATCAAAATCTGTTTTTGATCTGAATTTGTTAGGCCGTTGAATCTTAAAGTCTGAATCTTTGCTTTCTATTTCGGATCTGCTCTGTTGTTTCTTTCTCTTAGATCTGTTGTTTGTTGTTGCTCTTTCTTTTGGATCAAGAATGGTTTTGATTCCTTCCAATTGAATGCAATATCATGACTGCTTTTTTTCTTTTCACTTGATTGGATTATATAAAGGTGTCTGAAAAAACAGCTCTTGTCTCTTGATGGTGCTACTATGGTTCTGGAGATTAGCTTGTTGAACTAGTGTTTCAGACCATGCAAAAGTTCCTTATCAAAGATTCTCTATCTTATTCTGCAACTTCTTGGGGAAACTCTGTGTTCACCAACTCAAATGTCCAAGGATCATCATCGATGCTGACCGATAACAACACCCTAAGCTTGACGGTGGAGATGAGGTCTACCCATTTCCCCCAGATGAAACACACAGATTTTCAACTGCAGGATCATGATTCATCCTCAACTCAGTCCACTGGTGGTGAATCTTATAGTGAAGTTGCAAGTTTGGGGGAACATAATAATCGTTACGGACACAGCATTGTTAACCATCCCTCAGGTCCGTTTTCAACTTTTTTTAGCCCGAATAAGAGTTCACATTGCATCAAGTGCTCGTAGTTTTAGCTGACCTACGAGTTCTTGTTTTGATGCAGGCTGCAAAGAAAACCCGGAAAATCCTATTGGAAGTCATTCCAAGTCGATCTTGTCGAAAGTGTCTCAAGATTCATTTGTTCTTCCTATTGAGGTTAATTAGTGTATCATCTTTGACGTTATTATAAATCTTGTAGTAGAAGTGAGACTGAGTTTAAAACTAAATACTATTTTAATGATGTCTAATGTTTATATGCTCTCAGGCGGCTTCTTGGCCTCTACACGGCACTGAGACGCCACATTTCAATGGTTTCTTGTTATTTCCGTATGCATCACAACACACGGTAATACACAATTGTTACATCTCAAGATAATGCTGCTGTTGCATCTTGTCGCAGTAAAGTCTCTGCGCTTAAACGATTCTTGAGCTTATGGAAATCTTTGCAGGTGCAGCATCCTCAAATTGGTGGGTTGGTCCCTTCTAAAATGCCTTTGCCTCACAACATTCCAGAGAGCGAACCAGTTTTTGTCAATGCGAAACAATACCAAGCCATTCTCCGCCGTAGACGGCACCGTGCAAAGCTCGAAGCTCAGAACAAGCTCATCAGAGTCCGCAAAGTAGGCTTATTGCACCATTCTAATATATAGAACTAATGAAAGTTTAAATTTTTTG
Organism: Cardamine occulta; assembly: GCA_028015245.1. Classification (NCBI taxonomy): domain Eukaryota; kingdom Viridiplantae; phylum Streptophyta; class Magnoliopsida; order Brassicales; family Brassicaceae; genus Cardamine; species Cardamine occulta. Next base: position 9,886,254 of record CM051373.1, on the reverse strand, counting down.
TCTTAAGACCAACTCTGTGTATGTAAATATGTAGCCATACCTTCACGAATCGCGCCATCTTCATGCGTTAAAGAGAGCTAGAGGCTCTGGTGGGCGTTTCCTCAACACAAAGAAGCTTCAAGAATCAGAGTCTCCACAATCTCCTCCATTCTCCGGCCCACCGCATTGCTTCAAGAACTCTCCGGGAAAGTTCCGGCAAAGGGACATTTCCATGGGTGGGGTCGGGTCTAGTGGCTCAACAACATCTTGCTCGGACATAACCGGGAACAACAACAATATGTTCCAACAAACCCCACAATTCGGGTTCACAGGTTATCCATCAAACCACCGAGTCTCAGTACTCATGTGAGAGAGCTCTGGCTAGTGGTTGATGAGATCTTGACGGGAAGTCATCCTTGGCTATATCATTGATCCATAAAGTTTCTGTCTTCTAAGTTTGCTTTCATTCTACAATCTCTACTGACTACTACAAAAGAAGTTGAAATCTTTCAACTATTTTCTTCCTTTATTTGGGTTTGATTGTTTATGGATTATTGCTGATTGATGCTCTTAAACTTACTTGCTTCGAGTAAGTGCGGATTTATGATTTATGTAATCAATAGTTCTTTTCTTTTTGAGCTCTGTTTTCTTGTCTATTTTAGTCCATTTTCAAACCAAGTTTCGACTCTAAATTCATGCAAAAACTTGGTTATGAAATCAAACAATAGTAAAATACTTTTATTTATCATAGATTGTAGTTCAAATTCCCACAAAGATAGTTGAATGATATTTTGGTAAACTATTAAATGTTTATCTGCTAATTTTATGAAAAAGGAAGTGTTGAATTCGAATTTAACGTCTGAAATACTGATATTTTTCAATATATATTAATTAAAAAGCATTTTGGATATCTAACATTTGGTTATTAATATTTATTTCTGTGCGTACTTTTTCAGCAAAAATTATGATTTGTTCTTAAAAGTAGACGAGTTTGAAATGTTAACTAAGATCTACGCCATTACGGAATAAGCTATATATAGAAAAAATATTAGGTACTCCAATATTTCATATATTTGTATACAAACATTTTATACCTTGCACAATATAAATCATATCTTCCAAATTAAAACATCTTTTAAACTATAATATGTGGATTGTTAAATAAAATATATTTAAAAGAAAAAAGCAGATATTTTATTTCAACTATCGACATATTATTTCATATATTTGTTCACAACTTCACATTGATGGATTATCTTATCTTAATGCATCAATATAAAGTGTGAAGACTACCAGAAAAATCCTACCATACTTTTATATCAATATCACATATAAATATTGTTACGGACAAAAACATTCAGAATTATGAGAAGGCAAACGCCAAGTGGTCCATTGAACTTTGTTTGACCAACACAAATGATTCATGTTGGAACAAAATCATTTTTGTCTGTCTCATTTTATTAAGGATATATTATGTTTTGATGTTTATATCCTCCAATTATTTCTAAATTCCTACACCAAAATCTTAACGGTTATATTCATTCACCTACCAAATAGGTATCACAATATAAATAATTCGTTATACTGCTCGAAGCACTATTGATCGTACATCTCTCTAGATATTTTAAAATGTTATGAATATAGGATTCTGGATACTGAGTTTCTAAATTCACATTTGACACACTAAATTTCTATTAAAACTTTTATAGTCAATCGGTGCTTGTGGGCAAAACATCATTTTTTTTAAGCTTGTAACTTTTCATAATAAATTTAGGAAATATTCTAGAAATGGATGTAAAGTATTTTCCCCAACAATCAGATGAAAGATCATTCCATAGAAGTTAGACCCAAAAAAAAAGAAAATCAATCCACATAACTTTTTGGACAATATGTTCATGTTGATATTCATTTCAATATTTTTTGTTATCACATAAACATAACTATATCTCTGAGCAAAACAAAACAAAAACAAAAATATATCAAAAGAAGTATGAGACTGGGACGAAAACGAGTGGCTGATCGATATCGTATTGGTTTTATAGATTAAAACCGTAAGGTAATAAAAAGATTATCCTCGAGACCGACGATAGCAGATAACACCAGATTCTATGCATGCATCATAGTATGTCCCCACAATCTAAGCCTTATTCTTTTTTAATACTAATGATAACATCATAGTACAGATTGATATATACTTTTATCTCTCAAATTTTCTATAAAAATAGCCATATATATTATATAATGTCTGATATGCAACATTTCAGTATAGTACAAACCTCCAAGAATGGTCCCAACTCGCAATGAGTGAAGAGAGTAATTGACTTATGAAATGCAAATCAAATTGTAATATTCAAATGGTATTTTCAAGTCTTATAAACCATTTTCTAAGGGGAAGTACTAGTTAGTATAGTCCTTGACACACTCCTATATGTAGAATCACTCACCATTTCAATATATATTCGAAATCTGATCTAGAAATTATCCAATCCATATGTTATCTATTCCTATTATTGTTTATCTTAAACTTTAACCTACCACCTAATCACAAATTATACCTTTTCATCATCTATTCAATGTCGTTAGAAGAAACAGAATCACCAAACCAGACTCTAGATCATGTCCTAGGCTGGCTTGAAGACTCTATGTCCTTAACACCATTACCTGGATTCGAAGATTCTTATTTGCTCCACGAGTTTGATGGGAGTCAAACGTGGGAATGGGATCAGACTCAAGACCCGGAACATGGTTTTATTCAAAGCTATAGTCAAGATCTTAGTGCAAATGTGGCTTTTGAAGCAACTAACCTGAAAGGGGTAACAGGAGCTCCATTCATTGACTCGGATCCTCCACCGGAACTTCAGCAACCAAACGATCAGTCTAGAAAAAGGAATCATGACGGGCTTATCGAGGCCCAACAAGTGAAAAGACCAGCAAGGAGCAAGAGAAAGGAAAACAAGTATAGTGAGAAGAGCTGCAAAGATGGTAACAAGGAAGGGAGATGGGCAGAGCAACTGCTTAACCCTTGTGCCTTGGCCATTACGGCAAGGAACTCATCAAGGGTTCAACATTACCTTTGTGTTCTCTCTGAACTTGCCTCTTCTTCTGGCGATGCTAATCATCGGCTAGCAGCTTTTGGTCTTCGAGCTCTGCAACATCATATTTCCTCCTCTGTGTCATCAACTTCATGGCCTGATGTTACTTTTGCTTCAGCAGAAGTGAAGATGTTTCAAAAGACTTTGCTGAAGTTCTACGAGGTAAGCCCTTGGTTTGCACTGCCTAATAACATGGCAAACTCAGCTATCCTGCAGATTCTAGCACAAGATCCAATAGATAAAAAGGATCTTCATATTCTTGATATTGGTGTTTCTCACGGTATGCAATGGCCCACTTTGCTGGAGGCTCTGAGCTGCAGACCAGAAGGACCTCCTCCTCTTGTTCGAATAACCGTTGTATCTGATCTAACCGCAGATATACCTTTCTCCGTTGGTCCACCAGCTTACAGTTACGGTTCTCAACTCCTTGGCTTTGCTCGGTCTCTCAAAATCAACCTCCAGATTAGTGTAATTGACAAGTTCCAACTCATTGATACCTCACCTCACGAGACCTTGATATTCTGTGCTCAGTTTAGGCTGCATCACCTGAAGCATAGCATCCCTGATGAGAGAAGCGAGGCCTTGAAAGCACTGAGAAGTTTAAGGCCAAAAGGAGTGGTTCTTTGTGAAAACAATGAAGAATGCACTAGTAGTGGGGACTTTGCAGAAGGATTCTCTAGGAAACTGGAGTATCTGTGGAAGTTTCTGGATTCAACAAGCGCGGGATTCAAAGAAGAGAATAGCGAAGAGAGGAAACTAATGGAAGGAGAGGCAACAAAGGTGTTGATGAATGGAGGATATATGAAAGAAGGCAAAGATAAATGGTATGAGAGGATGAGAAAAGCTGGTTTTGCCGCAGAAGCATTTGGAGAAGATGCAATTGAAGGAGCCAAATCTTTACTGAGAAAGTATGATAACCATTGGGAAATAAGGATGGAAGATGAAGATACCTTTGCTGGGTTAATATGGAAAGGAGAAGCAGTTTCTTTCTGTTCGTTGTGGAAGTAAGCTAGCCTCTTTTAATTATGTTTGTCTTAATTTTTGTCATATAGCCCCGAGAAAACAGAATCCTTTGAGTAAATATAATCTCACTCCCGAGGCTTGTACTAATCTCAAATTTTACAACTTTTTGGCAAACAATATCGTTTTGTGAGATTGACAGATTCGTTGGTTCTTGAACAAGGAGATGAAAATAGCAAAAACAAATTAATATTGACTAGCATCAGCAGTCTTATGATGCACGAAACAAAATTATGAAAATGGAACAAACTAATTTATCTCCACTAAGCTTGGAAGATACGAAGAGCAGACAAGAGGGAAACAATATCTGGGAGGAGTATATCCATTTCCGTTAGGTTTCCCGAGATTGGGAGCTTTGAAGTATCCATCTTGTCCAATGATGTGAGCTGTTTGGTAACGACACGTCTTGGTCGGTATATATCCGTCTAGATCAAAAACCACGGCGAGTTTCTTCTCCTCGTCAGTGAAAAAACTCCCAGTTTCAACATTAAACATAATGCCAGGGAATGGTCTCATATCCACTTTCAAAAACTTGCTCCACAACACAGCATTAGGCTCGATCTTAGTTGTAACCCAAATCTCCGTTGTTTCAATAAAAAAAGAGTGGCGCTGATAGAACACAGCGAGCTTCTCTTCACCAACACAAGATAGAGTCACAGTCTCTTCATAATGAGAGTGAAACGGCAGAGGAAGACGCGGTCCAAATCTCTCTGCTGTAAAATCAAAACAGAGTAGAAAAACATCTCGGTCTGTTGTATTTACTTCGCCCATTCCCTCTGGTTCCAACATTAGTTTCTCGTGAGCGTAAAAGTAAGAATTTGCCTTCAAAGACATACCACCTTGATAAAACTCTATATTCCAGTCCGGAGTGACATCAAGAATCCTCCATGAATTAGAGCTAAAATCGTAGACTTGGTACGAAAGAGTGGGATAATAATCTACAAACCTCAAGATTTTGTGGTTACGATTGTTGTCATATCCGAGAGCATAGCTGTCAAGTCTGTAGAAATCGATTCTGGGTTGGATCCACCTCCAAATAGGGATTCCATACCAAGAGCCTTGAGTTGTCTTTCATGAGGCATAACAATAAACCGTCGCAGTGAAAAAGACCAATACCCTTATTTGCTTTACAGATGGATCAACCAAGTCCCCTTCGTTGTCGTTGCGGATTCCTTGGAGATCAAGTTTTATCGAGCAAACCCTATTATCCATCATCATGAACCCCAGAAACTGATTCCTTACTGCTGTTTTGCAAGTAGATCGAACCGATCTCAGAGATGTCATCGGAACCCTAGAGAGTATCTTCGCTATCAAGCCCCCGGAAAGATCGGACATCATCTTCGTCATTGTTCGTAGGTTTCAAAAAAGCAAGGCTGTAAAGAAAATAAAATTTTTAGGTTTCCACGCGTGACCTATACTATCCTTGCTTTATTATATGTAGATAGAAAATTTAACCTCCCTCCGTTTTCGATGTGGTTTCTAACTTCCTTTTCTAGAAAAAAAGGAAAATTCCTAAAAACAGATGGATAATGTGAAGAAATAAACCTTTGTTTTCTTTTTCCTCTTTTCGATGTGAAAGAATACGTCGCCTTCATCTGCGCCGTGGGATTCTAGCTGGATCTGTGCCGGGTCATGAATTCGGTTCGATCAAATGGATCCGACGGTGAACACGTGGTTAAGAGTCCGGTGGCCGTTCAAATGGGCTCAGGGCTCAGCTCAGTCCTTCTGATTGATTATTCAAATTGGGTTCTGGTTTTATGTTTCCTTTACAAACATTTCTATTGGGTTTGTTTAATGGGCCGATCTGTTTACTCCATTTTCATACGGTTTATATTATTCATTTTGAACATTGAATCAATAATATCACTTATTTGGGGATCTTTTACTTTGTCAACCATATGTGTTGGAAACTTACATCTTATAGAATACATGTTAAATTTTATTGGTTCTAATCGTTGTAAAATTTCACTCAACTTAAGTTAAATTCAAAATCTGATACCATACTATTTCACATGTTTTTGATTTATAATGAATTGACGATCAGTAGAATAATTCATGAGTGTAAGAAGAAATTAATGAGTTTGAAATGTTGTTTCACACAACCCAAATTCAAAATGTATTAATATAATTAAAATAGTTAGTTCAATCATTTTCTTTTTCTTTTAGTACACACACACACAAAAACCATCCTGCATGGAAAACGTTAGCTCCATAAACTATGCTCTAATCAATTTATTATACAGCCAAAATTTAATTGAGATATTTTCTGACTGGATATTGTTAATCGTTGATCTAGTGTGTCATCAATTTGTTCAATATCCCAAGTCTCTTTAATCCAACGAATTAGCTTCGACCTCTCTTATTTCCAACCTAGTATCATTTTTATCTATTTGTGCTTTTGAATTTGGAAGACATATTGATAATACCAAAAATTATGAATATAATTAAAAAAAACATGATTTTTTATAAATAATAATATAAACTCATACAATATGTATATGATTTCGTGTATTCGTATAATATATATATATATATATATATGTGTGAAACAAAACAATAAAAAAAGAAAAAAAAAAGAGAGACACGAGAGAGAAGAATAACAATAGAAAGAAAATAAATAGCTTCAAAAAAAATAGAAAGAAAATAAGTAACTTTGATCGTTAGTATACCAATGTGTGCGCTCGGAGACTTCAATTGTGCTATTTCGAAAAACTTGAGCCAAAGAGCAAAACACTTGCTTCCGCAAACGAGGAATTAAAGAAATCTCAACACGCAATGATAGACACAGATCAGAAAAAATTATAGTATTTTCTCTTGGAAACATTTTTGAAAACACTTACCTCTAACATATTTGCCCAGAAAATGTACTTATCAAGACAAAAATGCTAAATACAATGTGTTACACCAACAAATTGAAAAAAGTTGTCGATTATATATGTGTTTTTCTTCTTTTTGATGGACTTTTGTGCTTTACAGCTATATATATGACTATGACTCCAATGTATTTAGAAAAACTTGAGGTAATGAACTAACATAACTGAATGATCGCCTCCTCTTCTTCTGATCACCATACGGATGAACGTGTAGCCATTATGATCTGTCAGACTATATTCATTGCAGTAAAAGTCGGCCCGACCATTTCTCCACTAGCATATGTAAAGAAGAAAATAAGTTAAAAGTTTCAACTTAGATTTACTACTTGAAAAAAACCCCCAACAAAATAAAACTTACCATGATTTTACCCTCCAAAACCTCCCAATCATTTTCGTCGGCATATACCCGAGACCATTTGTACATGTAAAGTCTTCTCGTGAGAGCTGGCACAGGCTCATCTCTACTAGCAATGGGAAAGTCTTTATAGTGGTGCATCAGAATCTCAACCTTCTATGCTCTTAGAAACCTATATTTTGATATCTGTAAGATTTGGTTTATTCGTCGACTGCCCCAGATACTATTAAAAAAAAAATTAGTATTATTGTCTAATATAAACTCATATATAAATTTTTGGGACACAAAAATTTTCAAGTAAACGATATTGAAAAAAAAAATCTCCATATAATCCTCTAATACCGTATACGATTTACTAAATCAATGAAAACTTCATTTATATACAAACATTATGTACCTTTTCACAATATAAAATCATATTTTCCGAATTAATATACCTTTTTTTTTTGTCGTCACTGAATTAATATACCTTATAAACTCTGATATATAGATCATTGTTAAAAATACCTGATTCTTTCCTCTTTAAACATATCGTGATACATAGAAGATAAATATGAGAATTATGTTCGTCATAATTAGTAATGACACTCTCAATAGTTCTAAAGTATTATCCATCTTATGTGTCTATTGTTTAAGTTGATTTCAAACCAATAAAAAGGCCATGTTTAGTAAAGGACAATAATACTAAATTTTCGAAATTGTTTATGTATGTGCATGCCGTGGACAATTATCTAGTGTAAATATACGTTCATCCCTAAGTAAATCCTTCAAAACTAAAGTGAATATACCTCAATTCCACTTTCTTTTTATTTTCCGTTTTGAAAAAACAATGATTGGATTGTCATTGGTAATGGAGGAAGACGTATAAGATCAGGTTATTTGATGAGTATTTAAGTATTTTTGGATTGTTTATATAAATATAGAATTTAGATTTATAAACAATAATATATCTTGAACATCTCAACATGTATATATATTCTTACATATATGACATGTATATGAAATTTATCTATACTCGCATGTACATTTTAATTTTAAAACTATTACTGAAGAAAAATTAGTTTTTGCAATTACATATATTATAGTAGTATAAATTTTAAAATCATGGATATTTTTATAGAACATATTTTTATTTACTAATAATATTGTATTTTTAATATAAACAAAAATAATATTAATCTACATCATGCAACTAACATTTACTAATCATACTTTAATTTTTTAAAAAGTCACAGCCACAGTTTTACCAATCTTTAATTTTACAGTCACAGTCAAAATTTTACCTATCTTTAATACGCTCCTCACCTCTGTAACTTGTGGATTTCTGGCTCGGTAACAACTAACACCAATGCCTAGTTTGAAGTTAAACTCTCAACAGTACGGACGACAAAGAATCAGCCTCATCTAATCAAAGTTCAGAGTTCAAAACATATCCACACTATATGGGAATCACAGAGAGTTAATGAAAGAACGAGTATTTTCTTTTGGCAATTTTATGAAGTCGAATTGTTCTTTTGCTTTTCCAAAAGCTTAGATTGAACAAACGGAACCATTGTTATGTACAACAAATTAATCATATTACTATATATATATACATACATGGACTAGTTAACAATTTGAGGACTCATCAACTTCCCCATCCGACCATGGTCCCGGGTCGGGAAAACGCGAGTCCTCGATCATACATCCGTTGAATCTCTTCTCTGTATTCAGTCAGAGACTCATCAGGAATTGGTGGAGTCAGCTCAACCACGTCACCCATCTTCAGCTCCCACTTGAGGTCACTTACAGGTCTTTGGTTCAGTCTCGGCCTTAGTTCTTCCTTTGCGGGTATGCCATACATGGACCACCTCGAGCTCCCAGGCCCTGCCCTGCTCAGCAGATCCGAGACTGTTGAACTTGCTGGAAATTCTTGCACAGACATCTGCATTTTCCAATTTGTTCAATATCAGAATCAAGCGTAATACTCTTGTACCAGATAAGATTATTTAAAAGTTTATAACAAACCTTGTCATTTTCGATTACGATGACATAGACTGGTCCATCCTGGCTACTGTTAGGCTTATAAGAAGCGGGGCAGTCTTCAGAGTGAGATGGAAACTTGCAAGGGGGTTTGATGGAATCAGAAGAACGGATGGAAGATCGGTCTTTGCTCATTGTTTCACAATGCCAGGTTACAACCCATCGAGCCCATTCAACCATCTGAAGCACAAACGAGGAGTATTTGCAGTCACCTTCCTTGTACCTCCAATGAGCTGCAAACCCGAATTCAGCTTGCAAATGCATCTCCTGTGAACGTATTTGGACTTCAAGTGGAACTGATGCATTGTCCATCACTACCGTGTGCAAAGATTGATACCTAAAATGAAAAGTACCAAAGTCAGATTCAGAATTTCATTAACCTTTAACAAGCCACAGCTTAAACAACAATATATGAACTTACCCATTGAACTTGGGATGGGTTATGTAATCCTTCAGCTTTCCAGGAACTTCAGACCATAAACTATGAACTACTCCTAAGGCCTTGTAACAATCTCCTTCGTTGTTAACAATCAAACGTAATCCATGAATGTCATGAATTTCTTCCACTGTTAGCTTTTTCCTGGTATGATCGAAAAGACAACATCAACATTAGTCTTCTGGTTTCACTCACATTGTTTCATCTGTAAAAGGGAGGAATGAGAGCTTACTTCAACATCTTGCAGTAAATACTATACAAGCTCTTGTGTCGGCCACAGAGAACATGATAAGAAATGCCTTCTTTATTAAGAGCTTGCTCCAATTTCTCTATCGCAGACACAATCATGGCTTCATCGAATGAATCCTCGAGCATGATCGACATCTCATTATACTGGTGTGGGTAAAGATGCTTGAAACAAAGATTTTCAAGCTGAACTTTCCAGGTAGAGATTCCCAATCGATTAGCCAAAGGTGCAAATATTTCCAGCGTCTCTTTAGCAAACCTCTGCTGCTTCACTGGGGACAAAGCGTAAAGCGTCTTCATATTGTGTAAGCGATCAGCCAGTTTTATAAGAACAGCTCTCGCATCCGCCATTGCAAGAAACATGGTGTGCAATCGATCTGCTTCAACGGTTTTACACGCCGTATTGTTCTCTCGAGCCAGTTTACTCAGTTGGCTAAGCTTGGAGACCTATAGAAAACACACTCATTGTAAGAAACACTGTTTCCAAATCAAAAGAATCTATCTCAATCAAAGTAAATAGAAGTCCATGTTTCTTACCCCTTCGACCAAATCAGCAACTCCGGCGCCAAAATTTCTGAGAATATAATCATAGCTCATGAATGAATCGTCAATGGTATCATGAAGAAGCCCAGCAATAACAACAGTTGAGTTAGCTCCGATATTAGCCAATAACATAGCAGTCTCAACACAATGTTGCAGGTAAGGATCACCACTAGCTCTCATCTGATCACACATTAAACAAAAAGTTCAGTCACCAAAAAAAGGAAACAAGAATCGAAAAGTCATGAAAGAGTAGTGATTGAGATTTCATGCATTCACCTGTCCTCTATGAGCCTTTTCTGCTTCGTAAAAAGCTTTGATCACAGATTCATCTTTGAAGATTTCGTGTCTCAATTGAGCACGACTTAGCAAATCCCTAGCATATGGTTTTCTCGTATCTGCTCCAAAACTATCTTCCATGGGAAACGTAAGCTCATCCGAAGAAGAGGAACCCAATTCGTAATCCAGACACGATCCCAGAGCTTTCCTTACGAATCCATTGTACAATCCACTAGCTCCTACACGAAAAGAGCCATCTAGATTCCGATCGCGAGAAATTCTCATCGGAGGGCTACAACTACACGAGACTGGACCGTGAAGCACAGAGATAGGGCTTTGGTGATCTCGTCTAACATACGAAGAACCCACAAATTTTGCCGGAGAATAACAAAAGGAGCTGCTCAAAGTCAGATCCTTTAAATCCTCACTCCGATCATAGCGTAGGGAAGAAAACTCCTCTACTCCGGTAGAATACGATGAGCAGGAAGAAGCTGAAGATTTGACAGATGCGGCGGAGAAAAGTGAAGAGAGACCTCCGACGATCGGTTTCTGCAGCGTCGAAGAGGATGCCGACGAACCCCTGGAGCTCAGATCGAAATCACAAGAGATCTGATGTGGCGCGGAACAAACGCTGCTAGGTGGGCTCGCGTAAAGCGCTATAGTCGTCGCCACCACCATTGGAGCTCGTTGGTTTTGGTTTAAAATCCTAAGGTTCAGGTTCTAGAAATCAAAAGAATAAAGAATATCCAGAAATTATGTGCAATTGCCCAGACTTAGCTCCTCAAAATTCGTCAATTTCCCGGGAATCAAAGTCACCTTTTTTCTATTGAAACCAACACGTTACTGGGAATGAAAAAATTACTAAGTTGGGAAGAAGAGATCAAAAACTAAAACTATGTACAATTTATACAAGTTTGAATATGGAATTGAAGAGAGGAAAAAACACGAAAACCCACAGAAAAAGACTCTAATGCAGACAAGAGGGTGTGTGAGGAAGAAGAAGAAGATACGAAGACGCTTTGCTTTAAGGAAATAAATCTATTTGATTTTTCTTTTTCTTTTCTCTACGATTTTTTCATTTCTCCTTCCTGTGTTCTTATTCGTCTGTTTTAAGTTCGGCCGACCGAGCTAAACCGATGAGGATAATTACGCAAATACCCTTTAAGTTAATAGGTAATTACTGACTTAAGTGGGATTATTAGTACAGTCTAATCTCGTTATGTCATTATCCATTGCTGTTTGTAAATGATAAACTATTTTCTTTTCGTTGGGTACTATAGATTCAATATATCTAAAATAAAATATTTCTAGTTGCTTTATCCATGAGATCTCCCGATTTATATTTATAATCTTTTGTCATATCAATTTGTCCTCTATATTCAAAACACAAATAGATAAAGGATGGTAGGATATTACTATAATCGAACCTAATTCGTTGGATTAAAGAGACATGCCATATTAAACAAAAAGATTAATGACACACTAAACCAATGATTAACAATATCCAATCAGATCGATATCTCAACTCCAGTTTGGCTATAAAATAAACTAAAGCAAAGTTTACGGAGTATTCACTAAATGGCTTTTGTGTGTTGATAAAAGACATTTCAAGTATTTTAATCAAAGGCGTGTGGCAAACTAGAAAATACAAGTACAAGTTTCATAATTAGTACTACTATTCTGATCAAATCTAGATTATGACAGATATTATTGCATTTACAATTTTAAACTTCTAAGAACTTAAATCTTGATATAACTTTTATATCAATCTAAAATATTTGTGTATATATCTATATAAAAATTAAAGATAGGTTTTAGAAAAAGTTTCTTGGCAAGTATTGTACTGTAGTCTGTAGTAGAAACTCTATAAATTAATACTCGATAAATTAATAACCTCTATAAATTAATAAATTTTATTGGTTCTAATTTGGACCATTGTAATAACTAACATAATTTGATAAGTTAATAAGATAATAATTTTTTTAAAAATCCTATATAAATATATGATATCATCAATATCATAAATTAATAATCATAAAATTTATAACATATAAATAATATATTTTAGTAAAGTATGATTATAATGTTATTTTTTATTCATAAATTTATATTTTTGTTGAAGTTTATTTCTAATTTTTTTTTACAGTATCAAAAATAATTAGTATTATCTTCTTAAATTGCATCCAAAAATTATAAAAGATTTTATATGCGATAATTGTTTTTTAATGTCTTATGCGACTAAAAATATCGAACTATTGTCTTCAACTTTTTATTTTAAATAGTTTTTTTAAAAAGTTAGACAAATTTCTCTATAAATTAATAATTATTAATTTATCGATAAATTAAAACTTTTAATAAAATATTCTAATCTTAATATTATTAATTTTAGAGGTTTTTATTATAATTTATAAAAGGTATTATTTAAAATTATTTTATGACTAGTACATCATTTTTAAAAACCAACCGGATATAAATTCGACCTCTCCATTTTCGTAATGAGATATTCGTAATCATTTATTCACATATGCTTTCTTTAGCTTCACGCCAGTGGATGGCCCCCCGCCTTTTTATATATAAATTTAATCAAAAGATTTAATGTATCTTCTTATCCACTTGGAATCTTTTTGTTTTTGTTTTTAAGCTTTTTAGTCTACGGCAGATGAGTCATCCCATTAGCATCAACTTGATTGATTAGATTTATAACTGTTATTAATATAGTCTAACAAGGTATTATTACCTTTTCGCAAATGGAGTTTGTTTACTTAAACTTGAACAAAAATCAGCAAATTGTAGGAGCCAAGGGTCCACCATGAGATTTTTGTGTTCTCTGTCTACTACTTTTATTTTCCTTAATTTCTGTCGCATCTTTGTGTTTATTTTGCGGTGTCTCATTTTATTGAATCTGTATCGAACCCAAATTGGTGACCGGGTTAACAACTCCATTGCCCATTCTCCTTGTTAAGTCCTGCCCTTGTCAAACAGTATTTAAAACAAAACAAAGATCATTTCTGGACAATTTATAAAATATGATGATAAGCAAATATGTAATATAATAACAAATTATTAACCAAAACGTTTGACGGTAAAGAGAACAAAAATTTTTTTTAATAGTTTAGCTAACAAATTTTATTGTATTATAATTTTTTTTTTTAAATTGGTTTGTGTGAAACAACATTTCAGACGGAAAATTTAAGTTTCTTTAAAAAATGAAAATCAATAACAAAAAAAAAAAAAAAAACATTTCAGACGCATTTTCTTGTTACACTCAATTTGTTCTTATGTAGTCTAACAATATGAAAACCGAAAAGATGGATGATTATCAGGCAGGGGCAACAGTGACATTTTTCAATGCGTTAAGTGAATACAACTGGTTTAATTTAAATTTAAAAGCTGTGTTTTATTTGTATTTTAACTTTATTTTTTGGCTTTTCCCGATGCTCTGCATCTAGAAGATGAACATTAGAAGGAATTTTGATAAGGACACACCGACGCGTCTCAGAGAAAAAACGAAAATTCGCCACGTGGAGCCAAGTCGGCAAAGCTGAACATGGCACGCGTCCGAATTGGCGGCCATCGTAAAAATAAAAAAAAGGCTGTCACGCTCGTCTCACGTGTCCACTCCCCAACTTCATCTCCACGACTTATGGGGGTCGTGTGTTTGCCTGAATCAAACGGCCACGGTTCAATTTTACAGTTTTAGATTGAATTACAGCCGTCAACTAATATTCCTACGGTTGTTGATAGTCAACTGGTCAAATCTTCTTAACTTCTTTGGCATTAGCGTCACGTTCATCATTGTATTAAAACGTTTGATATTTTCGTTTATAGTGACGTGGTTTTGTATGTCGTCGACGGCAGAAGAAGATCATTATTCTCAATTTGTTTTGGTTTTATATGCAGCATTCAGATATTTAGGGAGTCGAATCGGTTAGTTTCGGTTTAAGCATATCCAAAAGAAAAAAAAACAAGAAAAGGTGGTGGTCCCGAAATAACAAATAATGTAATGCGATTTGCGTAAGAAACAAACGTATTAGGATTAGGTCAGCCATGACTTGTCCACGTGGAATGGTTGCATTGCCTTTTTTCTCTCCTTCACGCAACCAGCCTCCTCACACACGCATTCCCATACGTATTATTCCGGTTTTTTCTTAACCGAGAAAATAACTTTGTAGTGTATCTATAATGGTTTTATTTACTCCGGTTTGGATTTTAGTAAAGATATATGCACACAAGTATCATTGGCCCAATACAGTTCTCGGGGCTCTCTCTTTGGATCGAGTGTAATGGCCTGGCCTGGGCTAAAAACTATAATATTCTGGGTCATTATGAACCCAATGACTTTTTTTTGTTATTTAGTAAAATTGTGCTGAATTTATAAAATAGTGTAGCACCTAATGATATATATCATGTTATTTGACAAAATAACAATTATGCATGATGACTGTTGTGCATACAAACGTGTTTAGCGATTGAATAGTGTGTTACTGAAAAAAATAATACGCACAAAATACACACCAAATAAAAAACCAAATGGTAATGAACATTACTATTGTTTATTTGGAAAAGCAGGACCGATGTCATTTACCTTCCTCGATGAAGAAAAATATGACCAAACAAAAAAACTGTGATTATCTATCAAGTATAGTCAAGTCATTTACTATAATTTCCATTTTAACAAAGGGTTTTACATTAAGTATGTGTTAATGAGTGAAGACATGAAACAGAAAATATGAATTTTAACACTCCACTAAGAATGCCAGCATAGATATACTCGAATCTAAATATAAAATATGAATTTTCATTTCAAGTACTATACATATTCAGTTTTTCACACTCAAAAGCGAACAAAAAACAAATCAGAATTTATTTTCTTTGGAGTTAGGAAAAAAAAAACATTTAGCACACAAAAACCTGCATACATGTAAGATTGTAAGTCAATTTTTTAAAAAAAATATGAAAGCAATGAAAACGATTATAATGTTTTAGTTCAACATTCAAACTTTAGTGATTTACCTCAAAACATACTATCCGGTTACTATATCCGATCTCCATATATAATAAAATAAAATAAACGAGACTTGAAAATAATTACAAGTTAACTTCTTCTTCCTTGACAAAAAGTTCACGTCCTTGTCGAGATACTCATTTGGTCCACCTCTTATTAGACATCTCCCTCCTCTTATTCGACTTCTTCTTCCTCTTGTTCAAGTCTCTCTACAATGTTTTAGAGACAACCAAAGTCACAAAAACAAATTCATGATATCTATCTCACATTTGGAGTCTAGTTAAGCGCATAGTTTTGAGAGATATATATCAGATTTCTTTTTTCTTTTTTTTTTTGTATTGAAACTCGGCAATTTAATTAAGAAATTACAGATGTTAAAACGTGCCTTTGATTGCTTGGTAGGAGCATTCATCAGACGGGAAGAATCAACTCCTGCTTTAAGCACCTTATTCTTTAACTTCTTTCTCTACAATGTTTTTAGCATCAAGCAAAGTCAGTAAATCAGATTCATACTATCTATTTCACATCAGAATTTTGTTTCGATGTTAAAACTTGCCTTGGATCGCTTCTTCACCACGGTAGTCGGATGTGAAGAATCCCAAACATTAAATCTAAACTCCTGCTTGACAACCAATAACATGGGGTCGAGGTATTGAATTTGAAAGGCAAATGGACCAAAGAGTTAGACAATGACAAGTGTATTTGAGAGGATGCTTACACAAAGTTGATGTTCTTTACCCAGAGATGCGTGGTGAAACCTTCAAGGCTTTGGCATGCAAAACACTCATTGCTTGTATCATCACAACATATTGTGCAAAAAAACAGGCAGATTCACCCGTTTCCTGAAAAGGCTGTCTTCTTGTCTCTCTCAAGAGAGGAGAAACACCTTACAGTAAGGTTTTCCAGGACCACTCTGCACAAGTGACCAGGTTTGAAGCTTGCTTAGGAGCAGGAGTATCTTCATAAGCCAGAAGAATGTTGAATCCACTCTCTTGTAGCCAGGAAAGAGTGCCAGAGAGGCACTCAATACACCCAGTTGGATTATCGATTTTCCAATTACGAAAGTGCGTCGAAATGTTTCTGCGGCCTGGAAAGAAAACTCAATACACCCAGTTGAGAATCTAAACCCTAATTAAGTATAATCCTATCCGCAGTTGAATCTATTTGTACTATCATTATTGAAAGAGATAAGAATATTAACCGGATCGGACGTGTTTAACAACCATTCCAGAGGAAGATAAGCCTCGCAGGACGTGATCAAGGGTGTGTGTTTAGGTTGCCCATGACACTGATGGTGATAGGACCAGAGCAGGCTAACTTCGCCTCCAACGCCGATTTATACACGGACCCACCCGACTAGCATCATAACCAACGGGAACCGGACAGCTGTCAATGTCCCACCACACCGACGTTTTAGTTTCCACCTTGTTGTTCTTCATCATCCTTTAAACATTATAAAATCAATCAGACAGACGTGAATAAGTTCAAAACTCCAAGTTACGTCTTTAATCTACAAGAACGTTAATCTGAGACCAAACCTCGCTCGCTTATTATCGCCACGAAAGAAGAGGGGATCGAAGCTTGTAGGGTTTTTTTCAAGGTTTTACTTTGCACTTTATATATAAGCACATTCTCTAGCAACTGCATCCGCATATCGGCATATGTATTATTCGGGTTTTTTCTTAACCGAGAAACTATCCAGTAATGTATATAGTGGTTTCGTTTACTCTGGTTTAGATTTTAGTAGATATCCACACACCTATCATTAGCATTTAGCTCAACTCTCGGGGCTCTCTTTTGGATCGAGTTTAGTGGCCTGGGCCGTGCTAAAATTAAAATATTACGGGTATATAAACCCAAAGATATTTATATCACTCTTTACCAAAAAGGATTATGAATTGAAGTATTAAACCCATTGATTTTTTTTGTTATAAAGTAAAATAGTGATCGTATTTTTAAGTGATTTTATAAAATAGTGTAGCATCTAATAATCATGTTATTTGACAAACTTACAGTTATGCATAATGAATAGTGTGCACACAAACGTGTCAGAAATCAAGCAGAATATCATTTAAGCTTCCACGATGAAGAAAAATATGACCAAACGAAAAAAAAAACTTTGATTCTCTCTCAAGTACAGTAAAATTATGTACTAGGGTTTCCCTTTAAACAAAATATGGTGTCAAATATATGTATGTTTGATGAGTGATGACATGAAGCCGAAAATAGAAAATATGAATTTTAACACTCCATTAAGTATGCCACCACAGATATACTCGAATCTAAATATGAATTTTCAATTACAAATAGAAAATATTTTGCAAGTACATAGCTTCAGTTCCTCACACTCAAAAGCGAAAAAAAAAAAATCACAATATATTTTCTTTGAAGCTATAGAGAAGAAAAAAAAAAAAAAAAAACTTTTCTACCACACAAAAGTAGTTCAATCTTTTTAAAAAAATATGGAAGCAATATCTATTAGCCGACAAGAGCTCTTACGGACCAAGTTTTCTTCCCATGATCCAGTTATTCAAAGTTCCCTAATTTTTAATATTCTTTTTTTCCTGTTTAAAATAACTTTTAATATTCTGTTTTGTTCAAACAGTTATACATAGTTTTTGACATTTTGTGACACAATTGGTATACGTAAATAAATTTATTTACGTATGGTTTTAAAAAGGAAATTTAAAATATACTCCCCCCAAAAAATATAAAGGTAATTCATTTGAAAATCAAGTTAAATTTTTAGCTAAACAAGAAAAAAACGAGGTCGATCGTGGCCGGACATGCCATAGAAAGATAAGCCTAAGCCAGGAGCGGCAAAAGCCGCAGTTTCCACCGTCATGCGCTGCTGGACGGTGGTGGCACCGGCTTCAGCAAACTCCTTCACAACATTACGGTAATACGCTTTGATCTTTTTCACGAGCCTCACGTAATACAGTCTCAGCCACTTGAGCCTCGTCCTCGCCACCATCTTCTTAAGCGAGAACCTGCCACGTGGTATACTGTTTCTACCTCCGAGACGTACAACTTGTGGCTTACGCCGACGGATATAGATCTTCCGGCGACTTGATGGCCACCGGAATGCAGTGGAGGCGGCAGTGATGACTAAATGGGGATCCATTGAAATCTCCCGATAGATCAATTGTATAGAAGAGAGAAGTAGAAAGATGGTTTATGGAGTTAGATTGAGAAACTTATATATAGAACAAATTAAAAAAAAAAACTAAAAAAAAAAACTTATATATAGAGAGACTAGAGCCATGAAATGTGTCTTTGCGGTCACACTTATGACTTAATATGATACATTGCGTAATATCCGTAAACTAATACTATATGTCCAAATCATAAACCATTTATAGTTTTTGTTGTTAAATTACGAAATATACAGTTTTGTTTTTTAAATTTTAATTTTTTTTAGGGGATTACCTATACACCACGACATTTCAGTAGTACCACATACTTTAATTGTGTATTAAAATTATCATAGAAAGATAGTAGTTAGTAGATTACTATATTTAAAAAAAAAAAAAGAAGAGAAAAATAAGCTGGAAGAGGGATTAATGAAACAGAAAATGGACTGCACATGATGCTTGTTATCAGTTAGCAATATGTTTCTATCATATTATAGCAAATGATGCATAGAGAGATCGTTGAGCAATATGGTGATTATTAACTAATTGGTCAGAATATCGGTTTTTAATCACCATATATTATTGTGTAATTTTTATTTGGCAATAACATGCCATGTCATGTATATGTTACATGCATAAAACTATCGGAATTGGATAATAAAATTGTGTGTAATCGGTAGTCATTTCGGGAAGCTTCTGGGAAAACATGTAAGAAGGCAAGTAGATAAGCTTATACAAGAGTAAGCCTACTAGTTCTGCCTTGCTGCATAAGAAGACACATAGTAAACGTAGCTCAAGGGACCCCTTTTGTCTCTATTACACAGAAAGTCAACTTTTGCAAATTTTCTAAGTTTATAGTGAAAACAATTCACCGGGAAATGATATGTTTCTTGACTTCTGAGTTTTGTGTGTACGTTATTTATTGGACGGCTAATGTAAATTCTTTTGTTTGTTTTATGTTGACAAATGCAATAGTACTTTTTTACTATCACACACAATTTATTTTCTATATTTTCAGAGATTTTTTTTATCTTAACAATTATTCTAAAAATATGTGAAATAATATAGTATCAGATTTTGAAGTTTACTTAGTAGAGTGATAAAAAAGAGAAGAAGATTTGATATCGATCCTTGAGTGAAATTTTACAACGGCCAAGAACCAATAAAATTTTAACATGTAAACTAAGTTCTAACACATATTGTTGACAAAATGAGTTCACTCTTTATTAACAACAACAAAATGAGTTATTTTTATTATTTGAATCGAAATCGTTTGTTTATTACTAAACATTTCACTCCTGGACAGATGCATGAGAGCGAACAAGAACCCAAGTTTACAAACGCAATCGAATAGTCTGCTCATTCACCTCAAACATAGTGGTCTAACCCAAGAGTGAGGTCTCAATAATGAGTAAACAGATCGGCCCATTAAACAAACCCAATTTAAATGATTTTAAAGGAAATATAAAACCAGAGCCAAATTTGAATGATAAAATTATCAATCAGAATGACTGAGCTAAGCCCTGACCCCATTGAACGGCCACCGGACTATGTTAAAAGAAAATAAATGTTGGAATATTTTCATGTTTAGAAAATATGTTAAGAGAAAACAAAATATATATTTATACTGTTGAGAGAAAATAAATGTTAAGAGAAATATGTTGACATTTGAGAGAAAATAAATGATGGGAGAAAATATGTTAATAGTTGATGAATATAATATATTGAAATATTTTGAGAAAAAATACATTAACAACAAAACATTTCAGGAAAAATAAATGTTAACAACAATATAAATGTTCAAAAACAAATAAATTTCAACAACAAAAACAAAAAACAAAAAAACTTTGAGAGAAAATAAATGTTAACAAAAAAAATAAAATATATGTTAACAACAAAATATTGAGTGAAATAAATGTTAACGACAAAAAAAATATTTTAGGAAAAAAGTTAATAGTTAGAGAAAAAAAATGTTGAAATATTTGTATGTTACCAATATATTTTCAATTGTATATCAAAATTTTAGGAACGAGAAATAGAGAAACTAATTATCACACTAAACACACTCAATAGAGGGGATAACATAATTAACTAAAACGTTTACATAAACTAATACTAAACACGACTACTCGCACTTTGGCGAAGAAGAACACTATAACGATTCCCATGTCTTTTCTCAACACTATAATCGAATATTTCTTATTTTTAAAAAGTTGAGCACTCAATCCGAGAAGACATTTTGTACAAACCATATTGATCAATGAGATTGAAGCCGCTTCACGATGATATGCATTTAGAATGTTGAAACCCCTCAAGCTGAGGCCGATCAAATCAGCCAAAAATCCCTCATCTCGTTGGCTGGAAGTTGAATTTTCAATTTTCTTTTCATAGGGATGTAGGCAATACCAATATGTGTTCTTGTCTTCTTAATAAGGGTTTTTGTAAAATCATATTCTATTAAGGTTATACTGAGAAAAGTTTAGTAGTTTTCCTAAATGGATTTTGAGGTAAAGGAAAATTAAAAGCGTAAAGTATTGGTATTTTCTTTGATCTTCTGGGTAAAGACAAAGAATAGCAAATATTATTCGCTTCGTGTGACGACACGCAACAAAGATGTTAAGAGAAAATAAATGTTGAAATATTTTCATGTTGAGAGACAACAAAATATATATTCATACTTAGAGAAATTATGTTGAGAGAAAGTAAATGTTAAGAAAAAATATGTTAACATTTGAGATAAAATAAATGATGGCAGAGAATATGTTAATAGCATGTTGAGAGAAAATACCTTAACAGTTGATGAATATAATATATTAAAATTTGAGAGAAAATGCATTAACAACAAAACATTTCAGGAAAAATAAATGTTAACAACATTATAAATGTTCACAAACAAATAAATTTCAACAACAAAAACAAAAAAAAATGTTGAGAGAAAATAAATGTTAACAAAAACAATAAAATAAATGTTGACAACAAAATATTGAGAGAAATAAATGTTAACAACAAAAACAATATGTTTAGGAAAAATACGTTATCAATTGAGAGAAAATAAATGTCTTAAAAAAGTTACGATCAGATGGTTTTTAAGTTATAAGATATATTGTTGACAAAGTAAAAGAGCCCACATAAATTATATTATTGATTCAAAGTGGGATATTAATGTTCAAAATGAATAACAATATAAACGGCACTAGAATGGGGGTATTGTTCAAAATGAATAAGAAAAACTATCATTTTAAAGAAGCTAACCTCTTACAAATTCCAAACGAAAGAAAATAGATGATAAGTACTAAATTACTAATCCATCTAATACCGATTTTTGATTTAGAAAATAGTACCAAACGTATTGTACCTTTTAATCAAAGATTGAAGTTATTGCTATTTGCTAATCTTTTACTATTGACACAAATTTAAAGCAAAATGAGTTCAATCTTAATACACTTCTTTTTTTGTTTTGTTCGAATCGAAATCATTTGTTTATTATTCTCGGTCCTTTATTATTCTATTTCTAGATAAAATAATTTATTTTAATAAATCAAATTTTAGTTTTTTTATATATGTTTTATTAGTTATTAATGATAAATTATAAACTTTTAAAAAAATATTATTGGTTTAGGATTATAGAAAATTATTAATCACAAAAAATTATATATTTATTATTAATTTTTTTTTAATATGTGTGAAAATCTTAGAAATAAAATTAACAAAGAAAAGAGGGAGTATTAAACATTTCATTGCTGGAAGGATGCATGTGATCGAACAAGAACCCAAGTTTACAAAGGCAATCAAATTGCTCATTCATCTCAAGCATAGTGGTCTAACCCAAGAGTGAGGTCTCAATAATGAGTAAACAGATCGGCCCATTAAATAAACCCAGTTTAAATGTTTTGAATGGAAACGTAAAACCAGAGCCCAGTTTGAATTATCAATCAGAACGACTGAGCTGAGCCCTGACCCCATTGAACGGCCACCGGGCTCTTAACCACGTGTTCACCGTCGGTCCATTCGATCGATCCGAATTCATGACCCGGCACGGATCCAACTCCTCCGCCGAGAACAACGCTCTTAAACGTCACTTCATACTCCAACTCGCTCTTCTCCTTGCTAAATTCAAGCTTGCTCGGAGACACCTCGATATCAACATTCGTCGGAGATTTAACTCCGACTTCGTACACCGCGTCGACGTTGCTTCCCACGTTTTTAACAACCCTTCTGTATTTCACAACCTCTCCGGTCGATCCGAAAACCACGGAGAAAGATGGGTAATTGAGATCACCGGCGGTTCTGAGCTTGCTCGTTTCGCAGGCGTTGTATAGAGTTGGATCTTGAAGGAAGACTAGAATCCCTGGAAACTCGTATCCCACGGCGCAGAGGAAGGCGACGTACTCTTTCACATCGATGTCGTAAACCAAACCAGGATTCAAGGCTTTGTTTGGATCGACGTGCCCAGCTCCGTGGATGAATGAGTTCGATGATTTACCGGTGGCCAGATCCTCGATTGGTTCGCCGGAGTTTTCGATATCGTAAGCGGTTGTAACGAGGGCAGATTTGATAGCTGCAGGTGACCAATCGGGATGTGCTTTACGGAGGAGAGCGGCGAGTCCGCTTACGTGTGGGCACGACATCGATGTACCGGAGATGATGTTGAATTGGACTCGTCTTGGGTCAATATCCAAATCTGTGGGACCCACCATCCCGGTCCAACCGGCTAAGATGTTGACTCCAGGCGCAATCACGTCCGGTTTGAGGATAACCGGTGTTATGTGGTTCGGTCCACGGCTGGAGAAAGCGGCGACTCTGGGAGAAGGCGGAGATGGTCCGATTAAGGTGCCTAGGAAACGGATTGATGCCGTGGGAGAGTCTGATGTTTTGATGTAGTCGCGGATTTGATCTCCAGCTTTAGCTCCGACCATTGTCGCCGGGACGAGATGAGAATCGGCGGTGAGTTCTTCACCGCTTTCGGCTGTATTCGCCAGAATCATACCTGCACCACCGGCTAGCTTGACGGCACTTCCTTTCTCAACTCTGGCGTTGCCTCCTCTGTCACAGAGAACGATTTTGCCTTCCACCACTGATGAGTTCAATTTCCCAGGGTAACACAATCTGCTTCCGCAATCGCCGGCATATACCAGAGAAATTTGAGAATCCGGCAGAGATTCGCCAGCGTAAAGCGAAGTTCCCGTGAAGACTTTTCCGTCGCCAGTGATTGCGTCTGCTGAAAACTCTCTGTCAATGGTGGACGCACCGACGGTTAGGATCCAAGGAGCTATGTTGGTTGCGGTTTCAGGACCAGGACCAGAATTCCCGGCGGAGCAAGAAACGACGATGCCGTGCCGCGTCGCTCCAAATGCTCCGATCGCAATAGAGTCCACATGATACTCCGGGGCGTAACCGCCGGCGCCAACGGAGAGAGAGATCACGTGAACACCGTCTGCAACCGCATGATCCATGGCGGCGAGGATATCGGAATCGTAGCATCCGCCGGTCCAACAGATTTTGTAAGCGGCGATTCTCGCCTTAGACGCCATCCCACGCGCCGTTCCTTGCGCGTAGTGATACAAACTCGCATTAGCTACCACCGATCCAGCAGCAGTAGATGCCGTATGCGTTCCATGACCTTCTGTATCACGAGGCGATCTCGATTCCTTGGCTGCATGCTTTGTTGTTTCATTCCGTTGTGTTAAATATCCTTTGTAAAACGCTCGAGCTCCGATTAGCTTCCGATTGCATGATGAGGCTGGAAAATCGGGTCCGATTTCGCACTCGCCTTTCCATGTAGATGGAACGGGACCAAGACCTGAATCCGAGAAACTTGGATGCTCAGGCCAGATTCCAGTATCTAAAACGCCGACGATCACGTCTTCGCCTTCATCGGAGTTGCTCCAGAGCCCAGAGTTTTGAGAGAAACCGAGGAAGGCAGGCGTGTGAGTTGTGTGGATCTGACGCGCCTGATCTGGGATAACGGAGATGACGGAAGGGTGACGGCGGAGGGCAGCGGTTTGGATAGGGGAGAGACGAGCGGAGAAGCCATGAACGGCGCGTGAGTAAGAGTAGAGGAGAGTCGCAGGTTGGGGAGAAGTTGGGAGGGAGCGGAGGAGAGAGACGTGCCAGTGGTTGTGGGAGGAGAAGAGAGAGGGCTTATGAGATCTCTGCACATGGACGATGTAGGATTCTAACCCATCCGATGATGAAGAAGAAGAGGACGATAAGAAACAGAGGTAGAGAGAGAAGACGAAGAAGGACGAGCAAAGAGAGAGCTTAGCCATTGCAATGGCAATGGCGATGGAAGCAGGTCGTTGTGGGCGATACCTTCGGTGACGTATTTATTATCTCTTTGAGCTGTTGAATCTTGTATTTCGTCAATTGCCACGTCAGCGATATATTAATGATTGGTCCCAAATGATTCCCCCAAAAAGATAACAATTTGGTTCACTACCATATTAAATTTAAAAAACAGTGAAATAATGGAAGTATCAAGGAGGAGACGTGGGTCACATGACTGATTTAATGTTGACACGAGGATAATAATATACTCTTGCGGTTATAAAATTGGCAGGTATGACAAAAGGACAAACCAACAAGAAACGAACACTCATAAGCACTTGTCAAAAGATTCAGTTGAAATTTCGTAACAAGTTTTGATATACAATAAGCCTCTGATTAGTTGTTGGTTAGAGTCAAAACAAGGTTACAATAGCATTTTAAACAGCCGATGGTATAAATCCCATGGCGCAACTGAGCCTGAAAGTTACGAATATCAGATAAAGAGCAATGAGTCCAATACCTAAGGTTTTGTTAGGTCGCATGTCGTTGCGCGGGAGTATCACCATAGCCCAAACAAGACCGAGTACTAGAAACCCAAGTGTGTAAAACAGGCTTTTGTCTTCTGGTAGCATGTATGTGTCAGGACTCTTGGACCATGCGCCGAGAAGCATCGACATACCGAGCCCGACTAATGTGTTGAACATTGGACCTGCATAGCATCCTGATAGAGCGATTTGTACACCATCCCCACCGTTCGTCGACAATGCTATATTTGACACTAAGTCACCCATTGAGTTTCCCCAAGCAAGCACTGTTAGCGCAAGTATCGATGGGTTGATTCCATAGATCTCACCAAATGTCACCAGAAGAGCAACAAGTTCGTTTGCAATCATGTAGAACCATACAATGCTCATGCTAAACCCACCAAGAACCCAAGGGATCAAGAGCGTTCGAGGTAGGTGTTCGAGTTCTGTGTGTTTGTACGCTAGAAAGCCAAGAGTAGAGCCGATAGCAATGCCGATAAAGTATGCCACACCACAAGCTAAGGAACTCACATCGTCTTGGCTACTCCAGAGAGACGCCAAAAGGACAGGCGCTAATGAAACACTGGCCACAGCATATGTCTTTGACCATGTATCTTCCTCCACTGATGGAATTGTTAACCTCCTTGGAATCGTCAGCGGAATTTCCAACAAGGAAGTGAATTTAGTACATAAGGAGCTCTCAACTTCTGGACTGTCATCAATCCATCCCCAAGGCGGCCTATCTTCCTCTTGTACACTAACTTTCGCGAAATGGTTTGAATAGATGGCCACATTTGAAGCCCACATCCACTGAGGAAGACTCGGTAGCCGTGGTGGACCATCCTCATGGTCCGTTTCGATCAAGGGGGTGTTCATTGGAATATCCTCTCCAACACTCGGGGAAAATACACTTCCTTGCATAGGTAGCAAAGGAGTAATAGCCTCTAGTTTAAACCTCTTAGCATGTTTTCTCAGAATCACATTCGCTGCCACGAGGAAAGCATAAACCACATATATCGAGACAAACGCGATAGCAATCCGGACTGTCACTTTACCAACCATCAAAATCACAAGCAAAGACACGAGCGTGAAAAGGAAGAAACTCAAGTCTCTGATGAAGCATTTCTTATCGATCTTGACTTCCTTATCCGCAACACAAAGCGAAACAATCCCAACAACAACTGAAGTAACAAATACAGCACCACCCAAAACGCTGTTAAAACCCACTTCTCCTTTCTCTGATCCAACAAAAGCAGCTATACTTGCAAACACATCTGGTGCTCCATTCCCAAGTGGAAGCAACGTAACACCAGCAACAGTTGGAGGCAGCCTCAAAAGCTTTGAGAGCTTCTCCAATGAGCAACAAAAGTAATCCGCAGCCGTATTACCCAAGAGATAAAACAAAGCAACAAGCCAAACACCCAACATCATGTAACCCAAGATCCTGAAATCTCTACAAGAGCAGAAAAAGAAGTAGAGGTAATCAAAGAATCCATCGGGGGAGCAACTTGGGTTTGCTCTTAAGAACTCGCATTGATCAGCGTAACCCATGTGCTCATGTAACCCCGAGCATATTACAGTACTAGTACTACTCAAGCTGTTATTACCAGAACCGTTGTATAACTTGGACGTATTCGTATCAATTTCAGTTATATGCCGACGAACTACCGTAAACTGGTTGAATTTACCTCCGGAAGCGGAACCACTACCACCACCATCGATGAAAGACGCGTTCCTTAGCAAAGAGCTCCTGACTATATCGCTCCGATCAAAGAAGATGCAAAATAGAACCAGAGCACAAAGACCGTTAAAAACGCCTCGAAATTTGGGATTTTTCGAGCTGTAAAGAAAACTCACCGCTCTCATTTTCAAATCTTATAAACCCCACCTAATCGAACCAGAAAGGGCCCTAGGGTTTCAAACAAACAAGATATGCTACTAAAATTTTGAAAAACCCTACGTTTCGATCAGGTAAAACGCAATGGAGAATCAGGTGGTCGCCCAGATTAATCAGCGATCGAGAAATTGTAATTTCTGGTAATTGCCCTGGAAAATGAAAGTTGGTAAAAGCGAAATGGTGTGATCGTAGAACGAAACAAGGGTGA
This sequence comes from Cardamine occulta, assembly GCA_028015245.1. NCBI lineage: Eukaryota > Viridiplantae > Streptophyta > Magnoliopsida > Brassicales > Brassicaceae > Cardamine > Cardamine occulta. The sequence continues at coordinate 9,858,377 of CM051373.1, read as the reverse complement.
GGAAGAATCTGCGCCTGTCAAACAATGGTGATCAGGTTTATTTGACCCAACAGACGTGGCATTTTTTCGTTTAAGTTGATGATGAGAAAAAGATTATGCTTTATCTGGCAAATTAAACTTTAGAAATTACAACATTCCACTTATTGTTTTATTTCTCGTAGACACGACTAAATGATTTAACATAAATCAGACAAATATATCGCCTAGGTTTAGTCGTGATTAGGCTAGAAAGAGACAACTAAATATTTAGTTCTGAGAATATATTTCTTGTCCTCATCCATTCCCCCACAGAAAAAGACAATCTTCTAACTCACTATAATAACGAAAAATAGCAAATGTTTCTCTACAATTTGTAAATACATAAATAAATATTGGAGAAAAAATAAAATAAAAGAGAACCTTTAATAAAGGAAATATTCAATAAGATGGAATTTACAACTGAAAATAAAAAATTTACCGCCAAAACAAAGAGGAAGAAAAACACGAAGAGAATGCTTTAAGGATGTTCGAGTGTTAGCTCTTGTATTAGCCGTTCGATCTGTCGTCTGTAAACAGGCATGAAATGATCGCTTATCATCCTCTGCGATAACCTCACCTTACTATACAATGACCTCGGCGTCAGAAATATTCCTACTCTACCCTCTTCCACTGTCTCCACTACCTCAGGCCTCTCGAGGGCAGAACCATCTACTTCTTCTTCGTTAGCTTCTATGGCCTCAGCTCGGACAGTCACAATATGCATAATTTTACCCGGCGGGAGGAATCTGCGGGATTCTTTCATCCGGCTCTCCGGCTGGGCCACACCAGCCTCTGCAATGACGGCCTCTTCTTCTTCTTCGATTTCTTTTGCCACGTCGGCTTCTTCAGGCTGCTCCGAAGACTCATGGTAAAGGTCATGCTCCAGCTGCTGCCATAGCTCAGCTTCCGTCATCCGCTCTTCCCGTGTTTCGATTTCCGCTGGATCATCACATTCGTCAAGATCAGTGGCTCCAAGACAAGCAGATGTTTCATCATAGTTAGAACACTCAGCTTCTGATTTCCATTTCCCAGTGATTTCTTCATCTGTAACAAGAAGAAGATCTGAAGTTTCAGGTGTATCTTGGGACATTGTTTCAGAAGAATCTAACTGATGTTCCGAGTTTGATTGAGTAACAGAGGCTCTGCGTCGGGGTCCCATACATGACCAAGAAGACAAGCTCAGGGCAGGACGGGTAAGCATGCTTTGAGCTCTTCTCATCACAACCTGCAAGAGTTTGTTTTATTTAAAAACTTTTTGAGTCTTGACAGCTATGTAGCTCAGGGGCACATTCAGTGTAGTTTATTACCTGAGTGCCACTAGAAACTGGGCGTAACATTGCACCAGCGCCAGCAACTTTTGCTTTGGCAGTGGCCATAGAAGGAAGTCGTGATCCTAAAGCTGTTGCTGATCGATAAACAGTGCTGAGGATTCGAGTGCGTTCAATTTGACTTCTCAGATCATTTAGCCAAGCAGATGCTGTTACCTGCACAGGTGGAAAAAGAAGAACAAATGGTTTATTTCAAGACAATACAACAAACGTTTTCCCAAGTATATATATAAAGAATAGAATTTGTGGTCTAGGAAGCTCACCTCAGCGCGTAAGTCATCTACTGCTGCAGCAGAAAATGTAGGCACCAGATCAGCTCCGTTTATGACAGATAGGATGAAGTCATTCCCAGAGTCAGCTAATTCCCAAGTCATACAAGCAGCTGAAGAACATAGGAACAAAAAGCTCAGTCTTATAGTATATCTTAAGAAGGTATCAACATGTAGTTGAAAACTATGCTGGATGAAAAACCTGGAGCAAATGTAACACAGGTAGCTGATGAGAGCATTTTCTGCTCCCGCAAAATATATGTTAAAAGTGCAGCTGTTCCACCGCCCAAAGAATGGCCTACGATCTGCCAAAAAAACGCAGGAAGATTACAATGTATGAGGTTAGAGACAGTCTTTAGATCCTCACCCAAAGGGTTTTAGAAAAAGGTGAAATCAAGAATAGAGAATGGGCCACATAAAGTACCTTGATTTTGTAATCTGGATATTGCTCAAGACCCTTGAGAAGACAAGGGGTGGCAAGTTTTGCTATACACCGGGCAGCAGCAACCATACCACAATGTGCATATCCTAAGACCAAATTGCTGACCCCTCTCTCATTTACAACAGTATGATGGAACGGTACAACTCCTCCTGTTGCAGCAGTCAAGGTGTCCTTGATGCTATGCGTACCACGGATCAACAATAGAAAACATTTTGTATTGTGATCGACAAGAACCGTAAAGGCTGGCTTCAATATCTACATGATGCAAAATTCACAACTAATTCTCAATATCTATGACGAAAAAGTGCCTAGGAGTCTGAGAGTTGTTAAACTTTACCCCAGCTTTGGGTTCATGAATAAGGACATTTTCCTTCGTAAAGCCGGTTTCTTCTAAGAACAACGGAAACGGCTTCTTGGAGAAATGCCAACACAATGTCAACAAGTGCAAAAGATATCTGAGTTCCGTGGCTACTTCTGATCCTTTAAGCTCTATACTATCTTCCCCACCAAAGACACGATCAACATGTAGAAGTCCCTGCGGTTATAGTTACACAATTACAAAACATTCAACTTTGACCATGAGATCATTAAAAAATCAAAAACTTATCCCCGTTATCAAGATCAAGCGATGTTTACCTGCCTCTTGATGAGGAAATTGATCCCAAAAGCAAGATCTCCAATTGGCCACTTCCCGAGAGTCTCGGAGTAAGTAAAACGAAGAGTCTCAGAAAGCGTCGAAATTGTCTCCAACCAAGTTGCTGGAGCTTGAATAAGTCTATGCGAAACACGGTCAATCCTCAAAGAAGTACGAGTAGTAGATGTTTCGGAATTATCATCGTCAACATCAGATGGACCCGCAACTAATTTCCGGTTTAATACGTAATATAGAAGAGCAGCTGCTCCAGCTGCTGTAGCCATAGTTGCAGTTGCCATGATCAATCTATCCCTAAAACATCAATGAAACAATTCAGTACTAAAAAAAAAAATAACTCAGTTGCCAGATAGCGTTTAGATGTTGAAAAACAAAACAAAAATTGATCTAACTACATTGGATATCACAATTTGAATCTCCAGAATCAGCTAAGAGTGCATATGCGATCTTAAGTATCTCCGATTTTTGCCAGAGATCTTCAAAACATCTAAAGCTGGAAAATTGGATTCAATTTCGTACGAAAGGACATTGCTTTCACGATTTATCCCCAAAATATAAAAAATTCGGGATAAAAAACAACAACTACCCATTAATAGCAAACTCTCACTTTCCTGAAATTTCTCGAAAACCACAACAAACCCTACTCCTGATTGGGACTTAGCTTGAAAATTTAACATGAACAATTGCAAAGGAACAGGATCCGTGAGCTAAAAAGAAGCAAAACGAAAAAAAACCCTAAATCTCCCAAATATGGCATCGGTTAAACACGAAATTATTGAGAATCGAACCTGGAAGAAAAAAAGAGACGAAATCGTGACCCTGATTTTAGGGTTTAACAGTGGAGAAGGTTAAGGTTGCTTATGTTATGTACGATATCTCCGTGAAGGGGACTTTGTCGCCGATGAATGATGATAGCTACAAAAGCGAAGCGAAGTGCAATCTGATTTTAGTTTACTTTACATAAACAGCGCTACGTTTTTGTGCTGAGCAAACGCCGCGTAGTTTCGCGCCGCCGAGATCTGTTGCTAACGTGGCAATATTTTTTGGATCACTTAGCGTTCCTGAGCCGACGTCGCTAGTTAAACAAAACAATAAGGAGTTTTATGTTGTAAAATATATATATGTATATTATATTATGTATTTTATATGTTTGTGTATTTGGAACGTGTGAGAGTGAGAGAGGGAGAGGGATGTGGGCGTGAAAGAAAGATGCAAATAGTGTTATGTAATTGTTGCTATTCATTTATCATCTTATTAATTCACACTTACATCATATATTTACAAGCATAGTAAGTCGGTTGATAAACCGACTTATTGGATAATCACTTTATTTATAACACTCTTCCTTGATTATCCATTATTATTAATGTATTACGTACTGCCTCGTTAAAAACTTTATCATATAAAAACCCAATGGGATAAAACTTATAATAAGAAAAAAAGAGTACAGTGACGTAATTTCCCCCTGAAATGATGGACAAAGCTTCTTCTTCATAAATCTCGTAGGTGACGCATTCCGATACTATAAACATGTTTTCTGAATGTTGTAGTTGGAAGCGCCTTCGTGAATAAATCCGCTGCATTGTCAGTAGAACGAACATATTGGATGTCTACTTCTTGATTCTTCTCGAGTTCTCGTATATATGAAAAAAATCTTGGGAAATATGCTTTGTTCTGTCGCTCTTGATATAGCCTTCTTTGAGTTGGGCGACACAGGCAGCATTGTGTTCGAACAATTTCGTTGGTTTTTTATTAATGACTATTCCGTTTGATTCTTGTATATGTTGAGTCATCGATCTGAGCCACACACATTCTCTACATGTCTCATGAAGTGCAATGGTCTCTGCATAATTTTGATGAAGTAGCGACCAAAGTCTGCTTTTGGGAACGCCAAGAGATTGGAGTACCTCCAACTGTAAAAACATATCCTGTTTGCGATCGGGCTTTATGTGGATCTGATAGATAGCCTGCATCTGCAAAACCAACTAAAACAAAAGTGGAGTTTCTAGGGTAAAATAATCCCAAGTCAGTTCTTCCCTGAAGATAACGAAAAATATGTTTTATTCCACTCCAATGTCTGCGCGTGGGAGATGAACTATATCTTACAAGTAAATTTATAGCAAATGCTATATCTGGTCAGATACAATTTGCAAGGTACATAAGTCCACCAATAGCGCTCATATAAGGTACTTTAGGACCTAATACTTCTTCGTTATCCTCACAAGGTCGAAATGGATCTTTATCAACATTAAGCGACTTATTGACCATTGGAGTACTCAAAGGAGTCGCTTTATCCATATAAAAGTGTTTTAAGATCCTTTTCGTATAATTTGATTGATGTATAAAATTTTTATTTCGATGATGCTCGATCTGGAGCCCGAGACAAAATTTTGTTTGTCCAAGATCTTTCATTTCGAACTCTTCTTTCATATGAGTTCTGGCATCATCAATCTCCTTTTGAGTTCCAATTATGTTCAGGTCATCCACATATACAGCGATAATCACAAAACCAAATAAGGATTTCTTAATAAATACACAAGGGCATATCGCAGTGTTGGTATATCCTTTACTCAACAAATATTCACTTAAGCGATTATACCACATGCGTCCGGATTGCTTTAATCCGTACAATGATCGCTGTAATTTGACTGAACATATTTCTTTAGCTTTTGAGCTTAATGCTTCAAGCATTTTCAATCCTTCAGGGATTTTCATATATATCTCATTATCAAGTGATCCATATAAATATGCAGTCACAACATCCATTAGATACATTTCTATATTTTGAGATGCGGCTAAGCTCATCAAAAATCTGAAAGTAATTGCATCTATAACTGGAGAATATGTTTCTTCGTAATCAATTCCCAGCCTTTGAGAAAATCCTTGGGCAACAAGTCGGGTTTTGTATCTTGTTACCTCATTTTTCTCATTTTTTTTCCGAACAAAAACCCATTTATATCCGACGGGTTTTACATTTTCGGGAGTTGTGACGATAGGTCTAAAAACCTTTCTTTTATTGAGAGAGTTCAACTCAGTTTTTATGGCCATTTTCTATTTTTCCCAATCAGATCTTTTCTGACATTCTAATATGGACCTTGGATCTGGATCATCACTTTCATAATCAATTTCTTTGTATACAGCGAATGAGAAAATTCCATCATCATCTTCTATCTCATTTTTAGCCCATACTTTTCCATTTTGGGCATAATTGATGAAAATCTCATATTTTTCTAAATCAGTTTTGTCTTATGTAATTGTTGCTATTCACTTATCGTCTTATTAATTCACACTTACATCATATATTTATAAGCATAGTAAGTCGGTTGATAAACCTGACTTACTGGATAATCACTTTATTTATAACATTTTACAATATTTTTTTTTTTTGGTCAAAGGAGTTTTACAACATTAAGCATCAATATATATACTTCTTGGTTCGATGCCCAATAAGAAATAGTAAATTTAATCTGTACTTTCGAATAAAAATGTGAGAAGCCACATATGTTTCACTTTATCGTGTTATCCAGTTATCCTTTTAATCACAACAAACAAATTTAAATTAAATTAAGATTTGTTGAAGTAGAGCTAAGTTGTAGATTTCTAATTTCTTTTTCCTCTCACTCATTTTTGGGAGTTTTTTGTATTGCCTATGCGATTGTAATTCTCAAACTAAGTTGTATAACTACTGTTCTTTATCTTTGGAAAAGATTTTATTGAACCTCAATCATTGAATGATTGGTGGTATGATCATCGAATCCTCAAATACTAACAAAACCGTTTTCTTAGTCGCGCAAAATATTACTCAAAGGCGAAAATATGCAATCATATGTGATACGAAGTTGTTTTCTTTGGTTTCAAGGTTATATCTCTTTTGGTTGAAAGTTCTTTTTGATCAATAAAATTCTCTCACTATTGTGTAAAGGGTAAATTAAAAATTTATCTTGTGTTCCGCATGTGATAAACTTTTGTGGTAATCTTAATTTTTATTAATTATACTCCATTTATTTTCAGTTATTCTAAATAGTTAAATTTGGGAGAATTATCAAAATTTGTTTCGGAATTTTTTTCACAATATCTAATTATTTTTTCGTAATACTATTGTAAGAGTTTAATATTTAATTTGGAAAGTGCTTGAAGAAAAAACTGAAAAGCACAACGCTTTATCAATCGAGTCAGAAATCTCGGACAATATTGCCCTAAGATCCCTAAAAAGGAAAATAAATAACATTAAAAAACCAGCAGCGGTCGATTAGCTCGCGTTAGTTCTTCGGTTTTTCTTCCAACGATTGATCTCATCCAAGTGCAATCGGATCTGGGTTTTATATATTTTGACGAACCCGTGTCCATCTTCGATCTCGAGTGTAGAAAAGTCCCAATTTTTTTCTTTTATCGCTTTCTTCATTTAAACCCTTTGGTCAAAACCCTAACCTAGATTCCTCTTTCCTCCTCCTCTGTTTCTTTCTATCAATTTTCTGCCCTTCACTGGAATCTGAGAACATTATCGGTTGTCTTTTTAAGAAAGACCGAAACTTTTCTTCAATTTCGTGTGGATAGCGATGTCTTGGGCCGGTCCTGAAGATATTTATCTTTCAACCTCACTCGCCAGTTATCTCGATAGTAATCCGTCTCTCTTTCTCTTTTATTCACAGATTGTTGAAGCCTATTTATGTATGTATGTATTAGGGAGCTCAATCTTGCAAACAATTCTCTGTTTTTTTTTTTTTTTTTTTTTTTTTGCTTTTGGTTTTGAGTTCTTATTGATAATTAGGCAGTAGTTTCCTGCGGCCTTGTTCAAAGCTTGTCAATTTTGGTGTTGGATTAGCGCAAACGAGATACTCCTTGATTAAGATACTGAATCTTCATAGCTTTAGTTTATATATTGGGTCAAATCTTCAAAGCGTTTAGCATGCATGAGATAAAACGTGATGGCATTGCTAGCTCATTTTTTATTCAATTTAGCAAGTACACATTTGACATTCTGTCTAATTTGATTCACTGTCGGCTTAAGAATCCAAATTCGAGTTCTTTTCGACAATTGGTTCTTTGAGTTTGAAGGTTCATGAGATCTTCTTAAATGTGCATCAGTCACTTATATGTGTTGGCTCTCCTCTTAACAATGCAGGAAAACTACTTGTGCTCCTCAGAGATGGTAGAAAGCTAATGGGAACGCTCCGTTCCTTTGATCAATTTGGTATTCACGTTTCTTTTTCATTCTCCTACATTTGTGATATTGTTGAGGGAAGAGAGATCTAAACCATACTTTTGTTTGTTGTAAATATACAGCCAATGCGGTTCTGGAAGGTGCGTGCGAGAGGGTAATTGTTGGTGAACAATACTGTGACATTCCTTTAGGCCTCTATGTAATCCGTGGCGAGAATGTTGTTCTGATTGGTGAGCTGGTAATACTTCTCATTGTTCGTTTTTTTTTGTTATCTCACTTTGTGTTTTCCAATTCACTGAGTTTGGCCTCAAACCATTAGGACACGGAGAGAGAAGAGCTTCCTCCACATATGATTCGTGTCTCTGAGGTAGATATTAAAAGGGTAAGGCATCACATCACATGTTCTAATTTTCACACATCAGTAACATTTATTGATTAGCAAAATTTGACTCATTTTGTGATGTTGTGTGTGTGCTGATGATTTGGTTTTGTGGAAACTGTGTGTTGGTGTAGGCGCAGAAGGTGGAGAGGGAAGCAAGTGAGCTGAGAGGAACAATGAGGAAGAGAATGGAGTTTCTTGACTTTGATTAGACCAGACTGTGGCACCATTCATACTCGGCTTGATGCTCTTCTTTGGCTCGCAAGTTTTATGATGAGCCTTTTTGATGTGTTGATTTGGACGATCGACAACAAGTCTTATGTTTCATTTTGGAAGAATATGACAAAAAAATAATCTCTGTACTTTTTTTCGTCTTGGGATCTATTTTTTTACCTCTTTAAATGAAAAAAATTAGCAATTTCTTTCCTTATCTTTGGATTGGGCAGAGATGGAATGATTTGATATTGAAATCAAGACCTAAGACTCTTTTTTCTTTCCAGCTTTTAAAGAAAACTGAACGTTGGCTAAAACTTGCAAAGAAAGGGGACTTGCCTATGGCTATAACCAATCTGCAGAAGCAAAACAAAAATAGAGCAAAAGAATAGAGGATGTGGCACATTGCTGAATTTACATGGTATATATTGGTTTTGTGATCAGTCAGGACTTTGCTTAAAAGAAATATGGCACAAACAACAGACAGATATATGTTTACCTGGAGATTATTCCATCGGCCAGAAACCCTGTGAATAAATATTCAAAGAATGGGTCTATTTCTATGACATCCTAATGTCTCTGAAAAGAAAGAATGAAGACAAACTCTCTTGGTTTTCGATCTTCGTTCATCGCCTCCTCAAATGTGGTGGTGTGGTATATCCTTCGAAGAAATCCAAAACGATGGTCTCAATATCTTCAACCGAATATTTCAAGTAGTTCTCAGGGTGTCTTCCACTCTCTATATGACCCCTGAACCTTCCAAGAAACGATCTATAAGCCGGGATTAGATGCTCGGATAGCGATATTCGGAGTTCCTCTCTAAGCTGAGCATCTGGAACCGACCATGTCGACTGAGTCCTGTGAACCTCTTCGAACATTGTATTGAACGCTTTGAACCTTTCTCTTAGTGCACTTCTTGATACACCAGAGGAGAAACTCCCACTCACATGTAATCCTTCATCTCTCAGGCTATTCAGTACTCTGACCCATGTGGCTCTCTGATAGTTTGTAGCTGCGTGTCTGAATATCCCAGTGAGTTTCCTTAAATAATGGTCCCCGATCATTTCTCTTAGCTCGGGTGACCTTTTCACTTTATGAACGATGTAATGGATGTTGTTCATGATGAATATATGAGCTAGAGATGTGTCTCTGTAATGGTGGGATTTCTCTTCTAAGTTGAAATGCAAGATCACAATCAACCATATCAAATGCAAATCCAATGGAGATTTACTCTCTAACTCTGTGAAATCCATATCCGGTGTGTTTGGATCAGACCCAGTTGAAGGATTCGAAATGATGAGATCATCCAACGTTTGCTTATAATCAGAGATCATAACGATGTAGTTCATCACATACCTTGTCAATGGATGAATTGTTCCTCCAGGGACAGGAACGACTGAAGGTTCACGAAGAACAGCATTCTCAAATTCCGAAAGTATACCTCTCGCTGCATCCGCTAGTCTCGATTGAATCTCAACAGCTTGAGCACGAATAGTATCTAATGAATCTGAGTCAAAGATTGCTTCTATATCAGGCAACATATCAGTAAGAGCATCGTGTAAATCCAGAATCTTGAAGAGCTTCTCAGGTGATCTTCTACTGATGCTTATAGCTTCAGGGAAAGTGAAAAGTCGCAGAGCAGATGCTTTCACTGTCTCCATGAAACATGTCTCATCCATGGCGATGCATATACCATCAAATAGCTGCTCACATAGTCTCTTCTCACTGGAGAATACAACCCTAATGCAAACTTTAGCTGCACGGATCCATTGCCTAATCTTTCCTACTACAGCTTCCCAGTCAAGCCTCTGCACATCTCCGATGCTGATCTTCACAATCCCTAGCTGCTTGAATATTGTTTCCATGGCTGATTTTCGAACATTCCCATAGACTTGGATACATTCACGGGAGTAACCGGCGGCGACCATACGCTGAACAATCGATCTTAAGTCAGAAACTGCCTCCGGCGATATCAGATCCATCTCGCGTATGCTGCTTGTGGATCTGTAACTGCTTCTTCTACGCGTTAACCGGCCTGAACCGGAACCACCTGGCGAATTGGGTTCTTCTTCTTCGGCAACATCAGTAGTAGCAGTTACGCTGCTACCGTCTCCAACGTCGACGGTCAAAGAAGGAGAAACTGATGATTCCTCGAGAAAAAGAGAATCAGGCTCGAAAACAGTTGTATGGGAGAGAAGAATGCTTCGGAACTCGTCTTCAAGCCTAGCCATGGCGATTTGGATAGCTGAGTTGGCTTTGACTTCGTAGTCATCGACAGCAGCAGAAGCAGCGGCGGAGGAGGAAGAAGAAGAGAAGGAGATAGATGTAGAAGACAAGGACCGTTGGATTTCATCAACGGCTCGCAGGAACCGATCCACCTCATCACGATCGCTTTGGAAAATCATCCTCCCTCTCGCTTCTTCAGACGCCGTTGAGTCCCACCGAAGTATTATCCTCTCCGCCGTCTCTAATTTCGAGCCATCGGAATCTAAACCGCCAATATTTTCCGGCAGGTCCATCTAAAATCAATCAGACACCAAACAAATCAACAACAAAAAAACAACAAAAAATTGGAAACCAATTGAATCATTCACTTACACAGAGTCAATAAGGTATTCTCAGATGAAAATTCTTGAAGGAGATTGGTAGAAACCAGTCTGATTAGTTATTTAGATTTTTTTATAATAATCAAGAAATTTGTTTCTTATCAGAAGTCTAGTAAGGCGAGCTGTAAGTTGTATTGTTTTTTGTATTAATTTTGGGAGTTTCTGTAAGAGGTGGTGGGAAAACGGATATTAGTGTTACAGACTTTTCAACTCCTCGTGCTAAAATTTAACTTCTCCGAATTACTTGCCGGCGGCATAAAAATGCAGGGAAAAATCAAACTTTACTGTTGAATTATTTGGCGGTGAAATGTAGTCATAAATGCTATTATGCCTAAAATATAGTCCCACTTTCTCTAAAGAGAGACACATCTACATATCCAATCATGTCTTATGATCTTCCATTTTATAGTGGGATCATTGAAGATAGTAATTTTGGTAACATTTTGAATGATCGAATAATCTAAAAATGTATGACAAATACACCTGAATAGATGCAAATGTTTTGGTAAATACTTTAATGTTACGGAAATGCACCTCGAACAGATAAGTTTTTATTTTAACTAGGGATGGATGATCCGTGTGTTGCGCGGGTTTGCTTGCTATACAACTTTGTTATCGTCTTTGGTATATTTTCTTTTGTATTGTTGTAGTATTATATTGTTTGTGCCTTTCCAAAATTTTTAAAACTGCTGATGAAGTGACTGGGTGGTTCTTACAATGATATAAATTTAGCTTTTTAAACCATTATTTTGAAGTTCAGTTTATAAAAATATAAAGAGTCTCCAATGAAGTAGTCAGAGTGACGAATATCTTATACACACACTTAAATCATCTTTATTCTTTCAAGTCGTATATATAGTTGACTTCTATTAATCATATTAGTAGATATTTAAATTTGTTGTTGGTTTTTGTTTTCCCCGTAATTGACACATAAGTAGTTGTGTTACATATTAATTATTTTAATTTATCATGTATTTAAGTAAGGTGATCATTAATATTTTATGAAATGTGTAAAAAATTTATTCATATCGTAAATATATGAGTTAAACCAAAATATAAGAACATTATTTCAGAGATTTTATCTAATCCAAATTTTGAGGAAAAAACATTACAATCTAGATTTTGCATTCATCTATAATGTTTGTATAACTACGTAACTGGAAATTGCGTGTGTTGGTTTTTGTTTCCATTTAATAAAGTAGTTTAAAACATAACATATTATCGTGAAAATCAGTAATTAGATATTTAAAAAAACCGTCATAAAATCCTTTTTAATGATAGTTTGAAACATGTTTTTGGTAGAATCAGATTGAAAGAAATGAGAAAACATTACTAATGCTTAAGGAAAAAACTGGAAATTGCATAATTATGAAATCTTTAGGGATAACGGTGGGTTCCTCTTTGTTAACTACTCACAGCGGCGTTTGAGGGTTTTCTCCACAACACCTCCATTGGGGCTTTGTGTGTTGTGTTCAGGATCACCAACAGACTTTTGGGACCTATCTTCCACAGTTATTTCAGATCGTTGGGTGTTCTCCATCGCACTTGCATCAGAGGTTGTTGCTTCATTCAAAATTGTGTTAAATGTGGGGCCATGAATCAAATTTCCAACCTGGAATTTTGGAAACATGTAGATATGACTGTTTTAGTCTTTTTATTTAGTTGTAAACAGTAAATACTTGAAATAATATTGCTACATGTGTTATTCCCTCTGAATGTGGTATGGGATCACTGATCTTTGAGACAGTGTAAGTACAGTGTTTGGGAGTGAAGTTAAATGGAGTTACCCTTATTTGGAATAAGAATTCTTTCCCAATTATTTCTTTAATACAACTTGGCATTTCTTCTTCATCTCCTCCATTACCCTACATGATTTGTATTAGAGTGAATCAATATGAGGAAATTGCAAGATTTATTTGACTAATATAACAAAGGAGAGGTTGGGTTTAATTGCAGCACTATTATAACCTCAAGTATGAGAGTAGCAGCTGTTTTTGTTGTGGGCTTAGTCATCTCAGAATCAAATACAACAAAGGTTGAATGATCTTTTCCATCATAAACTGCAAATTCAACTCTGTACCTATAAAAGTATAATTCTTTGGCTCTTAATTTGTAAACTCTCATTTTGTATGGTGACGTGAGTTCTTTATACCTGACAACACCGGTAATATTAGGTGAAGTACATTTGGTGCAGCGTAAAGTTGTTCCATATTTCTCTAATTTATGGTTGCACCCAGCACATGAAACATAAGACCATCTATTTTTCCGAAGGACGTCAAGAACTCTAGCTTTGCACAAAAAATCAGCTTCATGTGTCTGTTAAAAAGTGTAATAGAAAAAATAAGGATGATACTATAGTCGGACATTATTTGCTTCAGAAAAGCCATTATAATATTTCTGAGTTTTTGGTCTTTGCTTAGTAATCTTACCTGTTCATTAAATTTAGATATAAACTTTGAAAGTTCAGCAATGAAAACATTTTTTTTATGTGTCCTGCACTTGTATCTGTCTTTGTGAAAGGCTTGGTAGCTTCTAATCCCATTCTGCATGATTAAAAAATATATAAACTATCAAAATAAATTAGGCTGTTTAAAGTAGAAGTGAACTTGCTAATCGCTTAAATCAAACATATTGCATGACCTTTTAGTAAACTGATTGATGGCTTCAATGGTCGGATCGAAATAGAATCGAGAAGCTGGTGTGAAATTCAAGTATAAATTACCTATGGAAACATAAAGTGAGAGTACATAAATACCAATTATAAATTAGAATTGTAATATATAAAGAAATTAGGAAAAAAAACAAAATGCTTGAAATATTATGTTAGTAAAGAAACAATTCAAAAACTATTTAAAACAGTTGAAAATCATCATGAACATATATATACACATACTACGAAGACAATATGAATATTGTGTTTTATATTTTGAGAATAACATAAACCATATTATTTGAGTAACTACAATAGTTTCATGTTACAAAGTCAAAAAATTTAAACCTATCGTAATAAAATTTTGGGCTAATGGGATACTAATATACATGTGGGATTTGTAATTAAATCAATACTTTAGTGTATTTACCTCTAAACATCTTTGGATTTATGGTAGTTACCAACATGACATAATTCATGGTATATGTAGAACTGAGATAGGCTCGAAATCTTGTAGCTGCATCATCGCACAATGCTAGATAGACAATAATGGACCTGCAAGTTGATAAAGTAAAAAATATTAGTACTTTGTTAGCATTTTTTAAACTTAATATTGAATGTTCAATAGTTAAGTGAGCTTACAAATCCAACATGAATCCTATAACCAAGCATTGAGTGGATGTTGGCTCATCCAAATTTGATCCTTGGACAAATTTGATTTGAGCCACCACATCTACAAAACCCAAAATACAAAGGTTGTAGATATTACAATACATCAGTCAAATTCTTAGTGAGCATTATGTGGGTGACAAATTTATATGAGAGGGTTAAGCAGATGAATGATAGATGAACAGAGCTACTCTATCAAAGCATAAACACATTCAACATGTGATTTATATTAAATTCAATCTAGGAATACAAATTACCAGTTCCACAGATTCTAACCCCTAAACGCATAATCATTTTAAGGTACGAAGAATTAAAAAATCAAAATCTTAGGAGGAGTGAATATTAGAATTTAATATTTATGTTTAGAGTGGACCTGGTAGTTCAAGATTGGTGTTTGCAAGAGCTTGGAGATGATACGCTTTGCGTAGCATAAATTTTTCTCTCTCTATTGTAGTCTCAACATGTGCCTTTTCAATAATGGTTGTTGAAGGCAAGAAACGAATAACAAATGGGTGGTCAGTAATCTTGTAGAGGTTTGTGCATCTCCCTACTTCAAACCCTCCTAGACCAAAGATTACTCCTTCTCGTAAAACATTGCAGAATTTTCTAGTACGAGCGGCTGGAATAAAGCCGTGGATTACTGAGCACTGCAACAAAAAAAACATAAATATGAACCTTACATATATGAGACGCTGAGAAGAGAAAAGACATGAACTAAATGAGTTTTTATGTGTTAACCTTCTCATCCAGCAAAAGGAGAATGATGCCCATGAATTCACAATCTTTCTTTATGTTTCGAGCATCCCAAAAGTATAAGAGACGGCCAACGACTTGTTGAGAGGAGCGACCAAGACGTAAATCATCAAAAGTGGAGTAGTTAGTTTCAGCATAAATTGCAACAACATCTATGGCATACATGTTTTAGATTGGAGATAAACTGTTTTGAAATTGTTTGATTTGGGTGGTAGTGCGGGGTTGTTAGAGAAGATTTTATATAGTGAGAAGAGGAAAAGAAGGAGGTAAGATTAAAGGTTAATAATCAAAGCTTTATAACCATGTAACTATGGTGTTAATAGGCAATGTCTATTTAATTCAATTTCAGTTACAGGAAGATGAGAGATTAAGCTTTTGGATTTTTTTTTCAGAGTCTATACAATAAATAAATGATTTAATTTGAAGCTTAAGTGAATAAGTAAAATACCTTTATCATGGAAATTTTTTTAGTTGTAGGTGACGATTAAGAGAAGGAGAAACTTTTTGGAAGAGGAGAAGACGGTTGATTTTTTTTTTCTTTTACGTTAGATGTTGTTTACGGGTTTTTAGTATGCTTGAGTTTTATTTGGTTAATGAGCTGTATTTTTTTTTAAGTGGACAGTTTGTGTTTTGGAATTTATTTTTTCAGTTATATGATTGTTTAGAGGGTCTTGGAGTTTAATTTTTTTAACTAGAAGTTATGAAAAAATTGTGGGATCCACGTAAAAAAAGCTGTGACGTGGACAACTTTAATGGAGAGAACACTCTGCCATTATATATAATAATATAATTTTTTTTCCCAAACTGCTATGACGTGGTTGGACCGTGTTGGCAAGGTCATCAATTTATATTATCTCTGACATTTTGTAATCAAATGATTCAAAATTATCTAAGGATAAGAACGTACAAATTTGGTGAAGATTTTCAAATTATTTATAGTGGAGACGTTTTATATATTTTTGAACAGTCGAAAACCAGCTAAAATAAATGTACATTGTCAAACTTCATAATGAAGATATAGTTGGTGGACCATACATGATTTTAATCGAGCGGATTAACTAAAAGAAATAATACAGTCGTAATGAGTAATTTAAGGTAACTAAATGTTTTAAAATTTGTTAAGCTAACAATGATAATGATATAGCAGAAGAAAAATAAACTGAATTTTCATTTTAAATAATAATATAACATATTTATCCCTAGACCTAAGACCACGAGATACAAACATGATAAGTTTATCAAATTAAGACAGAAGATGAAAAAAGAAAAATAAAATTCAGACACAAGATGAAAAAAAAAAAAAATCAAATTCAGACACAAGACCGGACTAACCCAAAATACACGCCTAGGGTCCACAGGACCACAGCAACAAGTTAGTCAGAATAATGGTTCCTCGGTATCCACGCGACCAACGACGTCGTTTACAAATGGGCTTGGGCCTAAATATGGGCTGTCAACAAGATTGAAGAAACAACAAGGGATTATTATTGGCTGTCAGTATAAATGATTGTCACAGTCCCGTGACGTTAGTTTCACCTCGCTTCTGCTCCTGCAATTAGCAATAAAATAAACTGTGCTATAAATAGTTCACTTGTGCCGCACGGTCCCTCTCATCTTCTACGGACAGCTTCTTTCTCTTTCCTCTCTTTCCTCTCTGATTTTTTGTTTTTTTTTCTCTTTCTACCTTTTTCTTTTTTCTTTTTTTTTTTCTCTTTTTTTTTTTTTTGTTTCTCATTTTTCTTTCTTCATCTCGTGAGCGATAGTATCTGAACCCTAGGGGAAGAAAAATCAAAAATATTCTGGGGGAAATAAACAGATATCTTTCCTTTTCGCAGTGAGAAAAAAAAATGCAGAATCCGAGACTGAAGCAACAGCAACAACAACAACAACAACAAGCTCTGATGCAGCAGCAAGCTCTGATGCAGCAACACTCTCTTTACCATCCTGGTGTTTTGGCCCCTCCTCAGGTTTTTCTACCTATATACATCTCCGATGTGTCTAATTTTGGTCGAAATTGGAGTTTTTTAAAATAGTTATAATTCCATTTCTACACTATTACCTCTCTCGTGGGTCCTTTTATTCCGGGTCGGGTTTAGTTTGTGTTCATCATTTGAAGCTAGGGCTCATTCCTATGAGCTGTATCTTTGTGTTCCCTTTTATCATTTGATTGAACAGAAGGCTAGGGTTTTCAGATCCTGTAAGCTAGCAATTTTTTTTTCTTTTATCTGTTGATGTCTTCGTGTTTTTAGTTTTCCTCAAATTTTTTGATTTCGACAAAGACTTGTAATTTACTGAGCTGATGATATTTACCTTCTCGAGATTGCATTTTGTCATGGGGGATAGAAAAGAAATGATCTTTCTTTGCAATCCATTCTTCGTTTTTCGTTTTCTCATCATGCTTTTGGCATTTGCAGTTGGAGCCTGTTCCAAGTGGAAATCTTCCTCCTGGTTTTGATCCCAGTACTTGCCGTAGCGTGTGAGTGAGCGTTACTTTGCAAGTTTTTGTTTGAAAGTGCAGTTCTGAGTTTGTGATTTTAACTCCTATAATCATTTTAATAATCGCAGGTATGTTGGAAACATCCATACACAGGTCACGGAGCCTCTTCTTCAAGAGATTTTTACAAGCACTGGCCCTGTTGAAAGCAGTAAACTCATCAGAAAGGATAAGGTTAGAGAGATTTGAAATCCACCTGTTTTGTAACTTTATTTGATTGTGTTTAGATTGTGAAAGCGACTCTCTTATAAAGTATCATTATTGTTATGGACAAGCATGACAAAACAATATGCTTATGGAAAACTCTACTTGCTTCTCTGCTTATCTCAAACTTACTTAAAATGGACTAACGTATCTTTCTGATTTCACAGTCATCATATGGATTTGTTCACTACTTTGACCGAAGATCTGCTGCTCTGGCTATACTGTCTCTGAATGGAAGGCATCTGTAAGGAACAATTTTCATTGTTCTATTCCTCTCTTTATTCTTCGAACTCTTTCACTTAGGTTGCAATACTTGAGTTCACAGGTTTGGACAGCCTATCAAAGTCAATTGGGCCTATGCCACTGGTCAGAGGGAAGATACATCAAGTAAGTTTTGATTTTTCAATAAGTTGCATTATTGTTTGTTTGTTTTTAAGGAGGGCTTGGTTGCTCAATGCTTTTTTTTCTATATGTTCGTAGGTCATTTCAACATTTTTGTTGGAGATCTCAGTCCAGAGGTTACTGATGCGACATTATATCAGAGCTTCTCTGTCTTTTCCAGTTGTTCGTAAGTTTTGATGCTAGATCAAACTCTTTTTAACTAATTCTAGTTGGTGGTAAAATAAAAGAATATCTGATGTAACCAAATTCCTCTATTGATTAAGCTTATCTGCTTAAACATCATATTCAACTCATAGTCTTTGACTGTAATATTTGAAGAGATGCGAGAGTTATGTGGGACCAAAAAACTGGGCGCTCAAGAGGCTTTGGGTTTGTATCCTTCCGTAATCAACAGGTAATGTACATTCTTTAATTTTATGCAGTGACTATTTGTTTTTGCTCAAGGATTGTTCATGGTTTACATTAAGGCTAAATGTTAATTTCATTGCAGGATGCTCAAACTGCCATTAATGAGATGAATGGTAAGGATCGTATAGTAGCTGAGATCTCATAACTTCATTCTCATTTGTGAACTCTGCTTTCTCAATTATGAAGGTCTTAGAGTTTGCCTAGAAAGACCAAGCCCGTGGATTATGTGTGTTTCTTGATTTATTAGTCAAGAATTTCTGAAAGTTACATAACTTCTGTTTCAATGAGTCCCAACTTCTAGAATAGAGTAGCGATTAACCTTTGTTTCTATCACATCTTGTCAGGCAAGTGGTTAAGTAGCAGACAGATCAGATGCAACTGGGCCACGAAGGGCGCTACTTCTGGTGAGGATAAGCATAGTTCTGATGGAAAAAGTGTTGTAGAACTTACAACTGGCTCGTCAGGTTGTCTTTCTGTTTCTGTGTGTTCAACTACACTGATTTTCTCTGGGTAATATTAAAAACTCACAGCTAATAAATCTCGTTGGTCGTTTGATTGTGCAGAGGATGGTAAAGAGACCTTAAATGAGGAAGCACCTGAAAACAATTCTCAGTTTACCACTGTTTATGTGGGAAACCTTGCCCCAGAGGTATGTTGTTGACTAGGAAATGCTCCTTGTAAGTTGTAACTTGGTTCATTATCATAACAAAAACACTTTTCTTGAGGCTCATTGATGAACGATTGTATCAGTATTTTTTTGGGTACATTGTGACAGCTATATATCTTGCAGGTAACTCAACTTGATCTACACCGCTACTTCCATGCTCTTGGTGCTGGAGTTATTGAAGAGGTCCGTGTCCAACGAGACAAAGGCTTTGGTTTCGTGAGATACAACACGCATCCCGAGGCCGCTCTTGCTATTCAGATGGGTAACACTCAGCCTTACCTCTTTAACAGACAGATAAAGGTACTTTAAGCTTGGCTTACCTCAAAACGCTCTCTCTCTATTTGATCTTATTGTTCCAAAAATTGGATTATCTGACATCTCTAGAAACGAATAATATAGCATGTAAGCTGACATTTGATTTTGTTATCATGTTGATTATAGTGCTCATGGGGCAACAAACCAACTCCACCAGGAACAGCCTCAAACCCACTTCCCCCACCTGCCCCAGCCACAGTGCCGGGTCTGTCCGCAGCTGATCTCTTAGCCTATGAGAGGCAATTGGCACTAAGCAAGATGGCTAGTGTGAATGCCTTAATGCATCCACAGGGTCAACACCCTCTAAGGCAGGCTGCTCATGGAATCAATGCAGCTGGAGCTACTGCAGCCATGTATGACGGTGGCTTTCAGAATGTAGCCGCCGCACAGCAGCTCATGTACTATCAGTAATAAACCTCAGATCGTGGCGGCAGTCTTATGTTTCAATCCCGTTGCTTTTTTTCTTCTTTTTTTTTTGGTAGAACTTGTTTGTGTGTGTCTGTCTGTCTTTTCTCACTTAAGTTATCCATATAAAAAAGCTTTTTATCTGCAGTTGTATGCTTAGTTATGTATCCCCATGGATTGTAAGACAAGCAAATTACATTCAATAAAAGGGATTTGGATATCCATTTTGTGTTATTTGACATAAACACAAACATACAAAAAACGTTGCCGAAGAATCAGTCAGTCTCTAACCGAGAAATGTATGTATCATAGAAATTCCCAGCTTTCTCGAGATCGCCCAATTCAGTATAACAGTCTGCAATAGCTCCATATGCTTCAGTGCTACCAGAATCTTCTCCTTCTCTCTTCGAGATGGCTAGAACCATGGAGTGATATTGTATGGCTTCTCTATACTTCCCTTGACGTTGCAGCGAGGCGCCTAAGCCTCTCGCAGCCTTCTTTTCTTCAATGGGGTCTCTGAGATTCTGGGCAAGTTCTAAAGCTATCTTGAACTCTGCAAAGGCTTTCTCTGGCTCTTGATTCCTCAGAAAGGTCTTCCCTGTTTTCAACTTAGAAATCAACTCTTGTTTCTTTGGTTCCACAATGATTTCACTTTCTGGGATTCTAGCTCCAATTGGGGCATAGCTTAAGCTTGGTGCATAAGACTCGATTTTGGCTTGTCTCCTAAGAGACGCATTAATCTGACGTAGTTGTTCATTCAACCTCTGTAACTCCCCTTTTCTCTGCCGAGCAAGCAAACCTGGTTTGTGCATCACAAAAGTGTTATCAAAATCCCAACTAATACAGTTCGTCAAAACATACTTTGAAGAAAGGACACATTATTACCTCCAACAGTGGCTCCAACAAGAGCTACAAGCAACAAAACTGGCATGTTAAACATGGAGCTCTCTGGCTCACACATCTCAGCAGCAAAAGCTTCAAGCGGTGTAGCCATCAGTAGGGAGTTTGTCAACAACACTGCCATCGTAGGTAATTTGAGCCTCCCAATTCCCTGCCACATCTATCTTTAAAGGCTTATTATCACAAAGGAAGACTTGACAACCCAAAAAAACCCAAGTCAAGACACTTTCCTGGTATTCAAGGTAAAGAAAAGTAGAAAACTAATAGGGTTTTTAGCTGAAACATCCTGGAGCTAACCAATATACCTCAAAATCTGACAACTTGTCATGAGTTTCCACGCTGAATAATGGTGTTTGTAAGATTCCATTGCCTTCATGATCTTTGGGTAGGGAAGAAAAATGTTGTATAATCTTGGAGGTTGGATGATGAGCCGCAGGCTTTCTGATTACTGAGTAGCCAATAGATGTAGCAAACTTTCCAATCTCTGAAATGAGCCAACAAAAACACAACCTGTGAGAAAACCATCAAATTCGTTTGTTTATAAGCTCCTTAACTCTACGGGCTCTTCTTAGACACTGATATGGATACGTATCATAATGATAACAAAGCTCTCAATAAGAATACAAATGAGAACAACAAATCAGGCTAGACTCGAGGCTATAATCAAGCTACACACTAATGTCATCTATATGGCAAAATTCTGGAATTTATACGCCCAAATTAAACCAACTTCCCCAAATAGCTTAAACATAATCATTCCGAACGAAATTCTAAAAAAAATCGATCAATCTCCGAGATTCTGATGCCTCATTACCCAAAAGAGGATCCTCACAAAGACTCTGAAGTGGAAAATCTGATTTACGAGTGAACAATGAGCTAACCTGGAGCTCGAGACTTGTCTCGCGGCGGAGGTCCGCTGCCGGAAGTATGAGAGAAGGAGGAGCAACACCGGATAAGCGCCGCCATCTCTATCGCTCGCTCTCTTGAGGATAAACCAACGCCTTGGGAGCTTAAACCCGTTTCCGCTGGTCTTTTTTTTATGACTGCCCTTATACTTCTATTTAATTACAGTCATACCCTTTTACTGAACTCGAAAATTGAAAACGCAGCAATTTAAGCAGCTTTGGCTTAACTCTGGTGGCCTGACTGTTCTGTGTCGTGACTCGTGACCACTGTATTTTCCCAGCGGAGTCTTCCACTGAGGCGGAGGATTTTTAAAGGGTTTAAGAATTTGACGAGTTAAAAACCCTAATCGACGCTCAAGCTTTGCCGCGCTTCTGCTAAGATTTGAAGTTGAAGGCTCTCGTCTGTCATCGAATATTTTATAGCATTTAGTGATAGTTTTCGCTGGTGAAGAAATGGATATGGATATGGACACTTCCCCTAGCTACTTCGATCCCGAGGTCCTCAGTGTTAGAGATCAATTCCGTCGTTATCGGTAAACTATTCGACTACCCTTTTTCCGATTTGGATAACTATTCTCGATTTTCTGGATCTCGTTTTATTTGATTTTAGGTGGATTTTTCATGAGTTGTCGATTTTCTTGTAAGTACAGTCTAAATTAGCTGATTGTAGCTAAGAATTGAGTGCGATTGTTCTCGAAAGGTTCGGAATTCCGCTCAAGTTTTGGATTTTCTCTGATGAGCTCAATCTTTTAGGGTTTATGGTTTTATTAGTTCATGAAATCTGCGTGTGGATTTAGCTCATTGATAAAAGTGAAGAAAATTTTGCTAGGAATCAGTCTCGGAAACTGTTTCTATTCTTTATTTCTTGTAACTCTGGATTGATGCGTATTGTTTAATCACTTCTTTGCGTGTTTGTGATATAAAATTTTGATGCCCGTGTATGTTAAATTATACATTGCTTTTCAGAAAGAGACACTCTACATCGCCACATGAGGAAATCTTGAGTTCAAATGTCAGCGAGAATAGATTACTTTATGACGGGCATAACATCCATAGTCCAACAAATACTGCTTTGCTTCTTGAAAACATTAAGGAGGAGGTTGACAACTTTCACACTGATCATTACGAAGGAACACCAGTGAACCTGATCTCTGCTTCCAGGAGGGAAAGTGATGGAATTCTGGATGATGATAATGAGGCTTTGTTTCGTCGAGTAGAAAGTCAATCACTGAAGGCTTGCAAGATTGAGAATGATGAGTTAGCGGAGAGTGGAGATACAACCTTTTCTTTGTTTGCTTCCCTATTTGATTCTGCAATTCAAGGTTTGTAGGATATATCACTCCTCGTATAAAATATGGGTATATGCATGAATATGCAGATATTTAGGTGTGTTTGGGCATGCATGTGTGTGGTTCTCATTTTTTCAAAATCTCAACTATGCATTGTTGCTTCTTTTTGTGTTTGTAAGATTCCCTTTACTTAGTTGCTAGAGTCCCGTTAAGGTCTGGTTATCTCTTATTGTAATTATGTTGTCTTGTTCCTACAGGACTGATGCCCATTCCAGATCTAATATTGAGACTTGAGGAATCATGCAGGCATGTTTCACAATCAATTAGGTATGTCTTCTGGCTACGAGAGTTAAACCATCAAAACTTCTTCAATTTTTCAGTTTTTAATCCTTGTTTCATGTCTTTCCCGTTATCTACAGATATGGATCAGATATAAGACATCGTGTTGTGGAGGATAAACTAATGAGACAGAAGGCTCAGCTTTTGCTTGGTGAGGCGGCCTCCTGGTCACTTTTATGGAACCTATATGGAAAAGGTTAGGAAACTCAGCTCCATCTTTCTATTGCTTTGGCCTTTTTGTAACTGGGTAGGCTTTTTGTTCGTTTTTTATCACTGATGTCTGTTAAAGCTCAGTGTCATGTAATATTTTCATGTCTACCTGGAAAATTTTCGACTAAAGTTTTGTTGTGATATTTGTGTTAAAGATGTTACTAACAGTGATTTGTCTTTGTTCTTGCAGTTACTGAAGAGGTTCCGGAGGATTTGATCCTGGTAATGCACTCTTTCTTAATCTTTCTTCAAATGAAACATTTTATATTGGATACATCTTACGCATGGACTTATTTAACTTTGTTTAATGTTGGCAGTCCCCATCAACATCTCATTTGGAGGCTTGTCAGTTTGTTGTAAACGACCATACAGCTCAGTTATGCCTTCGGATAGTCCTGTGGCTTGAAGAACTAGCTTCAAAATCACTTGACTTGGAAAGGAAGGTGGCTATTCCAGTATATTCCTTTTTCAATATATACCTTTACCATTGTCATTTTGGTATGATACTTGATTAGTTGATCTGGTAGTTTTGGTGATTGATTAACATTCGATTAGAATTTAGTTACAAGGAAATATTAATGTTCTCAGGTGCGGGGATCTCATGTGGGTACTTATCTTCCTAACGCTGGAGTGTGGCATCACACACAAAGATATCTCAAGAAAAATGGCTCTGCCGCTGACACTGTACACCATCTGGATTTTGATGCTCCAACCCGTGAACATGCTTGTATTCTTTCTGATGACAATGTAAGCCTGTTCAGCTATGGTTGAAGTTAGGTTCGTTTAAATTAGTAGTGCTGATGCGCATATTTTACATTTCCTTTTATTTGTTCATTCAATATTAAATACATGGTATACATGTAAATAGACACAAAATATAAAGAAAAAAGTAGTTAAAACAATATTGGTAGGACTGTACAGACAGCACTGCAATATGGATGAAAAGGGTTAAAGAATTTTTGTCAGAATGACCGCCGGTTTCTTTTTCATAATTAATATTTGATACTCAGCTATCTGTAACTATTTAGCGTGGTCTGTGGCGTATAACATAGCAATTGTGAGCGTTTCTTTTGTATGTTCTAGTCTCCCTGTGGATGCGTATATCTATACTGTGAAGGTCATATTTCGTTGTCGTGATCTCTGTTGGATAAAATTAAGATTTACGACTTTTCTTTGGCAGAAACAAGATGAATCTGTTCTTGAGGATGTTTGGACTTTAATAAGGGCTGGGAGAATAGAAGAGGCATGTGATCTCTGCAGGTCCGCTGGGCAGGTAATATATATAAGGGATATGAATCCTTTTGATGCTTAGACATGTGTTTAGTGGTAATGTCGATTTAAATTTCTACTTTGGCAGCCATGGAGAGCAGCAACTTTATGCCCTTTTTCTGGAATGGACATGTTTCCTTCTGTTGAGGCACTGGTAAAGAATGGGAAAAATAGGACTCTCCAGGCCATCGAGCAGGAAAGTGGCTTTGGCAATCAGCTGCGTCTTTGGAAATGGGCGTCCTACTGTGCATCAGAGGTAATACAAATTCTGGATAGTTTTGTTGCTTTCTTAATGAATAAATTTTTGTTTTCCCTCTCACAGAAACTTATATTACTGTTCTTTTTTTTTTTTCCTGAAGAAAATTGCAGAGCAGGATGGCGGCAAACATGAAGTTGCTGTTTTTGCAACTCGGTGTAGCAACCTGAACCGCATGTTGCCCATTTGTACTGATTGGGAGGTAAAGGCATACACACTTGTCTAATCAGATAGATTTTTGTTTAGCATATTCCAACTTTGCTTCCTTGTCTCCCATTGTTCTTTTGATTAACGTATTTTAACATTTTTTTCTTGGTTATGCCAAATTCTCAGCATTATATTTTAAGGTGCTTATTTGAAACGTCATTTGTTCTTAAGTTATCACCCTGCACATGTGTCCCTGTTGAGTTGAATTATTCATGAGATATTTGGTTATTGTTTTAAAGATGGTTATCATTATGTATCATTGACAATACTTGTTCTCATCGCTACCATTCCCATTCAAAATCTTTGATAAAATGGAAATTGTTATCATCTCTAACTAATTGCGTAGCTTACTCTACCTGCTATGTGCATTAACATTGTTTTAGTGTTGACGGTGAATTCTGCAGTCAGCTTGCTGGGCGATGGCAAAATCATGGCTTGATGTTCAGGTTGATCTTGAACTCGCCCAATCAAAGCCAGGCTTGACAGAAAGGTTTAAAAGCTGCATTGATGAAAGCCCTGAAACTATGCAAAATGGTTTTCAGGCATCACTTGGGCCAGAAGATTGGCCCCTCCATGTTCTAAACCAACAACCCCGTGACCTTCCTGCTCTTCTTCAGAAACTCCATTCAGGGTATGCATGCTACTATTGGGAAGTTTTCTTTTTGTCCTCCCTGTAAAGAGCTACACTCCAACGTACTGTTTTGTTCCTCGCGTAGGGAAATGGTACACGAAGCTGTTGTCAGAGCATGCAAAGAGCAACACCGGCAGATTCAGGTATTTTAATTGCCAAAGATTTTTCTGTCAAGCTATAAGAACCATATATTATATGCGTAGTCATCCCTAATACTTTCTTTGGCAGATGAACCTTATGTTGGGGGATATATCACATCTTCTTGATATCATATGGTCATGGATAGCACCCTTAGAAGATGATCAAAGCAACTTCAGGCAACCAATAGTTTTTGTCTAGATACTTTCACTTCTATTAAAACAGTTCTGGGATATAGTTTTCTGTTGATTGTCGGATCCTAGCATTTTTTTCGCATTAACCAAAATTCCCAACTCAGCGAGGTGGTGGTAGCGGTCTCTAAATGACTTACCTACTGCGCATTTGCTGATGTTTCTTGGCTGTTATAAAGAAGAAAGATATGTGTTTTTTCAGCATTGCTATATGAGTGACTTGACTCAATATGTTTTGCATTTGGCAGGCCCCATGGCGATCCTCATATGATAAAATTTGGTGCCCACGTTGTACTTGTTCTTAGGCATCTGCCTACTGATGAAATCAACGACTCTTTTAGGGAGAAGCTCAGTAATGTTGGTGATCTTATTCTTCATATGTGAGTCACTTCAGTTGGTTCCTCTGCAGTAACAGAGTTCATTTTCTGGAACTTAATATACTAATTCATGATATATTACATGCATATTACATTCAACTGGCTTCCTAGTGATCTGTGAAATGCTGCCAGGTATTCGATGTTTCTATTTTCAAAACAACATGAAGAATTAGTAGGAATTTATGCTTCTCAGCTTGCTCGTCACCGATGCATTGAACTTTTCGTACACATGATGGAGCTAAGGATGCAAAGCAGGTAATTTCTATGTCAGTTATAAATATTGGAGTCTTTCATATTGCATTGTGTGATCCTCTCTACTTTGCGGACAAGCACCCATTTGCTTATCGGTATCTGGCATAAAGTTATGTCTTTGACATTTTTCTTCCTGTTTTGAAAAATAGCATACATGTGAAGTACAAAATCTTCATGTCTGCTATGGAATACTTGCCATTCTCTCCTGTGGATGACTCACAAGGAAATTTTGAAGAAATAGTTGACAGGTATTCAAATGACAAGATAATAATGAGATACATTTTACTCTAGTAATCTCAGAAAATGCAATTTCATGAAACATTCACAGGGTTTTGTCAAGATCCCGGGAAATCAAACTTGCAAAATATGATCCCTCAGTTGATGTTGCGGAGCAGCATCACAAAAAAAGTCTTCAAAAAGCCATAGCCATTCAGTGGCTCTGTTTTACACCTCCATCTACTATAAAGGATGTCAAGGACGTTACTTCCAAATTACTATTGCGATCTTTGATGCACAGGTACGTCAATGCATACTAACATATGGCCTCATATAGTATCTGCGTCTGCGAGAAAATCTTGACATATTAGCAATATGTAGGCTAATTTTGCTACTCTGTCAGCCTATTTCTTAATTCCTTAATGGATATGTAGTGTTGAAATCAAAGGACCAGAAGTCCTTTTAATATGTAAAGTATTTGTCTCCATTTTATTTTCTTCACTTTTGCCTCTGTTTCATGGTATTATTGTTTCTTCCTCTTTTCAGCAACATTCTTTTCAGAGAGTTTGCTTTGATTGCCATGTGGAGGATGCCTGCAACTCCTGTGGGTGCACACACACTTCTTAGTTTTCTTGCTGAACCTCTGAAGCAACTCTCAGAAAATCCAGATACCCTCGAGGATTATGTGTCCGAGAATTTGCAAGAGTTCCAAGACTGGGTATGCTTCACTGCAGTTTTACTGTTTGTTATTCCTTTGATTTAAACATCGAGTCCTTAGATAACTTTACGTACCTCTTTGTCGTTAAACAGAATGAGTATTATTCCTGTGATGCAAAATATCGCAACTGGCTCAAATTCCAATTAGAGATTGCTGAAATCCCTGAACTGTCAGAAGAAGAAAATCAGAAAACTGTTCTAGCAGCCAAAGAGACTCTGGATTCTTCTTTGTCATTGCTCCTCAGTAAGTGATGCCATACTTTATAATGTAGAGTTGACTTGTATGCACGGTTTTGCAGTTTTTACATTGGTTGAAATTGCTGTTAACTGTGATAGTATTGAACCTCATAATATAGGACAAGACAATCCCTGGATGACATTTCTCGAAGACCATGTATTTGAATCAGAAGAATATTTGTTCCTTGAATTGCATGCAACTGCGATGCTCTGTTTGCCTTCTGGTGAAGGTTTGCGACCAGATGCCACTGTTTGTGCGACACTAATGAGTGCACTTTACTCTTCAATCAGTGAGGAAGTTGTTTTAGATCGCCAGTTAATGGTATTCCCTTCCTCCAATGTTTATCTTGCATCTGTTCCTTTTACTGGCTATATATAATTCTGTTTTTTTTTCCGTGGGCATGAGTTTTCATTTACAATGGTTATGCAACAGAATTTGGACATTTTCACTTACAGGTAAATGTATCAATTTCGTCAAGGGACAGCTACTGCATCGAGGTTGTGCTCCGGTGTTTAGCAATTAAGGGTGATGGACTTGGGCCACATAATGCAAATGATGGTGGTATTCTAAGTGCAGTGGCTGCAGCTGGTTTTAAAGGTTTGGATGTCTATGGAACATATTTCTCGTTCAATGTGTTTTACCTCCTTTCTCCATAGAAATTTGGGGATGTTTGTTTCATTTAAGATGAAATCACCAGCATTAATAAAACAAGCAAAAATTTGAAATCTGACTCCAGGTGAGCTTACCCGGTTCCAGGCAGGTGTTACAATGGATATATCCCGCCTAGACGCTTGGTATTCAAGCAAAGAAGGCTCTCTTGAAACGCCTGCAACTTATATTGTCCGGGGTCTCTGTAGGAGATGCTGTCTTCCAGAGCTCGTTCTTCGATCTATGCAGGTACTTTTGCAACTAGCCTCTTCTAGATTTCACGTTTTATTATTCAGTACCTCTAGAGCACGTATTAGCTTTTAACAATGCAAACATACATATCCCCGTCTGTGGCCAATTCATGTAATAGTGTACTAATATTTTGCAGAGAAGAACCATAGCGGGCTCAAATTTTACCTACTGGCATGTTGCTGGTTAGATGAATTAACCTCCATTAATCGACATACTTGCAGGTTTCTGTTTCTCTAATGGAGTCGGGAAATCCACCTGAAGATCATGATGAACTGATCGAGCTCGTGGCTTCGGATGAAAATGGTTTTCTCTCTTTGTTCAGTCAGCAACAATTACAGGTTAGTAATGCTCAGCTTTTTACACGTTGAAAAACAAAGGCAAAGGCTCATCATTTATTAGTCCATTTTTTACTCGTCCTTCCAAATGAATGCAACTTCTCACCATCTGCATCATTGCTGGTTATTAACCTGAATGAATATCTATTAGCTTTTAATTTGACTGTTCTGCCTCAGAAATTTGTTTGCTACTTGTGCTGCGAAACATCACAAGCTATATGAGTATCGAAATCTTATCTGCTTACGAAGCATTTAATCTTAGCAGCATCTGAGACCCATCTAATCGATTTTGATGCAATAAAAATGCAGGAGTTCATACTGTTTGAGAGAGAGTATCGTATGTCCCAGTTGGAACTTCAGGAGGAGCTTTCATCATCTTGATATTGCCTCATCATACAACCATGCCAGCTTCTTCCTCACCAAATGTCCAGAGAAATGGCTTATTTTGGTCGTGTAAATTACGCTGTAGCTCGTCTTCTTTTCAGACCAGGGGTTTCACTGATTAGACTCATGTATACAATGTGATAAATTTTGTTGAAGTCTGAGAGATCAAGTTCCCTTTAGCATTTGTCAAAGAGTTAATCATCTTTTAGTAAAAACCGTCTCTCCTAGGCTTTTCATATAACCAGTAAAATAAACAACAAAAGAACATCACAAAGTCTAAACATACTAATCCCTTTGTCTTAACAGATCCATTTTTATTTATGTAGACAGTATTTGATACTGCTGTTCAAATTACTGATTCAATTTCTTAAGAGCAGCGCCGTCTGTTGTATGTTTGGATTAGAGCATAGAGTGAAGTCTCTCATTTTCTGTCCTGACATGGTTTCTGGTTATGTCAGCAATGGTTGGACAACCAGAAAGAGCCATGGTGATCTCAAACTCATTCTTTAACATCTCAATCACTTTTTTCACTCCATCTTCACCCTTAGCTGCTAGCCCATAGACTATAGGCCTCCCTATCTGCATCACCCAACCAAAATAGCGTCATTACATCAGCAGAGAGCAACCTGAAAAGTGTATGCCAAATCCCAAACCATAGCATTCAAAGCTTACAAGAACAGCTTTTGCTCCAAGCGCCAGCGCTTTGAAAACATCTGTTCCTCGTCTTACTCCTCCATCAAGCAAAACCGGAATCCTACCTCTAACAACATGAACAACCTGCAGTTTCAGAGAGAGAGAAACCACTTTGTTCGTTAAGAAGGATAAGTTTGTTCTAACGCAAGCTTTGAAGGGTTTATTACCTCTTCTAAAACAGTTATGGTAGCAGGGGAATAGTCGAGCTGGCGAGCCCCGTGGTTAGATACCACTATTCCATCTACACTGACTTCAACAGCCTTAAGAGCTGCGAATAGCATCAAACAAAGTCTTCTTTTATATGCCTTAGACTTTCTATAGAGTATGGTACGTGTTATGTATCAGAGTATGAGACATGGATCTTACCATCTTCACGTGTGAGTAACCCTTTGACCAGGATTGGCAACTTTGTAATAGATCTTAACCATTCGATGTCCTAAAATTTTGCAGTGCAAAGATTATAACTTCACATGGAACTTTTTGTTTAGTATTCAAGGAAACAAATAGAATCATTCTCAAGAGTTTACCTTCCAACTTAACGAAGCATCAAGTGTACTAGAGGCAAAGGCTTCCAGCCCTGAACCTTCACTCTGAGAAAAGTTATCACTGTTAACAACTGGTAAGGTTTCACTTTACATGAACCTTAATTAATTCAAGCTCTACTTACAGGTTGGACTTCAGTTGAAAATAAACCTTCAAAATTCTTCAACTGTGGGGATATCATTCTACAGAAAAAATTTGAAACATCATTTCACAAACTACTTTTAATTAGATAGACTAATCAAAGTAGGGAATCTCAGAGTGTAATGGAGAGTGTTACTTGTTCTTTATATCTGCTTCCCTTCTACCAAGTTTAGGAACATCAACAGTCAGAACTATGGCCTTGAATCCAGCGTTTTCAGCTCTTTTCACCATCTGAGCAGTTATATCACGTCTCTTGTACACCTACAAAAGATATTAGAGCGAACTAAGAACCGAGGCCTAAGGCGTGCTCCAAGGAAGCACAATTAGGAGAGATAAGAGAAGCAGCTAAAAATCCAGACTCTGTACTTACATACAATTGAAGAAACCGAACAGCGTTACAGCTGGAAGCAACCTCCTCAATAGTGCAAGTAGACATGTATGATAATATCTGAAACCACACAATAAAACACTATAACCATTACCTTAAAACCAAAATCATTCAAAACATGCATTCCAATAGACACCTTAGTACCATGATAGTGTTACACGCAGCTGCAGCTTTCGCAGTGGCGGTTTCTCCTAACACAGAAGACAAATTAAATCAATTTTCAAAACCAGGATATTGCATACTGACACTGTAGACAGCTATTTATGACCATAGACTAAAGAGACCTTCTGGATGTGCCAACTGGTGCATAGCTGTTGGAGCAATCATGATGGGAGCTGAGATTGGGTAACCCAATATGCTTGTGGACATATCTATTTTGCTTACATTAACAAGAACCCTTGGCCTAAACCTGAACATCAAGCACACCAACACACAAACATATCACACGGTGGAATCACGAGGTTATAGTGTCATCCACTCACCAAAAGGATATTGATACGGAGTTGTTACATGATTCTACGGAAAGCTTCAACATTTTCCTTGAGAGTGTGTTGATCCTCTGCTCCTCCATTGTAGAAATCAAAGTACATCTTAGGAAGAGCCTTTTTGGCCAGCTCTTGAAACTCATCCACGTTAACAATTTGATCCATCTATATAAAGTAAAGAAATTGACATTCAAATAACACTTACTCTACATAAACCTTGCTCATTCATCAAGATTAAACAAAAATGATCAATCTTTACTGAATTGTTTGAGGTGGTAAGTTCAATATTTAAACTAACACGAAATAATAAAAATAGATATATTGGCTGTGATCATTAAGGGAATCAGAACTAAAACCATAAGATATGATCCAAAGAGAGAGTTAAGTATATAAGTACTCACATATGTGAATAAAACCAGCAAAAGAAACACAAAGGCAGAAAAGTTGAACAGTTTTTTCAAGTCTATCTGCTAAAATGAAATTGAAAAAAAAATAAAGAATAAAGAAATGGAAGAGACCTCGTGATTATCAGTGTCGGGGACAGAAACCGACAAAATCTACTTCTTGAGATTGATCTTCAGCTAATCCTCTGAGTCGTCTAGACTCTTTGCCCTCTCGCTAACGAACAACAAAAGACTGCTACAGAATACAGCCCATATATATTAAGCCTTACTGCCTTAGTTGGGCCAATTAATTGATAAACGTTGACTATTCAACCTCATGATACGTGGCATATCACAGTCAAGAGCGAGCTTTCCAACGGAGCTTTTTTACTTGTGTTTTGATCTCAGAGTCAGAGTCTCTTGAAAAGTTGCAATATTTCCTTTCCAGAAAATATGTCTAAAGAGTTTCTTTACATGTACAATGTACACCAATCCTCAGAAATCTAAGAGTCTCTTTTGTACACCGATGCTCAGAAACCGAAGAGTCTCTCTTTTGCAAAGTGTCTATATAAAAATGACACTATCAGATTTATTCCTGCCATAGTGCAAAGTCAGCGTCTTTTTAAAAGTGTTTTGCAAGTAAAATCGACAAAGTTTTGGCCTCTGGTGGTCGTAGGGGTTCTCGGGGACGTTCTTCAGCACCTTGTCAATGGTTATTCATCAAAAAGATGAAATTCCGGTAGTTATATTTGACTGTCGTCTCGTATTCTTTGTTCAGTCTTTACTTGTTAGGTTCTAATGTTATGGTTCGTAAGCATATTTTGCTTTGTAATCTACAAGTTACTGTTGTTAGTTCTTTGGATGACTCTTCTAGTAATATGGGTAGAGGATCTCGAGGGAGAGGAAGAAGTACAACGTCATGGTCTCAAGCGTACGTTAAGAAGTCCAATGTGGGACTTGTGGAAGAGGGAGTTCAAGAGGATAGAAAGTCCCAAGAGAATGGAGTAGCTTCTACTAAGCAACTTGGTGATGGTGCTGATTTGAAGCTTTCTGGAGATAACAAGCATCTTTTGAAATTATCTGCTTTGTCTAGCTCAAAGAACATAAGTCTTAGTGGAGGTTCATTTGTCTCTAGAGAATGTGAGGACAAGTATGGGGCTAGAATGGGTTGTGATGTTGTGAATAGGATGAAAGATGTTTCGTTATCTTACCAGGAGTCTGTATCTTCTACAAGTAATCAGAAGGTTGAGCTTTCTAGTGTTGAGGATCATAATAGTGCTCGCAAGTCTGGTGGTGCAGGAAACTCTTCAAACGAAAGCAGTATGAGACCTTTTGATCTCTTTCTCAAGAAGAAGGTGATCGGACTAAAACCCTCCCTCTTGGCACTGCTCAGAGATAAGAGGAAAGAAACTAAGGGGTACACTGGAATTGTTATTAGACCTGGAATGGTACTTCTCAAGAACTACTTGTCAATCAATGATCAAGTAACTACTCTCCCTCTCTCTACCTGGAATGTGTTTGCTTTTTTTGTCTGATCTTATATATATATATGCATCATTTGTGCTTTCTCTGCTTTTGAAATTGCTTGTAGGTGATATTTGTGAACAAATGTCGTGAGATTGGTTTGGGTGAATGAGGCTTCTATCAACCAGCTTATCGACATGGAAATATGATACATTTGAAAATAATGTGCGTTGGAAAACACTGGGACCCTAAAACATGTCAATTCTGGGAAACTCGAATGGCTGATGGTTCTATTCCCCCTAATATTCCTGTTGAATTCAGTCAGCTTGTTGGGAAAGCAATTAAAGAATCACAGTCCCTAGTATCTACAAATTCAAAGAAGATGAATGGAGAAGATGGAATGTCATCTATGTCACCTGACATCTATATTGTAAACTTCTACACATCCACAGGAAGACTTGACCTCCATCAGGTTAGTGTTTACCACAAACAAGTTTTTGAATGAATTCACAAAACTCAAATGTTTCTACATTATCACCTTATTGTATCATTGATGATTTAGGACAAAGGAGAGAGAAAAAAGTCCCTCCAAAAAAGGATTGCCTATTGTTTCATTTTCTATGGAGTCTGGAGATGTTCTATTATTTGGTGGCAAATCCAGAAATATCTTTCATGGCGTAAGATCAATTCACAAAGATACTGCCCCCAAGGTTCTTGTTCAGCAAACAAGTCTCCGACAAGGTCGTCTGAATTTGACTTTTAGGCAGTACTAGAGATTAGGATCAAACTCATGATTGATGCTGCAGCTGCAGTCTTTATATTTACCATTATATGCTCTAAACACAGCTTGTAAGTTGGAACAGAACATAATACATAACTATTTCAGACTAGCATACAACAACATATTGATCATATGTACTATCAAAATGCCAATATTGAATCCAGGTTTTGTAATTTAAACAATAGTGTCACAAAAATCATATACTGAATGCATCTCTCAATCTCTCGTGGTTCAACTTTATTATTCAGTTTCTGAGACCAGGTCGGTTGGTTTTTATTATCAGAGCAAAGAGGGAAGTCTCTCATTCTCTGTCCTAACATGGTTTCTGGTTATGTCAGCTATGGTTGGACAACCAGAAAGAGCCATAGTAATTTCAAACTCATTCTTTAACATCTCAATCACTTTTTTCACTCCAGCTTCACCCTTAGCTGCTAGTCCATAGACTATAGGCCTCCCTATCTGCATCACCCAACCAAATATGTCATTACATCAACAGAAAGCAACCTGAAAAAGTGTATGCCAAATCCCAAACCATAGCATTCAAGGCTTACAAGAACAGTTTTTGCTCCAAGTGCCAGAGCCTTGAAAACATCTGTTCCTCGTCTTACTCCTCCGTCAAACAAAACAGGAATCCTCCCACCAACAGCTTGAACAATCTACAGTTTCAGAAGAAGAACAGTTTGTTAGTTAAGAAGAATAAGCTTGCTCTAAAGCAAGCTTTGATGGGTTTACCTCTTCTAAAACAGTTATAGTAGCAGGAGAATAGTCGAGCTGGCGACCCCCGTGATTAGATACAACTATTCCATCTACACCAGCTTCAACAGCCTTAAGAGCTGCCAATATCATCAAAAAGGGTCTTTTATATGCCTTGGGGTTTCTATATAGGATGATAATACAAGAATCTTACCGTCTTCACGGGTGAGTATCCCTTTAACCAGGATTGGCAACTCTGTAATAGATCTTAACCATTCGATGTCCTAAAATATTACAGTGCAAAGATTATAAAGATTTCCCTCACATTGTCATGGGAACTTTTTGTATAGTATTCAAGAACACAAATAGAATCAGTTGACAAGATTTTACCTTCCAACTTAATGAATCATCAAATGCACGAGAGGTAAAGGCTTCAACCCCTGAACCTTTATTCTGAGAAAAGTTATCCTTGTTAACAACTGCTAAGGTTTCACTTTATATGAATCTTAATTCAATTCAAGCTCTACTCACAGGTCGGACTTCCATTGAAAATACACCTTCGAAATTCTTCAGCTTTGGGGGTATCATTCTACATAACATAAAATTGAAACATCATTTCACAAACTACTTTTTATTAGATATAGAGTAAGCAAAGTAGGGAAGCTTATTTCTTTCAGCAAGATAAAAGTTCCAAAAATCAAGAGTGTTACTTGTTCTTTATATCTTTCTCCCTTCTACCAAGTTTAGGAACATCGACAGTCAGAACTATGGCCTTGAATCCAGCTTTCTCAGCTCTTTTCACCATCTGAGCAGTTACATCGCGTCTCTTGTACATCTATAAAAGTGAACTAAGAACTAAGAACCAAGGAAACACATTTAGGACAGATAAGAAAAGTAGCTAAAAATCCAGACAGTGTATTTACATATAATTGAAGAAACCGAACAGCGTTACAACTGGAAGCAACCTCCTCAATAGTGCAAGAAGACATGTATGATACTATCTGAAATTCACATAACAAAAAAAATATATATATATTCATCACCTTAAACCCCAAACAGTGTATTCTAATAAAAACACCTTATATAAATAATACCATGATAGTGTTACATGCAGCTGCAGCTTTGGCAGTGGCGGTTTCTCCTAACATAAAAAGACAATCAAAACCAATATTCCAAATCCAGCAACACAAGTTATGAAACATAGACTAACAGACCTTCTGGATGAGCCAACATATGACTTCCTGTTGGAGCAATCATAATTGGAGCTGAGATCGGGTAACCCAATATCCTTGTAGACATATCTATTTTGCTCACATCAACGAGTACTCTAGGCCTAAACCTGAATATCAAGATCATATAAAAGTGATTCACGAGAAGTTATAGTGTCACCCATGACCCACCCACCAAAAGGATATTGATATGGATTTGTTACATGATTCTCTGGAAAGCTTCAACATTTTCCTTGAGAGTGTGTTGATCCTCTGCTCCTCCATTGAAGAAATCATAGTACATCTTAGGGAGAGCCTTTTTGGCCAGCTCTTGAAACTCCCCCACGTTAACAATTTGATCCATCTATATAAAATATTTTATAAAGGAAAGAACACTGACAATCAAACAACACTTG
This sequence comes from Cardamine occulta, assembly GCA_028015245.1. Classification (NCBI taxonomy): domain Eukaryota; kingdom Viridiplantae; phylum Streptophyta; class Magnoliopsida; order Brassicales; family Brassicaceae; genus Cardamine; species Cardamine occulta. The sequence continues at coordinate 9,821,393 of CM051373.1, read as the reverse complement.
TCTTCAAGAACCAAAACAGAAATGTTCGATCTTTAAATAACAAAAAATAACTAAATATTGGCTAAGGGACTCAGAACTAAAACCATAAGATATTATGATCTAAAGACCTGATATTGTACAAGTACTCACAAATTGTATCTGAAGAAGCCAGCAATAGAAATCGAGAGGCAGAAACAGAACTTTTAAAACCAAGAAGTGTAGCTACTTTTTTTTTTTTAAGTCTCTTAGTAAATGAAACCAAAGAAGATAAGGAAAACAAATAATGAGACATTAAATTGACCCAGAGAAAAAGATGACACTGTCGGGAAATAATTGCTGATTCGGTTACACAATACGACATATATCTATTCTCTAGTCTTAACTCTTAATTGTAAGATTGCCTCTCGCTACAGAAAAGACTTTTGGCCCATGTGCTTTGTGAGGGGAAATTAATCGGCCCAAAACATTTTTGACCCATCTGATTAAGAGACTTTGATTGGTTAGCGTATGTATCTACGTGGCACACTGAGTCAGCATATCCTATGATGACGTGGCATACTGAGTCAATGGCGGTGCACGGCTAGCGAGTTTTTCCAACGGAGAGAGTTTAAGTTTTAACTTGTCCTCAGAAACCAAAGAGTCTCTTTTTGCAAAGTTGCAATTTGTTGCCCTTAAGAACTGTATCAATAAAAAGGACACCATCGTTGTCGCTTTACTTCTACTTTTCTGCTAAAGTTTCCGTCTTTTAAAAGTATTAGCGAATAAAATCGATGAATCACGGAGGCTCCGGTGGCCGTAAGGGTTCTCGGGGAGGTGATACAGCATCTAAGCAACGGGTTCCGGTACTTATACTTGATTGTTGTCTCGTATTATTGGTTCCGAGAATGTTGTGTGTTATTCTTTTCCGTTTTCGAAATCGGAATCCCTTTATCAGCCTTTACTTGTTTTTTTGTCTTTGTCTTTGTTAAAGGGTATTTAAGCAGATTTTTTCCTATGTAATCTATAGGTTAGTTCTTTGGATGACTCTTCTGGTAATAGAGGTAGAGGATATCGAGGGAGAGGAAGAAGTACAACGTCATGGTCTCAAGCGTACGTTAAGAAATCCAGTCTGGGACTTGTGGAAGAGGGAGTTCTAGAGGATAGAAAGTCCCAAGAGAATGTAGTAGCTTCTACTAAGCAACTTGCGGATGGTGCTGATTTGAAGCTTTCTGAGGATAACAAGGATCTTTTGAAATTATCTACTTCGTCTAGCTCAAAGAACATAAGTCTTAGTGGAGGTTCGATTGTCTCTAGAGAATGTGAGGACAAGGATTTCAAGGACGGGGCTAGAATGGGTCGTGATGTTGTGAATAGGATGAAAGATGTTTCGTTGTCTTACCAGGAGTCTGTGTCTTCCACAAGTAATCAGAAGGTTGAGGTTTCTATTGTTGAGGATCATAATAGTGCTCACAAGTCAGGTGGTGCGGGGAACTCTTCAAACGAAAGCAGCATGAGACCTTTTGATCTCTTTCTCAAGAAGAAGGTGATGGGGCTAAAACCGTCCCTCTTGGCACTGAACAGAGATAGGAGAAAAGAAACTAAGGGGTGCACTGGAATTGTTATTAGACCTGGAATGGTACTTCTCAGGAACTACTTGTCAATCAATGATCAAGTAACTACTCTCTCTCCCTGTTTCCTTCTTTCTGAATGTGTTTTTGTATCTGTCTGATCTTATATGCATCATTTGTGCTTCTTCTGTTCTTGAAATTGTGTAGGTGATGGTAGTGAATAAATGCCGTGAGCTCGGTTTGGGTGAAGGAGGTTTCTATCAACCAGGTTATCGAGATGGAGCGTTATTGCATTTGAAAATGATGTGCCTTGGAAAAAATTGGGACCCTGAATCATCTCAATATGGAGAAACTCGACCAGCTGATGATTCTGCTCCTCCTCAAATTCCTGTTGAATTCAGTCAGCTTGTTGGGAAAGCAATTGAAGAATCACAGTCCCTAGTTGCTTCAAGTTCAAAGAAGATGAATGGAGAAGATGGAATGCCATCTTTGTCACCTGACATCTGTATTGTTAATTTCTACACAACCACTGGGAGACTTGGTCTCCATCAGGTTGGTATTTCAAACAACTTTTTGATCTCATGAAACTCAAAGGTGATTGCATAATCATTCTTTTTGAATCCTTAATGTTTCAGGACAAAGATGAGAGTGAAAAGTCCATTCGAAAAGGACTACCTGTTGTTTCATTTTCTATCGGAGATTCAGCCGAGTTCTTGTATGGTGATCAGAGGGATGATGACAAGGCAGAAAAGGTTCTTTTGGAGTCTGGAGATGTTCTACTATTTGGTGGCAAATCCAGAAATGTCTTTCATGGCATTAGATCAATTCACAAAGATACTGCCCCCAAGGTTCTTGTTCAGCAAACAAGTCTCCGACCAGGTCGTCTGAATTTGACTTTTAGGCAGTATTAACCCAAATCAATTCTTCAAGATATTTGCCCCTAATGTTCTTTTTAGGAAACAAGTCTCCGACCAATGTCGTCTTAATTTCACTTTTAGGCAGTATTAACTCCGGCTGTTAATGTATTTAGGCTGAACATGTACAAATTGCAGGCTCATATTCTTCTTTATGCATCTTTTGGTTATCTATATAAAGAAAAACCTTTGCAGATTCTTTGCACTTGTTATGATTCCATTTTCAGTTATATTGTAATGTCTTGGCAATATGAAGATCTTTGGTTTTACCGTTTCTTCTCTAAAATAGCAGCAGAAAATTCATTATCTATTGTCTGTTCCACAAATCTGGAGAAATCAAGTTCTTGTTTCTTGTTTTTGGTGTTATAACTGTTTCCCAGTTCTTTGATCTCGTCTGTGTACCCACTCTTGCTTGTCAACTTGGGTAAGAACTGCTGTAAGATCTTGAGGATTTCTTGGCCTACCTCTTCAACAAAGAAAGAAAAGAAGAAGAAGAAGAAGAAGAAGAAGAAGAAGAAGAAGAAGAAGAAGAATGTTCTTGATTAGTCAAACGAAACAAGTGTTTATTAGATTCAGTTGATTTCTGTTTATATTATACACAATTCTGTTTCTATTATACACAATAAATTAGCACACACAGTGTATATAAACTTAGGCTTTAGTTAGATTTATGAAATTATTCCGTCGTTGCTAGGCAAATTTTCACATTGTATTGGTTGTCTTGTTAGTCACGAGCTTGCCTATATTCCAATAGCTGATGCAGCTGAATCTACATAAAGTAGCAAGCACGAGTATATTTTCTTCTTCAATCTTTCTATATTCTCTAACAAAGAACTATCACTAGAGTGATGATCACTTTTAACTTTTTCTAGCCATTCGTTTGCTTGCTTAAGCTGGGATAATGTCTCAGCAATACGATTATCTGGTTCTACTAGTCGCGCTCCTTTTGTTTTTCCTTTCTTCTCCGGAACACTAGCATGGAATCCATTATCTAACGTGTCTTCCAAGAACTTCAAAAACCAGCTTCGTGTTTCTCGTTTCAAAGTGTTTCTCAGTTCTTTGATCTCTTCTCTGCCATTTCCCTTAACCCATTCCAGCTTTTCAGCTTCTGTTAGACTTTTTGATGACTTTTTTGTGGTTCTACTTGAAATTAGACTAGCTTTTTTGCTCAACTTTTCAGGTTCCGTCCATAATGAATTAATATTCACTGGCTGGGATGATTTATCTTTCGCTGCTGCAGCTGTGACCTGTGCTTGGTCAAGGAGGCTCTGCAGAATGAAGAAGTTTCTGAGAGATGTATGTGGATTCTTTGGTGAGGCATTTGAGCTGAGGTCAGAAAACAAACTGCAAAATCATTGTTTCTTTGATTAGCCAAAAGACAACTTTGCATAGAAACAAAAGAAAGTTTGGTTTCAAAGGTAACTTGCCTGATACACTTGATAAGATGTGAAGCAGCCAATGCCTCTCTCTGTACTTCTGTGGCAATTAGAGCAGAAACATTTCTCCTTCTTAGCATTCCCTTTGGATTAAGAGATTATCAGTGATTAGCTCAAAAGGGAATGACTCGAAAAAAAAAACAAAAGGAGAGATACAGAGATCATATAAAGCGTACTTTACCCATTTTTGATAGATTAGCTGGCAGAGAAGTCCATGATGCATCCTCAGAAGAATTACTCTTCCTGTTTATGTAGTTCACAGTAGAGCTCAAAGAGAGTTTCTTCGGTTCTTCCTTTGTTGGAGCTGTCACAGGCCGAGATTGTTGAGGACCAGCTTGACGTGCCTGTGCACTTGTATGTTATTTACAACCATAATCAATATGCTAATTTAGGGAATTTTCTTATCCTTAGACCTGTGTGACTTAACAAAAGAACACTCACCTGATCTTTGTGCTCCTGCTGCTTACCCTTAGCCAATCCACCAGCTTTCTTAGTCATCATTATCGATCCAGTCTCACTCTCATTGTTGCTACCGCCACTACTCGAGTCTGATCCACTTGCCTTGAGATTTGAAACACCCTTCATATATCTTGAAGCCACACCTGTTTTCTCTTCCTTGATTACAAAAGGTTGATGTCTTCTTATATTCTCCACAGCATCTGATCTCGCAACATCTTTCTGCTGATAAATATGTATTAGAGAACAGATCTCTTATAAAAGCAAAAGCTCAAGAATCTGATGATATATTGTCATCACCTTCTTCTGGTTGTGATTATCTTCTTGCAGATGTGTTGTCTCAGTAGGTACCAACATTTGCATCAAATCTTTGGGATTCCCTGCAAAAGGATGGCGTCCAGAGATAGGTCTAACCCCCACCATTACAGGAACAGGTGTCCCAGCTTCAAGCTTATCAACGTAAAAGAACTGTCCCAATCCCAATTTGTTGTTCAAGATAAGTTCGTTGTCTTCGTTTCTCAATGAGACATATGTGGAGTGAGAAGAATCTGAGACTTTGATGAAAAATCCATGGTTTGGCCAAAGCTCTGAGCCAGCTAAAGCAGGGACAATGCCGATTACCTGCAAGAGAACAGACCGATACTCACCTCGAACCTTGATGTTGGTGTTCATAGTCTGAAGAAGCTTGATTAACACTCCAGGAGTAAGAGAAGCCATTCTTGGAAATTGAAGAGTGTGAGATTGAATTTTTACAACAGAGAAGAAGTGCTTTTTTTGTTTGGTTTGGATTCTTTGTTTCTTGATGATGGAGCATCTTCTCTATCTTTGCATGTCAGATAAGTAACATCATCATCAAATTTCACTTGGCTTTGAAGTCAAGCGATCATGTTACTTACACTCATGAGGATTTCTTGTCCCGATTTCTTTTACCTGTTTCTCTGAATGACTAGTGTATCCTTGATGAAGTAGAGACTGGTGAGGTTAGGGGAAGGGGTTATTTGGGGATTTCTTACTGGGTTACGTCAACTTCGATCTCACGTCACTTTCCGAGGAAGATGGAGAAAAGTTTGCTGAGAAGGTGAGCAGGGCCAACATGGCATAAGTCATCGATTAGGGCCCAAATATCATATGGTTCATTGAGTTTGCTGTTTGTAACAATCCATACATAGAGAAAAAAAATATAATTGGATTTTAATATAAAATATAGAATATTGTTAATTGTGCTAGAGTAGCTAATTTGTATTTAGCCTCTTGTTTAAATGGTAAATTAAAATGTAAAAATTGTTGTTTCCTGTTAATTTTGTAGGAAATAATGCACAAACATAATACTTGCATATAGTGTCTTATTTAAGGTTTTTTTAAAGATAATACTATATGTTTTGAGAAATAACTTGCTTGTTTTGGGTTGATATTATATATAAGTTTAAATAACAGAAACACAATTTTTAATTATAGGTAATATCTCCTACCACGTTGGATCATCCATGAAGGTGACTATGTACTTCTGTTTTCTTCTGTTAAAAAGTATATACCTTCTTTGTCCTAAATTTTGCGTGTTGATCACAATATCAAAGATTATTTAAATGGAAAGCTATAAATGCTTCTATTAAACTATTACAACGATAGGTAGTTGCTACCGTACTCAATAAGGATTGTTAGCAATTTTATAATAAAAATTGGATACGTCTAACTAAAATCGTGACATGAGGAAACACAAAATATAGTAGTTAAATCTTCAAACAGTATGTGAACTGAGTAATAAATCATCAAAAAAAAAAAATCACGTGTTGACGGACTGAATTAAATAAGCATTGGACATAATTCTTACATCACCTAAGACCATTTCCAATCCCACTTTATTTATTTCTTATTACTCTATTATAGGATATAACTTTTTTATTTACAAAATATTTATTTATTTTTTAAACATTTCTATTTTATACTTGAAAATATAATTAAATAACTTTTTACTGTCTACTAAGAAAAAAACCCAACTTCAAGAAGCAATCAAATTCAAATTCAAATTCAAGGAATAAGTTTACAAAAACATAGAAATTCAACTCAAAAAGAAGAAGCTGATACCTTTATACCGAAGGAGATCGGAACAGGGCGATTTCACAGCAATAAAGGTAGCGATGGAAAGTCTCCAAGCGAATTCGAGGTTCTGAAATCCTAATCGGAAAAAAACATAATCAAACTTGTGAAATGTCTCGCAAAAACCCTAATCATAAATGGAAAAAAAATTGAACTAAAAGTGATATAAATTAAATTTAACATAATAAATATTAGTAACTTAATAATAGGGATATATAAACTTTTTTACTCGAAATAGTAAACATCGAAGACAAAAAAACAAAAGCTCGTTACATACTTCAAAATACGGTAATTGATCATTTATAGGAAAAATACATTAATAATGATTAATGATGCTTAAAAATTCTTACATTATTTTATTTTTATAATATGTAATGTAATTTTATTTATGTAATAATTTTAAATTTTAATAATATCATAATTATATTGAACTTTTTGCTTAAAATAAAATAAGTAAATTAAATTCATAATTTGATACAATAGATGTTTTTAAAAATTAATAATTTACTAGCAAAATAATATACTTAGAATGTTTTTTAAAGTAGAAAATAGATGAATGGATGAGAGTAAAATCTCTATTTTAGAGTTACTCTATTTTTAACTAGAAAATAGAGTAACTGGCTGGAGATGCTTCAAAAGGGTCAAAATGGTAAATGACAGCATTCATAATTTTTTTGTTTGTACAGTACTACCAAAATCACATCGATATCAAACCCATAAGGGCATGTTCCAGGCTCGATACAGTTTACAATGTAGGCTCAAAACCACTATCAGAAAGTTAACAGTGGGTGATTATGAAGAGAAGAGGGACTATTCTCAATGATACATTGATCCAGAACAAAGAGAACATAATAATCTCACAACATTTCACTTATATACTCGTGCTTGTTCTGTGCCTGCGTTGCCGAATCTTTTACTTTTTCATTTGCTTGGATCCTGACTTCTTCTATGATGAATCTTGGTTTCGAATCATTTCCCTTTGCTACGAAAATTGGAGAGTGAAAAAAATGACCTTGGTGCTGCAGTAAAAATGAAGAAGCTTAAGAGTGAGTAAAAAGAATCTAGCAACAAAGATTCTAACTGAGTTAAAATCGCAGCTTGGTTATACATGACTGTGTATCATGATTAAGATCTCAGTTTAATGAGTAAAGACTCAGATTAGATTCTACTGTGTCTCATGATGATATGCATATATATACACCTTCAACCTTTCGATTCTATAAAGAGAAAAAAAGAAAAAAAAGGTTAGGAATTTTCAAGAGTAGAACACATGATTGATTACCTTTTACAGAAGTTCCTGACGTCTGGTCCTCCTTCAGTTTAAAGCTCAATGGTGCCCCAGTGGTGTGGACTGAAATGAGATACACAATTTTAGATCATCTTTCATGACTCAGCTCAATATGAACAAGCCGAGAAATAAATCTAAGCCTCTAGTTTTAATGTATTCTAGAGTTAAGGTCACCGATTTTGGATACATTGTGAAGATCTTTGGATCCTTTGTAAAGAGAATGATAAGGTAAAGAACACTATGGTCTTTAAAAAGGCTGTTACCTTGTTCATTGAATAGTTCACTCTCATTGAAGCTATCACCAGAGGGATGGCTCTGCAAGAATCCCATTCTCGACTTTCTCAAGTCCTCTGATGATCGATTTGCAATATCTCTTCCATCGTCAGTATCATCATCCCCTTCGGACGTTGTAGCAGATATCCAGTCAGCCAAACTCTCAGCCGCACGGTTTTTCCTTCCAAAATTCAAAAGCCTTTTCAACCCTTTTGTCATATCCTGTTGGCACTGATTTTGAGATGGATTACCAGCAGTGACGCGTTTCTGAGCAGCTCCCCATTTCTTTCTCATTTGAGTTGTATCGTTTTCTGTATGGTTAAGGGAAGATAAGTTCCAGAAAGCAGGACTACCCACTGGAGAGTCCGCTGAAGCGTCAAGTTCAGATACCTCGTTTGGATATTGATGCTTCACTCGTGAATTCCATGGAACATTCCTTTCACCAGGTGAGTCCAGAATTGAACCCATGGTTTGATGCCTAGAAGCCATAGCAGCAGGTAGTTCAGCATTTGAACCAGGGTCAAGCTGAGAAATAGATTCACCATTTCCAGCCCCGGTACTACCCCATTCTTCAAACTCCTGACTTAGTCTTGGCATCTCATTTTCTGCATCAATAAAAGCTTCGACTTCTGTGTCATCGAGCACTTCTTCCATCCCCTCTTTCTCCATATCATCTGATGCCTCAGATCCTTCTGAAGCCTTTATCTGTGCATTATCAGATATAATACCAATTCCAAGATTGTTCAAATTTCTCCCGCTTTGCTCTTGTTCAAGATCCAGAGGTACAGAACCAGCATCCTCTGACTTCAATTGAGAAAAGTCTGCCGCCAACTCAGCAGCACCTTTTGTGAAAATTTTTGGCCTTCGCAGCTTCTCTTCTTCAGTTACAGCCTTTGGGCGGACAGAGCTTCTCACCTGTGAGCGGACACCATTTTTTCCAACTCCCAAGGCTGGTTTCATGCCTTCCTTCTTGATCTCGGAGAAGTTAGGGACTGACTGTGCAACAAGTTTGTCTGATTGTCCTCTCCGCCTTACAGCACTGGGTGTAGAAGCTTTGGCTGCTGAGCGTGAAGCTGATGTAGCATTGGTTCGAGCAGTCAAGAAATTGTTTTTATTTTGTTGTGGCTTCTTATTCTGGGAGCCCCTGGAAACATCTTCATCTTCTTCACTGTGAAATGAGCTTATTGGATGCTGCCAAGCCATTACATTTTTAAACCTATTAGGAAACCAAGGATAATATTTCATCCACTGTAAAATTTCAGAAGAAGAAATTGGCGCATACCTGATCCTTTCTAGCACTCAGCTTAGAGTTGAAGTAGACAAGCTTCTCTGCACGTCGAGCATTTGAATCACGTTTGGCCGTAGACTGAAAAAATTTGGTTTTCATCTCAGCATTACTTTGATCAAGTGTATCTTGCATCATCTTCAATTTGGCTTCCTTCTCAGTCCCTCTGCAACTCCAGTCTTCCTTCAGCTTAGCGTCTCTTTTCTGCATATATTTCTCATAGAACTTTCCTCTAGAATTATCAGAAAAGCTGATTTCTGGAAATGTTTGCCTCGTGGTTTCTCCATAGTCCTTGTCAACAACCATCTTCATTGTTGGTGGAGTTTTAAACTCGTCTTCATCATTTGAGCTTAAAGTTGGCAGGATCTTCTGCTCAGAAATTTGTGCAGAAGATAAATCTTGTGCTACAGGTCTTCTGAGCTGTGAAGTCACAGCCTGTTCACTTGGCTTCCCGGGCTTACCTCTACGGACAGAACTGGATTGATCCCCCGGCACACGGAGCATATGTTCAGCAAATAGCTTTTCAAGCTCATTTGCCTTTACTTTCAATTCGTCATTCAGCTCTTGACTTCCCTTAGACGGTCTTGCCCTTTGAACTTGCTCTGCCGAGGACACTTGGGTCAGAGTATCACTCTCGGAGATATCTGAAACACTATTAACGGCTGCAGGTGGCTTTTTATTTACATCGGCAGAACCAATTTCAGTTCTTCTACTATGCGGCCTTTTCATCTGTTCAGAACCTAAAGAAGATGGTGCAACAAGAAAATAATCAGAAGAAATCCCCTTTGTCGAAGTCAAGATATTAAGAAAATATATATATTGAAAAGAAAATAAGAGACGTACGTTATCACATTGAGAATTAGTCGTTCTCTTATTCTCAGACTCAATTGTTTAATAATAAAATGACTACTTCTACGATCATGATCATTTCAAGCATTAGAACACAGCCAAGCAAAGAAGAAACTATAGACTTTTAAAAGTATAAACGACTGCGAAAGGAAATGCATGATGGTTCTTGCATGATCCATTTTCCCGTTGATGTCAATATTGAGGTAGAAACATAGGAAACAGCTGAAATTATAAAGGAACTCCCACATATGAAATGTCTCCATTCAAGAACATGCATATAAACGAAAGACCAACACAACTTTTACTATTCTCTTACATTACTAACCTTCATAAAGTGGTGTCTTTCTCTGGTGATCCTCAACAAGTGGTGACTGCCTATCCAAAGGCATTAGCTCTTTCCTAGGAGACTCCGCAGTCCCACCATTGCTCCGAACACTTGTGATATTAGGTTCAGTACCACCTAACCGAGGATCCTTAAACTGTATCTGGTTTGGTCTGTTTGATTCATAATCGCTCATTCTGTCGTCCGTCTGATCATTTATATTTGTATTCCTTGAGTAATCCAAAGCGCCTCTGAAATTCTTCTCCAAAAAGCCATCCTGAGAATTTCCTTGATGTCCCACTTGATTATTCATGCTCAGTGGCACCTTCAAGTCTACCTCCCTGTCTTTTCGCAAGAAAGTAGAACTTGAATTTTGAGACTCTACTTCATCCATTCCCCAGTCACCACCATTGTTAGACTTGGAAATAGGTTCGTCCTCAATCCTATGAGGATTCTCAGTATGACTCAATCCATTCTGCTCTTTTTTATTGTAGCCGACAAATTGTTTCGAAGATATACCACTTCCATCTTTGGACACTGATAATGACGAGGGAGTGCACAATGGACTATCACTAGTACCATCCTTCCTATCATTTCCCAAATCAATGCTCATGTCACTAGCACCACTCCATCTTCGTACCACAACCTTTTCCATGCCTGCAGAAGATGATAAATCAGAAGAGAGTCTTTTCAGCTCAGTGGATTTTCCCACAGCTGTTTTCCCTTCGGAGTTCTCTTTCTGCTTGTTTTCAAACATGTTGATCCTCTCTTGCACACTAAGCCGTCTCGTGAGTTGCCTAGACTGACTTGCTAATGGCTCATTTTGCACAGGACTTTTTTCCTCTTCTTCATCCTTCTCATCATGACTACTTTGTGGCTTAAGCTTTGATTCTTGTGGACAGTAGTTGGTTCCAGTTGCGCTTTGCTCTTCCATATCAGTTTGATGTTCTCTATGTTGTTGGGTTCTGTTAGCTTGATTTCTAGATGGATCTTCACTGGGATCATCAATTGACATATCAGACTCCCATGACGAACGTATAGCTTCTTCTTCCTGATTGAACCTCCAAGAGCTCATAAGGTCTGGCCTTCTCTGGCAAAGTGCGATAAATTTGGTGCATGCTTCACTGCAATAGGTATAGCAGGCGAAGTATGATCAGCGGACATATAAACTGACAGTTAACTAAGTTGAAAGCCAACTATTTTTGGAACTCCACGAATTAGAAATGCCTATCCTAAATAGTGAGATAATTCACCAGGTTGACTATTGGTCACCCAAAAAAAACAAAGAGACTTAATTCTTGTAGTACAGTTAGGCGTCCTAGTCATAGATAATCATGTTCATTCACCTAATGGCGGTTCCCAAGTCTCCATCAGACCAAACCTACCTAAATTAGACCATGATGGTTATCTCTTTATGGAAAAGAGTATGCATCAAGGCCTAAGCAGGTAAACATAAAACATATAGGTGACTATATAAACATGTGGTTAAGGTGACCGTACATTAATCAAGCGTGGCAAAACACCACATGGTATCACGAAAGTCTAAACTCAAATAGGGGTCACTGGCAGAGGTAATAAACCTAGAAACCTTGGTTCTATGGTCTGCCTAGCTATAATATGCATACAAGTAAAGGTGTAAAATTTATAGCTGCAATGAAAGCTACAACTCGAAATACAGCACCCACCACCTTCTCGGTTCAAAATCAGATAAATTAGACAAGGCCAAGTAATTGAAGATGTCTTGTCTTCTTCTGTGTCAAAAGGCTCCAATCAATTGCTGACACAAAAGCCAGAACGACAGGGAAAACCTGGAAAATGATATAGAGACTATGGAGTAAGGGATATCTTAATACTTACTTCAAGCGATTGGCCCCAAATCGATCAGCAAATTGACTAAGTTCGGAGACAGTGATAGGGTTGAAACCAGCAGCTGATGCACGATTACAGGCAGTTGCTAAATCCTGTCTCACTGCTGCCAGCCGTAAATCAATCGCTTTCAGTAACTCCTTCCTGGACATCCACAAAAAGAGGAACACATTCAGCGTTTCACATTTGAAGAGTGCATAAGACTATTTAAAATCAAGCAACTTTGCAAGATTAAGCAGAACAAATATTAATAGACTATTTGGCCCTGTATTCATAATTTATCAAAGGGAATATTATGAAAGGTTGAGACTTTACTTTGTCACATCAGCTGCTGGTGTAGTTTCTGCGCTATCTGAACCAAGAAAGGTTTAGCCAAATTATTCCAAAGCAAGAAAGAAACGAATAAGATGTGATTAAATATATCTGATGGACCTTTATAGATTAATAGAAAACGATGTAATGATTTCAGATTCTAAATGTCACTCTGCCATTCATAAGTTGTCCTGTAGATGCTGTTCTCGTAATTGGCAGTAAAATTTCTAGTGGTAGCTCGTTGATTTTAGAGGCTTACATTTTCTAAACTCAGCCAGTGTAAGAGTGTAATCAGGAGGTGCAAATTGATAGTATATACACCATACTTTTCTAGCGTTCATGAATGACTTACCAGCATCATAATTCACTTCACAATTTTTTTTCAGCACTGTAACAGACTCCTTAGAGCCAATGCACAATTTTTCATGGACGGTATGTGTAACAGAATATACAATCAGAAGACAAGTTAACCGTATGCATACCTTTTGCACCAGATCGCTGATCACCATTCCCCTAAAGCAAGATATTATCAAAATCAACAAAAGCATTCCAATCAACACAACATTTGCTTACTTGGACATAAAAGAGGTGAAGTACCTCGCCATATATTTTTCGGGCAGCCTCCAACTGAGACATTTCCACATCCAATGCGCTAACCAATTCCAGAACCTCTGGGGTACTAACAAAGCGTACAAACCTAAAAACCAACATGCACAAGAAAATTAGAGTGTTTAGCATGAGCTCTGCATCACAAGACTGAAACATCCCTTGTTCAAAGTAGAATGTAACCTCTCGAGGGTCCCTTTTGTAAACCAGGTTCCAGCATTTTTGTTGCTTTCAACTTCTAGCTTGATAGACTGAACATCCCGAGCGACCTGTTCTTCTGCAACTTTCAAATGAGCAACAAATGGTTTCACCAGTCCAGAAGCAAGTTTCTTAGTATTCCCCGCAGTAGAGACAAACAATTCACATCTGCCAGAAAGTAAAACATGAAGAGTATCTTAAAAACCAACACACATTAACAAACTAGGAAATGTAGAATCACACTCTAAAATTATAACCTTGACCGCTTTGGAGAGAGTTGGAAGACAGCATAATCAAGAGGTATAGCTGGTCTCATCTTCTCCCCTTTGCACAAAATCCTCAATCTTCTCCCTTCACATACCCAAAGAAAGACAGCGTCAAAAGCTCATCCTGAGTAAAGGCCAAAGCAAAGGTCATCTCTTAAAAACGTAAATGCTATAGGAATTTGAAGCGTCCAGATAAACTCAAAGAGAAACGGATCCATCACATTGGAAAATTGGAACAAAAGCAATATCCATATTTGGATACAATTTAACAGAACTAAGGCAGCAACATCACAAATATAGAAACCACAAAGTTCACAAATTACAGAATCAAGCGCATTGCTAGATCTGTTTCCGATCATGGAAATTTTAAGTCCAATCAGTAAACGAAATTGATTCACGCTGACTAAAGGCGAATCCCGAAAGAACAGAGATTCGAGTTCAAATTCAAATTCAAGGCAAAGTAAAATCCCAAATCCAAAAAGCCATTGTAATTATATAAACTCGGAAATTCAAGTGAAGTCCTACTCGGATCGGCCATCTTAGAGCTTACCTGCGAGTAGATACAAATGAGATCTTCGTCTGTTTCCGATGAATCGGTCTCTTTCCGATTCACATTCGAATAGGTACTATCATTGCCAAGTCCATCTATCTCTGCTCTCTATGTTCAGCATCTTCAGTAATTCAAATCAAAGCTTCTTAAAAAAACCCTAACAATGGCGATTGTTTGTTTTTGCTTGCTTCACTGGAAACTCAAGTCAACTTCTTATTTAATTCACTTTGAGTGAAGCTTCCGCTGGTGGATTCAATTTCATTCCCATTGTCTCTTCTTCCGGCGTAATCTCTCTTTGTCGAAAACTACTTTAGAGAGAGAAAGTGAAATCAAGAGAGAGAGAAACGTTCTTCAGACAAAAAAATCACCATTTTTGTTGACGTGAAGTAGCGTATACGTGGAAAAAAAATTAGAGTAATAGAGCGTAAAATTTGAAATTTTAAATTTAAACAAATAAAAGAAAGTCGGCAGGAAAACGCGAAATCCCGGAAATAGGTTTCGCCTAATTTCAAACGGTTCTTCAATTACCCATTATACCCGACCAATATCGATTCAAAGTATATCAATTTTTTGCAAACACAGGGGTAAATTCGTCTCAGTGGAAGTTATTTAAACAAATGGGACAAGGTACGAATTGGGGGTATATTGGTACTTTAGCTTTCAGATCCAAAATTTTAACGTTAAAATTAACAGCACAACGATTCGGTACTTCAAATAGTAAACTCTGCGGGTGTATAAAAATACGTATATTGTATGTAGTTAAAATTATAAATAGATGTTGCCAAAAATAAATACTAAATTACTAATTCCACTCTGCTCAACTTAATCTCTTAACACCAACCATTTTTATTCCAACTTTTGGAGACACTTTAACAAATAATGGACCCCATGAAAAAGGCTGGAAAAATATCTAATTATAGGGTATCACTTTTTATCCTTCTTTAATTTTAATGGAGAATTGGCCCTAACTAAATAATGGAGATTAATCCTACCGAATTCTCCTTTATCAAAAACAAAAAAAAAAAGAAGGAAAAAAACTCCTACCGAATTTATTAAATTCTAATGTGTCTTTCTTTTTGGTATCTACTCTTGTCCAATTTAAAAATAAGATCATCATTTGCAACACAATATTTTACTTTTCTTTAGTAATCACTACTTTTTTTACTAGATTTAATTAAAATATTATTTTCAATTTTATTGAGAAAAGTAGTCGATTGTGAATACAAGTGATACTAAAATATCATTAGACAATGTATTAACGAATAATTCTTGCGTTCAATTTTAGGAGTGAACTTTTTTATTCACTTTTTCTAAATTTCTCTAATAAGGGTGTGCTAAGTAATATTACATTTAAATTAAAATAATAAATTAAAATTAAATTTAAAAAATAAAAAATAAAATCTTTAAATAAAATTTATTATTTCAGTTTAAATATAATATTATTTGGCACACTCTCATTGGATGAATTTAGAAGAGATGAATAAAGGAGTAAACCCCTAAGAGTGAACCCAAAAATTGTTCTGTATAAACTATGCGATTAAAAAACACGTGAATACTTTAGTATAATAATCCGATTAGTAAAAAAAAAAATAGTAAAAGTTTTTAGTGGTAATAAAAATGACAAAAGGTTACAAAATAGTTGAAAAAGTAAAAAAAAAAAAGTGATAAAATATAAGAGCATGTTCATCGGTAAAAACTCAAATTGAGTCTCTTATCTAATATAATAATATTATAGTATATTTAATTTAATTATTTGATTATCTTTTAAATGAAAAAAGAGTTCAACCATTAATAATGAGATATGTAGAGCCGTTTCTACTCTTTTTCCTCACTTTTTCAATTTTTATTTTTATTTTAATAGAAGGTCTTATGTGAGAGCTTTCCAATGAAACTGCACTAAAACCCCAAAAACTTTAGTTTAATGTTTTTCTATAGGAACGATACACTCCTTACCACAAGTCTACAATCGTAAAAGTTTAAAATCGCATTATTTAGAGTTTAACTTTGGAATCAAAACTCTTTTCTGAAAAGAAAAAGAAAATATCATTATTTTCAAATTGCATTTTACGACGAAGGTACTTCGTTTTTGAAGTTTTCATTATTGTATTCGTCACAAAGAATATGCAAGTCTCAAGTCTGAATCATTTCTACGGTGGGACTGGAAAGATAATGTTTTACTCAGATAGTCAGATATCATGATTTACTTATCGATGCATAGTTCTGAAACTCATCAGATAAAAAAACAAACATGGATAGAACTTCATTATAGTTTAGTGAGAAACATCTATGTGCGACGAAGTTTCAAGTGATTGCCATTTTGTATAATAGTATTAGTATCTAACAATGCCAAAAAGCAAACATTATAAAGAATTAAACACACAAACGAAAAGGTTTTTGCCTAACATTCTACTTTTATAGCCAGATCATTTGTCGTTGATGATGCTTTAGACACAAGAAAATCTAGCTAAAACAATTATTAGAAAACAAAAAAGAGCTAAAATGTCTTTAGGTACACATGCAAATCTTCAATGTCATAATAACCAAAAATGACTTATTTACGGTCGGACTGTATCAAGAATGTCTATGCCATGTTCTTCTAACTAGTGTCAGCTCACTGAAACACAATCTAACTCAGAGGTTCAAAGAAGTAATAAAACCTGCAGAAGACAGACAATATCTACACTTAATTCCTCAGTCAATGTATCAGAGGAGTCTGAAGAAAGTTATGCAGGATGATCTCAGGCTCTCTAAGGAAGTTAAATCTGTTCCATGTGACCAAAGTTAAACAAAGATTTTTGGCAAAGTATTAATACGCTCATAAAGCCTAATAAGTTTTCTCTTTCAACAATTTTAAAACTCAAATCTAAAATATATCAATTACGACCCCTGAATCACTAAACTCTCTAGTTACCCACATCGCTGTTGCTGTTGTTGACAATTGCATTTTTGTTGTTGTTCTTGCAGCTAGGATGATCATTACTAGTGTTTCTCATTCTCCTCCCATGTTGCTTAAGCTGTGATATCTCAACTTGAGTCTTCACAAAGAACTGCATTCTCTGTAACTCCAGCTCCTTCAAGAACTTCAGCCTCTCTTTCTCCATCTCAACCACCTGTTGCAGTTTCGCATTCTCTGTTTGCTCATAAGCTTCACCGAATCTCATGATTGCTCGAGTTAGCTCCTTCCATTTTTTTCCCACTCCATCACCATCTACCTTCTTCTTCTCCTCTGTCTTCGCCCTCTTAGACAACGGAGGAGGTGGTAAACTGTCACCAGAATCATCTGACATTGCTGCTTCTGACTCCGAGTCTGAATCAGAAGCGTTTCTCTTCCTGAAACGCCAGCGTTTTGACTCATTACACCTTTTCACAATCATCCCTTGCTGCTGTTGCTGTGGCAGCGTCCTTCCTTGTTGTCCAAACTGATTTGAACGGCTACTCATTGGAATTCCCATTGGTACATTAACAGATCCACCACCTCCTCCGCCACTACCGCCAAAAGAAGCAGCTGAAACCCTAGCTGTAGCTCCAATTAGACGGTCAAGATTATTGAAAGGCGGTGTTGCAGCCTTAGCTTGCTGATGGTAGAGATTCGAACGACTGCTCATAGGAATTCCCATAGGAATCTTATGCAATCCTCCTCCAGGACTTCCACCACCGCTAATTCCAGAAGTTGCAATCGGGATCTTCGCCGTGGATCCAATTAGACGGTCAAGTTTGTCGAAGAACACCCATCGGCTACGACCACCGCCGGTAGCGATTCTTACCTTCTCTTGTTTATACTTCTTCTTCACCGTATCAATCCTGTTCTTACACTGTATATCGGTTTTCGCAGTTTTACCATAATCCTCTCTGCTGCTCACGACCTCCGCCACCTCTTTCCAGTGCTTCTGCTTCAGATTCCCTCTGCTTAGCTCCAAGTATCTCTCCCCCCACGCATCAATCAACACACCCGTAGCTCCTTCGCTCCAACAATCCTCCCTTCCGCCGCCACCGGTTGGTCTCCCACCGTTACTGCTATTGCCTCCTCCGACACCACCGCTGGCCTGAATCGGGAGCAGCGCCAGAGCCAACGCGTCCGGATCCTTGCGCGACGAATTAGCCGGAGGTTTCAAAGAATAAGAAGGTGGACCTGCCGAAGCAACCGTAACCGTGATTCGTCCCGCCGGCGGCGAAGAAGACGGATCAGGTGAATCGGATCCCGTCGGAGACGCGTGAGATCGGATCTCTTCTTCCCCTTCCATGATTGTGATTTCGCCGGATCAGGTCAGAAGTCGTAAAAAGGAGATAGAGTTAGGGTTTGGGTTAATAATCTGTTCGGGAGGGGGTAAACGGGAAGGAGACGGCGTCGGTGAGTAGAGGGGACACGTGGAAAAACCTGAGACGATACGGGGAGTTGACGTGGAATGACGTGATTGGTAGATCAGAGTAAGATTCCGTCACCGGTAAAGTTGCCGGCTCGGTTTAGGGGTAAAGGATGGGTTTCTCTCGTAATTTTCCCTTTCTTCGTAATCCGATGAGTAAGTAATTTGACGGAAAAGCCCATTTACATTTTCTATAATTACCGGAACTATCCCCGTGCCTCTGCTCAACCATTTTGCCGGTGATGTACCGAAATTACCCTTAGCCTAACCGTCAGTTTCAATATCGGTCGTAAATCTTTTGTCCGTCGATAGTTTCCAGTTGTCTTCCGTCTTTGCTTCATAAACTAATCCATTCGATCAATCGGTTAGTCTCTTTTAACTTCTTTTGAATCTTATCTTATAAAAAAAATTAATAACGGTGACGTGGATTCGATTGCCTTGGGCTTTTAATGGGTATCATATTGGCCTTTAAAATAGATTGTTCCAATGGGTTACAAACCCAACATAAATGGCAACGAGAGTGATATGATATGTTAAGTTCCACTACTATTTGTATCGTAATAGATATGTTATTTACAACAATGCTCGAATCTCATATTATCTTCGTAAATAGTGAAATACAAACACCAACATAAATTCTAAACAGCGACCATTATGTATGTACACATCATATATATACATTAAAAGAGCAGCTTAATCGGATACTTCTTCTCGTAGATTGTTTTCCTTATAATCAACGGTCCAATGCGTTTAGCACAATCCTGAAGCATTATAGACGTTAATCACTAATGAGATGAAAACTTATAAACCAAAAGCAAAAGAAGAAGAAAAGTGATAAAAAGACGATCAGATGAGAATAAAAAGAGAGGAAGAACAAACCAATCGTAAGCATTGAGAGTTGTGGCACGCGTTTCACTTGGTGTTCCAGCTGCATTCATACGATTATGATAATAATTAATTTACAAATCAGTTAATTTCAAGCTTATGACTATAGTCTATACATATATATCTTCTACCGGCTTATATTGGGTTTTAATTGCTCATAATACAAGCATAGAAGATAAACAATGGATCATGTAGAAAAGAAAAAAGGTAATTTACGGGTCGAAGGAGTTCCCGGGTCGCTTGATGCGTCAGGAGAATTTGGGACACGACCTGGATCCACCATCAACTTCCGGTGAACATTTCCTGGGACATTTTTACCCGAAATGTGGTTTCTCAACCTCCCGAGACCATTTTCTGGCGTGGGACCGGCCAAGGTTTCATCCCATAACTTGTGTAAAAATCCCATCTCTCCGATTTTTTTTTTTTGGGAAAAACTTGAAGTGGGATTTTTGTTGTTAATTGTCTCTTGTGCTTTCTTTTTTTTTATATTAGGATAATGATTTTATATAAAGAATTGGGAAAGAGAAGGCGTTGAATATCTTTGGGTAGACTAATTATACAGATTTGACCTTAATTTAACCTTCCAAAATTAAGGAGATTTAATCAAGGATGATGTATAATTACACATAGATGGTAAATCTAGCCGATAAGAAGATACAAGCTTAGACAATAGTTAATAGGATGCGTTTATGTGACATGTATCACTTATCTAGTTTTGACGCTATCAAATTGATCCTGATGTTCAACGTAGACTTTTTTTACCCTCATGTGATGGGCCTGGGCCAAGTCCTAATTAGGCCTGAATTAAACTATTCTGCAACGGCTCTTAACGGCTAGTAACGTTTTTTTCTCTTCTTCTATAAATTCACCTATTGGCCTTAATTCCGATTTTCTTCTTAGAAAGAAAAGGAAAGAACAAACATTGAAAAGTTACCGTTAAACAATCTTCACAAAAGCGCCTTCTTCTTCGTTCTCTCCCACAAGAAACTACTCCATTTTTACAAAGGTATTATCTTTCTTCCTTCTGATTTAGGTTCTAATTAGACCCTTCTGTGTTTAATTTGCTGGAGAATCAAATTAGGTTGTGCGAAAGAAACGGTCTTTGTTTGGATTTCCGAATTAGGTTTCTGAAATCAAATCCACCAATTTTAGGGTTTCTAACTGCTTGATTTTGATAATTCGCGAATCAAATCCGCCAATTTGATAATACTTTGATGATTCACAACTTTTTTGATATTGACAAGCTTTATTCGTGTATACAGTGAAAAACCTATGGCGAACATGAACGCTCTTCAACAGATGATCTTCCCGGACGAGAACGCTCCGATTCATCGCAAAAGTAGTAAACACTTCTCTTCTACGATCTCTTCAAATCAAATCATATGTTTATATTGCTCTGAAACAAGATTAACATATCTCTTTTTTTTCACCTATTTCAGAGTCTGTTACTACTGCTTCTGTGAAAAGCAAAGGATCTGTACTTGGTCAGAAGAAACCTGGAGGAGCACGTAAGGCTCTGAATGATATTACAAACAAGTCTGGGATTAATGCGAAAGCTTCCTCAAAGAATAAGCAAATCACTTCTGCTGCTACTGCAAAAGATGAGATTGACATAGCTGGGGAAAGGTTCTTACATGATCACAGCAAATGCATCAAAGAGCAGCAAAGTCTCTGGGGTGATCACTTCTCTGCTGATCTCATTCCACTTCATCATGGTAATGTAGTTTATCTTCTATAAACTCCGATGTAACCAATCTCTGGGATTACACTTTTGCTAATGTTGTTCTTTCATTTTGCAGATTCCAGCATCAAGGAAAAGAAGCATTTCAATAATGACATAGAAAAGGTTACTTTTTAAGTAAACCCAATGTGTATCTCTCAGTCTATGATCTAGATTTTGTCTAAGACACTTCAATCATGGTAGATTTTGGAGCTTAACTTGACATTTTCTGAGACTTTTATGTGTTTTTGGTTTCAGATGGATGCTAAGAACAATCTGACTTACGACGAACCAGAAGAGATTGCATCTCCCAAGTTGACTGATTGGCTGAAGAGCTCTACTCCATGGCGTTCCCCCATCCGTGATGGCTCTATGATGCCTTCTACTCCTCTGGCTTGGCCGTTCGATTCAACTGAATTCACACTCCAAGAAGACTGTGACGACGACCTCTTCTGAATTCTGTTTCTTAATGTCTTTGAAAATTCATCCTTCAGATGAAGTAGTAGTAGTAGTAGCGTGTCTATCTTTTGTTCAGCTCAATCTTCATGTATCCCATCACTTTGTAACTGGTTTCAGGATTTATAAGGTTGGAATCTTTTCAAGCATTTGAGCTTTCATCAAACCTCATGTCATAGTCAGAATTCAAAGTTATCTATCGATTTGCCAATTATGTTTTGAGCCACAATCCTAAACATTACACATTCCACAACAATGGTCCTATAAACATCTATCTCTTCAACTGTTAACTTGCATTGCCGTTACCCTTAACATTATGATGACTCCTGATTCTTCTTTCACCGTCTTGAATGTTCCGTAACATCTCCAATTGAGCTTCAAAGAATAGCATTCTCAGCAACTCAAGCTCCACCATTTGTTTAAGCTTCATACTCTCCAACTTTTCATAACTTACTGCAAATCCCACTATCGCCATTGCCACTTCTCCAAGGTCCCTTCCTCCTCTGCCTTCCATCTTATCCAATTTCACTGGCGGTGGCAGCAACAGTTTTGAATACCATCATAGATTCCGTTAATTATACGATAGCCATATCTCATCATTTTTTTTAGTCACATGAATAACGTGAACACCTACACGATTTTTTCATACTCTTACTAATTTTTTTTTGTTTTCATATTTGCTCTCTTTTATTTAAGAAATATTCTTGTTGACTCAAAAACCAAACACAATAGAAATGTGGTTTTACTGTTAAACGATATGACTAGAATGGAATAAACAACACAAATAGTTGGTAAGATAGATTCGCTAAATTAAAATGGAACAAAGACCAATGTATTTTATATATATAAATTAAATGCTGAGAAAATCAATGGCTATAAGAATTTAGGACTTGTGTTCCGTGTTCGTCAACGTAAGTAGTAAAATTGATTTCATCGATTCAGTGATCTTAACGATTCTTGCTTACGAGACAACAATTATGACAAAGCAGAAAGAGACAAAAAAAAAAAAAAAAGTTTCGAGAGAACAAGGTGGGTAGTTTATAAAACGACGACGCTTTGAGTAATGATGCATCCTCGTTGAGACAAGAACCACTCATCTTGTCTGGGTGACTAGTCGACAAATGTGGGGAGATGAGTCAGCAAAAATATGGCTATGAAGTAGGGACTCCATAGTTGTTGGACGACGACGTTTCATGACCAGCCGATGGAACATTGTTCTTCCTCTTGTTTCTCCTTGCGCCATTGTTCTTCCCTTTCTTGAAATCCTGCTGATGGTCCACCTGCTTCTCCACCAAAACCATTCATCATCAATATGACGCATTAAGTAATAATTAGTGAAAGGAACAAGTTTTTGAGGGTTTTAAATTATTTACCCCTAAAGAGAAGGTATGATGAGGCCTGGGATCAAATCCGAAAGAATTATTCATCCCCATTGAGCTTTTCTCGAAAGATGACTGCTGATTGTTTGTGTCAAATACAAAACTACAAGAGGAAGTGAAATTTGAAGTGGAGCAAGATGATGATGATGATGATGATGAGAATGCTGCAGCATCTCCTTGAAACATCTCATTAAACAGATCCTGTAGTTGTTCAAAACTGTCCCCTGTGTTATTCTCCTGTAAACCAACCAACATCTCAATTTTATCACTCGCTGCAATCCAATGAGGTCTAAAAAATGAGAAACTAATGCAGGTAGCTTACACTAGGCTTGGATTGATTCATCATAGTCGCCATTTCATTCAAGAAATCTCCCATTCCCTGCATCAACCCACCACCAACAGGTTTCCATCATTAGATGATTTAACAGAAAAACCAGGCACTGAACTGATCTTGTTTTGCCAGACAAAAAAAAAGAATTGCCCTTTTAGTCTTTAGATGCAATCGAACAAAAGTAAAAGGTAGAAAAGTGAAGATATTTACGAAGAAGCAAGGGACTTTACGTTTTGGTCATCATCATCAGTATCATAAGCTCCAACATCATACAGAAACCTCTTATTGGAGTCAGACAGAACTGTGTGCCCATAAAAAATGAAACTTTAATCAGAAACATGGTAAAACAATACTTAAAAAAAAAAAAAGGAACAAGAGAAATAATCAATTCCCATCTGTTGGATGAAATTAATAAAGGAACTTGGATAATGATGATGAGGAGGAAATTACCAGAGTAGGCCTCTTGGATGGCCTGAAATTTCTTCTTAGCTTCTTCAACAAACTCGGAGCTCCCCATCGACGAACAACGATCTGGATGCCATCTCTGATAATCCAACGTAAATAAAAATCAAATTTTTAATAGCCAATGTCCAAATCTCACTCAATCCTATAAGCTAAGACAATGATCTCAATTGATCCATGTACCCAGAAAGGAATCACATCATCATCTATTGGACTAAGAGATTAAAAACCCACGGATCCAAATTTGCATCTGTTTAAACGAACAAATCAAAATTGATAATATTGTATGCAAACAGAATGAATTCATTGTCTCCAGTGAAGAGAAACGAAAATCGAAAACTCACAAGAGCAAGCTTCTTATAAGCAGAACGGAGGTCAGTGGTGGAACATTCCTTGTTCAAACCAAGAACAGCATACAAATTATCGTTGCTATTGTTCGCCTCCATACCTTTAACTTTCTAGAGAAACCTAAAAACAGAGCCACAGTTCCAATATGTTTTACCAACGATGGATTTCGAAATTGGGATCAAAGAAGAAATCAATTAAGGAGAGAAGAAACAAGTTATATTGTTTGCACCTCAATCTCTCTCTCTTTGTACAGACGTTATTAGAGAATGGAACTCTCCAGAACCTCTTACCACTTGTTCAGATTTTTTTTTCTCCTTCTACTTTTCCTTTTTTTTTTCTTTTTCTTTTTTTTTGTCAAACTAAACTAATAATTATCTTCTTCGTTTTTCGTCAAACTCACAATTATATTTTTCTTATCTGCGTAGGAAAAGTATCTATTATTGTCCTTGTATACTAAATAACTTTTTATTTTTCTTACCACAACTTCTATAACTTTTCTTTTCTTTTTTGTTAATAACATTCACATAAAAAGTTTTAAGTGCGGTTGATTGTCCATTATATGATCTCATACAATAATCGAATGTGGTTTTTCACTGTTAACAAGTTGGATATGTTTTTGAATCCAAGGATGCTGAATATTTTGCGATTTTTGATCATGAGAATGCGGCTGAGATTTCAGATGTGTCGATATTTTCTGGTGAGGCTCTCCAGAAGCTTCTAATCAATGTGTTTCCGTCAGAAGTCAATCTTGGAATTATGTGTTTTTTTATTTAAACCCACCGGACCCACTCTTTTATTTTCTAAGGTTGAACCCACACTAATCACCCATTCACTAATGTTTTTCTTAATACACTTTTACCGCCCAATCCCTGCTTTGTCGAAATTTTCGAAATTGACCTCATCATTTATTTTTTATACCCTCTGATTAATAAGCTATAAATAAATCTCGTTATAAACTATCCAATATCCTTAAAGAGAAAACATAAACCATGTATAAAGTGTTGTCTTCATGTACACGCATCTTAAATACATGGTCCAAAAGATTCGGAATTCGATTCTACCTCTGTATGTATACCTTTAACATAACTCTATTGGAGTCGTTGAAAATTTATTGAAAAGTAATGAATGAATTAGGAACGTACTCTGTTCTATTGCGATCAGAGTTCCCCCAAAAATTAAAAATAAAATGTCAAAACGAAATATTCCAACAAGAACTGAGATATGTTCATCATCATGTCTTCTGTACATTATATACAAGTTTCTTATCTTCTCTCCCTCTCTTTCTCACCTTTTCACCTTTTTCTCTACCAATCCGATTAATAAATTAGCGGCGGTTAGTTTTCTTTTTCAGTTATTTCTTCGCTAATACTTTTTCTTCCCTCGTCACCACTACAAGCTATCTTTTTTTTAATGTTGAAAAGCTCTGTTCTCATCAGAAATGGCCATCTTCATCCATCACCCACCTCACATAACCTTCAGGAAGCCCAGAAATGGCTTCTTCATCTCCCTGTAGTAGAAAAAGAAAGCAAAAGTTTGGTATTAACATAGGTTTTATGCATCAATGGGTATTTCGTATAAAACTTCTTCTCACCTTTCTATTGCCGGAATCATGTTCAACAACACAAATTTCTGACTCTATTTTTGTACTTTCAGGGATAATTTCGAAGGATCTAACCACTGTGGATCTGCAGAAATGACAATGTGTCAAGACTTCAGAGAACATTTTCGGAGTAGCCACAAATATAATTCTAAAACGGATCATTTTTTTTTTACCTTCCGTAACTTTCATCTTCACAAGAGTTTCCTGACGAAGAAACCCAATCCATATCAAAAGCTGCACATGTACATTGTTCACCATGCCCATCACAGCAGAAGCAATCATTTTCAAGAATATCGTCTAAAACTATTTCCTCTAATATTGGTGGTGGAGCACTGTAAAACAAGGCCATCACCAAGATTAAGCTGACAATAACCTAATTTACAAGATTTTACAGAGATCATATAAGCTTTTTACCTCAAACTAGTACCAATCATGGCAGTTTCAGACATTGAGATTTTGGATGCCAAAACTGAAAGACCTTTAACTTCTTCATCCTTTTCAGCTAAACCATGTCTAGAAACTGGTCCCAACGAGGCTGTACTGCTCTCGCTAAGAATACTACTTTCTGATAGAGATCGTTTCATCGTAGACCTAAAGACGATAAAATGGAATTTCAGTCACGAATATAAAATGTTTCAAACTTCTCTACAAGTGTCTCATTAACCAGGAACCATACCTCGAATTCTCCGGTACTGAATTGGCAAGAAATCTCGCTGCATTGTAATGCTGATCAGAACCCAATTCCCATAGCGCTGGCTTATCTGGTTGTGGCTGAAAGTATCCCAAAAACCTGTAAAAAATAGGAGTCAAAAGTCAAATAATTTTTTCATACCAGAGGCATAGATAATAGAAAAATTTTAACCCAGCATACACGTTAATTGCATCTTGCTTTTCGGCATCCATATAGGCGTTACTGTAGTAACGTTGTAAAGTTCTGAAGAACTCCTGTGACTGAGTCGCTGCTCTCCATTGACCACGCCTCTCACAAAATATCTGTTCACATAAAAAAATCATTCTTTATTAATAATGTCAATAGATTTTTTAACTAACAAGGCAACAAAATTATAGTCAGAGAAGTTAACAAAGAGACCTTGTTGTGTGCCGCGGATCCTCCATACTGAAGCGCAAGCGTATCTCCCATTGTCTCATAAATTCCCATTAAATCTTCAGCGAGGGGATTGTCTAGATCAATGTTAGTAGACTCTGTCAATCCCAAAGCATGGAGTTGACGCCCAAATGCTACCAATCCATAGGCATATTGAGCAACATTGGTGCGATCTAAACAGTCTATGCAATTGGTCCTCAGGACTCCTTTCTGAAGCATGGTAGCTTCCTTTTGCCGATCCTCCTTAGCATTTGTACTAGCATTATCATTATCCACCGACAAATTTGATGTAGTTTCGTCTTTATTGGGAAGATCATAAGTAGAACATTCACCATTGTTGTTCCTGCAACAAAAACCGAAAGGATATCAACTGATCAGAGCCTAGTTACAAGGAATACAAGAACGATGAATAGTGGCTAAGCAAGACACTACATAGAAGGTAGAAAAAGGGTATTGGTAAACTGGATACTCACTCTAAGGTGGATGGATTCTGGTTCTGAAACCCATCTGCGCTAAGATCTGAAGTTAGCTGACAGTAGAAGATGCCAGTCAAGTTCAGTGCATAAGTAGCCAACCTGCCGAGTATTGCCAACACGTTTGTGCCTTTTCTGGAAGAAAAGAAAAAAGCATTTTTAGTAAGTAGAAACGCCTATTGTGTAAATAGAAAAGGCAATGAAAAAGAAAAGAGAAAAAAAAAACATATAAGGTTGTGTCCATCACATACTTTCTGGAGTGTTTATGCAAGTCCCAGTGAAGAGGCCTTAGACGATCCTCCTTGCTTAACCCTTTATTTATAAATCTAATTGCATTTGCAAACTCTGCACGTAGAATAGTCTCCCGAGGTCTCTTTTCACGCGTCTGTTTTTTCAATCAAGTGAATTAGGACTTACCAGGAAGAATATATCAAAATTTGTACCCTCTAGACTATTGACGAGTTAGAATACCAACCTTTATCAAGTTCAATATAATGATTGGATTCCCATATCTCTTTCCAAGATTTTCAAAATGCAGTCTGGTTGCCTCGAAGCTGGGGTCTTTTGCTGACACTTTACACAGATAAGAGATATCAGCACAAAAAGCAAAGCAGAAAAAAAAGAATATATTATGTTGTAGAACAAAGATCATACATATTATATCAGGTTTGATATTCAAACGTGAGGTCTCCTGAGACCAGAACAAAGGAATAGAACCCCGGTTCTGAACTACAGAACTTATTCGGACGGGATTACCATCTTGAGCATCCTCGAAAACAATCTGCTCTGTCTCGACATCATTAGCTACCCTACCTTTCTCGTTCACACCACGTTTCAGATATCTGGGGAACAAGATAGAAGAATATGATCCAACTAAGGCTTATCCCATTACAGCATAACCAAATGAATGACAGAGAGAGAACAAGCTCGGGTGGAGAGATTGTACCTTGTGCCAGCATAATGTCGAGATCGGCGAGCAATTAGAGTCAATCTAAAGTTCTTCTCAGAAACTGATAGTTTAACCTATGTATTAGACAACAAAAAAAAAAAAAAGCCAATCCAAAGGTAAATAACTTATATCTACATCAAACGACAAAAGATTTGAGAAGGCATCCACATAGTGTGGGGTTAGTCCTAATTCTTGCGAGAGTTTCTTCTCTCATGCTGTCGAAAATTTCAAAATCAAACAACATGGACAATAAAATTTTCAATGTCATGTTAAAATATTTCAACACTGCTTGTAGTATGCATATCTCTGAATGTTAGAAAACATAATAGAAACCTTGGCACAAATTAGTACAAGTAATACCTGTTTGAAAAATCCATATACCAAGGCAACTGTCCACATACAGTCCTTAACGTTATTCCGAATCCTTCGAGTTAAGTATTCGTTCCAGACAAACATTGATTCGTAGTAAGTGTGTCCTTCCACATTGTTAGACAGATTCCTCTGAAGTGTATGCATGATATGATAGGAATAGCTGAAGAAGAAGTCCTTTGTGAGATCGACAGTGCAGAGTAGCCTCTTGTACCTATAAAAAATCCAAGGAAGACAGAAGAAAAAAATAACATGATTTAGAACCTGCATCAGTAAATAATCTGAAAAAAGATAGAGGTACAAGATAAAACAAACAGGTTTAATGAAATCAGAAGAAAATAAAAATGAACTCTCCTTTTCTTGATTGCACCTCTGTCACATAACATATCAAAATAAATACAACAGATAGAAGTGTGCCCACTGTACAGACAGGGGAGAAGAATACCTAGAAATAGTAAAAAGCAAAAAGGTGCAGCAAAAATGGTCTGACTAAAGATATTAATGAAACTCTAAGCTACTGGATTATCTCCAATAGCAATAGTAACGTCAATCACAGTTACCTTAACAACTGTCAACTTGTCTAACAGAAACCTGTGACACTCTTATTGTGCATATCAAAAAGGGACATAATAGAGAGAGATAAATAGACAACCGAATGGTCTTAAAATCTAAATACAAGAGGTAAGTTTTATAATTTCGAAATGTGATGAAGGTACCAAGAAGGTACAGGTTTTCCATTTTACAAGCAGAAGTAACATAAGAAGACCTTTTCTCGTCCTTAGAATAAGCCACATTGGATAGCACAGAGGCATGTGGAATCGTAATTATCTTGCTCTTCGCTACGCCATAAACTGTGTGCCCACAAATTTCACCAAGCTTCCTTCTTTTAGTGATTATCAGCATATAATAAGGTCCCAAGAACCTTATGAATCCTACACCAAGAAACAATCGAGGTAAGAAAAGAAGAAGAAACAACTGGTATAGAATAAGATGCTTGATGCTATAAGAGATTCATTACCGATGATCCCATAGCAAGTGGTGACAAATTTCAAGCCACCAGATGACCTATTTCCTTCATGAATCCTTCTCAAAGTTTCGAAGCATTCAGCTTCTGTATAAGCCGTTGAATCTTCGTAAATGTTAACCTCTGTTGCCTCTGTCCTATCTAACTTGAGGATCCTCCAAAAGGTTCGGTTTTTATCTCTTCCAATCATATAGAAGCTCTGTTACAGAAAACAAAGGTTAGTAACATTAGCAAATCTATGGATTCATATTCAAAGGAAGTCAAAATCCAAAACCCTAGATGCAGCAAAACACAAATAAGAAATCACTCAAAACAAGAGAGTCAATTATGATGAAAAAATGTTGAAAAGAGATGAAGAATCATCACCGAGCGGGTCTCGTAAAGCCTGAATTTTTGAAGAAACGAAGAACTCATGTCGACTTGTTGGTCAATCGATCTCTCTGACGCCGCCATTTGAAAAAAAAAATCTGGAGACCCGGAGCTCGATAAACCCGGGCCGTCGATACAACGATAAACAAAATCACAGATTAGGGAACAAAGCCCTCAAATAGATCACAGAACGATTTATTACCTCCTACAAATCCGTACAGCTCACACAAAACTGAATCTGACTTCACACACAAATTTTCAAAATTAAAAAAACTGTAATTACAACTGTAACCAGAAACACAAGACAAAAAAACGATCCTAAACACACACACACGAAAAAAAATCACAGATCGAGATTTTTGCAGGGGGAGAAATCACAGAGAATCTGAGCAGAATTCAGATTGGTAGATGAAGAAGAAGAAGAAGATGATGACAGAGCTGCGGTGACCGGAACCACAGAAAATTTAACGAGAAAGAAAATAAAATTGAAATTTAGTTTTTTTTTTTTTTTTTTTTTTTTTTGCTTTCTGGGTTTTTAAGTTTTTAACTTTAGGCGCTCGTTTAAATATATCTTCTAAATCTGTAATTTTTTTTTTTTTTCGTTTCCGAAACTTAAAAAAAAAAACGGTTCTTTACAAATATTCGATTTCGAAAAGGTAAGTTTGACTCGTACAATATTTGATGAAATTAAAGGGGTGACTTGTAACTTGTTCCATTAGAACAAACCAGTAGGTTTTTTTTAGGTTTTAAAGTTTTATAAAAATGTCCAATTGTATACTTTACATTAAAGTTATATGAGCTGGTAGACAAAATTAACTCCACAATTAGCTTATATCATTAACACACAATTAAATCAAAATTAGAAATCAATTTATCATTGACACACAATTAAATCAAAAGTATAAATAAATTTTGTCAGAACAGTGATATAAGAAAATATACAAAATGGTTAGCACAAGAAATATTCTAAATTATTCCCAGATATATTTAGAAAAGAGAAAGAATCTATATTTTCAACAAATAAAAGATTAATATAAAAAAAAGATAAAAATAGTGAAGAAGTAAACTTTTGTAATTAAAAACCAAAAATAAAAGATAAAACAAAAACTAAAATATTGAACTTTGTTTATCTTAGCATATTAGTTTATTACATATAATGAATTTATTGGAAAAAATTATTCTATATTACCTTCATATTTTCATATATATATATATATATATAATATTGCATTTAGTGTACCCACGCATTTTAATAGCTGAATTCAATTGGAATGTTAAATAAAGTCAGTTGAACTATTTAAGATTAATATTTTTTTCCTCTAACAATATACATTACGAGGATTTGAATTCTTGTGGTAACCTAATGGCAGCATAAACATAAACAATTGAGACCTACGTCATTTAAATTTTTGAATACTCGTAAGTCTCATAACCTAATTCTTTTTCACTACAAGAAAACAATTTTTTAGCTACTGCACTATTAGTTGCATTTTAGTCATTTATATTAAATAAAAGATTAAAATGCGACTAAATTATATAGTGGTAAATTGAGCGTCGTTAAATTAGGTCATCGCATTTTGGTCAAAAATTTTGTAACTATTTTGTGACGAAATAAATAATCACACTTTTTACGACAACAATATGCGATTATTTAGAGACTACATAACAGCGATGAAAAAGCGACTACATATTCGAAGTTGCAAAAATTATCGACGACTAATATATGCCGTAACAAGTCGGTTGCAAACATAATATGGTTATTTGGCGACAACAACATTTGTAGTCGCATATTTTGCGACTACAAGGAGACATTCATAGTTGCCATAAACAACTTCAAATCAGTCGCTAAATTGAAACACAAATTTAACAAAAATATTTAATTGAAATAAAACTAAAAACTAAATATTGTCTAGAAAATCGATTTGGTTCACCGGTGGTTGTTGTGCTTCATCGGTTGACGTGCTCGGGTTCTAGGAGTGGGCTTCCACAAACCGTGCATATCCGGTATCCTCTCGCATTTATGCAACTAGCATCTCCAAGCTAGCTACAGTTACCTGCGACTGTTGAGCTACTTTCTTGGCTTCTTTGCCTACTTTTATGGCTTCTTCGGCTTTAATATGATGATGCTCATTCTCTGCGGCTTGCTCTTTGATCTTGCGATGAGCAGCTTCAAGTTGGTCCCGTAGTTGTGCCATCGAAGTATAGCTACTTGAGGCACCATACTGCTTATCCTTAACAAATCGGCTCTCCATGCTACCGAGTCCATACATTGTGCCTTTTGAGTCGGGAATGGTTGACTACATAAAGAAAAGCAAATATTGGTTATCAGTTTGCATAACTAAAATACTAAACAAAATTATAAGTATTTTTACCTCTAAAAAAATCGCATCTACCTCCTTGGTTGTAAGTTGAGGACGTGCGGAGTTAGCATCAGACAAGTCGAAGTCATCATCTTGAAGTTGTGCTAACATCTCCTCTACATTTTTATCATACGTCTCACAGATTTTCTTCACTTTCTGGTCCACAAAAGTCCCATCTGGTTTAGTATGTGTCCTCACAAAAACCTCTCCAACCGACACAGGTCTCCCAAGTTCTTCCTCCTATTAACACCAAAATGTAATCAACTCCAGAAAACAAATACTAAATTGGCATCATAAAATAATAAATTATTATATTATTTCAAAAATATATATATTTGAAATCCAATTAATTATATTTACAAAACCAATTAGCTAAAAATTTGTTTCTTTCCATAAATCATCAAAAGATAACTAACCAAACTCAAGAAAACATGTTTTCCAAGAGAAATCAAAGAGTCTTCGTAGACTGAGAACCAATATAAGTAAAGGTTAGTACTTTGTAAGTCTTCATAAGTCTTCCTAAGCAAGACAGAATAAAATTCAACATAACCAACAACTTAGTGAGTTCAACAGACTTGTTGATTACCATGGACGTAGTTGTGTAAATGTTGTCTTAGTGAGTATTCTCTCTAATAATCTTTGGTTCAAGGTCAGTAACTCGGTTTTATACATGAATTAGACCAGAGTTTTGTAAGAAACATGTTACCTTGAATAAAAATCGTTGATAAGTTCCCTCACTTCAGGTACTAGCTCCAAGAAATTCTGGAAGTTAATATTGTCAATGACTTTTGCCTTTCACATTAGACTACTAATAATTGTAAGACAATATCTAAGTTCAACGATTAGATTTTAGATATAAAAATGAATACGATATGAGGATCCATAAACACTTAGCATTAGAATACAACAACATGACAGACCTTACAAGCAGCAAGCTTATACTTCTTCAGCTCTAAGCGAGCCAATCAAGAAGCACATTGGATTTTTGCAGCTACTGAAACCTGCGTCGCAATACTTGTATATTACCAATCTGATTACAATAAAGACAGTATAACAGCTGAATTGTTTGAAGACAAAGCTGATATTGACATTCATATATTAACAGAAAAGTTTAAAGCTATAGAGATTTCTTTCATTTTCTTAGTACATTCGTATAATAACAGGATCCAAACAACTAAAGAATCATTACAGAGAAGAACACAAGATCAAGGAGAGAAGAAGGAAAAAGATGAAACCTACTTGGTGGAGTCATCACTCTACCGGTGATGGTATAACTATCCTCAGACCTTCATAATGAAAACAATTAAGAAGAAAATAAACATATTAACTTCTCGGATTTTCAAAATTAAAGTATCAAAATGAAATCAGAGACTCCAGAAATTGAAAGAAACTTTGTAGGTCAATTGTATCGACTAAACATCCGCTAAAACACGAAAAGAGGGTAAATCGATTGGGGAGGAACACAAGATACGATAAAACTGAGCTAACACGAGATTAGCGATTTATTATTACCCAAAAGAGCATTGGAGAGTGGAAGAAAAGAAGATGAAGCAAATCTGGAAAACGAGGAAAGTTAGAACGGAGATGGATCTGATGGATCGAAAGGACTCTGCAGAAACACGACTCTAACAACAAAATCGAGCAAAAACCTTGACAAGGAAATTGAACAAGAGAGAGACGAGAAGAGGCGATTCTTAGAACCAGCAGAGAAAAGAAACCAAAATATAAACTGCGATTCTTACCTGAACAAGGGTCTATTCAATTGAGATAGAAAGATGGAGAAGATGACAAATCTGGCCGACAGAGAAACCGCTATTCTTACCTAAACAAGGGACTACACCGAATCTGGCTGATGGAGAAGATGACTGGAGAGGTGGGTTCAACGAGATAGGGTTTGGGTGAGCTGGGTCAGGGGAACGAGAAGTGGAGGAGGAGGCTGAGGGGGAGAAGGGTGGGGAGAGGTGATTCAGCCATAGCTGGGTTGAAGAGTAGATCAGAGACGGCGAGGATAGAGGGAGTAGAGGAGGGTCGCTCTCGGGAGAGCTATTTTTATGCAAATTCGGCGAGAGATATGGTTAGACAAGCTCAGCCTAAGTGAGGCACTTTTTTTTTGTTTTAAGGTTAGAAAGAGACGAGATAAAAGAAATAAAGATGTACCAATTTGTTTGTTTATGTCTTCAAAATTGTGTTTTCAATTATTTTACTAAGTATAATGGCTCTATCAGAAAAAGTTTTATCCCGCCTAGTGATTTTACCTTCCTGCTTAGTGATTTTTTATCATAGCATTTTTCAAATGCCGTTATAATTTTAGCATTTTTTAAACTCTATTATATAGTAACAAAAATGATGGATCTATATTTAATAGCAGTTGTGAAAACCATGCTATCCTAATGTGCTATCATTGCCCATTTTTTTGTAGTGCAATATCTCAAAAGAAAAACATTAACAAAGCTGTGTCCTTTGCGCCAAATGACTTAATTCGATCTTTCTCTTTCGAGTTTCAGAGTTTAAATAAATTAGAAACCCTAAATCTCTCAAATGAGTTTTAAAAACTGCAATTGGCCATTAAAATCTACAAATTCCAAAACTGATTGCTAATTTTGTGAATTCCAAAATGACAAGACAACTGCTTCGATTGAGCAAACCGATTATTCGCGATATCAACCCATTATAGTTTCTTTGATAAATTTCGAAATGAAAATAGATTCATAACAAAAATCACAGAAATACAGAGACAGAAGCTAAAACCTTCTAGGATTCAAAGGCACTGAGGCAGAGAGGTTGAAAGAAGAATGGAGAAGGAGCTGAATCAGAAGATGGAGGTGGAAGATACGAAAAAGAATTTTAGAACGGCCCTTGGAAAAACAATTTGGCTAAGTGTATCCGCTTAAGTGAATAAAGCGGAATAAAATGATCTTAGTCGCTTTTTGTCGCATAATTTAGCTATCAAATTGCGACTATGAGAATTATATGATGCTATTAATTTATTTAACCTATATATTATACGCTGTAATCGCCTTTTCGTCTCAAAATTGTGCGACAAAAAGGCGACTACACGATTTATATGCTTAGCTACTATATATTATACGTTGCAGTCGCATTTGTGTCAAAAAATTTTGTAACTAAATAGCGACTATGAGAATTATATGATGCTATTAATTTAGTAAAGCTATATATTATATGCTGCAGTCACCTTTTCGTCGCAAAATTATGCGACGAATAGGCGACTACACGATTTATATGCTTAGCTAACTATATATTATATGTTGCAGTCGCATTTGCGTCCCAAAATCTAGTGACTAAATAGCGACTACGTGAATTAGATGATGTTATTAATTTAGTTAACTACGTGAATTGTTTTCAAAGAGATCGGACATTCTTCAAAATATTGGTTAAACTTGTTAAGTCTTGCAAACACTTGTCATAGCTATATAACGATCAAAACTACACAAAAGACGTAGCCAAAATGATTCTCATGTTCTTTTGGTATCCCAAATGCATTTTATTTAATGTTTTGATTTTAATTTATTTTCTTTTATTTAGTAACATTGATCCTTTTAATTTCTTGACTGCTAGTTGTACGTTTATATGTTTATTTAACAATATCATTCTTACAAGTATTACATGTGTAGAGTTCTAGCACAACACAAAAGACACGTGTAGTATAGCTAACTATCGATTTGTCACTTTAGGCTGCGAAATTAGATTAGTTTATATATACACTTTTTTGTTATTTAACGAGGTATTAATATTATTTATCCAATCTAAATTAATACTACGAGTGTTCTAGACTATCTATCAACATAGAAACAAATCTCTTTACACATTAAATCATTCTATTTATTCGGTTCTATTCTCTCAATTATTTACTAAAGCTTCTTGTGAAACCATAAAGTATACCCGTATCTATTGTACTACTGTAATTGAGGCAATCACAACAAATAGATTATTGATTTAATAACATAATTTATTTAAAAGTTTTTATGTATATGACATAACTTAAAAAACTAGTAAATAGTAATTTATTCTCCACTTTTATTTTCCTCATCTTCAGATGTCGATATTTGTATTAAAAATTTGTCACCTAATCCAGCATCACCGACTTCTAAATCAAGAAAAGTAGTTGCGTTTGATCCATCTACTAACGTTTCGACAACAATATTTTCAATTGTTGTAAATTCCACATCCCAATTAAGTTTGTCCTCGCGTTAACTTTAACGACAGTAAACCACACTTATCTTTGTTGTCTTACGGACGGATAAGGTATATAACATACTTGATCCACCTGAGATGTTGTATTAATCATGATTATGTTATAAAATAAGATAATTCAGTTAGGTTAAATTGTATATATATATATAATAAAATAATAAATATGAAATAAATTTCAGACTTACCATGGATAAAAGGCTCGTATTTGCTATATTTGTATGTGGCAAGTACATCAACTATGCCCTTTCCGACGATAGAAGGTGCATCTACAACATTAATGGAAGACAAGAGACTCGATATTGGCTTGCGGTATGATCTTACATTTTTGTATCAGGTCCAAAAAGATATGTCTCTTTCAGAATCATCATTTCCAGAGGAATTAGACATTTTTAGAACAAATTTTATGACTTGAAATAAATAATTTGAAAGATTGTATTAACGTTATGATGTTTAAAACATCTAAAATATTGGCCATATATAGCTAAACATGTGGTTATAAATCTATCGGTTTTTGTAGTTTGGTACACCTACCTCCTCCATTTGAACATGTGGATATAAATCAAACAATTTTAGTAGTATTTGCATTTTAGTAGCACAATAACCGATTAAAATGTGACTATAATATTTAAATATTATTATTATTTATCTGTACTTGTCGTATTTTACTAGCACACTTATATTCTTATTATTTATCACTCAGTCGCCTTTCTGTCGAATATTTTATCGACTACATAGCGACTACTAGAGATAAATAAGAAAAATAATTTAGATAATTATATAAAATATCGAGTTCGATAAATTCAAAATTATTACATTGTTGGTCATACATAGTTAAACAATTGGATATAAATCGATCGATTTTAGTAGTTTGGTACACCTACCTTAAGTAGTCGCTCTTTGGTAATAGAGTAAGTGACTGAGATGAGACTACAAAAAGTAATGTAGTTTAATTTATTTTAATTGTACATGTAGCCGCATTTTAGTCACATTTTTTTGCAACCAAAATGTGACAATATTAAACAACAATAGGATTACAACAATACTCGAATGTGAAACAATAGTATGTGAACATACTATATAGTATGTTCACATTCATTACATAACTAATTTGAACATTATCTGCGATATAGTATTAATACCATGTCATTGTTGCTTCTGTTATTAATAAAAGTTTTTTTTAATGTGTATATATATATACACATTAAAAAAAAAAACTTTTATTAGTAACAGAAGCAACAATGACATAGTATTAATAACAGATGTCATACTTATTTCACCATACATATATATATTAAAACATTATTAAACAACTTAATCAATGATCCGTCTCGAACTCTTCAATGTGATACTGGCAACAACCCAACACCATTGCATTCGTAAATGTCTTCACCAGGTTCCTCAAAATTTGGACTTAGAGGAGGGTTAGGTGCAGGTTCCTCAACGTTTTAGACCAAATTACCTTGCTATGGCATCAACATCTAGGTCCTCCGGATGAGTTTCAACTTCTTCAACATAACCACCGCCCTGATAACTATCATATGGAGATAATGTAGAACCAGGGTGAAACTTGGTTCAACTTCTGTGATTGGAGTCTCTGATTCCCAAGACATCTTAACTTTTTGGTGCTCCTGATCCCACTCCGCCAACCTAGCCGGTAATTGAGAGTCAGTTACATCAGAATAATTTATAAGTGATGCATCAGAATTAGTGAATGTGTTGGAAGGAAAGTTTGACATTTTAATTCTTTTGTGTTTGTATTAAACCTCCGATCAATGAGATCTTTCATAAGAGATTTTGCGTATAAAAATTTAACTATTTCATCTAAAAGTAAGTACACCTAACTATAATTATTTAAGCATGTGGAAATATATGCAACTAAAATGCGACTACAACATATCTTTATTATTAGTCTCTAAATTGTCGTTTTTGCATGTGACTACCTAAAACAATCGCATATGTTTTGGTAATTTCCAACTTAATTGCGACTACCTAAAATTAAGTAACAAAATCAACGAAAGTCGTATATTGATCACAATTCGGTTGCAAAATTATGCGACTATTTTGCGACTACTTATTTTTTAGAATAAATTGCGACCAAAATATTGAAATCGCATTTTAGTTGTAAAAACGTTACAATTTAGTCGTTTTTATGTGTGATTACATAAAGCAGTTGTTTCATATAGTCGCATTTTTCGTGTTTTCTTGTAGTGTTTAACTTATTCGGTTAAATATATGTTGTCCAAATTTTATCAATATATATATATATATGTTGTTATGATTTTTCTTTTTATCAATAACATGTATTATGCAGATTCAAATTCGAATGGTGACACAATTACGATACTAATATAAACCATTGAAAGCACAATTAAATAAATTATCTTATTACTAAATGATCAAAATACCATTAATAGTTATCAACACAAATTACTAGGTTACTAGCTAGATTCTATTATTAATCATACAAAACCGTACAAGTAAATAAATTCTACTCAATTTTGTCAAATTGTTAAATGTAAATTATTTTCGCAACTTATAACACACAATTAAATAATGAACAATGCTTCTAATTTTAGTAGTTTAAGTAGTTGATAAATGATAACACATTGAAATAATTGACTACAACAACAAAAAAAAAAAAAAAAAAAAAAAAAAAAACTTGATGGAAATTGTTTTATAAAATGGTTGGTAAACAAAGATTTGTAATTTTATATGTCAAGCTAGTTGTCGTATTCAAAAGAAGAAGTAATTTCCCAGTACATATGGGATGAAAAAATAAGACCAAAATTTGTATTGTTGGAGATATCCAAAAGATAACATAATTCATCGTTTTCTTCTTCTCCCCAAAATAATTCTTTTACTGTTTCAAGTCACTAATTCTTTTATAATGAGGTTTGATGTTACAGATTAACATTAACACGCTAATATTGTGAAGTCAATGACAAACGTGATCAGCATTTTCGGGAATGTCAATTTTCTTATTTACAAATAATGTCAAACTCGTTTTCACTTTTCATTAAGTAATACAATTATATAATTGAAGACCCATTCGTACTTTTATTACAGTGATGTGAAAGATTAATCAAACGTGTACGGGTGTACAAACTCCCTTCCTTCAGAATTTGTGTAGTCTGATCAAATTATCAATTTTTATTATTATTAACCGAAGAATCTCATACCAAAATCTACTAATACTTCGACGGCCGAGGCTCTATAGAATTTTAAGTTTTCTGCCATTAAACATATTTATTGGTGATCATTGGCCACTGATCATTGAAATCAAAGTTATAAAGTTCGAACTTTACCACAAAAACTATTTAGCATGAACTCTTCAACCATTTCACCACAATCACTTGGTTTAAACTAATTAAATTTACTAAAAAAAAATTATAATATCTTTTAACAAAAATAAATTAATTTTTTATCTTCATGAAAAATGATTTTAGGTTTCTATATGATTTAAGGAGTCGATAAATATAAAACAAAGTTGGAAAAAATCAAACTGAAAGACGAATACCAAATAGTAAGTAGCTTTCTTAGGATATTATGCAGTTTCTTAAGAAGTATATAAAATAAATAGTATAATAATAATATATTTAGCATAATAAATCCCAAACATTTTGTTTATATCCACAACAACTGGTAACCTTTTGCAATAAAGCTATTTTTAATGTCATTTTTTTTCTGTGAAGTTTAAAAGAAATTCACGAATATACAAAATAGGAATATATATATATATATATGATATAACAATGCAACTTACTTTTAAAAGTTTTCAAAAAATAAAATTATGTTTTAAGAAAATATAGTCACGAACGTGAATACAATAGTATATCAAATACAGTTTTATAAATGATCGCAGTATAACTAAAATAACAAGTGGGCAAAATGAACATCATAACTCAGAAGTACCATAAGTAAGTTGGCTTCGACATGCCGTCGGACCATTGGCCTCTCTAAAAAGTTGTAAATTGAAGAATATAATCATTAAAATAAGCAACGAGCGAATGGAATATTAGTAAACAAAAAGGAGAATATACTAATATGCTTATATTCCCTCATCACCTTGGTATTCCATTTTATTATAATTTCATTTAGAATTTCTCAATGAGGGAACTTGATTTTTCCACTCTCTCCTTCTTTTGCCAAATTGTCTAATTATTTATATAATCAACGGATTGCAAATGGTATACATTTGAAGTTAATTATGTCATTTTCATATGTATAATCGTTCTAGTTACTCTAAATACTAAAATTAGCTGGACGGAAACTCTTTCGGACTTTTCACGCATCTACAGCCAAAAAAAAAAAAAATTAATGAGAAAATCCGAACCGTTGGATTTGTATATCTGACGGCTAGAAACGACGAAGTTTGGGGAAGGACTTGTACAAACCACAACATGGGAAAGACCCTGAAACGAGGAACTGGAAACAGCTGGCATGATGACGTGTCATAATGTGGGCGTTTCGTCCTATCACAACGAGCATCACGTGGACTTTGTCTGCACCACCGTGGCGGTTTTTTCTTCACATAATTATTATTTTATTCGCTAATAGTGTTGGACCACAATTTATCAAGACATATCGGGTATATAAATTGTGTAAAAGTTGAATTGAAATGAACATGGGCCAAAAGTGGCAAAACCTCATTTTTAAGTGAAATGTGGAAATTGTCTCAAATTGCTTGGAAGTTGTGTTTTAAAATGGTATATATATAGTCATGATTATACATTAGTTTAAATGACTATGGGATGAGAAAATAAAAACCACATGTGCGCGCCACCGCCGCCGTCCGGCCCGGCGGGGCACGTGGGTCGTGGATCATGGATCGTGGATCGTGGGTCGTGGGTCGTGGATCGTGGCAATGGGCCTCCATAGGCCTCCGCGCGTATCTTTCTTTTTGGGAAAAATTCGTAAAGAGTTTTTGAAGCCCATTAAGGAATTCGAAAAAAGGAATATTCGAAAAAATATTTTTTTTCGGACACGCAAAAAGGAATATTCGAATTTCCGAAAGAATATTTCTTTCGGGTGCGCGTTTGCTGCGAGAATTCGAAAAAGGAATATTCGAATATTCCTTAGAATATCCGAATATGCTCCACGAATTTTTCGAGCGGAAACCCTCCCTCTCACCCTATATATATCGCCGAACTTCGATCAATTCAATTATCAAATCATTCGATCTTTGATCTGAAAAACCAACAAAAATTCTCTCGCCTTCTTTCTAAATTTGTAAGTCGTTTTCTCGAGAGTATCATAGAATATATAGTTTGCTGGATTCTTTTTTCGAGTGTTGCAAAAAAGGGTCGTTTGCAATTGTATCCTAGGATTCAAAAATCGCATCGAACGGTCACACTACCGGTGATTTATTGAGTTAAGGACAGAAACCAAGTCTCGCTTTTGCATAGTCGGTATTGCGTTTATAAGATTTAGTCCGCAATTTTATTTCCAGAAATTTAAGCGCCTACAAATAGTACATTTTTAAAATGAAATTCGTCACACAATACAATCCCATGAAATGAAAATCACTCTTGAAATGAAACCTTTTTAGTTGCATTATTGTTTTTTTGTTCTCATTTTATAAATAAACCTGATAGAAAAGTAGATTTGTGTGACGACCTTAAAGAATCAATTTATCATCGCTGAAAAGGTTTTGTTCTAAATATTACCGTCCGTCTGTTTTTTTTTTTTCTTTTTGATAAAACATAGATTTTCAACATATTTGTAAACTGTTCGGTCTACTCGTTGTATGAGATATGAAGTTTTAAGTTTCATGTTATAAAGGGCCAAAACTGGA
This sequence comes from Cardamine occulta, assembly GCA_028015245.1. NCBI lineage: Eukaryota > Viridiplantae > Streptophyta > Magnoliopsida > Brassicales > Brassicaceae > Cardamine > Cardamine occulta. The sequence continues at coordinate 9,778,955 of CM051373.1, read as the reverse complement.
TAATCCTACGGTTTATTTGTGTGCTTGATTGTGACTTTGTGATAATTATAAGCATTTGCGACGGAAGCTATTTAATAATTTAAACCCTTTTATATTCGGCAAATGATTGGCGATTAAGACTTGAACATCATCCAATGATATCCTCATTTGCGTATAACCAAACTATTAGTTCTGCATTTTGAATTGGTTAAAATCTAGACGTAATAATAAATGAGACAAATGTGCCTTTTTAGGTTAAGGAGAGAAGTTACGGGTTAACAATAAAATTGAGTTAAAAAGTTTAAAGAAAGAAGATGGGAAAAGGGTGAGAGAAGATTAATTAGAGCCGAAAATATGGAAATTAGTGAAATGTCTAATGATTGAGGGAACAGGTGTCCTTTTTGGTAACCACTACCTCATCTTTCCTTTGTTTCCTTGTTCTTAATCGATGATTATTGTTGACAAAATAAAGGAATGACCCTTTTTTTTTGTTCAACCAACTAATGACCTTCTAAACACCAAATAAAATTATTACATAGTGAGAACAATGGTGCAAACCATTAAACTACATATGTTGGTTAAATGGTTTTTTTTTTTTTTTTTGGTTTAAAAACGACATGTTTTAGAGTTTTAATGTACTTTTAGGAAAATATATAAGCTAAAATTGATCAACATAATTCCAAAATATCAACATGTTTTATAAAAAGCATAGTTAAATATTTTAATATTTTAGTTGGCTTTAAAAATATATGAAGGAGATTTGACAAAATGAATAAAGCGATAGTTAACATGTAATATATATAATATATGGCACATGCATAATATACTGAAATATGCATATGTGGTATTAATGAACAATTGAGATTATGAATGAGCCATTATAGAAATTTCCAGAGAAATTGATTGGATCTGTCGACAAAAAGAATTGATCTAAATTTCTAATCTATTGGTTTGTATGGTGTTTTAAGAATGTCATCTAAATTTAGATCTGTTAAAAATACACATTTTAGATAATTAAAAAATAAATTTAGAAAAATCAAATATCTAAAAACTGGTGATTCAATGAGTTTTTGAAAGAAAAAAAAAACCCTCTTCAAATTCTATAAAACCTTCAAGGCCGAAGTAAACAAGAGATTATTGATTTATTTCATGTAGGCCCAACGGCCTAGCTATTAAGGCCCATTTATGATAATGCCTTCAAGATTCTCTTGTGTTTGTTTGTATGGAGCATTTAATTTGGAGCTGAACCAAATAAACCGTAAATCCACAACGACGCCATCTTGAAGTGCGAAAAAATCGTCAGTACATATATTATATTATTTTCTTAAGTGCGAAAGATAAAACTTTGGCCTTATTATTTCTGGAACACATTCTTAACATGTTTATATCACAAAGGAGCTAGCTGCACCAACTTGGTAAAGCCTTTAGACACTGTAGAAGCTCTGAATCTTGTTCTGCCTCGATCCAATGGCAGCAATGTCAAGAGGATGGAGGAGAAGCTTACGGAGATTGATGGGTGCAGTGACTCGAGAAGCAGCATTCCACATCAGATGTGCTACCTGCAAGTTCGCTTTTTGTATATTGATGATCATTCATAAGGACTTCACTTACTGTAAGTGTTAGGATAGAAAACTATGTTCTGGATTGAGCTGAAGAAATCGTAGAAAGAGTAGTGGAAACTCTCGAGATCTTGTGATAGTTTCTCCAAGAGATTCAACATGTTTATGTTATGTAATGTAGCCATTTCTGAAGGCAACTTCACGCACTCTTTCTCGTTTCCTTTCTCTTGTTTAACCACTGGTAAGCAGCCTAAAGGTGGTAAGTTCTGGAAGACAAATTTCCTCCCTGCTGCCTCATTAATCACCTGAAAAAAAAGAGAGGTCCAATATATGTAGCTGCAGAGAAAGAAGAGAACAAAATGATTGTTCTTCGCGTATATCATAATGTACCTTGACTGCATCCTCTATTGAAGTGACGACCTTATCCACAAAGGCTTGTTTTTGAGCATCAGAGGGATTAGGGTTGTTCTTGGCAAAGTTCAAGTAACCATCACAGTCAATGTAGATTATAGATAGCTTTTGTTACCACTTACCACATACCAATTACCAGTACGTTTGTTTTTTTTTGTTTTTTTAACGACGAACAAATTTTCGGATAGGAGAAACCATCTAAAAAAAAAAAAAAAAAAAATAGACAAAGGAAAATTGTATTTAATAAAAAGAAAAGTAAATGGCTAACAAAAAAAAAAACCATTGTCGCTTTGTCACTCTAATTGTTTTATCGTTTACAAATAGGTAGCACACTCTGATTACTAGAGAATAAACCTAATGCTGCTACGTCAATTAAGAGACTGTTGATAAAGAGTAAAAACTAAAAATAGTAAAGTACAACTTATTGAATGCATAATACGATATGATCCATTAATTCAAGGGGGCCATTAAATTATTGCATCACAATCATCATTCTTCAACACATATGCACATAAATTCGATTTTTGTTGCAATTAAACTATGTAAAAAATTTAGTGAACTGGTACTAGCACGCTTTGGGCAGAAAAATGTCAACATTACGGAATTATGTTTTCTCATCAAAAATAGATTATTTTTAGAATTTTTTTTTCTCACCAAAACTTTTTAAAAATAATTTAAAATTATGTTTTTTTTGTCAAAACCGTAAAATCGTAGAATTATGTTTTCTAGTCAAAATCATGAAATCGCGTTTTTAGCAAAAAAAAATTTATCAATTGATGATTTTCTGTCAAAACCGTAAAATCATGGAATTAATTTTTTTTGTTAAAATCATAAAATCTAGAAGCTAAAACAAGTTGTGTTTTAGCATCAAAATCGTAAAATCATAATTTTAGCACATAATATTTTTATGCAAAAAAAATAAAATATCATGGAATTATATTTTCTCATTAAATATGTGAAATCACAAAACTTCGCTAAAATTATGTAAATTTCAGCGTCCAATTGAAGAATTTTTAGTGTAAAAATGATATTAAAATAGTGTTTTACAATTCTATTGAAGAGAGTCTAACCGCCATCGATAAGATGTTGTAATGTTGTAATCCAAGGATTAGCCATGGAACATGAGTTTATTATAATCAGTTCACAATATGCTGTATTACTCATGAACAATGGAACATGAGTAATAATGTTGTGTTTTAAAAATCAGCTTCTAGAATATTATAAACGCATATTTCCATCGACAAAGTATTAAATATAATTATATTGGACCACATCGCATTTACTTGTGACAGCCGTATTTTAAAATCTTATGGCATTTGGGAAACGTTCATCGCATTTACTCGTGACAGACGTATTTTAAAATCTTGTGGCTCTTTGGAATTGTTGATCACATTTATTTACTTGTGACAGACGTATATTAAAATAATAAAATCATATGACATTTGGAAACGTTCATCGGCACACCCGTCGGTGACGTCTCCGTTATCTTCGATCTTCCCACCGACAAGAAAAATAAATCGGTTTTAGTTTCGATTTTATTCGGTTTGATTTTATGACCAAAAAGAAATAATTGGTTTACTTCTAGATATAATCAAGTAATCAACCGAATTAATGTCGGTTTGGTTTGGTAAAAAAGCACGTAACGATGCATAAGCATAGAAGAGACAAAGAGAGTAGAAGACAAAAGACTCAAAGCAAAGCCAACAAACAAAAAAAATGGCAAAGAACCGTAGCTTAGTCTTCTTCTTAGGGGTGTTTGCGTCTTTTTCACTCACCAGTTTCCCGGTGAATGTTTCCGGCGAGCCCCCTCTCTTATTCACTTTCGGCGACTCTTCCTACGATGTGGGCAACACGAAGTTCTTCTCGTCGGCGCTCGATCCGGCCACCATGTGGCCTTACGGCGACTCCATCGATGATCCAAACGGTCGTTGGTCCGACGGCCACATTGTCCCTGATCTCGTCGGTAAAGTTTTACATGTATAGACGAAAGTCTTATACTTTTTTTTTTCTTTTTCTTTCTAGAGTTCTTGAAATTGACTTCGATCTAATTGCAATAAGGTCGATTGATTGGTAACCACGAACCTATTCCTCCGGTACTTGATCCAAAAGCTGATCTTACTTGTGGAGCAAGCTTCGCCATTGCTGGAGCAGTTGTTCTTGAATCTCAATCTGAGACTACAACTGTAAGCTTCTTCTTTTTTTTTCGCCATAGATAAAGAGAGTGATTTAGATTAGATGGATTTGTAATCATTTCTTTTTTGTTGTATTCGCAGATGAGTTTTGGTCAACAGATATCGAAATTTATAGAGTTACATCAGAAATGGAGCGATAAAGAACGAGCAGAAGCTATATATATGATTTACATCGGAGCTGATGATTACTTAAATTTCGCTAAGGCTCATCCAAATGCCAATCTTATTGAGCAAACTACTCATGTTGCCCACGTCCTCCAAAAGATGTCAAGAGATCTCATGGTATTGTATATTTTTAGCTATTTACAAATCTCTTTACTTGATAGACTGATCCAACTAGGCCGGTCCAGATTTGGTCTGGTCTATAGTTCTTCTGAGTGCCGTGGTTTACTGGTTTGGGCTATAGCCTTAACAAGATTGTTCGTAGTCGGATATTTTTGGTTGAACCGGGAAATATATGTATATATGAACGCAGACTTTGTACCGGTCAGGTGGGGCGAGGAAGTTTGCAGTACAGAGTTTAGGACCGCTCGGTTGTTTACCAATAGTGAGGCAAGAGTTTAAGAGAGGTGAAAGTTGTATGGAGATGCTTAACTTCATGGTGAAAACACACAATGAAAGGCTTAGTCGTGTGCTCTCTCTGATGACTGTACCGTATCGTGGCTTACGTTACAGCTTCTTTGATTTCAATGGTGAAATTCTCCGGAGGATCAATGAACCATCACGCTACGGTAAGTGAATTATTTCTATCAAGAAAATAAGACTTTTGTCTAACATTTTGATGTGGTTGTTTTAGAATTATGTTTTGAAATGAAAATTTTCGTGGTTAGGATATACGGATACAACCACCTCTTGCTGCGGTACTGGATCGAGAAATGCGTACGGGTGCGGTCATGCCAACGTGCATTCGAAACTCTGTAGCTACCAGAAGTCATTTCTGTTCTTTGACGGGCGTCACAACACCGAGAAAACTGATGAAGATATCGCTACTCTCTTCTATTCCGGTGACAAACATGTCGTTTCTCCGGTTAACATAAAGGATCTCATTGGTAAATCGGTGACTGATCTTCCGGCGCAAGAAATCTAGAAACGTCAATCTTGTGTTTGTTTCTTTTGTGAAATAAGTAAATGGTTGTTGTTGTAAGCTTAAAAATTTGTACTCCATGAGAATAATAAATAAAAGAAAGTAAACCGTTTACATTAAAATTTAAAAAAGCTTAGAGTCCAAATAGTGTTTTGAGATTGTAAGATGCAGTGACATTAGAGGGTCCGTTCCAAATCAGCTCAGCGATCTGTCGATGAGCCTTTTCCGTTAAATGAGAGGGATCAAAGAAGACGTAATCGTCAGCGTTTTCGCATAGCTCGTAACCTTGCGATGGTCCATCTCGGAATCCACATGTATTGATTCCCCTCAATGGCCCGCTCCCGCAACATGCCATCTTCCCTTGCTTGAAACCGTATCGAGAAGGATTGTTGATTCTTTGTGATAGAGAAGTGTAAAAGTCGTGAAGAGAGTATTTGAATCCTGATAGTTTGCGCTCGAGACGTCTCAAGACTTTAGGGAATTCTTGGTTATGGAGATTGATCAGCTCCGTGACAGGCTGAAAACATGATCCTATCTTTGTCCGGTCTATTATCGACGCGCTCGGTGTACAACCATACGGACCCAAGCTCAAGAATCCAAATTTTCTTGCTCCCAAACTATACAATTCCTGAAATAGAAATTTCACTCCGTTAAAAAATTATTTGTTAAACTACCTTAAATTTTGTTACACTTTTGCAAACTACACTATAATTTACAAGATCGGAAATCTATCTTTTATGTCAAAACAAATTGCATTTTTGTCCTTGGTTAATAACTTAAAATTTTAAAATAAAAATAAAATATTTTGATTATTTAATTTTTATAAATAGTTATAAATAATTAATTTAAATATAATAAAAATTAAACTTAATTTTAACATTAATTCAAATTTCAAAATATAATAATTTTTTAGATTTTTTTGGGAAGTTGAGATTTTAGATGATATATATATTTTTAATTAATATTTAATAACTATTATTATGTTGTTTAGTTATATTTTAAGAATACCAAAACTAAATAGTTTTTATGCACAAAAATAAATATATATATATATATTTTTTTTTTAATTAAGATAGTTATTTTTAGAATTATTTTCTAGATTTTATTTAGTCAAGATTCAGATAATATATTTTTTAATTAGATTTAGATAAATTTAAAAATATTTTAGATAATGACTAATCCAAACATCATAACTAATTTTTAAAAATTAATTTTGAATTTTAATATATAATAAAAATTCTATATATTTTTTAATTTAGTTAAGATATTAGATAATGATATCATAGCTTGTATAAAAGATAAATAATCCATGAAAGAATAAATTATAAACTAAAAATTAAATAATAAAAATTATTTTAATATTAAATGTAATTATTAATAGAAAATTATATTCTATATTTTTTTAGTTACCATATTTTTTAAAATTAATTACGAATTTAAAATATAGGATCAAAATAATATTATGAAATTTATAGTTTATTTAAATTTTTACATAAAATTTAAAATTATTTTATTAAAAATAATTGTATGAATATAAAAAAATAAGTCAATAGTTGAAATATTTCGACTATGCAAACAAATCAACCAATCAAGTATAAATCGACTGTTATAAAATAAGTCGATGGTAAAAATAATTAAGTCAACAGAAATAAAATATAAGTCGACAAGTCAATAAATCAGCTTTCTTAAAAAGTCAATATAAAATTTAATAAGTTTACCAAGAATAAATAAGTTTACGAGTAAAAACTATAAATCAACAAACAAAGACAATAAATCAATAGTTTAAATATGTCGACTATGTAAGAAAATCAACCAATCATGTATAAGTCGAATTTTATAAAATAAGTCGATGGTGGAAAAACAAAATCGACAGAAATTAAAAAAAAAATTCTATAGTTCAATAAATCAGTTTTATTAATTAGTCAATATAAAATTATACAAATCTATTAAAAATAAATAAGTCTAAGAGAAAAAAACTTAAATCGACAAACAAACAAAATAAGTCAACTATGTAAGTTAACTGTTATAAAATAAGTCGATGATGAAAAAACTTAATTCGATAGAAATAAAATATAAGTTGACAATTCAATAAATCAACTTATTAATAAGTCAACATAAAATGATATAAGTCTACAATGGATAAATAAATATACAAGAAAAAATATATATATAAATCAACTAATTAAAATTCAACTATGATTCTTTTTTATTAGATGTTAATTTTCATAACAAAATAATTAATTTTTAAATAAAGTTAAATTAATTATAATTTTTATTTATATTATTAAAAATAACTTAAATATTAATTGTATTATTTAAAATAACTTAAATATTAATTGTATTATTTAAAATAACTTAAATATTAATTGTATTATTTAAAATTAAAAATTTCATTTTGTAATTAAATAAATAATAAATAAGAGTAATTTGACCATTTGTTTATTGTAAAAAGAGTATTTTCAGATCATGTAAAATTAAATATAGTTTTCAAAAATTTTAATAAATATAGGGTAGTTATCCAACTCTCCCTTGGTTATTTACCTCGATGACGGTTGTTGTGTTACCGATGACGAAATCGATGAGTCTCTCTTTGGTAGTGTTACTAAAAGTTGAGGTATTTGCAAAGAATGGGTATTGATAGTCATTTGCTCCGATGTGAAAAAGATAAACAGCTTTTGAGAATACTTTTCTCGCCTCTGCATCTCCTAATTTAGATCTCAACGTTTTTTCCACGTTCTTGAAGTTGTTTAATTGTGTTCCCAAATCTAAGGACTTTTGATGATGAAACCAAAAAATGAAAATTCTGAAAGTCAACAAATTTAGTCAACAGAAACTTTTTGATCTCTTTGTTCTGTTTTAAAGAGATTAATTACCGCTCCGGGGAAAGTCCCGGCGAACACTCCGGCGGCTGTGGTAGCGAAGTTAAGTCCGTAGGTTAATTGACTGTTACTGTAACCAGGTTGTAGATTTGGTGGGATCAACGGTAACCAAGCATACTCAGCTGCCACGTCAAATAATACAATCCGTTAGGTAATAAAAAGAAGAAAAGAATAGTAATATTGTTTTGTTTTTGGTCGTCAAGAAAAGTAATGTTAAATTGATGATTTACCGATAAAATCTATCATTATCCGTCCATCGGAAACCCTTCCCGTCGGAAACTTGAACGTTGTTTTACCGTACGGCCAGAAGTTTGACCGGAAACTAGAGACAGAATCGAAGTAATTGTTGTTTCCGGCTTCGAACAGCGAGTCTCCGAACACGAACAAGGCGGCTTGGTTCGTTACGAGATCGTCTTTGCAAGAAATCGAGCCGATCGATAAACTAATTATGCATATGAATAAGATGTTGATGATCGAACTAAATCTAGAACTTGCCATGTTAATTTGTTGCAGTGTCTTTTTTTCTTCCTATACTCGTTTGATATATACTCGTCGCAGGTGTATAATTTATTTAATAAAATTATGTAACGTGGTCAAGTCGCTTGTACTTTTCTTTTGTGATCATAAATCTATTGTTGTACGACTTTGAATTCTACGTTTTGAGGATACTTTTGTGTACGCTGCGGAGTTTGACGAAATGACTCGATGATTGATAATAACACTATAGGATTCTTCTATCTGCCTTTGTATTTTATTTTTTTACCGAATTCAATTTTGACCGAAAGCCTTTGTATTTCAATAGGCATTTATATCATTTTATTTTAGTTGGTTGACTTTCTGTATTATCTTATGGATCTCATCTTGAATTTTGACCAATATATGTATTCAAATTGTTGAGGAAAGGTTGTATTCAGTTACTCGAATAGCACCGCTTACGTTGAACTTGTCAAGTAGTATAAATTAGAAAACGCAACGTTGGTTCTATTTAAAAAATAATTTAAACTAATAACGTTATGGAAAATAAAACCAAAAATATGATGTGGACTGCCATTATTCACGACACTGAAGCCAAGATTTTTTAAAAGCTTTTGTCAATATAGTGCCAAAAACTTATAATTATAAATTTATGATGTGATAATTACTAGAAATATCTGACCGGTTTTGATGTATTTCCTTGGGATCGTGAAAAACGATGGCCTATCTAGAATCGGAATCGTCTAGACACTAGAGTCGCACTACTCATGACGGCAATGATTTACAATGAAAACTACGTTGAGCACTAATAATGGGCTTTTTTCTTGACCCAATACAATATCAAGACGGCCCGTTTTCTCATTAGCGGTGAAAATAACAAAGGAGCTGTTTCCTTTACAAAATTCCCGTTTTGCACAAGCGCTGTTAAGTTTGTTTTGCTCATCAGTCATCACGGTTAGTAACTAAAATCAAAATGATTTGAGAATTTGATTGAACACTGGGCCTCTTTGTACAGCCCTGGTGTAATGCCCTACATAATCATTTGGATGCTTTTGAATTATTTTCTTGTCACTTGTCAGCAATGTGGGTGTATTATATTATATCTGTATTCTTGTCAAGAGGTTCACGAGAAAGTTTACAAGAATCATTCAATTCTGTGTAATATTTAACCAGGTAAATTCTGCCTCTTGTCTTCTTCTATCATTGTGTTCATATTTTGATTTTTTATATAACACAGTTGAACCACAAAATAAATATAAACGAGGGGCTCACTTTCTTAAAGTAGTCCTTATTACAAGGCACGTCGTTTATTTGTCCGATTCGTTCTTGTTTCAAGAATAATACTCCGAATCTTTTCTCTCTTAGTTTTAGAAAGGAAGCACCATATTATAAAAGTGTAGTTCGAATTATTTAAGACTAATGAATAAATAAAGCGTTCATCGATACATCAAACCAAGCATAGTTTTGAACTTTTGATAGGCAGAGAAAATTCATATACCAAACAGAGGTTCCAAATAGTTTTTATTATAATGTATTTGGGAGTACAAAACAAAACACTTTCGAGGGTGATGATACCGCTAACGAAGATAAAAAAAGAGGGGCTCAGAATGTTAATAAACTGTTTAAGAAAATTAAGGAAGAAAGACAAAAACGAAGGAAAAAAGACTCATTAGATAGATTAAACCTCTATTTACTCGATCACAACTTTTATTGAAAAAGAAAAAAGAAAAAGGACCAGAGATACCAATGCAATAAGCTTCAGATGTGACTTGTACCATCCCCACACCCCCTCCCCCAACAGCAAAATCCTGTGAAACAAAAAAGACAGAAGATGAAGTGACCAACACTAGGTCACGATTCAACAAGATTTAATCCAGAAGGGGATGAAACTCACCAACACACAGCTTTATTTACAAACAATGGAACCATCAATCACTTCAGAAGACTCCTTCCAGCATGGAATTAATCTCATCTAAGCTCCATAGGTCCATTGGGTTTTCCTCTTCCTGAGTCACAGCAACAGCACCTGCGCCGAGTAAGGCTTCCACTTCTAGTGGAGAGTTCCATAAGCTGTTGTCAAGGTATACCATCAGATCATCAGACTTATCATTGTTGCTTATCTCGTCCTCAGAGTTGGGTTTGAGCTTCTTGGCTGCATTGGTTTCTTCAATAGACGGAGCTTGGTTATTATTGACTAGCATTGAAGAGATCTCGGGTGTTTTGGGACCGTGATCACTCCACCCTAACTCAGAGCAGTCAAATGAGTTACTGCCCTGATCAGAACTGAAATACTGGTATCCATTGTTACCTGCAGCATTGAACGAGTTAGTTAACCCAAACTGATTGTTGTACAACTGAGGCTTCTCTTCCATGAAACTCATATCACCAAAGGAGTCATGTCCCATGTTGTCAAAGGAGTTATTGCCGTACTCCTGACTCAGATGTGTTGACGGCTGAACCAAAGTCGGGCTTTGGTTTGGTTTAGCCACTGACTTCTGAAGATTAGTGGTCTTGGCGGTAGGGCGTTTCTGGGAGACGCTGGGGTTCTTCTCCTCTGGGAAATTCACCTTAGCTTTCTTGCCACGGATTCTGCGTGCTGCTGCATCATAAGCTCTTGCTGCTTCCTCAGCGGTGTCGAATGTTCCAAGCCATTCACGGGAGCCTTTTCTGGGATCACGAATCTCAGCGGCCCATTTTCCCCAAGGACGCTGCCTAATCCCCCGGTACTGATTCTTCCTCTTCCTCTTAGCAGATTTCTCAGCTTGCTCATTGGAATCTTCGGTTTTCTTGACAGAAACTGAACCTATTCGAGTCAAAAACACACAATATCAATCACTAGATGAATTGAAACAACAGAGATTCAATACCAGACAGTTTTTATCCCATAAACACACAAGACTTTGCCAATATCCCAAAGAATTAGATTATATGATCCCCAGGGAATGATAACTCACAAAGCACGGTAAAAAATATACATAAGTAAAACAGCATCTCTTCAGGAGCTAAGGGATCTGGCGATTGACAACTCCAAAATCCAGGTACGCTGGTAAATAATCAACAAAGTGACAGAAGATGATAACAAAACCAACGAGATCAACCATTTCCAAAGACTTCAAACAACAACTAACGCTAGACACAAATAAAAGCCTCTGAAAACCAAGATCCAGAAGATCTAAAAACATTTCATGAACCTTTCAATGAACATAAATATAAAAAAGTCAAATTAACTCCTTACAATAATTGAAAAATTCTCAATATTTCTCAAAATAAAATAAGACAATAATCATGTCAAGAACAAAGCTAAAAAAAAGTTATAAAGATCTTTACTTTTTAGCTGCTTGAACAATAATCATCGACCATCAAATGCAACGAACATCATGATTCATGATTAAGATCCATAAACCCGTATCAAGGAGCAACCAAATTAAAGAGCATCATTTAAAAAAAAATGAAAATCAATGAACACACGAATATCTTAACACTAAACATAAAAGGCAGAACACAAAAAAAAAAAAAATGATTTAAGTGAGATTCGAATTAAGCCCAAAAATATACCAGTGGAGGCGAAGGCGACGTCAGGTGAAGCTACAGGTTTAGTAGTTGCGGAGAAGACAAAAGGCTTCACATTGGCGAAGACATCATTAACATCGAAATCATCTTCGCAATCAAAAGATGAATCATCCTTAAACCCTTGGAAATCAGCTTCGAATTCATCATCCAGATCGAAGAAATTGGATCGCTTCTTCAATCTCGTCTTCGAAGCTTTCCCCTTGTTCTTCAGATCCGGCCAGATAAACTCGCTAGTAACGCGGCGGGACCTCGGCGGTGGAATGAAATCGGAGATTATAGCACCTCCACACATGGCGACTTTCACGAAAGCTCTACTCTTTTAGGGACGAAACGATAAATATTTGCCTCTTTGGGGTTCTCTTTTCTATTTCTCCTCTTTCTCTCTTATAGTCTAGAAAGGTTGAGAAATGGTGCGTCGGTATATTATATAGGTTGATTATTTACTATTATAACCTTACTTCTGAGTGGTTTCTACAATACTGCCATTTGTGTGAGTCTAAATGCAATCTGTCTTTTATAAGGTAAAGTTAATTGAATTTCCCATGAATTAGGCAGGCGTTTAGGTGGGTGAATATATTTTTACAATTTAGAACTAATAAAAATGCTTTAACTGGTGTGGAATCTATTTATGTAATCACTAAATATGGAAGACAATCATGAATAACAATAAATATTTAATTTTTCATTCATTAACTTTTTTTTACTGTAATAACAATAAATTTTTATCTAAGTACATATGTACAGATATATATATATACATAAATATGATTAAATCTTTTTTTATTCTATTTTAATTCAATGGTTTTTACTATTTTATAGTATCTATGATATTATTTTAAATAGTAAATGTTTTATTATTATGTTGTTACACTTACCAAAATATTTTAACAAACTATAATCTGATTATTTACAACAAACATACCTAATTATTTCAAAGAAACATCTAACCCACAACACACCCACATTTTTGTAAGGGTTTTCTTTGCACTTACATTTTATATGCATCGTATCAGAATTCTTCACAAAAATGCACATATGTTCTTTATAAGCTAATACTATTTAGAAGTTCAATCTTTGTGTTTTATTACAACTAAAGTATGACAAATAGATTATTATAGCAAATCTATCAAAAATCTGGAAACAAAGCTGGAAAATTTGAAAACAAAGACGAAAAATCAGGATACATAACCGACGAATTTAAAATTAAATATAAGTGGAAAACTTGTACACATAATCATCGAATCTAAAAAGTAAAAATAAATACAAAATTGAAACTTATGATTTTTATATTGGTTAGATAACTCTAGAGTTGAAAAATTATTATACGTGTCACTTTAATAATGGAATATATGCTTCTACAAGAAAATAAGTTAATTAGCTGGTAAGTTGCATCCCAATGAGACTCAAATTTTGTCATCTTTGACTGTTCTGATAAATGTCAAAGTAGTTACCGGACCTTTTTTATTCTTGATGTCTTAAATTGCTGATCAAAATTTCTAAAACATTCTCTCTTGAAACATCGACATGACTAGAAAGTGAAAGCAAGAAGGGCAGGAATGTAAAACACAATCAAATGGTAAGGGTAGAATGAGAAACAGTTAACACTAATCCTGTAATCTTTAAGAACGGCCATGTGTAACCGTGTAGTGTAATAAAGGAGGGAGTGGAAATTGAAAAATGTTAGGTGCATGCATTATTATTTTCTTCTAAAAATAATCAAAGTCGAAATTTATGGATTTAGTGACAACAGAAAATGACAAGCTACTTTAAGTTTTAGTAATACGACCGAAGGTCAAATACAAACGGACTACTATAACAGTTTTTGTTGATAGAACCAATTTTACAATCTAAATTACACACACCTGCAAAATTATAATAATAGAAAAGAATACCAAGAGCTAACTAGTTTTAGGGGTATGATACAATTTTTAATATGTTTGAAATTTATGTAGAAAACTATATAAAAAAACATTTATGATAAAACGGAATAGAACGAGTAAAGTAAATGATGCTATAAAATATTGCAACCATTAGTAATATAACATATATATATATATATGAAAATAAGCAAGAATGAATTGGTCGACGTGATTGCAATCCATTATATTGAATACAGTTATCGAACACCAGATCAATGGCTTAAAAGTTTTAATATGTTGATACCCCGAGACCTTACATCATTTTTAGTGACAAATAGCTCAAACTACTTCTCAGTATTGATGGTAAGTTACATACTCTTGATTTCAAGCACTTCATATGTTTTAGTGTGTATCAATGAATGATTTGTGACATTTTTTATATAATTTTTAGAAACATGCTTTATTTGAACAAAGAACAAAATTTTGATTTAAAAAAAAAGGAGTTAATACCCTTCTATGCATTAGCATTTAGCAACATGACATATTCCATACATACGTATATATACATAGATACTTGTAATTTCAGTTTTACCTATAATTTGATTATATCTTTTGTTCCCACGTAATTTCCAACTTTCAAGTTAGGAATCGATCAATCATGTGAGTTAGAGTCGAGGAGATTTGTTGGAATTTCATTACTATATTGACAAATCAAAAATAAATGAACCTCATCCCTAGATGAAACTATCATCGATGGGTAAAATTGAAAATATCAAAAAATGAAATCATCTATGTGCGCGTTTGTGTGACACGAAAGTACCTTGAGACTTGAAACGAGATAAAAAGGAACAAATGACAAGTTGAGCAAGTGGACGTCCGGTTGCGTTGTCCGGGTCCCACATTGTACCACACACTTGAGGCGCGCATCTTCATAGTTCTAAAATCATTATCTATTATTGCTAATTATATATCAATTCTCCTAAATGGAAAATTTTCCTGTCCATTAAAAAAAAAAGGTTCTCAAAATTATACCGGGTGAAGATGGATAATATTAATATACACATGTAGTAATCAATATATACAAAGATAAAGTTATACCTAAGAAAATAAGTATAGAATTAGAAGAAAAAAAGAAGTAGAAGATAAAGTTAAGAATGCAAAAGGAAGTAGGACCATTTTTGGTTGGTTCGATTGAAACAAAGCTCCTAAAATATCTGATCTCAAGAAATAGAAGATGATGTAAGTTCTGAAAGCTACCCATCCGTATCCTGCAATTATTTTTGCTTCATTCAATAACGAAGATATTATTTTGAAAAAAAAGGAATTAAAAGCCAATTTTCATTCTATCTTCTATAGAAAAAAGAAAAGAAATTATTTTGATCTTTTTGACTGGTAGGTGATCTGCATTTACTTTATTTTAGATGGCTGTAAAATGTAGAAAGCTCCCAGTCAAATATTTTAATCTCAACTCTTAAGTCTTTTATTTCAACTCATCATCTCGTTGTCTGCCACTACTAGCAAAAAACTATACACACATGCACTGCACGTATATATATATATATATATATATATATATCATTCATTAATTCAAAGTAAACGACCAAAAAGAGAGAGAACAATAGGGTTGATTTTTATTCAAATGTAGTATGCAAATCGAATCCAAGTACTAAAATGAATAATTAAATCATATAATTAACGATTTCTTGCAACTTTCACCAACTAACCTAGAAAAAATAACATACAATCTACACTGTGTTATCTGTGGGCTCGGAGCTCTAGCTTTACAAGGCCTATCAAAAAAGCCCATATAACAGACCAAAAATATTCTTCGGGCCGTTACTGATTTCTACAAAATACGGACGTTCTGTTAGATTCTGTATCTTACTTGGACAACAAAAGATACAATTTTATATTACAGAAACACCCAACAAATCATAGACGACGTCACGACAACAACAACTTATGATCTTCTATTTTCATTTATGAAAACAAAGAGAGACCAGAATTTTTTCTGTCTCCAAATCCCTAAACCCTTCAAAGAGGTTGCTGAAGAGTAACCACCAAAGGACTTGTCACATTTCGTTTCCCGTCTGACCAAACTATATGACCAGTCTCTACACTTGTCGCTCCTGGTGACATCTTAACCTCCGTCGTCTTAACCCGAACCACAAAACTAAGTTTCTGTCCCACTCGTCTGAACGATAGCTTCTTCGGCTCTACCGTCACCGTTGTCCCTCTCGGCGGCCTAATCCTAATCTCATAAACCGAATCCGAATCTCCTACATTAGTCACTGTCCTAATGAAATGTGTCGACATTTTACTTTCTCCGTACTGCTGAAAAACAACCGAGAACGACGGATAGTTCAGATTCCCGACGTGCCCCGCTCGTCTAGCACCGTCACAGTCCGCTTTGCGTCTGGTTATTGTCACAATGTTGGTGCCTGTGTAGTTAGAATTACACAAGAAATTGACGTAATCGTAAGGTGTTATATCGTAGACTAATCCCGGATTCATAGCTTTGGTTGGATGAACATGACCCGAACCATAATCCATAACCGAAGATGTATTGCCAGTGGACTCATCCATCATTGGCTCACCTCGGTTATCAACCGTGTAAGCCGTTGTCATCAACGCAGATCTTATCGCAGCCGGGCTCCAATCCGGATGCGCCGCCTTGAGCAGAGCCGCTAGACCAGACACGTGTGGGCAGGCCATTGAAGTGCCTGATAAAATGTTGAATTCAGTTCTCCGGTTATCAGAAGGAACACCAGATGGGCCAATCCGGTCAGGCCAAGCAGCGAGAATGTTTAAACCGGGTGCAATTACATCCGGTTTAAGAATCTCCGGCGTCTCTGGATTAGGACCACGAGCAGAGAAAGATGCCACGACGGGTGCGGGTCGGATTCCGAGTCGGGTTCCTTTGAAAACAATCGTAGCCATTGGTTGTTTGGATGAATGCGATTTGGATGATTCAGAGATATACCTTCGAATTTCATCTCCTGCAGAAGCACCAACCGATGTCGCAGGTAACACGTGGCAATCGGCGACTAAACCTTCGCCGTCGAAGACACCGTTAGCTATTATCATCCCCAAGCCTCCGTTTTTGCGTACGATTTCTCCTTTGGTTGCCCTAGAATTGATTCCTCTATCACAAAGAACGATTTTGTCTTTCACCAAATTCGGATCCAATGAGCCTTCGAGACACAGAGAAGAAGAGTAACCGTCGCCGCCGAGTAAGCTACCACCGTAAACAAGCGGGTACATTCGACCCGGATCCAGACCCGGGCCACCATAAACGCTAACACCGGGAATTGTCTTCCCGTTTCCAAGTTTCACATTGGCGGGGAAATCTCGATCGATTGTTCCCGCTCCGACTGTTGTCATCCACGGAGCGACGTTCGTCACCGTCAAAGCACCGGGACCTCCGTTTCCGGCGGAAGCGGAGACGAATATCCCTCTGTCGATTGCTCCGAAAGCTCCAATGGCGATGGCGTCTAGGTAATAAGGAACCACGACGCCTCCAACGGAAAGAGAGACTACATCGACTCCGTCAGCAACGGCGGTATCGAAAGCGGCTAAGATATCGGAGTCATAGCAGCCGGAGTTCCAACAAACTTTGTATGCGGCGAGTCTAGCCTTCGGAGCCATCCCTGCAGCGACGCCGCGAGCGTAGCCGAGAGTGGAGGCTGGAAAAACGTAACGACCGGCGGAGATTGAAGCTGTGTGAGTCCCATGTCCATCGGAGTCACGCGGAGAACGAAACTCCGTCGTTTCATTCATCTTTCCGTTGGTTGCTTCATATCCACCGCAGAAGAATCTTGCTCCGACGAGTTTACGATTACAAGCCGACGCCGGAAAATCCTCTGAAGCAACACATTGGCCTCTCCATTTAATGGGAACAGGACCAAGACCACGGTCATCAAAGCTAGGCCTCTCAGGCCAAATACCAGTATCGATAACTCCAATAACAAGATCCGACCCGAAATCAGATTCCTCAAGTAGACCCGCTTTGTCGGTGGACCTAAGGCCAAGAAACTCAGGGGAGCGAGTGGTGTGCAAGTGACGGACTTGCTCAGGGATAACAGAGATTACATTAGGATGGTCTAAGAGCTGGCGAGCGTCTTGAGCGGTGAGTCTAGCGGAGAAGCCATGGAAAACGGTGTCGTATGTGTGAATGATGAAGGAGGAAGTAGTAGATGTGAGTGAGGCAAGAGAAGAGGAGTACCAGTGGCGATGAGTTGGGAAGATTGAGGGCTTAGCTTCATGGTCGACATGGACGATGTAAGTCAAGGGGTTTAAGTCGTTTAAAGAGGAGGAAGAAGAAGGAGAAGAAAGAGTGAAGAGGAAGACGAAGAATAAGAAGAAAGCCATTGACGGAGAAAATAAGGTTATTTTTATTTTATTTTAGTATTGTTGAGTCTGGATTCAGTTAGTGAGTGGAGGATGAAGAAGAAGAAGAGGGTTGAGGGTACCACATCGACATTGCTACAGAAGCGGAGAAATCTGAGGAGAACTGTGTAGTAGTAGTGTGAACAGAGCAAGCAGAAGAAGTTGTGTCTGTGAGCTGGAGGCACTGTCTTTTTTGCTTTGTTTTATTTCGAAAATACCCCTATATACTTTTCTTTTCTTTTTGAAATTATTGTGATAGTGTTGGAAACTATAATACTAGATCGAATTTAATTTCTAACATAGCTATCATCCAGTAGAAGAAATGAATGAACACAAATAGGAAAGGAAGATAACCATTTATATTCGTATTCAGTTAGGCTTCAGGTGACAGAATCATATGTTTCGTTCACGGGATTTTTAATTTCTATATGCATTGATGGGATATTTGTCTTTTATTATTTATCTTATTTTCTGATTCCATCTTCTTTTGTAAACTTCAAAGCCTAGGCTAAAACAAAAGTAAGAATTTTCACGTCATTTGAATTTGATAGAAGCTCAACCGGTGGATGTCATGTGGGTCCCTTACCTGTTCGACACGTGTTAGAATCTTAGGATAAACTTGGCTTCTACATAAGTAAACAAGGATAAGAGGCATTATGATAGTTTTGGCATTTTGTTTTTTCTTACTTAGAGGTGATCCAGACTTATAGCACATGACTAATTCCTTATGGTGAATAGGTTTGAAACATGACACCACTTCAACTAGATAAATAGAAGTGGTTTAGATCATTCCGCGTTTAAAGAGAATCGATCATTGATTTATACCAACATGGTAATTCTTCCTCAAACGAGAATCAGTAGATCACTATCACTTGGTTTTTGGCAATTCTTGATTAGAAAATACTATGAAGGAACTTATTGAATGCAAAGGACATGAGTAGCCATTAATATTGTTGTTGAGAGTTAGTTAACTTAGTTTGCAACTAATTGGTAAGTACATCTAGTGTGGTTAGATTATCACTCACACACCGTGATGAAGACAAGGTAAGGTACAAATGATGACTTCAAAAGTTTTTTTGTTTTTGGTTTTAATGTCAAGAGATGACTTCAAAAGTTAAAAGTCATACTCAGAAAAAATGTTCATAACATTCATAGATTTAACACGTAGCAATGTTTTATTTCTCGTTCACTACATAAAGAACGTATTAATATTAATCTCTTATAGTAGATATTTCACACTATATATTAAAAATCAGTCCTCGTGATTTATAGTCTGACCTATAACCATGTACTAAAATTGGCAGTACAATGAATACTAGTTCGGTAGTTCCGATGTGTCCGTGTTCCATAGAAATCCACTAGAGTAGGACGAATTTTATTGTATTATTATTTGAGCCTTTTTTTTCTTTCTGTCATTTGTTTATTTTGGAAAGTGGATCGAGCCCCTAAACATAAGCATTGTCCCATGCTTAAATGCTACCCACGAGCCATTTGCCAAGCACAACCATTGTCATTTTTTATTTTTCCTACATTCATATTAATAGGCCAAAAGCAGTGTGTTCACGTGTTTTTGTTCTTTTCCCTTTTTTTTTAACAAGAGCATGCCATCTAACAATCTAATGTCTTCAATAGAATGAAAAAAACTAATTCCAACAAAATTGTTGTGCCTGTTTACCAAAAAAAAATGTTGTGCCCATCAACTGTATTTGCATGGGTGATACATGGATACGGACAAATAAGTAGGTCCAGTGTATTATTTATTTTGTAGATCAAGGCAAATATCCTGATATTCATTAAAATTATTGATATCAAGTGTTTTTTTTTAATTAGCTACTTTGGAAAGAAGAGAACGAGACCAAATGTTGTATACAATTATTGCTATAGAACAAGTGACTTCTCAAAAAGCAGGACAAAATGGACCTCTTTCTCTTATTACTCTTTTTGTTTTAATTGGGTTAATTATTACTTTTCTTTCTCATTAAATTTAAATGAAAGTCGAATAAACCTTCGACCTTTTTAACGCTTTCAATTTTATTTTATTATATTATTTTTAATATTGTCATTTTTCAAATTTTCATATAAATTTCCTTAGATTAATTTGGAAAATACTTAAATTTAGTAAGTTCTTGTAATGGGCTTGACGAATTAAATACAGTATGTTTAGTAACTAGCTCATGGGCTTCAAGTTTCTTATGCCAACAAGTCGTAATAACGACAACAGATAATAATCAGTACTCGTGATTTATAGTCTGACCCAAAACCACCATGGCGCATGTTATTTCGTTCTCGCCGTATGTGATGAACAGAGCTCTGAAATACCAATCGAAATAAAAAGAGTTGTTCCCAGTCCATAGAAGTACAAGTAAGCAGATTCAATAGAGCTATCCAGCAGCTCGTATAGTTAACTCCGAGGAGACCACTCGCCATGGCGGACCAGATTTGAGCAACAAAATCGCAAGAGAAAAACAAATGATTTCAAGATTCCGAATAACTTCTACAGAGAACACAAATTGTTGATAGTTCAGGGCACCAATGCACCATGCGAAAATATTTTAAAACATAAAAGCTAAAACAATCATATGCATCGGTTGGCTTTTAGATTCGAATTTGACATGCGTGATGAGAACGCCACACTGATCCACATGCATAGCAAAACTGGAATCCACACCTACAAAATAATGCAAACAATATCCAACCATAACAAAAATTAGTATTTTAAAACATTTCATCGTAATATTGTAATAAATCAAAACACTTACCTGCAAGTTATATGTAGACAACCAGAGACTTTATCAACGTAGAACTTGCAACTAGGACACCTCCTCCACTGCTTGTTTTTGGCCATCTGAATCAACAAAGCATCTTCTTCATCACCACTCTTCTTCTTCGTATTCCCAAATCTCTGGAACTCCTCACAGTCAATCCCCGCGTGCCAAGTCACCTTACACTGAACGCAGAACAGTCTGTGACAAGAAGGACACTCCGTCTGCGTCACTTTAGCATCATCACTTCCATCGTTCACCATCATTGCCGAACAGTCTTTGAAAGGACAGTAAGATTTGTCCCAAAAGGAGATCAACGACTCGCACAAGATTTTCTCCCAACGCTCGAACACGTCCTTTGGGATCAGATCCCGACAAGTGTACGGCTCTATAAGACGCGTGCATTCCACGTCAGGGCATTTGATTCTCGCTGTGTTTTCTTTTATCTTCGTCGCCACGTAATGTACGATGCAGTCAGTGCAGTAAGAGTGAGTACAGTTAGTGGTTCCTCGGAAGATGTCGGAGGAAAGGCTTTTCGTCCATACAGATCATACAGAACCTTCGAGATGGTTCGTTAGATTCTTTCTCGGTTATTATCTCCGGTTCCTGCTTGGACGACGTGGCGATATTCTCTTGGAGTTGGAGGTGATGGCTAATCTTCACCGTTGAAGCGATTAAGGAAGAAAACAGAGCTTCTTGGAGATAGAGCTCCGTGGCGTATTTCTCGTCGGAGATTGGGAAAACTTCATCGTAATCGAATAAAGCAGAAAAGTAGGTTTCATCTATCAACATTTCGGTGTCCATCTTAGTGTTTGACGATGATGATGATCCATCATTTATCATAGCGTCTTGTTTTGAGTTTTACGCCTCTGTTTAGAGATTGATTAGTTGAGGTCAAGTTAAATACTGGCGTTGGATGTTGAGTTCGAAGGGTTTTTTTAGTTAAGATGCATAGGATTAATTAGTTATTAATGAAGATAAGCATTGGAATATGAAATCTCAAGCAATTGAATTGTAGTCGAATATGTCTTTTGGTTATCTCTAAAAACAAAACAAAGAAACCTTTCACATTTTGCTTATTTTTCACCTTTCCAGAGAAAAGATGTTACATTAATATATGATAATTCCAATTATACAGGTAACTTATGGTATCACGTGTCTCAAATATTAATATATACATATATTTATGAGAAAAAGTTATAAGTAGAATGTACTAACGTATCATACAAGTTATAATTCAAGGAACAGTCATCTACCATGCATCTACACAATCAGATCTGTACACAATGCTAAACCTAAACAAGACAGCACCAGATGGCGTTGCGTCGTTTTAGTGTCTCCCGAAGATGAACGATGCAGATCTTCTTCTCTTACAGGAATCGAATCGAATCTCACACATAAAATTTTGTAATTGGGATTTTGCTGGTCCTTTTAGTTTTAACTAATCATATTTTAATGCGCTTTAAATTATTATGGATAATTATCAGTTGGGTCCTCAAACATTTAACTTTATCCACTTATTACCCCCTGCTATATAATTTTTTTTAATCTGTCTCAAAATTATTATTTTTTCATATGGCTATATCTTTCTTTGGCCTTAATTGTTTGTAGTTTTTGAAACAGTTGTTAGTTTTAGATTTTTGAAAATCTAATTTTCACCCATTCAAGATTTTACAAAAATAGATTCTTTAAAAGTTAGGAAAACTAGATTTTTTGATGGATTTTCTAATTTTCAAAGAAAAACCAAAAACCACAATAAACTTGTTTCTCCCTTAAAATCTACACCAAAAATCTCAAAAACTAAAAATCAAAAACTAAAAGTAAAAAAACATTTAGAATTTACCAACATTCATGGTTTTTTCTTCTTTTGTTGGTTGGTTTAAGCAATCTTCCAAATCTCAAAAATATAATCGACGAAAAGAGAGCTTACACTCACTTTATTAAAACTCTACCTTACAACCAGTAACATTAGTTGTACTTTGATAAGAAACAACACAAAGTTTATGGAAGTAAAAAAAAAGGCCCTAATTTCCAACCCAAAAATTTCATCAATTTAGCAACGGTTTAGTTACAGTCTTTACCTTTTACAGTTTACAATTGATAAGACTATGAGCTAAAACAAGTCCAATGATGAAAGAGTGATCAACTTGGGACTCCACCATCATCGTCAAAACATCTTCTCCTAACTTCAAACCATTCCTCGATTGTTTTCTCTTCACTTCTGCCAATAATTTCCCACAATTGTCCTCAATCGCTAAACTAGATCCGCGATTTACCATCTTGTAGTAATATTGTTCATCGTTTCTACATGATCCAGCGATGACGCTATACGAAGATGATGAATCTTTATTCGGAATCTGAAAAACATTATTTTTCACTCGAAAATACTCTAACTTTGTTGCTGATTTAGATGTTCCAGATGCTGATCTATATCCTTCCCAAGTCTTGAATAATCCAAATTTCTACACACACCAAATAACATAAAAACTTAATTAGTTTCCAAGTGAATAAATGTGTCATAAATATATTTTTACATAATTGCATGGAAAAAAAGTATACCTGTCTACGTAAGGTAAACAAGACATGACCGGACAAATCCATGAGATAAACTTCACGGCAGCTCTTAGAATTATAATTATCGACACGATAAATTATATTTCCTTTAGAATTGAAGACGGTGCAGCCATTTGTGTTGAACACCAACGACTTCATCCAAATCGTGAAACTCTCTTTCTCCGTTGTCAAGTACGGCGAACTTGTTTCTTCTCCGGCGAAGACGCTTGCCTGATCGGGATGTACCTTCATCATAGTCTCCGCTGGACAGATTCTATTCTGCCAAGCTTTTGTCTCGTAAGATCGTAGGTATATTTGCATAAATATCTATACCGAGACAATGATTTTTTTTTTTTATGATTCGATTTGGTCGACATAATGGATTAAGTTGGGTTTATTTATATGCACAACCGATTTGTGGAAGTTACTTACTTTCTTCGTTTGTGATTAATTTAAGTCAACTTAATGATTAATTATCTACTATTTATGATTATTCAACGTTCAAAAGTAATTAAGTTCTTAGCATATTGTTAATTCCACATGTTTTAGAAGAAAGGTCTCACTATTTGTGTTTGAATCTTCGGTTTTTGGTAATTAATTAACTATATGCATGTTATCTAAGTTAATTTTTTTTAGTTTTGTTGTTGTTGTGTATATGTGAACTATATAGAATATATCGATCTGATCAATGTCTTTTCCACATGTATAATGTGAAATCTTAATGACAATCTTTAGAGAAAAAATGCATAGGGAGCTAGCTCAAGGTAGCTTGAGAACATCCTCAATCAAATTTGAGTTGTATTTCTTGTGTGCACATGTCACAATCACACCAAAAAGCTAATATAAAATATACCAGACATATATTTTTCGCGAACATCAAACGACTATCGAATTTCTATTATACACTTTATTAACATATTATATAATTTGATCTCAAACTAATAAATTAAAATAACAAAATTAAAATTGGAACATTGTTAAACCATGACTTGTAGCTTAATAAGATGTGCTACTATCGTCACACTGTCAAACCCACATATTAGTTGGTCTTGACAAAAAAAAGTTAGACCACTGTTTGAAAATCTCCACTAAAACACAATATATTTTTTTTAAAAGGACAAAATTTTTATAAGGAGTGTGTGCATGTTTGCAGTAAAATGATGTTAGAAGTTAGAAAAGGTGAAATTCACGTAGATCAACAAACTATCAATAAAAACTTAAAATGGCAACACATTATATATACTCAGATTTCGTTCAATATACTTATAGGTATTAAATTAATTAAATATAATCACTTTTCTTGTTGTACTTAGATCACACAATATCAGCAACCACATAAACAAAGTAGTCAATGCTTAATAACCCACCAACTGAATGATTGTTATAGATGCATTAATATTAATAACTTATTAATACATATACAGTATACTGATATATATATAGTTATATGTATGCATATATATAGATAGATAGATAGATATATAGATCGTCGCGAATCGCGATAGAGTTATAAGAAAATTGAAGTGTATCATTTACATTACGGTTTAAATTTACGTGTCTGATTATATAACCCTCGTAATTAGGGGTTAATTAATTTACAAATTTTTTAATTTGGCTGTCACTGTTTGTAAATGAAGTTGAATTCGACAAAGAGTGCATTGTGTCACAAGTTTTAGGTCTTAATTAGGCGGATAAGCGTTAGACATCATTACCCCTGTTGTCTTCGTCTTAATTACATATTCTAGTTTCTTTCTTCAATGATATAAACTATAAATTAGGTTTTAATTTTTCTTATTATAAATACTTTATAATTGAGTAATATCAAATTTTTGGCATGTTGAACTTTTCTCGTGGCTGACGGATTCTTGAAATGATACTAAACAGCAAGTTGAAATATATTATTTGCTGAGATCACTGAAAAAACATTTTGAAAATATAAATAGAAACGCTTTTCTAGTTTTCTCTTCTTTTTTTTGTTTGTTTGGTAAAAGCTTTTCTAGTTTTCTTATAACAGATAGTAAAATTATGAATCCGGATGCGGATTTGAAAGATTTTCGCAATTTATCTATCAGTTAGTATCTTTATATTTGTTACAATCATCTGCCTTAACTATGTATCTCGATTTAATTAGATTTAAAGTTGAGAACCGAAGTACTTAAAAAAAAAAAGTTTTCAGTTCACGCTTCATGGCATGGCGACACTCGTCAGAAAACACTAATATTGACACTTCAAATGTCGTATCGTTTTTTTTTCCCCATGTAGATTGCACTAGTCGAAGAGCTTTCATTGTTTAAAATGAGAAATAAATGACACTTTTTGACGTATGTATTTTAAACGATTTATTATATAACCTAATGCCTAATGGTGGGTTTGTTCCTAAGTGTACATCATATGTTATAAATCCAATTTAGATGACACAAACGGTCCAATATATCTAACTTTTTGGAGGAGTACTTTTTGTGCCCTTTTCTGTTAGGATAAGCACCAGGTCCATATATCGATTACTGACAAAAAAAGAGAGTGGTTTTTAAAATTTTGCTAGATTAATTAAACCAAATATATGATCTAGTGTATGCAGTTCTTTAATTGAAGTATTAGGTAGCCTAATCTTATTTTTCAAGCACACGTATTTCTCTTTTGGCATGCAAAAGGCCAATTAGTGATACATCTTATACTATGTGTGAGTAATTCACTTTATATAATTATTAAAAGGATACTTTTTGGGGATTACTTAAGAAATTAAAATGAGACACGTAAGATTAGCATGCTTGAGGTTGACTAAGAAAATTGGGAGGGTATATATTAAATAGTGCTTGTCTATATAGACATTTTATATGATGACAAAAAAATATAGACATTTTATACACGTCATAAAAACAGAATTTCTTATAACTAAGATAACATAAATAATTTTTGTTGCTAAGATTAGAAAAACACAAATATAAACAGAAAATACAAATGGAAAGTAATAACTACGTACATATTAAAACGTTCCACTATAGATTTTATAAATAAGAAAACATAGATTTTTTTTTGTCGCTAAGATTCGAAAAAAATATATAAATAGAAAATACAAAGGGAATGTAATAACTACGTACGTATTAAAACGTTCCACTACAGATTTTATATATAATAAAACTAAAATTTAAAATAAAACAGTACAGAGCCATATAAATTTCAATACACCACTTAGTGAACTCCAAACGTTTTTTTTTTTTTTTAAACTCAAATTAAATTCATTCATGAATACCAAACGGTTTATGCTCTTGTCTTTTTCGTTGTTTTTTTGGTCACAAAATAGACCTTTTTTTTTTCTTCTTAAAGTTAAACAGATACATACAAAACAAGTTGGGCGTGTAGGCCCATTTCATCCATCAAGCTTCAAGCACCACTCGATGGCCCAACATTTTGAACCAAAACATGGCAAGAAAAGGGCAATCATGGTATCAATTAGTTCCAAATTCTATAATTATCTGTTCCGCCAAATAAGAAGAGTAAAAACATCTATATAAATAATTGCCGGAACAGGCTACTTTTGCAATATCCAAAGAAGAAAAAATTGTATATTTGTGTCTGTATATAAGGAAACTTCGAATCCAAATAAAAAAAATCATGAAAGTAGGCTAACTTTTAAGCTGTCAATGATTGCATTTTGCCTTCCAAAATGGTTGACCAAAGGCTTGTTTCTGATATTTAAAAGATATATCCACCGATATTTTTTTTTTTGCTATGTATTTTTGGTTCACCTTCCACCGAGTTTTATTTATTTATTTCGTACTTCCAAAATGAATTTTAAGGTTAATAATTCAATTTGGTTTGATAGTTTCGACCTTGAAATGGATATAGTTGTAAGAAGGACATTTAATTATATATGACAGGTTGGTTGCATAAGAAATTGCTGACGGTAACGGAAATGACTAGTCCATTTTTTTGTTATTTTTAACTACTAATCGAATGTAAAAATTTAGAAGAAGTGAAGGAGTGTTCTTCGTTGACAAATGTCTTTTAAATTTCTTGTGAAGAAAGAAAGACACATGTAGGCGTGTTTGGTTGGCTTCTGGAAACAACTCAAACAAGCAAAACTCACGAGAACTAATTAAATAAAGCAAATGCCATGTCCATCTCATCTAATCTCTCCCATCCAAACATTATAATTCATTAGAGATAAAAAAAAATATACAAGAGTGCATGTGATGGTAATCTATTGGTACATTATCATGTGGATCTAGGTTAATGTTTTAATTAAGCATATAGCGTGATGCCAAAAAATAATAAATTCTTTTTTTTTTTATACAGGCAGTTCCATGTTTGCAATATAGTATGATAAAATCTGAATGAGGATATTTGCAATCGTTAATTAACTAGATTGCAAAGAAAAAGTTTAAACACACATAAAACAACAACAAAATATACTGATGGGATTTTAATTTCTACATACAGTATCTATATATTTTATTGATAAAAATTTGCTGTTTTAAAATATCCCAACAGTTGGCTACTTTCTCATAACTTTTTCCGAAATTTTCTCCATTTTCTTTATAAGGAAAAAAAGGTTGTGATATGAATATCAGTATTAAGGCATAATTATGGAAACAAAAGTATTTAGGGTCCATAAAATTCATTCCGTGGGGCAAAACATAAATAACGCGGGGATTATTAAAGGAAAAATGAAATGGAGTTTAGATTAGGTGCGTGAAGGTGTACACTATGATCCGTGAGACACAGATTATTGATGTGACGATGTCGCTTTCCCTGCCACAAAAAACCATGAATATCATCAGTCAATGACTCCAATTTTTTTGTTTTTTTTTTTGTTTTTAAAAAAATTTTTAATTTCAAAAAACCTGAAATCGAAGGGGGAAAATAGTGTAGAAGACGACGATCTTCTGGTGACTTGAAGGTTTCTGCTAAGGTAATTCGATGGCGATGATCAATTCTGATGAGTTTTTGGGTTAACGTTATTTGGAAACGATTTGCCTTCTTGTTTGTGTAATTCATGATCGTGAAATTGAGGGGATTTCGATTTTGATGTGTATTTTGTTCTCCTCCATGCTAGTAGTCCTTGCTCATGATCGATTCCTGATAATTAGGTTTTTCTTGATTTCATTTCGCGGTTGCATATTTGAAAAGATCACAGAACGAAGGTTTCATCGTCTCCCTCAGAATTGTAATTTTTTTTATTGATATTCGTGTTAATCTGGTGATTATTGGATCCGGATCATCCTAAACTGTACCTAGTGATAGTTGTTTATACTCCTATTCCGCGAATTAGATCGTTATGAAACATTTCTTCATCTTGGAACAATTTTTAGCGTTTAATTTTTCTGTTTGGTTTTGATTATTATATTTTCAGTGAGAGGTTAAGCTCAAGGTCTCTGGATTGCTCTTGAAATCTGCCGGCTAGGATGATAGAGCATTGGTATCTGCTTGAGTTTTCTCGAAGAATGGTGAATTGATTTATACACGTATTGGAGTGCCTCAAGGAAATATAGTAGCAGTTGTTAGGTGTTGAGCTTTGTTGCGAATTTGGAATCTAGACTTCCATGACCGTCGTAGCATGATGGTTGGGAAGGTTGGGAACATTTTAGATGGATACAAGAGATAGTACTAGGACATTCTCTGAGATATTGGGTCTGGTTAAATCCTGGCTCCCCTGGCGATCCGAGCCAGCTACTGTGTCCAGGGATTTTTGGATGCCTGATCAGAGCTGTCGTGTATGTTACGAGTGTGATTGTCAGTTTACCCTTATCAATCGTAGGCACCATTGTCGTCTTTGTGGGAGAGTTTTCTGTGGAAAGTGTACAGCAAACTCTATACCTTTTGCTCCCAGCGACTTGAGAACTCCCCGTGAAGAGTGGGAGAGGATCCGTGTTTGCAATTATTGTTTCAGGCAATGGGAGCAAGGTGATGGTGGACCACATGTTTCTAATATCCCGGAACTTAGTTCTTCACCTTCAGAGACAAGTCTTCTTAGCTCAAGGACTAGTACAACTGCCAATAGTAGCAGCTTCGCTCTTGGCTCGATGCCAGGACTAATTGGTCCTTTTCAAAGGGTTCAACATGGTTCTGATGTCAGTTTGCACAGAGTATCTTCAATGGAGACAAGCACAGCTAGGCAAGGCAAAGAAACTTCAAGGAGGAGCAGCTTCACTGCCCCAGATGTGGAAGATCCATCTCGCTTTGCTCTTAATAGGTACTCCTTTCCTCTGAGTTCTCTTTGGTCTCATAGGTAAGAGTGAAGCGTATTAGAATCTTCAAATGAGGCTCTGCGGTAGGTCCTATGGCCTTTGACCATGCTTTTTATGCAATTCCAGAGTAGAGATCGATCAAAATATTTCTTCGGCATGTGAACTATGTACCATGAACTTATTTCTGAGTTGAAACTAGAAAATCAGAGTACTTTAGACTCACAATCGTGTTTGGGTGACTTATTAATTTTTTTCTTTTCTGCATCAGGAGTGATGATGAGTACGACGAGACTGATATAGAGACAAGTCATTCTCCTCGAGCTAATGAATATTATGGTCCAATGGAATATGATGAGATGGGCATTGATGATGGGCCCTGTAAGCTTCTTAGTGGAGAAACCGCTGACCAGAAAAGTTTAAGCGGTTCTCCACTCCTTCGTCAGTGTCTTGAATCTTTAATTCGGGAAGGAGCAGAGCAGTTCCAGAAGAAAGATGAGCATGATGGTCGTGACGAATGTGAAGTTCCTTCTCCAGCAAATATTTCAGATGATCAAGTGGCAGAACCGGTTGATTTTGAGAACAATGGACTTTTGTGGGTTCCACCTGATCCAGAAAATGAAGAAGATGAGAGAGAAAGTGCTTTGTTTGATGAGGAAGATAATGAGGGAGATGCCTCAGGCGAGTGGGGTTACTTACGACCTTCCACTAGCTTTGGAAGTGGAGAGTACCGCAACGAGGATCGAACTAGTGAAGAGCACAAGAAGGCTATGAAGAATGTGGTTGATGGGCACTTTAGGGCTCTGCTTGCACAACTGTTGCAAGTTGAGAACATCCCTGTGAGCGATGAAGAGGGCAAAGAGAGCTGGTTAGAGATTATCACCTCTCTTTCTTGGGAGGCTGCTAACTTATTGAAGCCTGATATGAGCAAAAGTGGAGGAATGGATCCTGGTGGCTATGTCAAAGTAAAGTGTTTAGCTTCTGGATTCCGACATGACAGGTAATAGAAGCAAAAATATTTTAATCCCAGATACTGCTGTCGAGTCTAGTTATCTGGATTCTTGTGAAGTTTCATTTTAAGTAATCCATCTCGTGTATTACCTTACAGCATGGTGGTAAAGGGAGTTGTTTGCAAGAAAAATGTGGCTCATAGGAGAATGAGTGCGAATATTGAGAAAGCTCGACTAGTGATTCTAGGTGGTGGGCTTGAGTATCAAAGGGTCTCAAACCAGTTATCAAGTTTTGATACTTTGTTGCAACAGGTAAAATTTGCCTACTTCCATATTTCTCTTTTTTTCTTGCTGGTGATTAGAAATGGATTTTCTTATTTATGCCTAAACCTTTATACTCCTTGTGCTTATTTTGTCTTTCAGGAAAAGGATCATCTAAAGATGGCTGTTGCAAAGATTCATGCTGAACGTCCAAACATTTTACTAGTCGAAAAATCAGTTTCTCGATTTGCGCAAGAGTATCTTCTAGCCAAAGACATATCTCTTGTTCTAAACGTTAAGAGGCCACTTTTAGACCGCATTGCTCGCTGCACTGGTGCTCAGATAATTCCTTCAGTTGACCACCTATCCTCGCAAAAGCTGGGATACTGTGAGAAGTTTCGGGTGGATAGGTTTCTTGAAGAACATGGTTCAGCTGGTCAAGTTGGAAAGAAAGTGGTGAAGACGTTGATGTATTTTGAGGGTTGTCCAAAGCCATTAGGCTTTACAGTAAGTACTCCTAACTATTGGAATTATTAAATATTCAGAACAGACTTTGTATATCTGATTGACTCATGTTATTACTCTTGCTTTTTATGTCCTTTCTTCTTCAGATTTTGCTTAGGGGTGCAAATGAAGATGAGTTGAAAAAAGTGAAGCATGTGGTCCAGTATGGAGTTTTTGCAGCTTATCATTTGGCACTCGAGACATCGTTTCTTGCTGACGAAGGAGCCTCACCAGAACTTCCTTTGAATTCCCCAATTACAGTTGCACTTCCAGATAAATCTATGAGCATTGAACGTTCGATATCTACCGTGCCAGGTTTCACGGTCTCCACGTATGAAAAGTCTCCAACAATGTTATCTGGTACTGAGCCACAACGAGCAAACAGTTTCCCAGTATCAGAGTTGCTTTCGACCTCTGCCATTCTATCCATCCAGAAGGATATAAATCCTCTGGTACACAATGGTTCAGGCTGGCAGGCTAGAGAAATAAACCCGAGTTTCGTCGTTTCACGCCATAATGTTTCATTGAATTTGCCTGACCGTGTGATAGAGAGCAGAATCTCAGATATGTCTGGAAGAGCTGTACTGGGGGACACACCAGTAGACAAAAGCAATCCAACTGTTGTGGCAGATGACAAAATGGACAATTCCTTACATTCATCAGGGAAAGGCTTTGTGCAAAAGAGTTCTCAAAGTGGTATGAGTGTTGTGGTCAAAAGCCAAGACAATGATTCAGATCTTACGACCGTCCAAAACAATGAGAATCCAAAGGAAACAAAATCTCAAAAAGAAGAATTTCCTCCGTCACCCTCTGACCACCAGAGCATTTTGGTTTCTCTATCGTCCCGATCAGTGTGGAAAGGAACTGTGTGCGAGAGGTCTCACCTCTTTCGGATAAAATACTACGGTAGTTTTGATAAACCCTTGGGACGGTTCTTGAGAGATCATTTGTTTGATCAGGTGAGTTTTGTTCGATTTTGTTTTTTCTATAATTCGACATCTCTGTTACAGCTTACATAATAATTCGGTAAACTAAACGCATGCTCAAAAAAAAATTCAGAGTTACAGGTGCCGCTCATGTGAGATGCCATCAGAAGCTCACGTTCACTGTTACACTCATCGACAAGGCAGCCTTACGATATCTGTCAAGAAGCTCCAGGATTATCTCTTACCTGGTGAAAAAGAGGGGAAGATCTGGATGTGGCATAGATGCCTGAGATGCCCGCGATCTAACGGCTTCCCTCCAGCTACTCTACGAGTGGTTATGTCTGATGCTGCATGGGGATTATCGTTTGGGAAGTTTCTGGAGCTCAGTTTTTCAAATCACGCAGCTGCTAGTAGAGTAGCTTGTTGTGGCCATTCTCTGCATAGAGATTGTCTTCGCTTCTATGGGTAGCTTTTTCTTGCGTTGTCCTTGGGCCTAATATGATTTAATTGTTAAAAGTTGTCTTATTTAAAAGTCTGTTTTTTCCTAACAAGTTGTTCTCCTGCAGATTTGGGAACATGGTTGCTTGCTTCCGGTACGCTACTATAGATGTTCATTCGGTCTACCTTCCACCATCAGTTCTTAGTTTCAACTATGAGAATCAGGACTGGATACAGAGAGAGATCGACGAGGTTAAATACCTATGATTCTCTTGGATGCAGTTTTGAAATCGAACACTTTGAATTGACTGAGTTTTCCATCTTTTTTATTAAACAGGTGATAGAGAGAGCAGAGCTTCTGTTTTCTGAAGTATTAAATGCTATTCGTCAAATTGCAGAGAAAGGTTTCAGGCGTCGAATTAGTGAACTCGAAGAAGTGCTGCAAAGAGAGAAAGCAGAATTTGAGGTGATAAATTATGTTTTTATATAAAGAACATCTATAACTCAGCGATACAAAATAAATTGGTTTTGTGCCTTCTAACGAATGAACGACAATAGCCAAAATAAGACAAGGTCCGTTTTGTAACTAGTCTTACATTCTTTCAGGAGAATATGCAAAAGATGTTGCGGAGGGAGGTGAAGGAAGGCCAACCTCTAGTGGACATTCTTGAGCTATACCGGATTCGGAGACAACTGCTTTTTCAGTCATATATGTGGGATCACCGCTTGATTAGTGCGTCAACTTTACAGAAGCTTGAGAGTAGTGGTGAGACAAAGAGAGAAGACAATGAGAAGCCACCCTTGGCTAAGAGCCAGACGCTCCCCGAGATGAATGCTGGGACCAACTCTCTTCTTACTGGCTCAGAGGTTAATCTGAATCCTGATGGTGATTCTACTACTTGTGACACTGGCTCCTTAAATAAGGTTCAGAAGGAAGTGGACACAAATTCAGATTTGAATCAGGAAAAGGAAGATGGGGGAGAAGTTTCTCCCAGCAAGACCTTACCTGATACTTCTGATCATCTGGAAAATAAACTCGATGTACGCAGGACACAGTCTGATGGTCAGATAGTTATGAAAAATCTATCAGCCACTCTTGATGCAGCATGGATAGGCGAACGTCAAACATCTGTGGAGATTCCAACCAATAATAAGTTCTTGCTTCCTCCTTCCTCCATGTCGAACTCTACAACTTTCCCTCCAATCTTAGAGGGGATAAAGCCTATAGATCCCCCAGGACAGCAAAACGAATTCAAGGTGGCGTATCCCGTTTCCCCTGCATTGTCGAGTAAGAATTATGAGAATGCAGAAGACTCTGTAAGCTGGTTAAGTGTGCCTTTCCTCAATTTCTATCGTTCCATTAACAAGAATTTCCTGCTTAGCTCTCAGAAGCTTGATACATTTGGCGAGCACAGACCTATCTATATTTCATCTTTTAGAGAGGCAGAGCTTCAAGGTGGACCAAGGCTACTTCTGCCCGTAGGCTTGAGTGATATTGTTGTTCCGGTTTATGATGATGAACCGACGAGTATGATCGCATATGCCTTGATGTCACCCGAATATCAACGCCAAACTTCTGCTGAAGGGGAATCTCTAGTTTCATATCCTTCTGAACTGAATATCCCTCGCCCAGTTGATGACCCCATTTTTGACCCTAGCAGAAGCAATGGTTCAGTCGACGAGAGCATACTTTCAATGTCTTCATCTCGCAGTAGCACACTGCTGGACCCACTATCATATACAAAAGCTTTACATGCTAGAGTCTCATATGGAGAGGACGGTACTCTTGGAAAAGTGAAGTACACAGTTACTTGTTACTATGCAAAACGGTTTGAGGCGTTGCGGGGTATATGTATCCCTTCAGAACTTGAGTTTATAAGGTCTCTTAGCCGGTGTAAAAAATGGGGAGCTCAAGGTGGCAAGAGCAATGTCTTCTTTGCTAAAACTCTGGACGATCGATTTATCATCAAGCAAGTCACCAAGACAGAATTGGAATCATTCATCAAATTTGCACCTGCTTACTTCAAATACTTATCTGAGTCTATCAGCACGAAAAGCCCAACTTGCCTAGCAAAAATCTTGGGAATCTATCAGGTACTTAAGTGCTAAGTTGGGAGATTTCTTGGTCAGGTTTGATTCACTCTTGATGAAAATATGTATATTGTGTTAATAGGTGGCAACAAAGCAACTTAAGAGCGGGAAAGAAACAAAGATGGATGTTCTGATTATGGAGAATCTTCTGTTTGGAAGAACTGTGAAACGGCTTTATGACCTCAAAGGATCTTCCCGTGCACGCTACAATCCTGACTCTAGTGGGAGCAACAAAGTCTTGTTGGATCAAAACTTGATTGAAGCAATGCCAACTGCTCCCATTTTCGTTGGTAACAAAGCAAAACGATTGCTGGAAAGAGCTGTATGGAACGATACTGCGTTTCTTGCTGTGAGTTTTTGCTCTTCTGCAAAACATTTACTCTTCATTCACTACTCTCTGAAAAGTTATTAGAAATAAGTGTATCTTCTGGTGTTTGCAGTTGGGTGATGTGATGGATTACTCGTTGCTAGTAGGCGTGGATGAAGAAAAGAACGAGCTAGTTCTCGGGATTATCGACTTCTTGAGGCAGTACACATGGGACAAGCATCTAGAGTCTTGGGTGAAATTTACAGGAATCTTAGGAGGACCAAAGAATGAAGCACCAACAGTAATCTCTCCAAAGCAATACAAGAGAAGGTTCAGAAAGGCGATGACAACTTACTTCCTCATGGTCCCTGATCAATGGTCTCCACCTAATGTCGTTGCTAATAACTCCAGGCCTGATCAACCTGAAGACACCTCTCAAGCCGGTACGCACGCAGAGTGATAAATTCTTTTGTCTTGTATAGATTTTGGCATTTGGGAACACAATTCTTCGGTTACTATTCTTTTTTTTTTCTCTATTGGAAGATTGGGTTTCTGTCAGATATCGATTTTTTTTTAGTCTTTTAGATTTTGGGTCGTTAAAAGTAGAAACTTAGGAGATTGTCTGAAAATTCCTCAGAAAGATGTGATATTATTATTATTTCAATTTAATCCCGTCTGTACAAAAAAAAGAGAGAGAGACATTTCTCTTGTATATAGCTTTGCTTTAATGTGTTATGATTTATGAAAGATTCTTTTGTTATATGTTTGATCCTCGTACCCTTCTTTTGGCTTCTGTCTTAATATACTTTGAGAAAAGATTGAAATCAGAATCTGGACATATATTCATGTTTGTGTTCTTACAAAAGAGTAATAAGAAAGAAGCAAATCGCTGCTTCTTTCACAGACTTTTTTTTCCCCTGTACATTCTTATTCAAGAGGCCATATTTGAACAGAGAACAGATTTTGATTTTTAAAAGAAAAACAAAAAAGGGAGCAAGGGACTTAGAGGAGAAGATCAAAGCTGCTCCATTTGATCATCATTAACTCTTGTTGTGAAGCAATTATCTGTCTTTGACCATCTATCTCTCCATGCCTCAACTCCTGATAACTTCTTTGCAGAAGTTCAAGAATCTCCACCTCTCTGTTTATTTTTTGCCAAATCCAAAAATTAAAAACATTGAAACAAGATCGATCTGATTATATTTGATCAAGGATTAGAAATTTTATCATACCTTGAGTAAGAAGCTATCTTTGGACTCTGTGTGGGACAACGAGGACCTTCATCGTATCCTTCACATATAACCTCTCCATTATCATCTGTGTAACAGATGATCCCTTGTGTCGTGTCTTCAAAAACCTGTTCCGAGAAAAACAAAAACTTATAAACCAATTTCAAAATTCATATTTTGCCAAATGGGTTGTGTCTGGAATCAGTTGTAGAAAATTAAGATCCAGTTCTAGAAAAAAGGAAAGAAAGGATCTTACAGTGTTCTTGGTGGAGTATCTGATCGGCTGAGGCTGTGAAACTGTGACTTGCTTGACTTTAACTTGAACTGGACTCTGTTGAACCATCAAAGTCTTTGATCTTACTGTCTTTGAAACAAAACATGGTGTTTTGAGAGGAAGACAAAGTTTTGTTGAATATGCCATAACCTCTGTGTTTTTTTCTCTAGAAGAAACTTTGATCTCTTTTTATTTTTTTTGGGGACAAATTGTTTGGTTTATAGGTCTCAAGATTTTAAAAGAAATAGCAGAAATCGAAATTATAAACTCCGATGATTGATTAAATCTGAGTTTAATTATAATATAAGATTTGTTTAGTTTATATAGACGCAAGGAGAAGATAAACTAATAGCCAATAAGAAGGGTAATCTTATTAACAAGTTTAGTTGTCTTTTTCGTGGGGTTCTTCTAATGGTTTCTTCTTTCGTTTGATTTAGTGAACCAATGTTAAATCGTTGAATGTATTTATCTACACATATACATGTGTATGTGTCTAGTCATGTACAAGCGTATTGTATAGTATTATTTGTATTACATCATTTATATAACACTATTATTTGGTTTTATTACTCGGTTAATTTTTAAAATATTACTAAAAACTTGTTAAATTCGTAATAATTATATTTAAACTGTTGAAATAATGTTAGAGACGTGTCTACTTCGTAAAAGGAAAACAAACCACGAACAATTTGCCGTCCAGTGATGAATTGATTCTTACTTAATTAAATCGTGGCACGTGTCCGTATATCAAGAGTCATGATAATTTTTTTTTGCAAAATGTCAATAATTGGTGTATAGTTAAATCAATGTTTATGATAAGACAAGAGATAATTGTTGGCTAAACATGGAGACATCGTCGTACAGTTTCGCGGAAAAAACCGTCTCTTCCTAACCTCTATAAAAGGTGTGTTCTAGAGTAATATTATCTCGCTGGTTTAATTACTAAATTAGTACCAAATTATACATGACAACGAATAATTCCTCCGTCAAATTTAAATAAACTTATGCGAATCTTTATTTTTGTTTTCTTAAAAGAAAACCACAAATTTATACAAGTTTCTGAGTCATCAACAACTTTGGAATCCTTCATAGTTTATGGAAATTATTAACCAAAAAAAAAAAAACTCTAAATGGTGGAATCATAGATCAGTGTAGGTCACAAGACGTTGGAGCAAACTTCCAGAATCGTTTTAACAGAAGAACTCCCAGTATCCCTTTTTCTTTTCTTCCTTTTTTTTGTCGGTTGAGCCAAAACCACAAGTATAATATTAATAGATTATGCTAATTGATTACTAGGTAGTATTTAGAATTTTTATAAAAGAAAACTATAGTTAAATAGTTGTGGTCTATGTTTCAGGACAAGAGGCTGTGAGGTTAAAATACGTCACTAGAGTTTTTTTTAATCATTTTTCTATATCGTCGTCCACTTATATCATCGGGGAGTGGTGGCCTAACTTATCAAATATCGTACGATCTCCAAATTTTATATAAGCAAGTATATGATTATAAAATTGATGCACAAGTTATTAATATTATCATGTTACCTACTCATTATAGTTAAATATACATGACGAGAATAGAAACCTATGGGTGAGGATAAAAATAAAAATAAAAATATATATAGTGGGCTTGAAAACAAATATTTTGTTATAGGCCTAATATAAGGCCTGTTTGATGAGATTTGTAGGCCCAGTAAAAGCCCAAGTGTTCATCAAAGTCTAACTTGTTACTCAAGAGTGCGTCTCCGGAAGCGAGAAAGGAGCTGCAAACTGAGAGAAGAGTTGTTTCTTCG
The DNA here is from genome assembly GCA_028015245.1 of Cardamine occulta. Taxonomy (NCBI): domain Eukaryota; kingdom Viridiplantae; phylum Streptophyta; class Magnoliopsida; order Brassicales; family Brassicaceae; genus Cardamine; species Cardamine occulta. The sequence goes on along the minus strand of CM051373.1, from coordinate 9,740,287 downwards.
ATTCTAAGATCAAATCAGCTGGTAAAGTTCTTCTACCTCCGTTCAAGTTGTTTGTTTCTTCAATCGTTTCCTAATTTTCTTCGATCAGTTCAATTTTTTTAGGGTTTTATACTTTTTTTTTTGTGTCCAGACATTGAGGTTTATTTCAGATCGAAAAATCCGGAAGAAGATGTTTCTCACTAGGTATAGAAATTAAGCATTTCTTCTTTCGATTTCGACGAAATTGTTTATCATCTTTTCTGGGTTCACTAGTATTGATCAATTTTGGGTATTTTAATTTGTTTGCAAGGACTGAGTATGACAGAGGAGTCAATACCTTTTCTCCTGAAGGCCGTCTTTTTCAAGTTGAGTATGCCATTGAAGCTATCAAGGTAATTTCTCGATTACTCTAGCTGCTATATCAGCTTCCTTAGAATCTAGCAAAGTTGGATTTTTTCTTGGATTGCTTTCACGAATTTGGTTTCTTAAATCCCTTGTCGTGTTAGTGTGCAATGCTAGATTATGTATCCATTAAGCCTAGAGGTTGTTTTGATGAGTTTTGTGATGGTTGGTTATAGCTTGGTTCTACTGCGATTGGCGTAAAGACGAAAGAAGGAGTTGTTCTTGCAGTCGAGAAGCGTATTACCTCACCCTTGCTGGTATACTTTGATCTGCTTGACTCTGATTTTAGTTTTGTATCCATTGTAATTTGTAAGCATCTGAGAAGTACTCTTTGCTATTTCTGTGCCTTTTTATGATTTGTTACATTCACATTTTGCTGAAAATTTAGTCTTGATTTGGCATGAGTGATAGAATCTGAAGGGTGGTATTAAAACGATTTTGAGTTTACCTAAATGGTCACTTCTTTCTCAGACTCTCTTCTTTTTCTTTTAAGTAGGAGCCGAGCAGTGTGGAGAAGATAATGGAAATTGATGACCATATAGGTTGTGCCATGAGTGGTCTGATTGCTGATGCGCGAACACTTGTTGAGCATGCACGAGTAGAGACTCAAGTGAGATCTCAGTTTCTGTTTCTCATGGTTTCTTTCTTACATCAGAAGATCTTTCTGTTACCAACTGCTCCTTTTATGTTTCTCAGAACCACAGGTTCTCTTATGGTGAGCCAATGACTGTAGAATCTACAACACAGGCTTTGTGTGATCTGGCTTTACGGTTTGGTGAAGGAGATGAAGAGTCAATGGTAGTAATCGCTCCATCACTCTTTATAGCATAGAAAATGTTTAGTTGATTTCACTTCTTTTCTGCTTGGAATTTATGATCAATTTACCAGAGATGAATCCTTAGATTGGGGAATTAAGTTTTAGTTGTGATTTGTTAGATACAGCTCTTTAAGCCATCACTATAACAATCTCTAGCTCTTCCATAATGTTTTAGCATAAATTATTTGGTTCTTTACTGTCTCTATTTTATATGAATATACTTATGCTACGTATCATGAACTTTTTTTCAGTCTCGTCCATTTGGAGTATCCCTTCTCATTGCTGGGCATGATGAAAATGGACCGAGCCTGTAAGTTGTTACTCGTTTAGCTTATATAATTTTTCATTGGTGTATACGATCTCCAATTGGTATACAGCAATGTTAAACAAGTCAATCTTGTACAGGTACTACACAGATCCATCGGGAACATTCTGGCAATGCAATGCAAAGGCAATCGGGTCAGGCTCAGAAGGAGCTGATAGTTCTCTCCAAGAGCAATTCAACAAGGTAATAATAACTTGATTATTTCACTGTTCCAAGTACATTACAAAATCTATTTGGGTTTGAACTTACAATTTCATTACCTTTACAGGATTTAACTCTTCAAGAAGCTGAAACAATCGCAGTATCTATCCTGAAGCAAGTAATGGAAGAAAAGGTACTCTAATTGAATTCAGTTTTGTTTACTGAAACGCATTGAATCCCACTCCGGTTTAGCCTTTTTTGATACTCTCTACTTTTCTGGTTTAGGTGACGCCAAACAATGTCGACATTGCTAAAGTCGCACCAGCTTATCACCTCTACACTCCCCAGGAGGTTGAAGCAGTCATCAGTCGTCTATGAGGAAATAAACCGGCATTTTCTTTCGGTGATCTTACCTGCTCTTTCGGGTAATTCGTCAAGCTTATGTCTGCTTTTGGTTCTCTAAACCGATTAAAACTTTTTTCCCCCACAAAACTTCTCACTTTTGTCTTAATCAGATCATGGATTTGTTATATCGAGTTGAGTTTCATTGAGCTTTCAATCTTCCTTTTTTCTTGTCGTAATTATTTAATTAAATGACCCTTAAACCGGGGATTACAATTGAATTAGCAAGAGAAATCGGTCACAGAGAACTGTTATATGGAACACATGTTTGTCTTAACTATCCCCCTTGGTTAATCAAAGCATCAACGGTATACTTGTGGGCCTCTTGGTCTGTCATCTTCGGTTTATATCCAATCCAGTTGACCCGGTTACCCACACCAGAACCTGGTCCATAATTCATGTACTCTCCATAGGTAAGTGTGGTCGGAGGACTGGACGTTTTGTTCCACTGAATCCAACCCTGAGGGTCTATCAACTTCTCGATTAGTGTTTTCATCACCACTACTGTAGAGTAATTATTCCATGGCCGTCCCAAATATGTCTTCGCTGTTAAACCTTCTTGGAAGGGATAAATCTTACTGTTGACTATCGAGAAACCCGATATCATGTTTGCTTTGATGACAGCCTGAGCCGTTATGGTATTGAATTGATTCTGTAGAGGCTTCCGCGGTTGGATGATGCAGTTCTGAAACACGGCTGCTGCATGGCGAAAAATGAAATCTACGGTGCCAACAATGTTGCAGTCCCGGTAAAACTGTTTGCCAGCGCGCGCGTAAAGAGTGTCTTGGTATCCTTCGAAAGCACATCTGTACATTACAGAGTGTTTTGCATTTGAATGAAACGCTACCGCTTGCTTCTTTATCGGTCCGGCTGTGTTGACAAACTTAATATCCCTAACCACGAACCATGTTCCACTAACCGCTGCAAAACCAACAAAATTAGCCGGACTCAATTAAAACTTAATCGAACTGTAAAGCATAAATTATTAATTGACTTACAAAATGTGGCGGTTTGAAAGGTTCTGATGTTAGGTTGGTCTTTCTGGTTGAGGCTACCGGAGACGACCGTCTTGTTGATCCCATCGCTGTACACTACAACATTGTGTTTATTCTTCGTCACATTCACATTTTCAAAATATTTACCTTCCTTAACATGTATAACGAATCTTGATTTGCTATTTTCAGGGATCGAAGCCACAGCCTCGCTGATTGTTCGGTAATTTCCAGTCCCGTCTTTGGCCACCGTTACATTAGGAGTCAAGTGGCAACTCATAAGTGATTCCACCACATTGGATGAACCAAGTAAACTCTTATCAACCTTTTTGGCTAAGCCACCTAAGATTTTAGTGACAATGGCTAAGCTATTGCTCACTAGCTCTTTCCCTTTCTTCGTATAATCTCTGAGATTCTTAATTAGCTCAATATTTCTCTGGTAACTCGAGAAATCAAACTCCATAATCTCATCAAAACCTTCCAAACAAGTCTCGTCATCAATGATGACATAACTCAACGTTCCCCTAATCTCATTGATTTCCACTTCAGTCATAACCTTCCCAAACTCATCAAAACGTTCGATGGTTTCCTTCAGACACTCCAACGCATCAACGATCATCTCATCACACACTTTCAAACTGGACTTAACAGATTCATCAGATGAAACCAGCTTACTCAGAAACCCGAGAATCTTCACATGTTCTTCCACAGATGTAAACAGAGAAGCCCTGAAGAGAACCCTAGGCTCAGTAGAATTTACTGACATGAGCGTCGAGTAACACTGATCCGGGTACAATGTCACGTTGCAGATTGATTCCAACCTCTTCGTTGACTCATCAGTCAAAATCCGTCTCGATGATAACTTCACTTCGCATTCTGTGTTCCGTAGCAGAGATTTTACCACAACAAGCATGAACACCGCCGTTAAAATGACCGAGAAAATTTCCACCACTGTCCAACACTGCCGTATCCATGATCGTTGCGACTTCTCGCAACCACGCCCAGACTCCATTTTAACAGAAGTGAACTAGTTCTTGTTCTCTTTTCTTTAAGTGTGTAAAACTGGAGATAATATTTGAGGACACAACTGTGTTCGGTACGTATATTTAACAACTTACTACACGAGCTAACCCGTGAACCTCTTTAGTGAATGACATCAACTACAAAATTATTAAATCTTGTTTTAATATTCTTAAAAGAAAGTAGAAACAGACAAATTAAAAGCATATTGATAGCAAATGTGAGTTCACTCTTCCCTATTACATTACATCGAATTTAGAGAGTCTTTAATTTGGTTTAATAGTTTTACGCACACACTATATTTTTAAATTTGGAAATCATCTTATATATAGTTAGAGATTTCTCTTTCTATAGCGTTCACCTAAACAATTTTTTTATATATTAGAGTCTATTTAAAATGTTCATTGAATTAACATCTATTTATATTTACTATTAGTAACTATTAATTATGACTCGATTTTGAATAAAACGTCACCGCCTAGTGCTTTTCCGGTCCGGGTACGTTGACGAACTTCATATCCCTAACCACGATCCCTTTTTCTCTCTCAAGGAAACTACAGTGTTGTCCAGTAGTAAATAATAATACATCTTTTGTTTTAAACCCAAAATGCCACAGCTTTCATTTTTTTTGATAAAGAATGCCACGGCTTTCTTCCAATTGCTTTTTCTAAATTTGTGAAATCCACTAACCTATATTTCTAAATGTATCTCATGCTACAACTTATTCCATTGGCTATTATAATAATTATTTTTGTTTAGGCAAAAAACTGAATAATGTATTGGAAATCATTGGCAACCATCTATCAAAACAATATTCAAAATTTATCCAAAAAAACAAACAAACAATAATCAAAATTTGTTTGATTTAATTGAATTCAGTGTATGATTAACTCAAGATATATAATCTTCTTCAATAGAAAATAGTTTTAGATGCTAAATACGAAATATAATAACTTGTCAAACATACATGCCAAACCATGTTTGCTCAATTGGTTGTAAGTAAAAATGTCGTTACTCTGATTCTTTTGATACTTTATATGCATCAACCCAGTTAAAAAAAAATTATTATCTAGTTAAAATTAATCATAGCTTCGAGTTGTTTCACAAAAAAATATTTCAGATCTTGAAAGTTGAAATCTATATCATCATTGTACATAGGAAAGAAAAATACCCAATTATTCACAAGAATTTGGATCTCCAAGCAAACACCATCTTGAAGATATTGTCTTTCATAGACTTAGCCTCTCTTTTCAAAAGCCAAGACATTTTATATAATCATATTGACTCTTTTTGCATGCTGGCATTTGTCATGAACTCGTACCCAATTTTAAAAAAAATTATTAGGAAAAATAAGGGCTCAGAAAAAAAAAAATTCTGTGTGAAAGGACTTTGAAAGTTTAACTTGCCTAGAGCCCAACAAATTTATGAAACGGACATGAATCTACATAGTCCAAAACCGTAAGGTCCCTAACCGATGGTTTGTCGCTTACTTCTCCATCCTTGAAAACTCTTCATCATATCTACCACCTGGAATTATCTCTTCCTCTGCCATTACTAATTTTCACTTTTTCCTCTTATTTGGTTTTCCATGAATTATTGTGAGAACAGAGGAGCTTTAATTCGACTTATTATGGTATGATTGTTCCATGCCAATGATCCTACTCTTGATTGGACCTGGCTAGGACATTAGCACTGCCCCAGTTTAGCAAGTTGAGTTAGAAGTCATTGACATTCGATAATGTCGGGTGTATCCAATGTTTTCTCAGAAATCTATAATTATTATTTTACTATATAAAATTTGGTTGCCATTATCAGAAGTTGACACATATCAAAATTATAATTAACATGATCATAACACGTGTTTGTCGATCATTTAGATTTTGACACATGTAAAAAAATTATTTTCTTAATTCAACAGAAAAACCAACAAAAAAGAAAGAAAAATAATTAAATAAATAATTTTTATTTTTTATTTTTACATATTATTCCCTTAATCAAAAAGAAAAAGCATTAAAAAGAGGACAAATAAATAAATAGATAATCTTTACTTTCCATTTTTACATATATATATATATATTGAGAATTTGCCACAAATACCACTATTGGCATACCATTTTCTACAAATACCACTCATTTTTGGCTATTTTAAAAAATGACACTATGAGGCATATCATATGACAAAAGTACCCTTAATGAAATAATGATTAATTATTTTGATAAAAATTACATAATTTTTAGTAAAAAATTATAGAATAAAATGTTTGGCGGAAAAATTACAGAATCAAAATTTTGGCAGAAAAATTACGGTATAAATTTTTTGGCAGAAAAATTACAGATTCGTTTTTAGTGGGAAAATTGAAATTTTTTCAATTTAGCAAAAAATTATGGATTTGTATTTTAATGAAAACTACGGAATCAAGTTTTGACGGGAAAATTACCTTATAAAATCCTTATAAATATTTTTATAAAACCCTTATATTACTTTATAAGACTCTTACAAAATCTTAGAAACCCCTTATATTACCTTATAAAATATTATAAAACTCTTATCAATGTTTTTATAAGGTCTTTATAAACTTTCTAAGGCATTATAAAACCTTATAAAAATCTTTTTATAAGGTCTTTATAACCTTTTTATAAGACCATTATAAGCCCTTATAAGAATGTTTTTATACAGTTTTATAAGGTTCTATAAATTTATAAACATTTATAAGGGTTTTATAAGGTTTTATAAGGTAAAATAAGAGTTTTATAAGGTAATATAAGAGTTTTATAAAAATATTTATACGGGTTTTATAAGACAATTTTCCCGCCAAAACTTGATTATGCAGTTTTTATTAAAATGCAAATTCGTAATTTTTGCCAAAATAAAAAAATTTCAATTTTTCCGTCAAAAATTTTATTATGTAATTTTTTCGCCAAAAAATAGATCCATAATTTTCCCGCCAAAAATTTTATTCTATTATTTTATATTAGAAATTAATTATGTAATTAATTATTATCTTTATTAAGGGTATTTTGTCTTTTTATCTTTTTATTTTTTAATAGTGGTAGTTTTGAAAATGAGCACATGAAAGTAGTAGTTTTAAAAATGTGCACATGGAATGTGGTATTTATGAAATTCCCTTTTTTGTGGTCTTTTATATAAACTCTTGTTAAGGAGTAAAGAAACAATTTTAATTTACATATATAACAATTTTTAATAAGTTTAGATGTTTTAAAATTAACCTCAAATAAATGTTAAAATTTTATCCATTTAAATCTATAATGAATTAGGTTAAATTTATAGATAATATATATTTTAATAGCAGTATGTATATTTAATTAACTATTTACCTAAATTACTTCCTTAATAAAAAATTAAAGCCAACAAAAAAAGTGAGGAAAAAATAAATAATAAATTATATAAATTAAATTTGAGAGATGATGATGGAACGGATGAGTTAGAAGATGTTGTCGGAGAACATTAGGAGATAAGAAATGGAAAAGACTTCGACGAGTGAAGATTCGAAAGGGAAAATGTATTCGTTTGAAAATCAATATAACATCTGAAAGAGAGAAAAGTAGAGTGACAATAGAGATCTTGGCAGAAAAATGTCTCGCGCAGATATTAGCGAGAACATAGTCACGGGATCCTTTTTCATATTTCACATGATGATCGAAAAATAAACGACAATATAAACGCAAAATCTGTTGGATGTGATCTAAATTTAATATATTAATAATGAAGTTGTAGTATAGAAATTTAAATTAATTTAATTATGTAGAAAAATAAACTTATATATGTATATAACTCTTTTTTATAGAACATATATAACTCTTTTTCTAACGAAATATGCTTATTCTTTTCCTAAAATAATTTCAAGATATATCACTGACAACAAAATTTTAATTTAATGTTTATGTTTATATATATTTATTTTAAAATTTATAAATTTTTCTGTCGGACGAGTCCTAACCTAATATATATAGAACAATTCTTGGGTGGGTGAACCCCTATATTTACCTCCCAATTAAGATTTTATTTTAGAGAAAAAAATAATAAATTAAAAAAAAAACTAAACAAATTAAAAAAAAATTAAGAAACGTCGTTAGTGCTGTCTCATGAAACAGGCATCTTGGGCAACAACTCTCACGAATCCTCAAATGGTGTTATAACCGCAAAACCAAACCTGAGGATGAAACCCGAAAAGGGAACGAAGGTAAAATACTTTCCAAAACAGAGGATTCCCTGAAAACTTGAAACGAAAAGAGCAGCTTGATTTTGGACCAGAGTATCATTCTTTTTAGGTATACCAAAAGTGCAGTGATAAAAAAAAAACCAAGGGAACCACCAATGTGAGATCTAGTAATTTTCCGGGCATTTTTACCTCTTCAAATTTAGTAGCAAACAAGTTGAGTGACGCGAGAAGCCCACCATTAGGTCCCAGATTATACTGCTTCATAACTTCCTTGTACTTAACAGTGTCTCTTGTATCGATGTTGGCAGCAAATGGTGGAGACATAACAGCAGGGTCAAGGTTAACCACATACCCACGGCTGTTTGAATCAAAGGTATGGCAAACCAAACAATGAAGGAAGCTAGTTTTTCCGCTACCTACGAGTTTAACAACAAATAGCTCACATCAAACTCCTCAACAGGAAACAACAAATTGAATATTCAAGAACATTAGTCAACTGATATACCTGTCATTCCAACAACAATAATAATGACAGGTTTCTTCTTGAAATTAGAAGATGAACTTCCAGCACTAACACGAAGATGGTCCATTGAGTCAACCAGCTTTTGACTCTCTTCCACAAACTCCTTGAGAAGAAAACAACAACAAGAACAACTTCATTTCACAGTTTTTTTACAGTTCTTTTTGCAGTAACTTAGCCTAATAACACTCTCTGAAACAACAATCATGTTCCCCTGTCCACCAGATGATTCCATGGGATCCATTAGTAGCAAAATGCTTTTTCTAGTATGATCTTCAACTGCCAAAAGTCACCAATAATCCCAAATTACAACATATTCAGTTTCCTCATCACTTTCCATCAACAAAGAAAGGACATAGAGAGTTCTCAGGGAGGGCCTGTGGTTTTAAACACTGGTTTGAAAGACAGAGATGCAACAAAGAAGATGAGGACTTTCAAGAGCCAACTAAAACTCAAGGAAGTGAGAGAAATTTGACATGACTTGAAAGAAAAAAAATGTCTAAGCAGTACAAATGAAACCCAAATTTGAATATTACGGAGAAACAAAAGATCAAGTCATATGAGGACAAACGTCCATATATTTCTTTGAACCGAAAAGTTCTAACAATAATTTGAACAATTAGAATTCTAAATTGTTTACTTTCTTAATTTTTTAAAACTAACAACGTTTCTTAACTTTTTTTAATTTCCGTAGTTTTTATAATTTATTATTTCTTTCTCTAAAATAAAATCTTAGTTAGCATAATTTTATTGGACAAATTTAAAAGAGGTGAATATAGGAGTTCACACCTACGAGTAAACCAAAGAATTATTCTTTTGAAAATGAGCACATGAAAGTAGTAGTTTTAATCACCCCCTCTTAATTAACCAATGGGAATTTGCAATGTAATATAATTAAACAAATTAAAACAATTAATATTATCTAAAAAAATAATTAGATTAAATCATTAAAAACTAAAAATTGAATTAATTGTGGGGACCCTAAACCCTAAATCTTAAATTCTAAGCCCTAAACCTTAAACTCTAAATTTTAAATCTTAAACGCTAAATCCTAAACCCTAAATTGTTTAGGGTTTAGGGTTTAAGATTTAGGATTTAGGGTTTAATGTTTAGAGTTTAGGGTTAGGGTTCAGAGTTTAGTGTTTAGGGTTTAGGATTTAAGATTTAGGGTTTAGAATTTAGGGTTTAAAGTTTAGGGTTTAAGTTTTTGTTTTGTAATTGATTTTGGTTAATGAACAAAAATTAGGAAAAATATTTAAAATTTAGCTATAATGATAAAACATGTAAATTCTATCAGATTTTTAAAAATTTTATAAAACAATTACCATTTTTTATAATATACATGACTTAGAAATTAGAGACACACTAAAATAAGTTGACTAAATTTAACGAGCATATATTGAAAGCAAAATATTGCATGTTGACCAATTAAAAAAACTGATAATGTAAGGAAATACTCTTATTCTAAAGTTATTTTTATGTACTATAAATTGAATCACAAAGTGAATTTTTTTTTTTCAATTGATTCTTATTCTCTCTGGTTCCCCAAAGAAAAAAAAATGAAATTATGTGCTTTATTTGTTATTTTCTTTCTTCTATTGAATGGCTTCTCAACAGCACAAACTCTCATTCAAAACTTTTGCAAGAAAGCAGCTACTAAATATCTAGATATAAAATACGATTTCTGTGTTAGTTCTTTTCAACAAGATCCACAGAGCAAATCCACGACAAGTCTCCCAGGTTCGCTCATAGCATCAACAAACACTGTTGCGGTAATAACTACAAATGTGATAGGAATCATTAACCAGATTTTCAAGGAAAAGAAATATGGCAAGGATATTGAGTCAACCTTATGCGCTTGCCTCTCGATTTTTTACGATGCAACTAATGAGCTTAAATTAACTTTAGCGAGTGTTAAATCACATAATTATGCAGATGCTAATTGGCATTTAAGTGAAGCTTTGCTGTCATCGGAAGATTGCAATTTGGAATTCAAACAAAGGGGACAACAGTGTCCCATTACAAATGAAACCAATGTATTGTTTCATAAGATTTTGATTCCTCTCGCTCTTACAAATATGTTATGATATAATTATTAAAGTATTTTATTTAAACATGGATTAATGTTTAATATATAAACTTAATTAAGAGCAAATCTAATTTATCTTAATGGAAATAAAATTTTGTTACTTTCAAAATTTTTATTTACATAAATTATTTTATTTTTTCTTGCAACATTTTTTTTGTTTATTTTTACATATATACTTTTGAACATATTTTTAAACAACTTTAGCTATTTTAAATTAACCTCAAATAAATGTTTAAATTTTAATTATTTAAATCTATAATGATTTAGGTTAATTTTTTAGATAACATATATTTTAAGAGAAGTATGTATATTTAATTAACTATTTACGTAAATTATTTTCTTAATCAAAAAAGAAATCCAACATAAAAGAGAGAAAAAAATAAATAATAAATTAGATAATTTTTGCTTTCTATTTTTTCTAATATATGTTCAATCTTATTATTTTCATAAAATTTAATTTTTTATTTTCAAATTTAGATATTTATATTTTTATATTATTTAGAATCCAAAATACGATTCTTATTTTTTCAACAAAAATATGTTTTTCATCTAATTTCTTTATTAATTAGCAAACACATAATTACTGTTGACATATGAGGCTAAAAGTCAAGGACATGATCATACAGAACCATTGTTGATTCGAAAGTAAAACTTCTTAAGCTAGAAAATCAGCACACAAATTTTGCTGTCTAGGACGATAATTGAATTTATCTACTTATTGAATTAATTGTTAAATAAATCATAGACTAAATTGATTGGATAAACCAATAATTATATCTAATTTAATGGTTTGAATCAACACATAAATCTATTTAATTTCATGGATTAAATAGTTAGATAGATATAATGAATTTAACATCATAAAATAATAAGAAATAATTAGTTGCATACTATTCAATAAATTATAGAATCATAATTTTTACAGAAAATTATAAAATTAGATATTTAGTGAAAATATGAGTCATGCATGCAAAAAAATATGAGTAAGACAATAGGGTTTCTGCTAGAGATTAAAGATGAGGGTTGATGGGAATCCGAAGACGTAAAAGAGAAGAAGAAGCAAAAAGCAAAAATCAAACATCTTTTGCTGAAATTGAGCCTGAGATAGAAATAAAAATTTTAGAGATGATGATGGAAGGAATGAGTTAGAGAATGTTGTTGGAAAACATTAAGACCTTTATGGGGAAAAATTTCGGCGATTGAAGGTTCGAAAGAGAAAACATATTCATTTGGAAATAAATATAACATTTGAAAGAGAGAAAAGTAGAGGGACAGTAGAGATTTTGGCGAAAAAATATCTCATGTAGATATAAGTGAGAATATAGTCACAAGTTACAGGATTCATTTTTTATATCTCACATGATGATCAAAATATGTTGGATGTGATCTAAATTTTAATATATTCATAATAAAATTATAGTATAGAAATTTAAATTAATTTACTGATGTAAAAAATAAAACTAATATAGAAATATATGTATATAACTATTTTTTAACAACATATATAGCGCTTTTCTCTAACGTAGTATGCTTACTTATATTTTCTTTAAATAATTCCAAGATATATCACTCACAACAAAAATTTAATTTAATGTTTATCCTTATATATAATTTATTTTAAATTTTAAAAACATGTTTTTCGTGCGGGTCTTAACATAGTATATATATACATAGCTTTGTTGTTTTGTAATTGATTTTGGTTAATGAACAAAAATTAGGAAAAAATATTTATAATTTATCTGTAATGACAAGACATGTAAATTCTATCAGATTTAAAGTTTTTTTATAAAACAATTACTATTTTTTTTGATAATACGCATGACTTAGAAATTGGAAACACACTAAAATAAGTTGACTAAATTTAACGAGCATATATGGAAAGCAAAATATTGCATGTTGACCAATTTCAAAAAACAAAACTGATAATTTAAGGAAAGAATCTTATTCTAAAGTTAATTGTTTTATTTACTATAAATTGAATCACAAAGTGAAAATATTTTTTGTCAATTGATTCTTATTCTTTCTAGTTCCCCAAAGAAAAAAATGAAATTCTTTACTTTATTTATTATTTTCCTTCTTCTATTGAACGGTTTCTCAACCACACAAACTCTCATTAAAGACTTTTGCAAGAAAGCTTCTAAAGATCCAAATATAAAATACGATTTCTGCGTTAGTTCTCTTCAACAAGATCCACAGAGCAAATCCACGACAAGTCTCACAGGTTTGCTCAAAGCATCAACAAACAAACACTGCTGCAGTGATAACTAAAAATGTGATAGGAATCATTAACAAAATTGTCAAGGAAAAGAAATATGGCAAGGATATTGAGTCAACCTTATGCGCTTGCCTCTCGATTTTTTACGATGCCACTGATGAGCTTAAATTAACTTTAGCGAGTGTTAAATCACATGATTACTCAGATGCTAATAGGCATTTGAGTGAAGCTTTGCTGTCATCGAAAGATTGCGATTTGGAATTCAAACAAAGGGGACAACAGTGTCCCATTACAAATGAAACCAATGTATTGTTTCATAAGATTTTGATTTCTCTCACTCTTACAAATAAGTTATGATATAATTATTAAAGTGTTTCATTTAAACATGGATTAATGTTTAATATATAAACTTAATTAAGAGCAAATCTATATTTATCTTAATGGAAATAAATTTTGCTACTTTCAAATTATTTATTTACATAAATGATTTTATTTTTTCTTGCAACATTTTCTTTGTTTATTTTTACATCTATAAATTTGAATATGTTTTTAAACAACTTTAGCTGTTTTAAATTAACCTCAAATAAATGTTTAAATTTTTTTTATTTAAATCTATAACAAATTATGTTAAATTTTGAGATAACATATATTTTAAGAGAAGTACGTATATTTAATTAACTATTTATCTAAATTATTTTTAATCAAAAAAGAAACCCAACAAAAAAGAGACCAAAAAATAAATAATAAAATAGATAATTTTTGCTTTCTATTTTTCTTAATATATTTTTAATTTATTGTTTTCATAAAAATTGAAATTTTATTTTCAAATTTAGATATTTATATATTCATATTATTTAGAATCCAAAAAAAATATATGTTTCTTATTTTTTCAAAAAAATAAATATGTTTCTCATCTAATTTCTTTATTAATTTAGCAAATGCATAATCACTGTTTACATATGAGGCTAAAAGTCAAGGACATGATCATACAAGAACCATTGTTGATTCGAAAGTAAAATTTTTTAAGCTAGGAAATCAGCACACAGATTTTGCTCTTTAGGATGCTAACTATATTTATCTACCGATTGAATTAAGTGTTAAGTAAATCAAGAGTAAATTGATTGGATAAACTAATAATTATATCTAATTTAATGGTTTAAACCAACACATAAATCTATTTAATTTCATGGATTAATTAGTTAGATAGATATAATAAATCAGTCAAATTCATACACTCAATTCAAATAAATAAATTTTCTTATTACAAAACCAAGGGAAATATATAAAAATCATAAGTAAGCAAGACTGGTCCAAAAATGAAACTTGAAAATAAAATATATTTCTCTGAAGTTACAAAAAAAATTATAATTGTATTTTTAAACGAAAGAATTTTTAGCAAAGAAAACTTTTAAAAAATCTTAAAAATAAATAAATCGAAATAATACGTCAGCACAGAAATAACATGAAACAATTAAAACACATCATAAAGTTGGGTAATACGGCACTTCCATCTCCGCCATCCAATTATTCTCATCGAGAAACGTGGCAACTGAAACTTCTGGGCCTCAGCATCAGTCATAACAGGCGTGTATCTGGCCCATTTAACTCTCTGGGTCAAATCTGACCTGGGACCCGAATTCTTATATTCTCGACCATTTCCATCGCAGTATCTAAACATGGATATCTAAAATTTTAATCAATAAAACTGATTAAATTAAATCCAATAATCACTTTATCTTTTAGAACCGTATCCAAAGTTAGATGTTTTGAAACCGTATCCAAAAGGCACGTGTCACTCAGTCATTGGAAGAAAATCAGATGAGAGATTCACAAATCTTAAAAAAAAAATTCAAATATTTAAATTTTTAGATACCCATTAGAGATTCTAACCAATGGAGTATGAAAATACTTAGAACCTCTTATGAATTCTAAACTTTTAACTTTTGAATTTTTTAAATTAAAATATTGGTTAGGACCATTTATACCATCTCCATCGCACACTTTTTTGGAGGTCTTCCCGTGTTGGGCCCGCTATGTTGTATCCTTCCAGTGTCTTTAGTGTCTTCGGCAAGACACTGGATCTTTCCCAAAAATGCCACGTGTCGCAACGTGATTGGTTGCAACAATAAAAAAATCAATTTTTATAAAAAAAAAAAATTTTAAAAAAAAAGAGAAGAAGACCCGTGTATAAGAGTCTCCGATAAGGATGCTCTAATGGGTATCTAACTAATGAAGATGCTCTAATGTATAGTCGAATTCGGAGGATCATGCTCGGCATCCCAAGCTTTCCAATCTTCCGCACTCACGACCGGTCCAATCACAGATTCCATAAACACCGTCCTGGAGAAATTCTTCCACGGAAGGCCTAGGTACGTCGGAGCGGTTACGATTCCGTTGGCGGAGATGGTGCATCGGTAGATCACGATTCCTGTGCTAAGATCGCAATGATCATTACCTTGGGCGGTGATAGCGTTGAACTGTTTCGGAAGTGGCTGACGTGGACGGATGTTGCAATCTTGTAAGACGACGGTTGCGTATCCAAAGATGAAATCGACTGTTCCGGTGATGTCGCAGTTTCGGTAGAATTGACGTTTCCGGTGAGAATAGAGAGTATCTTGGAGGCCGTCGAATGAGCATTGATAGTAAACTGAGTGATCGGAAGATAAACGTAATGCCACTGCTTGATGGTTCTCTGGTCCGGCGGTGTTAATGATTCCCATGTCCTTCATTATGAAGCCTTTGCCTGTTACTCCTGCGATGTGTAGTTTTTTGAAACGACAGAATAGTATCATTGAGGAAAAAAATTCAAATGATCTATTTTAGGGCAAAGAAATAAAGTAGGCGTGCAGTGCAAGTAAATAGGTACCTAAGGTTGATGTATTGAAGGTGCTAAGCACTGTTGTGTAGTACTTGCTGCCGGAAATAATGGTCTTGTCCTTGCCGTCACCGTCGATCATAACATTCCATTTGTTTTTATCTATAAGCACATTTTCAACGTACGTACCCGATTTCACATTTATAACGAACCTTGTTTCACTCTTATCTGGAACTCTCGTCGCCACCGCCTCGTTTACCGTCTTCACGTCACCGGAGCCATCAGCTGCCACCATCACGTTAGGTTTTATATTCTTTGTCTAAAGTAGGCGCCTCACACTTGGCCTTACCCAATTTGGAAATGAATTGGCTGACTTCGAATAGAGGAGCCTTCTTTGGTGAATTGGGATCCCGAAACCGCTTAATGGAGATAAAACTTTGGCGACGATTGATAGAATGATGCTTGTGAACTCGGTGGAGTTTTTCATAGCAGATTTTGAGATTCTGTGAGATTATGGAATTCGCATACTCCATATTGTATTGGCTGAGTTCGTCTAGCGCGTCGAAACACGTTTCATGATCGGCTAAGACGGCACTGAACCACGTCTTGATATCGTCGATCGTCCCCAGATTCAAAATCTTCTTTCTCGTCTCCACGATCCATAACGGAAATAGTCTCGTTGAGATTATCCATAGCGTCATCGAACATTTCTCCACAAACACGAAGCGCAGATTTGATTCCTACATCCTCGGTCTCTTCGGTGAGCTTCTTTGGCAAATCGAAAATCGAATCGAGTTCATCGACCACCACTTTCAGAGAAAGCCTAAACAGAACCTAGGATCTGTCGTGTTGGACGATGGAAGCTTCGAGATGCTTGAAAAAACAAGAATCAGGGTACCGAGTTACGCTGCACACAGTTTTGAGTGACGCAGCTGGAGTCAACTCAGGAACTGAACTCGGTGTTGAATTAGGCAAACCGTTTTTACGGTTATGAGCAACGGCGGCAACAACGGAGCCGATGACAATCCCCACCAGAACCACCACCGAAAGGCCCAGCAAAAACTTGGTGGCTTTTATAAATGCGGTGGAATGAGAATATTTATATTAAATGACTCGCTAATTCTGTGATACTTAAGGAAGTTTGTGTGCAGATCATGCATTTCGGTTAGGCATGTGGTGCTGTCACTAATCAATTTAAACCAATCTTCATTCATAGTTTCCTTTCACATTTTTTCATCATATATCAATCAAATATTGTATATTTAATGTAAAATATTCACTACATATCAATCAAATATTGTAAAATTAATGCAAATATTGGCAACCAGCTGCGTTTTTGGAAAGCGTCTCCTACTGTGTATTAGAGGTAATAATTTTTTTTTGATAATTTCGTTGCTTTCTTTTCAAAATAAATTTCTTTTTCCTTGTTTGGAAAAAAAACTTTTAAGATGATGATGGAAAAAGTGTTTAAGTATTTAGAAGAAAAATGTAGATAATAAAAGATTTTGATTTCTTTTTCAACTCTTTTTTATTACTCATTTCTTAACTTAACTTGATTACAAATGAAAAAGGGGATGAAATATTTATAGTCTGCACATTACAAAATATCTCAAATATTTTAATCATAATTTTATGTAAATATCTAGATTTTTATCTTTAAGGAAGTGGAGAGGTGTGTAGATGATTCTAGAATTTTTTAAAGAGGTTGAGGTGTTGATCTTTCTAGAGAAAACTCTAGAATTTGGATTTGGCCCAAAATGATAATTATTGGATAATTGATCCAATAATTAAACTTGATCCAAAATCAAGTTTAACTTTCAACACCCCCTCTTAAACTTGATTTTGCTACTCCAAGCAAGCTCCTCATTTTGGTAAAGTCTTCGCGTTTAAGAGACTTGGTGAAGATATCGGCTACTTGATCATTAGTCTTCGTATACTCCAGTTGGACTTCCTTCTTGTTAACACACTCTCTAATATAGTGATAACGTGTGTCAATGTGCTTACTACGATCATGAAAGACTGGGTTCTTCGCTAATGCTATTGCTGACTTGTTATCCACAAAGATCTTCGTTGGCTCCTCTTGTGGAAAGCTTAACTCTTTTAACAAGTTTCGTAACCAAATAGCATGACAAACACATGAAGTGGCTGTTACGCACTCGGCTTCACAAGTAGATAGAGTAACGATTGGTTGTTTCTTTGACATCCATGTGAAAGCCGTATCTTCAATGTAGAATATGAAGCCACTTATGCTCTTTCGATCATCTATGTCTCCATCCCAATTGCTATCGCTATATCCAAGAAGCTTGTAGTCATTAGAGATAGAATAGTACAAGTCAAAATCTATGGTACCTTTGATATAGCGAAAAATCCTCTTTGCCGCCTTGAAATGAGTTGTTGTTGGATGCTCCATGTTACGGCTACAACTCCAACCGCATATAGGATATCGGGCCTTTTACACGTTAAATAACGTAAGCTTCCAACTAGACTTTTAAATAGTGTCGGATCCTCTCTTTCTCCTCTTCATTCTTTGACAACTTGATTCCACATTCCATCGATGTGCTAACTGGATTAGAGTCATCCATCTTGAACTTCTTAAGTACCTCCTTAGCATACCACTCTTGAGTTATGAAGATTCTATTGTCTTCTTATTTCACTTCAATTTCGAGGTAGTAAGACATGAATCCAATATCCTTCATCTCGAACTCCTTTGTCATCTCTTTCTTGAACTCCTCGAACATGCTTGGATTATTATCTGTGAATATTAAGTCGTCTACATACAAACATGCAATCAATATATCACCATTTTGAATTTTGATATAGAGGGCATGTTCATATGGACACTTGATAAAATCTTTCTCCTTGAAATACTCGTCAATTCGAGTATTCCAAGCTCTTGGGGCTTGTTTTAAACCATACAGTGCCTTCTTCAACCTTAAGACTCTATCTTCTTCTCCCTTGATTATATAGCCTTGTGGTTGCTCAATGTAAACTTCTTCTTCAAGTTCTCCATTTAAGAAGACTGATTTGACATCCATTTGATGTATCCTCCAATTATTTTGAACCGTTAATGAAATGATTAGTCTAACTGTTTATAGGCAAGCAACATGAGTGAATACCTCATCGTAATCAGTTCTGGCTCTTTGACTATAACCTTTGGCCACCAATCTTGTCTTGTATCTTTCTACTTCTCCTTTAGAATTTTTCTTTGCTTTGTACACCCACTTCACACCGATCACCTTGTGCCCATTTGGAAGTGAAGCTGACTCCCATGTATTGTTCTTTTCTATCGTCTTAATTTCTTCATCCATTGCATTTCTCAATGTCTTATTTTCCATAAGTTCTTGGAAGTCCATGAGCTCACATTCCGCAAATAGGGAAAATCAAGTAAGATTACCTCGTAAAGCTTTTGTAGACTTCTAAAGCGCGGAGTCCTTTCGCTCGAACTTTCTTCTCCTTGAGAACTTGTTGGTGATGCTGGTGGTGTAGTAGGCTCCTCTCTTGGTTGCTCGAGATCATCTTCTTCCAAATGTGGAAAGAAGTTATAGTCTTCATCATTTGATCTCCAATCTCATTCTCTTTCTTCTTCAAAGATGACATTTCGACTTATGATTGTCTTCTTTGTGTCCAGATTTTAGAGCTTATAGTCTTTGGAGTTAAAATCATAACCAATGAATATGTACTTCTCACTTTTGTCATCCAGTTCGCTTTGCTTCTCGTCCAGTACATGAGCATGAGTAATGCTTCCAAAGACTCTTAAATGAGAAACACCAGGCTTTCTTCCGCTCCAAACTTTTTGTGGAGTTTTTTCCGAGACACTTCTTGTTGTAGATTGATTTAATAGATAAACTGCACACGTGACTGCTTCTGCCCATAACTCCTTTGGTAGTTTTTTACTTTTTAGCATGCTCTTTGCTATCTCTAAAATTGTTCTATTTTTCCTTTCCGCTACTCCATTTTGTTGAGGGGTTCTTGGCACCGTTAATTGGTTCCTTGGATGTAAACTCTCCTCCACGGTCGGATCTCAAGGCTTTAATCACAAGGTCACTTTCCTTCTCAACATGGGCTTTAAACTTTTTGAAGTTTTCAAATACTTCTGATTTTTTTTTCAAAAAATAAACTCATGTTTTTCTTAAAGAGAAGGAAGTAGTTGCTTTTACCGAGTGATCTTGGCTTGATTAGACCACACACATCCGTATGTATAAGCTCCAATGGTTTTTGAGCTCTTGTACTTGATTCCTTTGAAAAACTCATTTTGAATTGTTTTTCAAGTAAACACCCTTCACAAACTTGATTTGGATGGTTGATGCAAGGTAGTCCTCTCACCATTTCTTTTTTCGAAAGCAACTCAAATCCTCCAAAGTTGAGATGCCCGTATCTAAGATGCCAAAGTCAAGACTCCTCCTTATAGCACATCTTGAGACATTGTGCGATGTCATTTTGAATGTTAAGGACAACTATTCTATTTTTTGACATCGACACCTTTGTAATGAAATTGTCTTCTTAGTCTCTTACAGAAAGGCTACTATCCTTTAATCGAATATTATAACCTTTCTCTAAGAGTTGTCCAAGACTCAAAATATTGGTCTTCATAGTTGGAATATAGTAAACGTTGGAGATAAATTGATGATCTCCATTCTTTAATCGGGTGAGAATTTTTCCTTTACCTTTAACCTCCATCTTTGATTCATCTCCTAAAGCAAAGGTAGTCCTCTCACTGATTCATCAAGCTCCACGAACATGCTTTTTCTCCCGCACATATGATTACTTGCACCGTTATCAAGATACCACTTATGATTATCTTCTCGTTCATGTTCCTTATAAGCCATTAATAACATGTCTTCTTCTTGGATTTTTTCTTCAACGTAGTTGGCCTTCTCCTCAACTCTTTTATTGTTGAGAGCTTTACATTCAGAAGCATAATGTCCAAACTTCCCACAATTGTAGCACTTAACATTTGATTTATCGTACCTTGATTTTGGATTTCCTCTTCCACGGCCTCTTGATGAGCTTTTTCCTTTTTGATTGGTGTTATCTTTATGCAGCCTCCAACTTCGTCCATTTCCATATCCACGACCTTGTCCTCGTACTTGACTGTCATCTCTTCTTTGATAACCCTGGCCATTTCCTTCTTTAATATGATCAATCCGCATCTTTAGAACTTGTTCGGCGATATCTTCTTTTTTCTTCTTCTTTTCTTCATAAGCTTGTAATGATCCAAGAAGTTGCGCCATTGTCATAGCCTCCAAATCTTTTGTCTCTTCGATGACGGTGACAATATGCTCAAATTTTGGATCCAACGATCTAAGAACTTTCTCCATGATTCTCACATCATCTAATTTCTCTCTATTTCTTCTTAAGTTATTCGTAACTGTTAAAACTCTTAAGAAGTAATCGGAGACGAGCTTATCTTCCTTCATTTGCAATGCTTCAAATTCTCCTCTTAGAGTTTGAAGACGTACCTTCTTGACTTGATCAACACCCTTGTAGGATGTTCGAAGCTTCTCCCATGCTTCTTTGGCCGACTTAGCTTCCGCAACCTTCTAAAACGTATCTTCATCTAATCCTTGATAGATTAGACAGAGAGCCTTGATTCTCTTAAATTATCTCTTTGAGTTTGAGATATACCACTTTCATTCTCCAGTTCAACGATACCTTTCTCGACTATCTCCCACATGTCATGTGCTCCTAGGATAGCCGTCATTCGTAGACTCTAATTGCCGTAGTTGCTATTTGTGAGCATCGGGACTTGTAAGGGAACACCACTACTCGCCATCTTTGTAAGAATCTCCTAGCTCTGATACCACTTTGTTGGAAGAAAAACTTTTAAGATGATGATAGAAAAAGTGTTTGAGTATTTAGAAGAGAAATATAGGTAATGGAAGACTTTGATTTCTTTTTCAACTCTTTCTTATTACTCACTTCTTAACTTAACTTTGTTACAAATGAGAAGGGGGAGGAGGTATTTATAGCCTCCACATTACAAAATATCTTAAATATTTTAATCCTAATTTTAGATAATTCTATGTAAATATCTAGATTTTTATCTTTAAGGAGGTAGAGAGGTGTGTGGATAATTCTTACACTTTTTAAGGAGGTGGAGGTATTGATATTTTTAGAAAAAACTCTAGAATTTGGATTTGGCGCAAAATGATAATTATTGGATAATTGATCCAATAATTAAACTTGATCCAAAATCAAATTTAACTTTCAACATCCCTCTCAGAGAAACTTAACTTTTACTGTTTTTTTCTTCTTTTGAAAATTGCAGAGCAGGACGGCGGGAAACATGAAGTTGGGGGTTTTGCAACCCAAACCGCAAGTTACCAATTTGTACTGATTGGGAGGTAAGGGTATGCACACTTGTATAATCAGATTAATTGTTATTTAGCATATTCCAACTTTTCTTCCTTGGCCTGCCATTGTTCCTTTCTTTTAATTAACGTATTTTGTAACCTTTGTTTTAAAGTGCTTATTTGAAATGTCATTTCTTCTGAAGTGATCACCCTGCATGTGCATGTGTCGCTGTCGAATTGAATTATCCATGAGATATTTGGTTCTTGCTTAAAAATGGTAATGAATCATGGAAGATACTTGTTTTCCCAACACAGGGAAGAGGGGAATAACCAATGCCTAGTGCGAATTCTCATGTTTCTTCGTTGTTATAAAGAAGAACTATATGTGTTTTTCAGCATTGTTATATGATTGACTTGACTCAATACATAAGCTGAGGATGCATAGTATGTAATTTTTTGTGGAATACTTGTCATTCTCTCCAGTGGATGATGATGACTCCCAAGGAAATTTTGAAGAAATAGTTGACAGGTATTCAAATGTCGAGATTTTTTCCTGGATTATGATATGGTAATAATGATATACATTTTATACTCTAGTAATCTCAGAAAATGCAATTTCATGAAACATTCATAGGGTTTTGTCAAGATCCCGGGAAATCAAACTTGCAAAATATGATCCCTAGCTCAGCTGATGAGTCTTCAAAAAGCCATAGCCATTCAGTGACTCTGTTTTACACCTCCATCTACTATAAAGGATGTTACTTCCAAATAACAATTGTGATCTTTCATGCACAGCTACGGTCAATGCTTACTGACATATGGCCTCATGTATGTATCAACCTCACCGAGAAATCTCGACATAATATATCGGAAAATGTTGGCTAATTTCGCAACTATGTTAGCCTATTTCTCAATTCCTTAATGTAGACGTAATGTTGACATCAACAAGTCCTTTTAATGTGTAAATTAAAGTGTTAGTCTCCCATTTATTTTCTTCATTTTTTACTATGTTTCATGGTATTATTGTTTCTTCCTCTCTTCAGCAACATTCTTTTCGCTGAGTTTGCTTTGATTGCCTGCAACTCCTTAGTTTTCTTGCTGAAACTCTGAAGCAACTCAGAGAGTTCCAACCCTAGTGATAATATCATATTGGAATTATAAAAAGGCCCAAATGATGTGTACACGTTAATTAACAACAAAAAGGTAGAGAAGTTTTAAGAGAAATATATGTTTTAAATTATGACATCAACCACCACCATCAACAAGCAAGCAACGTCTCTTATTTTATCTCTCAAATCCATATCCTGAAGTGAAATTTTTGCATTATTTTATCACGTTCTAATACTACGTACGATCTAGACAAATACACACCGCAGAAAAAGAAAAAGAAAAAAGAAAAAAAACGAAACACGATTTGATTTATATAATAAATCAATAATTTATGTAGCAATTATCTCAAAGACCGAGCGAGAAAGGGAAACCGGTCGAGGCTAACCAGCCTCCACCACCAATAAACCGACCGGCCGTATATGGCTGAGCTTCGGCAGCAGCCGTAATTACCTTAAAGCCCCTCCACTTCACTCTATTTGCAGTTCCTGCCCCTGCTCCTGTGTTCGCATACTCTCTATAAGTCAGAGTGTTCAACGCGAAAGACCCGGTCCATTCGGACCACCCTTCGGGTCGGATCACATCGGATATAGACGACTGCATTATCACCGTCTGCGAATACTCCTTCCACGGTCGGCCAAGATAAGTCGGAAAACTACCTTTCACCGACTGTAAATCCGACGTGGCACCGATCCTACATTTCTGGATAACGATCCCTGTGTTCTGGTTCGGATCCGTGCGTCCTTGAGCAGTGACCATGTTCTTCTGGCCGGAGTTAGGGCGGCGAGCGTGGATGTCACAGTCTTGGAGCACGACGGCGGCGTTTCCGAAGATAAAATCGACGGTTCCGACGATGAGACACTTGACGAAGAATTGACGGTTAGAGTGGACGTAGAGAGTGTCTTGGTAAGCCAACATGTCGCAATTGTAGAAGGCGGAGAAATCAGAACCCACTCGTAGAGCCACCGCTTGGTGCTTCGACGGACCCGCCGTGTTCTGGAAAGTGATGTCACGAGCTAGGAATCTCTCACCGACAGCAGCTGGGTCCCACAAAAGAAACACACCAGTTAATTAAACGGCATCATTAGCTAAAAAGGACTAATACAGACTTAATCATTAAATTGCTCGAATATATACAGGACCATACTTTAACGAACTTTTTCATAGAATATTAATATTTTGTATTCAAAAACAAGGAAAAGATGTTAAATCAAAGTTCAAAGGTGTATAGAAATGATGTAACAAATGTAAATAAGCCACAAAATTAGATAGAAAAGTCAACAACGACGAAAAAAAAAGAAGATAAAATTCAAATTTATATATAAAAAAAAAGATAAGAAAAATAAATGTGATAAACTAAAGGCTCTCTTCACAAGTGGATGAGCCATAGAACCAATCCACATAACGTGAACTGGAAAAGCATATGAATAAAGCCAAGAAAATGATGGAAAGAGACTCGCACATGACTCAGATCTAACTAAGTTTGCTGTTAAATTTTTGTAATTGAAATTCACATTTAATTATATCCCGTTACTAGGATACAGGTGCGAATATCTGTTGTGTAATAGATGCTAAGACAAGAATCTACGTGTGCATATTTAATTTGCATGAAAAAGAGTAAGATTTTTCCACTGAAAAAGGGGCCACATCGTGCAAAAATACTTTACTCTTTTTCAAAATATAATATAATTATAATTCAAATTGCTTACCAACGGTGGCCGAGTGGAAAGTGGTGCTACCGTCGACGACGTTTCTACTTCCGGTGATAATAGTTCTCGTCCGACCATCTCCCATAAACATTATATTCTTTTTCTTCTTCGCCACCTCCACATTCTCTCTATAAACTCCTGCTTTTATATGTATCACATACCTCTTATTACTATTCTCCGGCGCAGCCGCTACAGCCGCCGCCACCGTCTTGAATGTACCGCTACCGTCTGCCGCCACGGTGGCGTCGGCTTTCACCGTTGAACCTTGAAGAAGCCTCCGGTCTCCGGCAGATAACCAAGTCGGCCATCCCTCAGCATCTAATTCTCCGGTGCCGGCGATATCAACGGCCACTATAGTCTCCTGATTCTCCTTGAGCTTACGGTTGTTTGAAGTGATTTTAGCTTTTTGCTCGAAGTTGGCTATGTCAGTATCAGTCATGTTCTTGATCATTGCTAGTGCGTTACTGCACATGTGCTCTACGTGTATCTACAAATAAGCATTTCGTTATAAAGCTATATTTTTTAAGAAAATCGTGAATAAGTTTATGTAATTAAAAGTATATATACACTAATAACAACAATCGATAGCAACTTTTCATATAGATGGACCAACACCAGCTAACAATATCTCAATGTAAAAAAACAAATTCTAAAGAATTGTAAATGTGATGTGATGTGAGGTGAAGTATGATTTTTTTTTATCTTTTTCGATAATGTTGATGTGCTGTATGATATGATATAGCCAGTTTTCTTGTAACTATATACATAATTAATTACATGACCTCTATAGCAAAAGCATTTGGTCTATATTTGCAATATTTAAATCAAATCATTTTTTTTGTTAAATCAATGTTTCGCTTGATAATTGCAACTTCAACATTTCAAGTTGTATTTTCAGTGGTTCTGCATTTTCATATGTGAGTAGTAATGGTTAGAGAAATGAAGTTTTATGTACCTGACCCTTCAACAAGGCTTTACGAACTTGCTTGTCGGCGTTGTCATGAGAGAAGCCGTCGAGACAAGTCTCCTGGTTAGTAATGGCGGAGCTAATTAGGGTTTTGAGGTCACCGGCGTGTTCCCGGAGAGATTTCTTGGTAGGATACAAATGGAGATCTTCCACCGCCTCATGGAGTTCATCGAGCGTCTCATCAATAGTCTCCAAACAGTCATGAAGCGCCGTCTTCTCGCGTGGCGTCAGTCCTTTCCTCTTCTTTATCAGTTTCTTCACGGTGAAGTAGTTGTGTTCCACGGCGGTTTTTGTTAGGTTAAGCGAAGCCTCGATGACGTCTTTCTGCGACGTTAGCTCGACGCCGCCGGAAGTTGCCACGGCAGAGATACAGAGCTCAGGGTAACGCGTGGAGCTGCAGGAGGATCTTAGTACGGCGTGAGACGACGGGGATAAAGTTCGTTTTTCGTTGGCTTTTGAAGCTCCGACGGCGATTCCGACAACGGCGGCTACGAGGAACAAAGCTGCGGCGGCGGAAAGCAACAGAGGTTTCTTATTTTTCTTGAAATTATCTTTGGAGAAGATTTCTTTGATTGATGATGCCATTCTTTGACACTGGTGAGTTGTGAGTAGTGATGAATGTACTCATTAAGAGAGGGTGTTTATATAAGTATATTGATGAAATTAAAATCAAACACGATAATTTAAAAATGACATATTCTCTTTTTACTTTCCTTGACTCTATTATTTGAGTGGAGTTTTCAGAAAAACAAAAAATTTCCACTGCGTAGTGTGTATAAGCGGCTCGCTGAGTCGCTCGTAAAGATAAGGTTTTATTTTTAAGTTTTAATCAGAATATTATTCATATATTGGATTCGACAGGAGTCTATTGTCATTTTCCCAAATCTGTATTTTAGTACATTTGATATTGATTTCTCCCGTACTGATGTTACGATATATTCGTTGTTTGTTGTAAACAAAAGAAGTTGTTTTGCTTGCCAGTGATGAACTCACCAGTCTCGCCCACATTTCTTCATTCGCCTTAAGATTACTGTTTAACTAAGAAAGGTTTCAACAAAACAAAACAAACAAACAAAAACTAAGAAAGGTAACCGACAGTAATATTTCTTTATTACAAAGCAAATTCTTCTTTGTGATTTTAATATTCTTTTCGTCATTTATCCCATTTGAAGATGTCGTGTGTTCTCGATTTTGGATTTAATTGCTGTAACTGGACCGACGTTTTCAGAAACAATTGTTGTTTACAATTTGATTCGATAACAATTTTTTGTGTCTCAAGAGTTCAGATAATAAATAGTACTGTTTTATTTAAAATCTTTAAATCTTTTTCACATATAATCTTTGGATTAAATAAAAAATCATGAGGTGTAGGATTTGCATTTTTGTCATATGTAATTTTACATAGAAAGTTACTTGGGTTTGAATGCGAGCTACGTATCCAACAACAGTGACAACACAAAACCTTTTTATGTTTCTTTAAATAATCTGGTTGCACTTTATAAAAGAAAGTCATTGTAGTATATATGTGTATAGTTAAGGCAAAGCGAAAGTTTTACATAGCGATTATGCGCCAGTGGCACCGAATTATTGGTGAAATAATAAATATAAAGAACTACATGGCTGTGTCCGAGGGCCTAGGCTGCTGCAAGCCTGTCATGGGTCCATCTACACTTTTTTTTTTTTTTTAACATGCCAAAAATTATTCCATTGATTCGTTTAAAATAAAATTTAAATACAAGTTTATGTTGCCACTTGCTAGTAACGCACACCAAACTCTCTTTTAGTAACTTTATTTGTATAATGACATAACAAATATATTGGACTGCCAGTGAAAACAAATATGAATGATATAATATCTCAAATCAGTTAAAATGTTTTTTTTTTGTTAAGGATAATATCAGTTGAAATGTTTCGAGAATATTAATATTATACTGATCTTTTTGATAAAGTATTATATTGTTCTATCTATCAGATTGTGTACTATAATTTTTTTAATTTGGTTTGTATAATAGATGCATCTCTAACAAATTTTTTTTCTGATTTTATTAAACGTAAGTAATCATATCATTTCTATCATATTCTCTCCACACATGTGTTCAAATAGCTTATGAAAACGATGCGCATTATTTATCAGGAAAAAACTATGTGTGTTACTGTTATCTAATATGTATGGTAGAATATAAATAAATGTTTTTTCAGTGTCGGTAGTTTAATCGGCCAAATCTATAAATCTTCTTTTTTTATAGACTGTATCCTAAATTCAAGTCATTTTCTTGGTACAAAGAAATTACTATAAAAGTAAGGTTTGTGTTTTTTTAGTTAACAAATATATATTAGATTACAAAACTAACCCCAGCCATATCGTTTGAATATTGCAGCATATAGGATAAAAGGCTATCAGTTTTGAAGTTTGTTCCCTCGTTTAGAAAAGCTTACATTATACTTGTAATCATCAGTCTTTCTTTCACTTTCTTCATATTTTGGAGACCTTTCCTTTGCTCACAAATAAAAAAATTGACGTTATCATGAAAATATTTGGATTCCTTCTTTATCATTAATCCTTACATTATCTAAAAGTAGCTCGTTCAAGGAGGGAACTTATTTTATTTAGAAATATAGAAAAGAGAATTAGAGAAAGCAGAACGATAATCGTCTGGGTTGGGTGTTAAAAAGAAGAATTGAAATATTTTCATTCTAATGTAACGTGTAGTTTTGTTAGCTACAGTAGAACCTCTATAAATTAATATTCGATAAATTAATAATTTTTATAAATTAATAAATTATTCCGGTCTCGAGTTGGACCGGTGTAATAACTGACACATTTCGATAAGATAATAAAATAATAATTTTTTTAAAATTTCTATATAAATATATGGTCTCATTAATAACATAAATTAATAATCATATAAATTTATTTTATATATATAAGATATTTTAGTGAAATGTGATTTTAATATTGTTTATTTATTCGTAAATTTGTAATTTTATTGGAGTTTATCTCTAATTTTCTTAAAATATCAAAAATATATGATATTATCTTTTCAAATTGCATAGAAAATTATTAAAATTTTTATGTACACAATAATTATTTCCTAATGTGTAAATGCATTAAAACACATCGAAGTATTGTTTTCATTTTTCTACTTTTTATATAATATTTTTTTTAATTTGGAAAAACTCTCTAGAAATTAATAATTATTAATTAATAACCTCTATAAACTAATAAAATTCTTCAATCCCAACATTATTAATTTATAAAAATTTTACTGTATAGTATAATTTATTGGGGTTAATTATAGGGCATCAATGGAGCGTTTAGTTTTGTTAACTATAGTATAATTTATTTTCTGGGTTATAAAACTATAGTATGATTATTGTCGACTACTTGTTTAATTAAATAAAACTACTGGAATCAAATATCATAAGTTACAAGCAACAGGCCGAACTAACAGAATTCGTATGTATATACATTTAGTAATAAATTGACCAGTGAGAGAACACTTCTTCCTAAAGCTATGTGTAATTAAGACTTCTTGAAATTCAGGCATTTAAACATTTTTGCAGTAGTTAAAAAAAATCCTTTATGTATCAAGTTATTTTAGGATTTTAATTTGATTTGAATAATTAAAAATACCTATTTCCACAAAATACCTATTTCCACAAAATACCTATTACGTATATCTTTCCTATTCCATCTTCTTACAATTGCGAATCTGCAAATTGGTCTTTGTAAGGTGACATTTCGTTGGTAGATTTTGTCTGTGCTCGCGCTTTTCACGTGTTGCTGCACACAAAGTTTAATATAAATAAATTGTTGGCAGTAAGAGAGCGTTGGGAAATGTAAATTGTTTCAAAACTAAATTAATATAATAATACTATACCAAAACCTATAAAAAAACACAATTATCGCGACATTCACAGTATCATCCGTTCTTTATATGTTAAAAAAAAATCACAAGTGGACTTGAAATTACATAAATTTTGCAGGGAAAAAAAACAATATTTATCTCCTATTTGGTAATGTCACAGTAGCTGTATACGTGGGCCGTATCTTCACATATAACGGGCCCATATTGGCTAAAATGGGCTTGAATTTCCCGATTTCACGTAGACTTGTTAGGATCTTATTCCGTAAAACTCTCAATTCGTTTTCGCCGGAATATCTACCACAACCGCCGTTAAATCAGGTTGACCTTCGTCAGCTCCGCCGCAATAAACGTCTTCACCAACGGCCGTGTCTGTGCTCCTCGTAGAAAAATCGGTCGGAAACTCAGGAGGTTCAGACCTCGGATCTTGATTTTGAGTCAAACTCTCGTCGTCGCCGCCGCCAAGGTCCGGTCTCGTTTCTCGCTGCTCCAAACAAACTCTCTTTCTACATATGGGACAAGTAGAGTGAGATCGAAACCATGAGTCGATACAATCAGCGTGAAACCAGTGATTACAGCTCGGCAAAACCCTAGCTTTGTCTCCGTCGGCGAGCTCGGAGAGACAAACGACGCATTCGACGCCGTCTTTGAAGTCCTGAGCGTTGAAATCTACGACGGGGATTGATCGTAGAACGTAAGGCTTGAGCCCGGCACATTCGGTGATGGTGATAGTGACATGATCATCGTTGTTATCATGATCATGAAAATCATCAGTATTATAACATTTAATAATACAAGTCACCACTCCATACAAAATACCAAAGAAAAAGAAACCGAAGCCTATGTTTATTCCGAGATTTATTAGATCGTTAGGGACTGCTTCTTTCATCGTCGAAACCCTTTCAATGAAGATCAAATAAAATCTCAGTAAAGAGAAAGCAAGAACAAAAAAACACACGCAGATCCTAGAGAAAAGCTTGAGCTTAGGTATTTAACTATTTATAATAACTAAGCTCGAGAAAAGCTCTTAGCCTAACTAATTTGCTTAGGTACTTATAATAACGTAACAAAAACCCAATTCCATTATAATTATTAATTAGGATTCCTAAATATTCCTTTTCTTTTTTATTTATTTTGGGAAAAGGCCTCTAATTTCTTCTCTTTTTTTTTCTTTTTTTTTTAATAGATAATTTCGTGACATGTAATATACAGTGACAAAATTTACAAATTTTAAGCTGCTCCTAATAAGAAATAAGGGACGACATTTGTGAAGCGGTTTTTTTTTTTTTTTTTTTTTTTTTTTTTTTTTTTTAAATTGCTATAGGCGCTCTTGTACATAATTGTAGATTCTGCTTTCTGAATACGTGCTCATTTATCAGTGATTAAAGATTGTAAAGCTGACAAACCTTTCTCGATCCACAGCCTCCGTCTTGTTAGATTCTTCCGTATTGTTTGATTATATTGCTTTTATTTCATCATTTTTTTACCTTTGATTTAAATATCAAAATATTGGTTTGTTGACAAAATCACTTGTATGTATGTACAACATTGGATGATCCACACCAACGGTTGTCTTAGATGATGATCCACACCAACGGTTCATTTATAACTTTCACAAAGTAATATGATTTTTGTTTTGTCAATATGTATCACTTATATTAATTAAAAAGATTTGGTTAACCAAAACGGAGAAAGAGAGCTTACAAAAATGAAATCACAAGAACGGTACATAGCACTACCCGCTAGTGGATGCCAGAATCCTGGATAATCTATTGAATATATCGTCATCTTCACTAACTCATGCAGTCTTTTTGAAAGAAAAAAGTCACTTTCTAATGCACTAAGATGCATGTCATCGCTCAAATCAGAGTTTCTAAGTGGTAAAACAATTTATTTATAGAAATAAATATAAGAACATCCTCATTAGTAATATCTATTGAGTATCTTAAGAATTAATTAATATTAAATTTAATAATATTTTAATTTAAGATCCACCACTAACTATGGATTAGTTTTCACCATTCATTAGTGATACTCTTAAGGGTGTCTTAAGAATTAAAAAATAATTATTTATTAAAATGTGTATTTTTAGTTTAAATTTATAATATAACAAATGTTGGGTTAAATTTGTGAAAAGAAAAAAAAATACTAATCAAATGATCTGCAATTTCAATAATGACTAATCATTAATCAAATTCGCAGCTTTCAGAAACTCATTTTCTTCAATGACTACAACAGAAAAGTATAAGCAATGAGGTTCAGTGTTGGTGCTGATAATCTCTCCTCAGCTGATTGATACCACCATTCCATCATTTAGAAAACCAAAACAAAAAGATTACATAGCAAACATCCTAGTACAAACAAACATCCTAGTACATACAAGATTACATTTCCGTTCAGCCTTTTCCCAACATATCCCAAACTAACAAAGACCTTATTATCAACAAAGAGCTAAGGTGTTGAAGTTCTTACCTTATGAATTTTTTTCTCTGGATCTCTCATCCTTTGCTCTCATTAGCTTTCTCTAGATGTGGAACTGCTTGTTTGTAAACTAAGAAATCATTGGTTCTAATTCCCACGAAAGACCTGCAGTTGGTGTAAGTATGTCAATATAAGCTAGTAAAACGAAATATCGACATAACTGTGTTACATTTGTTTTAGGCGTCAGCACGTGATTCATAGGGGATATAGAACTAGCAAGAAGAATGTTTGTGTTTATAAACTCAATTAGGGGATATATATATATATATATATATATACCTCCATTTCATGCAAGGTTTCTACAATAATCATTTGCACTCTTGGTTCTTGTCCACTTACCGCACTTCATAGGCCATATTTGGTCCTACAAATAACTGTCAATGTGTTAACATAAGCACGTTAAACGAAGTATCAATTCTGAAAAAGAGAATAGAAACAGAATAGAAGTAGTCTGTTAAAATCTCCATCACCGCATCAAACAAAACCAGCACAAAAGCTTAACGTTAGTAATTTGACTAATCTAAAGTCTATAGGCTCTTAAACCTGATTCTTGTTTCCATAATACCATCAAAAATAGCTTAACGTTAGTAATTTGAATAACTCTAAAGTCTATAAGCTCTTAAGAGAGTACAAGAAACTGACCACTCTACAAACATTGGCCTTCAAATCGCAGACAGGGTATGCCTGAGGGCAGCAGCTAGAACCGCCATCACAGCAAGTGGCTGACTTCGAGCGGACAACATCCCCAGCTATGGCATTGACCTTTGTCCTCATTGAGACAACAACAAGTAGACTTATGTGGACAAGTGTTTGACTTGTCACAAACAACGCCAGATGATTTGGTAGGGTAAGAAGCCATCATTGCCACACCGCATTCCCGAATGACTCAGCGATGTTACGTTGGAGCTTAACCTATCCGCGGTCTCCCCAGTTTGGTCCCCATGAATAACGAATAATCCAATAGTCTTGACCACCTGATGATCTGTATCCCACAGCTAGCCCATCATGGTCTAAAGCTGTTCCACATGTTCCTGTAAACACACCCTGAGACACATAAGCAATAGTGAGAATCAGAAGGTGGTACCTGCGGTTCCCTTGGCGCAATAGCTAGGTTGATTGCAGCAGTTTTTATATTTGCCACTGTAAAATCCTCTGCCTCTTGGTTATATATCTATACCTCAATATTGTATGACAATATATATATATATATATATATATGTATCACAAAAAGAGTATCTATAAAATAAATATACATGTAGGAATCCTACTTAGAATGAAATTGGGTTTTTGCTAAGTTACTATATATAAATATACCTAAATAAGTTGATTAGACATGAAAGACACGTACGAGCTTTCTCTAGGATATGTGTGTGTTTTTTTTTTCTCTTGCTATTAATTACTGAGAGATTTGATTTTCTTCGAGGCTTTTTGAAGATGAAGGATATACTATTTGCAGTCCCCATGTTTATCACTGTGATTTTCGTTTCAGTGTTGTTCTGTATTTTGGAGTGTCACTGAATTTATTCAATAATAATGACAATCATGATCATGGAAGAAGCGATGACCATGTCATTATCACCATCATCGAATTGGCCGGAACCAACTCTTCCGCTGTCCAATCAATTCCCGTCGTAGACTTCAATACTAAAGACTTCAAAGACAGCGTAGAATGCGTCGTTTGTCTCTCCGAGCTTGTCGACAGAGACAAGGCTAGGGTTTTGCCTAGCTGCAATCATTGGTTTCACGCCGATTGCATCGACGTGATGATTTTTATGATTTGAGTACTTGTTCCACATCTCCTGGGTGTCTTCCGTGTCTATGCAGAGACACGCATCTAAACTGTTCAGACACCCTAAAAACTGTGCGTCGGAAATGTTCTAAACTTTTTATAGAAACTTGGAAATAATTTAAGGAAATCATTTATTTCACGGTGACCAAAATAATAAAACAAAAAAATCATTGTTTTATAAGAGGACAATAATAAACTTTTTATGGATCTTTTCCATTTGTTTTCGCCGGAATATCTATCACAGCCGCCGTCAAATCTGTTCGAACTTCATCTGATTTTATGGAAACCAATATTTTTTTATTTATCTTTTCATGTTTTAAATATTTTTGGTCTTGACGTATATTAACCCTCTAATTTTGGGTTGTCAACAAAATCATGTGTATTCATCCACAACAATTGAAATTTTTTGTTTCGATTGTGTAAAGTCTGATTTTCCAAAAAATTTGTGGAAACGGATTTAGCTTTGTCGTATATAAAACCAATCAACATGCATGTTAGATGAAAAGATAGCGCATTAGAAGTTAAATTGTTAGACGGACATTCGAAAGTAAATTTTATACGGTTGCATGTTGCGTCTAAAATTGGGTACGAACCATATACTATGAAAATAAATTAGTATTCGTGATCCAGTACTGCTTCTGTTTGATCTCTAACTTAACGAAAAAAAAAATATAAAAGAGTAACTTCTGTTTCTGATTGTCAATGTTTTTTTGGATCAACCAGTCAAGACTGAAGCTCGTATATAATTATGAATTGACAGACAAATGCGAAAATGTTTTAGTAAGAAAAATAGTTGGAAACACACAAAAACTCTAATTTAGTTTCTTTTCAAAATTTCGGGAACTTGCCATAAAGATCGTCGTCATTATCATTATCATTATCATTATCATCCTAACCACCACCATAACAAATAAATCATGCAAGTCAGCACCGCACACAAAATCCAAAGGAAAAACAGGGCGAAGCTGGAAATTCCAGTGGAAAACACAAGAAACCTGAAAAATAGTGCAAAAAATAATAGTTCGTCGAAAATAATTTCTGTCATCCTCAAAACCCTTGTCAAATTCTGCAAGAGAAACACAGACAAGAGAAATAAAACACACAGATATACTCGAGAAAAAGTCTTTATCTTTATAATAATCCCAATATATCAACTTGTTTAGTATTTATAAAAACGTCATACCATTATAATTAGGATTTTTATTTGAGTTTACGTACACAGTTTTCATTCTTTGAATTAAATTTTTATTAATATATATTTTTTTCCATTTTAGCAACTTCAGTTGTTTTCCCACCTAGTTTAAAATTACTTTAGTTTTAAAATTTAAACCTTAACTCAATTTCACCTTGTTGACAAAGTTCTCCATATATAGCACGAAATTGAAACAGTTACAATTATTATTATGCAATGGAATTAGATTTCTGATGCAATTTGAAATAGATCAATATATCAAAGGATTAGATTGAAAACTACTGCATCAAAAATCAAAGTGGTCGACAAAATTTTAATCCGACCGTTTGCTTTTTGTATGACATACAAATTACATCTAAAGCTCTAACTCTACCTCCATTTGCTTAGCAGAAACATTGTCTTATCATTCATACCGTCTTCTGATAAATCATGGTCGTTGTCCATGCAGAACAAGAAATATTGTTTCTATAATTAATGTGTCCTCATTCAATCAGTTGCATTGCTTCGGCTATGAGATTTCTTCTACTCTCCAACAATAATACTTTATCAAGTCAAAGCAAGTTCAAGCAATTTTGCAGCCTTCTCAGCTTCCGCTATCAAAAGCCTCCTTACAAAAGGAACGAAAAGACCAGTCATAAACCCTTGTTCCGTTCTACAACTTGAGTCTTGTAAGATTCTTCTACTACTCACTTGTTGTAAATAAAATAATTCCTCACCAGTCACCAGTAGTCTTTACATGAACAGATCCCCGCAACGAAATGGTGGAATCGTTTTGTGTCTCTGAGGACTATGAATCTCCCAGTTACTTGCGATACAATCTTCATCCACAAATGGCAGTCTGCACATACTCTGAGGTTCTTTGTAACTCTAATTGGAACCCCTTGACCTGAGTGAATTAGGGAGTAGGTTGTTGCGAGT
The DNA here is from genome assembly GCA_028015245.1 of Cardamine occulta. Taxonomy (NCBI): domain Eukaryota; kingdom Viridiplantae; phylum Streptophyta; class Magnoliopsida; order Brassicales; family Brassicaceae; genus Cardamine; species Cardamine occulta. The sequence continues at coordinate 9,704,067 of CM051373.1, read as the reverse complement.
CTCTCACTGTGTCCACAAACCCAATTTGCCTTAGTTTCTTCATCAACATCATGAAGCACAACTCTCGTATCAGGAGAATAACCGAGTTTTTCTATTGCTTCTTGTAGTTCTGTCCATACTTTCTTATACTCATCTGAATTACGAAACTCGTATCCACCTCCTGCAACAAAGATTTGAATCTTATCTTTAACCTGTACCCAACTGCAACCAGCTTCCTTTTTAATCCCTCTTTGTTTCATCATCTCTCGGATCTTATCCACATTATCCCACATCTTTGCATCAGCATATATGTTAGAAACCATAACATAGTTCCCTGGATTACGAGGTTCAAGAACAAACAACTCCTTTGCTGCAATCTCTCCCACTAAAACATTCCCATGGAGCCTGCAAGAGTTGAGCAGTGATCCCCAAATGGATGCACTTGGCTTAAAGGGCATTGTTTCTATAACTTTAACCGCTTCTTCGATTTTACCAGCTCGGCCCAAGATGTCAACCAAACAAGCATAATGCTCCAAGGCCGGTGAGACTCTGAATTCGATTTTCATGCGTTCAAACAAACTTAGACCATACTCCGTGAGCTCTGTATCACTACACCCAGATAACAAAGCAACAAAGGTAATCCCATCTGGTGCAACGCCTGACTCTATCATCCTTTCAAACAGATTTATCTCTTCTTCGATATTTCCATTGATTGCGTAACAGTTTAGCATTGTATTCCATGAAGTCAAATCCTTAGTTGACAACATCCCATCAAAGATTCTCCTAGAATATTCAACCTCACCACATTTCCCATACATATCCATCAATGAATTAAGCAATGGAACATCAGGTTTCTCATTCGATTTCAGAATCTGCGCATGAATCTCTTTCCCGGTGAGAAGAGCAGCAACACATGAACAAGCGGGCAATATCGTCGTAAGAGTCGCCCAACTACACCCAATCATCGCTTCCTGCATCTCCCTGAACAGATTAAACATCTCATGCACCCGAACTTTCTTGCTGAGTACCGAAATTAAAGAGTTCCAACTAACAACATTTCTGTCAGACATTCTATCGACAACTTGCGTGCATCGTCAAATGAGCTACGTTCTTCCAAGTAAAGCTTCAAAAGCGCATTATAAACCACCTGATCAACCTTCTCCTTCCGTTTCACAATCTGACCATGGATTCCTCTACCAACCCGAAGATCTTTTAAATCCACACACGCTTTCAACGCAACGGAAATCGAAAAATTCCCAGGCTCAATGAAACTACACAACATATCTACATACACTAATAAAGCCTCTCGTGGTGATCCGTTTCTAGAGTACCCAATCGCCATAGCTGCCCACACTTTCTCAGTAAGTAATGTCGAATTAGTGACATCTTCAAAGATTTTCCGAGCTAGATCTAATCGGCGACAAACCGAGACAAGGGTAATGAGCTTGCTAAGCAATTTAGGGTCTTGACGGAGACTAGGGTTGTTGAGAACCAAAGAACAGATTTTTCGGCCATGGTGAAGCGATTTAGCGGAGATACATGCATGAAGAAGGTCTGTGTATGCTTTAGGAGTGGAGATATCGGACGGTGAGGATGATGACTTCTCTATCAAGGTAACGGCTTCGTCGAGTTTGGAAGATTTAGAGAGAACTGTTGAGAATTCTAAATGCTTTGAGAAGACGGATGGTTTCCATGGGATTTGTAAGAATTTAGCGTTGATGATACTTCGAGTCCCCAGTGGAGTTGTGACATCTGCAAGTTTTTTGAATCATGGAAACAATTTAACCACACACACACAAAAAAAACGAATAACCTTTGAAGAATTTAACATCTTTGGAACATAATCAAGATTTCAAGAGTAGAATTCGAACCAATTGATCAAAAAGAAAATGAGGAAAATTCATTGGCGCTAATGTAAACGTACCTAAACAAGGCAATGGAATTTCATTCAGTAGCAGAGAGGAGTGAGAGAAGGAACAAATCGAACTCTCTCTTCTATGTGCCACGACCAGAAACAATTCTACTAAGGAAGTGGAGACGAGACAGAGAAGGCGAAGATGGATAAGCCAGACAAATGACAACTATTTTGTATCGTGCCATTAATGGGCCTCTAAATTTTGGGCTCTTCTGTTTGAGGATAAGATCACAACAAGTTTATTTAAAATAAATCGAGATTTTCGTTGAGTAGAATAGAGTTCAGTATAATAATCAGGTCGGTATAGTAATCAGATCGGTTTAACTTCGTAGAATTTGAGTTCGGTAAACAAGATAGTTTTCAGAAGATAAAAGATTGTATGTATTCTTTTTCTTCAATTTTTAGATCCTCTTTCTCAATAAATGAGATGCGTGTATTTATAATAAAGATTTAAACGGTTGTTGTCTTGAACCCGACGTCCGAACTGACGCGTGGCCAGGGCGGTTGGCTTGTTGGGCTTTAATTCATAAATGGGCATGGACGATTAATGGGCCGAGCTGATTTGTGGGGGCTTGGTGAGCTCTATTCTACTCAACTGCAGCGGGTATCTCTACGTACGAGTTTGTGGATTTGATACCTTGGTTGGGTTCATATGAGACCGATCTAATGCTTTTGCTCTTTGTGCAGGTGGTCCAACGATGAGGAAACTCAGATTCAATCTGCCCACGCTTGCTGATGAATTGAGGGCGGAGATAAGTTCTTTAGGCCGGGGTGGATCAACCGACTCTGATCGACAGACGGTACCACCTCTTGAGGTCGGGCAGATTACAGATGGTAATGCTGCGGTTGGTGATAGGACCGACCTAGTTCTCGAGAACCCTTCTGCCCAGGTCAGTGATAATTCTGTTTCTGCTGCTGCGACCGTGCTAGCTCCTACCGAGGTTTGTGACAAAGGAAAGAAACGGCAAAAGAAGGAGAAGTCTTTTAAGAAAGCGAAAATTTCTAAAAAGAAGAAAACTGTTGCGGAAATCGGGTCTGTAAGAGCCGCTCCGGAGATGTATCCCGATCTGGTTAAAGGGGATACTGCTGGTGGTTCCAAAGCATCTAATGAACCGGAGATCAGGGCTGAAGATGCCGCTCTAGAGGTGTTTCCCGATCCGGTTGAAGAGGAGGTTTCTGCTGGTTCTGAAGCATTTATTAAACCAACTAGGGTGGACACCGATCATGCCTTTGCTTTCTCCTACGTCGGCCGTGGTTAATCTTCAGGCAGTTGATGACCTTGCCTACCTGAATGCTTTCGAGCATGTATCTCGGAGTATGGTTCGGGTAAGTTGACATACGCCGAGCCCCCTCTGTTTTTTTTTTCTTTTTTTTTTCTTGCATCATGTTTTTATCCCTTTTTTGGTAGTCGATGTTCTTCTTTGCGGATTCCGTAGCCCTGTATGAGCGAGGGCTGAAGGAAGCTCGGAAGGGTGCGGAGAGAGCTCGGGCTGAAGCAGAGAAAACATCTAAGGATGTGAAGATGATGAAGCAAGAAATCGGTCACCCTGAAAAAGAACTCGAGGCTGAGAGGATAACGGGGGATAAGCGTGTTCTTCAGTTGGCTCGGGAAGAAGCTTTGATTGCTAGGAAGGCGGCTGCTAAGCTCGGGGAGGAGCTTAAGGAGGAGAGGATTAGGTCAGATGGCCTAACTGCAATAGCCTCTAAGTTTGAAATTGAGCTCGTGAGAACCCAGACCGATCTTGCGACCACCTGTGCCGAGAGGGATGCGAAAAAGAAAAAGGTGGCCGATTTGAGACGCCGGATATCAGGGGCGAAGTATAAGATTGAGGAGGAGAATGAGAGGATAAAAAGACAATGGGTGGACACTGAGTCCCGGTGTGCAGCTCGGTTTGAAAAATTTAGGAACCACTTTGAAGGTCACGCCAAGGCGGATCCATGCGAGCTATTGTTAAGCCAGGCCATGGGTATGATCAAGTGTCTTGATCTTCTGGAGTAAGCAGAGGGGCTCAATATTCCTCCTGCCCGATATGAACTACTGCTGAAAAGGGAGGCTAAGTACCAGGCCAATGTCAAAGCTATTAAATATCCCGATCTAGTAGATGGCGATTTTGAGTTCGACCTTGGTCCTTGCCCTAGTCTGCCTGTTTCCGAGCCTGATGTGTCCTCTAAATCGTATTCTCAATCGTAGATTAGACCATGTAAAAAAAAAATTTTGTTCAATATAATATGATCGTTTAATTAATGAGAAGCAAACCTGGACTCCAAATTTCATCGTGCGAGCATGAGCTCGACTTTTTAATTCTTAAGTAGGTCGGAACCTATACTTAAGATTTCTTCGTGCGAGCCTGAACTCGGCTTTTTAATTCTTAAATAGGTCGGAACCAAGACTTAGAATTTCTTCGTGCGAGCCTGAGCTCGGCTTAGCAACAGCTCGCATGGCCTAGTACTTAGCCTCATTTATCCGCAGTAGTTTATATCGGGCAGAAGGAATCGTGAGCCCATCCTTTCGTTTCCTTATTTTCCCCTTAACCACTTTCTTCAACAGTTATATCAATTCTGTATTAAAATTTTGAAGGGTTTGTTTGATTCTATGCTCTTTCCCATTATATAAAATGGAAATAAGAGGTCACTTTACCACTCCAGAAGATCAAGACAATTGATCGTACCCGTGGACAGGCTTAGCAATAGCTCGCATGGATCCGCCTTGGCGCGACCTTCAAAGTGCTTCCTAAACTTTTCAAACCGAGCTGCACACCCGGACTCAGTATCCACCCATTGTCTTTTTATCCTCTCATTCTCCTCCTCAATCTTCTTCTTCGCCCCTGACATCCGGCCTCTCAGATCGGCCACCTTTTTCTTTTCCACATGCCTCTCGGCACAGGTGGTCGCAAGATCGTTCTGGGTTCTCACAAGCTCAATCTCAAACTCAGAGGCTACTGCAGTTAGGCCATCTGACCTAAGTCTCTCCTCCTTAAACTCCTCCATGAGCTTAGCTGCCGCCTCTCTAGCAATCAAAGCTTCTTCCCAAGCCAACTCGAGAGCACGCTTATCCCCCGTTATCCTCTCAGCCTCGAGCTCCTTTTCAAGACGACAGATTTCTTGCTTCATCATCTCCACATCCTTAGATGCTCTCTACGTCAGCCCGAACTCTCTCCGCACCCTCCCGAGCTTTTTTTAGTTCGCGCTCATACAGGGATACAGAATCCGCAAAGAATAACACCGACTACCTAAAAAGGGATAAAAACACGATGTAAGAAAGAAAAAAAAAAAGGAGGCTCGGCGTATGTCAACTTACCCAAACCATACCCCGAGATACATGCTCAAAAGCATTCGGGTAGGCAAGGTCATCAACTGCCGGAAGATTAACCACGGCCGAAATAACCGTCTTTATTAATTCACCGCATGCCTCGTTATCGTAGAAGATACTTCTACTTTTCACCCCGTAGGAGAAAGCAAAGGCATGATCGGTGTCCACCCTAGTTGGTTCAATAAAAGCTTCGGAACCAGCAGAAACCTCATCTTCAACCGGATCGGGAAACACCTCTAGAGCGGCATCTTGAACCCTGATCTCCGGTTCACTAGATGTTTCGGAACCAGCAGCAGCATTCCCTTTAACCAGATCGGGATACATCTTCTGAGCGGCTCTTACAGATCCGATCTCCGCAACAGTTTTCTTCTTTTTAGAAATCTTCGCGTTCTTAGAAGACTTCTCTTTCTTTTGCCGTTTTTTTCCTTTGTAACGGACCTCGGCAGGAGCTAGGACGGTCCCAGCAGCAGAAACAGAATTATCACTGACCTGGACAGAAGGGTTCTCGAAAACTAGGTCGGTCCTATCACCAACCGCAGCATTACCATCTGTAATCAGCCCGACCTCAAAAGGTGGTACCGTCTATTGATCAGAGTCGGCTGATCCATCCCGGCATAAAGAACTTATCTCCGCCCTTAATTCATCAGCAAGCGTGGACAGATTGAATCTGAGTTTCCTCATCGTTGGACCACGTGCACAAAGAGCAAAGGCATTAGATCGACCTCATATGAACCCAATCAAGGTATCTAATCCACAAACTAGTACCTAGAGATACCCGCCGCAGCGCTCTCTGTATCCTCTCGGCGTAGATGTCACTCCACCAATTGTGGGCCACCGACTGAATAGCTTTCACACTCGTGAAGAAATCTTCAGGATATGGAGCTCCTATCGGATAACGATCTGAAATAAGAAACATAAGATCATTCGAAAGGAAATAATATCAAACAAAAACAATTATCCGAACTCGTTTCCTCTACCAGGGAGGAAATTCAATGCAGTTTGGTAAAATCTGCCCTCGACAAGGCCGCACGCATCGTTTGCCTTCACAAAGAAATAATAGTGTGACCAATCGTCGATCTTGGTCTGCTTATCAGACACAATCTCTAGTTTAGGCTTAAAATACGCATAGTACGTCCCAAAGATCTTTTGATTCGCCTTATGCACGGTCAAGTCCTCGAAGAATCGACAACCCATCTTGATACCGCACTCAGCTACCAGCACAACGAGGCAACCATATTCTAGACAGTTGTCGGACAGACTTGCAAAAAAACCAACTTCCGTCTTAAGCAGTATCAAATGAACAGGTCGAGTAGCGGAAACCAAATCCCGCACTTCGTTAAAAAGCTCTCGTATAAGCAGAACTCGGGTATCTTGATTTCATGAGAGAAGGGTAGACCGCAGAACGTGATCATATTCTCTACTAACCATCGACCAGACCAGATCGACGAACCTCCATCGGAATATTGACTCACCGGCCTCGTTCGCTTCCATTCTCTCAAACTTCCACCTCGGCCTCTACCTCTACCTCTTCGGCCTCTCGACCCCACCCTTCCACCTCGGCCTCTAAAACTCATTCAGCCTTGAAAACCCGATCTACTTCTCCCATATCGTGATGATGTCCCGACCTCCGAGGTATCTTGATTCCTCCGCAGCATGGAGACATTTTCATAAGCACGCTCCGACCTCTCCCGAAGATGAGCTTGACTCGAATTCTCCGAACTGCTCGAAACTTCCGAACTGTTGACGATGTCTTATTTACCGAGCTCATGTCTGCCAAAACCCTCGAGGTAGAATTAAGAGATGACTCTACGGCAATCGCGTTGGCCATTATGATAAAGCTCAGATCAAAAACGCGGTAAAGTTTTGCCAGAAAAACTACGAAAACAAAAAAAAACGCAGAGAGATCGGAAAAGAAAGAAGTACATGTGAAGGAAATAATGCTCGAATGAAAACAAGAGAAGAGGGGAGAAGAATTTATAGAGCGGTAACTAGGGTAAACCCAATCGACGCTACTCTTTGACTTCGGCGCATGCGAAAAGGTGCAATAACCGTAACTAGGGTAAACCCAATCGACGCGAATCTTCGACTTCGGCGCGTGCAAAAATGTGCAATAACCAAGAAGTTAGGTGACGTGCCCCTTCGACGTTGGCAACCATTTCCAAGTTTAAACTCAGCGCGTGCGAATCACGAGACCGAACTGACAGTCAAATTCAATGCTCTCAGCGAAATCCTCACAATAACCAAGTTGTGACGCGCCCCTTCGATGTCGCCAACCATTTCTAAGTTCAAACTCAGCTCGTGCGAATCACGAGACCGAGATGACAGTCAAATTCTATGCGCTCAGCAAAATCCTCACACACCGAATTGGGGAGGGGCTACTGTTGGAGGTGAGTTTAGCAAACCCCCCCTTCCACAAATCAGCTCGGCCCATTAATCGTCCAGACCCATTTATTAATTAAAACCCAACAAGCCAACCGTCCTGACCACGCGTCAGTTCGGACGTCGGGTTCAAGACAACAACTATTTAAATTTTTACTATAAATACACCCATCTCATTTATTGAAAAAGGAGATCTGAAAATCAATGAAAAAGAATACATACATTCTTTTATTTTGTGAAAACTATCTTGTTTACCAAACTCAAATTCTACGAAGTTAAACCGACCTGATTACTATACCGACCTGATTACTATAGCGAATTCTATTCTACTCAACGAAAATCTCGACATATCTTAAATAAACTTGTTGTGATCTTTATCCTTCAACATTTTCGGGTCCTATAAATGTATACTATTATTTTGTTTTGGTATAATATAAATATTTTTCTGTTATCTCATCATGTTTTAAAAAAATATATTATATTTGAGACATTAGACTAAGCTAATAATAATACATTTTGTAGAATTCTAGAGATTAGAGGAGAAGAGAAGAAAAACAATGACCCATCATCGGTCGGAGGATGCATTCGTCGCGGTTGGATCCTCTTTGTGAGCCTTCAACTTTTTTCTCAACCTCTCTTCTTTTATGTTCTTTGTCTTCCTCCCTTCCTTTATTTATCCTCCCCCTAATCTCTTCCTCCCACCCATTATAAGAATTTAATTAGTACGATTGACATATTGCTTAGTTACAACAAAATAATAAAATATTATAATTTCAACTAACTAAAGGCTAATTGACTATATTTAATTACATTTGCAAGTATTTTAGCGTCGGGGAGTCTCGAACCATGAACACCGGCTCGGTTTGAGGCTTTTCCAACCATTGTCTTCGCGCCATCGAACCGAACATCACACTTTCCGGCGGTTCCAACATATCTCCACCCTCACCTTTTCTGTTTTTGCTTAAATTTACAAGGGTCATGTATATTTGTATATGGTTTTTGATTAAGAAGTGACGTGTGCATTACTATAGTCGACTGTCAGCCACGTGTTATTAAAATTGTCACGTGGCGTCTCCACTTGCCACGTGTATGTCGTTGCCTTCAATGCCGGTTAAAGACTGCTGTAAATTTATGCTGTTTAAGTTCATTCAATTCACAGCATGAGCACACAACTTGAAATCGATATTTATTTAACAAGAGGTAATTTTATTCAAACAAAAATAAGAAATACAAAAGGATAAATACCGTTTTCGATCGGGACTCACAAAAGAGGATGTTTTATGCTCATGTTGTCGGAATCTAAAAAAAGGCTACAAATTGGGAAGATATTACAAGGGAATCATGGGATTGTACAATGCGTGAAGGGTTGTTGTTATTAGTCCCTCATCAGTTTTATGAAACCAAAAGAGAAGAAAAAAAGAAGATTTTGTTTTGTTTGTCTGTCTCTGTTGTCACTTGTTGTAGTCCTCCGTATCAGAATCCGAGCAGACAAGAAAAAAAAAGGGGGGGGGGGGCAAATTGTATGTTTTTTTTTTTTTTGGGTTCTCTCAGGTAAAGAATTTACATGTAATCAATGGCGCCGGAGCTACCGGAGCTAACTCCGATAGTTCTCTTACTCATGTTAGCTCTCTGCACCAACACAACCAACGCCTGCACCACTTCAGACATCGGTGGTCTAAACTCTGGCTCCGGCTGTTAACAGATTAATAAAAAACACCATTTATGTACCTTGAAGATTTCATTTCTTCAAATCATCACATTTCAATTAGTTTGATTTTTATATATAAATTTACCTGGACGCAAAGAGCGATAACATCTGCGAATCGGGACAGAGATTTAACAGGGTAAAGCCCTTTGAGTGCTGGATCAACCATTTTGCCCAATGCATCAATGTCGTGAAGCTGAGGTGTTGCCCATCTCACCAATGACTGCTCAGATCTTGACCTTGAGCTGTCAGATCACACACACAATCACCAAAAGACTTACTTCAGTCCACAACATATTTTCACTCTTTTAAAGTTTTATTAGGAATAGGAATAGTACCTGTCGAATGGTTTTCTTCCGGTTAAGAGCTCAAGCATCACTACTCCAAAACTGTATACATCGCTCTTCAATGAGTATTGGCCTGACATTGAAACTTCAGGCGCGCTGTATCCTTCGTCGTTTTGGTTCAGTAGCTGCACAACATAACAGAATGCGCTAAGGAACACAAAAATAAACGTCCACGGAGGAACAAGAGAGAGAGTCTGTATTCTATATACCTCATTTGCAGTGGGGAGGAAGCTAGCAAGACCCGAGTCTGAGAGGTGCGGATTCAGCTCTGAGTCTAGTAAAATATTTGCTGATTTGATGTTCTTGTGAACTATAGATGGTGAGCAAACTTCATGCAAGTACCTGAAATAACAACAACAACAATACTTTCCATGAGACTCTGCTGTATAATGGGAAATAATGTGACTGGGATGTGTAAAGACTTACTCTAATGCTCGTGCAGTGCCAAGAGCGATCTTGACACGGGGATTCCATATCAACGGTTTGCTTTCCTCATCCGAAAGATGTAAAAAGTCATGTAATGAGCCGTTTTTATGGAACTCATAGACAACCAAGTGTTGCCCGTGTTCAGAACAGTAACCATCAAGCTTTGTGACATTTTCATGATCCAAATGCGCAATTTTTGATACTATTTCGGTAAAATCATCAGCTGTGTCAGTAGGGAGCGCAGAAGAGTCTATTTTCTTCACAGCAAGTACCTATTAGATCAAAACCTTATCTCAGCAGAAGAATATTATGAAATAGTGCAGTTACAAGTAAATGATTATATAAAATTAAATACCTTTTCATCATCAAACTGAGCTCTGTATACTCTTCCAAAAGTCCCTTCACCAAGAAGATTATCTACGCTGAAACTGTTGGTAGCTATTTGAAGATCAGCAACCCGATATGTGTTTACATTTGAAGGAACTACAACAGCAGCTTTCTTTGCAACAATGGGTTTTCTCATAGTTGAATCATCTTCATCAAACGACTTGTGTCGCTCAGCTGGTGGAGGGCGCAGATTCATAGACAGCGAGGTATCCAGCTTCTTTGTCTCAACTAATGATGGATTCTGTACAGACTTATTCTCTGCAACCACATGATTACAAAGTTAATTAACCATAATGTATACACTTTCTTTTAACAAATTCATTTAATATGTTACCTTGATGAATGTCATTTGAAGCGAGTGTGAAGGGTTGGTTAATGTTATTATCAGTCTTTTCAATGTCCGTTGATGATGTCCGCTTTGATCTTTTTCTCTTGATCAAGAAGAAAGCTATGACTGCTGTTACAACTATCAATGAAATGACTATTCCTGCTATTCCACCAGCTCCAATCCCTGATTTTTTGGATTCTTTGCCACTGCTGGAATCACCATTAGGCCGGGGTTCACGGTTACCGGATTTCTGAGTAGGTGATTTACTGATCGGAGGGGTACCGGGAGGTGGTGGAGGTGCAGGCCCGGAATTGAATGAATTACCATCTTTTCTGTTTCCAAGATCATTCAGGGAAAACTCAGTGAGATTAGAAACAAGTTCCAAGAAAATCGAAGAGACTAATGAAAAACTTACTGCAAGTTAATGCCTTTCAAAGAATCGGGGATCCAGCCCGTGAATCGATTGTTTGCAATATTCCTGAGGAAACATTCAGCAAGAACAACAACATTCAAGTAATGTTTAAATGTGAAAAGATTTCTAAAACGGATAAGCTTAAGTTACTTACAGATTTTCGAGAGAAAGGGTGGCTAGGATATCAATGGTGCCTGAGAATTGATTGTTCTGAAGATAACTGTGAAGTTCAATAAACACAATCTTAGTATTAGCTGGTTCACTTACTCAATACATTGAGACCTACTAAAATAAGTCTTACATTGATTTTGCACTGGTAAGAGAGCTACATGAGTTTGGGAGAGACCCAGTGATAGCATTGGAAGAGAGGTCTCTGAAAACACACATGAATTTGTCAAAACATTTGTTTGTTAACTAATCAAGTTTCTTAACTCATATAACTCAGGAAAACAAAAGAATCTTACAAGGTAGCAAGAGAGGTGAGTTTCGTGAAGTCAATAGCTAGTTGCTTTAACTGGTTGTGAGCAAGATTGCTGGAAAAAAACAATGGAGCATTAAATAATCTATCTTTCTCCAAAAAGATGTCCACAAGATAAGTAATTGAAGAACTTACAGGTACTTGAGGGGTGCCATTTGAGAAATGGAATATTGAGCAGATCCAGTGAACTGGTTATTAGCAAGATTCCTAGACAAATGAAGAAAATTCATCAACTTGCAAAACACAGATAGAAACTTGTAAAACATATAGAGATAATCATCAAACATACAATCGCTCCAAGTTTGGAGGAAGCTGATATGGCAAATCTCCTCCAAGGTTATTGTTGCTTAGATCACTGCAGGTTTCACAAAACCAATCCATTATTATAAGCCACATCATTAGATACACTAAAAAAATAGAAACTGTGAAAGATGAATCTTACAACTCAGTAACAAAATTTAATTTATCAAGCATGAATCCAAGTGATCCAGAAAGTCCAAGACCAGGTAACTTTCTGCAAGTAGATAACAAAAAGTAAATGTATTAAGCATGGATACAACAAAGTGATTTGAAATAAGGATTTTGAAACAAAGTCATTACATTTGAGTAACTCTTGAGCCAGAGCATGTTATGCCTTTCCAGTTTTGGCCACAAGGATCACCTCCTGATCCTGTCCATTGTGAAAGCTGTCCTGGGGAACTCATGGAGCTGAACATGATGTTTAACGCAGAAGCTGCAGATATTAAGAACCAGAGACCATGAGGGAACATTTCAAACCATGGACTGAAGAATCATAATCATCTTGATTTTTTTTGTCGGTTCAGTATAGAAGATCCAAGATTTGACATCATTTGGATTTAATGAACTAAATGATATTGAAAGAAGTAAAATTTTCAGGTCTAATTGAAGAAATGTTTGAGACAGAACAACAAAAAAAAACCCAGAAAAGAGAAACACACAAGAAAGGAACAAAAATAAAAACAGAAAGTGGGTGGAAAAGTAAAAAAGGTTTGAGATTTGGGGGAAGTACTCATTTGGTCGAAACAAAACCTGTTTTGAAGAAAAGAACATTATGACAGAAAAGTTTTGAGTTTTTGAAGAAATCACAAGTTGTAGGAGAAACATAAACCCAGAATCACTGATAAAACTAACACAAAAATGATGGATAAAAACCTTGAAAAGATCGATTCTTTCTGGGAGAAAAAGGTAAAACACAGTGGAAGATTTTTAGGGAGAAGAATAAAAGTAAAACTCACTATCTGATGCATCTGTGGCTCCATGGATGAAACATGGCTCTAACCCTACAATGCAGAGTGTAAGCAGAGCCAAAAGCACCCGATTCTCAGTCATCATCTTCCTCCTTCCTCTCTTCCTCTCTTCTCTCTCTCTCTCTTAAACCAGATGAGACAGAAGAAAACCCAAATGGCAAAAACCCAAAAAACTGATTTGTAAATTACTTTTTTTCTTCTGAGATTTTGTTATTTATTTATTTATTAATTTTTTCAGGATAAATTTTGTTAGCTAGATTTTATACTGTTTCAGCCATACGACGAAGTTATCGAGTAAAGCTGGCAAGCACGATTTGCTATAAGTAAGAATCCAAGAGCCATAGAAATAGCCAAATAGGCTTCGGCGCTTTGCTTTGCATTTTTGTTTCTTCCATTTACTTTAAATTTGTTTATTGTACTACTAATTTTCAGTTAATATTAATTAATGTTACACATAATGGTTAATATGATAATTTTCCTTGCTTTTTTTGCAACAATTTTCCTTTTATATTTGTCCATGAAATTTTTAAAAACAATTAATTTTGGTTGGTGTATCATGCTTATTGGTTATGGTCTGACGCATTGTCTTTTTGGTTTTTATGCATTCTCTCATTCCCACATATAAAGAAAATAAATATACAAATATAATAATAACTACCTGTAGTTTTCACAAGGCCTACGCGCTTTTAAAGGTTGTGTATATTCTTCTTTCTTTTATAGCTTATAACTACATTTTTTTTCTGTCAATGAAAGTTTCATATAGGATTACTTTGAAGATTGTCTATGATTGGGTCTTTCGATCATTGCTTTGAAGAATTACTTACTTTCCCTTCACATCTAAGTGGGGTGAGAAAGGAAATAGAGTGAAAAGTTTAAATGTTTTTACAAAACTAAAAGTGAGTTTATTGTATAGGAAAAGGTCATTTGTTTTGCTTGTGAAGAAACATGTGGGTAAATATGAGTAAACACACGTATTAATGCCGCAATTATGGGTATCTAATGTAATTAATAAATCCAACTTAAAGAAGGTCACGAGATTCTTGTTGAAAATTATGACCTTTTCTATCGGAGAGAGGAAAGTAAATCCAAGTAATCTGATTAGTTGTTTGAAAAAGGGAACTTATTACTAGGAAATACAAAATTTTACTAGTAATAACACAAGTATTAGTTTAATAAAAACATCATCAAACGTCGTTCAGCATTTTTTATATGTACCAATCATTTCGTTAGCTTTCAAATTATTGTCAAACAAAAAGTTACATCATCGATATTCAATCATTTAATTTAGATTATCACAATTTAAATGAAATAATAGTTTGGTAAAAACGTGTTAATCGGTCATTGTACGTGGTTTGCCTCTCATCCCTTTAGTAACGTCTTCGTTGAAAATTTCTTCGTGTACGTTCGCTTTCGTGATTTCTATCAATTTAATTATTAACTTGCTCTTGAGATGTTTGACCCGCCAAAAAATACGTGTTTGGCTAACCCTTTTATCAAAAAAAATATATACGTGTTTGGGATATTAGTTTTTTTAGTGCACCGACGAGCAGAAAACAAAATATGATACGGGGTTTGAAATTTTAGCATTTCGGAATGCAAAACTAAAAAATTTATCATCGGCAACATCTATCTATTTTTTCTTCAACTCATATATATCAGATTAAATGATAGATTAAATTTAGTTAGTAATATTGTTAGAATATTGTTTTGAACGCCTTACTTAGCTTTTTATTAACTTGAAACAGAGATTACATAGTTATATATAAAATATATAAATATATATAATTAGGATTCAGATAGCTAATACTCTTACTAGACATAGCACATATCTCCTGAATACAGTAATGTTATTAACTTATTATATTACCATATAAGTTTATTTTATTTTATTTTTTGTTAAAGTATTGCCAAATAAGTTGTTAAGCTGCTTGATGTTATATTTTAGGTAGATGAAGAGATCAATCGAGGCTTGAAGCCAAGCGTGTGCCAGCAAGGATGGATGACACGGACTGTATAAATTATACTATAAGGAAAGATATGATGTATCTCTCCAGCATATTTACTTATTTTAAAAATATTTATTACTTAAATTAACAGCTACATGACGTCAATAAAATTAACAACTAAATATAATGATTAAAACAGATTTTAAGAAGAAGAAAAAACTAGATGAAGACGAAACACAAACATTTGTTCTTCTTTTTTTTATCCACAGATATTCAAATGTGACAAAAACAATCTCATCAACATCAAGCCATCAATCAAGGTCGTTTTTGTTTGTCTCATTGTTAGTAATTTCTTAGCTCATTAGGAAGCTCTAAATTTTGTAGGATTATATTTGGACATTTGGCTGTATCGTGGAGTAGGTATTAGGTACATGAGTAATTTCTATTGACTTTTTTAACGAGGAATACTGATTCTTTAGGTAAATAGTTCTTAGAAGAAGAAATAAAGGTTCGAATCAAATCAATACACAAAACAATTTACATTTTTAAGCTCGTAATAAACATCTTCCAGGAAAGTTATAAAAGCCATTAAAAGTACTAGACGACGTCGTTCGGATCCTAATGTGCTGCCGTTTATTTGTTTGCCGACAAACTACGCGTCGTTTGATTTCAATTGTCTACAAAAGCAAGCCGACCTAATTACGTTATTACGGTAGGTCCAGACGGAGAACTATTTGCTCGCATACTAAAATGGTCGGTGTGTTTACTGTTTTGTGTATGTTTTCTTAAAATATTTTCCCCCCTTTTTAAATATATAATCGATGGTGTGTGCTTGTATGGTTCACTTTAAAAAATATAATCTGTACCCACGAATTTAAAAGTAACCTGTCTATTAATATATCGTCGATCACCCCACTACAAACCCTTTCTTTAGAGTATAAACTTTGTATCCTATCAATTATTCGCAAGCTCGTAACGTTCACAAACTTGGTCTTTAGTACTATTCATACGTATTTTTAATTCCCTTTATCGTTTTATTCCTTCGGAGTCTAGGACTCTGTATTTGTATGTTTTTTTATGTTAACATATACGGACGGACGGAATAACGTATTTATCTTATAATTTAAATATATAAAGTATTGAAAGTTATTCCAACACTAGTTTCTAGGAATATCAAATAAGCCACTTGTTAACAAGTAGTCCATCAAAAAATTCTCATAGAAAAACAAGCAGAGGAAAATAGCATAAAATAGAGCATTTGTTTTGGTAACATATATAAATACATATTTTTTACAAAAAAAAAAACATATATCATATATGTCTTGCGTCAAAACTAATTTTTTAAAAACATATTTACAAGTTCAAAGATTCTGAATAGATGATCCACCTTGCACTTAAACTTTATTTTAATTATTATTCTATTTGATTTTTGTTTTTCTATAGCTTCACTATTTTAAAAATAAAATCAAAAGATAATGATAAAATACATAATATTTTATTTATGTGTTCATCTGAGAAAAGAGAAACACATACGAAAAAATGCTTTGCTTGTTGGAGAGTTATTACTTTCTTTCGGAAAGCTTAGGAATGACGAGTGAGAACTAAGAGGAGACAGAACTGACCTGTTACGTGCACACCAAGAGAACAAAATTGTATACTCTGTTCCGAAAAAGTTACAAGCCTTGCATTAAATATCTTAAACGATAGAAAAAGATATATCTAAATGATAGAACCGTAACTTTCTGATCTATCTACAACGAGAAGGCCGCTTTTAACTGACCGGTCCTTGAACGTTCTAGTAACAAATGGTTATGTAGATTATTGAAAACCGGTTGAAACATATACGTAGGCTACTAAGCTTCAATGATAATTGATATATGTATCAAAACGTAATCTTAGCTTAGAAAGATTTTAGCTAAGGCACCCTTTAACAGCAAAAACAAAAAGATTTTAGCTAAGGCCTGAGAAAGCAATGAAACATTTGTCAAAATATTAATAAGACGGAGCGCGAAAGAAAAGACACGTGGACTTGGTCACATGTACGAATTATCGGGCCGTTGGGGACAAAGACTCACTTACAGAACACGTAGGCACGCGGACTCGTTGGGCCATTGTATTGAAGGCCCACTTTTTGTAACACCTACCGTACGTGCCTATGCTTGTACTGATTTTTCACTTTTGTGCTTTTAGTCCTTAGTACAGAACACGATTTTAATTTCTAGTAATAGTAGGAAAATGTAAAAGAAATTATTTGTACAGACTAAAAAGAAGAATAAGATGGATTAACAAAATTCATATTTGCCGATTTTATTTCCACAAGAACAATTGGTTATCCGTATTCTTTAAACGAACGTGAAGAAAATAATTTGTACTTTTGATTCATGACGGGATTTTCTATAGTTTGTTGGAAACAGTACAACAAATCCAACGTCAACAAAATATATACAGCGAACCCATTTGAACAAATATCAAAATATAAATTGGCTTAAATTACATGACAAACATAGATTACAAAAAAAAAAAGAGAAGATAATGTAGCTTTTACTCCATAACCTGTAACTGTAAACCAACATCAACGAGGTCCAGAACCCAATTTTATGGAGAGAGAAATAATTATTTCAAGTATTTGTTTTAAATACGATTTAACGATAGAAAAGTTAAAAAAGGTTTACTGGGAAATTCTAATTGCGGATCATTCTTTCCACAGTCAAATATTCTGATTTTGGATTAATTGTTATTTTTGCAAGAAATGTTACATATCTAAAGTTTGGAAGTGTTTAAAAGCGGAATTAGTAACATATCAAAGACAGAATTCCTTAATAGTTAATCCAGATAACTACCCTGAAAGCGTTTCACAAGGAGACTCAATTGAAATTGAAATGGTCGGTGAGTAAAAGTTTCGATATATATATATATATTTTGTCAAATGACTCATGTAAGTTATTTGGTGCAACTTTCTAAAACTAGGATTTTTTTTTTGCCAACTCTAACTCATTTAAGGGTTTAATATTAGAATCATTTAAGGGAAATATTAACAAAAATAATAATAAAAAAATAAAATATCAGAATCTGCCGTCACAAATAAGAAAATGACGAAAGTTTATGTGAAGAAAACTTTAACCTACACAACTACACAAGCAACTTCCCTTCTGCAAGAAAATAAAATAAAAAATTTAACCTCTGCAGAGATATAAAAGCATGCATTATGCATATACATACATACATTCTCATATAAGCAAGCCTCCATTTGAGAGGAAAGCAGAGACATGCACAAAGACAACGACTCGGGTTCGGGTTCGGGTTCGAATCCGGGTTACGAGTCGAACTACTTGATTGTTCGACCCCACCGAGGTGGGTACAGGGACTTGTTTCGTTACGGTGTCAGAGGAGACGAAACGAGCAAAGCAAAGTTTTTGGAATGGCCTGAAAATCGCAGCTGGAGAACTGATGAAGAAGCAGAGGATCACCGTTGGGTAATCGTGGTTTCGATTCTGGTCCGTAAGATAATCGGACTTCTTCGAATGCCTATGGAATACACAGGTTTCATCGTCGATTTGATTCTCAATCTCTTTTCTGCGAATGGTGGCTTCTTCGGTTTGCTTCTCAGGTTAATTCAAGGTAACTAAAGTTAGAAACTTTGAATTAAAAATCGCTTTTTGATGAGTTTGGATGATTTTTAATGTAATTAATTGTGTTGTAGCGAAAGTTGTGATACCAGAAAGAGGCTCTGTGATGTTTGTTAGTACAATTGGGCAACTTGATGGGCGAATTGATCTGTATAAAGGCTGGAATTTCGTCGAACACTTGGAGAGCATAGACTCGGTCAACTCGGGTTCTTCTGGAAGGGTTAAAATCGAACTGGGAAGTCGTGGGCTTATGGATTTGTGTGTGATGGCGTCGAAGCTTGCGTATGAGAACGCCAAGGTTGTTGAAAACGTCGTTGATCTACATTGGAAGGTAAGTTAATTAAAGACAGAAACTTTAAACACATTTTCATGAGAAAAAAGTTTCCAACTTTGTATAAAGTTTTCATCTCTTACTGTTTGCAGATGAATCTGGTGGAGTTCTTGGATTGTTGGAATGGTGAGAATTAGATAGTGAGCTTTAGTCTGTTGTGCATTGCTTAATTGGATAGTTTTAGTTTATATATGGATGTGTGTTTTTGTCTATCTTTGCAGAATATCAGAAGCAGATGGCTACACAAGTTTTTATACTTACGGATAAGCAGAAAGATGCAAACTTGATCTTAATAAGCTTCAGAGGCACTGAGCCATTTGATGCAGATGATTGGGGAACCGATTTCGACTATTCGTGGTATGAAATCCCCAATGTGGGAAAGCTTCATATGGGTTTCCTCGAAGCTATGGGTCTAGGCAACAGAGACGACACTCACACTTTCCATTACCATCTCTTCGGACAAACCTCCTCCGAGGAAGAGAATTTCCTAGATATGGGAACGAGAAGCGCCTATTATGCAGTTCGAGTAATTCTGAAACGTTTGCTTTCGGAACACAAAAACGCCCAATTTGTAGTCACGGGTCACAGCTTAGGAGGTGCTTTGGCGATTCTGTTCCCCACATTGCTGGTATTGAAAGAGGAGAAAGAGATAATGAAGAGGCTGCTTGGAGTTTACACGTTTGGACAACCGAGAATCGGGAACAGAGAGATCGGGTTATTCATGAAAGCTCAACTGAATCAACCTGTGGATCGATACTTTCGAGTTGTTTACTGCAATGATCTCGTCCCGAGATTGCCTTACGACGATAAAACTTTCCTCTACAAACATTTCGGACTCTGTCTTTACTACGACAGCTTCTACAACGAGACTGTAATGTTTTCATCACTTGAACCAACTTTACGATTTCAGATATGAAAATGTTAAATTGATTTTAACTAATGATGATTTTCTTGAATGTTTGACAGAAAGCAGAGGCTGAGCCGGACCCGAACCCTTACGGTCTGCGTTATGCAATTCGTGGTCATGTACTAGCGGTTTGGGAGTTGGTTAGAGGCTTGACGATGGGGTACACACATGGACCGGATTATAAAGAAGGATGGTTTAGGATCTTGTTTAGGCTCATGGGGTTGTTGATTCCAGGTCTATCGGATCATTGCCCGACCGATTACGTTAACTCGGTTAGGCTTGGACCCAATAATGACCTTCAGATGTCCCCTCTTTGAAGAGTGCTCTGTTTTGTTTGTTTATGAAGCGGAACTTGGTTGTTGGAATAAATCTTGGCTGAACCGGAACCCGGTTAAGATGTTGGTTCGTAAAATTTAATAAGATGAGTTCTGGTATGTTTAGTTTGAGTATGAGCCAATAAAAGAACAACAATTTGCCACAATTAAAGTTTTGTTCTTTTTTATTAATTTGCCGTCGCATTGATTACAACCAGAGGCAAAAATCAAACAAGAACAAGAACAAGATCTTAGGTCATAGATGAAACCAGAAGACTTCTTCGGTCAAAATGAAACTAAACCCGAAACTTCCCAAAGATTTCAAACTATGAAACTCGTTGTCTAACATAACATCATCCGAACTCCGCCAGCTCAATCGCCGGATAAGGTCTCTCTATTTCGCTTGATCCAAAATAACCCATGAAAACAAAAAAACCCAAAAGATAGATCCTTTAGGGTAAAAAAAAAGAGACAACATTTTGCAGGGTTATGCACCAATTGAAGGGAGAGAATAAAAATTTCTTGGAGAGGGTTCAAGCCATGCAACCAAGAAGCCACTAACACCAACGGAGAGCTTCAAGAAGAAGAGACATGAGGAGGGAGACATATATACACATATATAGTTATGTTGTAGAGGTTAATTTGAAGGAGAACTCAAAGGGCTCTCTCTACTCATCGCCGTGGATGTACCAGCAGCAAAGCATGGTGGCGCAACGGCGGAGAATGTAGAGACGAGCTCGCTGTTCCTTCACCAAGGAAACACACTTGCTTGTAAAGGCCTGACCTTTGTTGAACTTTCTCTTAAATTCTGCCATGGGGTTGACAATTAGGGTTTATATGGAGATTTTTTTGGTGATCAAAGATTGAAACTTTAGGAGCCCCAAAAAAAAACCCTTTGTGGGTGAAGGAAGAGAGTACAAATGAAAGATTTGTGATGAAGAATAAAAATGATTTGAAGAGTATATATATAGAGAAGAAAAAGAAGAAAGAGGTGAAGTAAATACAAAGGAAGTTAATTAAGAGAAGCTGAACGTGGTCTTGATTTTTTTGGTTCATTGACATTGGGATATGCATGGCGCATTTTGGATTCTCCAAGGAACTATACTTTCATGAAAGCATAACTTTAGACATGAATATTTTATTCTACATTTGTCTCTTCTGTCATACTATGGGCTGCCAATAAAAATCTATTATCTTATGAAAGAGTGATTATCTCTATAGTTAGTAATTTTACATTTATTTTACTCAATAGTATTAGATACGCATTCGAATGTGGTGTATAGGGTATAAAATTTGGAATTTTGGCTATTGGAAAACTAATTTCATCTTACAGATAAATAAGTAAATTAATCTTGAAAATTGATAAATAAATAAAATATTTTTTTGTGTACATTTATTTAAATGTAAGAAAGGCGGTAAACACAGCTGTTGATCGATATTATTTGTTTTTAATCCTCAAAAGGAAATGATTAACCTAACAACATTGTTTAATAGGCATCAACACAATTTTAAACCCGAAGAAAAGAAGAAAGAGTAGAAAAGGGAGAAAGGTGGGCTTAAAAAGAGGAGATATGTTGAATGAAGACAAAGCATTGAGATTGGGTTTAGGGGAACATGTAACCGGCAATCTTATCTTCGGCTTCTCCACTTGAGTAGGGTTGTTTGGTTAGCTTCTCTTTTTTTTAATCTCAACTTTCATATTTTCAATCAAAACTTTTGAAAACTGATCAACTACCTCTTCGAACTTAAAAATCATCCGATAAACAATGGATCGATAATAAATGTATTTATTAATTAAACGATATATATGTAAAATAAAATTTTCATTTAAAATCTACTTCACTATTTTTAACATTCATAATTGAATTTTTTTTGGTTAGTTGACTTGGTAATTAATTATTGTAGTTCACATTAGTTTTGTGGTCGGACCAACCATATCAGATCATTTTTTTTTATATCAGATCATTGGGTTTAAAAACATTATCTCAAACCATTTGTCATCATCAAATTAGGCAAACAAAAATCTGAAGACAAGATTGTGACTGTTCCCGTTTCTCTATCATTCGTTGCGGTTTTACAGCTGGTAGAACAAAATCATCCCTCTTGATTTCTTCCAAATTTTTCTAATCAGTTCTGCGTCACTTCGTGTATTGATTTCCGGATCACAACAGATTTGGATCGCATTAATATCCTGACCAATCACACTGTTTTGTACATATTAAAATATACAGACTAATTATACTGTGTTATATATAATGTATATCATTGTGGGTCTATACTATAAAACTCGAAGGCTTCTAAGAATAATTTTTTTTAAAATAAAATATTATAGGATGCTTCTTATCAATACATTCTAAGTTCCAATAGACTGAAGGATAGCATCCTTTTATCAGCCAATTGCATTGAGAATTAATTGGCCTAATGGTGAGGCCCAATATTTAACTCTAGTTCATTTTGAATATAATGGGTCTTAGAAGACCCATTTGGATATAACAGGATACTAACCATTATTGTTGGCATTGGCACGGAATGCTGTTCTGTGAACTATTAGCTAAACTTGATCATTCCTAAAATCATATAGGAATCGTGTAAGGGAGTGTATTAGTCATTATTATGTAATAATAACATTGATAATAAAAAAAATGTATTGTTTCATTTGCATTGAGTTGCAAACTTGCATATATGTTTTTTTTGGACTAATATCTACCTTCCATTTCCATTTGACTGTTTTTGAATAGAAGAAACTCAAATCGTCTGCATAGGAAGGGGAAAAAAGAGTTCTACTTAGACTTGTCATTTTTTTTCTTGTTTGTTAACAAAAAAAATTTCGGTCTGATTACATAATCTCCACGAGTTAATTAATTCTTTTGGTTGGTTTTGTAACTAGTACACAGTTACATGTTAACGTAAAATTTTCACTAAGAGAAGAATAGACGAAGATATGAAAAAATAAATCAATTAACGGCAAAAGACTGTTCTTCTTGTATAACTTCCATATACAAAATCGTTGAATATCCTATATTGTATACATACACTAATTCAAATATACACACCTTCTATATATATTTTTTTGTTGTTTTACCCTAAGATAGATAGTATGAGAAAAAAATGAGAAAACGTGAGACAGCCTTAAACGCGTTTACGACTCGCGTAGCTTTTGCCTACATAATGATAGTAATTACTATTGCTCTGATTTTTACTTCCGCCATTAGAGGTTTTACCGCGCAGCAAACAAGACAAAGCCCTCCACAAAAACCACTTCCTCCGTCGCGGTGAAACGGCAGTCACGTGACTAGCATGGGCTCTCGTCGGCTTCTTAATCACAAGACCTCTAACTTCCTCCGGTGGCTTATAATGCCTAATCAACGGCCACTTTATTCCATCGAAAAACGGATGACGTTTGATATCCTGCGCACCCCTGGCGCATCCTAGCCTTTTCTTCGGGTCTTTCACCAAAAGCTTCTCAATCAAGTCTCTCGCTTCCTCCGAATCACCGTCCACGTGGAAGTTCACGTTCTTGGTGTTCGATGCTATATTCCGCAGGGTTTGTTCTTTAGACTCTCCCTTAAACGGCGTCGTTCCATAAAACAACTCGTAAAGGAGTATTCCGAACGCCCACCAATCTACTCCGCTTCCGTGTCCGTTTCCGGAGACTAGCTCCGGCGCAAGATACTCATGTGTTCCTACGCACGACCTTGAAAACGCTGTTACTGGCTCTGCCGCAAACTCCGCTACGATCTCTTCTCTTTCGTACTTTACCTCCGCAGCTACGGAGAAGCAACCGCTCCTTCGCCGACGAAGCGACGGAGAAGAAGAAGATCTCTTGTACCGGCGAGATTTAAAAGTGGGAACCACGTCGGATTTAAAACAAAGATCGAAGTCCGACAACATGACGTGACCGTCTTCGCGGAGCAAAACGTTTTCCGGCTTGAGATCACGGTAGACGATTCCCATTGCGTGAAGGTACTCTAAGGCGACGAGAACTTCGGCGGCGAAGAATCTAACCGGCTGAATAGGTAAACGGTTACGAGGATGCTTGCGTAGCAAGGAATGTAAATCTCCGTTGGGAGCATAATCGATGAGGAGACACGTGTAGTGAGACTCGTCGATACGAGCGTAGAGCGTAGGGAGAAAAGGATGGTCTAGCAAGGAGAGGATCTCTGCCTCCGTCTCAACCTGAGAGAGCTTCTTCTCCGTCGTGAGACAATTACGATCGATGACCTTTAAGGCGAATCTTGCGGAGGAGTCACGGAGGTTACAGAGGAAGACTCTGCCTAGGTTTCCGGTGCCAAGGTGGCGTATTAGTTTCAGGTGACGGAGGTGGATGTTTCCGTCGGAGGAGAGAAGTTTCGCCGATTTGATTGCGGACCATTGGGGATCATGACGACGGTGGTTGACGGTGGAGGAAGAGACGGAGGAGGTTGTTACGGTGGATGAAGTGGAAAGTCTGTCGTTGAAGCTTAAGGTTAGGCTGGAGCGTCCGCTCGAGGAGGCGAATGTACGGTCGGTGACGGTGGATGTGAAGCTGAGATCGAGATCGGTGTCAGGGAAATAGAAATCTTGTTCTTCCATTTTTGTTTTCTTGATTCACGTTTTTTTTAAAAATATTTTGTGTGTAGAGGGCGGAGAGTTCTGAGTTATTTATAAAGAGAATAGTGGAGATTTGAGAGGAGAAATTAAAGGTGTTTAATAAGTAGTTAATTAGTTATTTGATTAAATGTATGGTAGAAGGTTTTGTTTTGGGTCTTTGGGAAGTTGGGAAAGGACAAAGGAAAGTGATGAGTTTGACCTTAGCGGGTCATTTATTTATTAAGTCTTTAAAATTATTAATCATGTCTGAAACTATGACTAATCTTTGGTGTGCAATCACATGTTTAATTTAGCAAAGACAGACGATTTTATATTTTAAGATAAGCAGTTACAATTAATACAATACCTCGAGAAAAAAAAGAATACGTATTTACAGGTTTTTTTTTTTTGTCATCACGTATATACAGTTATGTCATAATTTGTTACACAAATTTTGGGTTGGGGGAAAAAAATATACTCGAGGGAAACAAATAGGTTTTACTAAAACGATAATTTTCAAGTGGTTTAAATTTTTTAATAGGTGCGTAAGAAAAATGCGAGTTTACATATAAAATCAAAAGTGAATGCGAAGAAACTTAGGTCAGTGAGATTAATTGCGCTTCTGAAGACATTAATGAGGCAGTAAGAGCTTGTCGGCTGTAGCGTTCCTCAAAAGTAGCTTCATTACGCTTACGTGGACTTACTCTACGCTAACGATCTTATCTAACGTTTAAAGAGTAATTATATACACGTTTATTGTAGTAATACAGTACTATTTGATAGTTTTCATTAATAGTATTTCGTAATATTAGACTTTTAGTTGCTACGCAATAAATTTTGAAATATCAACTACTATATCCAACTAAAACACCGACAACTAGAATACTATTAACAAATTTATTTTTTTACCGTATTCCAACAAATACAAACTCTATCATGATTTTATATAATTTGTATGCGAAAAGAAAGAGACTATGACCGCATTTATATAACTCAGAGTGTTATGGATTAATAATGATCCAAACCACGTACTGAACCGAACCGACTTGGAACTATTATAAATAGTGTTGTGTTGTAAATACATAAGTTAATAACAGCAGCAAAAAGTTTTTTTCATATACGTTTTCCATTTATCACATAATAAAATATTTTATAATATATATATCTATATACATATATATATAACACGTTATCAGTACAATCTGCTCTAATACCAAAAAATTATCATGTCAAATTTAATAAAATTCGAGATTACTGCTGTTGATATATCTGGAAATAATTATATAAGGTAGGCAGTTGCAGCAAGGATGCATTTAAAAGGAAGAAGGCTTCTTGATACCATCGATAAATCAAAGCCAACTCCAGAAGAGAAAAAGGCTAACACTATGATATTTTTAACCCACTATATCCATGATGGTTTAAAAGATGAATATATGACAAAAGAAAATCCTGCAGATCTTTAGCAATCACTCAAAGATAAGTTCGATCACCAAAAAATGTGATCTTACCGAAAGCTAAACATGAGTGGTTGAATCTCCGGTTTCAATATTACAAAAGTGTTAGTGAATATAATTCCGCTTTGTTTGGAATTACTTCCAGGATAATTCTATGTGGAGAGAAGATAAGTGATTATGATATGATCGAGAAAACTCTCCAAACTTTTCATCCAGGAAACGTAATCTTGCAGCAACAATACCGAGCGAATGGATACCAGAAGTATTCAGAATTGATGCAAGTTCTATTGATTGCTGAACAAAATAATGAACTTGTGATGTTAAACCATCAAACTCGTCATACTGGATCAGCTTCATTCCCAGAAGCGAATGTTGCGTTATCCAATTATAATTAAGACGAAGGCGCGGTCGAGGTTATGATTGTGGCTGTGGACAAGGAGGATATGGACGTGGACAAGGAAAAAAGTTTCATCCTAATGATTTCAACGGTGAAGAAATAATAAAAGGTTCAAAGGAAACGAAGTTGGTCGTGTGACAAATAAGCAGCATGAAAATGCCTGCTACAGATGCGGCATGAAAGAACACTGGTCCCGTACCTGTCGTACGCCTAAACATTTGGCCGATCTATATCAAGAATCACAAAAGGCTAAAGAAAGAGCAAATAAAACCAACTTCATTCATGGCGACCCCGAACCTTCTTTCGATGGCTTAAATGATGATAACTTTCTCGATATTGCTGATTTTTTAGTTGATCCTGAAGCCATCAAGGAGAAACCAAATGACTAAGATCTTCCTGAAGAATAGACTATGGCATGATGTTTTGTAAATCTTCCTGAAGAAGAAAATAAAACAAAACTCATAATATTTTAGTTGTGTTGTTTAATTTTATTTTTCTGGTTGTAATATAGTTTTAGTTTAATATAATTTTTTTTGTTTTGTTATGTTAATGCATCTTTTATGAATATTCTTAAATTCAGAAAATGTCAATCTTTGACATTGGGGATGGAGACATATGTCTGGTAGACAGTACTACAACGCACACAATAATTAAGGATAAAAAATATTTCTCCTCCCTTAAAATAAAAGATTCCGCTGGAAGCGTAAGTACTATATCCGGTAATGCAAAAATTATAATGGGCTCCGGAAGAGTCAGTTTTTCAATGCCAAAGAGAACATAAATTGAAATAGATGATGCATTATTTTTTTCTAAATCTTACAGAAATTTGTTAAGTTTCAGACATATCCGCAAAAATGGATATCACATAGACACTATGAATAAGAATGGCATTGAATATCTTTGCATTACATCAGTTATTTCGTAGAGAAAACGAATATTAGAAGAGCTAGCAATTCTATCCTCCAGAATATATTCCACAAAAATAAATACAACTGAATCATATATTAGAGTAAATCCGAAGTTTACAAGTACATTCAAAATCTGGCATGAACGTTTAGGGCATCCTGGTTCAGTCATGATGAAAAAAATTATGGAAAATTCAAATGGCCATCCGTTGAAAAACCAGAACATTTTTCAATCGAAAATTTTTTTATGTAATACTTGTTCTCAAGGAAAACTAATAACTCGGCCGTCACCAGCTAAAATAGAGAATGAATTTCCAGTATTCCTAGAGAGAATATATGGTGATATATGTGGGCCTATTCACCCATAATGCGGGCCATTTCGATATTTTATGGTATTGATTGACGCATCCAGCAGATGGTCACACGTATATCTGTTGACTACATGAAATACGGCTTTCACAAGATTCATTGTCCAGATAATCAGGTTGAAAGTAAAATTCTCTGATTATACAATAAAAAAAGTGAGACTTGATAACGCTGGTGAATTCACTTCACAAGTCTTCAATGACTATTGTATGTCATTAGGAATTGATGTTAAACATCCGGTCCCGCATGTTCACACACAAAAATGGCTTGGCCGAGTCTTTGATTAAACGGTTGCAACTTATTGTTAGATCGTTAATATTAAGAACAAAGCTCCCAATTTCAGTATGGGGTCATGCAATTTTGCATGCTGCTGCACTAATTCAAATACGGCCAAGTGCATATCATAAGTACTCCCTAAAACAATTAGTCCCTGGCCAGGAGCCAGATATATCCCATCTCCGAGTTTTTGGATGGGCGGTTTATGTCTCTATAACTCCGCCACAAATAACAAAAATAGGACCACAAAGGAGATTGAAAATATATATCGGGTATACATCACCAAGTATAATTCGTTATCTTGAACCGCGAACTGGTGATATGTTTATGACATGTTTTGCCGATTGCCATTTAAATGAAGATGAATTTTCAGCGTTAGGGGGAGGAATTAAGGAAGTTCTAATAGATATTACTTGGTGCACATCGTCGTTGTTGTACTTTGATCCTCCTACAAAACAACGTAAACTGGAAGTTCAAAAAGTTGTACATTTATAAAATTTGGCAAATCAATTACCAGATGCGTTCACTGATACAAAAAGGGTAACGAAATCATATATACCCGCTGCGAATGTTCCATCAAGAATTTATGTTCTAGAAGAACAAAATGAAGGAAAAATAGTAAATGAACCTAAAGTTCAATTGAAAAGGGGAAGACCAGTGGGATCAAAGGATAAAAATCCCAAAAAAAAAAAAATTGGGAAAAATGAATGAGACAAAATGAAAAGTCTTGAAGACAAAATTAAAAGTCCTGAAGACGAAATTAAAAGTCCTGAAGACAAAACTGATTTAGAAAAATATGAGATTTTCATCCACTATGCCCAAAATGGAAAAGTATGGGCTAGAAATGAGATAGAAGATGATGATGAAATTTTCTTATTTTCTGTATCCAAGGAAATTGATTATGAAAGTGATGATCCAGATCCAAAGTCCATATTAGAATGCCAGAAAAGAGGTGATTGGGAGAAATGGAAAATAGTCATAAAAATTGAGTTGAACTCCCTCAATAAAAAAAAGTTTTTGGACTTATCGTCACAACGCCCGAACATGTAAAACCCGTTGGATACAAATGGGTTTTTGTTCGGAAAAAAATGAGAAAAATGAGAGAATAAGATACAAAGTCCGACTTGTTGCACAAAGATTTTTTCTTAAAGGCCGAGAATTGATTATGAAGAAACATATTATCCGGTTATGGATGCAATTACTTTCAGATTTTTGGATGCCGCTAAACTCATCAAAATGTATCTAATGGATGTTGTGACTGCGTATCTATATGGATCACTTGATAATGAGATATATATGAAAATCCCAGAAAGATTGAAAATGCCTGAAGCATTAAGCTCAAAAGTTAAAGAAATATGTTCAGTCAAATTACAGCGATCACTTTACGGATTAAAGCAATCCGGATGCATGTGGTGTAATCGCTTATGTGAATATTTGTTGAGTAAAGGATATACCAACAATACGATATGTCTTTGTGTATTTATTAAGAAATCTTTATCTGGATTTGTGATCATCGCTGTTTATGTGGATGACCTGAACATAATTAGAACTCAAAAAGAGATTGATGATGCCAGAACTCATATGAAAGAAGAGTTCAAAATGAAAGATCTTGGGCAGAAAAAATTATGTCTTGGAATCCAGATCAAACATCATCGAGATGAAATTTTTATATATCAATCAAATTATATGAAAAGGATCTTAAAGCACTTTTATATGGATAAAACGACTTCTTTGAGTACTCAAATGGTCAATAGGTCACTTAATATTGATAAATATCCATTTCGACCTTGTGAGGATAACGAAGAAGTATTAGGTCCTGAAGTACCTTATATGACGCTATTAAGGGACTTATGTATCTTGCAAATTGTACTCGATCAGATATAGTATTTGCTATAAATTTACTTGCAAGATATAGTTCATCTTCCATGCGTAGACATTGGAATGGAATAAAATATATTTTTCGTTATCTTCAAGGAACAATTGATTTGAGATTATTTTACCCTAGAAACTCCACTTTTGTTTTAGCTGATTTTGCAGATGCAGGCTATCTATCAGATCCACATAAAGCTCGATCACAAACAGGATATGTTTTCACAGTTGGAGGTATTGCAATCTCTTGGCGTTTCCAAAAGTAGACTTTGGTTGCTACTTCATCAAATTATGCCAAAACTATTGCATTTCATGAGGCATGTAGAGAATGTATGTGGCTTAAATCGATGACTCAACATATACAAGAATCAAGCGGAATAGTCATTAATAAAGAGCCAACAAAACTGTTCGAAGACAATGATGTCTGTGTCGCCCAACTCAAAGAAAGTTATACCAAAAGCGACAGAACAAAGCATATTCTCCCAAGATTTTTCTCTTACATACGAGAACTCAAGAAGAATCAAGAAGTAGACATCCAATACGTTTGTTCTACTGACAATGCATCGGATTTTTTCACGAAGGCGCTTTCCATTACTATGTTCAGAAAACATGTTCATAGTATCGAAATGCGTCATCTACATGATTTATGAAGAAGAAGATTTGTCCATCATTTCATGAGGAGATTACGTCACTGTACTATTTTTCCTTTATCATGGTTTTTATCTCATTAGATTTTTCCATAATAAAGTTTTTAACGAGACAGTACGTAATATATCAATAGTGATTGATAACTAAAGGGGAATGTTATAGATTAATAATTATCCAACCAACATAGTGAACCGACTTGGAATTATTATAAATAATAGTATTGTGTTGTAAATGTATAAGTTAATAACATCAGCAAAAAGTTTATTCATATACGTTTTTCACTTATCACATAATAAAATATTTAGAATATACATATATATTATATAACACAGAGTAGTTTATTATTATTTTTTCTCAAAAAAATATAAATTATAATAATTGATAGTATTTAGTAGTATTAAAACCAAATAATTATCGTCGTTTATTGAGTTGTGGATCAGAAATTTTAAGAGCGATTCGCATGTTGAAGAGAATATGGGAACTGGATCCATGTGATGGGCCATTACTAAGGCTTCTTACCGTTGCGGGACCCATGTTGGCCAAAAGTCTTACTTTGTCCGCCACGTGGCCAACATAGGACCTACCTTTGTCGCTTCAGTTTAATTATCTCAATAGTTATTTTGTTTTATATTATAAATAATTTATCTTATATTTTATAATTATTCTAATAATTAATTCCCATTAGCTTCCGACCTAAGTTATTATTCTTAAAATTGAAAAATATCATTATTTATAAAACACCATCCTTTTTGAATCAATTATTGAAGTTATCAAATTAGTAGCTGGTGGTTTGCTCGTTGATCAGGTTGATACATGGGGTCATTAAATCTAAACACTATATCTAGGCGATAAGAAAGCTATCGGGAGACATTTGAGATTTGACGATTAGTAGATGGCTTAACCGGACATATAGAGAAGAGAAGATATACATAGATTAATGATTGGTTTAGGTGTAGTTCAAAGAATATGATTATACATTTATACTCAATTATATAATTAAGAACAATTTTATATTGTATTCTTTTATTTTATCTACAGATATATACCAGATCAGACCGGTACATAATTATTTGATGCAAGTTGCAAAAAAAAATCGTTAAACATAAAAATGTTAAACCAAAGATATCAGGAAAAAGGAAAACACGAGGATCTTCTCCTAAGTATATGTGCTAACAGGTAACTGAACACAATAATGACAATATATCATTAAGCGATTTGCATTTGAAGTAATTAATGGGATTTTATTAGTTAACCACGTGGTTTGGCATATTGACGATCCATTCATACAGTAGTCGATGAACGTGTTAATAACATAATTGATACATCCTTAACTTCAATTATTATACTTTTAATTATGTAGCCTTACTTTACAATCTACAACTGTGATTACACAGTATATATGTATCAATGTATGTATGCATCATATTGGTTACTTCACTATTTTATTCCAGTTTATCTTGAATGAACTAACAACTCTCATTTAAGATTTCTTGTTTTTATTTGCTTCAATTTCAAATGCTATGAATAATACACTGCAAAGGAAAAAAACAAGAACTAAAAAGAAAAAAAAAAATTGATGGGAGCAAAGAATCCAACCTGTATTAATTATCAAGAGAAACCATTATTTGAAGACGAAAGAATGCTAACCTTTCATGTGATGAATAATTTGCATTTGGTCACAACTACTTCTAACAGAAAGAGAAAAATCTCCACAACAATGTCTATAATATATGTATATATTTTTATATATAAATATTCACACATTGGTCACTTTATATAGTTTTGAGATTAATCTAATATGTCCTTGCGTGAGAATGTAAATAAATATTATATATCTATAATAAATCATTGTAAAAATCACATTCAAAATTTTGATAGTTTATGATCTAATCGTATAATTAGTTTGTGAGGGAATTAAAGACTAGCTAGCATAAAACATTGACCTATTTTCATATTTTTTCTATTTCTTTACAACTCTTTTTTTCAAGACTATACTATAATAATCTTTTTTTTTGTTAAGTATACTGTAATAATCTTCAAAAAAAAAAAAAAAGACTATACTATAATTAAACGTATCAGAGTCATGTTGGCATCCCCACAACATGCATTAGGATGTAAACCATAGTTAGTCCCTTTTGAGGTGCAATGCATCTTAGTTTGAATTCTTTAATTATACGATGATTAATTTTGTTAATTTATTAGAACTAATGTGTCCTAATTAAGCTCCCTGATTAGTCCAAAGCACCTTTTTTAACAAGTTTGACATGGTCATCTCACATGTACCAAAACTCATTGAGATCAAAACAAAACAGAAGCTCCTAATCATAACCTTGGAGCCCACAACCAATTTATTTAATGAAACAACAGAACATATGGGTTTTCAAATACATTGAACTATGCCCACTTTTGAGTTAAAAGTATATAAAAATACGTAAAGAAATATCTAGTTACAAGCTTAAATAAATATAAATATAAATTTTATTTAGCAAAAAAGAAATAATTTTTGACATAACCACCACACAAAGGGACACAAACACATCCTTTAATTGACCTACAATCACACTTAAGTCAAACAGCCAACGTCTGTGGTTGACTAAGTAAATCTCGGTCTAGTCCATTATCAGCCGACCTCAGCCCATAATGTAATGGGCTTTGTGATTTACTCTCTGCAGTTGCGGAGAATCAAAACTGGTCTTCCAAAGTTCATTTAGTGAAGAAAGTTTTATTAAATAGAAATTAATTATGTTTAGTTTTGTTAAAAGACTGGTTTTATTCAATAAGATCACCATGAGTGTGTGAGTGTGTGACTATATCATCTTTGTTAAATAACAAACACTGGAATAACTAGTTAAGTAGTTAGCATTAAGTAGCTAAGAATCTCAAATTTTCATTTACTATTTTATTCAGCTTTCTCTTTCACTTTAACTAACTTGACAAGACATATCTCTTTCTCTGACTCTCTTCTTTTTTTTTTTGTTTTTTTTTTAATTTATTAATATAATATTGTATTAATAAAACTACCCTCTGACTCTCTTCTTATCTTTCTCTTCTTGTGTTCTTCGAATTCACTGCTTATAGTGCTTCAAATCTGCTGAAGAGTCTATAGGAAGAGATAAACGAGAGCGACATGTAGAGAACGGAGACAACGAATGTGAACAGAACTGAGACCAGTGCCTTGTGACAGAAGACTCCATAAGAGTCACAAGCAGAGCTCCAAGTGATGGCTTTGTTTCTTTTATATGCTAAGTAAAGCGTCTCTGCCGACACAGTCACAGCCGCTAGAACCACATACGTGACCACCTGGTCAAAAAAGAAGAATGTCCACACACGGAGCTTGCTTATTGGACACGGAATGGCTAAGATTGCGAGAGCAGAAAAAAGAGAGTAGGTAGCACAAACGCCATTAGCACTCACCAAGTACCTGCAAGGAGAGCAAAACAAAAGCAAAGGTTCACTGATTGATTACTTTCGACTGAACCAAGAGAGAGAAGAAGGTGCACATGAAAGCTGCGATATTTGAGTAAGAAAGAGAGCCAAAGTCGTTGGAGACAGAATTCTTGATCATGATCACGAGACCCGAAAGGCTTAGAGCCATTGATACTACTCTCAGGATCGTCTCTACCGTTTTCTCCCTCCGGTTAAGCTCTAAAGCTGAGCCGTCAATGGCATTTTGATCAATCTTGTTCATTTTTTTCCTTTTTTGTGTTAAGGAAGGAGAGATCTTTTGCCTCATATAATTTTAAGTGTTTCAAGTCCTACATATAAATAAAACAGCCGTTCAAGCATTCAATATAATCATGTGATTAATACGTGACCACTCTCAATTTTAGGCGACTGTCTTGTTTTGTTTGCTCTAACATATCAATCTTATTAATTATTTAATATAAATTTGGTAATACATACCAAAAGTGAAGAGAGCTGCTTGAAGTACTTGATTAGGCTTAAGTAAATGATATATAGGCTGTTCAGAGTTCATTAAATTAACTTGTCTCCGTTCAATTATGATTTTTTTTTCCGGTTTATGGGATATGTTTGTTTTTCCGTGCGCCTCTTCATCAAACAGATTTTTGTTCAACATTTAACTTTGTTAGTTAAGAAAATTCCTAATTAAGAAAATTCGTTCACATGTATGGTTCGGTGTATTTTCACAAGCATACATGCATATTGGCAGGACCCTCTGATAACAACAAGAATCTTCCATACATATATAATTTATACATCTTTTCATAGTTAGTTCAAGAGGTGAAGTTAGAGTATACTTTAATCGAGCTTATGATATTTAAATGGATTGGATCCATTGCTTGGCGCGCGACCAAAGGAATTTTGACGGACCACCCTCAAGAATCATCGAATAGAATCTGAAATAGTTGAAACGTGAATAGTATTGAATTCGTAGCACTTTTTTTTTTTTTTTCCTTTTTAGCATCAAAATGAGATTTATAGTATAGACTATAGACCGTTGCATCATCCACGCATCGCATCTTCAAGCATCGTACGAGTATCAAAATCTATTTATTCCTCCTTGTTATGATTTAAAATTAGGGGTTTTGAGGGGAAACAAACAAAATAAATAGATCCCTCGATCTTTGTTAACGGTTCACATGCCTTTTTTTCGTTTTTTTTTTGTTTTTTTTTTTGTTTTTTTTTGTTTTTTTTGTTTTTTTTTTGTTAAAACGGTAACAATTGACAAACTAATTTCACCAAGGAAAATGTATTCCTTTCACCAAGAAAGTTGAAAAAGTAAAAAAGGAATGAGTTTTTTTTTTTTCGTTTTGTTTGTTTGTTTAATCTAGGCAATAAAGTTATTTAACTTTCTAAGATCTGCAAGTACGCAGATAATTGTAAGTAAACGGATATTTGAAGCGCAAAAAAACTAACGAGATGAGAAATCGTAAAACAAATATTGAAATCTAAGTATTAGCATTTGGAGGGTTGGGATACTTTATGACGTAAAGATTTCAAACGATCGATCAATTCCATCCATATATGACTATATATATATATATGAGTATGTTATATGTATATATATATATATATATATATATCTGGAATCTAACATGGAGGAATAGAGAACGAAGGAGAGCCAAGGTCAACTTGCCGGACACAAATCAACAGATTGTGTGCATATGTGACCAAATCAATGGTCATAAACCGGTTGTGTTTAAACCGGCAAGTCATCCTTGGCTCAATTCCACTCTTTATTCCTTCATGAAAGACCCTCTGATACTACCAGAGACTCCCATCATCGCCTATCGATCAGGAGCTAAACCCGTTTTTCAAATTTGGTATCTCTTTAGTGACTCTTGTGTTGTGGTTAAGCTTAATCGAGATGTGTAGGTATTTATAGACATACAAATGCGATAAATTATGTACATTGTTTTTAATTCTCGATTCCATATTTCCATATGCATGGTTGAGAATTTTGACCAAAACCCTAATTCGAGAATATAATCTAAAAGATGGGCTGACCATATTTTCCAAATTCGAATTTCCAATTTAATTCGAATATATTCGTCCCACTACTTGATATCACACAGAAATTTGTAATGAAGTAAGATGGTCGTAGAAACTAGTAGAGGAATCTCATTTTTTGTGGATAAGTGGAATATTAGAGACTGGTGTTTACAGTGGGAAATGGGAATATATAATAGCTAGTATGATATCAGATTCTATATAGCTATGACTATATGCATGTATAAATTATAAATAATAAATACGTTAAAGCATTCTTCAAGAAGATTTACAAGTTCGGCAATAGTGGAGCTTACGTCAGCAAACTCTCTAAAAAGGTTCATTAGGAAGATTCCAAAACAAACCTTTTTATATGTAAATGAGACGGTGGCGCGAAGCTCGAAGAAGCAAAATGGTCCCATGCCACGCCGTATTACTGCGGTCACCTCTCTCGGCCATAGACTAGAGGGTGGTCCTTTAATTTATTTTCTTTCTGTGGTTTCTATGTAAATACTATATATGGTACGACCTCTAACAACTATGTTACTTGAATTGTCCCATCAGCCATCAGGCCATTAGATAAGGTTGATTTTTTCCTTCTAAATGATAAGTTTGTAGCTTCGTGTTTAGTAACGTCCATCAAAATGTATAGTTTATTAATATTTGATTAATCAAAATATATAACTACAAAATTTTAGTTTTCTTCTATATATGGGTTCGGCTGTAGTGCTTAAAAGCTCTTTATAGTATTTTCTACCATATTCTACGAATAAATATGTTGTAAGATTTTGGTAGAAATTTTCGGACCACTTTCTCATAATAATTTTTTGTATTAACAGGAAATTTTCTATCATTTCGAAAATTCGTAAGTTTAGACCATCTCTAACCCCACTTTATTTTCTACTTTAAATTCTATTTTGGAGTAGGATTTGCTTCAATCCTACTCTATTTCTAATTTCATAATAGAGTAAAAAATGATATTACTTCAAATATGGAGTAATTTTATTTATCGTTTTATTTTTTATTTATTATTTCATTTTTAACTCTAATTTGGAATAGAATTAGAGTACAATTCAATTCTAATTTGAAGTAAAAAATGGAATAATACATTAGAGATAATCTTAAGATAAGAACAAATTCTTACTAAAATTTACGTAGAAAATTTCATAGGAATTTATGATGGTTTCTTGTAATGTAATTTATAATGTATGCTGTAGTACTATACTATTAAACCTTAAAAATAAAACATCTCGAACTAAATATGTTAAAATTTCACTATCGAATATATATTATACAAATATTTTGTTCATTTCTAATTTGTTTTGAGTTGGATGGCTATAAACGTTACAAAATAATTGTGAAAACCAAAATTTTGGACTCAGAATAAATGAAACCTAAATGTCAATCCCTACACATGTATTGGCTTTTGAGTTTAGTCAAGAGATGGTAATGTATGTATAATATGTCATCTTCACGAAATTAATGCTAAAAGTTTGGCAAATCTTTGGCTGGCCAACTCATTTTGTTCGATATGTTATCGTTTTTGTTGGTGTCAATTTTTTTTATAGAGTTTATAGGTACATTTACGGGTGCGTGTCATATCATACAGCCATATACTAAAAACGATCGGTTAATGAGAATCTGAGATGATTCTTTTACTCAAAAATTATTGAGCCACCTCATCAGAATATGTGAAAATATTTACTGTACTG
Source organism: Cardamine occulta (assembly GCA_028015245.1). Classification (NCBI taxonomy): domain Eukaryota; kingdom Viridiplantae; phylum Streptophyta; class Magnoliopsida; order Brassicales; family Brassicaceae; genus Cardamine; species Cardamine occulta. Next base: position 9,666,362 of record CM051373.1, on the reverse strand, counting down.
TATCATGTAATCTTGGACCTTGGGAAATAATAGATGAAAATTAAACGATCATTAGGATGAAAAGAAAAACAAGTAAACTATAGTAATTCATAAAACTACAATTTGAGTAGAGAAATTCAAAGCTAAAAAGGCGATGGTTGTCGCTAATTTATTTTGGCTAGAATTATAAATGAATAGCCCCCACACCGTCGTCCGTTCGAAAGCAACATCGTACGTATCACTTGATTTTGCATCCGTACCATTGTGCTTATAAATATAATCTAAAATTGTTTTTTTTTTTTTTGTATTTGGTGGTGTTTATATTTTTCGAATTTGATTGTGTATAGTTCAATATGATTATGTCATTATATATAGATACATATATTCAAAAGTAAGAATTGGTTGGTACATTGATACTCACTTGATATTGAAGATTACCAGATAATTAACCTCGGCGACAAAAAAAAAAAAAAAAAAAAAAAAGGTATTGGCTTTTGTGAAATTTGGTGGTAATTAATTAATGTATATCTAAAGAGAATATCATAACATAAAAGTTTAGGTTATGATTTTGTCGGGAGTGTAAGTACTCTTACATATATGTTATTGTCCTTTTGTAGATGATTACGTATACTTTCACACTTCATACTCTATAAATTCACTTCACTTCTCACCAAAATCTTTCACAAATATCTTTACTCTCATTTCTCTCTATCTCCTTCCTTCCCATGCGCAACAAAGAAGCTTTCTTCTCCCAACATTCTCTTTTCGATTCAAAAGATCTAAATGGCTAAATCTCATTCACCTATGGAAAGTGTTAAGACCTCCAGGTTCATCACCGAGGTGGCCCCGGCTAAGTTTATATCGGCGACGAGAGAACCATTCAAGAACATGCTGACCACAATCTCTGAAGAAGACTTTGACTTTGAGGAATTAGTCAGAGGCACTGCAGAGAGATTCTCTTCTTCTTGTCCAGGCTCCTCCTCCTGGTCTCTTGCTCACTACGCCAAGATCAACAGACTCTCTTCTTCTTAAGAGCATTCAATTGTGGTCCCAATATGCATTTTTATTGTTTTCAATAAAAGGAAGATCGACCGAAGAAATCATACGTTTCTTAGTCCAATCTTCCATCAACTTAAAGAGAATCTATTTGTAATCTCTTCAGCATCAGAGTTGTTACTTTAATTTTTCATCTACTTTCTTCTTGTTCAATCTTTTCTCTGCTTCATTTCCAGATATCACTGATACATCTATGATCGACTATTGGTGTACCCTATTCTTTTGCTGCAAAGAGGCCACGCTAATGTCATTATCTAAAGAAAACACACACAACGTTAAAAAAACAATAAATAAATCCAAGAACGCTCTTATATTAATTTCCACAGGACTAAATTTATTTATGTGAAGCTTCATCGCAGGGGGGAAAAAGGTTTACATTATACAGAATGAGATCTGTTTTTTTTTTTTTCTTTTTTTCCGGTAATTACTTTTACTCTCTTCCAAAAATGTAACAAATAATAAGAAAGAAAAAACTCACTTCACCCTCACAGGAAAAGAATCTGGATCCGCTCTCTCTGTATCAGACCAACCAGATGGATTAAGCAATGATGAAAATAAGGACTGAGGAGAGTGTTAGGGAACCAAGTAGAGGCTCTCGCATTTTGGTTAACCAAATAGAAAGGTTCACGAGAACTTCTTCTTGCTAATTTCCCAGATACGGTTTACGAGATCTGCTTTTAATTCCTCTGGAATCTGCGAGTTTAAACTTGATTTTACATCTGCAATCAACCTCCTCCTGCACATGCTCCAACCAATTAGTCCACCAAACAAATTATAAAGAAAAGAGTGATTCTAATGAAAAGAGATCAGAATCCAATCTAGCTATTATTATACTCAACTAAGAGAGGCAGATGAAGATAGTAGAAAACAGCAAAAAGTCGGGTGTTACTTACTTTTTTAAGTCGTTACAATCTTCACCCTCTTCTCCTTCTGATTGCTCTGTACACAATCTCTTCTTCGCACGCATGGAGATTTGTACTTTATCATACCATCCGCATGACCGTAGATATGACAACGCGTCTTTCTCCAGGCTGAGGAAATATTCAAACACAATCATTATAGGTTAGCTTTGTCATCAGACATAATCGGAGTAGTAAGCAAAGGCTTAAACCAAAGTTACCTCTCTTTTATTGCTTTAAGTTCGGCCCGAGATGATTCGTCTTTTCTAAGCAAAATGCAGGGATCTTCATTTGTTGAAGAACCCAAGGCTTTGGATTGGCTGGAACTAACACCATCCTTCTCAATTTCCTGGTGATCAGTTCCATTTTGTGAACCATTAATCTTGCATGGATGAGAGTTATCCTTGTGGTGATCACACCCGTTGCTGGAGCCATTACTACGCTCATGGGGCTGCAATGTCACTTTGTGATTACTACTATCTGCTGTGCTGCCGTTTTCATTAACTCCGTTGCCACCGTTTTCAGTACCAAACCTTTTAGAGTAAACTCTTGTTAGCGAAACTGATACACTATTCTCTTTGTTCGCCTTTGGAGCTACGTTCTGATCTTGGTGGAAAGAAAATCTACCATTGACCGTAGGAAAGACCCTTTTGGCACCAGGCTTGACAGATAAACTGACCTTTGCATGTGGCTTCAAAGGAGCCTTTTCAACTTTGGAAGAAACCAGGTTATCCTTGTGGAGGGCCTGCTCGGCTCGTGGTTTCATATTATCCTTAAGGGGTCCAATAAATTTATGGGGCTTTGAAGAAGCCAGATTTTCATTCTGGAAGGACTGCTCGGGTTGTGGTTTTATGTTGACATCATTAAGGGGACCAATAAACTTCTGGGGCTTTGATGTCTCACAGCCATTAACTTCATGAGATGTAGTCCCATTAGATGTTACCAGAGCTTTAGCAGATGCTGGCCTCTGGTTGAAACGGCTGAAAAACAGAATATAAGCTTTCTCTGACAAAACCTCCTGCAAGGTGGAGAGTGAGACGAGCGAATCATTGCAGCAATACCATTGACCCAAGGAATCCTACACACGGCAGTTAAAAGTTAGCAAGCAGTTTCGAGAGTTTGCGTTGCATGAAAACTGAGAAGGGACAGAAGAAAACCTTAACGTATGCATAATAGTGCCCAGATTCAGGAGAATATCCTGAATGCACAATTATCCCAAAAAGCTTGTATTCCGGCTGAGGGTCCTGTAGTTTTGTGAGAGTAAATCTATTAGCAAAAAGCAGGAATCGGGAAGAACCTTGGAGCCAGAAAATTTCAAAAGCTATGATGTTTCAGAAGGTAGATGCAGGGACTGAGAATTCATGAAAAAGAAATCAGACGCATCAATTCAAAATGTTTAGCAGCCAATGACGTGATCAAACAAGGTATGAACTGGATCATAATATCATACTTAGCTGCTTGACTAACCTTGTCTCAACCTTAACTTCTTTCTTTTACCCCTGACATGTCTCAACCTTAACTACTCAGATCAAATCAAGCAATATTTGAAAGGTGATGTCAGACCTATGCCTGACAAGAATATCCATCCTGTAGATTATTGTACGGTAGTTCAATGGCTAAAACTTAGCCAAAGTGAACACTATGAGCGTTACAAATTCAATATATGTTCTATATGCATATCATATCGAAAGGCTTAATCAGGTTGAAACTCCACTTAACCACTGCACTAAACTAAAAGCTCGAATATAGGGAGAATAGGGAGTTACAACCCTGAACTTTCTGATATGCCTCTAACCAGATATGCAGTACCAATAACCGAAACTGGCAACAAACTTAAAGTTAGGCTGAAAGTGTCAGAATCTTGTACCTTGCTTGCTTTACTCATGAAGCTCGAGAGAACCAGAATCTCTCCAAATGCAATGGCCTTATCAATCTTCCCACCAAAAATACCCCCAAACCGCTGTAAAACCAATTTAGAAAAAAAACATAATAAAAATTATTACATCTAAAATAACCCCTACCTTTTGTAAACAGAAATATGATACACTTACTTTCAATTGGATAACAAGGATATTAGGTGCTTGGAGTATTGACATCTGTTTCCTCGCCGTCACCAGTTTTTTACAGCTAAACAAATGAAAAACTTATGTTAGAAAAACAGAACCGAAAACTGAAAGAGTCTTAAAGAAAGAACGCTAGAAGACTCAAATCATTTACTTCTCGCATCTATACTTATTGTTGCCATCTAAAATCTCTGGCTGAAAGAACTTTTGCATTGATTCCTTGACTGAGCTACTGTGCAAAATTTCAAGACTGATATCCATAATCTCATCCGCCTTATTCGACTCAGCACCACATGACAAACACTTCACCTGGCTCTGCAAAGCACCACCAAAAATCTCCTTCACCACAGTATTGCCATTAAAGGGCTCAGAACCCTTGACTCGCAACTTCTTCAGGCGAAGAGACGTATTGTGGCATGCATCAATGACATAACGCAAGAACTCATGAGCGTCTTCTTGACGCCCAAACTTAAAATGCTCGGCAAAAATTTTGAGGCAGCTTGAAATCTTGTTAGGCGCATCGGTAGTTAGATCCACACTAAGAGACCTTGTTATTCTTTTCTCAACTATGCAAAAAGGACAATCCCGTTTCCGCTCCCCATCCACATATGAGTCGCCTATCAAAATATTTTTAAAAACGGTCCCGAACAAAGAGAACACATCAACAACAGATCGTAAGCCAAAAACCATATAAGCAACAACAATACCAAAACCTGTATGAAGCTTATGATCAACTTCCTAAAAGAAAAGTCTCGATTACAGATCATCCGATAACCCTAAAGCGTGAAATCTAATGGAAGCAACGTAAATAAGATAAAGGAGGGAGGAACGTACAGTGAGAGGAGTGTTTGTGAGTAAGGCAGAAATTAGCGAGAGGAGGAGTATAGGTAAGGCACTGAAGAACACTATTGAGGTAGCAGGTGTTGCCGAGATTGCGCAACCCTAAGGGAGGACCGTTCCTACGCTTCTGACTTAGTAGACTCGGCATCCAGCTCATCTGCAGTTTAAATCCCATCAAAATCGGTTATTCTCCGCCGGAGAAAACCAACAACGTAACCGCTCATCGCTGACTCGCCGCCACGGCGAAGCCAACAGCTGCGATCGCATCTCGCGCCACCACGCCTTTCCCCGCTTTCTCTTGTCTTCTAATTAACGCGCTTCGGGCTTCCTCGCGAAAATTTCTAGTAGAAATTTATTGAAGATTTTAACGATTTCGAGTTGGGGAAGGAAAGAGAAGATCGAATTCGATGAAGGTAACTGCCGAGGGAATAGACCCGCCCAGCAACAAACCCCTCAATTCCTTATGAGCCTTCCTATTTACCCTTTTTTTTTTTCCCTTCTCCAATTTTTGTTTTAATTTTAAACATAAAATCCAGGTAGATAAAGAAAAAGGAAAGACGACCAAAAAAGGAAATACTTTTACTGGGCTTTTAAGCCCATTTTTAAGCCAGTTGGAAGTCGGAACATGTGGCCATAGTTTTTTTATTATGTGATAATTTTTCAGTTATCAAACTTAAGCTGATGAATGATGATAAAGAATTTTTTTTTAAACTGTTCTTGGAAAGGAAATAAAAATCAAATAAATTTTTTATTTCTCTTTTTTTTTTCTGCCTTAAGTGAATAATAAATATTAGTTCAACGAACTACAAATTGTGAATAAAATTTGAAAATTGGATAAATTAGTTGTTTTTTTCAGGTACACAATAGTTTGTATGAGCTTATAATTCGGACGGTACATATCACATAAACAAACAATCAAAGATTACCTCAAAGACTGATGATGAGAAACTACATTTTCACGGGCGTCATCATCTCTCTGTATTAGCCTGTGACACCAACGGTATAGATTCACCATCTCTTGGTGTTTCTGTGGTTACTCGGGATGCTTCCTTTTTCAGCTTATGGTTGTTATAAGCCGCTACACCGGCAATGGCTGCGTGTAAACACAGAACACAATGTAAAAGAAGCAAAACTCTTTGATTCTAAGCCAATTGGTATGTAAGGAGTTTTGATTTACCAATGGCATAACCGAAAAGATTGATGACTGTCAGTTTTGTGTCGGCAAAGAGCAGCGCTGAGACCAAGACAACCACCCAATCCTTGACAACGCCAGCAACTCGGATAGTAAGAGCACTCGTGTGAGAAATTACCAAAAAAACCGACAAGTTGAGGGCAAATGTACAGAGGGAATTCAGGGTCAACACTACAAAATGGAAGTTCCATGTGCCATTGCCCTCCATCTTCGATTTCTCTAGAAAGATCCACGGCACAAACAAGCAAATAGCACTGCAAAAAAAGGCACATACAGATAAAGTTAGCCTTATGGTTACATAATGAGAGAATTGTGATGGCTTCTTCTTCGATTTCATTTACCTGCAGGGGCTCACATAGTACATAAGAGAGATTGGGTTTAATTTGATGCCCTTCCTCTTGACAAGAATTTCCATGAAGATTAGCCTCAGGGCTTCTCCAACAACACCACCCATTTGGTAAACCACTCCAATCCAGTTGATATTTAATTCCCCATAAGAAGCTACTAAAACACCAAAACTTATGATAGACATTATCAAAAGCATCCTGCAACTCATCATTTCAAGTCCAGCAGCTACTCCAAGAATAAACACAGCAACAGGCACTGCAAGTATGATTCAAGAACATATTGGTATTAATATTCATTTAACTCATGAGGAAATGGGAGCAGAAACAGTTAGGTCTTCTTACTTATAGCCTTCAACATCTGCGCAAATGCAACTGATATGTACAAATAGGCAGTGTTTCCCAACCAGAGGGTCATTGCAAACATTGCACCTATTGGAATAACTGATGTAACATATCTGAGTACATAAAGTGAGTTATTTATTACTCATCCAAAGATAGTAGTACTACATTGATAAAATTGGTAAAGATATTTTAGTTAATGGATATTTTCAACTACGCCAAAATCAAATTGCTTACGAAGTCTCTTTCTTCCTTACATTTCTATTGTCATTCCTTCCTCAACCTTCACGATCTTTATGGGGAAATAAATAAGAGACAAAAAAAAGTCAGAATCTATCCACTTTTACTTAAATAAAGAAAGATCATTGCAAAAATAGAATACCTTAAGAACTTTGGTAAGAAGAAAGCACAAGACAGAGGAAAAACTCATATGGAGCAAAGTCAATCCAAGCGGATAAGGGAAATTAATTTCCTTAGATGACAAAACCCACTACAGAAAACCAACACAAAGACAAGTAACGTTAGTCATTAAGCAAACTTTCCAATGACAAATAAAAGTAAAATTAACAACGACGCTCATAATGAATGAATCATTTTAATTGCTACAAATTTGGAACTCTGATGCATAAAGCACTATGAACAACGATGTTGATTTCTGCAGTGCCAATGGAATTTAAAATCAGCTAGTCAACTTCCTGGTAAACTAGCACAGTCAGAAAATCTTACATTGCATTTGCGCCGAACCATACGAAGAACTAGCGATCGGTTCAAAATTTGAAACACTACAAAATATTACGATGCGAGAATTACAGATCCAGGTTGTGAGATTTAAGCTAAACCTTATTGAAGAAGATTTGACCACTAGAAAGCGCGATATAAAGAAGAATGTAAGCATAAGTCACAAATTCATCTCGCATAAAGCCTTTGCTCCGATCCGCCATTGAAATCGGTAATTGTGATCTCCGATTACAAAAATAGTTATCGCCTTTATAAAATTATTTTTTTCCCTTTTCCGACTGCTTTCTTTCGTCCTCTTCTTCACTGAGTATTTTCACTTTTCCGTTTTCTCAAATCTCAACAACAGCTAAATAAGAGAGAGAGGTGAGAAGAAAGACTTATAGCTGGGCCCCACTTCGATTATCCTCATCAACGGGTCAAGTAATTATGGGCCTTTTGTCGCACATAAAGCCCAATGGTTTTGGGCTTTAAAACTTTTTAGTTAAACCTATTTGTTAAGTTTCATATCCACAGGATATGAGTTCGTTTTTCTTTTGCCCCCTTCCAGTGTCATCTATTCTTGGATTTATACCCATTCAAAAAGAAAGAAAGAAAAACACTTGGTTTTTGAAAATTATTATTAATTATTAATTCCTCGAGAATTGTGAACGATAATATGAAAGAAAATGTAAGGAACACACAAGTTGCTTGTGGATTAGACACAACCAATCTGATCTTTGTCCATATCTCTTCCTTCATTCTTCACCTCCAGCTTCTCATCCATATTATTTTCCCAACTTGCCAACAATTTTTCAACTGTTACCAATTTAATCCATGACAAATATTTAACACTTAAAACCAAAATAGACGTTGGGATATATGTAATATAAGCTTTCCTCACTCTTCATCTCTCTCTCGAGCTCCATTCCCATCAAGGTGTGTGTGTGAGATTCTGTGTTTAAGACCAAACAGAGACACTGTGTTTGATTTCTGGAGATTACAGTTGAGTTATGACTATGTCTGAATTCAACAAAAGATGACTAACTTAGGCCTTTCTACTTTTTTTTACAGACTCAACATAAAAAAAAATGGAGATCACAAACGTTACCGAGTATGAGGCGATCGCAAAGGAGAAGTTGCCTAAGATGGTATACGACTACTATGCATCTGGTGCAGAAGACCAATGGACTCTTCAAGAAAACAGAAACGCTTTTGCAAGGATCCTGTGAGTTTTCATGGATAAGATTTACACTTTTTTGTTATTGGTTTTTTACAAGAGATGTAATTTGATGATATACATACCTTGGGATGTTTTAACAGCTTTCGACCTCGGATTCTGATTGATGTAAACAAGATTGATATGACAACAACTGTCTTGGGATTCAAGATCTCGATGCCCATCATGGTTGCTCCTACTGCCATGCAAAAGATGGCTCACCCTGAAGGTAAAAGACCGTCTCCTTTTTCCTCAAAACACTCTGTATAAACCGAGTTAATTATGCTGTAGAGAGTGAAAAATCGCTTTAAGTATCGGTAGAGACAAAGACTAAGGCTTGTTATAATGGAAACTAATGCAGGGGAATATGCTACGGCTAGAGCTGCCTCTGCTGCTGGAACCATCATGGTATGTTATTATATTATCACCAATAGTTTCATCCAAAGCAAGATTCTTAACCTTTTCAGTGTTTAGAGCTTCTTAATCCACTATCCATTCGTAACCATGTTCTCTCTGGTGTGTTATTTTCTTTCATGATATTTCAGACATTATCTTCATGGGCTACTTCCAGTGTTGAAGAAGTTGCTTCCACAGGGCCAGGGATCCGATTTTTCCAGCTCTATGTAAGTAATCTCAGTCTCTTGTTGTACTTGTATATCCTGAACAACTTGGTCGCACTTGATGGTTCACACGTTATGATTGTTCTGAATAGGTATACAAAAACAGGAAGGTAGTTGAGCAGCTCGTGAGAAGAGCCGAGAAAGCTGGGTTCAAAGCCATTGCTCTCACTGTGGACACACCAAGGCTAGGTCGCAGAGAGTCTGATATCAAGAACAGGTAAAGCCACGTCTATTGAAATGTGATAAGAGTTGATTGGATATAAACATACAAACATATAGCTAAAGGTTATAAAGTAACGATGTGTGTTCTTTTACTGTAGATTTACTTTGCCTCCAAACCTGACATTGAAGAACTTTGAAGGTCTTGACCTAGGAAAGATGGACGAGGCAAGCATCTATCAGATACTATTCAGTACTATAGTTTGAATAGTAGCAATGACCCACTCATAAAACAAGTCTTAAAGCATACGGGTTTGTTTCTTGATTATGTTCCTAAACTTGTTATGTTTCCTCCTCCAGGCCAATGACTCTGGTTTGGCTTCATATGTTGCTGGTCAAATTGACCGTACCTTGAGCTGGAAGGTAATAAAATACAAATAGCACCAGCAAAACTGAGTAGTGGGAAACAGAAACTTGATTCAGATTGCTTTAACTTTCATCTACGCAAACAGGACGTCCAGTGGCTTCAGACAATCACCAACATGCCGATTCTTGTCAAGGGTGTTCTTACAGGAGAGGATGGTGAGTTACCTTACCATTTAACAAAAATGTTTCCATCACTTTAGTTTCATAAGACTATACCTGACCAGATAAACTATTATCGTCCTCGTGCAGCAAGAATAGCGATTCAAGCTGGAGCAGCAGGGATCATTGTGTCAAACCATGGAGCTCGCCAGCTTGACTATGTCCCAGCAACAATCTCAGCCCTTGAAGAGGTAGATTAGTCTTGACTACAAACATCAATTTGTGTTCTCATGAAAGTGTTTTGTCCAAAAACTTCAGCTCTGTTCTTGTGTGTTTCAGGTTGTCAAAGCAACACAAGGACGAGTTCCTGTCTTCTTGGATGGTGGTGTTCGTCGTGGCACTGATGTCTTCAAAGCACTTGCACTTGGAGCCTCTGGGATATTTGTAAGACTGATATTTCCATTTACCAAAAAGCTGCTTGAAACCATTGAAAATAAGAATGTTACAGAGTACACATAATTCCCTCAATCTCAGATTGGAAGACCAGTGGTGTTCTCATTGGCTGCTGAAGGAGAAGCTGGAGTCAGAAAGGTTCTTCAAATGTTACGTGATGAGTTCGAGCTAACCATGGCACTAAGTGGGTGCAGGTCTCTCAGTGAAATCACAAGAAACCACATTGTCACTGAATGGGACACTCCACGCCATTTGCCAAGGTTATAGAGGATAAAAAACAACAACCAGAGAACAACACAGAGCATGTAGTGGCTAAACCTATTCATATTCTGATTGGTCACTTAGCTTTTTACTCTGCTATTTATCTCAATACTTGTTTCTCCCTATATCGAATCAAAAACATTGGCTAGAGATTTTATTCTGATCATTGTTCTCTGTAATGCTATTTGGCTACTTCTACCTTTGGTCCATTCTTCTTGCTTATACAATACAGACAAATCGAGAAAGCACAAAACAATACGATGCAAGAACATAGATCAAGGGAAGAAAGATAGGTCGTGATATTTAAGTTAAACCTTATTGAAGAAAATTTGATCACTAGAAAGGAATATATAGTGAAGAATGTAAGAAAAAGGTCACAAGTTCAATAATATTAGGCCTTAAAGGCGCATGTATCATTCGGTTCTTCCTCACACACTTTATTTTATTTTTGTTTTCACTCTTGGATTTATGTCCTTTCAAAAATAAAGAAAAACAATTGATTTACGAATTATTATTTTCTTTCTAGATTAAGAACGATAATATGAAAGAAAATATAAGGAACACACAAGTTGCTTGTGAATTAGACACACACACCAATCTGATATTTGTCCGTATCTCCTCCTCCATTCTTATCCTCCAGCTTCTCATCCATATTATTTTTCATTGCCAACAATTTTTCAACTATGACAGAAAAAAATCACAAGCCAATTAATCCATGCCAAATATTTAACTTTTAACCAAATATAAACGTTGAGATAATATATTATAACTTATAAGCTTTCCTTACCACCCCCATCAAGGTGTGTGAGATTTCTCCGTTGACACCAAACATCGGAAAATGGAGATCACAAACGTTACGGAGTATGATGCCATTGCAAAGCAGAAGTTGCCTAAGATGGTATACGACTACTATGCATCTGGTGCAGAAGACCAATGGACTCTTCAAGAGAACAGAAACGCTTTCGCAAGGATCCTGTGAGTTTATCTTTTCTTTTCTCTCGACTTTATACACTGTTTGTTATTGGTTTTTACATGAGATGTAATACATATCTCGGGATGTATAAATAGCTTTCGGCCTCGGATTCTGATTGATGTGAGTAAGATTGATATGACAACAACCGTCTTGGGGTTCAAGATCTCGATGCCTATCATGGTTGCTCCTACTGCCATGCAAAAGATGGCTCACCCTGAAGGTATAGACTCAGTTACATACATAGAGACTAGAGAGTGATAACTTGTTTAGTTATTATTGCTAGAGACAAAGACTAAGGCTTGTTCTAACGACTCTGTTGGAAACTAATGCAGGGGAATATGCTACAGCTAGAGCTGCATCTGCAGCTGGAACCATCATGGTATATTATTATATTATTAAGAAATATATTATCCAAAGCAAGATCCTTAGTCTTTTCAGTGTTTGAAGCTTTGACCCTTGTCTCTGATTTGAGTTCAATCCTTCCATGATGTTTCAGACACTATCTTCATGGGCTACTTCCAGCGTCGAAGAAGTTGCTTCCACAGGGCCAGGAATCCGATTCTTCCAGCTCTATGTAAGTTATCTCGAGAGCTGATGGTTCATCCTGACAAAGCTGGTCACACTTGATGGTTTTACACGTTGTGATTGTTCTGAGTAGGTATACAAGAACAGGAATGTGGTTGAGCAGCTGGTGAGAAGAGCTGAGAGGGCTGGGTTCAAAGCCATTGCTCTTACTGTAGACACCCCAAGGCTAGGCCGCAGAGAATCTGATATCAAGAATAGGTAAAGCCAACTCAGTTGAAGTGTGACAAAAATTTAGTGGATTTTAATATGAAAACACATAGCTAGAAAGTATAACGTTCTTCTACTATAGATTCACTTTGCCTCCAAACCTGACATTGAAGAACTTTGAAGGTCTTGACCTCGGAAAGATGGACGAGGTAAGCATCTATCAGATACTATCTAACACTATTGTCTGGATATGCTACTTAGACAAGTCTTAAAGCAGACTTGTTATGTTTATGTTTCCTGGGCTTGTTATGTTTCCACCTGCAGGCCAATGACTCAGGCTTGGCTTCATACGTTGCTGGTCAAATTGACCGTACCTTGAGCTGGAAGGTTAGAGAGTAGTTTAAATGACAAACAACAAACCTAGAAACATGGTTCAGATTGCTCTAACATTCACCTACATAAACAGGATGTCCAGTGGCTCCAGACAATCACCAAATTGCCGATTCTTGTTAAGGGTGTTATTACAGGAGAGGATGGTGAGTCAACATCTGAAAAACAAATGTCTTCTTCACTTAAGTTTTATAAAAATACCTAACCATGTCAACTATAATTATCCTCGTGCAGCAAGGATAGCAGTTCAGGCTGGTGCAGCAGGGATCATTGTGTCAAACCATGGAGCTCGACAGCTTGACTATGTCCCAGCCACAATCTCAGCCCTTGAAGAGGTAGATTATTCTAGACTACAAACATCAATTTCTGTTGTCATGTACAACAATTTCAGCTTTGTTCTCCTGTGTTCAGGTTGTCAAAGCGACACAAGGACGAATTCCTGTGTTCTTGGATGGTGGTGTTCGACGTGGCACTGATGTCTTCAAGGCACTTGCACTTGGAGCCTCTGGGATATTTGTAAGAATCATATTTCCATTTACCAAAACAACTACTTGAAACCATTGACAGTAATAACACACTATCTTAATGCCCTCTCAATCTCAGATTGGAAGACCAGTGGTATTCTCATTGGCTGCTGAAGGAGAGACTGGAGTCAGAAAGGTGCTTCAAATGCTACGTGATGAGTTCGAGCTGACCATGGCACTAAGTGGGTGCAGGTCTCTCAGTGAAATCACCCGCAACCACATTACCACCGAATGGGACACTCCACGTCCTCTGGCCAGGTTATAGAAAGAAAAAAAACAGTAACAACACAGAGCATGCCATGGCTAAACTTATTCACTTAGCTTCTACTCTGCTATGTATCTCAAGACTTGTTTCTCCCTCTATCAAATCATAAACCAAGCCTAGAGATTCTGTAATGTAATTTGTCTACTTATTTCTTCAGTTCGTTTGTCTTGCTTAAACAATAGAAGACAAGTATCTATTTTAAAATAAATAAAAACACAAACACTGAAACATATAGATGCTAAATTTAGATGCTAGTCTCATAGCAATAAACCCAGTGAGAGTAGTGATTACATTCGAACACTATATCAGTAAACGAATTTGACAAAACCAATGCATTAACACTATGGAATGAGAATTACATTGATGAATTGAACAAAGTGACATGTACAAGATGAGAAAGATCAGCGTTCATTGCCGTATACAACTAACCATTCAAAACATATTCTTTTCCATTTAGAACGGCCAGATATCAGATCCACCAGGTTTCTCCACAAGAATCCGATTATACTCCGGCCTCGACGTCTGCAAAAAATTACAAGAAATGAGATGCGATCGGAGTCGAAATCGAGATAATGAAAAGGAATTAACAGCGATTAACGTATAAAATTTACCAGATCTTTGAAGATGACGTAGGTTATGATGATGAAGAGCACAAACAGGATCTCAAACTCAGCTAATCGGAAGAAATGGAATACTGAGTCAACAAACCGAGTCAGAAGAGAGTCGTCCCTCCTCATACCGACTCGATTCGTTCCAGCACGTCGGCCGATCATCCTTAACAATCCTCCCGCCGGCTATGATCACAGACCACCGTCGCTTCTCGTTAGTTCTCTCTCTCTCTCTCTCGTCTTACCGGCGAGTTTGTTATCCGTCGACAAATAAGAAAAAGTCTGCTTTTCAAAGGTGGCTCCTGGACCAGAGACATTCTAATGGGCCTAAATACTTCTACAACTTACCAGAATATGGGCCATTATTTTTAGAAGACTCAGAGCCCAATAATAGAGGATTAAAGAAACGACAAGTTGTTCACCGTGCTATAGCAAAGACAGCACGTTTGTTTACTTCGTCGATCTAGGCCGTTACTTTTTTTTCTTGATGGGTTTCACGTTGATTCTGTAAAAATGAATCTTTGGGTATTGATTTATGAAACTTGTGTTGAATTTTCAAATATATAGAGATGGATTGGAAGAGCTGATGCAAATTCTGCTGTTAGTCTTTGGTGGTGTTGCTTTCATTGCTGGAAATGCAACGTCTTCGTTCCGAACAATGATGCTGATCTACAACTATGATCACTGTTCCTAACTGGCCTTTCTTCAATCTTCATCCCCTCAAATGGTTAGATCCTATCCAAGCAGAGAAGCATCCGAAACCTGAACTGACTAACGTGATTTCGAAGAAGAAAAAGAATAAGCATTATTAGATTTGATTCTTTGAACTTCTCTGTTGTCTGATTTGGCTATGGTCATTTTTGAACATTGTTGGGTTGTCTCTAAATTCTCAATCTTTACCTGAATCTTTACCTTTTAATGCAATGAGATATTCTAAATTTCAAAATTTGGTGAAAGCATTAGTTTCTGGGACTTAGTTGATGTATCTTTTATGTTCATTTATATATGTCGTAATATTTAAGTCATTTAACTGCATCTTAAAGTTTGCAACTTGGTAGGGTTTAAGCTTAGTTGTTCACTGAAAGGATCTATCTGTGTTTGCATTAGTTGAACACATGATTCTTCACTTGGCGGCGCCGAATGATTTTGGCAGCCTGATTACTCAATTAGCATACGTTTATTTGTGTACGGAACCTCAATATGGCGGCGGATTGATTAGGCAGCCTTTTGCGCGCTTCTCTCGTTGTTCTCTTGACCTTAATAGGTTTTCAAACTCCAGGTGGGTCATAAGAAGAAGAATCGTTTTCATGTCAATAAAGAGATGATTAGGAGAGAATGTTAAGAGAGAAGATGTCTTATTCTTCTTCTTCTTCTTCTTATTGTTAATCAGTGAGTGCCCTATGAGACTGGGTTTGTATTACGTTGACGGTCACGTGGCTGTGTCCATCTCTGGGCTTGGAAACCTCTAATACGTCCGTTTATGCGCGTGGCTGATTGAGACATTTTTATCCCTTTCGGGAATATGACGATGCAGAAAGCAAAATTGATTTAAGTTAAACCCACATATATAAAGGTAAAGAAAACAAAACAAGATTGGTCTCCTTTATCCATTTTGTGGCTTTCAATCATGTGCTAAGTTTTCATATCATCATCTTAAGCGGTCCATGGTTCTTTTGTCGCGATATTCCAAGGTATGGAAACTAATCAACTATCTTATTGTAATTACTTACTATATCTAAAATATCTCGAATGCTCCGAGATGCCTTCGGACAAATACCTATTCTACTATTCAAATTCGAGATACCTTCCGACAAATAGTTATTCTATTACTCAAGCTTCGAAATGTTACTTTGTAAACTTGTATGTGCAATATATATATAATATATATATATTGATCAGCATTGGTTTTTAGTTGTTTGGATTTAAAGGAAATGGAACCCCTGCAAAAGAGTATTGTGATATTAGGTGAATTCGGATGAATTCTTTAAAAAAAAACAACAGCAACAAATTTAAACTAAAGCAAATATTATTTTGTGCAGGATTTTTTAGTGAATCCTAAAAATCTGATGTAATTAGAAATAGAAACTATGAGAATGGGCCCTTTACACTAAATTATCACTCAGTCGAAACGTACTCCATAGCACTAATTTTAAGCCACTTTGAACAAAGAATACTTTGTGTACGTTTAAAATTTCAGATCAAACTAAATCAAACAAAAAAAAAAGTATATCAACACTAAAAAATTGTTATTTTACATCATTTATTTTTAATATTTGTATTAGTTATAAATTATACAAAAAACTTTTGCATTACATACATAAATGACTCTGAAAGTTGTGACGTAAATAATTTACATCAGTTAATTAATAATCGATGTCAATATACAAAATATTTATATCTATTATTGCAACTGATATGAATATGTGTCAATTGCAAAAAAAAAAAATGATGTTAATTTTTACATCAATTTATTTAAGTGATGTTAGTATTAGTGTCGATTAAAATAATTGATTTCAATTATTTACATCACTTATTAATAATTGATGTAAAATTATATCATTTTCACAAGTGATTTTAATAATTGTATCATTTACAATTACCAATATAAAATATAAATATCACATGTAACAGTGTTTTAAAATTTGGTCAACTCGGACATATAAACTTCAATATTTTTAAATGACTTTATATACATAATTCAAATTAATATGTAATAAGAACAAATCAGTTGTCAAATGACATTAATTTGATATAAGTGCATATTAAATTTATTCTGGAATGAGGAATCTCTTTTATAGAAGATTAATTGTATCTTCTCTCATCTTTGTTTCCGATGTAGGTCAAACAGATTTTGAAAACATTAAGAAGTATGTATTGAAATAAAGATTTGGGGTGAATTGAATTTTAATGAATTTGAAGAGAATTTGGTTAAATTTTGGTGAATTATGAATTTTATTATCAAATTTCTTGAATTCTCACTTAAAACCATGTGATTTTAATTTTTGTATTTTTAACTAAGAAATTCTCAGAAATCTCACCTGAAACTTTCAAATTCAATTTTTAAAACATTTCCAATAACATTGGATTTGATTATATATGTTAAAATCTTAAATTCATTAACACTTGATTTTAGAAGATATTTTAAAATTCGTGTTTGTCATTTTATTACAAATCTCTCCAAATCACTAGTTCAATACATCCCCCTAAGTAAATTTTATTAATTGTTTAATCATATCATTGTTAGCATCACTTTTAATTGATAAAATATTTCTATCACTTTTTTAATTGATGTTACCAAAAAATAATAGATATAGCAGTTATTTAAATGATGTAAATTTATATTTTATATCACCTTTTTGTAATACAAACTAATAGGAATTGAATCAATTTGATTTAATTGATGTAAAACTAATTAATTATAACATCAGTAAATATAATTGATGCTAAATCTTATATATTTGTTTCATTTATAAATAAATAATTTAAAATAATATTATTTAATTTTTTGATACAATTTAAGTAATGCAAAATAACTTTTTTTGTAGTGACAAAACAATAACTAATAAGGATAACGGGTAACATCCTATTCATTGTACATAAAATACTCTTTTGTAAAATTCGATAAAATTTATAATTTATTTCACCATCTAATAATAAGGATAATGGGTAACATCCTAATCAGGGTGTGTGATATTCACGTGAACATTCAAAGATTATGACGGATGTTAAGAGTGAGATATTAATATAAAACTTACAACAAAAAAAGATTGTACTACAATCCGTCGAAAAAAAGAGAGTATACTATAGAATAAATATATACCAATATAGTAATATTATTCAATAACATCATAAATGTTTTTTTTTTTTTTAACATGATTGGCCTATCTTAACGTTGAAAGGTCGACCTCCACACAACACAAAATCCCCCAGCTGTTTAGTGCTGTTGGTTTCTTTCTGGGGAGCTTTACATTTTATAAATAAATAATTTATATATTCAGCATCAAACATTCAAATAAACCGATTAATTTAGTAAGAAGGGAGATATCCAAGTAAAATTCGAATCCGTATTATGAGATTGATGACTTTAATATTTGGTAGTTACTAGTTAGTTAGGATTGTGTGTATATATGCTAACGTTTTGGAGGTATAAGTACTGTAGCTAGCGTGCATTATTGGTGTTTTATATTTTTTTATGATATATGAGGCACGATTATAGTGGTATACATCATCTTGTTCGTCACTCTCCCCCAATTTTCACCATTAAATATATTTCTATTTGTTGCAATAATCATTTCTCGCTTTCATCCACAAGAACGATCTTATACTTATAATGAATGAACACGTGCCCCGATATTAACCATAACCCATTGGAGCCAAAATCAAGTAATTCTCTCTTTTTTTCTCTATTATTTCTCACTTTGATCGACGACAATTGCAGCAGTACGTAATAAACAAATAGATAATTCTGTTTGCATTTCCCATACACTCACTGGACTTTCGAGTCTGAGAATGAGAAGGATTCCAAATCTAGAAAATGACGAGTTAATAGATAGTTGTGATAAATGTATTTATATGAGAGATAATTTCGATAATTAGAGAATATGGCTAGACAAGTCACACAACCTGTTTGTTTCTAGGAAAATCGACGAATTTGACTACTTGACTATGTGTGTATATATATATGCTCACCAGTTATATAACATATATGTAGTTCGAGTTTATAAACTAATTATATACACACATTTTTCATAATTGTAAAACACACATCTTCGTTTTTATAAACTACACTCACACACATCTTTATTTCTTTATCTATATACACATCCTTTTGTCTTAACTTCCCAATATAGTAACACTTGTATATAAAAGTTCAATAAATAATACCAGCTTTACCAGAACGCTGTATACACTTTAATTATTAAAATTCATATAGTTGAAAGCATAGGTCCCCTCAATATTTATTGTTACTATATGATGTATTATTTTCTTTTGTATCTTTGGATCATCTGATCTTACTATACTCTAGGTAGCATTGGTAGTTTTGGTTTGATGGCTGGCCATAATTAACATATGCGGCCATTCGCCACGTGGTTTTGCTCACATATAACAATATAATATTATTATTTTATACCGACGTATACAATGTCAAAATGTGAATATCCTTGGACATTTCGTTAGCTAATCATTTGAGGTTTGTTTTTAATAACTAGAGTTCTGGACTTTTGGCATAATCTGTTGTAGTTCGGAGCAACTTTTGATAAAATTTAGTAGACTTTTACAATGTAAGTCACTCCTTTTTAGCAGAGATTCGGACATCGAATCTAAGACTCAACTTCTCCCAATGAAATGATAACAAGAGTTAATGATTTATTTTACCATAAATTTAAATTTCCTAGTTAAAAGTTGAAAGTAGTCTCGAAGCAAAAGAGCTATAACTTGTAGAAACCCGAATTTTACAAAAAAAAAAAAAAGGACTATGTTAATGATATTTAAAGTAGTTTAGGTGATAGGTCCATTCGTATCATTATCGGTTCTGCAAAAAATACCATAAAATTTTTAGTGTTTCGTCATTTTCGCTAATAGTTACTTTGTTTGCAAATTTTTTTTATTCCGTGCATGTATAGATTCTAAATGTTTTCATAAGAGGAGCATACATTTTAATAACAATAAGTCTCGAGAACAACAATAACCTCCTAATATTATTTGTTGTGTCTCTCCTATTCGACGAAGAGCCAAATAAAGCGCCGCAAAACAACTCAATAGCTTGTTCACAAGTGAGAACAATTAAGGCAAAAAAAAAAACAATTAACGCGGAGAACAAAAGAGAGAGTCAGAGAGATATACAGTTTAATTTTATTTTTATGGCCTCTATTTGTTAGTCTATAACTCTACTCCTTGTAGACCTAGAGCATTACATGTAGCTAGCTAGGTTATCAATAATTTTTAAAACTATAGTATTCTATAGTATTACGATTTAATGAATCATCTGTAGAAAATTATAGAATGGTATAGTTGATTTGTGGCTCGTTGCATTTGTTTTTCAACATACAACTGCATAATCGTAATTAATGTTCGATCATTCCGCTATTCCGTCAATTTTACTACAAAAATAAGAAATATTTAAAAATCCGTTTATCAATTTGTTTTATAGATTGGACCATCATTATGGAAAGATCCGCCTTCGCCATACTACGATGGATACAAAATCTAACGTTGTGGGAATATTAATATTAAAGCACACATTTGCTATATGGAACCTTACAAGACCAGCCACGTGCCTTGTATATTAGCTAAGAAGCAGTTAATATAAATTCATAAAATACTTTTCGATATAAGAAAACAAAAAACATCACATGCATGTTAACATTAAGGCCACGAATGTTTCATAGTTTTTAGTGGTTTTTGAGTTTCGATTTTTTATTTTCTGTATATTTTAATTTTTCAAAATTTTCTAAAAATTCATATAAATGAGATTCTGAATTCTCTTCACAAATATAGAAAAATCATTAAAATCCAAATTCTTTATTTTTAAAGAATCTACTTTTCCTAAAATCATCAATGACAATAAATTAAAATTTTAGAAAATCTAAAACCAAAAACCATTATAAAAATCAAAATCATTGCCGTTCAAACTTAATTCTTCGAATCACATGCAGTGCCTCATTTTGTAGACTAAATAAGGTAAGAGTAATTAGTAACTGCCAATATATATAAAAGGAACGCACAAGTGCCAACCTTCCACTAAAGGAAAGTAGTTAAGCTAGAATTAGTTGGGAGAAAAGTAACCTTCTCTACTTCAACCTAAAAAAAAGTAACCTTCTACTTTGGGTAAATAGTGAAAATATAATTTTCTTTGTTATCTAGATCTGATTATACATATTGGAAATGATAGTAACCCCATTACATACACCTAAATTGTTGGCTTCAATATATTTCCCCTTATATATATTTTTGAGTTATTATAATATTAAAAACACTGAAACGTGGACGGCCCAAGTTACCTTGTCTTAAGTATTATCACTGCCATGCAACCCACCGCATCATATCGTCCCCATCCAATGAAGTTTTTTTCCGATTAAATTTTACATCCAATGAATTTTGTTTTATTTGTTCGATAAAGTACATCCAATGAAATTTCATAACTCTTTTTTAGTCTCTTACAATATTTTAAATTATTGAGATATTATTACTTAAAATTTGTAACGATTAACATAAGGGATGATACATTGATGGTTACTTTCGACGTTGGAAGAAACCCATACCCACACAATCGGTTAAAATTTCCACAATAATTATAGAAACATGGATGATATTATGCCCTTTAACAAAAAACCAAAAAAAACATGGATGTGATATATAACTGTAATTAAAAAAAAGAAGGAAATTGTTGAATTTTTTGTTCTCTCTTTTATGAACATGAATCCCATGCCGCAACTAAGAGTTTAAGACTATATCCATTGGATTATGTTGGAAATTAAGAATTTTCTTTAAAATATCCACATTAACCCTCCACGATTATAGTTTTTTTTTTTTTGTTAAAGACCATCCACGATTATAGTTGCACTTGAAAGACCTAACTCTGATCCAGATCCACATCTTCAACAATTGGATCGCATTTAATTGGTTGAAAATCTTTTTGTAGAGATAATTTTATGTTTTATTATCTATTTTAAGTTTTAATCTTACTTCATCATTTTTTAGTTAATAGAACGCCAAGAATAAAAAATGATGATGTAAGATTAAAACTTAAAATTGTCTATACAGAAAGATTTTCAACCTATATAGAACGCTAAGAATAAACAATTGATTTTCGATTTCATATCATTATGTATATTATTTTGTCAAGATGATATATTTTTTTCCAACGATCAATGGTATTTTTCCTTTTTAAAGATATTCTATTTAAAAATCACATTAAGTTTATTTTAAGTCAAGTCCCTGAAAACATAAACACCATTTATAGTGTTATATATATATATGTATATAATTGGAATACAACTGTGTATATATATATACACACTATAATTGCATTCCAACAAAAATATTATTAGTGGGTTTCTATAACATTGGAGAGAACGTGAACAAACCAACAAATTAAAAATCCACCCTATGAAGATATCGCCAAGTTGGCCAAATATTAATATTTCTTTTTGACATTTTTCAAAATCATGTATGGCTCTGTTTTAACTTTTAACACTTTTTGGTTTTTGAGATATTTCCGTGTAAACGGGAAATTGAACTAATGTGCTTTTGATCCCTAGAGCATTAAGCCATTAACTAATGGAATGTTTAGTTTGTGCTTTTTTGCTTACCATTACCCAATTAACTATCACTGTTCATCTTTATCGTGTACACACATATATGCCGAAATCCGTAACAAAATTATTTTTTTTTCAATTAGCCACCAAAAAAGCTTTAAATTTTCAACCCACAATTTTCGATATAAATCTAAAGTAATGATCTAAAAGTTATTCTGTTTATATGGGTGTTGTGCTTATATAAGTATAGTTGTTAACATTTCCGCAAACTTAACAATTGATCTACGTAGATCAGTACGATATATTAACGTGTAAGTAAAACTTAAAAAGATTTCAACTAAGTATATGCAAGCAACCTAGGATGCTCTTCCCAAATTAAAGTTGATAAATTAATGACAACAAATGTAAATTATTGCAAACCAATTACTTTGGAAATGTCATAATCTCAATACACCGAAACACTCTTTCGGAGCAGTTGACTTTGCTTCTTTGTTTATATATTTAATTTCTTCAAATGATCAAAGATCACCCTATCAGATTAAGTTTTACATTATAAAAAAAAATATTTTGAAATGTGTAAGAAAACTTTATTTGATAAGAATAATGCCGTTAATATCGTCACAGTCCCACTAGTTTTGATTGGTCTCTCCACTGTGTTATAATACCACCCACCACTCACATATCCAATGTTTATGGTTCTGCTAACAAAATGACAAAATGTTTTTAATACAGGCTTATGACAACGACCGGTTACGAAATTTCCAAGTAGGTTAATAACAGTAAGTCATATTCAAATTACTTACTCTTTTTTTTGACGTGGGTTAACTTCACTCGTTGGTTTCTATTTTGAAATTGACTGAAATTGACTTTGATGACTCTCTTCCATGCAAATACCAAGAATTGACTAACTAAATTTATACGGCGTGTGAGTTGGTTATTTAACTTTTGTTAATAAAGTCCAAAAGTTTACTCAAGTCTTGTCTTCCTCTCATTGGTCTATAATTTAAACTTATATAATCATTGAAAAATAGGTTTTTACCAATAAAATCTCCTGGTAATGGCACAAACCAGACAACGTTTCGATATAGAAAAAGAATGAAAAAAAATAAAAATTAAATCCATAGAGAAAAATGGTATTTTAAATGGAATAAAATGTTCCATAATTCATGCTAGATATACATATGTACATATATAAACATAAATATGAGTTTAATATATGTATATACTTCTCATTATAATGAACAACAATAAGTGAAAGAATAACAGAAACCAGCTGAGCTCGAACGGCTAGGCTACCCTACAGCCCAAAAGCTACAAGCTGGTCCCTCAAAATCTTTCAGATTTCTAGATTGACCCCCAAAAAAAAGGGAACTAGCAAACCGCACCCCAAGAGAAAAAAAAATCCAAAGAAACAGAGCACAAAAAAAAAACAAGAGGAGGAGATTCCGGGGACGTATATGCAGAGCCTCCCACAGTTAAATCCCTCTCTCTTTTTCTTCTAGAAGCTTCTTCATAATGTATACATGTATTCGTGTGTATATATACACATAACAGTCACATCTGCTTTGCCAAGTCATCAGCTCCGATGAATGTACCGTGAAATCCGTACGGAACCCTTGACGGAAGTCTAACCGTTGCTTCAACCTCCAAGGTAACGGCGTTAACTATCTGTAACTCCGATTTCCATGTCTTCTCGTCGTGAACGAAACAGAGGATGTGGCCTTCGTCTTCTCCTCCATTAGTCTCGTCTCCAGGGAGAAACAGAGGCTCTCCGCCGTAACGGTTATCTCCGTAGAGATGTTTCTTGACTTCTCCGGTGGAGAGATCAACTTTGGCGAATCCAGAGACTTTAGGCCATGGCTCAGCTAGGGCGAGGTAAGCGAATTTGGTTTTACGCCCGAGCATGTTTCGGTTCACCATCCCTGCTTCGAGGTTTACTTGTTGGTCTTCGTCGGAAATGATCGGACGGCGAGTGGATACACCGGTTTTGAGATTCAGGCGGATTTCAGAGAGGACACTCTTGAGATTCTCATCGGACTCGTTGAAAATTGAGTCCGGTGGAGTCATACATGACCCGATCACGACGACTTCCTCTGTTTCTGGCTCCTCCCAAGCGTTCCAAAGATGGAAGCAGAAGCAATCCGGCGCATCAATCCACCTTATTTTCGACGAATCTTCGGCGTATTTGTCTAAAATTCCGAATCTTGCCACCTTGTTATTGTCGTAGACCACCGGAGAACCGCCACGGATCATCTCCGGCAGCTTGAAAACGACTTGCTGGTCCGGTATCACTACGAAATTCTCTGTAATGGCGAAATCGTGCATCATCGTTGGCTGATCAAACTGGATCTCCACGTCCGGGGATTTCATTCCGTCCGGCGAGAATCGGAAGTATTTCAGGTAAGGCTTTGAAACTACGTCGTAGCTTAAAGCGAAGAGTTCGCCGGATCCCGGATCTACTTTCGGGTGGGCAATCATTGTGGATTCCAATTGTCCGTCAAAATCGAACCGACCAACGGTTTTCAAGTCTCCGCCGGGAGTGATCCGCACTTGGTAAGGTAAATCGTCTTCCGACATCGCCAATAACCGCCCGTTGAAATAGACTAAACCGGCGTTGGCTACACCGGTTCCGTGGGACGGGTCGACTAAACCGGCTGCAGCTCTGGCGTAGAATAGCATGAGTCGAGCAATACCGGTGTGGCCGTGAAGCTCACCGATGGCTTTGGGGAAAACCGGTCGACCCAATTTACGCTCCTGGATAAACCGGTTTGTTTGAGTAAACCGGCAAGCGTAGCTAGCCGAACCTTGTTCAAACTTAACGGCATGAACCATCCCGTCTCCGTCGAAGAAGTGATGACCAGTCACCGGCTCGTGAAGTGGGTTAGCTCCGTTGCGCACATACACTCCTTTAATAGAATCAGGTATTTTCCCGACCACCGGAAGATTACGCCGGACGGGCTGTTCATTGACCGGAGCAAAATTTCCGGCGATCTGGACGCTAGGATCAGCGGTTTTAGGAAGTGGGTGTTGACGCTCGTGGCTCACGAGGAAACCTTCCGCCGCGTCCAAAGTAGCCGCCACAGCTCTTTGGAACAAGTTCATCTGTTTAGCGTCGGAATCTTTGGCTTTGGGGTTTACAACAATGGCGGGAGAGTTGGCTGATTGCTTGGGGAAATGGAGAGCGGGAGGAGTGTGAAGCGCAGAAGAAACATTGAGCTTTCGTTGGACACGACTCGTCATGGGTATGGAGCAACAATAACTCAAGTCGGAGCTTTGAGAAGACGATAATGGCGGCTGAGTATGATTGCCACCAACCCATCTCCGAGAAACCGCCGCCGTCGCCGTGAAAGAAGCCATTTTAAAGTCTTTCCAATCAGTATTTAGTGGTTAAAAGTAAGAGTTCGATTTCAGATTGTAAAGCTCTGTTTTTTGCGTTTTTTTGTTGTTGTTGTTAAGTGGAGGAGAGAAGAGAGAAGAGAGAAGAGAGAAGCGAGAGTTGGTTTGAGAGCGATGAAGTGTTCAGGGTTTATATAAACCGGGAGGTGTGTAACGAGAATGGTGGGTCCCATCTTGGTGGCCACGTGTTGAATCAGCGACAGGGAGAGGGATGAGTGAGAGGTGTTATGAGAAAAAGGGTACTTTGGGAACAAATAAAAACAGAGTAATATGTTAATGCCTTATGGTTAAAACTTAAAAGTTGAGACCTTTCACACAGACAAATGCATCCACTTCGATCTTTAACTCCTTGTCTTTTTTTTTGTGGCATCTTCTGTTTCTAAGTTTGGTAACAAAAGCTACCAATCTTTGGCAACTTGAACATGTTTGTCGTCAAAATCTCTTTAGTAAAAATGTAAAATGTTTTCTCTTGCGATCGATCGGGGACTCCAATCATTGTAAGGCATTGTTTGTCTACTTGTGATTTTTTTTTGCTGTTGTAACATCAAATTAGTGTGGAGACAAATCCCAAAACAATATGGAATTCACCTAAAAATAGATTAAAATATAAATTTAAATTACTAAAGCATGCATGGTTTATATTATTGTCGTCGATGTGGCATTATCAGAGTTCAAACTCGTCAAATGCAATTTTTTTTTTGTTAAAAATATAAAACTGCATGTTATTAACACATATATTTAGTGTCAATGTGATGTTTCATTAATTACAATCATCAACTTGGCTTATGTCGTGGCTCTAAGAGTTTCTTGTTTGCAAACTCCAACTTGGCCTATTCATCTCCACATGAAAATATCTTAACACTTTACATTATATGTTCCTTTGTATGATATGGATAATATGGTCAAGTAGTATTACAATTTTAAGAAAAGAGTAATACAAGTATTGGTATGTTATTGGCTCATCCAATTGTGAGTTGAGCCCTTAGTCAAGAGGTTGTGTTCGTACAATAGATCTAGGCTATATAATTTAAACTGTGTTTGCTTTTGGGTATAGATAGACATTTCTCTAATCGTACGGACGCAACAACACAAACACTTCGTGACGTCGTTGAAACTATAAATCTAATACCATTTTGTAACTTAACAAGTCCGTGTCTAAACTTTTCAATATATATATATATATATATATATATTCACGTTTCATACCCATTTCCTAACTTTTTTTAAAATTTCATTTCCACATTTCTACGCGGTTCGTTTTTACGTACCCATTTTCATTTCTATGCTATTTAGAACGCAATACACATACAAAATTCTTGTTCCTTGGTCTATATATATCGAATAAAACTAAATATCAACCAATACTTTGGTACCGAATTTAATTGTCTAATTATCCTAGAAATCAGTTACCCAAAAACCACAACTTATAGAAATGAACAAAATCGTTAATTGACCACTACTACTCTAAGCACGTAACTTATCAAAAGTCGGTGTGTTACATCATATAACTTGATCTCTAAGATATTAACTTTGAATTGACTAAAGTTAGAATATTTTGTTTTTTTCACTCAGATTTTGGTTGACGAGATCTATGGAGATGTTCGACCACTCCTTTTTCTATTGGGTCAAGCCTCTCAACAGGAATCTTACGTTTTATGTTTTTTTTTTCTTTTTGTCACCAGGTTCTTACATATACGTTTAAATAAGTATACCAAAATACTTGTTTATTTTTTTACTGGCAACATGGTATTAACCGAAATACCTTTTAAATCATCGTTTTGGATGTATATTTGTTTGCTTACAAAATATGTTAATTATGTAACCATTTAAAGATTTAAAGTTATGATATATACGTGGATTGCGCATATAAAAGTATAAGCACAACTATTTTTTAATATTTGTATTAATAATCATAGTCTAGGACCTCGAGTACGAATTCTTTAACGCTATTATATATAATGAAATTACTAGAATTAGAAGAGTCTTGAATTCTTGGGTATGATATGTCGACACATATATTATAATTAACGAAACAAACTTCGGCCTTCGGGTATTATATAACGAAGAATCAAACTTCACGTATAATTTTTCTAGAAACTCCGCCTAATAGTTTAATGGAAAAGAAGCATATAAAAATCGAAAGTAAGAATCCCTACACCAAACCAACTTAGTATAATCATGATATATATGGCCTCGTGTAACAACCAAATTTTGCATTATAAAATTATGTGTATTTGGACATTTTGCTAAAGGAAAAATAAAATTGATAAAATAAGTAGAAATAACACGTAAAAAGATGAGCAAAAGGACATTTGGGTCTGTATTGTCTCACTAATCTCCGATTGGACCATTGTGTCGTCTATCTATTTTTTTTCTTTTGGTTAGAGAAGTGAAATCAAATTGGTTTGGTACGTCGTTAGTGAAGAGGACACGTTTTAGAGTTAGCCCGCGTATTTGCCTCATAACCGAGTTCTCCCATATAACACGTGGCATCCTTCTCTTTCTCACTTTCTTTTCTCCATCACGCTTGCTTTATTTTTTTCTCTTTTTATCTTCGCCTTTTTCATATCATTCCTTCTTTTTCTTTTTAATGTTTTTAACAAAATTTTTTTAAAAAATCTAACTAACTGTTTGACGAAAAGAAGTTGCATATTAAACTTTGAATAAATTATCAAACCCGTATCCGTTGACGACCGAATCAACTTTAAATTTCATATACGTAGTTGAATGGATTTTTTCAAATTTTGAATTTACAGCCGAATCCAACTCTTGTCGATTATGTGGATCCTTCATAGTTTTCCTTTTATCCTCGTAAAATAGTACAAATAAATACTTCACATACGCTCCATTTGATTTATACGACTAAAAAAATTGATATAAGAAAAGTAAAATTTGAATGTAACGAATCATATTCAAATCTTAGAGAAATGTCACTACTTTATTCTGTTTTTAATAGGTTAGTTATTATCTTAAACCGTCAAAGTTAGGTATAATCTTTTTTTTTTTTTAAACATTATTAGGTATAATCTTTTTATTCATCTTCTCTTATATATATTCTTTTCCTGGCAACCACTTATGTATAATTATGTTCTAAAAGATCTAAATGGTAATACACGTTTCCTCGACAACTCGGTTTAGCGATAAGCCCTTGTGGACTTCACATAATCTTATGTTCGAAAAACAATTGTATACGCATCCTGAAGAGCAAGACTTTCCTACCTAAAGATTTTTATTTCTTACTACAATTCACTCACACACTTTCGAATTGAGCAAGGATTATGACTTTGAAGCAGTACTAATATATATAAATCACTAGATTACAAACTTTGGTTAAATTTAAAGATCAATATAATATTTGTAATTTTAATTATTATCTGAATATATATATATATATATATATATTGTGAAGATGATTAGAGTGGCACCAGGCACCAGCCAATAAGAAATTAACCATCAGGTAACTTTAAAATTTTGAAAGTTCGGAGAATAGGCATCAGTATCACGTATATATGGGTCAATATCATGTTTTATCAGCCATCTAAGTATGCTAACATTTATTGATCGAAAATAATATTCTACAAATAATCCTTAGTTATGTTGTTCTTAAAAAAAATCTCGATCTTTTTCCACATTGTCCATCCAAAAAGAGTAAATATACGGAAAACAATCATCGAGTGGATCCAGCCATTATAAGACAAACACTTCGTAAGAGATTATAAACATGTAGAAGCTGGAAAACGTAACACTAATAGAATATTTTTCGAAGGAGGCTGGTTGAGACTACCAGCCAAAGTCTGAGGGTTCAAGCCGAAAGCATAATTAGTAAAGAACCAAGAGTTCATTGCTCTTGTTTGCAGCGGAGTTCCTATGTGAATATCATTATTTATGAAAATATGAAGAATTATGTTTCCTTGACGACCAATAAATTAGTACCACGCGTTAAGTTATAATTTAATATATGTGTTTATTCCGTGATTGAACATATGCATTTAAGCCTTTGATACCACATCCTACAATTTAATGTCGCTAGACAAAAGTAACCAAAAAAAAAATTATATAACCTCAACTGAAAAATTAATTCTAAGTGGGATTTTTTGTCTCGTTTGATTAGAGTCATCCATGACTCAATTAAAGCCCCCAAAAAAGTGGACGAGGGATTAAAAAATAGGAATAATAATATATAATATAAAAGTAACGATTGATTCGATCATCCTTATGCTTTTTAATCATGTTTGTGATCTCAACCATCCTCACTTTTTAGTTTTATAATTTATAGAAAAAGATACAAAAATATATCATAATTTATCGCCACGTCAGTTTTATCGACACCTCATTCATATTTTGAGTGTATAGATCTCTTAAATATTTATTTGGTTTGTACATGACACGATGCATTATACATACATATACATCTATTATCTATATAACTTATGTATGTATGTATGTATATATGTACATATGTAAGTAAGTATGTATGTATGTATACGTAACATGATTTCGGGAAAGGTAGTGAAGATGTTGTGTTTAACGGACTAATCCGTGGCTCACTAGACACCTCATCGATAATTGTATATGATAATATATGATTTTCTTATATCTAACAAGATCTAGTATACTTAAACCAAAAAAAAAATATATAGTTATTTTGTTGCACTTTATTTTATTTTTTTAATAAAGATTTATCTTTTTCTGTAAACTTGTTTAATTGTAACACTTACACAGATTTTTAACCATGATTCAAGCGGTGGAGAAAG
Organism: Cardamine occulta; assembly: GCA_028015245.1. Lineage (NCBI taxonomy): Eukaryota > Viridiplantae > Streptophyta > Magnoliopsida > Brassicales > Brassicaceae > Cardamine > Cardamine occulta. The sequence continues at coordinate 9,635,796 of CM051373.1, read as the reverse complement.
TTTTTTTTGGTTAAATTTATCTGATAAGTGTGATTTTTAACGATCATGTGAGATTATATATATATATATATATGGGTCAATAACCAGTTTTATTGATGACAAATATTTTTTGAGTACCATAACCATATAAAAAACCAGTATTTTCTATATTAAATATAAGAAAAATATGATAATTTGTTGTCTTCAAATTTTGCACATATTTTGTGAGTTAACTCTATAACCCAAAGAACTAGTGAAGAGAGTTAACATTCTATACATTTCTAAATCTTTTTTCAACTTACAAATGGAGAAGAATAGGGACATTATGTGCTCTGTGTTTTGACACTTTTGAAAGTAGCATGAAGTTGGGTCAATAATACAACACTTGAACTGAAAACTGAATGCTGAAAACAAATAAGAAGTGTAACTATATTTATTAATAGAATACACTTGAACTGAAAACAAACGAGCAGTATAACTTAATATTTTTGTTAATTAAAAATAGAAATTCTTATCCTCCTACGAATGGAATATTGTCAGAACCCTAATCGATTAGACGTGGTTCCATGGTTTCTATTTTTTGGTGGGTCAAAGGTCGACTCGTTCACGTCACATGTCACATTAATAATTGTGTGCTCCAATTATATCCGATATAACAATTTTGCGTGTAATTGAGGTATTGTGTAACACTTTTAATCCGACTATATGTGGGCACTCATAAGACTCTACTTTATTTATGAAACATGTTAACAAAAAAAGACTCTATTTTAATTGCTTATCTCTTAATTTGCTATTATATATATATATATATACACATTTAAAAATAGTATTTGTATGTAAAAATTCAAACGTGACTTAACTAAAATTTTACGGGGACATCCGATTAATATATTTTTTTTCAACAAAAGGAAGATATGTAACGGTAATTTTTTGACGAATGGATTTAGGTCCCTAAGATTTATTTTATCAGGTGTTCCTATAACATATGGCGAACCTCAACAAAATATAATCGGCGGTCAAAGAGTCAAAAATCTCCGTTCTTGATTACGTGTAGACTGTATACTGGAGAACATCAACCCGACAAAAGCACTCGTCTCCATGTGTTGCACACGCACATGTCAGACTATAAAGATATGTTATCACGCAGCGCTGTTTCAATTTAATTTTGTTTTGTCATTCATTTTTCTCTTTTTGTATTTTCCTGTATATATAGTGTTACGGATTTCTCGTCGAAACTAAGATAAGACCAAAAATAATGTACATAAGAAGAGTTATGGTTTAGTTCATCTACTGTCAATCAAATTTGAACCTATGCTCATTAATCACACGGTATTAAGAGTGAGATTGATATGACTTGAATATACTCATATACCTGATATTTGAATTTTTTTTTTAAAAATTTTATTGTTAAATGCGTGGTTAGCATATTATACATTAATTACAGAATATCTGATTATTATTTTTTTGGTCACGTGAGTGTCCATTGCTTTTTGAATTGTGTTTCATGGAAGGCGTTGACTCGCATTTTTCCGTAAACCGAAAGGTATTGTTGAGTCGCATTTTGCTTTCAACTGCTTCTTTCTTTTATAATGTTTCATGGATGGGAAAGGGAACTAACGCGTATATAAGTAATTCAATATGCGTGTGTGTTCACATATGACATATCACACATTACTTAACTATATACAGTTTGACCCCAAAAAAAAAAAAAAACTTTACTATATACAGTTGAAAGCTGGCCTTCAATCTAGTATATACGTAAATAATTACGGATAGACAATTATGGATATCCGCTGTACAGGAGTAGGGTATAATCTAAATGGATAAGCATTTAAAAAAAAAAACATATATATATATATATATATTTGTTTGGCGGGGCTATTCCCATGTTATTGGACATACGGAGATAAAAAAGGCTGCACCTGATAAAAATAAGACCTCCACACCAAAAATAATAAAACAACCGTGAGTTTATGGTTTCGGGCCCACATTAGTCTTCTGCGTGTGGGGCCCGGCCAAAGTGCCCCTTAGGGCCCCTCTTAGTCCTGACTTTTTGTTAGCCTTGCGCCGACCGGCCAATCAGCGTTCAGCTTTACGATACACATACATGTGCTTAAGTTGCATTATCTCTCTCCCTTTTTCTAAATATTTAGATGAGTGTTTATCATATGTTTAATTAGAAGAATTGTCGAGTCTTAAGAAAAAAAGACATGTATGGTTGAGAATGGTGCTGAGAATTTTTTTTATAACTTATTTTTAAAATATAGATGTTGTGATCTTTTCTATAGCTTCATTGGCAACCACAGAATGGTATTTAGTATTTTAAGCGTAAACATGTAATGGACACTACATATTGTAAATAATAAGTGTGTATGAGAAGACTCCCAAGATGAAAACATTTCATAATTTCTTAAGTGAAATTTTATTTTTAACTATGTTCATAAAACGTTATGGTCACCAAACATATTGCATGTGGCCTATTAGAATGATTCGGATATTCTAAACACGAGTTTTAAACAGCGGGTTTGACTAAAAACAACCCTATATATCTGTCTATGTAAAATTGGTAATCAACCGGAGTCACATAGTTTGTTTTGCAAGTTTGTAATGAAATCGATCAAAGACTATTTCTTATCATTTATAAATTCTCATATGTTTTGTTTATATATGTGAATGTAAATAATTGGAGCCAATATGTGTGGGTATGACGACATTAGAAGTTTGACCAAGGCCTACTTGGAGAGAAGAGCACGAGAGAAAGGGGAACATACTTAAAGACATGTTTGGCAGGTGTCAAAATCAAGTTTCTATTACTACTAAGGGTTGCAGAGAAAACGCCACAAGATGGGTCCCAATCCAAACGCTGTCTTATTTATCGTGCGCCACAAGAGTAATTTCTTCGGAATACATTCTCAAGAGCGGAGAAGAAACTCCATTTGAACTCTCACATTACTATGGGACTTTTTTTCATTCTCTTCATCAAAATTTCTGGTATTAATGCATACAAGTGAATTAAAAGTTGGGTGTGTCGTTGAAATGATAATTATAAGGGTTTTATGCTAAAAAATCATCTAACTTATTAAAAATTGCAAGCTTGTCTCTTATTATAAAACTGTGCAAACCAACCCATTCACCTGGAAAGTCACCCGCAATATAGTCATCGCCTATATCATCGATGTGGCACCGTTTCAATCTGTTAAAAATTTGACCGGAATCTCAAAACGATGTAGTTTTGAGGGCAAAAAATCTATATGCTGTTTGTTGTAGATGTTGCTGTTTTTAGTGGGCAAAACAACATAATTTCATGTTTTTAGATTTAGAATTGAGAAAAATTATTTTGGAGAAATTTTAAATTATGTTCATATAGTAAAAAAATAGTAATTAAAATTAAAATCAATATGAGAAAAAATTGGGGAAATCCATTTTATAAAATAAATGTCAATCGATTTCAAGATCAATCAAACAACACATAATTTGCAAATTTACATCAATCTTCAAGCTTCTTCTTCTTTATTCTTTCTATATCAATCTCAAAATTACGTTATTTTGGGATTCTGTCAAATTTTTAATAGATTAAAATGGTGCCATGTCGATGAGATAGGCAATACCTATATTACGGGTGACTTTCCAAGTGGATAGATTTCATAATTTTGAAGTGAGAGACAAGCATGCAATTTTTAATAAATTTGATGGTTTTTTAACAGAAAACTCTAATTATAAATTTAGTAACATTTTATAAACGTTGGTTTGTAAGTTTTACAAATACTCTCATTTCTTAATAAAATTCAAATGCATATCAAAAACAAAAAAATAACAACTAGATTACAGTACAACTAAATGAATATGCTTATTATTCATATGTCCATTATGTGTCTGATTATTCATATCAACTGATTGTCTCATTCATTAAATTTCCACCTAATAGAATTTCTAAAAAACAATGTAAGAAAAAGTAAGCGGCTTTACCTTAATCAGTCAAAAAGAAGGTAAAAAAGGGATTGTCAATGAAATCACCCAAAGAAAGAAGGAATAATCTAAAATGCTCCTCTTAGTTAAAATTTATGCATCCATACTCTCTTTTATTCTTTCATACTCTTCTTTTATGTGTGGTCCCCTCTGGTCCTCTCTCTGTACCCGTATTTTCCCCTGTAGTTTGCGTATTTTGCCAGTGTATTATCGTATTTATAATCTTTCCCTCCTCTTGATTCTGATTTCGCGGTCGGACTGGTTTACCTTTTCTTCATCGTCTTTGTCTCCTTCTCTGCGTCGTAGTCCCATCTTGCCCGTGACCACCGTTGAAGCGATTTAGCCAAACTCAGGTTAGTTAATTATAAAATAGTGGTTTAGTTCTAATGAATGTAAGGGGTATGTTGTTGTGGCGATTTTGCTTTGGATTTCAATCGAATGAATTTCAATAAGATGGGGAAGCTGTTCGGAATGTCCTGAATGGATATTTGGGTCGATTAGGACATTGGTTTTGTTCAATCGTATCACATCTAGAGATCTAGTTCTAATGGTCCAATGTGGTAATGAGGTTTGATGTTTTTTGTATTTTAGGGGATAATGAGCAACCGATCGACAACGAGAGTAATAAATTTCAGTATTGGAGTATATACCGATGATGATTTCTGATGGAACTCAAAAGATCGTCATGTGTACGCGATAACATTTAGGTCTAATGAAGAGATGACGTATAAGGTGTTAGCGAAAAGGATATGCAGGAAGATTGAGGTAAATCAAAGTATGACGAACCTGAAATTGAGTTACCTTCCAGTGTTAGTGAAAGACGGTCTTCCTATAGATATTTTTGATGATAATGACGTTCATGGTTATATATCGGTTGTTGATAAAAAGTTATGTAGAAATGCTTTGCATGTGGAGGTAGTAAAAAATATTTGTCTAGGCGAAAATAGTTCATTTGGTGTGAATTATGGTGTTAATGCTAGTGGTGTTATTGTCGACGCTGGAGATAAGGGTGTCAAAAAAGTAGATGGAGAACTGAAAGGGGATGTTAAAGTTAGTGTTAATGAATGTGTAGATATCGGTGTTGATACAGGAGTTGAAAACCATTCTGAACTTTGTATTGAACACCATCTCGATGATGGTGTTGATAATGGTGCTGATGATGGTGTTGATGACATAGTGGAAAGGGGTGCGATTGTTGAATATGTAGAGGTTTCACATCCTGTAGAAGGAAGTCAGCCGTCTATAGAAGCATGGAAAAATGGGACAGGACTAAAATTACATCAAGAATTTGAATCTAAGGATATAATGATGGATTTAGTACGGAGAGCTTCACATGAAAAATGTTTTGGGATCAAAATTAAAAACTCAGATACTAAACAATGGGTGGCTAAATGTGAGGCTGTGGGAGAAGGTTGCAGTTGGTATTTATGAGTTATAAAGGGTTAAAATCTAATAGTTTCAAAGTTACTAGATACAATAAGATGCATACATGTTCAAGGGTGAGTAGCAGTTACCATAGTACGAGTGGCACACACTTAGTGGCATCTATATTGAAAAAAAATTATCCAGGTCAGTTTGAGACCCCAACCCCTACTGTTCTCATGGGCCTAGTATAAACAAAAGTCGGTGTGTCAGTGTCATATTCTACGGCATGGAAAGGGAAATTTTGAGCATTTAATGAAGTCCGTGGTAATCCAGAAAGAGAGTTTTAGGTTATTGCCTTCATATTTGTACATGCTTGAGGAGACGAATCTTGGTACCAAGACAATGTTGGAATTGGACGATAAACAAAGGTTTAAGTACCTATTTATCGCGCTTGGAGCTTGCATTGAAGGGTTTCAAAGAATGAGAAAGTGATCATTGTGGATGCAACTTTTCTGAAGAGTGGTTACAATGGTGCGCTAGTTTTTTGCATCAGCTCAAGATCCAAATCAGCACCATTTTTCCATTGCCTTTGGGGTAATTGACGGTGAAAAAAATGCAAGTTGGATATGGTTTTTGGAGACATTAAAAACCATTATTCCGGATAGTGATGAGTTGGTTTTTGTGACAGACAGAAATGTGAGCTTGATGAATGCGGTAAGTGAAGTGTATCCAACGGCTCACCATGGATATTGTATCTATCATATATTTTAGAATGTGAAATCTTATGTTTATCATGTGAACAAAGATGAATGCGCTGAAAAATTCATGGAATGTGCAAGGATGTACATAGAAGTTAAGTTTTTGCAAAAGTATAATGATTTCAAAGTAAAGTATCCTACCGCAGTAGCATATCTTAAGAAAAGGCTGGTGACTCAAGAAGAGATCGTTAACAGTGAAAGAGAATGGGCAATGTGTTACTTTCCTGGAGAAAGGTACAACATAGACACTAGAAATACTGTAGAATCAATGAACAATGTGTTTCGTGTGACAAGGAAGTATTCATTGTTGCCGATGATCGATGGAATATTGGCTAAATTTAGTGAGTGGTTTAAAAGAAATAGGAAGGAAGCTGCATCGGGTTCGGAGAGAGAGAAACTCGTGCCTTATGTGGAGAATATATTGCACAAAAGTTGTGTTGTTATCTAAAAACTAGCTGTCCCTGAGCTAAATAGTTACATGTTTGAATACAAAGTTATCGGCAAAGATGGTGTGGATTATGTGGTGGATTTAGTTAATAAAACCTGCGATTGCAAACATTTTGACATAGATAAGTATCCTTGTGTTCACACATTAGCCGCAAATATGAAATTGTTGAAGCAGAAAAATAAGTATATGGATGTTTATTATCATGATCTCTGCTCGAAATATTATTGGTTGGATCTGTGGAACTTGGCGTATGGGAAGACAATTTATCCAGTGCCGCATATGTCTCGTTGGATTTTTCCGCTGTCAATAGGAGTTAAGGTATGTAAACCTGTATATTTTCCCAAAAATAAGGGAAAAAAAAAACAAAAAAGGTGTACATCGACTGGAGAACATCGGAGTGGAAATAAAAAGAATCGAGGCCAAAACATACAGAGTTGGTTTACTTGTTCTAATTCAAAAGCTATTGTGTAATTTCTATGTATGAAGATATTTTTGGATTATTTCCCGTGTAATTTCTATCTGAACCCAATTATTGTATTTTTATTTTCTTTAACGGGACAACTGGACAAACTAAGTTATCTTGGATAACTAAGAAATAATAATGTGTAAACGAAAAAAATAGTATTGGATAACTACACAAATTAAGACAAACTAAGAATAACTCAAAGTATTAAAAGAAAAAAAAACTAAGAAATAATAATGTGTAAATGAAAAAAATATTTTTGGATAACTAGACAAATTAAGACAAACTAAGAATAACTCAAAGTATTAAAAGAAAAAAAAACTAAGAAATATTAATGTGTAAATGAAAAAAATATTTTTGGATAACTGGACAAACTAAGACAAACTAAGTTATCTCAAAGTATTAAAAGAAAAAAACTAAAATAATAATGTCTATATGAATTAACAAAGTAAACTAATTTCACTCGATAGATAACTTATCAAATTTCACTCAAATTTCACTCAATTAACAAATTAGGCTTATATTAAACTAATTCTGTGTAAACATCCCTTATATTTTTAAAAAGACTTTGTTCTTCTTTGACAAATTTAACTCGTATTTATCAATTAATGTGATATAACAATTTTAATTTCACAAATATGTATAAAAAGTGAGTTGGATAGCAATCTTATTGGTACAACCAACGAATTCAAGTTTTAATAATGGTAATACTAATATAAGTGAAATTTCTCTCAAAGTACAACTGTTTGGAAGATGGCACACCTGTACAACTAGGAGGTCGAACTATGTAGCATTACCGAAAAAATTTCAACATTTCATATTTCCGCCTATTTCCGCTGCTCTTTTTAAATTTATCCATTATACTTTTTAAAAAGTTTGAAAATTGGATTTCCCACCATCTTACAATAGTTTTCGAATAAAAAGGGGATAGATAAGCATAACATTTCATTCGTTGAAATGGACCTCAAATGGAATCCGGTTAGCTTTTTGATTCTTGTTTTGGGGTTTAATCATGAGATCTGGATTCGTGTTTTGGGGTTTAATCACGAGTTCTGGATGCATGGTTTTTTTATGCAGATGGCTGTTACAGACCACAAAGGGGGCCGAGAGACAAACATGGAGTGCGGTCCGTTGTGAAAATCCCCACGCGAATGGGAGTTCCAACAACATGCTACTGTTCAATGGCCCGATTCCAGTAGAGCAACCCTCATTATCGGAGGATTATAAATTTAGGCGATACTATACCTGTTGGCTTGCCGCTCCAGGAAATTCCGAAGGAGTGAGTGGAGTCATATATGATTTTCTAATTTTAGGTGGAACCTTATTTTTCCCTATTTCTCTTGTAGGTTGAATCTTGTGGCTTCTTCAAATGGTGTGATGATGCCGTAGTATAGGAGATTCTGATGCTAATGAACAGATGCGAGCAGCTGGAGTCCAAAGTTGAAGTCTTCCAGAGCCGTGAGCAGACGCTACAGGAAAGATGCCATCAGGTGGAGATGAAGTATGAATATATTCAAAGCCGTTTCTAAGTTATGGTTTATTTGATGTTTCTAAAGAGCATTAAGTTAATTACGTTGTTGGCTATATTTTATAAACTTTTAATGTTTTTGGAACTAAGTTATTAAGTTGTTTTGTCGTTGTTGTCTGCAGTAATTCAAAGACATACTGACATAGTTGTCTGCAGTAATACATAATCAAAGACATATTGACATACTTGTCTGCAGTAATGCATAATCAAAGACATACATATCCTAAAAAACATTAACCTCCTTAAAGTTTAAGTTCAAACAAACTAAACAACCCACAACTAGGGGTAGATTAATTCTTCTTTCCTCGGAATCGTGTCTCATATGGACTCTTCTTCATAATTTTTTCCTGTTTTCCTGTTCTTCCTCTTCGTTCCCCTCCGCGTAGTTCTCCTCATTTTGGTTTTCATCATATTCCTTTTCCTCTTATTGGCTTTCTTCCATTTGATCGTCATGTTTTTCTTTATCTTCCATTTGATCGTCATGTTTTTCTTTATTCGTCTCCTCTTCTTCTTGGTTCTCTTCTTCGCTTTCAGCCATTTCATCATCCTGTTTCTTCTTCCCAGCTTTGCTTTTCTTCTACATCCTTTCAATTATTGTGATTCTTTTGTCATGCTCACTTAGCTTCTCGTTTTCCACAGTTATCTGCAATTCTTTGAGTTTTTCCAACAAAACTTCTCTATCATTCTTCTTAGCCGATGCCATGTTCTCATCTCTTTCTTCCTTTCGGACAACACATTTTTCCCCATTGTCTCTTCGGTTATCCACATCTTGCTTGTACATATCCTCGAAGAATATATCTCATTTATCTTTTACTACAATCCTGTTCCAACCGTCGATGACTAGATCTACATCATCTTCCTCCAAATTTGCATCATCCATAATGCCAGCCAGAATTTGCTCCTCGTCATCATTATAAGGAGGCAAGACACTATAAATCTCTTTCGTACCACCAAGTTTCTTATTTATTTCTGAAAGTGCAAAACCTTTCAAATCAACTTTCTTGAATTTGGTCTTGCACATGCTTGGACAGCTGCTACTTGCCCCACCAACAGCTTCCCTTAACTGGCTTCCAAGAATAAGAATTGCCTCAAAGACCAAAAACTACACATGAGAATATATGAATTAGTAAACAAATACGCTTGTGTATAGTTATATCGCAGTAATATATAGTTGTACTTAATTACCTCCATTGGAAGAAAGAAACTAGGAATGACTTTGTTTGCTTTTTCAGACACTTTGCCTTGAAATTTAACCACTAGCTTACGAATATCTTTAGTGTTATGATCATATGCAAATTCCCCCCAAGGAAACGTCTCTCACAACCGAGGATCACTAGCGGCTTTAAAAAAGAATGGCTCTACACCTGGGGCATAATCTCCAGTCTTCTCCTTTCCAACAATAACACTTGCTAAGAAGTAAAGCACAACAATATTCAGCCTACCTTTACTAGCTTTCCCACTTATTGATTCAAGCTTTTTACCAACATCCTTTATTGTAACTTTCTTCTTATCTTTTCCAAAATGCATCTTAACAAACTTATCCATGTCCCCACCTAAGTTTTCCTGCATGAACTTATCTGGGTAGCGATGGCAATGCAAACCCGAAATAAGACCAAACTCTCTTAGAGAATACTGTATAGGAACTCCATTCAGTACAAATCAGCATTCTTTCTTCTTTCTTGATGACACCATGCGTAAAAGGAGCATCCACATACCCATAGATTTATGGTTATCCTCCAAGTACATGTGGAAGAAATGATTAAACTGGGAGTGCATTGTGAACCACATCAATTCACTTTCATTTAGCAGGCCCTTTAAAGTTCTCACTGCATTAGAAACATTGCACCTTCCAGACAACTTGATGGAGATGTTATAGTCACATGGTTCAAAGAACATCTTTTCTGGGGGATAGCTTGTATTTTATACACCACATCTTCCTCCTCAGAGTTCTCCTTATCCTTTTCCGTTTCCACATCCTCGTCAGAATAATCCTTTTCAGTCTCCTCATCTACCTCATTAGACATCTCCTGAATTACAAATTCAAGGTTTCCTTACTTATTCTAATTTATTCCTTAGTTGTTCTAATTGTACTCAGTTGTCCCATTTCAATTTCAGTTTAAAACAAAATACAATACGAGGGTTCACGAGACATACCAAAGGCCCATGTTGAATACCCTTCTCCGATACAGTTGGTTCGTCACCCATTTCATTTCTCTCGCCATCACTCATCTCTCCAATTTCTTCGTCTTCAGATGGGGCACCGTGTGGAGTCTCATTTCTGTCGCCATCAGTCCTCTCCCCACTTTCTGCATCATCATCATCAGCAAGAGGCATGTGTTCATTACCCGCCTCTGAAATAGTGGCTTCTTCTAATGTCTATTGACGCCTACACACCACTGTCCTAAGTTCCGCTAAACTCAAATAACCAGGAGGATCCTTTGTATGGATTTGAATGAGATTTCTATGATTTCTACCATTTCCTGATTCTTTACTTCTCCTCGTACAGATTTGAACGGGATTTCTATGATTTATATCATTTCCTGGTTGTTTACTTCTCCTCGTACGGGTCACCATTTCTGCTGGGAAAAAGGAAGAAGATGAATAAATATGAAAATAAGGGAAGAATTACTCAATAATCAAACACTTAGGGTTTCGATTCGTAGCCCGAAAAACTTGATTTACCTACGATTATAACTGAAAATCTTCGCCTTTCACCTCTCACCGATCGATTTCGACGGTTATGTTTTTCAATTATTTGATTCAATCGGATCACAAATTTACTTGATCCAAATTGTGGTTGGATCCGTAAATAATTAGATTTTGATGGTTTTTAGAGTTTTTTTGTCACTATCCTGATTTAAAAATAATTTAAAATAGAAATAAACTATCAACAAGAGTATTTGAGAATAGATTTTAACTAAAGAGAACGTTTTAGATTATTCCTCAAAAGAAGGCTCCATCAATTTCGTTTAACTAACTTTGCTACTTTAGGAGACGATATTTATTTTCCTCCATCAGCAAGCAAAGCTGGTCAAAGTTCAACGTATTTATATACAGCACTAAACCAAAATATTACGTCTAAGATCAAATCTAAGAAGATCACAAAACCAAAGTATTACGTCTTTAAATTAGCTTTCTAACAAACGATAACAATCGTCGTCATTATCTTCTCCGGATAAGCTACTTGTCAAACAATTCCATTTTAGTTTAAATGGTCTAAATGATGTTTCACACTAATGAACTTGATATTTGGTCAATATGGTGTTTGCTATAACAATCGACATCGCATATCACAAAATTCTAAAATAATAAGGTCGACATACCAGAAATTGTTTGTTACAAAATACAAGTAAAAATTTTTGAATGACAAAAAACTGTCTTATAATACAAGCACAAGTCTCCAAAACAGCATTGACACACGTGTCATATTTTATAATGTAGAGGAAATATCATTTACTACTAATATTACAACACATGGAAATCCACAAGAGAAAAAAATTTTGACGTCAAAAAAAAAAAAAAAAACCAACATTCCAATCCAATTAGGCAAAGTAGTTTGCTTACTTAATCTCATGTCACCAGTACTAAGTTTTGAATACTAATTAATAAATTATTATAATGAAGTGTTTATTTGTTAATTTAAATTATTAGTTGAATAATATTGAACTTAAAATTTCTGACTTACGTATAATTAATAGCACGTGATTTTCAAGGAACTAATACAAAAAATAACTATATATATATATGTATGTCCAGGAAAATCCATAGAACATGACACTAATAAATTTGAAGGAATAAGTAAGTTACTGATTGATTGAATTGATTATTTTTTTTTGGGTAAAGGGTTTTCGTTACTGATTGATTTATCAAAAAGTAAAAAGTTACGGATTGACAAATAAAATATATATACGAATATACTGCATTTTTTACCATTGCAAGCAATTATTAAATACGACCAACGAACTAAACGACTCCAAGCACTAGAAACAAAAACACAACTTTTTTCTTCCTTTATAAAAGCAAAATACTAATGTCGGCAAACGATCACTAAATGCTATTATTATATATAATCACTGAATCTCATTTGCCTGATTGGCTAATCTGAATTATAACTTATTATAGATCGTTTTAGGTCAGTACTCTAAATCACTAAATCATCTCTAATTAAAAAAGTATTCCCACCGTCGAATAGTTATCGTTCGAAAGATATGCGTGGTGAGCTATCGCACCCGATAACGCGTCCACGTTCGAGAGGGGGTTTGTTAATTAGTTTCTGTTTCTTATTTTACTTAAGCGAACACTTATTATACCTAACTAGTATTCTTTTCTTTTAATTACATAGTTTTAAATAATACTCAGCTAATGCAGAGCAACGAGAGCATTGTTTTGTACCACGCGGATTTTGTGCAGTGCTAGTAGATGTCACTAGTAACAATAATTTATAATAATAGCAACATTAATATTAAGATACATACTTTTACAGTTCCACTGCTAACTCTTTTTTTTTTTTTTTAATATATAGTTATTATTAACTCTATAGATGAGAGTAATGGAGATTAGAGGTGATGCCAATTTCCCCAATCAGAGTATATAAAATTATAAGATTTGACAAAAATAAGACCGTTCTTCTCGAAGAGCTTAGTTGTCATTCATTTATTCGTACCTAACCAAGAGTGACTTATATATTTAGTAACTTAGTATGTAATATTCCCTTGTTTGACCTAATATAGTATTTAGCGAAGCCTTATCTTTGTAAACATTTTCTTATTTCCTTTTTTTTTTGTAATCCTTGGTTCGGTGTACTTAATCACACTTTCCAGAATAATTAAAGACTGTTTTTGATATGATACGGTTTAATTGTATTTTAATCACGACTATCAATAAAGTAATAAAAAGGTTATAATTTCTAATGATAAAGCTTAGCCTACTACGCATAAGTCATAACAACTAATATTAAACAGTTGGAGGGCCGGGTATATGTTTCTGATATAAAGTTTTAAAGTTAAGCCATTTTTAGCACAACATTATGTATACATAAACGGAAAAAAAAAATCCTTTGGTTCATTAAAAATAAAATATAACTTGTTACTGTAAGTTTGTAACCATGTGTATATCTTAATTTTTTCATTTTCTTTTCTTCTTCGATAGCAGCAAAACGGTAAAACAATCTATTAATTTTTGGAACTTTCTTATTTTCTTTTCATATCTTTTTTTTTTTTTATGGGGTGGGTTGTGTTAGGCTTAGGTACTAATTGCACTGACTTACGCGCATTGTTGCTTAAATGCGCCTCATCTTTAAATGGAGCTTCAAACAAGCGAATAAATATCTAGACCTTTGTTTATTACTTTATTCACATCAAAGACATGTGTATTGTTGTTTCTATCTGAATCACAAAAACTTTTCTCTTGTTAGATATTTTGGCATACCTATTATATATTATATTTCCAACGGTTGAATTCTTGAAATCGCTTAGACGTTGACCATTTTGTAGTGCGGTTTTCCGTTTATTTTATGAATTTTTGGCATAGGGATCGTATAATTACTACTTTTCCGACTCTCAAATATAAGATCTTTTTAAAACTCTAATGTGATATAAATTGATGTTATTTCATGCTAACGAATATTAGCTATACTGTATATATATATGTATGTGATAAAAATATTTTCGAAAACAAGACGAAACAAATTATCTAAACAAACAAACAAAAAAATTATGTCGGCCGAATGCATTGGCGGGTAGGTCTTAACTATATCAAACAGATTAAATAGTTATTTTCTGGATTCAGAATTTTGTGTCAGGAGACTCAAAACTTCAATTGGTATACTGGGTACTTGATTAGTTCGATATTAAGATAGATAATTTTAACCTTTCTATAGGTGAAAGAAACGAACATAACCTCCACATCAAAATGAAACTTTCGACTTTTATCACAGAGACTGAGAGAGAGAGAGGACAAAATAAGTTATGATTAAAGAAGGTGCGTAAAATAAGAGATGGAGACACTCACACTAGCTCACTTTCACTGATTCATCCACTCCTTTCATTTTAATAGCTCTCTTCCAATCAAACTTCTCTTTCTGTCCCACTCTCTCCATATCCCTTCTTCTTATTTTAATTGTTTTATTTTTATTCGACAGTCTTGTCCAATCAATGCATATCGTTGCATATCTACTTACTTTAAGATTCCATATTCCATATTACATAATAATAATAATAATAATAATAATAATAATAATAATAATAATAATAAAGATCTAATTCATGTTAAAGTAATCTATCTACTTAATATTAGAGCTGGATTGGCGGAGAAATTTGTTTTCTTTTTCACATGTATAGCAAATACAATCGATTCTAACCCACAAGCCTGCATTAGAGCTTTTTTTTTTTTATTATTATTTGAGATTATATTAGCAGAATATTTTTTCGTAAAAATAGACAATATTAAAAGCATCTTCAATCTCAATCTATTTTTCACTCTAAACTCTATAATAGAGTTAAAATTTTTCAATCTGACTTTATATCCCATTCTAAAATAGAAAAATGGGTAGGATTACTTTATATTTAAAGTAACTATATTTTTTACTCTATTTAGAGTTGGACTTTTTTTTATTTATATTTAACTCCTTTATAATTTAAATATTTTTTATTTTATCTCTTAATATCACTCACTTAATTATATAAAAACATAAAATAAAGATTAAAATAAGTACCAAAATCATCTCAATATATAAAATTATAAGATTAGCAAAATAAAACCAATACCAAAATTAAAAATAAGCAACATAATTTATAAGAACATGCACGTAGAAGTTATATGGATTATAATTAAACTAATATAACTTAATTTTAAAAAATGATAAATTATTGAGACAATAAATAGGTTTGGTTTTAGTTTAAAGATTCAAAGACGGCTGGAGTATATTTGATTTCACAATTTAAAAAGGGATTTATTGGATTAAATTTGTAAAATGATTTATTATATAAAATTTATTATGTTTTATTATTTTTATATGATGTAATATAAATTTTAATATAATGAATATTTTATTTAAATAATATGATAATTTATGAAAATAAAATATATTAAGCCAAATTGTAAAATTTAGAAATAAAATATATTAGCAATAGAATAAAAATAGAATATACTTAAAAATAATATTTTTTAGAGTAAAATATAAAATAATACATTGGAGAAAAACTCTACTATATTTTAGAGTTACTCTATTTAAAAGTGAAAAATAGAAAAATATATTGAAAATGATATAAGTAATTCATTGAAAGTGAATATATATGTAATCATAGAATTAGGACAAGTAACATCACTAAAGCACGAAAAAAACGAAAGTGGACAAAAGAAAAATAAGAAGGTATTTTTATATTGCGATACTTTTTATATGTAAATTAATAATCATTATTTATCAAGCAGTAAATAAAAACAGAATAAAGACGGCAGGTTCTCCAACGGATCAAAACTGCCGCCAAATGTACGATACCGTTAATTAAAAGACACGTCACCGTTTTAGAGCATTCCGACAGAATACGACACGTTGGATAAAACGTGTCCATCTCACTAAGAAATTTGACCGACACGTGGCAAGGCGTGCTTTTCGTTTTGACGCGTTTCATAACGGTCAATCAAAGAGCGCTTTAACCGACCGCACTCGATGTGTTGAAACTTCTGATAGCTTTAATTATTTGCTAACGGAATCCCTATAATTTGACCCCTCCTTATATTATCAATCACATGTTTTATTATGTACTGTACTAATTATTTTTGTTTGTTAGGGTAAAAGTGTTGCAAATTTCATATTATTTTCCTTTCTTTTTACATAATTTCGGATCAAATTTTATGATATAAAGAAGACGTAAATTCGATGTTAGTAAAATTAATATTTTCATAATTTTATTTTTGCCTTTTTCGTGTGGATAAATTGTGATACTTTCAGTAGCTTATTATTATGAGCTTGATTCTTCGGATAATTATTGAAAAAATTGAAATCGTCTCAATGTTTTCTCAGATATCACATTGGCTATATATATTATTACGGCTTTTTATGTATTTGTTCTGTTAATAGTTTGAGTTTTGGTCGAAGAGACACATTTACTCAAAAAAGAAGAAGATATTTTCCCAAGTAATTCGTCAAAAGCAAACACATGTAAATATGTAATCATGAAAAAGATAGGCCACGTTGATATATTCTGCTTATTATCTTGTCAACATATATCTGTTTCACCTACGTTCGTTCTATTTGTGGTCAATTCTTCTTTTACTATTTGAAGGAAGTTTCTTAGGACTTGGTTTGCAAGGTAAATAGAATAAGAGAACTCAATTCCAATTTTGTTAGCTCGAAGCCTTGAATAAAGTTTGGTACGTTGGTTGATTTGGCATCTTCTCGAAGTCTTCAGATAATTCGAGAATCTGATTTTCATAGGAACTGTGGAATTATCATCCAAAAAAAGGGAAAAAAGAACGATGGAATATGATTGTAGATGTAAGTATAACACTACCGAAAAAAAAAGAAAAGTAGAACACTACAATATTTACACGTGAATGAAACCTATCCGCAGTAAAAAAAAAAAAAAAACTTCTTTATTTTTTTATAAAACCGAAGAAGTTTTTTGGTTCACTTCCGGTATCGACTTTTTTTTTTTATAATTATAAATGTATTTATCTCAGTGTGATTTGTTTCATGCTCTATCTAATCCCTCTCCCCGTTAATACCAAATAAAGGGTAATTAACATATTTATACGCTTTTATATAGTTAGTTGACAACACGACATTTTGTGATTGGTTGGGTAAATAAACACACGACATTGTTGCGGTAGTAATAAAGGAATGTAGGCCCATATACATTTTGGCCCAAATATTAAAACCCAACATAAACAATATTCTCTTATTAGACCAATCATATTGAGTTTGTCTCTTCTTTTTACTTCTGTTAGTGTTAGAACTTAGAAGTAAATCTTGGTCTGCTCCTGACAGCCCAGGCCCTTGACGTAAGCCAGGTAACCGGTGGCTTAGGCCCTGTTGAAACATGAAAATTTAGCTTCGTAATATTGATAACGTGGTGTTGAAATTTAATCCACCTTTACCTTATATTGTATTGTTTTATCAATAAACGTTTTTCTATTTTGTGTGTTTGGGTCATGTATTTTCTTAGTGTCATATGGATCCACCATTTTTATTTTATAATAGGTTTTTTATAGGTGTATGAAGTAATTTAACAAAAAGACCTTACAACGATTAGTGGTGTAATCATAAAATAACACAAACATATATACATTGTATAAATATATAATATCAATTAAATTTAATAATATTAACATATTTTCAATATTTTGAAAGCTAAATTATATACACATTTGATAATATAATTTCAATATTTTATTATATAACTATAATATTATTATGGTTATTTCAGAAATATAAAACAAAATTTTTTTAATCTTATTTCAGGTTTCGCTTAGGCCTTAAATATGGTTGGACCGGATCTGACTCCTGAAAGAAATTTTCTAAAACAATGCAATGCTAGCTCCTTTTTTTGTTTGAATAAGGTTCTAAGTAGCCAATCAATACAAGTAGAGAACCAAATGTGAATCATAAAAAACAATCCCAATTAATCGGACTAACGCAAGACCAATAGAGAAGCCAATTTTATTAGCTGTGAGAAGCAATTAGTGCTCTGGTTACATCGACCAGCTGATGAGGTTAAATGACTGAGTAAGGGAGTTACATCGGAGCCGGATACTGATAAACGGTGTTCTAAGTTTGTTTCAGAAAAAAAAAAAACTTGCCGTAAAAAGAAAACTCTTTATACGAATCCAAAATTCGAGAAAACGTAATCTATAAATGATTGTAAAATGGTGAAGTCAATTTGTTAAACAAAAAGTGAACGGAAACAACAACAATCTCATCAATAATGAACATAAATGATAAACCGTAGAAGTCATGTTATAAATTGCGATATAAAACCGAAAGAGAACGACGAATTTGGTGTCAAAACGAAAAATAATGACCAGTGTTGATTTTTAACAAGCAATCTCACGTAAAAGTAAAACATCAGCCGTGACGCCGCGTATATAATAATAATTTATTTTAACCCTTTGTCAAACAAAGAAAAAATATAAAAACATAATTATTTTTGCGAACTTCTTTAACTAACCGAACGCGTCGTCTTATGGTTTGAATATGGTTTACTTTACACAATAAATATAACAATTATACTACTAGTACTTTTTTTTTTTTTTTTTTTTTTTTTGTTAAACTACTAGAACTTTTTTTGAATATGGTTTATTTTACACAATAAAATAATAAAATCTTTCGAAACAGGTCCTTCCATTGTTGTAGTGACATGTCAAGTCGTTTGTTTGCAAGAAGGACAAAACGTATTAAATAATTTTGCAATCTTAAATACTGAACTGCATAGAGTTGTCACCTTGTTATAATTGTGCTTTTATTTCCAAAACTAAATTTAATGTTTATTTCTCGAATATAAGTATATAACGATGATGCCGACAAAAAAAAAAAAAGTATGTAACGATGTATTATTGTAAATTTGTAATAATATGTCCTTGGGGGTGGAGTCAAACGTGATAATATTTGTCTCTCTTGTCGTGAAAGATGATTCTTTATACTAAAAGATTTCGGTTCACCTTTTTTTACATTTGTCTTCAATACGATTTGCCCATTTGAAGAAAACTAGCATCCCTTTGTATTAGTGTCTATAATTTGGTCTTTCCTTCCAATCACATAATAAAGGTATCTGTTGACATTTTGACAACAAATAAATAAGGGGATCCAGAAAACCATACAATGGATAACATTGAATTGAGGAACCTTAATAATACTATTATTATAGAAACAAATTAAAAATTAACATTAATTTATTTGAAAATTACGACATCATACGCCATTGGTACTACTCAAACGAGAAAAGAAAAATGAAACTAATTTCAAAAAATATAATAAAAAATGAAACTACATAAACATTTCTAATTTTATCCCCCAAAATAAACGTTTCTAAATTCCCTTTATTATAGTTTCGACGAAGACGGTGGATTCTGTTGTTGAATAATCAGATAATTGTTTTGATTCTTTTTCATCAATCCAAAATCGCCGAGATTTCAAATTACAATATTTAGAATATTTTTTAAAATATGATGAGAAACGAGAAAAATAGATAAAATCCTAACAAACGCAAAGATTTATGCACAGCAGGCAACGGACTAATTAGTTATTTAACAAGTCTACGAAAAAAAACTATTTAAAAAAAGTAAACCAAAAAAATGGAAAACAAAATATAAAGAAGAAGAAGAAGAAGAAGAAGAAGAATTTAACAAAAGAAAAAGGAAAAGAAGAAGAATATAATCACAAAATGGAACAAAATAATAGCATGGTCGATATTGCCACTTTTTATGATTCCTTATACAATACCATATCGATTTTCCTTATACGAATTACGTTGAAGTTTGAAACAATATCAAATCATTTAATGTACAGTTTTTTCCATCTTTGATAGAACAATCATATTTATTAGAATTAACTTGTTAGATAGCGAAATTATACAACCCATTGGAAATCGTTATAATAGGTTAATCGTTAAATAAAAATCAGTACTTTTGTTTTTTCACGGTTTGACCAAAATGTGCCATTCGGGTTTGCTCATAATTTTGGCTAATTTATGTAACAATGTATCATCGGACAAAATAACACTCGATTATATACGAAACTTTATTATCTGTGATCTGATGGTAAAATTATAATTTTATCCTAACAATATTTCCAAATATAAAAAAGTTAAAGGTTATTTTGAAATTTTTTGTAAACATTTGGCTTGTTTAATGGATAAACTACAGTAGAACCTCTATAAATTAATATTTGTTAAATTAATAACCTTTCTAAATTAATAAATTATTTCGGTCTCAAGTTGAGCCGGTGTAATAATTGACACCTTTCAATAAGATAATAAGATAATAATTTTTTTAAAATCTCTATGTAAATATATGGTTCCATTAATAACATAAATTAATAATCATATAAATTTATTTTTTATATACAAGATATTTTAGTGAAATATAATTCTAATGTTGTTTATTTATTCGTAAATTTGTAATTTTGTTGGAGTTTATCTCTATTTTTCTTAAAATATCAAAAATATATGATATTATCTTCTCAAATTACATCAAAAATTATTAAAAAATATATATATGCAATAATTATTTTTAATATATAAATACATTAAAACACATCAAAGTATTGTCTTCATTTTTCTACTTTTTATATAATATTTTTTAATTTAGAAAAATTCTCTATAAATTAATAATTGTTAATTTATCGATTAATTAATAACCTCTATAAATTAATAAAATTCTCCGGTCCCAACATTATTAATTTATAAAGGTTTTACTGTATTTGTTATTGGTGGGTGTGAACTATTTATTCAATATTACCATTTTGGCCCATTAATTCAGGGCCTAGGTTAACTATGAGGCATTTGTGCAATGAAAAAAAGAATAGCGGGACGCAAAGATAATTACATAGAGAATAATTAGTTTTTTTTTTCTTTTTCAAGTTAGCGTCTTTGCAAGTGGAAAAGGCCAAAATAGAGAGCGGCCAAAACGGAAGCCAAAAAACCTCATCATTCCATTTCTTTACTTCATCTCTTCTCTTCTTCATGTTCACCGCTATAACCACACCACTGACCACACCACACAGAAGCTCCTCTGTAATCGTAAACTCTGTTTTCTCCTTTATGGGCTAAATTAACACATTTTCACTTAACGTCTGTTTATATACGTCCACGAGATCAATCACTTTTGCATTATTTTGTTGAGTTTTCTTAAATGGGTTTCAATTAAGAGTGTCACATTTTCTGATTGAGCAGAATTTTTTTGATCATCATTCGTTAAAGTTTTGAATTTTACGGAAAAAGGAGAAAATTTTATCTTCTTTGTTTTAGGGTCTGTTTCCTGTTTCTGATCCAATGGCTGCGATCACTGAGATGCCCACTGATGTTGTAGACGACGTTCATGAAATTAGTATCAATAACGATGGCGAAAAGAACATCGATGAGGGAATTGAGAAGAGCTCGATCACGGGTTCTAAACCCGAAACTGAATCCGAGCTCAAACCCAAATCAGAGTTTGATGTGAAGAAGCTTGTTGCAATGTTCAAGAAACTGAATCCTTTGGCTAAAGAGTTTTTTCCTTCTTACTACAATCCAAAGAAGAACAATCAGATTGGGAAAGCTGATCAATTTCTGCCGGTTGATGCCAAAAAAGATGACAATACCCGCAAGGTATGATCTGATAGATAATTTGGATTGATAATCTAAATCTGATGATTTCAATGTGACTTATTGTTTTGAAAGTATGGTATTTGATAAATTTAATTCTGTTTGTGATTTTACAGAGAAGAAACAGTTGTAGCCAAGGGAGGAGGAGGTTAAGTGGAAGAGTTTCTAAGGCTCAAAGAGAGGATAGTATTAGAAGAACAGTATATGTTTCCGACATTGACCAGAGTGTAAGTTTGTTACAGTTTATTTTTATTTTTGAAGGCTCTCCAAGGAATTCGAGTTAATTTGCATCAATGTAACATAAATCTGCTTTGTGATTTAGGTGACTGAGGAGGGTCTTGCTGGCTTGTTTAGTAACTGTGGACAGGTGAGATGGTCCTTAAAGATTTTCATGCCGGTTATATCTTTTCCCTTCATGAGTTTTGGATAATGTGTTTGTTTAAGACAACTTTTTTGAGTCTGTGCCAAAGGTAGACTGAATGTTGAAAAGTGAGATTTTGTGTTTATTACTACTGCCTAGCAAGAAATTTCATGATCTAAGTGTTACTTTGGTGGGTATATAAAACAATGTGAAGTAACATTGAGTTCTTATTTTGTGAAGGTTGTTGACTGTCGGATTTGTGGTGATCCGCATTCAGTTCTTCGATTTGCTTTTGTGGAGTTTGCTGATGACGGTAAATTTGGCTGCTGGAATCTTGAAATGCTAAAACAACAAAATCTCCATGTCACTCTGGACCCATAGTAAATTTTTTGCTACAGAGGGCGCAAGGGAAGCTTTAAGCCTTGGTGGAACAATGCTCGGGTACTACCCTGTGAGGGTCTTACCCTCAAAAACTGCTATTCTTCCAGTGAATCCCACATTTCTTCCCAGGGTAAGCTCAAATATTTTAACAAGTTCAATTAATAAACTTGGTTTTAAGTTTTGAATTTTTACTTTGATATCTACTGTTGAGTTAATTCAGTCAGAAGATGAAAGAGAGATGTGCACAAGGACAATCTATTGCACAAATATCGACAAGAAGGTAGATGTTGAACAATCTACAAAAAAAAATCTATTGTATATATTTTTTGCTAGTATCTGTTGGTTTAAGATTTTTTCTATGGCTGCAGGTTTCTCAAGTTGATGTGAGAAACTTCTTTGAGTCCGCATGTGGTGAGGTCAGAACAGAACCTATACCTACTTCATCTCCCTCTCTTTCTCTCACATTTGTCAATTAACCTGAAGGAGTGATGCTTATGTTTTTTTTTTTCTCATAAACGCAGGTAACTCGTCTGAGGCTTCTTGGCGATCAACTGCATTCAACTCGCATAGCTTTTGTTGAATTTGCTCTGGTGAGCTCTTTAGCTATTCATTAATTTTCTCATGGATGTGACTTAATACATTCCCTATATTCTCTCTGCTTTTTTTTTTTGCTAATGACAAGAAGTTTCTTGAGTGTAATGTTTGATTAAGGGATGAAAGATAATTGACAAATTGTTTTGACCTGCAAACTCAGCACTTATATTTGTTTTTATTTTCGAATGAATAGGCAGATAGTGCACTTATGGCGCTCAATTGTAGCGGGATGGTCGTTGGATCTCAACCGATAAGGTAAATTTCATTCTTAAAGCTTTCTCTGAATTTCTCAATTTGATCTACATTTGATTTTATTTCTTCATTATCAGGGTAAGCCCGTCAAAGACACCAGTGAGGCCAAGAATCACTCGACCACCATCGACAAACTAGAAAGAGACCTGACTTAGCTGGCATTCCAGAAGAGAGATGATTGCAAACATTCCATTTCCTTCAGTAATTTTTTTTTTCAGTTTTCAGTTTTCATTTATCTTTTACGTTTTAGAACAGTTATCTCCAGTTATGTTTAGTAGCTGGAAACACTATGATCCTGCTTCTGAATTTGGAGTTCTTGTTAGGCCTCTCTGTCTTTTCGACTGAGATACTTCCATCTTTTTCTCTTAAGGGATTTTTGAAACATTTGCTTTTGAAAGTTCTTGGCTTTTCACAAAATCTTTTATGTTTTCACTCTCCTTATTTCAAGGTTAGATCAACACTGCTGAAAAAGTCATTATTTTGAGATAGACTAGAAATAGATATCTCGGAGAAGAGCTCCAATGGTAGGAAAAAGTGAGAATTTACAATCTCGTGTGCATCAAGTAAGGTCTCTAGTGTCTACTTTTATATATTAAAATAAATAATCTTTTCAATCTGACCAAAAATGTATAAACAGTAATAATATTTCCTCAAGAGAGGATCTCACCGTCGATTTCCACATGTGGAATATTCAATACTTTAAGGAACTCTGTTTCTGCTTCAGCAAAATTCTCCGACCACAATGAACACGAGTTTATTCTCAGGCAAGACAAGGAAGGAGGAAGATCTTCATCTATCAAAATCCGTAGCTTATCACAGCCATTGATCTCTAGCATCTCAAGAACTTTCGTATTTCGAAACCCTTTGTGATTCAGAGTCTTGAGATTTTCGAAACGGCTTATCCGTAGAGAAAAAATATCTTTTGGCAATAACCCTTCATCTGGAAACGATTCAATGTCTTCGTTTCCTCCTTCAATCTCGAAATTTCGAAGATTTTCAAGATCTCTCAATCCCCATTCGATTCTAGGCGTGAGCTTGTCGCATTGGCTGATACAAAGTGTTCGAAGATTACTCGGAAACCCTCCACCAGGGATAGTCTCGATCACTGGGCATTTGATTATGAACATCGATTGGAGAGAAGTGAGTCCGAACAATTTCTCCGGTAAAGCTCGGAGATTTTTGCAGTTGAGAGTAGCATTGAAGAGAGTTTCGGCGTTGGGAGTCCTCCTTGTGGGAAAGTTTCCAGATTTGGGCAATCCCTGACTTCCAGAGATTCGAGTGCAATACGATCGTCTCCGAGTCCGGCGTGAATAGAGAAAGTTCTGAAGCTTTCACAATCCCTAATTGAGAGGCTTTTGAGCTTTGGAAACAAGGATAGAGGAAAAATGAGGAGATTGCTGCAGCTACTTCCAATGAACAGGTGCTCGAGCTGTGAGTAACTCCGTGTTGGCTGCAAACTATCTGCGAAATCTAGTTTCTTGCAGTCTCTTATGTATAAGTTCTTCAATGTGATTGGAGGGTGGCTCCCAGGGAAAGATTCAAGAGAGTGACAAGCAATGATGATCAGTTCATGGAGATTTGGATAGCTTTCCGTTAAACTCTCTGGCAAAGAAGTTAGTCCATCGCAGCTGTCAATGTGGAGTGACTGCAGGTTCTGAGGAAGCTCCATGAGGTGAGAGATATCTCTCACTTTCAAACATTCCATGTCTGTTTCATCATCATATTGTGAAGGCCTTTTATCGTCACTTGATGGTGCACTCTGAACAGGTGGCTTTCCATATTGCTGGTACTGGTAGCTACTACTTCCAGGAAGACCAGAACCTTCATTTTTGGGATTTGAAAGAAGTGATGTTCTTGATATGTATGGACTTAACGAGCTATGTATATCCGAGATAGATCCTGAGTATCTTGCCGAGATCTCAGCACGTTCTTCAATATTCTGATGTGAGCTTTCGAACTGAGTTTCATATTGGTCCAAATCTTCTGCTTGTGACAGTAGACGGTCCTTTGTCAAAGATGACAGGCTTGATGTCGAAGTTACGTCATTGTCATCATTACTTTGACTACTTGAAGCTAAAATTTGTTGACCACTTGTACTCGCATCCAATCTTGGATACCCTGTAGGGGAAGACAGTTCACTTCTACCCATAGAGGGAATGCTGGCTGGACTTTCTTGAATATTTGACAGATTTCCTATGGAGAAATCTTCTCCACCAGCAACTGCTTTTAGGGGGCAATCAGAGATGGTGACTTAAGTGGAAGAAGGGAGTCCTTCTGGGAAAGTTTTTCTTAAGCTGGGACATCTTTGTATTATGAGTTTTAGGAGGCAAGGAAAGATCCCACCTTCTAGTTCCGGGCAAATCCATTCTTCCCATCTCAGCATGGCATAGAACTTTAGAGTTTGCAATGATCGAAATGGTACAAAGCTAGAGTTGTTCTCACCGAAGAAGAACTCTAGACCAACCTTCTGCAGAATGTTAAACTTTTCAATACTGAGTACTTGAGTGATGGCAACTGTCCCAGTGAAGGCAGTGATATGCAGCGATTGCAGCTACTGAGAGTGACGGACGCAATACTGGAGATTGAAGAATCACCTAACCACTTAGGAAATTCTGCACCCTGGTAAGACTCAATGCAGAACGTTTTCAAGCGTGGATGAGGTTCTAGCATCCTTAGAACCTCTTTCTGGTCACAGGCGAATGCATTTAAACTACCAGGAACGAAGCTAGAATCTTTAACAGTCAACTTCAGGATTAACTTATCAAGGAATTGCTTCCTTTTCAAACCAGCGTCTTTTGCTTCTGAGGCAAAGGCCACATTTTGTAGCTCAGAGATGCGAAGTGTCCCTCGGAGATGAGAAAGTTCTTTGAGCTCATGCAGCCCCGCACCACTCAGCTTTCCTATAACAAAATTTGATAACTTCTGCAAGCTTCTAAGCTTTTTTATTCCTGGTGGCATCTCTAACAGAGGAGTGTCAACGAGGCCAAGGAGGCGCAAGTTGATGAGTTCGGCAATGTTTTTTGGCAGGCTTGTGAGGTCATGGCAATTTGACAACAACAGTGTCTGCAGATTACAGAGAGTACACACAAACTCTGGGAGCTCTTTTATTTTGGTGCTTGACAGATCTAGATACCGTAACAGCTTCAAACCTTTTAATGATTTAGGCAAGTTGGTTATCTGATAATGAGACAAGCTAAGAATTCGCAGGCCACTCAATGACTGGAGCAAAGGATTTCAAACTTTCTCTGTTAGTTGGAGAGATTCAAGACCCGTTAGCGAGTTGAACGGAAGAATGGTTCTCAGAAACTCAGCTCCACAGATGGACTTGAAAGCCACAGAAGCATCACATTGGCTTCTAGAAAATGAAAAATGTCGAGTTGTGCTTGGTATCTCCAGAATATTGTCATCTTCCAGTCTGAAACAAAAATCTCCTGAAACAGCTTTTGCCAAATCATTCATGAGATCATGCATCACAAAGCTTGTCGTGGTGATGTCCAATCTCTGGAAAAAAGATTGAGCAACTAAATCATCAAGGTACTTGTTTCCAATCTCTTCCAATCTTCTGTTGCTCCTTGGTTGGTATAAGAGGTCTATTGCCATCCATAGGAGCACCAATTTCTCCCTATCAAACACATGACCCTTGGGGAATATTGAGCAGAGGGCAAAAAATCGCTTAAGTTGAGGAGGGAGAGAGTCATAACTCAGTTTAAAAATTGGAAGGATACTGTTGGTGTAGCTCGAGAAATTCTTTGATACAGCATACCAGTCGTCAGGATTTGGCTTTGACCGGAGATGAGATGCAATGGCTCTTGCAGCTAATGGCAAGCCCTTACATTGTTCTGCAATCCTTTTGCCAATTCCTTCTAATTCTTTGATAGAACCGACTGATATATTTCCAAAAGCAGATCTAGAGATCAGCTCCCAACATTCTTCATTAGTCATCAACTTTAATTGGTAGATTTTCTCAGCCTTTGTGACTGTGGAAACAATTTCACTTCGTGCGGTTAGAACAATCTTGCTTCCTTCCTCTGCATCAGTAAAGGCGACCTGGAAACTTTCCCATTCTGAATTACTTTCAGACCAAAAATCATCCAGAACGAGTAAAAACCTCTTCCCCGAGAGTATTTGCTTCAGCTGAACTTGAAGTGAAGGTAGATCCTCAGTATTAACGGCACTTGAAGTGATCTCCTGCAGAATGGCTTTTGTAATCGTGAAGACATTAAAGTTTATCCCAGCAGAAATCCACATTTTAACATCAAAATGTTCGGTCACCCTGTTGTCATTAAAAACTATCTCTGTCAAGGTAGTCTTTCCAACCCCTGGCATGCCAACTATAGAGATCACAGCTGGTTTGGAAATGCCTATTTCATCATCAGAAAGCAGCAAATTGACCAATGCTAGCTTATCTTCAGCTCGTCCAACCACTCTGCCTTGTGGAAGATCATCAGGTCTTGACCGTGATGCTTGCCTCCATTGTGAGTCTCGCTAAATTCTTTCAATCCAATAACTTCAATGTGTTTCACATGATGCTCCAGTAGTCTAACTACTTTTTCCATCTTTGGTTCTATCTTTTTCTGGATGGCTTCGCGACCAGCCCTGAGATTCTGGAATAGTCCTCCTAAGCCTCCCGCTTCAGCTACTATTCTTCTTCTCAAAGCTTCAGTTAGTAACTCATCAAGAATATCCTCTGCCTGGAAGAAAGCATCTCTGATTCCTGTAAGCCAATGTTTTACTTCCCGAACATGTTCTGCTCTCCGCTCAGCATCGGCAAGCACTGGGTTGGCAGTCACCAAAGCGACCTTCAATCTCTTCAGTAATGCAGTGGAGGACTTTCCTTTACATAGGTCTACCAACTCTTGAGAAGTATTAATTCGCTCAACCATCACGTTCGCACAACTTGCTAAATAGGAGTTCACCATGATTTTGAAGCCAAGATTATGAAAATTTTCAGCTATCCTGCAGTAAATGACAACAATTTCAAGATTCGGAGATTTTCTTCTTCCATTTTATCCCAAGATTCATAATTTTGCAGACATTTTGCCTAGAACTCTTATATAAATTTCCATTTCTAAAACTTCAATTTCTTTGACAGTGGCCATGGAGAATTCAGCAAGTCACATTCAAGAAAATGAAGACAAACTAAAGGGGGAATAAGGTGAGTCTGACCTGATCTCTTTTCTTATCTTGCTGCAGTTTGAAGTTTTATTAATCTCTTGCGTTTTCTTCTTCCCTTTACCTGTTTTCAAGCATTTGGTAAAGCAGATTTTCTTTCTTTCTTCTGCGTCTTCTTCTTCTTCTTATTCCCTGTCCTCTAATGTTCTGTGTCGTGTCTGAATTTTAAGATCTATATGCAGCAGTTAGATCAGACGAGGAAGCCAAAATGGGTTTGGCTGCATACTATTCCCATATACTATGCTCCTAAGAAGGCTCAGGGAAGAAATGGTCCTGCCAATGTCTCGGTTCAACCAATAAAATACCACATTATGTGAGTTTCTTATACCACCATCTCTTTTTTATCTTCTCTAATTAATGTATATTATCTGTAAAGGATTTGACAGATAGAATTGAAGTCACCTCAATTCCGCATTCCAACCTATAACAACATATGAAAAAAAGAAATGAATTAAAATTATGTTTCTCACAAGGTTTTTTTTTATGGTTATATGATATGATACTAATCCTAGTTTACAAGTTTTGTCTACATGTCTAATCTGGGTTGTGCTAAGCCAATTGGGTTCCAGAAAGACACTGTAGATCATTCACGCCCGTACTATAGAAGACAAAAACATTTAAAGGTCTAACTAATTATTTACGAAGACTCCAAAAAATGCACATCTGTTGATTCAACTCATGGTTTTGCATTTTTGCGTGATAGCTTGTAAGACTGACTTTGTCTCAGTTGACCAAGACAAGGTAAGACTTTTTTTGCCAGCTCATTAGGGAATCAATCTCGCATTTAATATTTTGTTCGTTTGTGGAAGATAACTACTTCTAAATTTGAAGTCGCTCTTTACTTCCTATTAAATTGTCATCTGTAACTAATCAGAATTTTCAGAGTATTTTCTCAAGTCAACTTCTGAAATTTCCTCTAATATTTCATTCTAAGTAAATGGTTTTTACGAATTCATTCATCATAAAAATTTCGTCCTTTTCATTTTCGGGGTAGTTTCAGTTGGTGATTGTAGATTTCACTTCGGTCGCACAATTCACAGCGTATAAGTATATAGCCTGCTGTGAAGTTGTTCATCTTGAGAAATAAATCTCCAACTTTTTGATTTTTTCACTTGTTTGTCGTGTTCTTCCAAAGGGCTTTGTGTGTGAAAAGGTAGACAAGATGATTGTAGGAGAGATGGTTCTTTCAGCATTCTTACAGGCTCTCTTCCAGACCGTGTTGTCTGCACCTTTCAAGAACTTCTTCAAGAGGCGAGAACTGAACGAGAATGTACTAGAGAGGCTCAACACTGCGTTGTTGACGATAAGTGCGGTGCTGATTGATGCGGAGGAGAAGCAGATTACCAACCCTGTGGTGGAAAAATGGGTCAACGAGCTAAGAGATGTTGTTTACCATGCTGAAGATGCTCTTGATGATATTGCTACAGAAGCTATGCGTCTCAACATAGGAGCCGAATCTTCCTCCTCCGATAAGCTGAGACAACTTCGTGGCAGAATGTCCCTGGGTGATTTTCTTGACGGGAACAGTGAACATTTGGAGACCCGGCTTGAGAAGGTCACGATCAGGCTCGAACGTTTAGCCTCACAAAGAAATATCCTGGGTTTGAAAGAGCTCACTGCAATGATACCCAAACAAGGTTGCCAACGACATCTCTTGTGGATGAATCTGAAGTGTTTGGTAGAGATGATGATAAAGATAAGATCATGAGATTTTTGATTCCTGAAAATGGAACCGATAACGGGTTAACCGTTGTAGCTATTGTTGGAACTGGAGGGGTTGGCAAAACCACACTTTCACAACTCCTATACAATGATCAGCGTGTTCAGAGTCATTTTGGAACTAGAGTCTGGGCTCATGTCTCAGAGGAGTTTGACGTTTTTAACATCACCAAAAAGGTTTATGAATCCGTTACTTCCCGGCCTTGCGAATTCACTGACCTGGATGTACTTCAAGTCAAATTGAAGGAGAGGTTAATACGCTTACCGTTTCTGCTTGTTCTAGATGATCTGTGGAATGAAAATTTTGCGGATTGGGATCTTCTACGCCAACCCTTCATATCTGCTGCTCGAGGGAGCCGAATTCTTGTGACAACACGAAGCCAACGTGTTGCATCCACTATGTGTTCTATCCATGTACAAAACCTTCAGCCATTATCTGATGGAGATTGCTGGTCATTGTTTATAAAAACTGTATTTGGTAGTCACAATCCATGCCTAGATAAAGAAATTGGGGATCTTGCGGAAAGGATAGTGCACAAGTGCCGCGGCCTGCCTTTAGCAGTGAAAACACTTGGTGGTGTTCTTCGATTTGAAGGTAAAGTCGTAGAATGGGAGAGAGTCCTAAGAAGCAAGATTTGGGATCTTCCAGCTGATAAGAGCAACCTACTTCCAGTTTTACGGGTAAGCTATTACTACCTTCCAGCTTACTTGAAACGATGTTTTGCCTATTGCTCAATATTTCCCAAAGGGCATGCGTTTGAGAAGGAAAAGGTAGTTCTTTTGTGGATGGCAGAAGGTTTCTTGCAACAGACGAGAACCAGTAAGAATCTAGAAGAGCTTGGGGATGAGTACTTTTCTGAACTAGAATCAAGGTCGCTTTTTCAAAAGACCAAAACGAGATATATAATGCATGATTTTATCAATGAGCTGTCTCAATTTGCTTCAGGAGAGTTCAGCTCGAAGTTTGAAGATGGATACAAACTTCAGATTTCAGAAAGAACAAGATATTTATCATATCTGCGAGATAATTATGCTGAGCCTCTGGAGTTTGAGGCTCTTCGCGAGGTCAAGTTTCTTAGAACTTTTCTACCACTCAGCCTCACAAACTCTTCTCGGTCATGCTGCTTAGATACAATGGTCAGCGAGAAGTTACTTCCAACACTTACTCGCTTGCGTGTTTTGTCTTTGTCACATTTCAAGATCGCAAGGTTGCCGCCAGATTTTTTCAGGAACTTAAGCCATGCCCGGTTTTTGGATCTCTCTCGCACTGAACTTGAGAAACTTCCGAAATCCCTTTGTTGTATGTACAACCTCCAGACACTTCTTCTCTCCTTCTGTTCCAGTTTGAAGGAGCTACCTACAGACATCTGCAACCTCATCAATCTGAGGTATCTTGATCTGATTGGTACGAAGCTAAAACAAATGCCGCGTAAATTTGGTAGACTGACGAGTCTTCAGACTCTTACTACTTTTTTTGTAAGTGCTAGTGACGGGGCAAGGATTTGTGAACTTGGAGAGCTTCATGATCTTCATGGAAAGCTTAAAATAGTCGAGCTACAGCGAGTTGTGGATGTTGCTGATGCTGCAGGAGCAAATTTAAACAGCAAAAAACATCTCAAGGAGATAGATTTTGTCTGGAGAACTGGATCTACTAGCTCAGAGAGCAACTCAAATCCTCATAGGACGCAAAACGAAGCTGAAGTATTTGAGAATTTACGCCCGCATAGTCATATCGAGAAACTCACCATTGAGAAATACAAAGGAAGATGGTTTCCAAATTGGTTGAGTGATTCTTCGTTCTCTAGAATCGTGTGCATACGCCTTAAAGAGTGTCAATACTGTTCCCTGTTGCCATCTCTTGGTCAACTACCAGGTCTCAAAGAACTTTACATTTCAGGAATGGCCGGGCTTAGAAACATAGGTCCCGAGTTCTACTTCAGCGACCTTCAACTGCGTGATCGAGACCAACAGCCATTTAGATCACTTGAAACACTGCAATTTGATAACCTGCCAAATTGGCAAGAGTGGTTAGACGTAAGGGTCACAAGAGGAGACTTGTTCCCTTATCTCAAGAAACTTTTCATACTGAGATGTCCAGAGCTAACCGGGCATCTACCAAGCTTTCTTCCTTCTCTGATATCTCTTCACATCCATAAATGCGGCCTCTTAGATTTCCAGCCAGACCACTACGAATACAGCTATGGGAACCTTCAAACGCTAAGCGTAAAAAGCAGCTGTGACTCTCTCATTACATTTCCTCTAAGCCATTTCGCCAACCTCGAGAAGCTTGAAATCGATCACTGCACATCTCTGCATTCTCTTCAGCTCTCAAACGAGCATGTGTATGGTCTGAATGCTCTAAGAAATCTGAGAATCAATGACTGTCAGAATCTGCAGCTTCTTCCAGAGCTAAGCTTCCTGTCTCAAAAATTACAGGTCACAATCTCGAACTGCAGGTATCTCAGACAGTCAATGGAAAAACAGCCTCAATATCAACATCCTCAGTTTCATCTTCCAAGATCAAACGTTTCAGGCTCACCGAGGTCTCATGGTTCACGCAGATCGTATGATTCACGTTCACCCTCAAGATATGACTAAACCTGATCAAAGACGTTTTTCTTTGTTCTATTTCTAAGTGAATTTTTTATGTATATGTACTATGTGTTCTACTGTTCTGGTTTTATATCAAAGTAATTCAATTTTCTTTTTAGATAAAGTAATTTAAAAACAGAACTACCAACTGGAAACAGAGGTTAATGCAATCCCTAAAACTATATCTTACCCAGTGAAACGATTTGTGGTGGTTGTGGAGGCGGAGGTGAATAAGTTATTTTTCGGCACCTTCAACTCTCTCCAATCGCTTCATCTTTGGTAACACCATGTTGCTTCATGTAACAATTCACCCCTTTAGCCACTTCTCCTCTGCTCATCTCTTGCTGCTCATTCATTACATTTGTTAAGTTAATTTGTAAGTGTGATTGTTTGTTGTCATGATTTTGTATGTAGGTGGTTATGTCGTTCTTAATACGAAAAACGCCATTCAAAGCTTCCAACATTTTGGGTTTGGAATTGTACCAATCATAAGTTTGATTCTCATCACAATCTTCCATCGCGATAAAGTTATAGGCTGCAAAATGATCCATTGACGTCTGCATTCCAATCTCCATGTACTCCTCAAAGGTTGGCACGTGACTTGCGCGTGCCCATTTCGAGATGGCCAAGTATGCTTTCCCCAACTTCTTCATCTACATGCAAATCACTCAGTTTTTCTTAAAGACACAAAACTTGGCTACCCAATTTGGAGAAGTACTCACCTCATCGACCGCTGCTTGCACAATGCGTGATCTTCCTCGTGGCCTCATTTCTTGTTCAATCTCTTCTACAGTTTCAAACACACTTCGAAAGACGATTCTTATATAGCTTGGTAGCTTTTCAATCTCCCCAAGATTCCACCTGGACAGTAAAGTTTGCACACCATTTTACCTACTCTTAAATATAATCAAGGAAATATGAGTTAGGAGTTAAAAGATAACATCTCTGGAAAGAATCAATGAGACTTGTAACTTCAGGAAGAGTGTCATTTAAAACAGTTGCAATCACGGTAAGTTTAGCGACTATAATTCTCCCAACCGAATACCGTGGCTCGAAATACAATGCGAGTGCCCCAAAATAGACCTCTACAATTCTGTCTCTGATGTAAGGTAGCTTAGATGCAATATCTAGCTCCTTCCACCGGCTGCAATGAACATAAATATATTCAAATAAAACAAGACTGACATATATATATATATATGTATATATATATATATATTTATAGATACGTATATAAAGATTGAAGAAATGAATTACCACAACGTACTTGGTCAGATCTTTTAGCTCCTGGATGTAATGTAGCTGGCAATTGTTGAAGTTTAGCTTTGCAAAATTGACCAGCGTCTTGTTGTGATCTTCTTCTTGATCGTAGTAAGAGATATATTCTCTTGCGACTAGTATCTCCAAGTTATGATATCGAGCTCTATACAATGCGGTTTGTATACGCCTATAGAGCTGGGGCTTAAAAGTACTCTCTGCCAAGGACTCCAAGTGATTCCTTGTGAAACTCAGTGCTTCGTCCAGTATATATTCATATGGTGTTCCGAGATGTGCTGCTTCGTACAACTGTAACATCCCTCTAATATCCTCAGCTAGACTTTCCTTGAACCTCCCATCTTCACCTTTGAATCTATTGAATGCATCTACAATGAAGTTGAAAGCAAAATTATATATGATATGTGTATAATGCGTGAATTAAGGTAATTGATATTCTTACCGCAACGCATAGTAACCGTGTAGTCTGAAAACCTCAAACATGATGGAGATTGTTTCCAAATCATCTTCCTTGGCTATTATGTCCTCCAAATTCCCAAAAGCTTTGTTAAGAATCTCATCAATCTCAATGTCGAAATGATATGCGATTCCGAGGTTAGTTAGTAAATGGATGAGACGGATCCTCTCATTGTCGCTGTTTTTGGAAGACATGAGAATGTCCCTCACTTTTGGCTTCATCGTCACTTCAATCTCTCTTGAGAAATCATCAACTTTCTACAAAGATAAGATGTATAATATAAAGAATAATGTTATAAGAAAAAAAAAGACAATCTTGAACCACATTGGGTAATCATGTGCTTACAGCGACATCAAGGAAGTGATCACCCCAAAGAGTGGGGGAAAAGTGTGCCAAGGGACGAGTTCTTTCAAGATCATCATTACTTTCAGTAGCCCTAACACAGACCAAGTGACGATGGAAAGCCAACACCGAGGAAAGAGAGATAGATTGAACGTTAGGGAGACCAAAACTCATTCTTGTAGCTTCCATATTGTTATTGTCAAAAAAAAGAAAAGATACAGACGAAATAATAATTAGACGTACTCTGTTTTGAATGTTTGATTAAATGACTCTGTTTTATTAAGTAAACCCTGGAAGCTGTCTTGCGCTGACGTTTCAAATTAACAGCTAATTGTATCTTCGGTTATGGATGTGAACCGGGAAACATGGGAGGGAAAATGTCAGACGGTTATTTAATTTGACTATATGGGGAATCCAAGCTATCATGTTTTTCAGTTAACCGGTCAAAATCTCTCTCTCTTTTTCCCAAGTGCATTAAACTCCTTAAATCTCTCTATTTTGCAGTTTGCACTATGTTTTTTTAAGTAAACCTAGAAGCTAATATGCGCTCACGTTTTAGTTCCGATTATCCGATTCCTTAACCAATGGTTTTAAATAACATTACAATTAATCATATGATTTTTCAGAATAGTGCGTCTTTTCAATTGTAACTCTTTTTGTTCCCTTATTTAAATAGAGGTGCCCTTGTCAAAATCTATCTCTCTTTGGTCGCACGTCTCACTTGTGAAGAATTTCCATGGAGAAAAGACAGTCTTCAAGGTTTTTTTTGTTTAAAAACAATTATTGAGAAAACAAGCAACGATCAACTTTGACTTGGTGTGTGTTGGACGTCATTAAGAAAGGGGTATTGGGTGAACGAACAAGGAGGTCATTAAGTGTTCGATTTTTGCCTTTGGGATCAGTGTATCCATCACCTTCCGTGTAGAACACATCGAAATGCGTGCAAAGTTGAGGCATCGCAGAAGAACTTGGCGCGGCACATGGTCATGTTTGATCATGAACTCCTCCATAACCACTTTGTAGTTCTCTCTATACATTTTACGCAACTCTTGGGAGACCTCATCCTTGGTGACTCCATGTTGTTTCATGTAGCAGTTGAGCCCATTAACCACTTCTCCTCTGCTCATCTCCGTCTGAAAACATCATTTATTCACAAGGACTAAAGTAAGAGGAAAACAAAAAAAAACACAAGATTCCTTTAATTTGAGGTGTACCTCGTAGGTTCCTACGTCATTTGCTATACGGAACATTGCATTCAGAGGTTTGATGATTAAGGGATTTGAATTGAGTCACTCAAAAGCTTCCTTCTCATTGTTATCTTCCATTCCTATAAAGCAGTAGGCTGCAAAATCACCCATCCCGGCTTCATGTACTCATCAAAGCTTGGTACATTACCCGTCCGTGCCCACTTTGCTATCTCTTGGTATGCCTTCACAATGATCTTGAGCTGTGTTTTGAATCGAAGAACAAATTAGAGTTCAGTAACTATATATACATATTGGTTTCAAACTTGGCTTGTTTGGCTACATTACCTTCTCTACCACTTGTTCCACGCCGTATGATCTTCCTTTCGGTCTTATTTCTTGTTCAATCTCTCCCATGACTTCAAACAATATTCCACCTAGCCACACCAAGATTTTTCTACACTTGAATAAATCTAAAAGAGAAAGAAAGAGCCATATATATAGAAACACTATATATATATATATATATATACAGTACCTCAGCAAACATTCTGTAAGAGCCATAACTTCACGAAGAGTTGCATATGCATCATATGTGTCGTCCACAACAACCACGATCATCATGATTTTAGTTAGTATGATTCTCCCAAGTGAATACTGTGGCTCGAAATACGCCCCCAGAGACATGAAATGGCACTCCACAATTCTATCCCTAATGTGAGGTAGCTTAGATGCAAGATCTAAGTCCTTCCACCATCTGCAACCATACAAGTAAATGAATAAGGAAAATTGAAATTGAGACTGATGTTATCAACAACATTGGAGATGAGTATGTCACTTGGTGAGAGTTTTGAGTTCTTGGATGTAATGAAACTGGCAAAAGTTGAAGTTAATCTTTGAAAACTTGAGCATGATCTCGTCGTGACCTTCTTCTTGTTCGTAGTAAGATATATATTCTCTTGCCACTAGTATTTCTATGTTACTGTATCGAGGTATATATAATGAGTTTTGTATATGCTTGAAGAGATGGGGAGTAGCACTGGATACGTTACCACCGTCCAAAGACTCCAAGTGATTCCGTGTGAAACTCAGTGCTTCGTCCATTATATCTTCAGAGGGTGTTCCGAGATGCGTTACTTGGAACAACTGTAGCATTCCTCTAACATCTCTGACTAGACTCTCCTTGAACCTCCCATCTTCACCTCTGAATCTATCAAAGGCATCTACAATGAAACCGCATAGCCAAATCATGTCTACAAATGTTATGTCATGAATATGCTGCATGCATCTATGTGAATCAAGAAAGCTGACATTCTTACCACAAGACATCTTGTGATCGTACAGTCTAAAGACCTCAAACATGATGGAAATTGTTTCCAGATCATCTTCCCCGACTATCATGTCATCCAACTTTGTGAAACTGTGGTTAAGGATCTCTTGAATCTCCTTATCAAAATGATAAGAGATCCCTAGGCTGACAAGCAAATGGATGAGACGAATCTTTTCCTTGTCGCTGATGTTAGAAGACATGAGCCTGTCGCTCATGAGTGGCTTCATAGTTTCAATCTCTCTTTCTAGTTTATCAAATTTCTAGAAAAAAAAAGAAAAAACAAAATGGCTGGTCAAGAATCATGTTTTCTACAACAAGATAAGTGAAAGGGTCACATGCACTTACAGAGCTGTCGAGGGAAACAGAGAGGAAGTGATTTCCCCATAGAGAGGGAGAAAATTGCGTTAAAGGACGACTACTCTTGGTAGACCTAACAACGAACAAGTGTTTTGTGGCTTTCCGAGAAAGAGTGTCGATGTGAAGCAAACGGCAGGTTGGTCTTGAGACAAAAAGGTGGTTTTTGAAGGTAAGAGAAAGTTCTAAGTCCAAAACCCATTCTTGTTGCTTCCATTTTTGGTCACAGTCGAGAGAGAGAGAAAGATATAGCTACTCCGTTTTACTTGAAGTACTCTGTTTTTCTGTTCGGTTTCTATTTCAAAAGCTTTCTCATATCTGCTTTTACTTTTCCTAAGTGAATCAAGGGGCTAAGGAAGAAGCTACGTGGCTAACGGCCAGGAAAAATATAATGAGGAACTTAAAAAAATATAATCAAGGGGCTATGGAGTTGTATCTTCTTCCTTTGGATTGACTGAAGAGGGAGGATGGGCTGAGATGAATAGTAGCCATGGCTGATCCAAATCTCAAATACAATCTTATAATTGGATTTGCCCGTTTAAAAGAATGTAAAGCTCTAATAGATTTCTTGTACTTGGGAGCAATGAAGGTCAACCTCTTTGCTGTTATTTTAAATTGTATTATCTGCGAACAAAGTATGAATTTTTAATTATGGGATGGAAAGGTCACGATCTATGTACATATATATTATAAGGTAAGAAGTTCAATAGTAAATAGAATAATGAACTTCAGATTTCGTTAACTAGCTATTGGAGGAAGTTATAGTAAAAAGTTAACTTCAAGTCGAGAAATCAGGTACCCAGTTTTTGAAGTCTGATCCTAGAGCATTATGAGCCTTTTGCCCAATCCTCAAGAGGTTGTGAACTATAAAAGAAAATCTGTTGAATCTGATCCTAGAACATTATGAGTGTCTTAACTCTAGGCCAAAAGACAGAGAATCTGGTGCTTACAGTTCATATTTGATTTGTTCTAGGAGAACACGCTTGGGTCATTGTAGCGACGAGACTAAGCTAAGCTCCTGGTCTGCGAGAGAACACCATATAAGCTCAGATAACTTGCACAAAGCTAATACATAAAAGACTGAGACAAAAAAAAAGCTGGAGTAGAAAACGGGTCACCTGTTATTGTCAGGATCAAGTGACTTTGAACTAACAAGTCATACGCCATGCTCATCATCACTATTCTGCATTCCTAGATCAATGCAGCCAAATGAGATGTTGTGCGGAACACTACTGAAAGCGCAGCAGAGCTTTGGATGAAACTTTTTTCCTAGATCACCCATCTTATTAAACCAACAAACCACCTCCTCATGCTCTCCGTTGCTCACAAACACAGACATTATAACGGTCCAGGATTTATCTTCCTTTTTAGGCAACACTATGAACAAGTCCGCGCATTTAGAGAAGCCCCCTTCTTCTAGAAAATCCTTTTGGTAATATCTGCCAAGGAAGGCCACATCTTTATTTCGGCATCTTCTAGAAAAGTTGATACGCTTCAAATATTTGGCCATGCTCACACTCTATAGGCTTTAAACATGAAAGCCAAAAGTGCAAAAATTTACAACTGACATCTCCTCCTATCTCATTGTCAGAAACAAACCAAAACCATCAATCAATAGCAGTTCATGCAACCACAATTTTCATAGGGCTTCTCTCTTTCATCCCCTCGATAATCCAAGGTGTAATCATTGCAATGTAAGAAGTTGTGGTTCTCTCAGGCATTTCATCGAACACCTTCCTTGCTTTACTCATCTTACCCTATTTTATATAGGCAGTCATCATCGCAGTCAAAGAAATTAAATTGTGATACATACGCCTGAAAACTTCTTCCGTGATCTGAGAATTGCAGTCGATGACAGGTTTGCTTGATTTCACTATTGATGATTACAGAAGCAAGGACGGAAAGGCGGTAAACATCTATGGTTCTATCACCGCAACCCTTCTACATATATTAGAGGGTTTCAACTACCTATTAATATTATTATATTAAATTCTCTTTCCTTTTACAGAAATGTTTTTTTTTTAATAATGAAAATCATACATATTATGTTTTCAACTTTAGATCTAAAGCTACCCCTAAAATCTTATGTGGCTTAATTTTCTGAATAATATCTCTACTTTGACGGGGGAAAAAATAGAAATCCAAAATTTAAGTGAGGTGTTTTTTTTTTGCCAACTCTTTTTCTATTAATTAGAGGGGGAAAATTTTATCACAAAAGAGTAGATACATGTCATCCCACGTAAGACTAAGAACATGTATAAACCAACGCATGGTAAATATCGCATATATCCAAACGAGATAATATATATAATCTGAGGTTGGAAGGACTATTAGATTTTAAACGTCCTACAATATACAACAACGCTTACAATCTATCATATGATGAAATTTGTTCACTAAAAATTAATACAAAACAGGAGCTAAAACATAATTTACAATTTTACATAAACACACAACAAAAATAAAAGCAGAAACCTTAACCGATAAACACCAACAGAAAATAATTTATAGCAGAAAAAAACATGGCCTTATGTTGTCGACATGCTCCACTGAGGCAGTTCTCGAATTCTGCTGATCAGAAAACTCCTGAAAAGCCACCGGACTTTTAGCCTTGCCACCCTGTATCTCACCTTGAACTACTAGAGAGGAGGACCAAACAATCCAAACAATCCATGTATTGGTCTTGATTTGTGGTTCGTAAAAAATTTGATGATTTGCAATTTTTAACTAGTTGCATATTTCAAACAATTATAATTTTTATTATTACGAATTACGGACAGTTCAAAATTAATTAACAATTTGTTTCTTTTTATACAATAAATTAATAATTAGTTGAAAACCCAAGAATCTTATATACTAGTTTAGAACTATCTTCTGATATGGGATATGCTAACATTCTAATATTATGTTGTTGATTAGTCATAAATATTTGCGAACCAAACACTAGATGAAATCATCTATAAAAGTAATATCAATGAGAAACAACATACTATAAACTAGTGTAAAATAGTTTCCGAAATCAACTACTAAAACGGAAATCATCAAACCACAAAGTTTTGTATCAAATATTTATACTAGAGAATAATTCAAAAAATATTGGATAATAATTGGAGAAGCTTAAAGAAGATAAGCTCTTTAACAAAAAAAAAAACAAAAAAAAAAACCTTAAAAGAAGAGCAAGAGATCGAGGTGGAGACATGTGAACCGAGCGATAATTGATGCGACGAAGATGGGGTGGGTCGGTCCACTAGAACCACCACCACTGGTGCTAATGCTATGATGCTTCGAATCTCATTTATTCGGTCAAATCATTTCTTCTCCAACGTCCAACACCCACATGTGACACGTACCTTATCAAGCATATCGCATATATACGACCCCCGAAATTGAAAGTGTCCTTTTATATCTTTTATATAAATTTAGTGTCGGTACGTATATGATTGTGACATCCATTTACATTCTAAGCCTAAGCCTAAATTATATTTATTTTAAGCATGTAGACGTTAGATGTCCCGAACCGTTTTATAGGCGTGTAAATTCTGTGTTCGTATATTAGTTAACTTTATATTTTATTTATTTAAAAGTAGATATGAAGTTTTTTTTTGTAAAATTTGAGACATTATTCTATCAACTCATCTTCTTTACACACATGGTGACAACCTTAAAATGTGATTTTAGTTCTTTATGGTGGTAACTCATAAAATCTATAGCTTCATCATTTCATTAAAAACAAAGGAATTTCTTCATTTTACAATTTTGTTAATATTTGAGATCTATATGTTATTCTAGTTTTCTGTTCTCATAATCCTGTTGTTACCAATTATAATTTTGTGTTTTAAGAAATGGTGATGTGTTTTATGAATCTAAGTTTGGCGTTTCATATACATTAATTTTATACGGTAGAAATCAATCCCTAAAGAACAAAATCTTTCATAAAATCGGTTACTTTGTGTGGATATTTAATAGTTATGGTATTTCATTTGTCTAGTAGATATTAGTGATATTATCCGGAGCATTTTAAAAAGTTCTGCTTTCCAAAATAAAATAAATGTACGTCCGTCGATTTGTTCCCAAATTAATTGCCAACACGAGTAAAGTAGATGTCTCAGCTTTGTTTCTTCGCCTGTCCTAAAACATATCTAGAAGTCGGTTGTGCATTACACCAAACTTGCAAGATCTTTCCTGTACGCATATTCTACTTGGACATTTGACATTCAACTAACTTTTTTTAAATTAAAAATTTATAATATATGCCTATCAATTAATTTCATTCAGTCATGTCTCCTCGATGGTCCATTATCAGTTAGGCCAAAAGCTATCCTATCCTATTCTTATTCTTTATATTAACTATTAATTATCATCATCATCATCAATATCATCATATCACATTACATATATCACATGATTGGTCGTGTAGTGTGGTGGTGGGGGGGGGGGGGGGGGGGGGACATCTTGTCTCATACGCCAATATGCCTAATCAATTGATTAACCTTTCCCTATATATAAGACCTTAGCTTTGGCTCAAGGTATAATATATTTTCAAAGTTATATATATTTTTTCACTTCTTAAACTCCTTCTCTTCTCTTACAAATGGCGACTGTTCAAAGTGGTTTAGATCATCAAGGCATGGAGATTATCAACGATGAGCTTATCATGTCGTTTTTGGAAGAAGAATTTCCCGTAGAAAATCGTAGTAGCATCAACGAAGAAGAAGAAGAGAAATTAAACCGTGTGATTAGATCGCTAGAAGTGGAGATCAACATGAGTTCTCCGACCATAGAATCTCGGAAAATGGATCTCCAACAGACAAAGTCCGGTCTTGAAGATGATTTCGGGTGGCTTAACGACTTTGATATTGGTATGGTTTCGTTGCAAAATGATGATGAGATGATAAATTGGTGTACGGAACTTTCTTACATGGATGGTGTGATAGATAGTACTGTTCTTGAGATTGAAGTTGGTGATTACTATTCTCATATTAACTATGGACTTACATTTGAGGAACCAACTCTTTCTCTAT
This sequence comes from Cardamine occulta, assembly GCA_028015245.1. Taxonomy (NCBI): domain Eukaryota; kingdom Viridiplantae; phylum Streptophyta; class Magnoliopsida; order Brassicales; family Brassicaceae; genus Cardamine; species Cardamine occulta. The sequence continues at coordinate 9,592,957 of CM051373.1, read as the reverse complement.
GGCAAGATAATACTGATGTAGTTATGTATTGATTGATTTCGATCGTAAAATGATCATAATATAACAAAGGCTATTTCATAGTCCTTAACCAAAAAAAGAAAGAAAGAAAAAAGGCTGTTTCATATATATCAGTTTGGTAATCTCTTTTTTTGGTAACATTTTAAGTTCATGTATGTATTCATAAATGTTATGTTAAGGTTACATTTTTACGTTATGATTAATGTAGGGACATTTAAAGATTTATCGTGATTATCAGTTGGCAAGACTAATTATCAAAACCAGCATGCATCAACATGTAACTGGATACAAATATATTTTCCAGTTAACATGTTTTTCTTTATTTTGTTCTGTTTTATGATTAAAATTTTGATTTACAAGTATATTTTAATTATAACAATCAGAAAAACTGTTGGTCATGCTAACTACGGTAATTTAGAATAAAATTTATTTTTCAAAAGTATCCGTTGACCTAACAAGAACTACATACGTTTTAGACAAAATAGCCGAATCATATATTAACTTAAATGTTTGGAATATGATTCAGTGCTGTTCCAAAAAAAAAAAGGAATATGATTCAGAAACGGCATGAACTCTTTTTTTTTTGGGTGTAATGTTAAATTTATTTAATCAACCAAACATAGTGTTCATTTACAATGCAAATGGAAAGAAAACTTGGAAAACATACAGTAAACTCATGAGCATATATTTTATTGGATTTCATTCTTCACGATACATAATGGATTCATATTCGCATAATTAACTTATGGGAAAAGAAAAAAAGCGATGCGCACATCACTGTCATATCAAATATAATAGTAGTAATATTAACATAAGTGATTAGTGAAGAGCTGATTGTTTGAGATCGTTGTTTTAAGATTTTCCTTTTTTAATTCGGAAGGTAAAAAATTTGGCTATAAAATTAAGGTAGTGGTTTTTAGAAAAATAAAAAGTTATATTTTATTGGCCTAAGAGGAAAAAATAACATAACACCGTCTGAAAAAGTTATTTTGGCTGTAAGATTTGTTTAGGAGAACTTGTAAAACTCTGGAAATATTAAAATCTCATCGCATAAACAAAATGTTTTTGAAGACACTATGCTAGGCTTCGAAACTGCAAAACAAAGCATAAAGCCCATGCCTCATGGGCTTTTGATTATATCCAAGAATCATAAATTGGTGGATAGACTCAGAAGTCCACTTCTATATATTATCATCCCCACAATCATCACATCAGAACGAACTACGCTTTTAGTTAGTTAGTAACCATTAATTAAGCTTCGGTAGAGGCCTGTGCATATACATCCGTCAATGTAAATAAATAAAATAATTCTTTTGAATACATCAATTATCTGTGAGAAAAAAAAACACATCAATTATCGATAATCTCGTGGTTTTTAAATAATTTATACACTAAATAACATAAAAGAAATTCAAGACAAACAACACATAAAAGAAACGTTTATTTTGTTGTTGCAACAGAATTGGTTTGATTTGGACACGAAGCTGTTTTTGTAGTTTTTTCACTCTTTTGGTATATTGTAGTCTTTTTCACTCTTTTGGTATATTCTTAGTGACTAAGAAATAGATGTATATGCATATCAAGTATATGCTTTATATTCCAAATCACTTAAATATGATTTGACTGCTTTACACTTTTTATTTTGTTTAACGTTTTTTTCTGTTTCCATGCACGTTGGTATTATGCTGTAAACTATTGCTTCATATCTTATTATCTTTCACTTTAACTCTGTCTTTATTTTGTTTCTTTTGGAGAAAAAGCTTACTTAGTTAAATAAAAAGTTCTTTACAGCTTTAATCTTTTCTGACATTAAGACCAATTATGCAAGCTAATTAACACTTGTCCTCTATACACATATTATAAATCTCAACTTTTCTTGTATAGTGACGATGATTCCAATGATTTAATCACACGCTCAAAACTTCGACCTACCATATATATATAGAATCCGGAAATAAATTACAGTTTTTCCAAATTTGAGGTAAAATAAGTGCACCAATTTTCGTATTGATAATATTTGTGTTTTAGACTCATCTAAATTAATATATCACCTATTCATAATCCATATAAAGAACTTAGTGACGTAACTTTAGTTTAAGGTTATAGTAAAGTGAACATATCCAAATTACGAAAAATAAAAATAACAATAATCATTGTTATTTTTATTATAACAGTAATCTTGGTTAGCTTTAAAAACAAGATTTTTTGAGCGAGTCATTAATATTAAAATGAGTACATTACTATTATTTTTTTTGGTCAACAAAATAATAGAATACATAATTTAATAACCTAGTCTCATGTTTTTTTTTCCCCTCTAAAAAAAGAACGGCCAACTAATAAAGAAAGCAAAAGCGAAAAAAAAAAAGAAATCGCACTCATCATCATCTCTCAAATCCTCTCTTTTTCAAAAAAATTCCGCCATGGAAACTCACCTCGCTAAGCAATTCCCGCTTTATATAAATCCTTCCATCTCCACCAATCTCTTCCCTCCCTTCCTCTGCTTCCCTCCAAAACCCCACCGACGACGAACAAGTATCTGATTCTGATTTCTCCCAAATGTCTCACGAAATCGTCCCCATGGATCCCATCGATGTCCCAAGCACGAGCTACTCACGGCCGATTTTGGCTCTTCAAGATTCGCCGGAACGCACAACGAGATCTCTCACTTTCCGGGAACATGTGTCGGAGCCATTTGATAGTGAGAGGCTTCCGGCGACATTAGCCTCCGAGATTCAGAGGTTTCTTCGTATAGCTAACTTAGTTGAGTCCGAGGAACCTCGTATTGCTTATCTATGTGAGTTCACTCTTTACTGATTTATTTTTTGTTTTCTTCGAAATTCGCGCCTCGAAGAATCATACTTGAGTACCAATGTTGTCAACAATAAACATCTATCTATCGCAGGCCGTTTTCATGCTTTCGAGATAGCTCACCATATGGATCGAAATTCTACGGGAAGAGGTGTACGACAGTTCAAAACTTCTCTTCTTCAAAGGCTTGAACAGGCAAGTTATCAAACGAGTAGAAATTTAGCTGGTTTCTTAGTCTATGCTTTATTTGTTGTTTGACTTTTATGATTCCTTGTAGGATGAAGAGTTTACTGTGAGAAGAAGAAAGGAGAAAAGTGATGTTCGGGAACTAAAACGTGTTTATCATACTTACAAGGAATACATTATCAGACATGGTGAATCATTCAATTTAGATAATAGGTATCTTTTACTTTTTTTTTTTTTTTTTTTTTTTTTTTTTTTGGCTTTTGTTTAATTTCAGTGAGGCAACACTAACCTTTGGAATTTGATTTTAATAGTCAGCGAGTGAAGTTGGTTAACCTTTGGAATCTGATTTTAATAGTCAGAATTGCTTCTGTTTTGTATGAAGTTCTAAAGACTGTCACAAGTGGCGCTGGACCACAGGTTCTGGCCACTTTTTTTTTTTTTTTTTTTTTTTTTTTTATCGTTTCTCTCCTCTTGAATGTTTATAACTTGTTCATTGGTTTTCGCAAGTTTGTATGTCTAACTTGAAATATTATGCTTTCTGATAGGCCATTGCGGATAGAGAAAGTGTTCGAGCAAAATCTGACTTTTATGTGCCATATAACATTCTTCCTCTTGATAAAGGAGGGGTACACCAAGCAATTATGCATCTGCCTGAGGTATAAAGATATATGGCCTCATGGGGAAAGCCAATTATTTTGTTTTTTATTTGGTGTCTTTCTTGTTATGATTTCTCATTGTAGCATGCTCTGTCACGCAATATATTGAAAAAATATCATGGTGAAGAAAATGTTCTTTATGTCCTAAAATACAGATCAAAGCTGCTGTTGCAATTGTACGTAACACTCGCGGGTTGCCTCCTCCAGAGGACTTTCAGAGACACCAGCCTTTTGTGGATTTATTTGAATTTCTGCAGTATGCGTTTGGGTTCCAGGTACTTGTCAGGAACTTGCTATCAATATAGTAAATACTGTTTACTACATATGGTAACCAAACTTTCACTAATCTTTCCACTAGAATGGAAATGTTGCCAATCAGAGAGAGCATCTGATCCTACTACTCAGTAACACCATTATACGGCAACCTCAGAAGCAGTCTTCAGCGCCTAAGGTGTTGTATTATTTCGCCTCTTTATTGAATTGATTAAGCTCTCCATCTTTGAAACTGACATAATATTAATTCCTTTAATCAGTCTGGTGATGAGGCAGTAGATGCATTAATGAAGAAATTTTTTAAGAACTACACAAACTGGTGCAAGTTTCTGGGGAGAAAAAATAACATCAGGTACATTTAGAATATCTTTCATCTGTCGACACTCTGTGTTTTTTCATCTCTTTAGGCAATCTTTATTTCTAACTTTCTGGCCTCATGATCCACCTGCAGGTTGCCCTATGTGAAACAGGAAGCCCTACAATATAAAACGCTGTACATAGGACTCTACCTTCTCATATGGGGAGAAGCTTCGAATTTGAGGTTCTTGCCAGAGTGCCTGTGTTATATTTTCCACCAAGTAAGCTGAAAATTTATGTTTTTATGTTATTAGTACATCTTCTTAAAAGCTTAGCAGCCAATCTGATAAACATTCACAACATTGATGTTGATGTTAATTCAGATGGCATATGAATTGCATGGAGTTTTAACCGGAGCAGTTAGTATGATAACTGGGGAGATGGTCACGCCAGCATATGGCGGAGGAAACGAATCTTTCCTTGAGAAAGTAGTTACCCCGATATACAAGGTTATCGAAAAGGTGATCTCCTGTTTGATCGAGTGCTTGTATTAAACTTAAAAATGGGTAGTCAATTGTAAAGTTTATGTCTGCAGGAAGCTGAGAAAAACAAGAATGGAACTGCTGATCATTCTATGTGGAGAAACTACGATGATCTAAATGAGTTCTTCTGGTCAGAACATTCACTATATTATGTCTCTTTGCTACCATATCTGTATTTAAAATCCATGAACATCACTAATAAGATTTGTTATGTCTTCCACAGGTCCCTTGAATGCTTTGAAATAGGTTGGCCAATGCGTCTGGACCACGATTTTTTCTGTATAGAGTCGTCAGAAACTAGTAAACCAGGTAGATGGCGAGAGATGCTTAGATTTCGCAAGAAGACAAAGAAAACGGATGAAGAAATGGAGGATGACGAAGAACTTGGGGTACATATCCCTGTTACTCATGGAAACATCTCTTTCCCTGATTATGCATTTGCATATACACACTAAGTAATCTAAAGGATAATGGAAGCTTTATTTATCAGTAGCCTGTTCATTTGTGTGATAGCAGTATGGTGTTCCTAGCTTGTTGAAGAGACTACGGAGCATATTATCGCTTAATATCTAAGTAAGCACATTATTCAAATTGGTCAATTCGTGTGGGAACGGCTTTCAAAGTCAGAATTGAGAAAAGGAACTTAGGCTGTCAGTAGGACTAATGTTATTAGGTTCAGCAACTAGCATTGCTTTTGAAATCTTAACAAAGAATTTTCTTGTATATCTCAAAACACTGCATAGGGATATTTTCCCATGTGTCATGTGATCTTTTCTTCACTGCAGGCTATCACTGAGGAACAAACTACATCAACTTTAAAATGGCTGGGGAAGACAAATTTTGTAGAGACTCGTTCCTTTTGGCAGATATTCCGGAGCTTTGACAGAATGTGGAGTTTCTTTCTTATGTCTCTTCAGGTTACTCTTCTTCTGCTCTTTCATCTTTCAAATTATATTCAAGTATATATGTACAAATGATGAATATCTTATTTCCCTTTCAGGCATTAATAATTATGGCTTGTCATGATGTGGGATCGCCACTCCAAATGTTTAATGCCAATATATTTGAAGATGTCATGAGCATTTTCATTACCTCTGCAGTTATAAAGCTTATAAAAGGTTATTAGCCATCTTCTTGATATAAAACCTATGATACAATACTTATTGCTAACATTTTAAGGGGTTTGTTGCAGGTATTCTTGACATAATCTTCAAGTGGAAAGCCAGAAACACAATGCCAACCAATGAAAAGAAGAAGCAAATGGCGAAGCTCGGTTTTGCTGCAATGTGGACTGTTATTCTACCAGTGGTGTATTCTCATTCAAGGAGGAAATACATGTGTTATTTCACAAATTACAAAACCTGGCTTGGTGAATGGTGTTTTTCTCCATATATGGTGGCAGTCACGATATATCTGTCAGGAAATGCGATTCAGTTGGTCTTGTTTTTCATTCCTGCCATCAGCAAATACATTGAGACCTCCAATCATAGCATCTTCAAAACTATGGCTTGGTGGGGACAGGTATTTTAATCTCAGAACCGTGTCTTAAATTAGTTTGTTTTACCTTTGGTGTATTTCAAACGCACTTTACAAGTTACCATCTGAATACTTTATAAACCGCTGGCTGATTTTCTGCAGCCTAGGTTATACGTTGGGCGAGGAGTGCAAGAAACTCAGGTGTCACAGTTCAAGTATGCCTCGAGCCAAACTTCCACTGTGTTTTTATTGTTAATTCTGGCTTTTCTATTTTTCTGTGGTTTTTATTTTTCTTTCTGTTCAGATACACATTATTTTGGATTCTGGTTCTCCTGACCAAGTTTGCTTTCAGCTATGCGTTTGAGGTAAATAGAACTGATGTAGTTTCCAGATAGGCTCTACTGATAACTAATGTTGTATGCGTTGAATTCAAACAGTTTCTTACATTGTTATGATCTGAAAATGCAGATAAAGCCTCTAATAGAACCTACACGGTTGATAATGAAAGTTGGCGTGCGGAATTATGAATGGCATGAACTTTTCCCAGAAGGTTTACTCTTATATTAATTTCCTTCCTCTGATTTAAAGTATCCATGGCGGGACATACAAGAACTTTTTTTGTTCTCCTTTTATAGTGAAGAGTAATGCTGCTGCAATTGTTGCAGTATGGGCGCCTATCATAGTGGTGAGTTCTCATTAGGTGTATAAAAAGCTACGAATTTTCTAGCTCCATGCATATAATAGAAAAATGAGTGCTTATGATTTACTAAATTACCTTCCATTCTGAGATAAATGTTGAACTTTCAGGTCTATTTCATGGATACACAAATATGGTATTCAGTTTTCTGTACGATATTTAGTGGGCTGTATGGAGTTCTACATCACCTTGGTGAGGTAAGCACACATTTCTTCAATGCAAGAGTTATCATTTAGTGCATTTCCTGGCTAATTTTTTAAACTGTTTGGAATTGGATTTATCTGCCACTAACCAAATATTTGTGATCATTTTCATCCCTATTGTAGCATAAGCTGTTTCTTTTCCTTATTCACTTTTGGTATCAATAAGATTTAATGGAATGTTTTCATGTATCTGTTTACGCTTCATTAGTTTTACTAGCAAGTAGCAACTAATGATAGAAATCTGCAAAAGAAGAAATGACCGCACACATTTCTTCAACTAATATGTTCCTTTATTCCTATGCAGATTCGAACTTTGGGCATGTTAAGAGGCCGGTTTCATACTTTACCTTCTGCTTTCAATGCATCCCTTATTCCACACTCAACGAAAGATGAGAAAAGGAGAAAACAAAGGGGCTTTTTCCCTTTCAATTTTGGCAGGGTAAGAGGTTTTCTGAATTGATCACGTGTAGATGCTGAAAGACTAAACGATATGCTATATTTTGAGTTTCGCATAAAGAAGTCATCCACTCTTTTTCCCAGGGGTCTGACGGCCAGAAAAATAGTATGGCCAAGTTTGTCTTGGTCTGGAACCAAGTCATTAACAGTTTCAGAACAGAAGATCTGATAAGTAACAAGTAAATTGCTCTCTTCTGTATAGTTTTCATGTAAAGTTCTAACATATATAAATAGCTAGCATATAAAAGTATATTTTATCATCAGGGAACTAGACTTGATGACGATGCCGATGTCATCGGAGGTATTATCAGGGATCATCCGTTGGCCCATTTTCCTCCTTGCAAATAAGGTACATTTTAAACAAATTTTCTACACAGTTTTTTTGGGTGGGAATTTTGGTTTGTTGGTAAATGTAGCTGCCCCATCTTACTAGTTTTCAACAGCTCTGAGCATTGCAAAAGATTTTTCCGAGAAGGATGAGGTTCTCTATCGAAGGATTCAGAAAGACGAGTACATGTACTATGCAGTAAAAGAATGCTATGAATCTTTGAAGTACATTCTTCAGATTCTTGTTGTCGGTGATCTTGAGAAAAAGTAAAGCCTTGTAGTAGCTTCCTCTAGTTAAAAGTTTTACTTAATTTTCTGCTGGCTGCGGGATGTAATTTATAAATTTGACATTGGCTCAGGATTATATCTAGCATAATAAACGAGATAGAGGAAAGCATCAGACAGTCAAGTTTGCTTGAAGAATTTAAGATGACTGAGCTCCCAGCGTTGCATAACAAATGTATTGAGCTGGTTCAACTCCTGGTAATCATCTTGTGGTGTTGTGATAGATTTCAGATTTTAAATTGACAGCTGTTTCATTTTCTAAAAATATAGTAGTTCCAATGGCTATTTTCAATACGGGGTTCTTCTGTACATTCCAGGTTGAGGGAAGTGAAGAGAAACTCAAGATTGAGAAAAGTGAAGAGCTGCATGGTAAACTTGTAAAGGCTCTTCAAGATATCTTTGAGCTAGTAACAAATGATATGATGGTACATGGTGACAGGTTAGTGACTTTTGAAGTTATGTAGTCTCTGTTCCTTTTAATTCTCTCTCTGTGAAGGAGTGAGCAAGCTGACATTGCTTAATAATTTGTTGCATGTTTAGAATTCTGGATTTGCTCAAGTCTCAGGAGGGTTCTGAAGAGGACACTGATATTTTTATGAGGGTTATAGAACCACAGTTGTTTGAATCCTATGGAAAAATGAGATGCATTCATTTCCCTCTGCCAGATAATGCTTCATTGAGTGAACAGGTACCCTGTGAGAGTGCTGTAATGCGTTCTTCAGTCAAATATAGCAATCAGTTTGCTGATATTTCTATGTTGGTTTTGGCAGATCCAGCGTTTCCTGTTATTGTTAACTGTCAAAGATAGTGCAATGGACATACCAGAGAATTTAGAAGCTCGACGGCGCTTATCTTTCTTTGCTACTTCCCTTTTCATGGACATGCCAGATGCTCCAAAAGTACGCAATATGATGTCATTCAGGTCTGCCTTCACGGCTTTCACTTAGAAAGATATACAATTTATTACTTTAGTCCCTAGGAAACTAGAAGAGGAGTACATGCTTGGATCATCAACTGATAACTAAGACTTTGGTTGCAGTGTTCTGACACCGCATTATCAGGAGGACATTAACTTTTCAACGAAGGAACTACATTCCACCAAGTCTAGCGTCTCAATCATTTTTTATATGCAGAAGATTTTTCCAGGTAAATCTCAATACATGTTCATTTTGATTGATGATTGTCTTCTCTGTTCGTGTTTCAAGGTTGTCGAATCTTTGGGTTGTTAGATGAGTGGAAAAACTTTCTGGAGCGTATGGGATGTGAGAATTTGGACGCATTAAAGAAAGAGGGTAAAGAAGAAGAACTTCGAAACTGGGCATCATTTCGTGGACAAACATTGGGTAGAACTGGTGAGAAACGATAATTATATGTGCAAATTGCCTAATTGATCCTAATCACTCTAAAACAGGGAACTAACAAAAGTTTCTTTTGTTTTCATGCTTAACACAGTTCGTGGTATGATGTATTGCCGAGAAGCTCTGAAATTGCAGGCCTTTCTTGACATGGCAGATGACGAGGGTTTGCCATCTTGACTCTAGTCTCTACACTCACTGCAATTTCTATTTGAAAACTTATTTTAATGCAGTCTGCCTGTTTCTCCTCTAGATATTCTTGAAGGATATGACGATGTAGAACGAAGTAACCGACCTTTAGCCGCACAACTTGATGCATTAGCAGATATGAAATTCACGTATGTTGTGGCTTGCCAAATGTTTGGAGCCCAAAAATCATCTGGGGACCCCCACGCACAAGACATACTCGACCTGATGATAAAGTAATGTATTGCTATGTAACGAAAAGTCATTCATTCAACAGGATCTCAGATAGATTCAGTATCCAAACTTTGTACATGCTTCCTAAAGCCATGTTACATGACTATTGCACTTAGGTACCCATCTCTCCGTGTAGCATACGTTGAGGAGAGGGAAGAAATCGTGTTGGATATGCCTAAGAAGGTTTACTACTCTATATTGGTTAAAGCTGTCAACGGCTTCGATCAGGTATCAAATGCTTCTCTACAATGCTTGATAATTTGATGTGCAAGTTGAACTGTTATAAAATCTTCGACACATGGTGATAATCAATGATTAAACTTGGTTTTGGTAATCTAGGAAATATACCGTGTCAAACTTCCTGGACCACCTAGCATAGGAGAGGGGAAGCCTGAGAATCAAAATCACGCTATAGTTTTCACTCGAGGTGAAGCACTTCAGACAATTGACATGAACCAAGTAAGTTTTCTGCCTCTTGGTTGTACAATTAATGAACCACCTTTGTCTTCTAAACCTTCTCAAATATCTGTTAGGATCACTCTCTGGAAGAGGCTTTTAAAATGAGAAATCTCCTTCAAGAATTCCTTCGGAACCGCGTAAGAAGACCTCCAACAATTCTTGGGCTAAGGGAACACATCTTTACCGGAAGGTTTGTTCCACAGTTACATACTTGCATATAAATATCTTCCTCCCTGAAACAATCAGGACATGGTAAATGATATTATGATAAGCAGGGAATTTACTAAGTTTCTGGTATTGCAGTGTTTCTTCTCTAGCATGGTTCATGTCATATCAAGAAACCAGTTTTGTCACTATCGGTCAAAGGCTTCTTGCAAATCCTCTCAGGCAATAATTCCTAAGTCTTAAACCCTCAAAATCATAGTTATTACTTACCAAGGCAACGAAAGCTGTAACTTTTGTTTTTCATTGATTTACAGAGTCCGGTTTCACTATGGACATCCAGATGTCTTCGACAGAATATTTCACATAACAAGGGGTGGTATCAGTAAAGCATCCAGAACTATTAACTTAAGCGAAGACGTTTTCGCGGGTATGGAATCACATTTTAAGGACTTATTTCGCAGCAATTTTGTAAGGTTTACTTGTAGTTACACTCTTCCTTGTATTCTGTAGGTTACAATACCACCCTACGATGTGGATGCATAACCTACAATGAGTATCTCCAAGTTGGAAAAGGTCGTGATGTTGGCCTCAATCAAATCTCAAAGTTTGAGGCCAAGGTGGCTAATGGAAACAGCGAGCAGACTATTAGCCGTGACATATACCGTTTAGGACAACGTTTTGATTTCTTCAGGATGTTGTCTTGTTATTTCACAACCATTGGATTCTACTTCAGTAGTTTGGTAACGTCCATGAAACTTAACCTGAATAATAACGCTTCCTTGTTTTAGCTGTGGATGAGCTCTAATTTTCTGCTGACATTTGTACAGATTTCCGTAATCGGAATATACATTTATCTCTATGGTCAGCTCTACCTCGTGCTCAGTGGGTTGCAGAAGACGCTTATTCTTGAGGCCAAGGTGAACAAAATAAAATCATTGGAAACAGCGCTTGCCTCTCAATCATTTATCCAGCTAGGTCTCTTGACCGGTTTACCAATGGTGATGGAGATTGGATTGGAAAAAGGATTTCTTATAGCCTTTCAAGATTTCGTACTCATGCAGCTACAGCTTGCTGCATTCTTCTTCACTTTCTCTCTAGGAACCAAAACTCATTACTTCGGCAGAACAATTCTCCATGGAGGCGCCAAATACAGACCCACAGGGCGTAAAGTGGTGGTGTTCCACGCCAACTTCAGTGAAAACTACAGATTATATTCGCGAAGTCATTTCATCAAAGGGTTTGAGCTCATCATTCTTCTGATCGTCTACGAGTTGTTCAAGCATACATCTCAAAGCAACATGGCTTACTCATTCATCACTTTCTCAGTTTGGTTCATGTCCCTTACATGGTTATGTGCCCCATTTCTCTTCAACCCTTCAGGCTTTACCTGGGAAATAATAGTCGGTGACTGGAGAGACTGGAACAGGTGGATCAAAGAGCAAGGTGGAATAGGGATTCAGCAAGACAAGAGTTGGCAATCCTGGTGGAATGACGAGCAAGCCCATCTACGTGGCTCTGGTGTTGGAGCTCGCTGTTTGGAGATAATTTTGTCTCTCAGGTTCTTCGTGTATCAGTATGGTTTGGTATATCACCTTGACATTACCCAAAGCAACACAAATATTATAGTCTATGCTCTTTCTTGGGTCGTCATTCTCGCTACATTCCTCACAGTCAAGGTAAATCTCTCATCTCCTTTCTCTTCTCTGTTTTACTGGAGTAATAAGAAGATGCATAAAAACAGAACCAATGTAAAGCTAGAAACAAATATCATTGTTCCCTCTTGCAGGCGGTAGACCTAGGAAGGCAACTCTTCAGCACAAGAAAGCATCTCGTGTTTCGGTTCTTCAAAGTGTTCATCTTCGTGAGCATTCTAACAGTCATTATCACTCTATCAAACATCTGTCACCTCTCTCACAAGGACCTTATAGTCTCTTGCTTAGCTTTCTTGCCCACTGGCTGGGGTCTGATTCTGGTACCAATCCTTCCCAATTCGATTGAACTCTCACTGTTTTTACATTTATTAGTTTCTAATGGCATTTGCTAAATGGTTTGCAGATTGCACAAGCTGTTAGGCCAAAGATAGAAGGAACGAGCTTGTGGGAGTTCACACGGGTTCTTGCTCGAGCTTATGATTATGGGATGGGAGTTGTTTTGTTTGCACCAATGGCTATCTTAGCATGGCTTCCTATCATTTCTGCGTTCCAGACGCGCTTTCTCTTCAACGAAGCTTTTAACAGAAGGCTTCAAATTCAACCTATTCTTGCAGGGAAAAAGAATAGATGATTTATGGCTTCTTTTCTTTCTTCCACTCCTCTGCTTTTGTACATCTTTGTAATTAATTATTTCACTTATTATTTGCTCTGTATAAAAAAAATCCGGTTCATACAAAATATTTCACTGGTGTTAGAGGTGTACATTTAAACCGCTCTGAACTCAATTCGAATCTAATTGCTACGATTGAAAGCAAATCAAATTTTTCTTCTCATTTGATTGGTATAATTATTTTGATCTAAATATTCAATATTCTTTATCTAGAAGACTAGAACCAAATCGAACTAGATTTTTCCAAACTGAAATATCTAAATACACCAAAACCACTTGGTTTTAATTTATTCTTGGCTCGTTTTTTCTTTCTTTCAAAATCAAGTTCTCTTCATTATGATATAAATAAGCGAAAGATGCAGCGTCTTTAGGAAAAGAAACAATGATTCTTCTTCGGAGACTTCTTCTATCTGCAACATCGAATTCAAATCCCATAAGAATCCAATCATTTTCTTCTACTATTCGTCTTATCTCATCATCATCTTCTGATAGATATACACCGTCGTCGCAACGATACTCCGGTGACGATAAACTCGCCAGGCTAAGGCACAAGGACTGGTTAGCCCCAAACGAGGTTTTGAAAATCTTCGAAAATGTCAAAGATCCGAGCTTTCTGCTGCCAGCTTACGAACATTACTCTAAACGTAAAGATTATCAACCAACGGAATCTCTCTATGCCCTTCTGATCAACAAGTTTGGACAAGCTAAGATGTTCGATGAAATCGAGGAAGTAATGAGAAATGTAAAGCTTGAGAAAAGATGCCGTTTTTCTGAGGAGTTCTTCTACAACTTGATGAGGATTTACGGAAACTTAGCTGGAAGAATCAACCGAGCGATCGAGATTTTGTTCGGTATGCCGGATTTTGGATGCTGGCCAAGCCCCAAAAGTTTCAATTTCATTTTGAATCTACTTGTTTCCGCGAAGCTGTTTGATGAGATTCATAAGATCTTCGTGAGTGCTCCTAAGCTGGGTGTTGAAATCGATGCTTGTTGTTTGAACATACTCATAAAAGGACTGTGTGAGAGTGGGAATGTAAATGCTGCACTCCAACTGCTCGACGAATTTCCTAAACAAAAATCACGGCCTAATGTTATGACGTTTTCACCTTTAATCCGTGGTTTCTGTAATAAGGGAAAGTTCGAAGAAGCTTTCAAATTGTTGGAGAGGATGGAGAAAGAACGAATCGAACCAGATACCATCACGTTTAACATTTTGATTTCAGGTCTTAGGAAGAAAGGTAGAGTTGAAGAAGGGATTGATCTTTTGGAGAGAATGAAGCTTAAGGGATGTGAACCAAATCCTGGAACTTATCAGGAGGTACTGTATGGTCTCTTGGATAAAAAGAAGAACTTGGAAGCTAAAGAGATGATGAGTCAGATGATTTCATGGGGTATGAGACCCAGTTTTCTGTCGTACAAGAGGATGGTTCTGGGGCTTTGCGAAACGAGATCGGTTGCGGAAATATACTGGGTTTTGAGGCAAATGGTGAATCATGATTTTGTACCAAAAACAGGGATGTGGTGGAAAGTTGTTCATTGTGTAGTCTCAAAGAACAATAACTCTCGAGCAGATTTGGATCGTATAACTGCTTGCTCCCAGAAAACTCCTGGATAAGGTTTGAACATTCAGCTGCATTGTTTGACAGATAGAACATGCTGTGTCTGTTCTTCGAGTGGAAGTAAATGGAAGAAGCAAGAAAGAAACTCAAAAGCTGTAAAGCAAGAAAGAGACTCAAAACTCAAAAGCTGTACAAGAATCCTTTTGGCGTACATTTACGACTATTCGACTTCAACATAATCTAATTTCCATCCTCGACTTCAGTCGAAGATGATTCCTTTACTATCCTTTCATATTTTTGGGACTCTGGACTTTCTCAGCTCCAGCAGAAGTGTTCCTGGCACACATATATGTAGTTTTCACGTTTGCTGGATCTACTTTATCTACCTTTGTTTCTCTATTTGTTGAAATGTCTGCAACACCTCTAGATTTTTCTTTGGAGTTTGCTGTTGTATTTATATGAACATCTTTGCCTGTCTTGACAATTTTTCCTTCAGGTTTTGCTGTTCTTGGTGTCTCCAGGTCCTGCACACTGTTGAGTGCAAAATCATCATCAGAATATTCAGATTGACCTTCAGAGTCGGATACAGACTCAGATCCAGGAATAAAATCTTGCTCTGACACGGTTGAGCAGTCATCATCTCTTGACTTCCTTGATCCTTTACGTGAAAAAGCATGCTTTATGTGTTTTGCAGACTTTTCAGCGTGTTTTAGAATGCTCTTTGCAACATTCTTCATTTGTCCCTTGTGCGGACTGTCTTCACAACCAAAGCTCTCACCTTTCGGACTTCTTCCTGTGAGAGGCCCTGATAGACAATCTTCAACGATGAACTTAACCCCAACATCCTTTCGATTTAACGCCTTCAAATTAATCCGAGGAGACCTGATATCCTCTTCAATGTTCCCTGTATGATGACATTCTTCCTTTTTCCCATTCCTATGAAAGACTAAACCGATTTTCTTCAAGCCCCGACCAACAGACTTCATCGTGTTCTTTCCTTCCTGATTCTCATCAGGGCTGCTGCTTTCATTGTTGGGTAATACAGATGCAGTGGAACGGACACTGCCAGCAGGCGTATCATGAGTAACTCCTCGAATTTTGTTATCGAGGCATCTACTCTTGCCTTTTCTTGGTTCCCAAATCTGTGATACTTCAGTTCCTGGTTGCTGTACCCAGATTCCAGTCTCTTCTTGTCCTTCGATGTTAATTGGTTCCATATTATCAAGAACCCTTGGAGACTTATCAGAAACCACTGATGAGAAAGAACCTTTATTTGTAGGGTCGGAAGCAAAAGAAGCCCACATATCTTCCTTACTTATTGTCATTCCTTCGAGCGGATCATCATTCCACTGAAAAAGAATCAGATACGCATTGCATATAAGACCAATCATGAAACTCTGTGTTTAAGGAGAATAACATAATCTCAATCGACCTTTGCCTCGTCCTCAAGTACGGTTACAGCAAGATGCAGCCTTCCCATTTTAATGTTCTGAAGAGGCAACCACATATCATTCCTTTGGCCGCCTCTAAACTCTGCAATGTTTACTGAACAATCGCCAAGACTGTCATCACTGAATCGGTCTTTGTCTTGAACTTCAATGTTAAGAATATTTGAAGAGTCCCATGTGCTGATTGGTATCTTGAACTCTTCTTGCCATTTGGGAGCCAGCGTTTTCCTTAGTATCTTGGTCTTGAATCTGTAAGCGCCAAGCTGCCCTTTCACATAAGGATCAGCTAAACCTGAAGCATCCAAATCCAAGCAGTTCATAAAAATTTGGTTCAAACTACTATATCGGAGAAACATAACTCCTGATTATTTCCAGACTAACCATTTAGATCTGATGGTTTAACATCAGATGCTTCAACGACTTCAACAAGAGCGTGTGCAACTGGCTCTTTTTCATCAACAAAGAACCAATTATCTGAAAGCAAACAAAGAACCATATGCACTGATTTAAATGAAGGTTTTGAGAAATGTTGAGAAGTTCGAGGAACCAATAAAAAGAAGTACAAGAGAAGAAGTCTCCTGCAATAGTTACCTCCTGACTGTGGGCTAACAAATTTCTCCATATCAACAACCAGCATATTTGGCTGCAAATTAGACACAAGCTTCATTTAGCTTGTGGTAATTGTACTGAAATTTTTTGCTGAACTACAAGAGGGAATTATAACCGCAAGCAAGCATTGGGAAAGAAAGGCGAGAGAATCTTACCTCAACAAGAGTCTGCTCAAATGCAACAGACAAAAGTTTGTCCTGATTGCAAAGAAAGATATTGGTGGGAATGTGTTAGAAGAGGGAAAACTCAATAGATCCAGAGAAGAGTTTCTGACACTATTTGAGTTTACAGGCTTATCAGGCCATATCAGTACTTACTAGCCATCCTGCAATCCCTGGAAGCACAGCAACATCAAGTCCATGAGTGAAGATTGGTTTAACAGTCATTTGAAAATAAGGTGGCTCTGCAAAACACACACGTAAACGCCCTAGAAAAGGCCATCGACGAAGGAACTTCACTCCAATCAACACCTTCAAGAGTTAAAATGTATCCATATGAAGTATGCTACTTCATTTAAGAGAGCGCATATGTGAATTAACTACAGAAAAAAAAAAATCCACTACCTTTCCTTCAACATGCATTCCTGTCAAATGTAACTTTGTCCACATTCCAAATCCAAGTCTTTTTCTTAACTTCACAGCGAGTATCGCACTCATATCATCTGCTGTAAGGAAGTTCATTCCAAGTTCCAGTACCTGTATACACTCCAGTGTAAGTTGTACTTCCTCTATAGATATTATAAACCAGATATCCCCGAGGGTTGTAAGTTTTGCAGCTATACCAAGTGATCATCACCCGTAGACTGCCGAAGAACCCTTATATCTGTCAACAAAGGCGGGTTTCTTCCCAAATAGAGGTGTTGTATCACTGCTTTTTTCTGCATAAATTTATCATACCATCAATAATACTAAGTCGCTTTTTCGACTGTAAAATGTGATAGAGTAATCTCCTTAGCATCCAAAGTAATGTTCCAAATGTCTAACTAGCTAGACACAAATAATTCAGGAATAAAAAACAGAGAAATAAATTTGTTATGGTTACTTACCGCGGTCCAAGGCCTATACTTGTCCAAGAACCAAGGTATGATCGGACGCAGAATCTTTTGAGACGCAATTTGTTCCATGCAAATAGGCCATATCTTCTCCACAGCATGATTCAACCACCTTACCGATTCAGAATCAGATAGAACCTAAAATGATGATTGCAACAAAGGATCTTCAGAACACCCTAGAACTAAAACTAATGTGTTTATAATGAATTGGAAAAGCAACTTGAACATCGAATCTTTGTCTCTAAGGAAGAATGCAAATATAATAGTAGAAATTACCCGTCTCTGGTTAGCTTGCTTCCTCTCTTCAAACTGCAATGTTTTCCTTAATCTCATCACATACACTTCATGAACCTAAACAAACCCACCAACACAAAAACAACAATCTTGTTCACCCAATTCATCAAAATCCAGCCTTTACCACCCAAAAAAAAACACAGAGAGAAGCAAAAGGAACAATACCAGGTAAAGATAAATCAGAGCAAGGAAATAGAAAATGGCGTGTGATCGATTCAAGTAAGATAGAACCCAAAGGAACAGTAACACAATCACCACATGATGGATTACAGAACACTCCATTGTTATACTCCCACTTCCTTCGTTACGAAACCCAGAAGTGAACAACTACTACTCCAAAGATGCTTACTTTTCTGTATCCGGGGGATCAAATCAAACACCAATCTCATGAAACCAAACCATCTGAATCGAGTCGAACTTCATGTGTTTTGGTCCCGAGAAGATCAAAAAGAAACAAGGAAAACATATGATTGGAGTTTCTTATGTTTCGGTTCTGAAGATTGGATTAGTTAGTAGAGACAAAGACAAAGACAAAGACAGAGAGACATGGACAAGAAGAAAACATTCGATCTATAAAATCCTATTATGACGAATTTCTTCTACTCTGTTTTCTTCCGCAAAGCCAACGAACCGATGTCGTTTTTTGGAAGCAGAGACTTTTGGAAAAAAATTCTTTGAAAGTGAAACGCGTCAACCGCCTGAAAGAGTGCAAACGTGTCAGACACGTGTGAGAAGACACCAATCAGAGGTCCCACTCCCAATGTCATGTTCAAGTGAATAAGATCCTACCCGTTCATTTAAAAGAGCAATTGATCTGATGGACGGCTTACAATTTCATATGTTTCCAGATAATCTGATCTGTATTTTTTTTTTTGATACGCATCTTATCTGTATTATTAATATTATTATTATCATCATATACGTTAGGTAAAATTCAACCACTCACATTAATAATATAAATGAAACAGATATTCCACTAATAAATATCCTTTTGGTCAACAATTTATTTTAATATTAATGTGTTATTATGTAGAAGATCAAGTGGATATAGTTTTGTTTTTCTTTCTTTCTATATTAACCTCTATTTTATTCTCTCTAATTAAACAGCAATATTCCACTCTAATCTGTATTATTTAAAGGTGGATGCACATGTGGCCTACGTTCTTAATAATTGATTTTTTTTTGAGATAATTGAAAAGTTGAAATGGAAAAATTATGAAAAAAATACTGAACAAAAAAGAGGAGAATTGTTTTTTAAGGAAGAATATTAGAGGAAGGTGCAGCGTAAATATGAGAAAACAAGGAATTTAAGAAAACTTTTTAATTCCCGTCGGTGCTTATTTTAACTACTTGCCCTCGGATTACGCAAATGCAAATTTTTTCTTTTAGGGTAATCTAGTTGGAATTCTGACCAACCTCACAAAGAGCCACGTGGCACGCGCTCCCCCCTCCCCCAAAAGTACAAAACTTTAAGATATATAAAAACGAGATCTTCGTTTTGGTTCATCGTTCTCAGATCAAAAACGAATCCGAAGATTGTTTTTGTTTATTGATCTGAAGAAATGACTAGCGGCGGCGTAGAGGACGACAAAAACAGATCAGTGGTGACAGAGCATCAGCACCACCAGCCTCCTCCTCCTCCATTTCAAGGTGTTTCTAACTATCCACCTCCACCGCAGCATCAGCCGCCGCCCACCGGTTATCCACAGCCGGCTCAGCCATATGTCCCCGGTGAGTTTCTTCCAAGTCTCTCATTATATTATTTAAATGTGAAATTATCAGAGCAGAGCAGCTGTTTGATTCCGATTTTTTTTTTGTCGGTATAAAAGCTTATAGTATAATTTGTCAAAATTTCTGATATTTTGAGTCAATAGACATTAGAATCTCTTATCTGTCAAAATTTCTTGCTAAAGTCTAGTTTAAAATAAAAATGAGTCTAGCTTCTAAAAAGCTGTTGTAAAGGTCGTTCTGGTATAACTAGTTTTTCATCAGCTATAGTCTTTAAGTCGCAGGTTATGCTGTTGATGGAGGAAGGCCTGTTGAACACCATCGTCTTCCTTGTTGTGGTATAGGCGTTGGCTGGGTATTGTAAGTGATCTTTATCATTTTACTTTCTCTTCTCATTACATTCTTGTCAATTTTTCTGATATTTTGGTTTGTGTTTCTTAAAGATTCATCCTTGGTTTCTTCTTCGGTGCGATCCCCTGGTACATCGGATTCTTCCTTCTGTTATTCTCTAGAAACCCGCGGGAGAGACCAGGATATATAGCTTGCGCAATTGGAGTAAGTCCACTCTATATATCTCTCACTAACATATTGTCAACAATACCTATTTTTCTCACATTAACTCAATTTCTGACTAACCCATGTCCCAGGCTGTTATTGGTACCATTATCATCGTCTTTGGAGCCATAAGAGGATCAGGGGTCTGGTCTTGAAATGAAGATGTCTAACAGTTTAAATCTGGTATTGACCGGTTAGGCTGTTGAGTTATAATCACAGAAGAACATTGTACACGTGTGTTTAATTACTTGAAGACCTCAATGTACTGTGTATTGTCTCAATATTACAGAGCATTGTATTTTATACATTAAAAAGTACTGTTCTTCTCAAAACATATTAAAGTTTGTATAGCTGGAAAAATATTATATATAAGAATTTGAATTAGTAATCATAAGTTCATATAGTAAATGAGTTGACCTGAACTAACTCATAAAATACTTGAGCTCATAACATTAGTTGAGCAAATTCTATTATTCTAGTAGTAGAACAATTTATTAGTTCGGTATATAACGTTAGATTTTGGTCATTTTTATTTGACCGGCGACTAAAAAAAGTAGATTAATTTGGCAATGCCAACGAAATGAAATGAAATAATTGAAGGGCCGAGTAGAAGAAAAAAGAAAAGCCTAACAGAGACGGGCTTAGGGTTTTGTCATTAGAGAACATCTTTTATGGTTTTGTCATCAGCCACCGTTTTAGCTCTCTTGCTCTTCGGTTCCTCTTGGCTGATTCGTTGGAGCTTCATCTCACCTTACAAATGATTGCTTTCCGGGTAAGTTTCTTCTTTCGATTGACTATCTTACTGTTGAGGAACTTGTGGTACGAGTGATTCTGTGTTTTGGTCGTTTTGAAGATTGGTTTGGAGAATCATGAACTCTGCTCTGTCGGAATAATTGTGTCTTAGAGATGAATCAGTTTTGACTCGTTAATTTAATATGATTTTAAGTATTTAGTTTCCGAGCTGATGAAGCTGACTGCAATGTGTTAATCTCTAGGAAGATTTTGAGTGTTGTTTTGATCTTAATATGATCTGTTTAAGAAGCTTCATTAGCTATATCCTTAATCGTAGATTGGTGTTGTCATGTGACATGGTGAATAGTAAATACGATTTAAGGTTGAGGTGTCAGGTGCTGTATTGAAGTTTTGCAAAAGCTGATCTCTTTTTGTTTTATAATTATGAATTGATTCAATGTACATTGCAGTTTCACCAGTACCAAGTGGTAGGGAGAGCCCTCCCGACGGAGAAAGATGAACAACCTAAGATCTACCGGATGAAGCTATGGGGCACAAATGAAGTCCGTGCCAAGTCCAAGTTTTGGTACTTTCTGAGGTCACAGAAGAAGGTGAAGAAAAGCAACGGACAAATGCTTGCCATCAATGAGGTATGGATTACATTTCTTAGATATGCTTAAAGATGGAATCTTTTATATGAGTTTTTTTTTGTTCTACTTCTTATAGATTTTCGAGAAGAACCCCACAAAAATCAAGAATTACGGTATCTGGCTGCGTTATCAGAGCCGAACTGGCTACCACAACATGTACAAGGAGTACCGTGACACCACGCTCAACGGTGCAGTGGAGCAGATGTACACTGAGATGGCTTCTCGCCATAGAGTGAGGTTCCCTTGCATTCAAATCATTAAGACCGCAACAGTCCCTGCAAAGCTGTGCAAGAGAGAGAGCACCAAACAGTTCCATAACTCGAAGATCAAGTTCCCTCTTGTTTTCAGAAAGGTCAGACCACCAAGCAGGAAGCTCAAGACTACATACAAGGCATCAAAGCCTAACCTTTTCATGTAAAACCAATCTTACATGATTGTCTTCTTTTCAACCATCAGATTAGGGTTCTTGT
This sequence comes from Cardamine occulta, assembly GCA_028015245.1. Taxonomy (NCBI): domain Eukaryota; kingdom Viridiplantae; phylum Streptophyta; class Magnoliopsida; order Brassicales; family Brassicaceae; genus Cardamine; species Cardamine occulta. The sequence goes on along the minus strand of CM051373.1, from coordinate 9,570,916 downwards.
TCCTAGTCTGACCAAAAAGACCTCTCTTGAAGTTTAAATTTTGTTTCTTTTGAACGTTTTCTGTTAGATATTATACAATATTCGCACAACTCATTTCCAATTTTCATCAGTTTTCAAAGTTTTGATGCTATACTGTAATGTTGCCGAAATTTGTAAACTTTATAGTAAGGAAAGTGTTTCAGAGTTAACTGTACATAGTCTCCCATTATCACTAATCGATCTACTTAAGATGGAAGCCATCACTAAACCAACGACACCTTTCGGCGTTTTCAACGCGCGCTTACCCTTCACCCGCAATTAGTGTTTGTGATCAGCAAAGTAGCAGTTCGATAATTCATGATACCTAGTGGGTCGCTTATCTTTTGAAGATTTATTGATTAAAAATTGCAATTAGACAAAGAGTAGATGGAAAGCAACTACACGAATAACACGACAACGACAAGTACAGGCGAAACTCCTTTCGCGGTAAAGGATTTGGACTGTGAATTGTACAATCGAAACTCCAGTAATAGAAATTTTTTTTGTCAACTTTTGGAAATCCAGAGCGAGTGAGAGAATCAAAGATGTCTTTTTCAGTAGTAGCAGCTTTAGTGATGGTTATAGCACTGATGTTGCTGTGGACATGGCGGATCCTGAAGTGGGTTTGGATAAAACCAAAGATGCTTGAGAGTTACCTGAGAAGACAAGGTCTTGTCGGAACTCCTTACACGCCTCTTGTCGGAGATATTAAGAGGAATGTTAATATGATGATGGAGGCGAGATCTAAGCCCATTAACATAACAGATGATATCACACCACTTCTCCTTCCTCTCGCCTTGAAGATGCTCAATTCTCACGGTATTGCGTCTCCCTTTGCTTTCATCTTAGAACTTGAGAGATCCAGAGAACAGATTTAACTGATTTAGAGAGTGCCCTTTTGTTTCAACAGGGTTAGGAAATGAATTGTGTAGAATTTAGTTTGACTTGATTCTTGACAGATTAAGATATGTTGGTGGAACAGGAAAGATTTTCTTTATATGGATTGGACCAATTCCAGCGATCATGATAACGAATCCAGAGCAGATCAAGGATGTCTTTAATAAATTCTATGACTTTGAGAAAGCTGCTACATTCCCTTTGTTCAGATTGTTAGCAGGCGGGCTCGCGAGCTATAAAGGAGATAAATGGGCGACTCACAGGAGGATCATAAATCCGGCTTTTCACCTCGAGAAGATCAAGGTTTTGGTTTTTCTCTATTGAGTGAATCCTGTTAAGACTTTTTGTATGTGTGTGAGGACATGCTTTTTGTTTGTTTACAGAACATGGTTCCTGCGTTCTACCAGTGTTGCAGCGAGGTTGTCTGCCAATGGGAGAAGCTATTTACAGATAAAGAATCGTCTCTTGAAGTCGATGTTTGGTCTTGGCTTGTGAATATGACTGCAGATGTTATCTCACATACTGCTTTTGGAAGCAGCTATAAAGAAGGGCAGAGAATATTTCAACTCCAAGGGGAATTAGCTCAACTAGTCGCACAAGCTTTTAAGAAATCTTACATCCCTGGATTGATGTAAAACAACAACAACAACAAAAACTAAACCTTGAAGATTGTGAGACTTACTGAAAAGTTGTTGTTTGCTGTAGGTTTTACCCAACAAAGAGCAATAGAAGGATAAAAGCAATAGACAGAGAAATAGATGTAATACTGAGAGGAATTGTGAGCAAACGGGAGAAGGCGAGAGAAGCAGCAAACGATGATTTGTTGGGGATATTGCTTGAATCAAGTTCAGGGGAATCTGGAATGAGCGTAGAAGAAGTGATGAAAGAGTGCAAGTTGTTTTATTTCGCAGGACAAGAGACAACTTCAGTAATGTTGGTATGGACTATGGTTTTATTAAGCCATTACCAGGACTGGCAAGCTCGCGCACGAGAGGAAGTAAAGAAAATACTCGGTGACAATAATAAACCCGATATAGATTCTCTCAGCAACCTCAAAGTCGTAAGTAAAAGAAAATCGCAACTTCCACCATCCTCTTGAATCGGAAATCTGCATTTATAGTTTAAAGTTTGTCTTTGAATGGATTTTCAACAGATGACTATGATCTTCAATGAGGTTTTGAGGTTATACCCTCCGGTGGCTCAGCTTAAACGAGCTGTCAACAAAGAAATGAAGCTAGGAGAGCTGACCCTTCCAGCTGGAGTTCAGGTTTATATTCCAACTGTTCTTGTCCACCGTGACACTGAGCTTTGGGGAGAAGATGCAGCGGAGTTTAAGCCCGAGCGGTTCAAAGACGGGATCTCAAAGGCAACAAAGAATCAGGTATCCTTCTTCCCCTTTGGGTGGGGACCAAGGATCTGCATCGGTCAGAACTTTGCTCTGTTAGAGGCAAAGATGGCAATGGCATTGATTCTACAGAGATTCTCTTTCGAGCTCTCTCCTTCTTATGTTCACGCACCTCAAACAGTCATGACCACTCGTCCTCAATTCGGAGCTCATCTCATCCTGCACAAGCTCTGATTTTGTATTTTCATAGTGATGTCATCAAAAGTCTCTCTTATGTAACAAAAATATGTTATAGAAAGGCTTATAGATATTAGCCATAGGTTATGATATTTTTCAATTTCTCTGTCTGAAATTAGTCGCTATTTGCCATGGTAAAGTTCTTCTTCGGTCAAGTCTAATGTCGTTTTGTGTGCCTGCATTATTAATCTTGAAAGTCTATAATAAGAAGCCAATTTTAACTCTACCATCTCTTGGATATGTTTTAGAATAGTCCCATTACCATAAAGAAAAAAATCCAGAATGTTTGAGAAAAATATAAAAAGTGTTCTGTGGATTTAGAAAATCAAGAAACATTCGTTGAATCTTCCTCTGCCTCACACTTTATTTACTTGACGCATACGTAAACTAACAACAATTTATCTATAAATATCATAGTATTTTCATCTGGCATCTTCAATCCAGTGTAAAAGAAAAAAAAACATCTAACGAAATTCTCAAAGAAGTGCGTTTATGAGTGACACAGAGATATCAGCAGTAGCAGTTGCAGCTGCGATTGTGGTGGTAACTGCAGTTGCGTTATGGATATGGAAAGGCCTGAATCTGGCTTGGTTTAGACCAAAGAAACATGAGGCTTATCTAAAGAGACAAGGTCTCTCTGGAACTCCTTTCACCTTTATTGTCGGAGATCTTAGAAGGGAAGCCAGTATGATGGAGCAGGCCAAGTCCAGACCAATCAGTCTAACCGAAGATTACACGCCACGTGTCATGCCTCTGATATTAGAAAACGTTAAGGATCATGGTGAGCAACGGTTTGATTTTAACTCAAAAACAGAGATCCTCTGTTTTTCTAATCTATGGAACACCTTTGCTAGTCCTATTCTCATTCCTATTATTATTAGAACTAGATAACTCCTAATTCTATTAGGATTGTATAAGCCTATCTTATCCTAACCCAACTTGGTAAAGATATCTTGGGCTTCAAGTTAATGTTGAAGTTTATCCAACATTGGTTAGTGTTGAAATCCTCTGTTTCTATGGTTTGGTGTTTGTGTAGGGAAGACATCTTACATGTGGATGGGACCTACAGCGAGTGTGATTGTGACGAAACCAGAACACATCAAAGAAGTTCTAAACAGAGTTTATGATTTCCCGAAGCCACCAGTGCACCCAATCGTTGAGCTTTTTGCGACTGGAGTAGCGCTATATGAAGGAGAGAAATGGTCTAAGCACAGAAAGATTATAAACCCTTCATTTCATGTAGAAAAACTCAAGGTCATTCTTACATAATCCTCATGGTTTTACACTTATTATAAATCCCATGCTAATTTTTGTTTTCTCTTTTTTTGTTTGTTTTGTAGATTATGTTACCTGCGTTCTACGATAGCTGCAGCGAGATGATAAGTAAATGGGAGAAGTTGGTGAGCGAGCAAGGATCATCCAGTGAGATAGATGTTTGGCCATATCTTGGAGATGTAACATCAGATGTAATTTCGCGGACTGCGTTTGGTAGTAGCTATGAGGAAGGTAAGAGAATCTTTGAGCTTCAAGAAGAACAAGGCCGGCGAGTTTTAAAAGCTCTTGAGATGGCTTTCATCCCTGGAATAAGGTAAATGATGATTCCTTTTGTTTCATTCTTTCAGCTATATAGAACTCTGGAAAGATCATATATTCATCTCATTTTTTAGGTTTCTACCAACAAAGAACAACATGAGGATGAGGCAAATAGATAGAGAAGCAAAGTCTAGACTGAAAGAGATCATCATGAAAAGGCAGAGGGCTATGGAAGCAGGGGAGGCTCCAAAGAATGATCTGTTGGGAATCCTTTTGCAATCAAATTCTGGAGATCACGGTATGAGTATCGAGGATGTGGTAGAAGAGTGCAGGCTGTTTCACTTCGCAGGCCAAGAAACCACCGCGGTGCTGCTTGTTTGGACTATGATTATGCTGAGCCATCACCAGAAATGGCAAGTTAAAGCTAGAGAAGAGATCTTACAAGTCATTGGGAAGAACAACAAACCTAACTTTGATGCACTCTCTCGACTCAAAATAGTAAACGCATTAATCTTGTGTTTTCCTCTGTTTTTGGTTGAGATTCTAGGCCAAGACTCAGACTAACGTTTCCTTGGGGTTTATTTTGGACAGATGAGCATGATCATGAACGAGGTTTTGAGGCTATACCCACCAGGGATTCTATTTGGTCGAACCATAGAGAAAGAAACAAAGCTTGGTGAGGACATGACACTTCCAGGTGGTGCACAAGTAGTGATTCCTGTTCTTATGGTTCATCGTGATCCCGAGCTCTGGGGAGAAGATGTTCTTGAGTTTAAACCTGAGAGATTCGCTGATGGGATCTCAAAGGCCACGAAAAACCAAGTTTCGTTTCTTCCGTTTGGATGGGGACCAAGATTCTGTCCCGGCCAGAATTTTGCTTTGATGGAAGCTAAGATGGCTCTTGTCTTGATTCTGCAGAGATTCTCCTTCGAGCTGTCTCCGTCGTACACTCACGCACCTCACACGGTTCTTACACTTCATCCTCAGTTTGGTGCTCCGTTGATCTTTCATATGCTTTCAGATTGATTCACTGAGTATACAAAGTTTCGAAGATCCTCTGTTTTTTAAGTTCAAGACTCAGTAACATTAGCATATGTTGCCCAAATAATTCGCGCATAATACTTGTGTATTAAATGAGAATCATATAGTCAACACGCATATATATATAGTCAATTTTACTAATTAAACTAAAATGTCGAGTGTTGTTGACTAGATCAGAGAAAGAGAGTTTACAAAAGAATCAGTTAGTAAAAAACCAAAAAAATAGAATAAGCTAAAATAAATTTTAGTTATATATATAATTTATTTTAAATATGTATAGTTTCAAATTAATAGTAGTAGTTACAATCTAATTATAAAACTATTCCCTACTGATATTTTCCGTGCATCATTTTTTCTATATAAAAATTTTAAGAAGAATATTATGAAAAGAGAGTAAAAAAAAAACAGAAATTGTATACATGAATTTGATTGGATAATATAGAGAGATGTCATAAATATCTGGTTCCGTGTTTCAAATAATTAAGAACGTAACGTATAGCAATAATGGCAAAGAAGTTAATTGTAGCCAAGAATATAAAGACTTCAGGCATGAAAGACAGATGTGGCCAGAGGTCGTGAGGTTTCTGAGTAAAGTCAAAACTTGAACGGTTTAAAACAATATTTTATTGTCCGAAACACAAATTCTATATTAAAGACAAATCTGGACATGCAATTCTTCATCAAAATTCTCGAAACTTAAAGAGATAAAAAACCCTTAGCAAATGGAGATATCAGTTGCCTTATTGGCTATAGTTGCTGTATTGTGGTGGTGGCTATGGAGAATTTTGAAGTGGGTTTGGCTCAAACCTAAGATGCTTGAAAGTTACCTGAGAAGACAAGGTCTTGTTGGAACTCGTTACACGCCTCTTGTCGGAGATGTGAGAAGAGATTTCAGCATGTTGAAGGAAGCAAGATCGAAACCGATGAAACCAACGGATGATCTCATTTCACTTGTCATGCCTTACTCTTTTCACATGCTCAATACTTACGGTATAGATTTTTGAAGTCATTTTCTATTTTTTTGTTTACAAAGAGATCAAAACGGTTCTTGTAATATATGTATGTGGGCTATGTGCATGTGGCTGCAACAGGAAAGACTTTTTTCACTTGGCAAGGACCCATACCAGCCATCACAATAATGAATCCACAGCTGATCAAAGAAGTCTATAACAAATTTTATGATTTCGAGAAGACGCATACGTTTCCATTGACTAAATTGATAACTGATGGACTCGCTAATGCCGATGGAGATAAATGGGTGAAATACCGGAAGATTATCAATCCGGCATTCCATTTTGAGAAGATCAAGGTTTCAGATTCTCTTCTCTAATATTGTCACAGAACCATGTTAATATTGCTTATTGAATATGATTCTTTTTTTGTATAGAATATGGTCCCTACGTTTTATAAAAGTTGCAGTGAGGTTGTGTGTGAATGGGAGAAGTTAGTCTCAGATAAAGGGTCATCGTGTGAGGTTGATGTATGGCCATGGATTGTAAATATGACCGGAGATGTGATCTCTCGAACCGCTTTTGGTAGCAGCTACAAAGAAGGACAGAGGATATTCATACTACAAGCAGAATTAGCACACCTCGTCATACTAGCTCTTGGGAAGAGTTACATCCCTGGATATAGGTAAGAAACTTGACCTGTTTTGATCTCTAATTCTAGCATGACTCTTGGTTACAATCTTCTAATGTATATATCATAAATGAATCTTTCTGTTCTAACTTCTATTTCCCAGAGGTCTTACATTATACTAGATGATTGAGTATCTTCTTGGAATTGTGAGTATTCTTCTTCTTTCTTTTTGTATGCGTAGGTATTTCCCAACTAGGAATAAGAGAAGGATGAAGACAATAGTTAGAGAAATCCAAGTTATACTCAGAGGGATCATAAGCAATAGGGAAAAGGCGAGAGACGCTGGAGAAGCACCAAGTGACGATTTGTTGGGTATACTTCTTGAATCGAATTCAGAGCAAACTAAAGGAAATGGACTGAACACTGAAGAAATTATGGAAGAGTGCAAGTTGTTTTATTTCGCGGGACAAGAGACCACTTCAGTAGTTTTGGCTTGGACTATGGTTTTGTTAAGCCAACACCAAGATTGGCAAGCTCGCGCACGAGAGGAAGTAATGCAAGTTTTTGGCGATAAGAAACCTGATCTAGAAGGCATTAACCAACTCAAAGTTGTAAGTATTAAACCAAACCAAAACCTTCCTCAACTTGATGCATTTCTTCAATCTTGTTTTGATGATTTTCTTTGTATGAATCCAACAGATGACGATGATCATTTATGAGGTCCTTAGGCTATATCCTCCTGTAATCCAGATGAACCGAGCGACCCACAAAGAGATAAAGCTAGGCGATCTGACACTACCAGGCGGTGTTCAAGTCAATATGCCTACTCTACTAATCCACCGCGACACTAAGCTTTGGGGAGATGATGCAGCAGAGTTCAAGCCAGAGAGGTTCAAAGACGGGATCTCAAAGGCAACAAAGAACCAGGTCTGCTTCTTGCCTTTCGGATGGGGACCGAGGATTTGCATCGGTCAGAATTTTGCTTTGTTAGAGGCAAAGATGGCTCTTGCTTTGATTCTTCAGAGATTCTTCTTCGAGCTTTCTCCTTCCTATGTTCATTCGCCTTACAAAGTTTTCACCATTCATCCAAAGTGTGGGGCTCATCTCATCCTGCACAAGCGATGAATACTACTAGTTGAAGATTCATAATAAAACCTATATTATTGAGTTTGAGAATGCTTCCATTGTAACTCCATTGTGTGATAACTTTAAATGTTAACGAAGAGAAATAACATGTTATAACATTATCTCATTATATATAGTTAAATGAGTGGAGTAAAATTACCCAAAAAAACATACAATCCGTTTTATCCATATGATCCAAGAAAAAAAAAAAGAGTAGAACATTGAAAGAAAGGTTAAAAAGTTGAAACTGTTGGTGCCTTGCCCACCAACCAATATCTGTCTTCCTCTTTTTTTTGGTTTTAACACAAAGTCCCAACTTTTGCTTATTGTGATGCTCCAAACAAGGCAAAAGATCCTCTTCTTGTCGCTTTTCACACTGAGTCCCAACTTCTGCTTCTTGCGGTTCGTCGCATCTGACTGTGATGCTCAAATCAAGGCAAAAAGATCAATAAGCCACAACAAAATAATTGTCCCAACCATTAAATATAAAGTATTTAAGACATCAGGGTGATGTCATCACCATATCCATATATATCCCAATCTTTATCCAAACTCTATCTCTCTCTCTCTCTCACGGAGATATCAGCTGCATCGGTAACAGTTGCAGTAGCTATAGCTGTTGGGACATGGTGGTATGGAGAACTTTAAAGTGGATTTGGTTTCAACCAAAGATGCTTGAGAGTTACCTAAGAAGACAAGGTCTCGCCGGAACGCCTTACACGCCTCTTGTCGGTGATCTGAAGAGGAATTTCAACTTGTTGACTGATGCAAGATCTAAACCCATCAAACTAAACGATGATATCACACCACGTGTCATGCCTTATCTTGCAAATTTTCAAGACTTATGGTATGCTTATTGGTTGGCCTCTTGATTCCTCATTTCCTCTGTTTAGTACTGTTGTAGAGTATGTAATCTAGAAAACGTTTCAACTTTTGTATCTCTTGTGGTTGAAACAGGAAGGACTTACTTTACATGGCTTGGACCCATACCAACCATCACCACAATGGATCCTGAGCAAATCAAGGAAGTGTTTAACAAACTTTATGATTTCCAGAACCCCCATATCTTTCCTTTGGCCACATTAGTAGTCACTGGATTCATTAGTTATGATGGAGATAAATGGGCGAAACACCGAAGAATCATCAACCCGGCTTTCCACCTTGAGAAGATCAAGGTTTAGTAGCCTATAATCAAGTTTGAAGGTTTTATATGTATGTATGTTCATTTGGCTCTGAACCAATTTGTGCCTTGTGCTTCTATGTATAGAATATGGTATCTGCGTTTCACCAGAGCTGCAGCGAGGTTGTTGGTGAATGGGATAAGTTAGTATCGGATAAAGGGTTGTCATGTGAGGTGAACGTTTGGCCTTGGCTTGTGAGTATGACTGCAGATGTGATCTCTCGTACTGCTTTTGGCAGCAGCTACGAAGAAGGGCAGAGGATATTTGAGCTCCAAGCAGAACTAGCACAGCTCCTCACACAAGCTTTCCGGAAAGCTTTCATCCCTGGATATGAGTAATAAAAAGCCACAACTTGTATCGTTTTAGAACAAGGCCTTTTAGAGCTTGACTAGTACTGCAATCTATTAGAGATTGTGAACCATGATGTGTTATATCCTCTCTGGTTCTTTTGTTTTTGTAGTTATGTCCCAAAAAAGTGTAATAGACGGATGAAAACAGCAGCCAGAGAAATCCAAGTTATACTAAGAGGGATTGTAAACAAAAGGTTAACGGCGAGAGAAGCAGGGGAAGCACCAAGCGAGGATTTGCTGGGTATACTTCTTGAGTCAAATTTGGGGCAAACAAAAGGGAATGGAATGAGTACCGAGGAGGTGATGGAGGAGTGCAAGTTGTTCTATTTCGCAGGGCAAGAGACCACTTCAGTACTTCTGGTTTGGACAATGATTCTGTTAAGCCAACACCAAGACTGGCAGGCTCGCGCAAGAGAAGAAGTGAAGCAAGTTTTTGGCGATAAAGAACCTGATACAGAAGGCCTGAACCAACTCAAAGTTGTAAGTAAAACCAAATCATAAACCTTTACGTGACTTTTGCAGTGTTTTGATGAATGATTTGATCCCTCGCAGATGACAATGATATTATATGAGGTCCTTAGGCTATATCCTCCAGTAACCCAGATGATACGAGCTATTGTCAAAGAGATGAAGCTAGGAGATCTGACATTACCAGGTGGCGTTCAGATTAGTCTACCTATTCTGCTAATCCAGCGCGACACCAAGCTATGGGGCAATGATGCAGCGGAGTTTAAGCCTGAGAGATTTAAAGATGGTCTTTCAAAGGCAACAAAGAGACAAATCTCCTTCTTTCCTTTTGGCTGGGGACCAAGGATATGTATTGGCCAGAACTTTGCCATGCTGGAGGCAAAGATGGCAATGGCATTGATTTTACAGAGATTCTCCTTAGAGCTTTCCCCTTCCTATGGTCATGCTCCTCACACAGTCCGCACCCTTCACCCACAGTTCGGTGCTCATTTTATCCTGCAAAAGCTCTAATCCTAAAACCCCTTATGTTGTTGTCAAATACACTTGACATACACAGATGGAAATGAGTCCAGATCATAATACAAAACTCAAAATCTTTTCATGTTTTCAATAGTGGCTCAGTATTTGCTTCAAAGCATAACTAGTTTATTCTGGATTTACATTGACATTTTCCCATCAAAAGTTTTAGATTCTCATTCTCATAACATGTTCTCTGTGAGATGTTTTACATTTCAGTTCAATCTAGATATATCCATGTGAAAATGTCACAATTTGTAGGCAATGAATCAATTCAGCCTTCCAAAATTGAAATTGGCAACTTCCTCCTCTAGGACATAGCTTCAAGTAGGTTCATCTGTTCTCTATGAGCTGATCTTACATTTCAACCTTGTGATCGTACACAACTTATTGGACATGTTCATTCCTGTTTTCCCACCAAAATTTTTGTCTAATAGCCTCCATTGTGCTTTTGTGTGTACTAGTGCCCACTGCACAAGAAGACCAGTTTTGTATAAGAAAAATATAATAGTTTTATGCGATTTAAATAAAGAGTGAACATTAGCCTTACATGATCATCACCATTAAACGACAGTTTGGTGATCATCTCGTCCTACGCAGGCTATTATATTACTAGTTGAAGATTCATAATAAACCCATGTTTTTGAATTGAGAATGCTTCCGTTATTAGAGGAAAATAATATATTCATTAAAACAAATAAAATGAAGGAAGAACGGGGTAATGTTTCTTCTTATTTTGTCTCTTCACAAAACAAAATAAACATTGTGGTAAGAAGAAAAAAATGTGTAAAACGCATGGATGGTATTGGACAAAGAAAGGTCAAAAAGTTGAAGATCTTCGTGCCTTGCCCGCCAAACAATAGAAAAGTTGAAGATATTTCTTCCTCTTTTTGTCCAACTTTGCTTCTTGCAGCTTCGTGGCCTCTGACTAGTGACTACGAAGATGTACAATTAAGGTAAAAGATCAATTATTGGTTACAACAAAATAATTGTCCAAATCATATCTTCTCCAATATAATATATTTAAGACATCAGGATGATGTCATCTTTCACCACATCCATATCTTCTCCAAAATTCTCAATCTTTATATTTTTTTTGTGGTGAAAGATGACATCATCCTGATGTCTTAAATACTTTATATTGAGAATTCTCAATCTTTATATCTCCAGAAAGTTAGTAAATATTATCTCTATCTTGCTCTTTCTTTCTTTTATCCGGGAGAAAAAAATGGAGATATCAGTTGCGTCGATAACAGTTTCAGTAGCTATTGTTGTTGTGTCATGGTGGGTGTGGAGAACTTTAAAGTGGGTTTGGTTTCAACCAAAGATGCTTGAGAGTTATCTGAGAAGACAAGGTCTTGCCGGAACTCCTTACACGCCTCTTGTCGGCGATCTGAAGAGGAATTTCAACATGTTGACTGATGCAAGATCTAAACCCATCAAACTAAACGATGATATCACACCACGGGTCATGCCTTATCCCTTGCAAATGCTTATGACTTACGGTATGCTTCCTGGTTGGCCTCTTGATTCCTCCTTTCCTCTGTTTAGTACTGTTGTAGAGTATGTAATCTAGAAAATGTTTCAACTTTTGTATCTCTATATGGTTGAAACAGGAAGGACTTACTTTACATGGCTTGGACCCATACCAACCATCACCATAATGGATCCTGAGCAAATCAAGGAAGTGTTCAACAAAGTTTATGATTTCCAGAAGACGCATTCATTTCCTCTGGCCAGATTAATAGCATGTGGACTCGTTAGTTATGATGGTGATAAATGGGCGAAACACCGAAGAATCATCAACCCGGCTTTCCACCTTGAGAAGCTCAAGGTTTAAAGGCTTTATTTTCCATAGTCCTGAATCAGATTCGATTGTTTTATGTGTATGTATGTTCATTTGGCTCTGACCCAATTTGTGCCTTCTCCTTCTATGTATAGAATATGGTACCTGCATTCCACCAGAGCTGCAGCGAGGTTGTTGGCAAATGGGATAAGTTAGCGTTGGATAAAGGGTCATCATGTGAGGTTGACGTTTGGCCTTGGCTTGTGAATATGACTGCAGATGTGATCTCTCGTACTGCTTTTGGCAGCAGCTACAAAGAAGGGCAGAGGATATTTGAGCTCCAAGCGGAAATAGCACAGCTCCTCATACAAGCTTTTCGGAAAATTTTTATCCCTGGATATCGGTAATAAAAAACCTCAACTTGTCTGGTTTTAGAACAAGGCCTTGACTAGTGTTGCAATCTAATAGAGAGTGTGAACCATGTTGTGTCATATTCTCTCTGTTTCTTTTGTTTGTGTAGTTATCTCCCAACAAAGTGTAACAGACGGATGAAAGCAGCAGACAGAGAAATCCAAGCTATACTAAGAGGGATTGTAAACAAAAGGTTAAGGGCGAGAGAAGCAGGGGAAGCACCAAGCGAGGATTTGCTGGGTATACTTCTTGAGTCAAATTTGGGGCAAACAAAAGGGAATGGAATGAGTACCGAGGAGGTGATGGAGGAGTGCAAGTTGTTCTATTTCGCAGGGCAAGAGACCACTTCAGTACTTCTGGTTTGGACAATGATTCTGTTAAGCCAACACCAAGACTGGCAGGCTCGCGCAAGAGAAGAAGTGAAGCAAGTTTTTGGCGATAAAGAACCTGATACAGAAGGCCTGAACCAACTCAAAGTTGTAAGTATAACCCAATTCATAAACCTTTAGGTGACTTTTGCAGTGTTTTGATGACTTTTGATGAATGATTTGTTCCCTCACAGATGACGATGATATTGTATGAGGTCCTAAGACTATATCCTCCAGTAACCCAACTGACACGAGCCATTCACAAAGAGATGAAGCTAGGAGATTTAACACTACCGGGCGGCGTCCATATCAGTCTCCCTATAATGCTAGTCCAACGGGACACCGAGCTATGGGGCAATGATGCAGCAGAGTTCAAGCCTGATAGATTCAAAGACGGTTTCTCAAAGGCAACAAAGAACCAAGTCTCCTTCTTTTCCTTTGCGTGGGGACCGAGGATATGCATTGGCCAGAATTTTGCCTTGATGGAGGCAAAGATGGCAATGGCATTGATTCTACAAAGATTCTCCTTGGAGCTTTCCCCTTCCTATGTTCATGCACCTTACACAGTCCTCACCCTTCACCCACAGTTTGGTGCTCATCTTAACCTGCACAAGCTCTAATTCTAAAATCCCTATTGCTGTTGTCGAATAAACTTGCCATACAGAGATGAAACAAGTCCATATCATATTACAAAATTCAAATCTTTTCGTGTGATCAATCAGAACTAGTGTCTCGCAGTGATTCTCAGTTGTGAAACTAAAACCTAAGACAAAAGTAACGAAATTTAGGACACGAGATGATAAACAGGTCGATTACAACATGGATTCCCCTCAACAATACTCGAACAAATTTTGAAAATGAAAACCCTCTAAGGATCGAATCGGTAAACCTCCAACTTCGAAACCCCTAATTTCATAGAACAAATCACGAATTCGACGGTGAAATTCGCCTGAGGTGATTCAATACGACGGCGGATACTATGGTAGACAGAACCACGACGTTTGTGGAGTCTTGAGTTTCTTATCACTTTTTTTTCAAAAGCCTCTTGTTCTTTGTGGGCCTATCTATTCCTCTTTTCTACCAAAATGTTTGTCAAAAAGCCTCTTAGTCTGGTTGGTTGTGGACCTAGCTATCTAAATTCTAAGTTCCTAACACTGCCTCTTTAAAACAAACCTTAAATATATGCCTAACACGCTAAATGATATCAGAAGGATAAAAAATCTTAATAGGCTAAATAATAATATAGAATCTCCAAAATACAGTAATAGGCTAAATAATAGTATAGAACCTCCAGAATAATATATAATTATGCATTCCATAACAACTAAATAATATGAATAAAATCGTCATAAATGGATGAAATGTTTTCCTATTCTTGTGACTATGAAATATTTTATTACTCTATGGAGTTTTCCCTCTTATAGAAATAAAACAAAAATAAAAGGAAAGGAAAACCGTGGTAATGTTTCCCTTTTATTATATGTCTTGACAAAACAGAACAATATATTTCAACGTTGTGGACCTTTTGATAAGAAAAAAGAGTAAAAACGCATGGATGGGATTGAGAAAGAAACGTGAAAGAGTTGATGACGTTGGTCCCATGCCCGCCAACACAAGTAATATGACCAACTTTGTTTTTTGTGGCTTCATCATGGCATGTGACTCTGAGGCTCTGAGTAAACCAAAATATCAATTAGTCTACATAAAAATGTCCCAAAACCACAAAATTTAAAGTCTTTAAGACATCAGGGGTGATGTCATTACCATATCCATTCTTCTCCGAAATTCTCAATCTTTATAACTCGAGAATGTTAGCAAAGTCTTTTTTATCTTTCTCTATCTCTCTCTTTTTTCCCTGGGAGAAAAAAAAATGGAGATGTCAGTTGTGTCGGTAACAGTTTCAGTAGCAATTGTTGTTGTGTTATGGTGGGTATGGAGAACTTTAAAGTGGGTTTGGTTTAAGCCAAAGATGCTTGAGAGTTACCTAAGAAGACAAGGTCTTGCCGGAACTCCTTACACGCCTCTTGTCGGCGATTTGAGGAGGAATTTCAGTATGTTGACTGAGGCAAGATCCAAACCCCTTAAACTAACGGATGATATCACACCACGCGTCGTGCCTTATCCCTTGCAAATGTTCAAGACTTACGGTACGCTTCCTGGTTGGCCTCTTGATTCTTGTCTATTTAGAACTCTTGTAGAGTATCTGATCTAGAAAAGCCTGTGTGGTTGGAACAGGAAGGACTTTCTTTACATGGTTTGGACCTATACCAACCATCACTATAATGGATCCTGAGCAAATCAAGGAAGTGTTCAACAAAGTTTATGAGTTCCAAAAGCCGCACACGTTCCCTTTGGCCACATTGATAGCTAAAGGACTTGCAAATTATGATGGTGATAAATGGGCGAAACACCGAAGAATCATCAACCCGGCTTTCCATCTTGAGAAGATCAAGGTTTAGTATCCTGGATTAATCAAGTTAGTTTCTTTTATGTATGTATCTTCATTTGGCTCTTATACAACTTGTGTTTTCTGCTTCTATGTATAGAATATGGTACCTGCGTTCCACCAGAGCTGCAGCGAGGTTGTTGGCGAATGGAATAAGTTAGTGTTGGATAAAGGATCGTCATGTGAGGTGGACGTTTGGCCTTGGCTTGTGAGTATGACTGCAGATGTGATCTCTCGTACTGCTTTTGGCAGCAGCTACAAAGAAGGGCAGAGGATATTTGAGCTCCAAGCAGAACTAGCACAGCTCGTCATACAAGCTTTTCGGAAAGCGTTCATCCCTGGATATAGGTAATGAAAAAGCTCAACTTTTCTTGTTTTAGAACAAGGCCTTGTTTGAACCATGTTGTATCAATATCTCTGTGCCTATTGTTTGTGTAGTTATCTCCCAACAAAGGGTAATAGAAGGATGAAAGCAAAAGCCAGAGAAATCAAAGTTATACTAAGAGGAATACTTGACAAAAGGTTAAGGGCAAGAGAAGCTGGGGAAGCATCAAGCGACGATTTGCTGGGCATACTTCTTGAATCGAATTTGGGGCAAGCTAAAGGAAATGGAATGAGCATTGAGGAAGTGATGGAGGAGTGCAAGTTGTTCTATTTTGCGGGGCAAGAGACAACTTCAGTACTTTTGGTTTGGACAATGGTTCTGTTAAGCCATCACCAAGACTGGCAGGCTCGCGCACGAGAAGAAGTGAAGCAAGTTTTTGGTGATAAAGAACCTGATACAGAAGGCCTGAACCAACTCAAAGTTGTAAGTAAAACCAATTCATAACTCTTTAGGTGACTTTTGCAGTGTTTTGATGAATGATTTTATCACTCGCAGATGACGATGATATTATACGAGGTCCTAAGGCTACATCCTCCAGTAACCCAGCTGACCCGAGCCATTCACAAAGAGATGAAGCTAGGAAACTTGACACTACCGGGCGGTGTTCATATCAGTCTACCTATAATGCTAGTCCAACGTGACACCGAGCTGTGGGGCAACGATGCAGCGGAGTTCAAGCCTGAGAGATTCAAAGACGGTCTCTCAAAAGCAACAAAGAGCCAAGTCTCATATTTTCCTTTTGCCTGGGGACCGAGGATATGTATTGGGCAGAATTTTGCCCTGCTAGAGGCAAAAATGGCTCTGGCATTGATTCTACAGAGATTCTCCTTCGAGCTTTCTCCATCCTATGTCCATGCGCCTTACCCAGTCGTCACCGTTCACCCACAGTTTGGTGCTCATCTTATCCTGCATAAGCTCTAGTCCTATATATAGTCCTTTTTTGTTGTCAGATAAACTTGTCATACACACATGAAACAAGTTCAGATCATAATACAAAACTCAAATACTTTTATGTATTCAAGTCAGAATTCGTGTCTTACAGATTTAAAACACACATTTCGAGCAGTGATTCTCACGGAACAAATCTCTGTTGTGAAACTAACACCCAAGGTTAAGGAACGAAATTTAAGGCAGACACGTACAAAACCTTTTTAAATAGAGCACCCACAGACGAATTCAGAACGATGTCGTATAATTAATCTATTTAAATTAAAAATATAATCAAAGGATAATATAGTTTTCACAATATTTCACTGAATTTGATTAGTTTAAATATATATTAGAAAATACAATTTAAACATATTATAATATTCATTTTTGTTTAAATAGTAAAAAATATCTTTGTTCTTTATAATTTTTAAGTTACAGATTAATTTAAACCGATTTTCCATTCCAAACTAAAAAATAATCCGAAAATCGAATCATATCTTAACAGAATTTAAATGGATTCATTGTTGTTAATCAAAAATCGAGAATAATAATATTTTTTTGCCCTTAAAATAGATAAATATCCCTTGACGAGAATTTCGCTTTATATTGTTTTGTTTTTTCCTGCTCGTGCAGCGCAAGAAAAAATAGAAAATTAGGGTCAATTATTGAAATTCGTTTGATTTCATCGCTTTGCTGAATGTTGCAGTTGTCGGTGAATTTCTGTGATTGAAGTGGAATTTGGAGATTGCCTTTTCTCTGATCATAAGGTATTGATATTTTTCCTATTCTTGTTAGGATTCTAAGTAGGCCTCTCTTGTTTCTATATGTATAACTCATAAGCTATTTAGAATCCATAGCGTTTGATTTTCTCTGTATTATTTCACAATTTCTGGGGTGAATTTCATAAGAATATGTCTCAGTTCAATATTTCTATGAAAAAGGATTCGATGAGGAAGAATAAGAAATTGGCTATAAATATTGCTCTAAGCAAAGATGGTCTTGCTTCAAGATTTGGAGCTGATCATCATGATCTTGGTTCTACTTCTATAAGAGAGGAGAAAGATATGAGGTGTGAATCATCAAAGAGACCACGAAAAGATGTGTTTCAAAGGGGTTGTTCCAAAGCTGAAGAGATTGATAAGGCATTTGGTGATCATTCTAGTGTTAGTGATAGATTGATGCGTGAGGTTAATGTCGGAACAGGACTGTCTGGAGCATTAAAGCTTCTTAGAGAGCAAGGAACTTTCAAGGAAGAAAGCAAAGTTATTGGTGTTAGGGCTAATCATGAAGTTGACAGATTCAAAGATGGATTTAAGGATATACAGATTCGCAGGGTGGATGAGTGGGGAAGGGAATTGACTCAGAAAGAAGCGTTTAAGGCACTGTGTCATGAATTCCATGGGAAGAAACCTGGGAAGAGGAAACAAGAGAAACGGAAGAAGAAACATGAACATGATGATAAGTCTAAACAGATGGAATCTTGAGATAGAGTTGTTGAAAGAATGAGACAAGTTCATGCCAAATTGAAGACTCCTTACTTTGTTCTGTAATCATAAATTTCTCTTTGATTTTCCCTTTTAAGATACATCTCAAAAGGCATTTAAATTAAAAACTTTCATAGGTTTGATATTTCAAGATTTCTTGTGTGTTTTTACATTCATAATTACATTGCTTTTCACTTATGTTTCCATCTATTTTCGGTGTGATCTAACGTTTTTTGCGTTCCTCTTTGGATATATTTTTTTTGGCTGTGTCAGGGGAAACAGTTTCAATGCATCCCAAGAAAAAACAAGCATGTTTAGTGACGGTTTCATCTACCAAGAAGACTCAGCTATGCAGTGAGAACTTTGAAGATAAGTTCAGCAGCTTGCATGAGAGTGTTGTTAGCAGAATTCTGAGTCATCTTCCAACTGTTGAAGCTGTTAGGACTTCTGTGTTATCAAAGACATGGAGGGACATGTGGACAAACGTCACAGAGTTACAGTTTGACGATAGAACGCATAGGGATCCAGGGGATTATGGATTTACGGAATTCGTCGAGCGTGTGCTTCGCAACATTGGAAGTCCGCATATTAATAGTTTCCATCTATGTTCTGTTAATTCTTACGATGATGAGACTCCTCTCGTCTCGTGGTTATCACATGTTCTAAAGCGCAATCTTCAGAGACTTGTTATCACTTGGTACGAACTTGAAAGCGTCAATTTTTCTCCACTCTTTCCTAGTTTTGGTTCTCTTGTGGATTTGAGACTTCGTACAAAGAGCATTCTTGACATTTCGGCTCCAGCTTTTCTCCCTAACCTTAAGTTCTTTAGTCTTGAGGATGCTAGAATCTTCAACATGTCTTCCGTCTCAGAGAACCTCTTTTTGAACTTTCCTGTCCTGGAAACTTTTGAAGTCTCTTATTGCTGCTGCTTTAGAACCGATACCGTGATCCTAGATTCTCCACTGCTCAGGGTCTTCGAGATGTTCAAGTGTACCTCTCAACACGTACCAAATGATTCTGAAGTGTGTAAGATCAGGGTGTTAGCTTCAAAGCTTGAGAAAATTACATTCTCTGGGGACGATTCCCAAAAGATTCTTCTGTCTTTTCCACCGTCTTTACCTGATGCTTATCTTGCCCTCAGCAGTCCGCATTGGCCCTGGCCCAAGAAGTTTCTACATAGCTTCACATGTGTTAAGAGTTTGACTCTCGAGGTTAGTTACATTCCATTACATCTTCCTTAAGTTTTCAAAGCTCTTAATGGCGTAATTCGTTCCTAACTATTTATCTTGGCGTCCCTAGCTTAGCAAGGATTTTGCAGTGATCGAAGTACCCAAATTCAGACAGTTGGTTTACCTGCATTTGATATACGACATGACACAACATTACAAATTCAGGCAGTTCCTCAAATCCGCACCAATACTCGAGATGCTCAGCATCCGCGTAAGTCTCATATATATGTCTAATTATATCGAATGTTGTGACACCAATATTATCTATCATCTTCTTTTGATCTTGCTTTTCTTGGTGAAACCATTAGGACCTGACATCTCCTCGTTCAACCCCTACTTCAAAGTCTTTGAAGGAACTACGTTCGAAAAAATCCCCAGACTGCATTAGAACAATGCTCAAAGTCCTGCAAATCAGGAACTTCAGGCCAACCAATCTGCAGCTATCAGTGTTGAGGTACGTGATGGAAAACGCTGAGATTCTTGGATCAGTCATCCTTTCCACGCCCAAGCCAATCACAGAAGAAGCAAAAGCACGAATCTTGTCTTATCCTAAAGCCTCACCTCATGTATCTGTCTTATTTGGATGACCTAAAGTTGACCTTTTTGCAATTCCGAGTTCCTTGTTGGTTACTGCAAAGTGATGATCTTTATTTCGGTTCTCACTGGATTTTTGATATTAAACTCTCTGTAGATTCTCTGATTCAATGAAAAGACTATGCCTTTTGGACAAGTTTAAAGACATAACAAGTGTTGATGTGCCCTTAACCACAGGCAACTTCTTATGCCACTTTCACTGGACCACTACTATTGCATTATATTATGGTTTGTTGATATGATGATGCATCATCCTCTATTGTCTTCTTTTGTCAACTCGATAAAAGATTGTTATTTTCTTGCGTTAGTAATAAAAAGGGACGTTAGATTAAATCTCATAAAATTGTTTATTGAAAAAGTTGTTTTGGAGTTTTATGTAAAAGATACTTTCTTTTATTTGATATATACACAAACTTATTAGCATAATAATTTTGATAGTGATATGTTTTTAATATTGAACAATAAATTAGGTTCGTTGATTCTTTTAGAAGGCCAGTACCAAACAAAACAAGAAAAATTTCTGCTTCGCGGAGATATTTCTGCTCTTTTAATTACCACTTTAGAATAAAGCCACATCAAACAAAAGTACAATAGTTATGCTTCATGAATCATGTGGTTGATTTGTCATGTGCTGTTTTGGTTGCTTTGAAAAACAAACGGTATCTGATGATCATGATTCATTGATCTATTGAATATTTTTTCTCTATATGTTGGTTTAATTTGTTTGTTAGTACGTTATCAGTTAGATTTATGAGTTGTTTACTTGATGAATGTTTAATTTGTTTTAGCTATCGATTAGCTAAAATTGTTTAGAAAAACAATAAAGATGTCAATTAATTTCAGTTTAACATAAAATAAAGATGTCAAGCGGAACAATCTAGCTTAATGTCTGAGTAAGATCAAGGATATACCCAAAAAAAAAAAAAAAAAAAAACGGATTGTCATATTTTACGTTAAAAAATTAAGCCTGAAAACTTTAATGGTGACCGATGAGCACATGTTGATACTCCAACGGTGACATATTATTCAAGCAACTCCCAAATGTATGGGAACATTTTGTGATACCGGAGTATAATAAACCGAAATTTAGACTTTAGCCATTTTTTGTGCAGTGGTCTACCGATACCGAGTGTACACGTTTCCAATATAATATAGATTGATATGATATATATAGCATATTAACAGATAAAAATAAATTATTATAAAGAAAAAATGACGAAGAGACTTGAAGATTTTATTGTTTTAGAAGGGTCACCGGAACGAAGAAAGCGTGATGGAAAACGAAAGATCATCTTTAATTTTAATGTTAAAATACTTCTTCACTTATTTGACACCTTGCCCTACATTTATATTAAATATATTAATTGTGTGGCTTAAGATTGAGATTCTTTTTCATCTATAATATGTAAATATGTCTTTTTCATGCTTTTAGCTAATGGACCGACTTTACATCTCACCCATATGTTAAAAAAATCTAAAATTGAACAATATAAACAATAACAAAATGTTGAGATATGTTTGTTGTCTATGTGGTTTCTCTACCAACATTTAAGTTCAGTAAGTCGCATTACCTCATATAATGAGAATTGGATTGAATCCTGTCGACTCAACTATTATCAACATATATAATATTAAAAATGAAATAATAATATCAAAGTATTTATCTAATAAACGTATATTGAAGTCTTCAACATTAAACTTAGAATAAGCCATGAATTTTTTTTTTAACAGTAAAAACCATAAGTAACAGAATATATTATGTATCATATAGGTTAAACTTTGAATGGGCATGATACAAAATACATCTGAGTCTAATCCTAGCAGAAAACTTAGGCTCCTCGTTTTTTTCTCCAAATAAATTAGTTGATAAAATAAAAACGAACGACAATTTGTATAATTGACCTTGATACCAAAAATCTTCTATTTTCACAAGTCATATCAAATATTACAATGTTTTTGTTATTTTTAATTTTACCTATTACTTGAAAGAGAGCCCAACGAGACCTGCTCGCTACAAGGGTCGCTTGCAATCTATTATTTCTTTGAGCTTAACGTTGTAGCGGCAACAACAGCAACATCGCTTGCGGATGTCATTATCCTATTTTAGTTTCTGACACTTAAGTCTTCCCATCTTTTATTTATATACTATTGTGAATTTGTAATCACTAATCACTAGTGTTTTAATATCTAAAACAAGTACTTCTAGAAAACTAACAAAATATATATATATATATATATATCATACTATTGACTTGCGCCATGTGTGGTATATATGTACATGTGGAACGTTAACGATGATTTTTTTTCCTTTTGACATAGCTAACGATGATTTGGTCAGTTATATGAATTATTATTTCTTGAATACAATTTTTCAATCAAATTTATTGATTTGATTATGACATATAGTCGTAGTGGTTTTTCAACCAAACATCAATGACAAGATCAAACGAACAACTATAACTGTTTGAGATCTACATTTACATGGTAAATTTAGCTGGAAACAAAAAATTTAACCAAGTAATCAATAAACTATAAAAGTACCAGATGTAGCTCAATTAACCACAAAATAAAAATTAAAGGAGTGGGTGAAATATGACTAGTGAAATAATTTGAGGGTGCAACATAGAAATATTTTTTCAACAAAAAACAAAAAAAACATAGAAACATTAAATAGTAAAAAAACGGTCCGGTGGTAGTTGCCTCACAACGGGTCAATTTCGTAAAGATCACCGACAGTGGACCTAACGAAACTATTAAGCCTCAGAGTTGTTAAAGAATTACGTTACTGCCATTCCTCGTGACCTTTCCCCCGTACCCAATAAGTACCACCAAAATTGCTAAATTTAGGAAAATATTAATTTTTTGAGGAAACAACAAAATTAGAATACACGGAAAAAAAAAAAAAAAAAAAAGAGAAATCACTGATTTGTATATATAAACATTTGTGATCTTCAGATTTTCTCCGATCGCTGCATCTTGAGGATCTCTAGATTTTCTCATCTCTTACCTCTCGGAGTTCTTTTAAGAATCTAGGGTTTTTGGATCGGGTTTTTTGATTTCTGAGATTTATTAATTTTGGATTTGTGATTCGAAGAATTGCCATTTTCTTTGATTACTCATTTTTTTTATTATTGCGATCTCTTCTGAGATCATTGAGGGGTTTTAAGTTCTCGAGATTTTGAACTGAGGAAGACGATAGGGTTGTTGAGCTGTATTCTGCTTCTGGTGTGAAGATTTGGTCATCTTTCTTACTTTTTGGTTGCTGAGAAAAAATCAGTCTGTGTTTATCTTATTTCTTATCCTTTCTGTGTTCGTTGAATAATCTGGGAAGATTTGAGTTTTATTATTCTTTGAAGAGGATGCAACAAGGTCAGGAGAAAAAGGTTGGTTTCTTATGATTTTTCTTTGTTGAATCTGAGTCCAGTAGTGAATGTGATTCATTAGAGATCTTTGCTTCAGCTTTTCAGAACTGATTCTTGGTTTAATTTTATTAGATTTTGATAATTTTGTCTTGTTTTTGGTGATTCAACAGAACATGAAAGAGATGGAATTTTTCACTGAGTATGGTGATGCTAACCGTTACCGGATTCTTGAAGTTATTGGGAAAGGAAGCTATGGAGTTGTTTGTGCAGCTATTGATACACATACAGGAGAGAAAGTTGCGATTAAGAAGATTAATGATGTCTTTGAACATGTCTCTGATGCTCTCCGTATCCTTCGTGAGGTTAAGCTTCTCAGGCTCCTAAGGCATCCAGATATAGTTGAAATCAAAAGCATCATGCTACCGCCTTCGAAGAGGGAGTTCAAAGATATATATGTTGTGTTTGAGCTCATGGAATCAGATCTTCACCAAGTCATCAAAGCTAATGATGATTTGACTCTTGACCACCACCAGTTTTTTCTTTATCAGATGCTTCGTGCTTTGAAGTATATGCATACAGGTGAAACTTCTATCTTTTCCCCCTCTCAAATTTTGTGGTAATTTGTAAACTTTGTAGTTAACTGGATCTTTGTCTGTGTGCAGCTAATGTATACCATCGTGATCTTAAACCGAAGAACATACTGGCAAATGCAAACTGCAAGTTGAAAGTCTGTGACTTTGGACTAGCAAGAGTGTCGTTTAATGATACACCTACAACAGTATTCTGGACGGTCTGCACTCTTGTCTACACCTTTTGCTGCTTATTGTTATTTCAGTTCTGGCAATCTCTCCAGTGTTTTTGAATTCCTTCTGTTTGTCTTTTCTTTTCCAGGATTATGTTGCTACAAGATGGTACAGGGCACCTGAGCTCTGTGGATCATTCTGTTCTAAGGTACTTGTTTTTATTCTTCTTCCTTGTATGCTTGTTCCTTTTTTCTGCGTGGTTGTAAATGTTATAGGTTTGGTGTAGAATCTATGTAAAATACATAGTGTTAGAGATGTGGCTGGTACTCTATAAGTTAGATTTGTGCCCAGTGGGATAGAATGAACCCACATATGAACATAATTCTTGTTCATGAAGGATTTGAACCCTTCCGGGCACTTTTTCCAAGAGTATCTGTTTGAGTGGTTTCTTTTTGCAAGCTTTAGACACTATGATGTTTTCTGATATGCCGTTTTTATCTTTTGCAGTATACTCCAGCTATTGACATTTGGAGCATTGGCTGCATATTTGCTGAGGTGTTAACAGGGAAGCCTTTGTTTCCTGGAAAAAGTGTCGTCCATCAGTTAGACTTGATTACCGATCTTCTTGGCACACCAAAATCAGAGACCATTGCTGGAGTATGTTCTTTTTGCTTGCACATTACCAAGTTTCCCATTTTCTTGGTGGAAGGTGGCATGCATAACTAATAATATATCTTTTATGCAGGTTCGAAATGAAAAAGCTAGAAAATACTTGGGCAAAATGAGGAAGAAAAATCTTGTCCCCTTTTCGCAAAAGTTTCCCAACGCAGATCCTTTAGCACTACGCCTTTTGCAAAGACTACTGGCTTTTGATCCAAAGGATAGACCAACTGCTGCAGAGGTATGGTTCTGTCATTTCTTTGTAACTAGATTCATTTTTTCCTTCCCTTAGAACAACTGATTTGCTTTTAGTGCAGAAGGCTCTTGTTCATTTTTCAGCTCCTTACATTGTGATGTTCTTTGACAGGCTTTGGCTGATCCTTACTTTAAGGCCCTTGCCAAGGTTGAAAGAGAACCTTCGTGTCAGCCAATCTCGAAGATGGAATTTGAGTTTGAAAGACGAAGGTTGACGAAGGATGACATTAGAGAGTTAATATACAAGGAGATACTAGAATACCATCCACAGCTGCTCAAGGATTATATGAACGGATCTGAAGGCTCAAGTTTTCTATATCCTAGGTTGTTACTTCTTCCTCTTTCAAACCATAGTCTATGTTCCCTTTCAAAGCAAAATAAATGCGAGTCATTACACAGTCTCTTTTTTCATTTTCGCTGATCGATTGAATTTTACATTGCAGTGCCATCGGTCATTTGAGGAAACAGTTTGCGTACCTAGAGGAAAATAGCGGCAAAAGTGGGCCAGTCATACCTCCAGAGAGGAAGCATGCTTCACTGCCACGGTATGTTTTCTCATCCATTTGTAGCAACTGTGCAGAATATACATCTCTTTTGATTCAGTATTGTACTTGTGATTAATTTCTACCTCTTTATCTTCGTAGACCTTCAGTTCACTCCAGTGCAGTAAACTCTAATGCTCAACCCAGCTTAAACGCACAAGACAGTCGACATGTTTCTTTCGAGCCTTCAAGAAATGGAGTAGTTCCATCAACTTCATCATATTCAACTAAACCTTTAGGGCCTCCACCAAGAGTACCATCAGGTAATTCCCAGACTATATAATCTATGAAAGTATTTTGACTTTTTCTCTGGGGCTGGAAAATTGTAGCATTCTCCCATCACAGTTATAGATACACAGTAATTGTTCTCAAAGTCAATCGCCTTCCTTATGTCTAACAGGTAGACCAGGCCGTGCTGTGGAATCATCTATAACTTATGAAAATGACAGGAACCTCAAAGAATCGTCCTATGATGCAAGGACATCATATTACCGAAGCACGGTACTCCCTCCACCGACCGTATCTCCTAACTGTTTCTTCCATCCGAACACCTTGAACCAAGAGAAGCGTGGTGGTACAGAAGCTGCTTCTCAGCCAAAACCGCAGTTTATTCCTTCCCAATGCAACTCCGCAAAGCCAGCTGAGCTGAACCCAAACCCTTATGTCCAATCACAGCACAAGGTGGGTATTGATGCTAAGCTGTTGAAGGCACAATCCCAATATGGTCCTGCTGGAGCCGCCGCAGTTGCAGTAGCAGCACACCGGAACATTGGCACGGTTGGGTATGGCATGTCTTAGAATTTAGCACATTGGTGCTGATGGCTATTGCCAGAAACTCCTCTTGTTAGTCGTTATGTAATGTAAGTATTATTCGATCAAGCCTGATTTGAACATATTTGAGATTGTAATAAAAAGAAAAGTTCAGTTTTAACCCCACCAAACGTCTCAGGCTCTCTGAAACTTGCTCTGGTAAGCCTGGATCATCAAGATTAAGATTTTGGTCTTTCGAGATCGGTCAACATCCATTGTTTTTTCCTATGTCACAAAGAACAAAGGACTACTAACAAAAATCAAAAAAAAAAAAAATCTATATATTTACAAGTCCGAAGATGTGGTTGGTTCGTAGATTTTTCTAGTCCGTAAACTATTGTCCTTCGCAGAACATAAATAGAAAATTTTACTCAATGGTTACAAAAATATCTAATGTCTACCCAAATTAGTCGTCCAGCATCATATACTCAACACCATGCATATGAGAAGTCAATAGGCTTAACCAAGCGTTGATAGATTCAAATTCTGGATGAGTCTGATCACCGGTAAAGAACGTGTGAAGACCGTTCTTGAGCTCAATCCAGCTGCAACCTGGTGTCTTCTTCACATTCTGCTGTCTCATTGTATCTCTAACGTCCAACACTTCCTCATACTTCCCAGCTTCAACATAAACATTAGACATCAATACATAACCGCCACAATGCTCTGGCTCAAGCTCACATAGCCGCTTTCCTGCCATCACTGCGAGATCTGTGTTCCCATGGAGGCGACAAGATGACAATATTGACCTCCAGACTACAGGATTATTGCAAATGGGCATTGATATTGCTAATTCATATGCTTCCTCTAGCTTGCCTGCACGGCCAAGCATGTCTATTACACAAGCGTAGTGATCACTTGTTGGGACAATGTTATATACTGTCTCCATCTGTGCCAGAAATATTCGCCCTTCACTCACAAAGCCTGAGTGGCTACATGCTTGTAGCAACCCAACAAATGTGATTTCATCGGGTTTGACACCGGCTCTACTCATAAGTGAAAACATATCCAAAGCTAACTCACCACAGCTCTGCATACCGTAACCATTGATCATAATATTCCAAGAAGCTGAGTCTCTATTCCTCATTAAGTCAAAAACCATTCGAGCATCCCTCAAGTCCCCGCATTTCACGTACATATCCATCAACGAGTTGTGTATGAATTCATCATTGCAATTGCGGTTTAGAAGTCCATTGACGATCATATAGCCATGAATCTCTCTGCCCTGCTTCAATGCAGCTAGACGACCACAAGTTGGTAGAACGGTTGTCAATGTAATAAGATCAGGCCGGATTCCAGAACAAAGCATCCTTTCGAAAAGAGCTAAGGTTCCATCATGATCACCACAGTAGTCATGAACACATAAAACCGAGTTCCAAGTAAATATGTCTCTCTCATCCATTGCTTCAAATATACTTATTGCCTCTGTTAGCCATTTACTCTTTCCATACATATCAATCATAGCATTTGACACAACAATATCAGAATCAGATCCCGTTTTCACTGCAAGGCCATGGATTGACCTACCATTGTCAAGATCCCCTGACACAGTAAATGCTGACAAGACGCTTGTGATGGTATGCCTACTCATGCCTACACCTTCTTCACGCATTTTACTGAAAACTGTTAAAGCATCATCAAATCTAAAAATCTGTGAATACCCATTAACCAAAGCATTCCAAAGCACACTATCATCTCTCTCAGGCAATTCATCGAACACCTTGTGAGCATCCTCCACTGACATGAACTTCGAGTAGGAAGAAACTAAGGCACTCCCCACATAACAATCGGAATCAAACCCAAGTTTAAACGCCAATCCATGAACCTTCTTAACATCAGAAATCTCCATAGCATCGCTTCCTTTTAACAAACTAGGAAATGTATACTTATCAGGTAAATTTCCTTTAGCTCTCATTTCTCTGTACATCTCCATCGCATCAAAAGGAGACCCATTCACCACAAACCCAGAAATAACAGCGTTATAACCAAACACATCGCGTTCGGATCCACCAAAAACCGAGACCGCGCGTCGCATAAGACCACACTTAGCGTACATGTTGACGAGGCTCGTGACGGCGCGAGGCGAACCATCGAGAAAGCCTCTCCTAACCATGAAACCGTGGAGCTGTTCGCCGGAAACGGCGTCATTCCGCTGCGCACATCGTTGCAATGTGGCGATACATGTAGCAACATTGTGGTAGTCGTATCTCTTGGGCTGTTCTTCGATTAGCTCAGAAACTGTAGAATATAAAGAAGCTAAAGCCCAAGGCTTTATATTTCGTGGGAGAAATCTCAGAGTTCCGACAGACAAATTTTGAATCTCCATCCGTAGAATTAAAACGGTCATTGTTCCACGATTAGGGAAGTTAAATTTGAAAATTAAGTTTTATATATAAAGCTCCGTGTTACCATTATTGATTGTATCTCGTTTCATAATTTCTCCTAGGATTAGGCGTGAAGAGGCATGGATCATTTTCTTTAAATATGAAAATAGCCCATGAAGAATGTGAAAGAAATAATAAATTAGGCCCATGAAGAATGTGAAAGAGAGCCAGGCCCATTTATATTAGAAGAATAGTATTTGTCCCACATCGGTTGCAGGACAGAAGAAAACTGTGTTTATATAGCGTTGGAATATAAAAAACGATTGTCCCTTCGGGGACATCCGATAAAATTGGAACGATACAGAGAAGATTAGCATGGCCCCTGCGCAAGGATGACACGCACAAATCGAGAAATGGTCCAAACTTTTTTGACAAATTTCCAGATCGATCTCTTCTTCTTCTGTTCGATTTCTGGGTTTTTTTTCTTTCGACTCTAGCTTTCTGGAACTTCAATATTCGAGTGGTTCGTAAATGGAACTGCAATTAACTTGGATAGCTAGGACAATCTGATTGGTTCGTTTTTGCAGTTCCGATGCGCGGAGAGATTCTCTATCTCTGTTTGTTTAGAGGCGGCGACACCAAATGCGTTTTGTTAACCAGATTACGGGAATGAAATGTAATGAGCGAGATTCCGGTTAGGATTTCGGTTTAGGGTAAACCAACGGCACCATTATTTGCCATTACCGTCTAGTGGTTCAGAGGTGTTTCTGGATAAGTAATGCTGACTGTAAGACAATGAAGGAAGAGGTCTTTTTGGTTATTCGAGAAAAGACAAATATATTTGACTATGAAGGAGAGAAGAAAAGCATTTTATTTTGGTAAATAATTAAATTTGAGAAGAAAAGCATTTTATTTTGGTAAATAATTAAATTTGTTCCCAAGAGAATCACCATTTACCATCTTTTGAGCTAATTGCTTGCCAAGCTCTTGGCCTCTTGGGTGTCTGATGCCATGAGTCTAACATGTTTTGAAGAGCTGAACATTATCAACATTCCTGATCTATTTGTCAAAAAGGAATCTACTTCGTCTGATCATCATGACAAAAACCATAAGAGATGACTTCATTAAAGGCTAACCAACAAAGATTGGAGACTCTAAACTTCAAATTACAACGAGCAATGAGTTAAAATTGACCAAGTTTTAGCCTTGTACAACTTGTTAAATTCAAACATTGAGCATCATCATATAGCCTCGAGAAAACACACAAACTTGACAACATTAAGCACCAGCTAATCATTAATGAGATAATCATGAAATAAGAAAAGCCTTTTAAAACAATCAAAATCAGATGAAGCTTCAGAGTTGCAAGCATAAGAATGGTCATGGCTCTCGAGCTTTCTCCTACTTCTTATCTTCATCTCTGGCAACAATCTTGTACTTTCCACTGTCCTGTTGCTGACAAACAAAAGTTATCATCAAAATTTAGCCATAAACAGCTAAACAAAGCAGAAAGAAGTGGAGAAAGTTTGGTACCCTTTCCCATAATTTGGTATGCTCATTGCAGAAACCAACAACAATACCACCACTCTTCTTGCCTTCACGATACTCAATGCAAAGGTCTTCCTTCAACCCACAAGTAACATGAAAAGCCAACTGACATTTCATCTCTGAACACTCGATAACACATCCACGTCTAATCTTGCACAAATAACACCTATCTTTCCATCTCTTACTTGGTATCTCGCTACAACAAATCCCTTCCCTTCCTTCAGGATCCTCAAAGTAAACTTCAGGCACAAACAACGAGCAAGTGATGTGAGCCCATCGATCATCCTTTGTAGGTTTCATCGCTCCACCTTTGGTTGTACACAAGCAACAAGAGAAGAGTTTTTCTCGTTTCTTCGATGACCTTGATGCAATACACTGTCTGCAAAACCAATCACCTTCTGGTATAGCTTTGACAAGAGGATTCCCATAACAAGAAGCATGAACCATCAAGTCACAACCATCACAGAAGACAATTGGATTTGATGGTTCACCATCTGTGCTTTGACATACTACACACATAATCCCATCTTCATCTTCTTCTACTTCTTTCTCCTTTTCTCTATCTTCTAGATCTAAAACTATTTCTTTCCCCAGAGGATCAATATTCTCTTTATTATCATCTTCTACTTCTAGACTCGATCCAACCATTAGAGTTGGATTTTTCTCAATTGACTTCTCCTCAACAGAAGGCTTATACTCAATATTCAGATCAAAGGGAGAAAATGGAGTACCAGAGAGCAAATCGGTATCAATCGCCCAAATCCTTTTCTTCGCCGGAAGACAGCGATAGGTGGGGCCAGAGTTCTCGGCGTTGTCATCGTAATCAACTCGACTCTGCTTCCTCTTCTTCGCCGGTAACTGCAACGACTTCACCTCTGGTTGACTCGGTAGCTGCTGCTGCTGCGAAAGTTCCAGATCTCTCTGCATCAATCTTAATCTTTTGAGAGGAGGTAGATCTTGAAACTGAGCATCCATGGCTTCTACTTCTCAGATCTCTGGGTTGATGTGAACAGTTCGTACATCTCACACAAATTAAAGGGGAAACGAAAATGATATTTACCCGCCAATTTTTATATTTGCGCGAAATTTTCTAAAATTTGTTCTCGTTTAAAATTTCATTAATTTTCCTCTTTTTTCATCAACCGAAAAATAGAATTTAGAATTTACCCGCCAACTTTTATGGCCGGGGGAGCGACGTCTAATGGGCCTCAGTAGGCCCATTTAAGATGTTAATGGACTTATTCTTTAAAAAAAACTGTGGTCTTGTCCATTTACTTTTAATCAACAACACTTTAATTTGTTCGCTTGTAGTCATCAGAGTAAAGTTACAAAAAGGAGGCTACTTTAATTTCATGAGTTGCCGGGAAAATGAACGACTTTGACTTTTGACTTTTGACTTTTTCATTGATGTCCTTGTGGTGGCGGCTGCTGCTGCTGTTGCGGATCGTAGCCACCAGCCCATGCAACGGGTGGTCCGTAAGGAGGAGGATAATAGCCTTCAACACCTGCTTGTACCTGAACCTGATTGTCATAATATGAGCACATTACTTTACATGTGTGAAAATGTAATCACCTAAAACTACCAGAACAGGAGATATGTGGAGATAGCTGCTGTTCACTTAAATATTCTGTCACAGGTTTCATCAACTATAGCTCAATTGTTGACTCGAGATTTGGTCTAATAAGTTGATTGAGCCACTTCTGTTTTACATCAGATTGACTATTTCGAAACTTAGGCTGTACTATGGGCTACTAATGTTCGGTTCATATCCAAGTTTCAAAGTTCAAGCTAAGTGTAAAACTGTCTAGACAGGACTATGGTGAGTTCAGACATATAATCTTGCTTAAGTTTAACTTACTGGATTCATGGCATAGTTGGGTTGATAAGGATTCACAGCATACCCAGCCTCATGATTTCCATAGCCACCACCATAAGCAACTCCACCTGATCACAAACATGTTTTTTATTAACCTTGGTATATGCATTCAACTGTTTATTGCTAGTAATTTTTTTCCCCCTTTCTACTTGTGCATTTCATAGGCATTGTGATGACTAATCTTAAAGGTTTATAATTAGTCAAGTTTAGCATACCAGGATTCCCAACAGGACCAGTTGCACGAGCTCTCTGTTCTGAGTTAGCAATCTCTGCTCGAAGCTTCTCCAATTCCCGAGCCATTGCAACTAATTTATGCTCCATAATTTTGCCGTGCTCATAATTTTCCGCATACCCTTTCTTCTCATAATCAATAGCCGCTCTACAAAACAGAACTCAAAACTTAAAATACACATTAACATCAAGATAAACAAAGGCAAATCTAAATAGAAACTTATCAAAACCTTGCACGTTGCAGCTCTTGTTTTGTGTTCTCAATTTCTGCAGTTAGTGTAGGTATCTGCTGCAAATCTGCTGTAAGTCTAGCCAAATCTTGAGTCATCACATGAACCTGGCTAGTTAGTTCCTGCCTACCCGAGGTAAACTCCTTGATATCCGCACGAACCTTTTGAACCTCAGCTCGCATAGCATCAACTTCACGCAATTCAATTTCAGATCGCATAGATTTATCATACATTTCCCTCATCATGATCTCTTCCTCAGCTCTAAGGGAATCAATATAATGAATCATTCTTTGCAATTCATGCTGAGCAACCTCTAGTTCCTGTTTAAGCGCAACATGAGTCGCAGCTAGCCTCTGGTTATCAGCAAGCAAGCCCTGAACATCTTGATTCTGAGCAACGAGTCGATCCTCCATGATTGAAAATTGTGGAGGATGACCTCTTGCATCCATTCTGAATTGAGTTTCCCTACTATCATCTACCATAGAATGATGAGGAGCCACTTGTCCTCCTCCCAAGCCTCTAACGAAAGGAGGTTGGTGAACCAGAGCTTGCAAGCCACTGTAAGATCCACCTTTCATCGAAGGAGGAGGAGCTCCACGATTTCTTCCAGACATTGCGAAAAACTGTTAACAGAAACCAAATTCTCAAGGATCAAATCTACAAACTTCAAAACTCCTGATGCTCCAGCAAACACAAAGGAAGCAGCTATTCAACCAATTCGAGCTCGAACAGAGGAAACGAAAAGGTCTACAAACTCAAAATCACAACGCACTGACCTCAGACGAATAGAAATTAGGGTTCCTGAGATAATCCCTTGTTAATCGAATTAGGGATCGATCAACTCTGAACTCTTAAGAAGAACGTTCGCGTCCGATTGCTTAAGAGAAATCAAAACCTCCAAATTCCCATTTGCCGGAAGTTGGATACAGCGGAGGTTGCTTTAATTTAACAGTTGTAAGTTTTCAAATTACTCCTTTAATTTTCGTATTTACTGTATTTCTCCTTAATATTTTAGGGGTGAGTAAACGGAAATTTGGAACGGAATTTTGCATGAACGAAAACGGAATAAGAATTTAAGATCAAAATAATATTCTATTTAGTATTTATTCGACCAAAATAAAGATTTGGAGTGAATTGACTTTTAGTGAGTTAAGTAAAATTCCCTACATAGCACGGTTGAATATTTTGTTATTAAATTTTATATATAGTAAAATCAAAATTAAAATAAACTATAAGTTTTCGATTCTGACAAAATTAGAAATTAGAATTTTAATCTTAAATAGGGTTGTATGTATCACTAAATTTAAATATATAAGTATGTATTCAATTGGTATACTCTAATTTTAATATATACTAAAATCTCACAATTGTTCATCATCAATAATATATAACATGAAATCACTAATTAGTCTTTTTAAAGTCGAAGGAAAATATAACATTTAGTTCTTTTAGTAACAATGTTATTAATATATACATTGATATTAATATATTACTAAATTTTAAATAAAACAAAATTTAAAATTGAGTTTCCACGCAATCTTGGGCTGGTTCAGTTCCTAGTTAATATATAATATAATAATAAAAAATTTATATTTTTACATAAATTAATAACTTTGTATGTAATGTTTGATATGTTCAATATAAAATGAATTTTCATAAAGAATGAGATTACGGAACTCATACTATGACAAAACGGGAAAGGATGGAACGAAATGGGAATTATTCCCACCCTTAGTGATAGACTAATACTACCTTATTTTGACTTTCCACCCACTGATTTCGTCCTTTTCAATTTGCTCCTTCATCTTTAATTTGTGTACCACAGGTCCACACCCAACAAGAACATGAATAGACGTTGTGTGGCTCGTGATGTCATAAAAACCTTTGTGTCCCCACAAGCTACCGTGATGTATATTCCATAAGATATACTCATCCCCTCATGTAGCAAAAAAAAACAAATCATTTTAACTAAAACTAAAATCGTAAAAAACATTGCAATCATACAGAGTTTACAGTTTTACAAAGTAAATTAAATTACATATACATCAAAATTTCTAATCGTACTATATAACTTAACACGATACAAAAGGTTACACAACTTTCCAAAACCTTAATTACACTCATACAAAACTTAACAATCATGCTACTAAGAGATGTTATATTTAATCTTTTGTATGACACAATAAATTTATATAGTTTCGGTTAAATAAGTTTATATATACCACAATTACATTAATACTCAACACAATAAATCGTCAAGGTGTAATTGATGGGCAAATAAAACTTCGTTATAAATATCATAATGATGAACAAATCTATAACGGTGGAGTTCACATGAAGCTCACCAATTTCACCTATATACTTCTCTCATCCTTTACTATCCAAATTACTCACAACAGACCCCTAAAAGAAAAATGGAAGCCTTGTGGAAGTTAGAGGAGAAACTGAAGCTAACGACGAAAGAAGCCGTTGTGATATTGGTCGGAACAGCGGCTGCAGTAACGCTACTCTGCACAGTCGCAGCGTTTCTCAACCGCAATTCTCGAGGGAAGCAAGTAGCAGACGCGGAGTGGGCGTCCGAAAGAGCGGTTAGGTCAAGGACTATGGATGAAAAGAGGAATTGTAAGTGGAGCAAAGTGAAGAGAACGTTGATGGGATCGTTTTGTTGGAGCTCTGCAGCGAAGTGGATGGAGATGGAAACACGGCGGCCGCCACCATTACTTGCGGTTAAAGAAAGGAGTCTTAATGCGGTTGATCCCGTTTGGCAGCGACCGATTCTGATGGGTGAGAAATGTGAGTTGCCTCGGTTTAGTGGTCTTATATTGTATGATGAACGCGGCCATCCGCTTCATCATCCTCAACTTCAAGAACAAGTGAGTGTTACTTTACTCTTTTTCTACATTTAACAACAAAATTGATTTTTTCTTTGGGGGAGTCAGAGTGAGATATAAGTTCTTGTCATTGATGTTTTTAGGTAAAACAGAGTTCTCTGGTAAGAACAACTCTGAGAGATTTGCTTTGACTGAGGTTTTCTACGCGATGAAAGGTCAGATTCTGAGACTACTAAAAGAAAAACATGTTTCTGTAAACATTGTCTTATGTAATGTAGATGCCAATCTTCTTTCTTTCTTTCTTTCTTTTTTGTGTTTTTGATTTGCTTAGATGGACAAAGAATATCTTTATGAACAAACAATTTACTACAAATAGATGTAATTTTTCTATCTTTTATGACGAAGAAAGCAAAATCTTATGAACAAACAAATAGAATAATCTTCAAAAACAAACAAGATATGGATGATATTCTTCAAATCGACCCAGGAGAGATTTCCATCACACAAAAAAACAAAACCCACATCAGTGAATCTGTTATGTGTCTTCAGATAATCTTCAAGAATAGAGCCATCAAAATTGAAAAAGATCTCCATCTTTCGATCATGACAGAAGCCGAGAGGATAAACATCTTCACGCCATGAGAGTACGAAAGCCGGTAGATTCACAAGAAGCTACACAAAGAAGACAACAACAACAACAAAGAATCTTGATGTAACTACATTTTCTGAGTTCTTTTTTCCCCACCACATATTTGCTTCTTTGAGTCGAATCTCACACGTAAGAAACAATCAAAGGCTCTTTTGCTTCTTCCGCTAAAGAGTTCCTATGGTAGTAACAGTACAAACACAGCTGAACAATACCAAGAATAGTTCCTATTCCATTTGGTGTCTGAGTGAAAACAAGGATAAAAAGTTTTGTTAATACTCTAATGAAAAGAAAGAAACCACAAATTGCAGAAAGCAATTATTGAAGAGTAACTTACATAAACAAAGGCGTCGTAGTTGAATAACCCGTAAAGGAAGAAGGAAGCACTCATCAAGAACGTCGATAGAGAGAGATAAAACGGCATAAACTCAACGCTCTTAGTCTTAATCACTAGGCTCTGCAAACACCACACAAGTCAGGCAATCAAGAAAGCTGCATATATATGAATAGATTTTGTTCGACATTTGTGGGAACTTACGATAACAAACAAGGGTGAGGCAAACATCGAGACAAGAGAACCGCAGCTCAAGAACCCGACAAAGTACCATCGTGTGAGCATGTCAGGTATTTGCAAACTTCCAGCTACAATCACTCCAACCACAGCAAACACCACAAGAAGCAAACCAAACATCTTGGTCTGCATTATCAAGATGTTGATT
Organism: Cardamine occulta; assembly: GCA_028015245.1. Taxonomy (NCBI): domain Eukaryota; kingdom Viridiplantae; phylum Streptophyta; class Magnoliopsida; order Brassicales; family Brassicaceae; genus Cardamine; species Cardamine occulta. The sequence goes on along the minus strand of CM051373.1, from coordinate 9,534,213 downwards.
AGAGTTATGAAATGACACGGTTTTTTCATGTAAATAAGGAGTAGAATCAATCAAAAACCTTGTTCTTCTTGTCTGTATGCAAGATGAAGACGATAATGTAACAAAGCTGAAAAATAGCTCCAACAGAATTCACAGTCATAAGCATGACGTTGCTGTGGGATATGAAAGGTGTGCCGTACCAAAGGCAGATCAAGCAGTTTAAGAAAGCGTAAATGTATGGTAAACCCGAGAATTGCTCTGTAGATTTGTTCCTCATGATTCTCCTAAACGTTGGCCTGAAAATAAAACAGAGACACACACAGATAAGAAAAATATGTTTGATATATATGATTAAGGAACAAGTTTAGTAAGTGAAGAAGAAGAAGAACTCACATTGGTGAAACAAAGAGCCCGAATGCAAATATGTTGCCTGAACACATAAGAACGATTAAACAGGCATAAGTGATATTAACAGATGGAAAAAGTCTCTATCTTTGTTTGTTCGTAAATTGTAGCAACACAGAAGTAGATTTCTTGATTTCCTCAGGAAAATTGATCAGAAACAACATTTGAATCTTATAAGGTTGTTTCAGCGCCCAGAAGACAAAGAGGGACAAGAAAAGTGAGGACCAAAACATATCTATTGATTTGGGGATATTCATGGCAACTAAGCCAGATCTATTTTAAAAGGAATATACCCAAACATTAGCTTAAAGCTTACCAAAGTCCTCACTGAATAAAATTAAAAGCAGACAGATATAATATTTTTACCTGCGATTCCGGCAACATCTTTACACATGGACAAAGAACCACTGAAAGCAAAGACATCCATGAGAAGCTTCTATGTCTTAAAATCTCTTTTTTACTGCTTTTTTCAGAACAACAAAGGTTCTGCGTTTTCTTGTTGCTCTGTTCTGTTCTTATGGAGACGGGACAAACGCAAAAGAGAGAACTAAAAGAGACAAGGTTTCTAAGAGAATTCTTGTAATAGACCCAGAAACTTAAAAGAAGACTTTCTTTAAAGAGCAAGGAGCAAAAGATTGAATGCGTACGACTATATATATGTAATATGCGGTCCAGATTTGGCTGTGTCCACTGTTCTTCTACCAATCGTACAAACAAACAAAACGACTTATTTATTTGTTGACAAATTCCATTAAATATAAGATTTAGGAAAACTTTACGCATGGGAAACGTGCATAAATTATTTAAAACTTCCACAAAAATGGTAATTTTTTTTAAAAAAATTATCTTTGACTATATTGATTAGGCAGTAAATGTAGTACTATCCTTATTAGAATGTCCGGTAGAAGATTGAAAACGTGTGAAAATCAAAAGAGATAGTTGATTAAATGTTTTCTCTGTTTTAACTTTTTTTTTTTATCTTTGACTAATAGATCTGTTTGACTAATTAGGCATTAAATGCATTGTACTTATTAGAATGTAAAGTAGAAGATTAAAAACGTGTAAAAATAAAAGAAAAGACAGTTAATTAAATGTTGTCTGTTTAGGTTAAGCTGCAACGTTGCTCCCCGTCGACATTGATCCCCACTTGATTATTCAAGATGACTGCAGACCAATCAATTCTTTTTCGTTTTTGGATTGAGTATTGAGCCTTTTTTGTGGTCTACATTTGACATTCTCTTACACAAGTATTCTCCTTTTTTTTTTTTCTTTTTTTTTTTGTCGTACAAGTATTCTCTTACACAAGTATTTTCACAACAACAACAACAACAACAACATTTGGTCGTCGTGCGTTCTACTTCAACAAGCTGGCGTGAGTGTCCAGCGCTGAGTCACTCATCGTAATCTAAAACACCGGGAATGGAAAAATCCAACGGGACACGTAAATTGTACTCCTCCTGTTTTTTTTTTATTAATATTATTTTTAGAATTTTTACATATTTTAATAAAACATCTTAAAAATTAATTATAAATGCATCATTTTTTGTAATTAACAATTTCTATAACTTTAAACTATTATTATTTAATTATTTTTTTAAGTTTACAATTCATCATAAATATTTAATAAGAAAATAGATAAATAATAATTTTTTGAAACAAATTTTTTTTCTACTAATAAGGAACAGAAAAAGTACTTTTTAACAATTATATCAGTCTCTTTAAAGTATGAATTTTTTCTGTCAACTTATTGAAAAAAAGATATTTGGTCTAAATCTCACCTCCATAAAATCCATTTTTTTGGACAACCACAAAGACCATTTCTAAAGATTTAAATCTAATACGTCATAAGTCATAACTCTACTATTATTTCAGGAATTCAATTGCCTCTCAGCCAGTGAACACGTTTTTCTATCCATTCACGCTCAATATTACAATTAAATAACAATACTTTACGTTATGTGAAATTATAACTTACGTAAGCGACTGTATACAATATATGTGGTGGAGATTAGACATATTAAAAAATATAATACATAATTAAATATACTGTTTGAAAATCTATTGTTTACAAAACATCAACTTGTGAAGAAAAATCACGCTATCCAATAAATTATTAGATTTTTGTCTTAATTAGTATATTGAAATCAAAGAGTATGGATTAAATAATTGATTAAGCCGTCTCGATGATGACCTAAGTTACAAGCCAAGCCACACCATCTATCTATATAACAAAGCGTGGGACAATCAATCTTAGATCTAATTAACGTTACCTTCCAAAAATATATGTCTTTTTTTATTAAAAATAATATTATTCAATGCATGCAATTGGTTGGACTTTTATATTGCGATACATTTTTTCTTCATTAATTGGATGGTTTTAAGTTGTAAACCTTTTTTTTTTTGCAATAATCATTAAATATTAGGTCACTAAGCAGTATCACATAGAAACTTAAATGTAAAAATAAATTAACAATCGAGCCTTTAATCACAATCAGTAACCTATGCAAAACATCTATTTTTAATATATGATCTTATGCCAACATATATAGTAAACCATTTATAGATATTTTAAGTTGATCAAATTTTCAGAAAAGTATTACTATTCAAAATTTTTGTGTTCAAAAGGTATACGGCAATAATAGATATTTTAAAATGTTTCGTAGAAAATCAATTTGATCAACCAGGAAAAAAACACATCAATTAAGCAAAAGAAAAGTCATGAGCAGAATATTCAAACTTTTTCATACAGAACGGCTAACCTAATGAGGAGAATAGAATACGGTTGTTGATCCGGACCTTCCGGTTTTTCAAAATTCCTTTCGGAAATATACTAATGCCACTTCAACTACTGAGTTCCAGATGCGTTTCTCGCGTGTCATTAGCTCTTTGCGTTAAAAACATCCACTTCATGTCCAACACCACTTTTGGCGTTCTCAAACTCCATTTCTTTTAAATTAATGTGACATCTCAAACTCTCATGCAATTCGTGAACAAAAATACAATTCGTAAATTAAATATATATCCAAAATATGATTTTTTATAAAACTCAAATTTAAATATATTTTATTGTCTTACAAACCATACAAATAAAACAACTTGATAAATGTTTTTTTAAAAGCTTAGTTCGTCGTTGTTGTTGGTTTCGGTTTGGTTGGCTCTCATTGACGGAGGCACTTGGTCTGGAAACATGTTTTGCATCATGCTAGTCCAGAAGTCCACATCCTTGAATTTCATGTCCATCTCTTCAATCTTCTTCTCTATCTTGTTCAGCTTGTCTTGCGTTTCGAGATACTTATTTTCGTTAAGCGAAGATGGAACAGCTAAACTCGGTACGCCATCATCGGATTCACTCTCCATCTTTATTTGAACTTTCTAAAACCCCATAATTTATTAAAAATAGTTAGATCAAATTTATATATTTGTAACATCGAGCATTGTTAGAAAATAAATAAATTTTAAACATGTGTTACATCTTTGTAGATGGCATCTATTTCAGTTTGGGTGAGATGGTTTGACTCATCGCCCTGAGACATTTGAGTTAGTCTCTCCTCCTCCTCCAGGGCTTTGCAATTCTCAACTATGAACTCTGCCTTTTTGTCGACAAAGGTCTCGTCCGAATTTCTCTTGTGGGTCTCCTCCGTTAAGGTGACCATGTCAAGGAGTTCACCAGTACTCTCCTCGTCCCCGTTTAATTGTATACTTGGATCTGTTGTCTTTAGAATTTCATACAAAACAGAAGCAATGCTGCGTGCGTCTATCAACTTCTCTAGCTGACTATTAAAATAAATTTCCTCAGGTCAATGTTGGCTCGCTGAAATTGAACTAGAACTAGCAATACTGCAATAGTCAGTAGATTGAAAAAAAGAAAAAGAGGATAATACCTCTTATCCAAATTGAATGATGCACCATTTTTGATAATGTATTCATTGTAAGCATGATAAACTCGTTTGAGTTCCTTAACATCAGTCAACTCCTTTCTTCGCCTCCGAGTAATCTCGGCATCCTACAAGGAAACAAATTAAAGACGACAAAAAAAAAAAAGATATATATGTTTAGAAATTTCATGAATTATCCGGAAACTGTTCCACATCATTCATAATTTCATATGGTTGGTCATATCTTAACAAAAATCATAGACTTAAGAAACTAGCTAGAATCAGTGTCCTGTTTTATACTCTTTGACATGACTTGCCTTCTCAAGCTTTAAAAGAAGAGAAGTTTTAAACTGCCGTACACCTCTTCCGGTTCCACTACTGTCAATGCGGTGAGCTTTCTCAAAAGTATAAAAACGGCCTTCGACAAAAGAAAAAAAGATTAACATAGAAATTATATTACGATTCTTTAAAAAAGAGAGAGGGAGTAAACTCACATAGGTAAGCAACACGAGGTTCTTCGGACTCAATCAAGTTTGCTACACGAAGAAACCTTTGAATCCCTGAGGCTAACGTGACCGGAAGCCTCTCGCTGTCAAAAGGCTCCCACACATAATGTTCCTGAAAAGTGAGGGATCTCGTGAACTGGCTGGTTGGTGAATCTTCGGGGAGGATGGGATCCATATCAAGAAAAACATCGGCGGGATCCACGGGGACGATTTCGTGAGACATTTTGGGAGACCAAAGCTAATACCTGTAGGTTTTGGTTGGCGTGGAGAATAGAGATTGAAGGATTTATATAGAGCGGCAACTGCTTGGCGAGGTGAGCTAGTTTCTATATATGGCAGAATTTTTTAATTAACGTATAAGCTTTTTCTCCAAAAGAAACGTAAAGAAGACAGTGTGAAAGTGTTAAAGCGAAACAGACATTTGGTATATATGTAATTTTATCGGAGGGAAAAATGTTTTTTAACTAAGTCCATGTTCGAGAAAGTGGCTTTACAGCAATAGTTTACACTTTACAACATAATACCAACGTGCATGGCAAAAGAAGAAAAAAAAAGGAAAATAACAAGTTGATTGAGTGTAAAGCAGCCAGATCTTATTCAAATGAATTGGAATATCAAGCATAGACTATTTCTTAGTCATTAAGACTACAAAACTTAACAACCTGGTGTCCAAATCAAACCAAATTGTTTTTGATATAAATTGTTAAAAGATTGTTTTTATTTTTTTTATCATTAGGTTAAAGACCCAAAAAAAAAAAAAAAAACTCAAATGTATGCCAAACGTAGAATTTTGTATTTTCACGATTTTATCAATCATTATATTTTAAAGTTTGTATTAGCTTGGTCGAATCAGACCAGTAGGATATGAAGACATTCTTATTAAGAAAAAAACCAAAAAAGTTAGCCAAAACTCAAATTTATGCCGATTTTTTTGGGATTCGGCTTTGGCCGGACTGGGTTAGTCCAATTTACATCTTTAACCTAACGTTCAGCATTTGTAGTTAAACATCAATTTACATCCTTAACCTAACGTTCAACTAGAAATGTTATTTTAGATATTTACATTAAGATATATCTCGTTGATTTGCATTTAGTGTTGCATTTCTTTTTTGGTATGATCAACTTAATATTTTATGATCTCATCATCAATAATTTCAAGAAAGTCGAATCAGAATTCAAATTGCAATATATCTACCATATACTGTTTTTTCCCAACATTTAGTTTTTTTTTTTTCCTTTCATTTTGTTATTGAATTTGTTTTAAGAACGTGTCTTAGCATTTGTAGTTCTGCTCAAATATCCACTATATTTTTAATTAGGTACTAGCATATAGCATGTACTGATGATATAAAGAAAATGATTTTTATTTTGTACAAAAATAAAAAAAGAGAAGAGATTGTGAATCCGAAAGTCATGCGGACATATTGAAATTTCTATGTTGCCTACATTTTCGGTATAATCTAATTTAATGATAAACAATTAATTTCACGTGAGAAAAAAAACAATTAATTAGTAAAGCGTAATTGTTAAGGCGTAATAATGGCAATATAGTCATTTAGTAGTCCCCTGGTTCTCCGTAACTGTCTCAAAATAAAAAGAGGGTTACTGTTTTCAGACGCTCGTTTTGGTTCCCTCTCTTTCTTCTTCTTCCTTTTCTCTTCTTCACTCTTTTATTTATTCCCTTTCCTCCAATTTTTCCTCTCTACACATCTCGCCATATTCTTCTTCAACCCTAAGTTCATCTTCATCTCAATCGCGCCGGTACGTTAACTCTTTCTTTTCCCCCCAATTCTGTATCATCTCTGAGCTAAATTCGTGAGTATACATCTCCGTGCTGCGTTTGTTGCGATGTTCTGAGTTTTTTCCTAATGCTTTCTCATCGTTTTTCATTTTGGATCTGCTGCTTAATCTGGGAAAATGTTGAGCATTTGATTGCTGCATTTGTCATACTTATGGATCTAGATCTGCCTTTTTTCTGATCATTTTAGAATTTCGCTAATAGCTTTAGCTTTTCGTGCTAATGGCATCGTTGTGGCCTTTCTCAGTTCTATCTATTAGAATTTCATGAGTTTTGTTGAACTCAATCACGGAGGCGAATAGTGTGATTTAAAAAAAAAAAAAGGAGGATAGATCTGAATAATTCTGCTTATTGTAGTCTATCTGTTTGATTAAATTACATTTGGAATTTTTTTTCTTGATCTCTCTTCTTGTGCTGTTTTTTCATTGAATGCAATTTCATGTTTGTTTGTTTTTTATAATGCAGATATTGTATTTCACATTCACATGGCTACATATAAGCCCAAGAACATCCTCATCACTGGGGCTGCTGGATTCATAGCATCTCATGTTGCCAACAGATTAGTTCGTAGCTACCCTGACTACAAAATTGTTGTGCTTGACAAGCTTGATTACTGTTCTAACCTGAAAAACCTCAATCCTTCTAAATCCTCTCCCAACTTCAAGTTTGTGAAAGGAGATATCGCCAGTGCTGACCTCGTCAACTACCTTCTCATCACTGAAAACATTGACACCATTATGCATTTTGCTGCTCAAACCCATGTTGACAATTCTTTTGGTAATAGCTTTGAGTTTACTAAGAACAATATTTATGGTACCCATGTCCTTCTTGAAGCTTGTAAAGTCACTGGCCAGATCAGGAGGTTCATCCATGTGAGTACTGATGAGGTCTATGGAGAGACTGATGAGGATGCTTCTGTGGGAAATCACGAGGCTTCTCAGTTGCTCCCGACTAATCCATACTCTGCCACTAAAGCTGGAGCTGAGATGCTTGTGATGGCGTATGGTAGATCCTACGGGTTGCCAGTTATTACAACTCGCGGGAACAATGTTTATGGTCCTAACCAGTTTCCTGAAAAGTTAATTCCTAAGTTCATCCTGTTGGCCATGAATGGGAAGCCTCTCCCAATCCACGGAGATGGATCTAATGTGAGGAGTTATCTATACTGCGAAGATGTTGCTGAGGCATTTGAGGTTGTTCTTCACAAAGGAGAAGTTAACCATGTCTACAATATCGGGACAACAAGAGAAAGGAGAGTGATTGATGTCGCCAATGACATCAGCAAACTCTTTGGAATAGACCCTGACTCCACCATTCAGTTTGTGGAGAACCGGCCATTCAATGACCAGAGGTACTTCCTCGATGACCAGAAGCTGAAGAAATTGGGATGGTGCGAGCGAACCACTTGGGAAGAAGGCTTAAAGAAGACGATGGAATGGTATACTGAGAACCCTGAGTGGTGGGGAGATGTTTCTGGAGCTCTGCTTCCTCATCCACGGATGCTGATGATGCCCGGTGGACGACTCTCTGATGGCTCTGACGAGCACAAGGATGCGGATGGTAATCAGACATTCACGGTGGTTACTCCCACCAAGACTGGTGGATCCGGAAACAAAGCATTCTTAAAATTCCTCATCTATGGGAAGACTGGGTGGCTCGGTGGTCTTCTGGGAAAACTATGTGAGAAGCAAGGGATTCCATACGAGTATGGAAAAGGGAGACTAGAAGACAGAGCTTCTCTCATCGCGGATATCTGCAGCATCAAACCAAGCCATGTCTTCAACGCTGCTGGTTTAACAGGGAGACCTAATGTTGACTGGTGTGAATCTCACAAAACCGAGACCATCCGAGTCAATGTTGCTGGAACTTTGACTCTGGCAGATGTTTGCAGAGAGAATGATCTGTTGATGATGAACTTTGCCACAGGTTGTATATTTGAGTATGACGCTGCACACCCAGAAGGTTCAGGGATTGGTTTTAAGGAAGAAGACAAACCTAATTTCACCGGTTCTTTCTACTCAAAAACAAAGGCAATGGTAAGATAACAACACATAACAAAATCATATCTGATCCTCAAATTTCTTGAAGCTCTCTGTCCGTAAAATCCTCTTTTTTCAATTTTTCGCCAGGTCGAAGAGCTTCTAAGAGAATTTGACAACGTATGCACATTGAGAGTGCGGATGCCAATCTCATCCGACTTGAACAACCCACGAAACTTCATCACGAAGATCTCGCGTTACAACAAAGTGGTGAACATACCAAACAGCATGACCATACTAGACGAACTCTTACCAATCTCAATCGAGATGGCAAAGAGGAACCTAAGGGGAATATGGAACTTCACGAATCCAGGAGTGGTGAGCCACAACGAGATACTAGAGATGTACAAGAGTTACATTGAGCCAGGTTTCAAATGGTCCAACTTCAATTTGGAAGAACAGGCTAAGGTCATCGTCGCACCACGGAGCAACAACGAGATGGATGGTTCCAAGCTCAGCAAGGAGTTTCCAGAGATGCTTTCCATCAAAGATTCGTTGATCAAATACGTCTTCGAACCCAACAAGAGAACGTAAAACACACACACACACAAACACAAACACACTATAGTGATTCAACTATAATTTGATTTGATTTATCATATGATGCATGTACTCTCTTATTTTATTTTTGTTTCCCATTCTACGACGAACATGTAGTTCTCTTCACATACTCAACGACACAACACATCTTTGATTACATTGATATTATTTATTTGAGTTTCTTTACTTTCATTATTGATTTCTAGTTTTCTACTCTAACAATTCCTTTTTGTTTTCATGCCAAGATAAAGAAAAGAGTTGAAAGACAAAATAAGAAGAAATATTATCGACTGCTTTAACTTATTCCCTCTGCTTTAACTGAAGGTTTCTATTTGTTACAAGAACAATGTATCCCATAAGTTAACCTTTCTAATGCATAAATAAATAGAAATTGCAAACTCAAATGCAAAATAAATTAAGATCTCTGTACTTTTTCCCTCCATCTTCACTACTCGATCAGAACTACGAGTGACATTCCATAATCTGTTCATCCTACCACAATTTAAACAAAAGATTTTCCAGTTTGAATGAAGATGTAAAAATGATGAAGAAAAACGGTGGAAGAGAGGAACAGAAAGAGCTCAGTACCTTAAATTATGTAGTTCTCTTCACAGAGCTTGAGCGTATTGTCTAGACAATGGTAGGATTTCTTGGCTCATCATAAGAATTAAAAGGTAAAGTCAGTAGAAGTTGATGATTGATTGGCTTTTGAGTTCTTCTAAAGTAGAAGAACACTTGTATAGAGTTTGAGATTGTACCTTCTGTCTCTGCAGACAACCAATCATGTGCACAGTACAAAGCTTGTCTGATATCAGGGCTCAAGGAACTCTGACTATCAGCGATCATTGGTCTCCCAGAGTTGAATATTGAATCAGGCGTAAGGATTGACATCGGCGTCCCCAAAATGTCACGTGCCATCAAAGAGAGGATAGGGTATCTCGGTGTATGGACCTTCCAGTAATTCAGAATGTTGAACTCCCCACTACGAGGAAAGATCGGTTCAGACAAGTACTTGTCTAAGTCCGATGTTGTGTTTTGGTTTTGAGAAGTCTCGTGGAGATATTTGTCAAATCCTTTCAGTCGGTCTCTAGTGTCCATACTACCTCTAGCTAAGCCAGAGCCCGAATAGGAGGAGTTTTCACCAACAATGGCTGTGCACATCGAATATGCATCAAGAAGCTCCTTGACACCATTCGAAACTTCCTTGATACGATCCAGAGCAGTACTGCCATAGATCTTAGAGTAGTAATACTCTACTAACTTCAGCTTGAACCGTGGATCCAATATCGCAGCGATTGCTAAAACAATGCTGCATTTGTTCCAATACTCATCAAATTTAGACTTCATCTTTGCTGCAAGAGAACTTAGGAAATTGTCCTGGTTCTTGCACCATTCGATCAACTGGATGTGGATATCACACATCTCAGCAAAGTATACATTCGCTGTTGGACATTTGTTTCCTGAAAAATCAGAGGCAATGTCGAATACAAGTTTAAGATAACCGGTGACGGATCTTGTCCATTCCCACTCCTCGTCAGTTAGAGATGAATCAAACCCGTGATCGTGATCACGCAAATGACAAAGTGCACCCCTGTAGTCCAATACGGTTTCAAGCATCACGTAGGTAGAGTTCGAGTTAACAAGAGAATCAAGTACCAAGATCTTCTGGGAGTTGATCCCAGCTAATTGAGCAATCTCGTTAAACCTTACTTGTGTTGATTGTGAGCTCTTGACATATCTCACACTTCCTCGAATCCTTTGGATCACATCTCTCATAGCCTCCAAGCAATCTTGGACAAGAGAATTCAGAAGATGAGAGGCGGATTTCAACTCATATAACTGCCCGTTGATTAAGATCTGGCTGCTCTGAGACATGTGATCTTTAATCCGCAGGACAATCTCATCATTAACAGAAAAACTGTCAAATGTAACAGCGAAAAGCTTGGTCTCAAGCCTCCATTCCAACAAACATCTGATTATTACTTCAGAGAGCATATCTTCCGTATGAGAAGGATCCAGGGTGATAAAATTGAGAACATTCCTCTGTAGCCTCCACTCCTCATCGATATAATGAGAGGCCAAACACACATAGTTAGCATTATCCCGGGAAGACCACATCTCCACAGAAAGATTGATCTTACCGTATAAATTATTCAAAACGTGTTGCACTCTCTGCTTCTCCCTAATGTAAATTTCCATACATGATTCCTCAATGCTGCTATTTGGCACAGCTTCAAACAACGGCTGAAGATTCCTAGCAAAAACTTTGAAGCCAACATGATCAACCATGGCTAACGGATAATCATGCAAAATAATCATACGTGCGAGATCAATCTGACTCCTTTCTTGACTGAACCTTCCTCCATTTCCTCGGCTTAGAGCAACCTCATCCCTACGTTGTTCCTGATCAAACTTAGGCCTAAGATACTCGTCTTTTGTTTGACCCTCATCAAAATTGATAGTAGCAACAGTGACTGCATTCTCTTTTTTCCTTCTTTTAGGTGTCAGCAACTGAGACATGTCATGGTTAGTTCTTTTGAGACACCGCATAAGATGGTTCCGAAGATGAGTTGTTCCGCTGTTGCTCGAACCGCTGAGTTTCTTATTACACTGAATGCAAACAGCATAGCACACATCAGCTTTTCTCACCCTCTCAAAGTAATTCCAGACAACAGATGTTAATCTCTTTGATTTCTGCAAAATTATCTCATTTGATTCATCCATCATACAATACTCGTCTCGCTGCTCCACCTCAATCCCTATTCATTTGATTAAAGCAACAAAATTTAGACTTTACAATGGTATGAGAGTTACAAAGATCATCCTAAAGTATCATCATCAGCATTATACACTTGTAGCTTTGATCAAAACCAATGAATTTTCACCACTGCAATAGAGATCAAATTATAAAACTTGGATGTACTACATTCTTCAACAATAACACAACCACACAAATTGATAAACTTTATGTTGAATGAAATCAATCACAGCTAAAATAAATAAATAAAAACAACCTTTTGGAATTTTATATGAAGAAATTAGCAGAGAGAGTGAAAGACGAACAAAGCAAAAGCAGAGAGGTTTGAAAATTGGGCACCTTTGTTTATAAAAGAAAAAGCCGTCAGAATCTGTGGAGACTAGAATCGGAGGATCCGATGAGCTCTTTTAAGGGTTACGGGTGGAAGAAGCTGGATCGAAGTTTATCAGATCCGATGACCGATTTGGGTTATAAAGACCCGATTTTTAGGGGTTCGGGTGGGTTTAACCGATCAAACATTTTGGTATACCAATCCGGTTCTGAATCCGACTCTATCCCGGTTTTGTTAACGCGGCCATTTGCGCGGTTGGATAGATCTGATTTCCGATCCGATCTCAATTTTTTATTTATTTTTGATCCAATCTCAATTAATCCAGTTTTTTTTTAAAATATATATATAATACAATATTGTGATGTTTAAAAACTTCAGATTTTTTCCCCTGTCATCAATTTAATTATAAAGTTAGATTACTGTGTAAAACAAAATCTGGGAGTGTTTTTAATTATATGCTGGTGAAAAGATTTGATTAGTTTTCATTTTTAAATTTGATTAGATATTATTCCCTTCCTCTTTCTATCTAATTAGTAATGAAAAAGTAGGGGGAAAATCTTTCTTTCTTTTTTGGGTCAAAAGTTAAAACTGAGCCTTCATTTCTGGTTCTAATCGTCGATTTAGTAGAACAAATATAAAAAAAATGTATTAAGACCAATAACTTAGCTACAACAATGACTACATATAGTATAGTTATTCTTAAATCAAAACTTACTACTTGAAGAAACTCTTACAAAACCACTCATATATACACCACACAAAATAATCATTTACTGCTTACGCATAATGCAATGAGGAAAAAAAGGATCTCTAGCATATTTTGAAGTCATCAAGGAGCGCGTTGTTGCATCCAGGCAGGAGGAAGACGGTCTGAAGGCATTGAATTAACCGGAGGAGGGAAACTTCGAACATTAATACCAAGAGGACATAACCGATACTCGATATCGAGCTCTCTACAAGCTTTTCCAACTTCTTCTAGTAATTGACTTCTCCTTATATACCTCTCTCCCATATCTTGAAAATTCATTCTATGTGTCAACCACACTGCGATCTTTATACTTGTCAAGTCATCCATGCTTAGGAACACAATCATTGGTGCAGGATACCAATGATCCTTCTTGTTGTCTACGTAACTGCATCAAAACAATAACAATATCTTTACTTCCAAGCAAACTTAAACCTAGTATATCGGTCGAGACTTAGGGTTTAACTAACCTGAGTATTCTCTGTTTAATGGCAGCGATCTTTTCAGGAGGAGTTACTATATGAATAGAGAATTCAACCGCGTCTCCCATATCGGGACTTCGGTAATAGTTAGCTATAGGTTTTGTGCCGAGAACACTATTCGGGTATGTGATCTTTTGATTATCATATCGCAAGAAAACAGTCGTCAATATGTGCATCTCCTCCACAACCAACTGGTAAATAAACAAACAAAATCAGAACTATATCAAAATATCATTTACAAGACCATCGATTTTATTGTAGACCAAGGAAACAAACCTGAACTCCGTCGATTTCGCAGCGGTCACCAACATCAAATGGGTGCATAACGAAAAGGAAAATGATGGCTTCAAAGATGGTTTTGCAGGAGTTTCCGAATATAAAAGCTACTAGAAGGAGCTGAGAGCTTAGGACTAGCAAGAATCTGGTTGTGGCGATTCCGAGTATAAGAAGCCAGATGATTATGATTATAATGCTAATCAACACGTTGATTATACGGTGAAGCCTGTTCACTGCTGTTTTAGTATCGTTTAAGGTCAAAGCCAGAGCCCTCCGTTCTCTAAACGCATTAACCTATGAGGATACCGAACGATTAGATAACTCGGTTTCTATCAAATGATTCTTGACGTATCGAAATTGAGTCTTACCACCCAATTCTTGAGGCAAGACTTGCTGATCTTATGGCTCTCTGAAGCTCCTTCAAAGAGAGCCATGGCTCTTTCAGACTCCTCTTCACATAGAAAACGCAAGAAATCTTCCAAAAATATGTACCTAATACCCGAAAAATCCTCTCAAGATTTGAGCTGAAACTAATCTAACCAAGAATATTCAGAAATATATACGATCACATTCAAGCATATATTACCTGGAACCTGGCTCGGTAACATTGTGGAAAATCTTTCTTGCTGCGAGTTTAGCTTCGTACTCGCTTCTTATCTGCGTAGCGTTCTCATCTTCCTGAGTTGTATCCTGCATCTTCTGATCCAAAGTAGAAAGAGCACCTTTTCGTATTATATTCATCAATCTCTTCATGTTCCAAGCAGATACATTCTTTGTGTTCATCCTCTGCAATTGATCAATCCTTATCCCTTCACTATCTTCTCCATCCTTAGAACCAATCCGAGTCAATCCGTGAGTTTTCCCGACTTTCATAAAACTTTTAACGGTCGCCTTTAGAGCTGGAGGCAACTTAGCTCCAGCCAATTTCTCTAAGCTCTTAACATCCTCTATTACTTGCTGCTCTTCTTCCTCCATTCTCCGAAGCTCCATCAAAGGAGGACCCGAGAGTGTTTCAATCACATATTGAATGAACAGCGACTCCTGAATCCGATCAAAGTAAGTGCTCATGTGGAACGATGAAGCCATAACCTTAACCAAAAGTGTCTTAACCAACCAAATGATCACAGCCATAAGCAAACAGATCAAAACTCTCGTCACGTACCGAAGCACAGTGCTCCGAGTCTCTCTTTCGACTTTCTTATCGAACAAGAAATGCCACGCGAGCAACACTAGCCCTAACCACAAGCAGTTTTGAACAGATTTTCGGACCCCATAGACGAAATACAGAACCCTTTTCCTCAAAACGAAGTTTTTCTCGACCAAGAAAACAAGTATTCTCACTATCCAGCTCGAGACTAATCTCCCACATATCAGCACCAAAAC
Organism: Cardamine occulta; assembly: GCA_028015245.1. Taxonomy (NCBI): domain Eukaryota; kingdom Viridiplantae; phylum Streptophyta; class Magnoliopsida; order Brassicales; family Brassicaceae; genus Cardamine; species Cardamine occulta. The sequence goes on along the minus strand of CM051373.1, from coordinate 9,519,096 downwards.
TGTCACTTCCCATTTCCATAAATCTAGCTTCCACCATGTCTTGCGTTGCAAGTTATGTACGGTTAAGCTACAGACCAAACTGGTGATTATCAGAACTAGACTTATCCATTCAAGAAAAACCCAGATACTAAGTTTATCTCTTTTGAACTCTTCCGGTAAATCCTCGTCAAGAAATGGATCTTCCTCTTCTTCTTCCTCCAAGATCCCACCCCGACCTGGAGTACCTGCTTTAGGGCTTCTCCCAAGAAACCCGGATTTCCAAATCCCGGATCTCCGACCCGATTTCATCTCTGTTTTGTCAATAGCTGGATGTGTCGGTGTTGGAGGATCCAACAATCTTGATTTGGTCGTGTTCCTCCTCAGTATCGGTTTATTCGAACTACACTTCACAACCTCTGCTGCGTCTCTTCTACCGTTACGGCCTTCTTCGTCGCTACTTTCACCGAGAGATATTCTGTTCTGTCTCCGTCTAACAGAGTCAGCTTTTACTTTAGTCGTGAACGGAGAAGAAGATTCGGAAATCGATGTTAAGCCACGTGACGGCGTGTTGCTCTGTAGCTCTGATATGTTAAGCGCAACATCGAGAGAGATATCATCGCCGGAAGCTTTCTGCTTGTGGAGGAACGGATCGATTACCCTCGACGGCGGATCAGATAACTCATCCGACTTATGTCTTTGCTGCCTCCGCTGCGTGAAATGAAAACTCCCGCCGTCTTCATCGTCGTCGTCGCCTCTTCCTTTCTTATCATTCTTACCCTTTTCTCCATCCCAAAAATCATAGCTTGATTCCTTCCAAATATTCCCTCCATCAGCATTGCTGCTTGACCCTGTAGCTCCGACGGCTCCACTCTCTTCGCCGTTGATTTTCACAATGAAGTCTCGCCGATCAGTGGAATCAAGGGTCGCCATGATTGGTAGATCTCAGAAAGCCAGTAACTATTACAGGCAAGATTGGAGAGAGGTTTTGGTTTTAAAAGTTGGGATTATTTCAGAAGAGACATTGTACGAGCAGAGAGAGGAAGATGAGGATGAGAAGCAAGTAGGTCACTGAGGAGCAAATAAATAATAAATGTTATTATAACAGAACCCAACAGAGCAGGTTGGTCTTTCGTGTTAATGAGAAAGCGGAGGAAAATTTTACAACGTTGTGTAAACTTAACTATGTTGATCCATGTAATATATATGCATGTGATGTGATTTGGTGAGATATATTATATATAAGCTTTATGCTAAAAGCAACCAAAACAATAATAGGAATATAGGATAATGTTTTTTTTTTCTTTTACTATGTCCCTTTAAAAAGTAACAATAATGTGTTTGTATGTACGGATGTTAAGGAATGCCATGATAATGGGATTTCAAATACATGATAACAAAGGTAATGTCATTCGACTATGTCATTCTATACTTTGGGTTGTACATTTTATTTTGCTAAAACCAAGATAGATTGTGATGAAAATGTATAACTAGCTACTACTTGTACTTAAAACAAACAAACTAGGTAGTTGAATTCTATAAGCAAGAAATATTTGCATGCAATTCGATGTTACGTATTTGACCAATTAAATCAACATAAAATCATTCGAGATGAGAATTTTTTTTGTTCCTTTTTTTTTGTGTGGCAAAAGGAGATGAGATACTAGTTCTCTTTTCATAAGTAGACTAAGAGCATCATTTTTGGTAGAAATCCATTTAAGTTTCTTAAATAATATTTAATTATAATTTTGAAGTTAAGATACTCTGTTAAGAAACTTCTGTTTTTGCTGATTTATTGGTAGAAACTCATTAGAGGTTCTTAAAATTTTTTTTTTTTAATAATTTTATTTTATTTTAAATAGAGTTTATTTTTTAATTAAACATAGTTGACATAAAAACATAACATTTTAAACATAGATTTTTAAAAAAAAAATACAAAAGAACGCTCAATTTGGGTTTCTTTCTGATCTTGTCTATGAATCGCTTTCTGTTCACCCTCCGAACGATTCTAATTCATTAATATGTAAAAAAAGTTTAGAATTTTAAAGTTGAAGTTAAGGAAAAGTTTAAAAAAAAATCTTAAATTTTTTTTTAAGTTAAAGTTAAGAAAAAGTAAAAAAAAAAAACAGATAAAAAAAATCTGGCAAAAAAAACCGGCAAAAAAAATCTGGCGAATTAGGGATTGACACGTGGCTAAAAACAGTGTAAGAGCCCCCTTAAGAACTGGTTTTTAAAATTTTTATTTAAGAACCGGTTCTTACACTGTTTTTATTTTATTTTTTAAAATTTTTTTTGAGTTAAGAACCCCTCTAAAAAACCCCCAATAATGATGCTCTAATTTGATATGTTTGTCTCTTTTGTGATTAAATTTTTAAAAATGCAAGAACCAAGATATGATAAATAGAAAGGAAAAAAAACATAACAAATGTTTTTCTTTTTTTGAAAATTAACTTACAAATATTATTCTTATAATTCCCATATTCCATTCAATTCTATTACACCTAACTTTTATTTTAACCCGTAATATTATATTCAAATTCATGCGAGAGAGCACTAAAATATAATCGTGCTGTCTGATTGAACCATTTATATCTGGTTGGAATCATGACGAATCATCACTGATCTATGATTTTTCAAATCCAATCAAATATTTAATTATCGGCACCACTAACTCGTTTATACGAACCTAGTACTAAGACTCGTGTCCTGCTCTCAATGGTTTGGGTCTAATAAGTCAAAAAGTACACAGTTTGGAGTTTGGAAGCTCAAAATCGTGGGCGGACGATCTAATTTGACACGTGAACTATCGTATACGATTAGATTCCTACAAAACTAATGACTCATTCTATATCTACTCAAAACGAAATTTGCAATCTCAGATACACAATTAGAAAATTCAAAATCTCAATACACACAGATTCAAAGTTCGAATCTTAAGTACTCATAATTTATGGTTATCATCGGTTTACTGTTAACAAAAAAATATTTAACCACTTAATTTCAGCACTAAATCAAATTTAACCCGATTTCATATAATTAAACCAGAAAATACCCAATTTTATTAAAGAATGAATTATATTTATAAAAAATGAATTATATTGAATTAATTAATTAAACAAAATGAAATAAAAACAAATATATAAAATATGTAATATAGAAAATACTGTTATCAGTGAGCTTTGACCGGCGGCGAGCACGTCCGGCAAGAACTCAACGAACGGAGACGCATCGGAGAAAAGAAGACGTGTATATTAGAGTGTGGCATTATTGTGAATACTTCAGTATAAATGTGTAAATACTTAGTATAGTCATACTTGTATATATATACCGTACACTGTACAACTTTACTAAATTAATGAGAATGATATTAAGTTTGTTGGGTTGTTGATATGGTATCAGAGCTACCGTAACAAACTTTTGCTCTGATTAAATTTCTTGAGTTTCCGATCAAGTTTTGATTCTCCGATCAAGCTCCGATGATGAGTATTTCAAGTCGCCGTATCTGTTCCATCTTCTTCACACATCTCATTCTTGCTGTGATTGAAGTTTTTTCTTCCGTTTTTTCGTTTTGTTTCTTGTATATGATCTTCGATTGAGGTTAGATTTTCAGATCTCAGCTCGATTCATCTTCGATTGAGCTTGATTTCACTTCGTTTCTTATCGATTCATTCCCTTTGATCGATAATTCATCAATTCATTCTTTCTTTGACCTATGATTGTAACTAGTTCTTTCGTTTATAGTTCAGTCGATTTCTATCATCCACTGACAGATATGGCTAATCAAAATACTCAAGGCTCTCGTCAAGCTACAGATCAATATGATGATCCTTATTTTCTTCATAACTCGGATCATGCTGGTTTGGTTCTCATTTCAGATCGACTAACTTCAGGCGCCGATTTTCATTCATGGCGACGCTCTGTGCATATGGCTCTTAATGTTCGTAATAAGCTTGGATTCATTGACAGTACAATTCAGAAACCTTCTGTTAATCATAGAGATATTGGATCTTGGTCACGATGTAACGACATGGTTACGACTTGGCTTATGAATTCTGTCTCAAAGAAGATAGGTCAAAGCTTGTTGTTTATCTCTACTGCTGAGGGTATTTGGAAGAATTTGCTGTCTAGATTTAAGCAAGACGATGCTCCAAGAGTTTTTGAAATTGAACAGAGATTTGGTAACATACAACAAGGCTCCATGGATGTTAATACTTACTACACAGAATTAATTACGTTATTGGAGGAGTACAAGAACTATGTAGAGCTTCCTGTTTGTACTTGTGGCAAATGTGAATATAATGCTGCAGGTTTATGGGAGAAGTTGCAGCAGCGAAGTCGTGTTACCAAATTCCTCATGGGTTTGAATGACTCTTATGAGTCTACTCGAAGACATATCCTTATGTTGAAGCCTATTCCGGATATTGAGGACGTGTTTAATTTGGTGACACAGGATGAAAGACAGAAATCTATTAGACCTTTTATGAAACTTGAAAATGCTGCATTTCAGTCTAATGGACCAGTTGGTCTTAATAATGGATATTCTAGTGCTGCATATGAGTTTTTGAATGGAGTATACTATACTGGACCTGTAGAAAATGCTGCTTATGCTGTTAACTACAACAATTTCAGGCCACCAAAACTAGTTTGCACTCATTGTGGTAAGACTGGTCATACAATTCAGAAGTGCTAAAAACTTAATGGTTATCCACCTGGACACAAATTTTACCAGAAACAACAGTAGAATTCTCAGCAGCAGCAGAGTTTTCAACCTCAAGGAAATCCTCCACCACGACCTACTTTCAATCAACAAGCTCAGTTTACATATCCAAAGACTAATGCAGTGGCTAATGTTGTCTCTAGTGGTTCTCCTTATATGCCACCACCTCCCTTGAGTACTATCAATATTGATCTCAGTCAGTTTAGTCCTGATCAGGTTCAGTCCTTGGTTCATCAACTTAACAACCAAGTTCGAGCTCCAGAGCAGGTATCCCCTTTTTCAACGGCAACGATCACAGAACATGGTGCCATGGTTGCTACTTCTTCTGCTGGTACCGTTTCAATTGATTTTCCTTCTTCTAGTCTTCATTTTGAAAATCACACATTCACCTTTCAACATCATTGTCTTTCATCACTATATTCTGTTATTCCTAATGGTGCTTGGATAATTGACAGTGAAACTACTAGTCATGTTTGTTCTGATCTGTCAATGTTTAATAAGGTTTTTCCCGTTTCAGGGGTCACAGTTTCTATGCCAGATGGTGCTAGAGTCCCAATTACTAATACGGGCACTGTGCTTATATCGGATCATCTGATATTACATAATGTTTCGCATGTTCCAACATTTCAATTCAACCTGATTAGTGTTAGTTCTTTGTTGCAACATAACCATTGCTCAGCTCATTTTTATCATGATTCTTGTTTTCTTCAGGACCATTCTCGGGACTTGACGATTGGTAGAGGCACGCTTATACACAGTCTTTATATCTTAAAGACTGATGTCACTTCATCTTCTATCAATTTGTCTTCCTCTGAGTTTTGTGGATCCTTGGTTCTGGATGAACATCTTTGGAATCAACGCCTTGGGCATCCATCTTCTGTCAAATTACAGCATATGTTTGGTAATGTTTCTATGTCTAAGTCTAGTGTCTCACATTGTGAAATTTGTCCATTAGCTAAGCAAAAGAAATTACCCTTTGTTTCAAATAATCGTCTATCACAATCTTCTTTTGACCTTTATTTAGATATTTGGAGTCCTTTCTCAACAGAGTCTATAGATGGATATAAATACTTCCTTACTATTGTTGATGATTGTACAAGAGTAACTTGGGTTTACATGTTAAGAAATAAAAGTGATGTTTTCACAATTTTACCAGAATTTCTTAAACATGTTAAAACACAATATGATTCTGTCCTTAAATCTTTTAGAAGTGATAATGCTCCTGAACTTGCTTTCACGAATCTTGTTAAAGAACATGGCATTATTCACCAGTTTTCTTGTGCTTATACACCATAACAAAACTCTGTTGTAGAACGTAAACATCAACATCTTTTGAATGTGGCTAGGGCATTACTATTTCAATCGAATGTTCCTTTAGCTTATTGGTTGTTTATGTTACGTTTCTACTCTAACAAAAGATAGAAACAAGTTCACACCTAGAGCTATGCCTTGTGTTTTCTTAGGATGTCCTTTTGGATATAAAGGATATAAGGTGTTGAATCTTGATACTAATCAGATCTCTATATCTCGAAATGTGGTTTTCCATGAAACAATTTTCCCTTTTAAAACTAAACAGTCTTCAATGCCTCTGGGTGATTTGTTTAGTAAATCGATATTGCCATTATCTACTCCTGTTAGCATTGATATGACTTGTTATACTCCTGTGCCATTGTCTGATCCTGTTTCACAAGCATTGACATCTGCATCTACATCTTCATTTGCACCTGCACTGACATCTTCAGGCTCTAGCACAAGTCATCTGTCACAAGAGACTGTTCCCTCTGGCATTGGAGAAATAGCAGTACACATTGAGAGACCAAAACGTCAGATCAAAACTCCAGGTTACTTATCTGACTATCATTGTGCTCTCATTACTTTTTCAGACACAAAATCAATTTTTGGTCCTCATTTACTCCCTCATCCTGTTCAAATTCCTGAGTCAACTTCTTCTTACTTACCTTTTCCTATCTCTTCAGTTCTTACCTATTCAAAGCTAAAACCACTATATCAATCATTTGTTCTTTCTTGTTCAACTGAAACGGAACCATCCAATTTTTTGCAAGCTATTGGTAATCCATTCTGGAACAATGCTATGGATGTGGAGATTACTGCTCTTGAACTAAATAGAACTTGGTCTGTTGAATCTTTACCCCCTGGTAAGCATGTGATAGGGTGTAAATGGGTTTTCACTATCAAATATAACTCAGATGGATCGATAAATCGTTATAAAGCTCGTCTAGTGGCTAAAGGTTACACTCAGCAAGAGGGAATTGATTATATAGAAACTTTTTCCCCTGTGGTTAAGCTTGCTAGTGTTAAACTTGTGTTAGGCTTGGCTTCTGTTCATGGTTGGACACTTACTCAGATGGATTTCACTAATGCTTTCTTGCACGGTGATCTTGATGAAGAAATCTATATGAGTTTACCTCTAAGATATACACCATCCGATGGGATACATCCTCCTAATCTAGTTTGTCGCCTACATAAGTCTCTGTATGGTTTGAAAAAGGCTTCTCGCTAGTGGTATCATTGTTTTTCCAGTGTGATATTGAAAGCTGGATTTGAACAATCTCCTAGTGACAATACTCTTTTTGTTAAGCAAACATGATCTGTCTTCTCTGCTCTGTTGGTATATGTTGATGATATACTAATTGCTTCCAATTGTGATATTGAGCTACAGGCACTTAAGGATGTTTTACACCAAGCTTTTAAGATCAAAGACATGGGGTCACCCAAGTACTTTCTTGGTCTTGAAATTGCTCGCAATGCTTCTGGAATCTCTGTTTGTCAACGCAAGTATGCTCTGAATATCTTGGAGACAACAGGAATGTTAGCTTGTAAGCCTTCGAATGTGCCAATGGTTCCTACTGTTAAACTTACAAGGGATACAAGGACATTGTTGGAGATTCACACTGTATATCACAAACTTATTGGCCCTTTTTTATAATTGACGATCACCATACCAGATATTACATTCTCGGTGAATTACTTGAGTCAGTTTTTATCTGCACCTACTGATATCCATCTTGACGCTGCCTACAAAGTCATTCGTTATATCAAGAACAATCCTGGTCAAGGTTTATTTTATGCAGCTGATTCAGAATTATGCCTTAATGCATTTGCTGATGCAGATTGGGGTGCTTGCCCTGATTCTCGGAGATCGATCACTGGTTTCTGTGTTTATCTTGGCAAGTCATTGATCAATTGGAAATCAAAGAAGCAGCAAACGGTGAGTCGAAGTAGTACCGAAGCAGAATATCGAAGCATGGTCTTAGCTACATGTGAATTGTTATGGCTGAACGAGTTGTTGAAAGATCTAAAGGTTACAGTGCATACTTCCGCAAAGTTGTTCTGCGACAACAAGTCAGCGATTCACATAGCTTCGAACCCCGTCTTTCACGAAATAACAAAGCACATAGAGATTTATTGTCACACGGTTTGTGATCAAGTCAAGAATGGATTTATGAAGTTGTTTCATGTTGCTAATTCTAACCAACATGCAGATATCTTGACTAAGCCTTTGCATCTGGGTCCTTTCCATTCTCTTCTTGGTAGAATGTCTATTTCAAGCCTCTTCTTACCAGATGTACTTTCAGTTTTAGAGGCTTGAGTGGGGTATTTAGAGTGTGGCATTATTGTGAATACTTCAGTATAAATGTGTAAATACTTAGTATAGTCATACTTGTATATATATACCGTACACTGTACAACTTTACTAAATTAATGAGAATGATATTAAGTTTGTTGGGTTGTTGATAGTGTAAACAACACAATGGATGGAGGCGTGACAGAGAACATCGAATGAAGAGATATTGGAATGTGGTTGCGGAGATCTGCGGTAGTGATAACCCAGATTTGCAGCGGAGAAAGAAAGATTGAAATGTGGTTGCGGAGATCTGCGGTGGTAATAATCCATATTTGCAGTGGTGGTGATAACCCAGATTTACAGTGTTGCAATGGAGGCTTGATATATCAGATCTGCAAAAATAAGAAACGAAAAGACAAATAAGAATAGAAGCTTTGATTGTTGGTATATCCAAGGCTCTTCTCAATTTGTGAAATTTCCTAGAAATGAAACGGGATTTGCGCATGAAAAGGTGATTCAGCGTGTGTGCTTTTGAGGAATTGGTGATGGGAAGTTAAAGTGGTAAAGAGGATCAAGAAGAAGAAGAAGAAGTAGAAGAAGAAGAAGAAGAAGGATTGAAGATAGAAACTTTGGACCCAACTCACAAGGTTCTAGTAGAGACAGGATAGAGATTTTGAAAATCTAAAACCCATCTGACAAAGATGAAAGACCAAATACAAATGGAGATTTTTCGTCTTCACAACATCAACAATCACAAAATCAAACTCCAAGAACAAAAACAGTTCGATTTTGAATTCAAATTCTGAATCTCACAAGTACGAAAGAGGAAATGAAAAAAGATGTTCAATTTTAAGCTACGGACCACAATTCCAAATGGGTCCAATTAGTTCATCATTTTTCATTTTGAATTTAACTAAAAGATTGTTTTGGACTTGTTTATTTGGTTGTTGTGAGATGAATTATAATGATACTATTGCTTAGAATCATTGAACAATTGTTTTTTATTTATTTTGGATTTGAGAATTTTTGGGTTTGAGATTTTTGGATTTGGGGATTTTTGATCTTAGGATTTATTTTTGTTGTAATTGGATTATAATCGGTTTAAATTCGGTTTATATTTGTATTAGATGGCTAAAATAGTTTGGTAAATAGTAAACCAACAAAAACCAATGAAAATCGATATTTGTGTGTATTGAAATTTTAAACTTTCTAATTGTGTGTATCTAGGATTGTAACTTTTGTTTTGGATGGATATAGGACGAGGCATTAGTTCTGTGGGGATCTGATCGTATACGATAGTTCGCGTGTGGAAATAGATCGTCGGCCCCAAAAATGCATTTAGAAAATCATATCGTTTTCCCATTGTTTTGCATATTGTACCATTTTATTTGCTAAATACAACAGCCACTTAATCTAATTAAGTTGATTGTTTTTGGGATAAATATGCAAAAGCAAACACAAGAGATCAGTTTTTTTTTTTAGTTTTCTTGTTGCTTTTAAATTAACATATAATTTACATGTATTTTAAAACAAATATGACATTGTTTCATCTGATAATTAACATGGTATTTTACAAGATATCACATTCAAGAAAAACAATTATAAGTAAAAGATTCATTTTTATTTACAATTTCTTTTAAATAGTTATGTAGCAAATGAAAAATTGTACCTTACTACAAATATAGCTGGAATAAAAACACTAGCTAAATTTCCCAAACCAAAAAAATAAAAATTAACACTAGCTATATTCAGGTGGAGCGAAGAGGTAAAATTACAAAAAAAAAAAAAAAAAGAGAACATCCAAATTGTAAATTTCCAAAAGAATCGTACATAAAATAAATTACTGTTGTGTAAGACTGGCTTACGTGGCTCCATATTAGCGGCGGAAATAAATTAGAATAACGCCAGTTGGACTGATAAGAAAGGTACACGTGGTTTGGCATAATTGGTCGGTTGGCGAATAAATACAAAGGTTCTTAAGAAAACGACAGGAAAGTGACTCATGAGGGATGAAAACGGCACACAAGCCACATACGCAACTAGCTAAAGTTCAATCGACATGGTTCTTCCCTCGACCGGATTGGACAATGCGTAATAATGCTGAGTGTTTCTTGTTATTATCATCTACTCAAATTTGGACATAAGATCTGAAAAATATATCAGTATCCAGTTTTGGAAATGTTCAATTCCATTTGGCTTTCTGTTCAGATATTTTTAAAGATAACCAAATATAATATACATCGGTTCAGTTCTGGTTTTTATTTGAACTTGATTTTTTTGTGACATATATTTTACTCCTAAACTTTGATTAACATTCGGTTTGGTTCACTTCAATTGTTGAAATTTGTACAAATCTACCTTAAACATCATTGAATGAATGATAGCAAACAAAAATCAATGAATTGAATGATGGCTAAAAAAAGAAGACAAACATAAGGTAAACCGTGTACGGATCTATTTTTCTCAACCAAATCATGATATATAACGAAACAATCCATCAAATTAATTAAGTTGGTCAAATATTTGATTATTGCCAAAATTTAATTCCATTAGTTTTCCTCAATTAGAGGTGTCAAAACAGGCTTAAGCATATGGGCATAATCCATCTCGTTCCGTTATGGAGTGGATATAGACATAAAAATATTAGGTCTGTTTAAAAAGTGGGTCTCGCGAACAAACCCAAATGAATTGCGGGTTTTAGTGGGTTATGTCCACAGGCTAGTGGATTACAAATATTTAATAAAAATAAATAATTTTTATGTACTTATGATGATACAATATGTAAAATATGTGATAAAATAAAAAAATTAACATATAAAAATTAAAATATTTACAAAAAAAAATATTTAAAGTTATTTAAAATAAAATTAATTTTTAATAATTTTAAAAATATGAAAACTAAGTCCGCGAGACGGACATGAACATAACATTTTTGCTCGCAGGTCTAGTGATTAGGAAGGTGGTTAAATCGCTAAGATTGTTCATCAGCATGGTAAGGAGCCGTTGGACGTTCCCAAAAAAAGGCAGAGATTTGGTGAGCGAAATCATGGCCAGAAAAAAGACAGTTTTTGATTCTGCTGGAGTGGAAAAATAAAATGAAAATGGGATTATTTGAATTGATTGTTCGTGATCAATATGATCACGAACATGGACCACATTTCGTTGGACTTCAAATGTCTCGGTCCAATCATCATGTATCTACTTTAACAAAAAAATTCATCATGTATATAATCTTTTTTTGTCTATGGGGCATCTGATTTGTGATCGTGTGAGCTTGGAACCGCGTCACACCCCCACAAAAATCACGAAATAAACTAAAATACATTCTTAATGAGAACATAAATCACGAAATAAACTAAAATACATTCTTAATGAGAATATGCGTATCACATATTCGGCATCATACTCATTTTAATCAACCATGTGCGTTTCCTCCGAACCTTAATATGTCTAGCATGTAAACGCTAGTTAGTACTTAGTAGTTACGATAGGGAAAGAGAGAAATACACACTAAAATTTACTCTTGATTTCATGAGAATAGTAAAAATTTATCTATTCTTTTATCTTTTTCACCTCTTTTTTTCTTCTTTTTTACTCTCAAATTTACCAGTCAGATCCTATGTATATACAACGTATGTACTAAACTTTTTTATTCTATACATTTAAGATACAGTAATATCTTATATTCTTATATAAGAAAATCTTATTCTTAGAAATCTATTTTTCCTTTTGTAAATGAAATTACTTAAAATAATTATACTCTTCTTTTTTTTGCTTTAGATTTTTGGTATCATATCTTAAATATCATTTTTTGTAATTCATTGCTATAAACAGAAAAGTAGTTGATTAATTCACATATATATGTAAGAATGTCTCTGTTCACAACGTCTTCTAAACAAAAGGAAGCTGTCAAATTAGAATTCTCACTCCATTAACCATAACATATTTGTTAGCAATGAATCTGCGTTTTATAGGTTTTCTCTTATTATTATTCTTCGTAGAAGCGACCACAGGCAAAGGTACATAAACATCAAGCTTGTTTAACATTTATTATATATAAATGAAACAAGAATTTTTTTATATTTTTTAGTCACACTCTAATCTTTATCTTTTTTCTTGCATTAAGTTCCTATGAACATAACAGTTCCGGCACTAATAGTATTCGGAGACTCGATCATGGATACAGGAAACAATAATGACATTCACACTCTTCTCAAATCCAATTTTCCTCCCTATGGTCGAGATTTTCCTGGTAATATTCCCACTGGTCGATTTTCAGATGGGAAAGTGCCATCGGATATCATTGGTACGTACTATTGAACTCTTTATCATTCGCTTTCTAATTGCTTACTCTATTTACATTTGTTATATATAGATACTATGTAACAATTAAAACATATTTCAGCGGAGAAATTAGGGATAGCAAAGACATTACCACCATATTTAGGTTCGAATTTAAAGCCAAATGATCTTCTAAAAGGTGTAATTTTTGCTTCTGGAGGTTCTGGTTATGATCCATTAACATCTACATTACTGGTATACATATTTACATATATTATATATATATATATATATATTTTCTATATAGATATACTGTTTCTAACCTTTTTGGTTTTTCTATATATATTTTTTTCAGTCTGTAGTATCTATGTCTGATCAACTAAAGTATTTTCAAGAATATTTATCAAAAGTTAAACAACATTTTGGGGAAGAAAAAGTTAAATTTATTTTGGAGAAAAGTGTGTTTCTAGTGGTCTCTAGCAGTAACGATCTCTCTGCGACTTATTTGGTTCGATCGATCGAATATGATCGTAATTCATATGCTAAATATCTGGTTGAATTGGCTTCAAAGTTCATCAAAGTAAGTTCTTTTTTCTTTCTTTCTCATGAATACATAATCCACAACGTTAAATCATAAATAAAGTATACTTTAAAATGATATCCAACGTTTTAGGAATTATCTGGACTCGGAGCTAAAACTATCGGAGTATTTAGCGGAGTGCCGGTTGGATGTGTACCGGCACAAAGAACACTTTTTGGAGGTTTTAAAAGAGAATGTTTTGAAGATTTGAACAATATGGCACTTTATTTCAACTCAAAGCTATCATCTAGTTTGGATGCTCTAAAGAAAGAGTTGCCAGGCAAACTAGTATTTATCGATGTTTACGAAACTCTTCTCGACATCATCAAAAAACCTACGAAATACGGTAATTATGATATAAATTGATGACTTCTTTTTGTGTGTTTCTTACGTAAATTAATGTTAATTAAGATTAGCATATCGTATATGCTTTTGTATTATCTTTGTAGGATTTGAAGTAGCAGATAAAGGATGCTGTGGTACAGGAAGAATTGAGTTAGCTGTATTGTGCAACAAACTTACTCCTTTTACATGTTCGGATCCATCGACTCATGTGTTCTTTGACTCTTATCATCCGAGTGAAAAGGCATATCAAATTATCGTTGATAAATTGATAGACAAATACCTCAAGCACCTTAAAAATTGAGTATGTTTAGTCCACTGGTATTAATCTAATGGATTTACTTTGTTTTTTTATTCTACAGTTCAATAATTATTAATTAATAAGGATTTTTTTCATTAAAGTGTTTGATTTTTATTAATTAATGGTTTGATTTACGATTACAATTATTATTGCCTGTCTTTGGGCTATAATAATGTAAACCTAAATTTGGGTAACCAAAAAGAAAATATTTACGAGGGTACTGGAATATGTTTTATTGAGGGAAAATTGTTGATTACCATGATTTTCGTAAATGTGAAAAGGTTAACGGTGAAGTTTTAAATATTATCAATAAGCAATCATTACCTAATCTTATAAGTGATCAACAGTTTTATTAAGGTGGGAGTCATTATAACACAAATAAATCTAAATTACTGTGGAGAACCATCTGGTTAATGAGATAAAATAGTGACAGCACATAGGATTAAATTATAAAATAAAAATGGGATTGTTACACTGGACCTACTGGCGACTTTTCCACGATAGAGTTACCCTGAAAAAGGAAAGTAACTTAATCAGTTTCCGAATTAATTAATCGTTACAACTTACAACTTTACAACCTTATTATGCCTTTCTATTAGTCGGCAGCTCAATAGTTTTATACACACGTAGATAAACACATGTTTAGAGTGTCAAGCTACAATCGTCAAAGATAAAATATCGAATAGGAATCATCTCATCTATGTATTTTGCCACTGTATTTATTATCTTATTTATGTCTTCTATAGTTCAATCCCATTTCCCATAGCCAATAATTCAAAACAAAAGATTCTCTTTTTAAAGATATGAAACGAGGCTCATGCAGTGTATCAGGAAAATGTGATGACCACGCAGATGGAAAAAGTAGAAGGCCACGAAAAATCAATGGGCCTTTTAATGATGTTAACCAGTTACCCGGTACGTAATGTATTGATCAAGATTCCGGTTAGGTTAAAGCCAACTAAAGTCACAACCTTCTAGTTGGCTTAGAGGGTTTGGGATAGGTAAATGCGTAAACTATCAACTATGAAGAGTTGAATCGAGGTTCTTCGGTGGATATTAATTGTGATGATCACAGAAGAGATAATTTTAATCAAGTGAATAAAAAAGAAAAGAAAAAAATTCATAATTTGTTGGCGTGAGAAAGAGGCATATCATCAAGAAGAGCCAAAGGTATTGATTGCTTTCAAATTGGCGGTAACTGGTAAGGTGAATGTGTGTGCCTTCTTCTCTTTCAACTTTGTTTCCTTGATTCCATGGCAGCTCCGTAACGCTGAAGTTCCGATCTTTTTTCTCTGCTCTGTTAAGTGCCAAACCCTAATTTTGACAAATCCGTATCTTTTCGCTCGCTCGGTTTGTTAAATCAAGTGTCTGAGTCTAATTGAGGGGTTTTTAGCTTCGATCTTAGCTAAAAGTTGAATCTTTGTTCTTTTTTTCTGGTTTCAGAACACTCGATTTCACTGATAAATTTCCGAGGAACACTGTTTGATTCGCATGAGGATTTGAAAATAAGCAAAGGAAAGAAGAAATGTCTGTGGAGAGATCTTTAGAAGCTTGGGAAGAGGTTCAACGACATGGGCAAGATTTAGCTGATCGACTAGCTCAGGGCTTTACGGGTTTGATTCAGATAAACCCACCATCGTTTCCATGGCCGCCGAATCATAATCATCACAAGGCGAAGCTGTTCGATCTCGACTTCCCAAGTCAACATTTTGGTGTAATTAGGGATTCTACGTTTGATATTAACCAACCTATCAATGGAGTCTCAGCAATTCTCGATATTGGGAATAAGATAGGTCAAGCTGGTGTTGATTTTGGTGCTGGATTAAATGTGATGGTCCAACAATTCTTCAGGAGGTTACCTATACCGTTCCTGCACGAAGATAATAACAAGCTTGTTGTCACTGTGGAAGGTGATAAGAGTAGAAGCAGCCATAGGGCTTATGTGAACACAAAAGATGATTTGGGATTGGCTGCTGAACGTTTGAGGGATTCAGGGTTTTCTAAGACAGATGATACTGTTTCTGTTATTATGTCTGAGGAGGAAGTTGCTGATTCCTATTTAAGAACTGCTGGATTGCTTGGAAGATCTAAGGTACTTGTTTTCGCCCTTTTTGAGTGTTCTTGTTCTTCTGTGTTTCCCTCATTCACTCTATTTCTCTGGAATTTTGTAGCAGTCTATAAGTGTCTTGCCTTCAAGTTTGACATTACTTCAGGGATATATCTAGATTGAATGTAAATAGCTCATTAAAAACGTGTTATCCAGAATGAGAACGATTTTTTTATAGAAAATATAGATGCCGGTTTGATCCCGATCTGGCCAAAACTAGCATCAAGCTGGTGTTAATGTCAATGTGAATCCGGAAATAAACTATTAGTAAGCAGGTTGAATAACCAACTGTACTTGGAACTTATTGTTCTTTCAGTTTTAGAAGTAAATGTAAACTACATCAGTGAAGATCCTATAAGAGTGAAAGTTGTTTTTTTTTTTAATGTTTTGTTCTCTCTGTTTTAGTCTTGCTCCAGTAACTGTAGATTTCTCGGTTGATGCAGGGAACAATTGATATGTCATCAAGTTATGATAGTAGAACAAGAGGAATGGAACATTCTTTGGCAGCCAGGGGAGATCTCTGGAGAGTAGAAGCTTCGAATTCGAGTTCTACTGCAACTGATGGAAATTCATCTCTCTTCCTTCTCCAGCTTGGACCACTTCTTTTTCTTCGTGATTCAACTCTTCTTTTACCGTTACACTTATCAAAACAACATTTGCTCTGGTATGGATATGATAGGAAGGTATGCTTAAAAAGCTTCGCCCACTTCAATGAGTGTTATCTCTTTTTAAGAAATTAATCCCAAAACTCTTGTAATTATGTTAACTTTCGTTGCAGAAAGGTATGCATTCACTCTGTCCAGCTTTATGGTCAAAGCATCGAAGGTGGCTTATGATGTCAATGCTCTGTCTCAATCCTTTAGCTTGTGTAAGCCGCTCTTTCCCTTAAAATTGCTATTATGTTCTTACTTTTGCGGAACTGATTACCTGAACTTGTTGTCTCCGTTCTTTGTACAGTCCTTTATGGATTTACAGTTCCCAAACGGGCAATTGACATATGTATCTGGCGAGGGGCTAACGATAAGCTCTTTTCTGCCTTTATGCGGCGGTCTTCTTCAAGCACAGGGTCAATATCCAGGCGATATGAGATTTAGTTACTCTTGTAAGGTTAGATAAAGATCGAAAGCCGTCATGATCCCTGTGGAGGTTATACTGTTAAGAAGTTTAAACATGTTTTTTTTAATCTCTTTGTTTGTGGAACAGAGCAAATGTGGAATTCGAATCACACCAATGGTACATTGGCCTGACAAATCAATTGCGTTGGATCTATCCCAAGCCTTGGCGTGGCGTAGATCCGGACTACTAATGAAACCGACAATTCAAGTCAGGTAAAGCTTTCTCTAACCCCATTTCCTTCTAAACCAAAAAAGAATTTGTTTCTCTTACATAATTCATTAACCGGAACAGTGTATGTCCCACATTTGGTGGAAGCAATCCCGGGATGAAAGCAGAAGTTATTCACTCCTTGAGCGATGACTTGAATCTGATATGTGGCTACATGCTCAGTGCACATCCTTCAGCATTTGCCTCTGTATCTGTAAGCAAAACCTCCTGTTTTTTTTAATCCTCTCAAACCTGACCGTTTCTACTCTCTTGTGACCACAACTTGTCTATCGAAAACTGCAGTTTGGCCGGTCGAAATGGAATGGGAACACGGGACGCACAGGAATAGTTGTTAGAGCTGATACTCCTCTTGCAAGTATTGGCCAGCCTTCTTTCTCTGTTCAGCTTAATAACGCTTTCGAGTTCTGAATCTTTCCGATTATACATAGAAATATAAGACAGACAAGGCAAAAGCTTGTTTACATGTATATATGTGTGAAAATAACGTTTTAGCTCTCGCTAACTTTTGTATATGATAGTTTAGTCGTTGACCCACAAGTTAGTCTTTTTTAAGTTCCACAAATATTGTCACTACGTCTACTAAACACTTCAAAAGTTTTTAAAAGTTATTGCTAGATTTTAAAACTTGTTATAATAAACTTACAGTTGTAATTTTTAACCAATTGAAGACGTTATTAAATGAATACAGTGATAATGACAAACAATCTATGACAGGTAAAAGTAGACAAATGTTTACTGGGTCTGTCTGAGACACTTGCTCTTGAATCGTATCGTAGGTTCAATGAAGACTAGCGTTACAAAACGTTGCAAAAAAAGGAAAAAAAGAAAAAGAACTAACGTTACAAATATAATAATCAAAACGGGTCCGCTGCATAAATTGAAACCTAATTAGACCACGTTTTTAGTTTATTCAAATCTGACGACGTTTGACCCCGATTAAACTATAGGCTATATACGTTTTCTGGATTTTTGGGTTATCATGTGATGACTGAGAACAAGTCATGCACCGATTTCCAAATTAGTAAACATTATAAAATGAAGTTATTAGTGGTCTCGATGCTTTAATGAGAAAATTGTTAGGTTAGAGAGTAACATCCTTTAGATTTAAACAAAGGTCCCACTCAACAAATTATGTGGTTAAAGTTTGAGAATTCTCTTGACGACTTTTCGTAGTTGTTTGTTATTATCAAAATTAATCAGTAGTTTATCTGTCTCGAATCCAATAAGAATGGATTTGACTTGTCTACGAGATTCGTTCGATCGAAAAGGATATGTCAGCGAATTATAGTACGGATATTTAGAAAGTACAGAAGAAAAAAGGATTGGCAAAGATGATATTACTTTCTAACTAATTGAATCCGATTCTTACTTTTGTCTCTTGGAAATTCTAGGGTAAAAAGGCAGACAAAAACAACCTAAAACAATGAAAGCAAATTTTTAAGAGAAAGAAAGCAAAACTGAATAGAATTACTTTATATTGGGATCAAAATCCAATAAGAATTACTCTTCTTTTTTGTTTTGTTTTTAGTTTTTACACGCAGAAAACTATCCATTAAATATATATATTGATGAACTATGTGATCCGAGCAAACTAGACTAATCTAAAGTGAACAAATTAAACAATCGAAATCTCACATACCGATTTTTAGTTAGAGATACCAATGGACTTTACATATACAGATTTTTTGTTTTTAGTGAAACACATGCAAATTTATGCATTTTTAGTTACAATAAGTAGATCATATACATGTATAATTACAACAAATAATGGTGTTTAGCTTCCCGAATACCCTTATAATTCTTTATTTGATTCACGATTTTAAACAAAATAAATTTATCATTCTCTTCGCTTCAACTGGATTTTTTTCTACCACGAACATTTTTTCCTTTATATTTTACATTAGTTTATGGCAATATCTTGTGGTAAGAATATTGATTTGAGCGTAAACTGACATTACATTAATGTCTCTAAAAACCACGTCTACATTCTTCTGTAAACTAAACTCTATACGTTAATTCGTATTAGCTCATCAAGTTGATATCTTATCATAAAATTCTTACGTATACAGCTGCTAGAGATACTCTTAGAACAAAAATAAGAAAAGAGAAAGAAAAAAAATTATTATAAAAAAAAAAGGAGGAATCCTGGACTAACGCAATCCCGTCAAATTATGGCTCTTACATGTGAATGCATTTATTTGTTTTTCATCATTTTTTTTTTATCGTGTATACATTTCATCGAACGTCCTTTTTTCTACGTGCCTACCTAGCTAGAGCCAAAACACACTAATCACGACCACACGTACTTTGTTTGGTTGCTCAAAAAAAAAAAAATCGTAAAGTTATTTATTTTTTAGACAAAAAAACAAGATAAAGTTGTTGACAAAAAGAAAAATCAAAAACAGGGTAAAAGTTGTCTCCAGCGTGGATTTTACAACGTTATACAATTGGCTATAATTAAGAATAAAAATCAATTATTTCACCAAGCTGACCAGATGCTATATGGGGGTATAATAAATGCTTCACAACTTCAAACAACTAGACATAAAGGGTTTTAATTTTGATAATATCACACACGATTCATTTATACAAAGATCAAAAGACCATTTTTTTTGTTATCCCGATTTATATATATATGCTGTGCCATAAGGCCCATAGCCATTATAGTTCGAATTCTTCAACTCTCTGAATAAGTTATTATGAATACGAGATTAAATTTATATTGTCGGTGTATAAAAGAAATTATACCTTCCAATGAACCCAGCTACCAAACCATAAATTTGTTAATTATCTATCCCTTTTTTGTTTTGTTGTAACAATGATCTCATTGGGTGAATAGTAAGTAAATTTATTTCTTAAATTGCTGGAGAGGAAAACCTCAGAAAATAAGTAAGATATATGATACATCTCATCAAACCTTTTTAAAATCACCTTTAATAGTTATTTAACTAAGGTATCTACAAGAATTAAAGATAATATCTACATCAAAAATCAGAATTATTTGATGCTCAATTCGCTGGCCCCTGTGTATTGTTTTCCTCAACCTGCCCCACTATGTCCAATTTCATGCAAGTTGCAAATATTATTAAATGATAAAAATAGCCGAATATTTTAATAAAATAATGTTGACTTACTTTATCTCCTAGGTCTTTCTCTCCCTCCATTTCTCAATGTCTTCGGGAGTCTCTTCTCCATTCGTCACATGCACATAGAATTCTCTTCTTCACTCTCATCCCATCTCCTCACACACAAACCAATAATAACAACTCCAAAGAAATAGAAAAAGAAACAAATCTCGATTCATTTCGATTTTCGATTCAGATCTTCCAAACCCCTTAGATGTTAAAATGTCCCTGAGTCAACATCTCTTCACTTACTTCTTCTTCGTCTCTCTTCTCTTCTCCGGCTTCACATCCTCCCAAACTCTACCCAAAGAAGAAGGTATGTATATAAAGCTTTGTGGATGTACGTATATATTTGAATCAGCGTAATGATTTTAGTTGAATTTTTACAGTTGATGCTTTAAGAAGCATAGCGAACGATTTGAAGAAGAATAATTGGAATTTCTCTGTGGATCCATGCGACCTCACTACATCTGAAGGCAATTGGAGGAATCTTAACGCCCCTAAGGGATTGGAAAGCGCCGTTACTTGTAACTGCTCATCCAGCGTTTGCCACGTTACCAACATGTGCGTTCGTCTCTTCTTCCTTTTTTCTTACATCATCTTGTCTTTTGTTTCTTTATAAACTTGCCATGCCCTTAAAATTCAACAGATTATTGGTGAATGATTACAATTAGACATTTTCAAAAGTGTACGTAGGTCTCATTTCCCAAAGCCTATCACCACCAAACTATTCAATTATTTTAAATAAAGTAGTTGTGGATGTAATATTTACGATTCTGTCGTTGTTGACTTTTTTTACGCGTCCGTGAAATCTTTTTTTTGGGTCGTATATAAAACTATTGGGCCGAAAAATTAATGAGCCTATGTTTTATAACAGAGTTCTCAAGGGACAAAACCTTCAAGGAACTCTTCCTAATTTAACTGGACTTCCTTTTCTGCAAGAGATGTAAGTAGAATCACTCACCAATTTTAACCATAAATCTGTCACTGTTCGTTTCTTTTGTTAAATAACTTAACTGTCATATTCTTCTTTCTCTGCAGTGATCTGACTAGAAACTATCTCAATGGTTCCCTTCATCCCGAATGGGCAGCCTTGCCACTTATCAATATGTATGTATATGCGTATTTCTGTTCATATTACACTTTATATATGTATAGATTGATTGAGTATGTTTGTTGGATGATGAAAATGCAGCACAGTACTTGGAAATCGGATTACTGGTCCAATCCCAAAAGAATATGGAAGTTTCCAAAACCTTAGCAGTATGTGAGTACACTTCTTCGATCTCTCGCTCTTAGACAATGTTTCAGATCATTCATATTTTGGTAATATCTGATTCGTTTTGTTTTCCCGTTTTTAATTTCTGGAAATTTGTGTTTTAGTGTATTGGAATACAACCAGATTTCAGGGGAATTACCTCCAGAGCTAGGGAATCTAAAAAACATTCAAAGACTGTAAGAACATTTATCTTAAGCTCTCTCAAAATGTTCCTTCATTTCTTTTTTTTAATAGTTCTTGCTCTTTGCTGGTGTTGAGACGTTGTTTTCTCTTTGTAGGTTTGTTAGCTCGAACAACTTGACCGGTGAAATCCCAAGTACATTCGCCAATCTTACTACATTGACTGATTTGTAAGTATTTCTCTGCTTTTATATGATATTGAAGCATATGGTTTGCAAGAGATTCTAATTTTTTTTCTTGATTTATAGTCGTATCAGTGACAACCAGTTCACAGGGGCTATACCAAATTTCATTGAGAACTGGACAGAACTTGGGAAACTGTAAGCAATCCTTTCAGCTGAATCATATTCTTTGATCTTTTTCATATTGATATTGGTTATGTAGGATTAAAATGTTTGTTTTGATTTATCAATCAGGGTTATTCAAGCAAGTGGTTTAGTTGGACCGATTCCTAGTGGCATTGGTTCTCTCCGAAAGATAACAGACTTGTAAGTACACAAACTTTCCTTATTTTCGCCTTTCATGGACTAACTCACCTTCAATAATATAATATATATCTACTCTTTTCCAAATTTGAAATTTTGTAGGAGAATCAGTGACTTGAGCGGACCTGAATCTCCATTTCCACCTCTAGAAAACATGGCACTGAAGACATTGTGAGTTTGATCCCAAGACTAAACGATATTTGGTAATGGTTTCTTTAGCTAACCTCCATTTCGACTCGCTGTTCGTTTTCGTTGCAGGGTTCTTAGAAACTGCAGCCTTACAGGAGATTTACCTGCATATCTTGGAGATAAGAGAACCTTAAAAATGTTGTAAGTAATCTCTTTGTTCTTCGGCAAGCATAAAATTGATTTATCGAAGATAAAAAAAAAAAATTTAAGCTGACATAGTGAGATTCGTTGTGCAGTGATGTTAGCTTTAACAAACTGAGTGGACCAATCCCAGACAAATATACCGCTCTTTCAGATGTAGATTTCATGTATGATGATGCTCTTTTTCTTCTTTCCTATGTTTCACTATAAGCTTTTTATAGAGTAATGTTTAATTGTTCTCCCATCTTGCAGATATTTTACAAGTAACATGTTAACCGGGGAAGTACCAAATTGGATGATAGACACAGGTGACAAGATGTGAGTTTTCTTCACCGATATATATATATATATACAACACAATTCTTTGTAGTGAGAGCAGCCAAATAACGTTTTATTTGGTTGTTGTATCTTTTATTGCAGTGATATTACTTACAATAACTTCTCCATAGATCCCAAAACCGCAAAATGTCAGGAGAAAGGCGTGTAAGAAGATCAATAAACGTAACAACTTCTCGTGCTTTCAAATTCGCTATAAATCTTATGGTTTCTTGGTTTTATTCTATTTGCAGGAATATGTTTTCAAGCACAAGCCCTTTAGTGGAAAATAACTCGTAAGTCTTTTTTTTATATATTTTCTCATAACTCTTATAACACTCACTAGAATATTGATTGATATTACGTTATGTTTTGCCACAGTTCAAACGCTTCATGTCTGAGCAACGTTAAATGTCCTAAAAGTAAGTCTGTGAAGCTATATAATATAGCTTACAAAACCATGTGGCTTAATATCTATCTGCGCATCTGATTAATCTTCGGTCATTAATCATTTTGCTCTCAGCTTTCTATGGCCTTCATATAAACTGTGGTGGTCCTGAAATAACAATCAATGAGACTCTTAAGTATGACGCTGACGAAGCGGATGCGAAGGGACCAATATTCTCTGAGAGTAGTAGTACAAGCGGTTGGGTTTCTAGCAATACAGGAAACTTCTTGGATGATGATCGTTCTGCCGATGCAGAAACAAAATGGAAAAATTCATCAGTGCTAAAGATAACAAATTCTAGCCTAGATTCTAGGTTTTATACGACCGCGCGTCTCTCGGCCATCTCTCTCACTTATTACGCATTTTGTCTTGGACAAGGAAACTATACAGTGAATCTTCATTTCGCTGAAATTGTGTTCAGTGACAATAACTCGTATACCAGTTTGGGAAGACGATTCTTTGACATATACATTCAGGTATTTTGATTTAACTTATTTTATAAATGTTAGAAAGATTTGTAAAGCTTAATCAATTGGCTGGTTTGATAATGTGCAGGGTAAGCTTGAGATTAAAGATTTCAATATTGTTGATGAGGCTAAAGGTGCATTAAGAGCCGTGGTTAAGAGATTTCCAGTCACGATTACAAATGGGCAACTAGAAATAAGATTGCAATGGGCTGGGAAAGGAACTCAAGCTTTACCTGTAAGAGGTCATTATGGTTCTCTCATATCGGCTGTATCCGTAGATCCAAGTAAACTCTGCTAAACCCAAAACTATCTGTAGAGAGATTTCGCCTGTGTTTGAATGTTTTTGTCTCTTGACTTGATCTCCCATGATCTTGCTGTAGATTTTACTCCACCAAAGGAACGTGGCACTGGAACTGGTGGTGGAAGCTCTGTTGGTACAATTGTCGGTAGTGTAATCGCTTCAACGGTGTTACTTGTGCTTTTAATCGGCGGTATATTATGGTGGAGAGGTTGCTTAAGACCCAAGAGTCAGATGGAAAAAGGTTTTTACTTACAAAGACTTGCTTAAACAGATTTTTAAACATTTTGATTTCTGTCTATTTGTTTCTTGCTAAATTCAACTGTGTTTCTTCACTTCAGATTTCAAGAACTTAGATTTCCAGATCAGTTCATTCTCGTTGAGGCAAATCAAAGTTGCCACGGATAACTTTGATCCTACAAACAAGATCGGAGAAGGTGGTTTCGGTCCTGTATACAAGGTCAGCATCCTACTGTAAAATGACACTCTTATGAGAAAAAAAAAAAAAAAAAGATGAATGATATATGACTTTACTCATTGTATGAATACAGGGAGTGTTGCCTGATGGAACTGTAATCGCAGTGAAGCAACTATCAGCGAAATCAAAACAAGGGAACCGCGAGTTCTTAAACGAGATTGCTATGATATCGGCTCTGCAGCATCCGCATTTGGTTAAACTATATGGATGTTGCGTCGAAGGTGACCAGCTCTTGCTAGTGTACGAGTACCTAGAGAACAACAGTCTCGCTAGAGCCCTTTTCGGTAAGTCATCCCTTAAAAAGACATCATATTAGCTTATAAAACGTTAAATCCAATTCTAATTATTGTTTTTTTTCTTTAAAAGGTCCTCTAGAGACTCAGATACGACTAAATTGGCCAATGAGGCAGATGATTTGCGTGGGGATAGCAAGGGGACTAGCTTATCTCCATGAGGAATCAAGACTCAAGATCGTACACAGAGATATCAAAGCCACTAATGTCTTGCTTGACAAGGAACTAAACCCAAAGATTTCGGATTTCGGTCTTGCTAAGCTTGATGAAGAAGAAAACACTCACATGAGCACAAGAGTCGCCGGAACATAGTGAGTTAAATATCGATTAATTAATCAATCACCCATGTGAGATTTATGATAAGTTAATAACCAAAACATAACTATTGTTTGCAGTGGATATATGGCTCCAGAATACGCAATGAGAGGCCATTTGACAGATAAAGCCGACGTCTACAGTTTTGGCATTGTGGCTCTTGAAATCGTTCACGGAAAGAGTAACACGAGCTCGCGATCCAAAGCCGATACCTTCTACCTTCTTGACTGGGTACGTAAATCATCATTTCACCTTCTAAACTCTTAAAATTTAAAACCTTAAAACCTAAATCATGGGCCTGAGTCTCAACTTCCACAGGTGCACGTTTTAAGGGAGCAAAACAAACTGGAGGAAGTAATAGATCCAAGGCTAGGAACAGATTACAACAGACAAGAAGCAATGACGATGATTCAGATTGGGATGCTCTGCACCAGTCCAGCTCCGGCGGATAGACCTTCAATGTCGACGGTGGTAAGTATGCTCGAAGGTCATTCCACGGTGAATGTTGAGAAGCTTCTACAAGCTTCGTTCAACAAAGGAAGCGAGAAGGACGAAGAGAGTGTGAGAGCGATGAAGAAGCATTACGCAATGATAGGTGAAGAAGAGATTACGAATATGATCGAGGGACCTTACACGTCATCTTCTACGTCAACCGCCAACGCCAGTGATCTTTACCCTGTTAAGCTTGATTCTGCTTATTGGAACGGTAGAAGTTGATTATTATTTCGTTTTGATAAAAAAGAAGTTGATTATTATGGTTTATGTTTTCGAAAAAAGAGAAAAAGTTATGGAGTGAGTAATTATAATTTCTTGTTTTGCTTTTTGTAAAGTTTGTTTTGTTAATAGTTATTTTATTTAAAAGACAATTAGATAATTACGTTTAATTTCTTGCAACGGAAAATGAAGATATTTTTATCTTAAGAGAATCAGAAGGTTCAAAAATAATTTAGATGAAAATGATGCGAGTCAAGACAAAATATTGTTTTTCTGTTAACATCTTTTTATTTATTTGACGTATGGTTTGGCATCAACATTGTTGTGGTTAAAATATTTTTATATGAAACTAAAATTAAACTTCGCTCGGGTTACTTATTGGTACACAGAGTTTTTATTATGAAATAAAGAAATAAAGTTTCTTCTCTCTATAGAGGTCTATGATTATATTTTTGTTGATTGTGACATTTTTTCTTTTTGTTTGGTTAATTTTATTTTATAAATGTGATTGTTAATATTTATTTATGAACACTGTTAAAAATATGATTTTCAAACAGTTTTTCTAATTTATTTAAGAATTATTTTCAACATATTATTTGTGTGGCTAAAATTATTTTAACGTTTAAGTTGAAATATTATGAGAAACTTTTATAAAATACACCCACTATTTATTGATTTTAATTAAAATATATGAATTTTTAGAGGAACTTCCATAAAAAATACTCCAAATATTATCTTTTATTGTTTAAAAATTTAAAATACATTTAACTTCGTCAAATTCTCTCCAACCACTAAATATATTTTGTACAGAACCAAAATTTTGAATTATTTTTATAAAGACTAAATTTTCATTATTGTATGTATCCCTTAATATAGTCTTATTATTTTTGTCTTAGTCAATTATCTTATTAATAGTAATAAGAATGATTTGGATTAAGCTAACTATAACAATCATATTGGAATAAATAAGAAAAGACAGAATATATTGTTGTTCTTTAAATAATATTTTAGCATTTGTTTCTACTGACAAATTATTTGGCTTCTATAAGTTTAATATGTTCTATCTATACTGTCGTTTAGAAATTTTCTATACAAAATTACAATAATTAAACTAAAAGGAGTGATTAAATATCAATTTATAGGTCAACAAGGTTTTCACGGGGTAAGGGGGTAGCACCGGCAAATTGCAAATCCTTTTAAATAGACAAAACAAAAAGAAACCTCTTCACAGAATCTTTACGGTCCGAACAAATCGACTTATTCAGGAAACAAAACTTAAGCATGTTCTCGAAGTAAATGGTAGGAATAAATATCGACCCTGTCACCGACATTTTGCAATTTTGAAGATGGCAAAAGAAAAATCGCCAAGTAAATGGTAGAAATAAATATTACTAAATCCTATAATTTAATTTGCTGACTGTGTAATTACATTACTTGACTTTTGAATTCAAAATCTTAAAAACGTCAAAGAAAAAAAAATCAAAATCTTATAAACTCTTGTTTAGTGAATTAGGTAAATGCACACAAAAGTATTGAGATTTTTTTTTTTTTTTTAATTTCTTACCAAACAGACATATGGCATTATGGCAATATAGGTCATATATTTGACTCATAAAAAAAAAACAGATTATTACCCTCTTTTTAATATGACAAATATATATATATATATATATAATACATAGATGCGTGGATGTATAAAATCCAGATGTGTATTTGAATATCTCTCTCTATCTCCTGTGTTGAAATGGGTTCAAGATATATCGCCATTTCTTATGGCTCTGCATTAGTCTTAACGCTTCTTCTTCTTCTTCTTCTTCTTCTTTCTCTTCTTCACGATGCAGAGGGATGTGATATGTTCACAGGGCGGTGGGTGAAGGACGCTACTTACCCACTCTATGATTCCTCCACGTGTCCATTCATACGACGCGAGTTCGCCTGCAAGAAAAATGGACGGCCGGATCTCGACTACCCTTCGTTTAGATGGCAGCCTGAGAACTGCAAATTAGCAAGGTGTCATCAATTAATTAACATTTATCTTTAAGTATTTTATTTTATTTTTTGGTTTCTAGACATATTGAATCAAGGTATCGTTATAAATATATATACACGCAGAGGGATTTTATATTCTTACTTTTAGTTCTAGATTTTTTCAATCTATTCTTCAGTTTTTAGTTGTTAAAATATGACATTACGTGAACGCTATAAGTTTTTGTTTTAAAATGTAAACACAATAATAATTCAATAGTGTGAGAAACTCGATTTAATTCATGAATATACTTTTCAAGAAAATGGAAAGAATTTACAGATATTTAGTTTCAGCAACCAATGGTAATAGGGAAGTCTATTTATGTATTTGTTTTGCCATAATTGAATGCTGTTTGGAATCTCTTAAACTGTTGCACGAGATGGAAACGAACTCTTTTGTCACAATATGCCAACTGGTGGGTTTGACGTGAGTTACACGCGCCGCCTTTGAGATTGGGACACCCACCAAACTCTCTTCATTAGAAGACATAAATTCTCCAATCTCTTCCCACGCATGTGGGGACACACTAACTCTACTCTTGACGATTTTGCCATGCCGTTTCTTACGTTAATTCCCATTCATGCCACTACTATTAAAACGCCACCGTTTTCAATTGTTTTGAGTAGGTTCAACGGAGTGGAGTTCTTGGAGAAAAACAAAGGGAAGAAGATAATGTTTGTAGGTGATTCTCTTAGCCTAAATCAATGGCAATCTTTGACATGTATGCTTCACTCTTCTGTTCCCAATTCTCCGTATAATTTAACCACACAAGGCAGTATCTCAACATTCACATTCCAGGTAACCAATGCACTTGTTTTGGTTAAGTAAAAAGTCTCTCAAATAGAAAACCAGCATGAACTAAACCGGATTTATGAAATTGAAGGAGTATGGAGTGGAGTTGAAGCTTGATAGGAATGTGTATTTGGTAGATATAGTGGGGGAGAAGATTGGGAGAGTGTTGAAGCTTGATTCGATCAACGATGGAAAGAATTGGTCAGAAATGGATACATTGATTTTTAATACTTGGCACTGGTGGAGCCGTAGAGGTTCTTCTCAACCGTACGTTTATATAACCCGTTAATATGCTTATTTTTTGCATAATTATAATATATACAAATATAATGTTCAAAGTTTTGATACAAATATAATGTTCAAAGTTTTGATATATATGTTTGGCAGATGGGATTGGATTCGAATAGGGACTAACATTACAAAGGACATGGACCGTGTGGCCGCATTCGAAATCGCACTAGGGACTTGGGGCAAATGGGTCGATACCGTCGTAGATACTAAGAAAACTAGAGTCTTTTTTCAAGGAATCTCACCGTCTCATTATAAGTAAGTTGTTCTATATTTGATTCAAAGAGAATCAATCTGAAATTTTGTAATCTAAACGTTGATTATTTTGTTTAACAGAGGAGTTCTGTGGGGTGAACCAAAGGCAAAGAGTTGCGTGGGACAGAAGGAACCTCTTTTAGGGCCAAATTATCCAGGAGGATTGCCAGTAGAAGTGGGAGTTTTGAAGAGAGCACTCGGGAAAATAACAAAACCTGTGACCTTGCTAGACATTACGTTGCTTTCGTTGCTTCGCAAAGATGGTCATCCTTCGGTTTATGGTCTAGACGGCCAAACCGGCAATGATTGCAGCCACTGGTGTCTCTCCGGCGTACCAGATACTTGGAATGAGATTCTTTACAATTATATGGTTATGTGAACAAAAACATCTAAACATAGAAAACAAAATTATTGCATTTGTTATTGAGTTTGATTCAATTTGAATCTGAATAAAAGACAAAATTCCTAGCTCCGTCCAAGTTCCATCCCAGCCAAACTTTTCTCCGAGTAAGCTAGATGACGATACATCTAGTAACGAAGAGCCGGTTCTTGTGAACAGACCTTTAATGAAGATTAAAAGATCGAAAAAAATCAGAGTTTCAGGCACAGATCAACAATCCTTAGTTACAAGACAAAATCCTATAACCTTTTCTTTTTCCTTCATTTGTGTAATAAGATTTTCTGAGTGACTAAAAGAAAGAAACCATAACGAATCTCCCCTAAGCAGGGATCAAAGAAAGGACACAACATACTAAGAAAAAAGGGGTTCTGATTTGAAATTCTAAAATCGAAATTGATTTTCAGGTCCATACTTGCTGCTGCTCCTCATGTTGAAATGATCAAACTTTGAACTATTACTGTACTCTACAGGCTTCACCGTAGCTGATGTTGTTGTCTTTGGTTCTGTCTCTGTTGTTTTCTCTCTATGGCGACGCCTTGATCGCTCTTTATGGATCTTTGGTTGGACAACCTCTCCCGAGGCAAAGAACTCAGCATAGTCCTGCCGTTTAGATGATAACCGGTGTTGCTTGGATGATGACAAAGTCGGGTCCTTTATTACACTACTTGATCTTAGCTTCGAGGTCTTATGATCCGGGTAACTATGACTCGGTTTAGGAAGGTGGGCATGTCGGGATTCAGATATTGGTGCTGGGGCAGTATGCCTTTGGACTAAAGGTGGTTCTTGTTCATCTTCAGGCATTTTGAGCCTATCTTTTAATGGCCTTAGATTGGGGCTGGTTTTGAATCGGGTTGGGACTAGGTGGCTGGTTAAAAACTCGAGAGCGAGTTTGAAGAGATCGATGATGAGTTGACCAAATGATGGCCAACCAGGTTCTTCCTTAGTTGTTGTTGTCTCGAGGACAGGTCGAGAGAGTTTCTCTTTGCCTGAATGCTCCTCTTCAAAGCTGGTTTCTGATCCCAGCTGCTGTAAAATAAAACAGAAACCATTGTTGTTTCTTTGTAACATATGGCTAATGAAAGGTGGAAAAGGCGCCAAAAAGAGACGAAATTGATATTTACCGTCTTTGAGGACAAAGAACGTCCAAAACCCTGCTGGAGCAAACAAGTAGCATAACCAACGAGAACAGCACCAACAACCAAGAGGATATCTGCACAAGAACGAAAGAGAAACACACAAATTTTAAGCACGCAATGATCTTCGACTAACAGAGAGTATGCAGAATGATCTATGGAAGAGGTGTTTTTGTATTGTTACCAGTTGGAGAGATTGAGCTATACTGATAGTCACAGTCTTCTTCACTGAGAGAGATTTGGCGAAGAGCCGCATTTCCTCTGTCGATGACCAACAACGAGCAGGTAGGCCGAACATATACAACATCAAAATCGTTTGAGAACTTTGCATCCTCACTTGGTCCATCTCTATATCCAGCTACATTAGATTTCCCCCCAGCTATTGTAGTAACACCTGTTAAAAAATATTCCTCACTCTTAGAATACAATTCTTCTCAGTTTGATTCAGAATGATTTATAAACCTGAATCTCCTATCTTCCGAATGGCGAGATTCAAAGTATCAGCGACATAAACGTTCCCTTTATCATCCATTGTTACACCTCTGGGATGGTTAAAACGAGCCTCGCTCGGTTTGCCATCTGCATGTCCTGTTTTTCCTTGAAACGATCCAGCCACCAATCTTCCCCTGCTGTCTGTCCACAAGCACACATATATTATAAACAGTCATAAAAGCCTCCAACACTAGAAAAAAATATGAGAAAAATCAAATGTTACATATGAAGCAAAATAGAAAACATAATGAGACAAGCTCAAGATCATCTGAAAATGACATTAGTATACATAATGATCAAGTTTCATCAGGACAGAGTGTGTATATGATTGGATAAACATAAACTGCAAACAATGAAACACATAAGAACTAAGTCATATATGGAGGCAATGGGAGAAGTTGTACACTGGGACAAGGGAGGAGTGATTTTCATGATGTTGCTATTAACTTCATCAACAGCATAAAGTTCTCCATCATCGGAAACTCGAATCTTGTAAGGAACAACACCGATTTCGTTTCCTTCCACAACAGTTTCGACCAAGTAACCATTCTCAAACTCAAGAACATTAGTATCTGCAGATAGACAAGAGTCATACAATATCAAAACCAGGTTTATTGTACAACAAACAATCAAATCGCCCGGAAAATTTTGAAACAAAAAAGAGAATACAAAATTGAGGAATCACCTGATTGGGATATTTTAGAGGATGATCCAGTAGTCCACTTCAGAACCCAGGACATATGCTTAATCAACGAATCTTGATTCCATTTTCAAAATTGACATAAAACCCAGTAAATTCATAGCCATAAAATATCACAGAATTAGAAAGATTGAGCAGTAGATCAAAGCAACAAAATTCACTGATATTCAGAGATAATAAAATCAAGCAGTGAAGTTACCAGCAGGAGCAGCTTGAGCTTGAAATGGGAAGCTGTGAAGAGTAAAGACGATCCATAAAGTAAACAAAGTCTTTAAAGACCAACTCGAGCTTTCTACCAGTAGAATCTTAGATTCGCCCATCTCTCTTTCCTTTAGCTTCGAGTGTATATTATGTTCGAATCGACCCCTAGAGTCGATTCACATACTCCAACACAACAACTGATAGAATGAAACCAATTTGCAGATGACAACAGTTTTTTTCTTTTTTGAAAGTTTATTACAACAAAGTATTTTCCTGAAAAGTTGTACTTATAAAAGTAAAATGAAAACCGCACAATAAAGACCATTTACGCAATTTTTAAGCTTTTTATTTTTCATATAAAAGTATTTTATTGGTTACTCGTCTTTTGTTGATTAAAAAAAAAGGGGTCTCGTCTTTAAAACTGTTTCACTTGAATCCAAAGAATGTATGCACATATCCGATCCACTACTGGGCCTTTTAGAAAGCCCATAACTGAGCCTATTAAGGTTTTTACTTTGGCTGCTTAATGCTTTACCCACTACAAGTTCCTGAAGAAAAGACAAAATAATTACCAACGTAAAAGCTGATCAGATCAGAAGCATTTCTACGATATGTCACATCGCACCGTTTTTTCTTTCATGAAAAATAAATAAAGTAAAACCAACGTGACCTCGCGAATAGAAAACATATTTTGCACCCAAAAAAAAAAATCTATTTGTTTAAAACAAAAATGAAAGGAAAATATATACGGGAGCCCACTTACTAGGGCAGCTCATAGCTCTCAATTCTTTTTTTGAAATTGAAATTCAATTGTCTCAGCATTTCTCCATTAAACACGGACAACTAACTCTTTTGTGAATTGTGACTCACATTCATATAACTCATTAATTATGAGTATGCGTACCCGAGAAAAATTAGAAATATGTTATACTCAGGATTCTATATTTCTATGGAACTATATACCGTATAAGTTTGCATCCACCATTTAGAATTTAAAACCCACCAAGACTAATTGTTTAATTATCTTCTAAATATGATTCAAACTTTGAACATCGCAATTTTGCATCCTTGATTTGCTTTCATCGATAAGACAGCTGTGCTTGTTCAGTTGTTCACGTATTAAGTGAAAGCTAATATGCTGCTATTCAGCTGTCTTTTGCGCAAATTGACAAATTATTTATTT
This sequence comes from Cardamine occulta, assembly GCA_028015245.1. Taxonomy (NCBI): domain Eukaryota; kingdom Viridiplantae; phylum Streptophyta; class Magnoliopsida; order Brassicales; family Brassicaceae; genus Cardamine; species Cardamine occulta. Next base: position 9,485,665 of record CM051373.1, on the reverse strand, counting down.
TTTTTTTCTTAAATTATACTCCAATAGAATGAACCCACAAATTCTCTATGATTTAAAAACATTTATGAGCTAAGAGTAGTAAATCAATAAATAAAGAAAACGTTTTCAGAATGTGTGATGGTAAGACTCGTTAGTTCTTAATTGCCATGTGTCGTTCATCGACTCCACTCATACTGGATGGACTGATATACGCGTACGTAGACAACAACAGCTTCCTAGTAGGTTTCACTTTTAAATATAATACTACGTCCGTAACTGTATGATTTTGCGTTCTGTCTGATTACTACGTTGAAGCATTTTAAAAAATGTCATAAATCTCTTTTTTCTTTATTCCCTTAAATACCGAAAACACCCCCCATCTTTTTCGACGTTTCCGTTGCGTTAAGAGGCAATGTCGGTGTAAATATCTCCTCGCCATGAGGGTGTTTTAGGTAATTAACAAGTCCTTTTGAACTTCCCTAGGCATGCTCTGTCATTTATTACTCTCTTCATCTCCTTCTTTCACTTTTCCTCTTTCCTCGTTTCTCATTCTCGAGCTCCGGGTTTGTCTTGAAAGTACCATGAACGAATCTGTATCTTTCTTTTGTTTCCCATAAGATTTTCCCGGGAGACTGTTTTTTCCTAAATCAGGTTTGTTAATCAACGTATTTATCAACTTCATTTGCTATCTTTTGTTTCTTCTGAATGATTTCTTGGTATTACTTTCAATCAATAAATTTGTCATTGTGACTTGTAAGGCTTCTAATAATCCCATCGTTGAAAAACTCTTAACAATAATGTAATGGTTAAGTGTACGCATCAGCTTGCATATTAATCTGTTTTTTTCTAAGAGTTTTTCTTTCTTATATCAGTTCTGTGTTTCTTATCCTTATTCTGATTCGCAATTTCATATGATTGATTTGATTTGCAGGGTTTAAGCAGAGGTTGGATTGTCATTTCGCCAGCTGGTTTCTTCAGATTTACTCTACAATGAAGTGAGAATAATGAAATAGATCGTAGAAACACACTGAGAGAGACAGAGAGATAGACTTTGGAATTTTGGAAGGTACATACAATCTTTGACATTTACAGTTCGTTTTTTAATGAACTTTGTTTCTAAAACTGTGTGAATCCCTGAGCACCATTTTGATTTAAATCCTCCTCTTGACTCCATTTCTAGGTTTCGTAACACTCTTCAACATAACTCTTCACACTAGCTTTCCTTGCGCCTGTGTGATTTTAGGGTCTAAATTCTAGTGAAAAAGAGAATATATGACTGTTTTCCGCGTAGCTTGTGACTGTACTAGATGTTAGGTAGGCTTATGTTAGACTTTGAAGCTGTCTTACTTTATTCAAATGAGTGGAATCAAATGACTATTCAAGAGAATCAGATACAAAGAGACATGTGTATGTTTATGTGTGGGGCTCTTTTCATTCTTGGATTTTAGTTTAAACTGATTTAGTTTGTTGCAATTATGACCTTCGGAATTTTATGACCTTCGGAGTACTCTAATCCTTTTATCAGTGTCCCATAATTTATAACTTATGAACAATTTTGAGAATCTATATGTATTAAACTCATCAGTTCTTTTTGTATTCTTTTGCACTTTTTTTTATTGACCGTTTCTTTACAGAAAAAGTGAATAAGAAATAAGAACGAGGGGTATTGAATTATTTGCATGTGTCATGTGTTCTGCAGATAACCCATTTGGGTGCAATTTTATTATATGTTTTCTTTTTCTGATTTTTGTTTGATTCTATAGCAGCACTTTTTGACTAAATAGCCCCATACATATATAGCAAAAGGTTTCAGAACATTAATTAGAAAGAAAAAAAAAAGTAGATCGGTTCATGTAAAGAAATGGTACTAACACACCCAAGTTGTTTATTCTTCTTCCTTGGACATTTCTTAGTTGTTTATTCCTTATATAGAAAAACATTTTTATTTTTATATGAACCACAATGTCCCCACAACTTTGGATGAATCTTTAAGCTGTATCCATTAGATAATCTAGGCATGTATCTCTCTCTCTCTTTCTCGCTGTATATATATCTTCATAAACGTGTATGCATAGTTCTCTCCTTTGTGTGAACCATTATAGCTCTTCTCTGCTCTTCATCTTTTTTTGCTGCTAACCAAAGAAGTCTTACAAAGTGAAGCTCCATTAATGGTCCTAAATCCAAAGTTTGCTTTTCCTTTTTTATTTTTGCTCGATATAGACAGTTATAACTTATAAGTCCCCCTTCTTCACTTTTGTTGTCACCTTACTAAAGCATTGTTGATGATTCTGCAGATGGAGACTGTGAAACCATTAGATGTTGCTTCAGGAAAAGGAAAACTCAGACGCACATTTGCCAAAGTTCTCAACATAAAAAAGCTAACCGGTGTTGTTCCAGAAACCGATAAGGTTGAGAGAATGAAGAAGAGCCAAGAAAAGGTAAAGTTGGATAAAGATTTAGTGAAGAATGCTGCAAATCTGTCTGAGTCATTTGACAAGCTCGAGGAAGAGTATGAGAAACGGCTGGCCTTGGAAGCTCTTCTTGCAAAGCTGTTTGCTACGGTTTCTGCAATAAAATCAGGTTATGCACAGTTGCAGCATGCTCAGTCTCCGTATGATCCAAATGGGATTCAGAAAGCAGACAACTTGGTAGTAACAGAGCTGAAGACATTGTCGGAGATGAAACAGAGTTTCTTGAAGAAACAGTTAGATCCTAATCCTGATAGAACTCTTGTTCTTGCGGAAATTCAAGAACTGAGAAGCTTGTTAAAGACTTATGAGATCATGGGGAAGAAGCTGGAGTGTCAGTTAAAGCTTAAACACTCTGAGATCATATTTCTTAAAGAGAAGTTTGAAGAATCCATTAATCAGAACAAGCTAATGGAGAAGAGACTAAACCAAAGCGGCCAACTTTGCAATCCTCTGGGTCATAATCTTCATCTATCAGCGCTAAATCCGACCCATTTCGTTACTCATCTACACCACACCGTCAAGTCAATCCGAGGATTCGTCAAATTGATGGTTGAGCAGATGAAACTCGCGGCTTGGGACATCGATATGGCAGCTGATACAATACAGCCTCAAGTATTCTATTACAAGCAAGATCATAAGTGTTTCGCTTTCGAGCATTTCGTTTGCAAGGTAATGTTTGAAGCGTTTCATCTACCTTATTTCTCAAGCGAATCATCATCAGCTAACAAGAAGAAGAGTAAAGAAGATAAAGAGATGTTCTTTGAGAGATTTACAGAGCTTAGATCGATGAAAACGAAAGAGTATTTAGCGTCACGGCCTAAATCAAGATTTTCGAAGTTTTGCAGAGCTAAGTATTTACAGCTCATACATCCAAAAATGGAGCAAGCTTTCTTCGGACATTTACATCTAAGAAACCACATCTCTGCGAGTGAGTTTCCTGAGACGAGCTTATGCTCTGCGTTTCTCGAAATGGCGAAACGTGTTTGGCTCTTACATTGCCTTGCTTTCTCCTTGGACTCTGAAGCTTCGATCTTTCAAGTTTCTAAAGCTTGTAGATTCTCTGAAGTTTACATGAAGAGTGTAACGGAAGATGCGTTTCTCTCTCCGGAGGATGATGAAAAAAGTTCGCCGGAATCTGAGGTGGGAGTTGCGTTTACGGTGGTCCCTGGGTTTAGAATTGGCAAAACTTTATTACAATGTGAGGTCTACCTCACGCGTTCATGTCAACGCCGTCAGATCAGATAGATTACGGTGGAAATATCACGGCGATGACGTCACAAGGGTATTAGGGTAATTTAGGTGGTGGGGGGGGGGGGGGACTTTTTGGGGGTAGGAAAACAAAGGAGGATAAAATTTGCTGACCGTTGGATTAAGGGAAGAGGCAAAATATGTGCATGTTTGAGATTATGGTTTTTGTTTTTCCTTTGTCAATATTAGAGCAGAGAAAGCAGAAGCATCTCTTAGCTGTTCTCCATCAATTATTAGTAGCTATCGTCACTACCTTCTATCATATGTAAATAATTCGTAATAATTTCTTTAATATTAATTATGATTGCTATGTTCAATGACTACATAATGTTGTAGTCGAGATGATTTGATTTCTAATTTTCTATTACTGCTTCAAAAGAGAATGTAAATGACTAAAGAACTTAATTTTTGTATTAGTGGAATGGAGATATTTTCTAAAAGGGGTTTGAAGTGCGGACTTTTATTTCTTCCCTAGTTCGCTTCTGTGACCAATCCCTCTACTTAATTATTTTGACGACCGACCAAATATATCAGATAATACTTTGATGGGCCCATTATATTTTGATAGATCTTCTGGGCCCAAAAAAGTCCTATCCAAGGATCTTATATTTTCCACGTCTGGGTCCAGGCTCGGTGGGAATTGACTCGGTTTGGTTTTTGATTCACGAACAATACATGATCCAATCCGGTTAGCATCATAATGTTTAGGTATGTAACTATTGTAAGTATGGGTATCATTGACTAACTGAGACCGAACCGGTTCATTTTCTCATTAATTCACACATGAATACTTATTAGTTATTACTATAAAGCGCTTTACTATATAATAAGCAGTCAACTTTACAGTTTTAGAAAAATTGGGAAAACAAATTTCAGCATTACTTCTACATAGCGATAAAACTTATACTTTATCTTTGACTGGACTATCAATTAAATGCATCGAAAATTTTGGCAAAAGAAACAAAATGAAATATCAAATTAGAACGTAAATACTCAGTACACAAATATAGTCGGTAAAAAAAAACAAAATATATAAAAGCATAATGTTGAGATATATAAAAACGGTTGGACCATCCCAAACACTACGGAGGACCCCAAAAATGAGCCAAGAGACATCGATATCAAGCTTCAAGAAATTTCAACAGTCATGGGTCGAGCAGCTAAGGCACCACCTGAACCACCTCCGCTCGGCCCAAAACCACCACCGGAACTCTAATACCGGCGAAGAGGAACTGCTGATGGAAGCGGTGGAGAGAGTGATGGAATACTGTAGAGAGTACCACAGGGCAAAGTGGGCGATAACGGAGAGAGACGTGATCGGAGTTTTGGCTGCTCCTTGGTCCTCGGCTCTTGAACGGTCACTCCATTGGGTTGGTGGTTGGCGACCAACCACCTTGTTTCATCTGGTTTACACTGAATCGAGTATTTTATTTGAGTCTCGTATCGTTGATATACTCCGTGGTTTTCGAACCGGTGATCTCAGCGATCTCTCTCCTTCTCAGTTCAGGTTATATGAAACCCTTAGCTACTTTGTTTACTAACAACACAACTCGTAGTCTCTAATGATTTTGTATCTAATTTATGAAAAAATATATCTTGAACTTTTTATTTGATTTAGTTATTATCGTGGTCGTGTCGTCGTGTCATAGACTGTTTACCAAAAACACCTACATGTTTACACATACAGCTAGAGAGAACAAATAGATTGGTTTTGAACATATGTGGTTGTTTATTTTCTTACCGGAAGTCTAAATATCTTTTAGAAAATGCTATAAACATTTTGAGAGAGAAGATAAAAACACATTTTGTTGATGATAGTTAAAAAGATTTGGTCATTTTGGAAGTTGAATTAGTTTTTTTGTTGTTGTTGTTGTTGCAAAAACTGTTAATTGTTTGATTTTGTTATTTCATTTATTTCAACGTGTAAGCATATATATGGACTAACTAAATACATTTTGATTATTTAAAATTTAATATTAGGATTAAATTTGTCAAAGGCAGGACGGTGAGCGAGTTACAATGTGAGACGGTGAAGGAAGAGAACGCAATAACGGAAGAGTTATCGGAGTGGCAAGACGATGCGAGCGAGCTCGTCATGGGAACATCATCGGATCTCGACCAAAGGATCCGACGGCTAGCTGAGATCGTCCATAGAGCCGATGATCTACGGCTGAGAACTATCATAGGTGTGGTGGAGCTCCTTAGTCCTCTCCAGAAAGCGGAGTTTCTAATTGCTGCGGTTGAGCTTCGTACCGGTGTTTCTGGTTGGGGGACTAGCCACGACCGTCGTCGGAGTGCCGACGTCTAAACCTTATTAAAACGGTTCAAAAGCTAATGAGAATCGAGAGAGTTTTATAAGTTTTTAGATGTTAATGTTATGTTTTTGCCATGTTTTTGGATATCCAAATCGAGTTTGGTTTTTACATGGTTATGAAATATTTAAAAACTCGTATATTTCGTCTCTCCGGTTGCAATAAAGATCGAACTATGTGTCGTGCTAGCTAATTTATCTTTTTTTTTAGTTGGATTTCTGTGTATTTGAATTTTTTAATGAACTCATTATAAATCGGACATGATTGGGGCTTATTTTGTTGAAAAAAAATAATAGATACAGAGAATCAGGGACATGGGTAATTGTTGGTTTCTTTAGACCAAGTGGATAAAAAAAAAAGAGTTGGCAAAAAAAAAAAAAGAGACATGAAGTGAACGTGGCATTGTGATGTCTCTTGAAGACATGCACGAGGACACTTGGTATCGTACGCGGCCTCCTATCACGGCTTCGATTCCTAACATTTTGTTTGGTTTGGTTTTAAGATTCCTTGCAAGTAAACTGAAGATGACATGACAATTTTCTTCTTATATTACAATTGGCTGCCCTATGTGTGATGTTAATTTTCTTTTTTCTTTCATTAGTTATTTTATGAAAATTTGAACTTAGAAACTTATAATGTTTGCTAACAAAAATATATTCACAAGATAAATTGAACTTAGAAACTTATAATGTTTAGTAACATAAATAAATTCACAAGATAAATTGAAGGAAAAACTATTAGTGGATTTTTTAAAACTTTACTCGCTAACAGATTAAAAATAGTCTGTTATTTTCAAGCTATCTTTTCTTTATACAAACAATGTTTTCGTTGATAGCTTTTAAAGTTTAAACAATCAACAATCTGATACCATTAATACCAATCAAACATAATGATTACCAAGTTACAATACGGCTTCAAAAGCCCAAAACAGCCCAATGAAAGAGGAGACACAGAGCTTTTGGCCCGAGAACCAACGTTGAAACTGACTAATTAATTTACGTTTATACCCCTCATGCCGATATCATTTTACCGATTAGTCTTTTGCTTCAAAATGGCGGGAACGTGAGCTGAACGGGCGTTAATCTCAAAAATGTCTTTTTATGTGAAATTTTTTTTACTACATTTTTCTATTTGAGTCAATTTGAGAATACCCCTATTGATCTTGTGTCTAATGGGTGATTACGATTTTGACCTCACAAATATTAAGTAAAAAATTAAAACAAAATAGAAAAAAAAACCTAATTCTTCTTTTTCGTTGGCGACACCTCCGACGATGAGCACCATTGAAGGTAGAGGTTCAACTTAAAAATTAAGATAAATGCTTATAATTTTATCTGTATTTCATCTAATTAGAGGTGTCTGTGAGTTTATTTTGTGTTAAAAGAAAGTTAGAAGTTATAAAATATTGGATGTGTTTTCAATTTGGATGTTTGTTTTCAATTAAGATTTCAACTATTTGCTTAAAAATTACGTATTTGTATGCACATTGGGTTAGAGTGAGTTGATTAGGAGATTGGGTTGGTAATTGATTGATTATAGTGTTTGATTTACAATGAATCATAGCTAGATTAATAGATTTGGTCCAAACGAACCCAGTTTCGCGATTTAGTACAACTTGTGCAAACTGGTATAACTGAAAATAACTAATATTATTTTTATTCTTTTTAGGGACAATGATGAACAACACTTATCGCACAACTCTACATTTTGATTATAGGGGGTACTATTCAAGGATTGAAGATTCTGGTGAATATGAATGGATAGCAAAAGATAATGGTCAAACTTATGATTTATTATTTAAGATATCGATCGATGAGATGACTTTTTCTTTGTTAATCGATAGGATACAGAAGAAGATTATGGTAGTTGATGGTACGATGCAGCTGAGATTGAGTTACATTTCATCTTCAATGCAATCTAGGAGACCGATATTTATTTGGGATGATGATGATGTACAATTTTTTCTAATTCTTTGTGATAAAGAGGTGTGTAAAAGTGTTTTGCATGTGAAACTCATGAAAGATACCTCAAAGGATCAATGAAGCGAGCAAAGTTCAAGTGTTATGAGTAATGAAGTGTTGCTTTCAGGTGGTATTGATAAATGTATAGTTAGTGATGGTGGTGGTATGATAAATATATATGAAGGCGTCGAACAACCAGAAGAAGAACAAGAAGTAGAACAAGAACAAGAAGCAAAACAAGAACATAAGCCAGAACAAAAACATGAGGCAGAACAAGAAGATGAGCCGATGGAGAATGTTGATATTGGAGATTGTAAAAATGATTTTGATTATGGTATGGGTAGCTCTAGTAGGCATGACAATGTTGAGAATGGTGTATGAGAATGTCCGATTGTGGAGGCATGGGAAGATAGTTTGAATTTTGTAGTAGGTCAAGAATTTACTGGTAGATGGATAGTGAAAGATTTAATTGAAAGAGCTTCTAATCTGAATTGTTATGGAGTTGTTGTAATGAAGTCGGAACCGAAGTTATACGTCGTAAAATGTCGTGAAGCAAAAGACGGTTGTAAGTGGCATTTACGAGTTGCCAAACTGAAAAATTTAGAATATTTCTCGGTTAGAACTTACACAAAATTCTATACATGCTCTCGGGCTAGTTTGAGTACAAGCTCTTATAGAAAGAAAGGCACACCATGATTAGTTGCATCTGTTTTGAAAGAAGATTATGCCGGCCAATTCAAGACTCCAGCTCCTAAAGGTCTCATTGGAATAGTTCAGTCAAGAGTTGGTGTTAAAGTATCATATTCTACCGCATATAGAGGGAAAAAACAAGCTGTTTATGATGTGAAGGGTAGTCCGGAGGAGTGTTATAAGATGTTGTACTCTTATTTGTTCATGTTGGAGAAGGTAAATCCTGGTACATGAACAAGAGTGAAATTGGATGAAGAAAAAAGGTTTCAATAGTTATTCGTTAGTTTGGGAGCTTCCATTGAAGGGTTTCAAGCGATGAGAAAAGTCATCATTGTGGATGCAACTTTTCTTACAACTGTATATGGTGGAACACTTATTTTTTCTGTGGTTCAGGATCCGAATTATCATCATTATCCGATTGCATTTGCTGTAGTTGATGGTGAGAAAGATGCTAGTTGGACATGGTTTTTCAATGAGCTAAAAACCGTAATACCGGATAGTGATGAATTAGTTTTCGTTTCAGACAGAAATGCAAGTCTCATCAATACCTGAAATCTCAGCATGGGTATTATATATACCATTTGTCGCAGAACGTGAGAACAAAAGTTTTCAATATCAACAAAGACATAGTTGCATCAAAATTCAGGGAAGTTGCTCAGATTTATGAAGTGGGTGAGTTTAAAAAAGAGTATGCTGATTTTTTGAGAAGATATCCTACTATAGCCGCATATTTGGAAACTACTTGTGAAATTAAAAAATGGGCAAAGTGTGATTTTCCAGGTGCAAAATACAATATAGACACCAGTAATGTTATAGAATCTATGAATAATGTATTTAAGGATGCAAGGAAGTACTCGTTATTACCATTGATTGATGTGATTCTTGAAAAATTTGGTGAATGGTTTAACAAGCATAGGAAGGCTTTTGTTAGTGGATCGAGCTCGCATAAACTGGTACCTCTTTTAGAGAAAACATTGCATGTAACGTGTGCTAAGGTAAAGTTCTTAAACGTGACTGAGCTAAACAACTTCTTACTTGAATATATTGTGATTGGACGGGATGGGAGGTCTTATTCCGTGGACTTGTTATCGAGAACTTGCAGTTGCAATCGTTTTAATATATACTAGTATCTTTGTGTTCATGCAGCAGATGCTAACATTTTTAATACGGAGAAGGAAGATAGAACTAGGGATTTCAAAATGCATGTCTTGTGTTCCAGCTGAGGTACTAGCATTAACAGCCTTACCTCCATAGTATGAAAAAAGAAAGGAAGATAAAGAGAGAAGAGTTTCCATCAGTTGGAGAACGTCGACCAAAGAAGAAAAAGAAGGCTGGAGGTTGTGAAAGTGGTACTCATAGTCAAAACGCTAATTAAAGTGGTACACAATGTCAGAGTGGTAGTCAAGATTGGGATAGATGGTCTCAAGGTAGTACTTCTACTCAAGGTGGTACTCAAGATCAAAGCCGTAGTCAAGGGTGGGGTAGGTGGTTTGAGAGTGGTGCTCAAAGTGGTACTGAAGGTTAATTCATGTATGTATTTGTATGTGTTACTATTTGTAATTGCTTCTTACTATTTTTAATTTGGTTGTGAGACTATTTCAGTCATAAAGTACAACTTTCAGGAAAGTACAACTTGATATGACTTTTTCTGTCATAAAGTACAACTAAGATCTTTAGGTGAAACTTGATATTACTTTATTTAATAAAGTACAATTAAGCTTAATTTCATATCATAAAAATATAAACAAAAATATATATATATATATATAAACAACTTAAAACATCTTTCAAAGTTTCATATCATATAACTTTTACCTTACTAATGACAGAAAAAATTATCTTTGTTTAATACTTGGATCATCTTCTTATTTACACATCATATACCACATATGTTTAAGATCATTTTATATATTATGATACCAATCAAATTGAAAATGTGTTTTAATTTATACAATTGCTTTCCACCAATGTAAATGTACTTTAAAAAGTTTAATCACAAGTATAACTAATTAATATTAATATGGAATAATTTTATCCATGGTATAACTAATAACAACTAAAAACTCATTAAAATACAACTATGTGGAGTGGTGTACAACTTGAGAATTGGGTATAACTGTTTAAATTTTTTCTAAAGGCAATATTGAAATGGCTGCACCACGTGTGCAGGTGTTTTAAATAGCGGCACCATCTGTTAATCTAAAAAAAGTGGATTTATTTAAATTTTCAAAATTATTTCGAATAACTTTCCCATTTACTCTTTCCCAATTATTCGGAACAATTTTTATTCTTCTGTCCTTTTTTCCTTTCTTATTCTCTCGAGTCTCACTGAAAATTTTTAAAATTCTGGGTCTGGAGCTGAATTTCGTTTTCACTCTTCAATTTTGATCCATTCTTCAATTTCGATCCATATACAAGAAAGGTAACATCTACTTCATTCATTCATTCAAATTTCACGGATTCATACCCTAATTGCTTTAGGGTTTTTTAGAGTTTCAATTGGGTTTAACTCAATTGAAATTTGGTTTCAATTTAGAGTTTCAATTGGGTTTGGTTCGAGGTTCAATTGTGAATGATTTCAATTTTCTTTCAATTAAGGTTAGCTAAGCATGGATAGATTATATGAGAGGGATTGGTACGATGAAATGAAGAGTTACAATAGGGAAGAAAACATGCGTACATTGATAGCTGATGGTGACTATGGCCTTCCTTTAAGCTGTCCATGTGATGGAAGGATGATCGAGGAGACCTCAACCGAAGAGCCTACAGGAAAGAAATACTTGACATGCAATGTGTTTAAGGTAAGAAGAGGGACATGGATTTTAGATTAATGGCATTAATGTTAGAATATATGATGATATATTTATCTTTATGTAATTGTAGAATGATGGCTTAGATATTCGGAAACTTTGGAGTCTCGCTATCAAAGAAGAAGTGACTAAGTTAAGGAAGGATTTTGATGAGAAATTCAAAGAGGATAGATTCGGACTCCATGAATTGTATATCAAGACATTGCGTACGGAGCTAGAAAACAATGCTGAAGAGAAGCTTTTCGCTCCTATTCTTTGATATGAAATTAATTCCTAGGGGACTTGTCTTATCTTTATTTTATTTTTTTGTGTGAGACTTTTGTTATTTTGTAAGACTAATTTTTGATTTGTAAGACTTATCTTTCTTTCTAATATTTTTATTTTAATTGTTCATATTGTAGTTATACCTAGTTGGGTTAGTTATACAAAAAAATTCAACAAACATAAAAATAGGATAATAAGTTACTTATACCAACATAACAAGTCGTCCCTAAAGAAAACACAACCAAAACAGTATCTAAATAAGTTCCACAACAAATACAAACATATCATAAAGAGAATAGTCAACTCCTAAACCATAGTTCACATAAAAATGATAAAAAACAAGATCATGTCTTATTTTTCTTCGTCTCATTAATCCATGGAGAAGAGTCGTACTTTGAAGGCTTTACCTTCCTCTTCCTCTTCTTACTAGCCTTTTCGTTCTCATCATCTGAATTCACATTATCCTTTTTCTTCTTTCCACTTTCTTTTTCTTATCACCTTTATTTTTCTTACCATCTTTTTCCTTATTAAGTATAGTCTTCACCCTTTTACCACCCTTTTTAATCCTAACTTGGGAGCAAAACCGCTTTGGAACTGTACATGGCCTTCTTTTTCTACTCTTATGAACTGGTACCACTTGTACTTCTTCTCCACCACAACCTGTTCTTCTTCTTCTTTCTCTTCATCAACGATCTCTTTCTCCTTAACTTTCTCTCTACCAGCAGCATTTTCTTCTTCTTCTTTCTCTTTCTCTACACTAGCAACAACATCTTCTTCTTTCTCTTCCTCACTGCTCTCTTTTTCTTTCTCTTTCTCTACACTAGCAACAACTTCTTATTCTTTCTCTTCTTCACTACTCTCTTTTTCTTTCTCTTTCTCTACACCAGTAACAGCTTCTTCTTCTTTCTCTTCCTCACTGCTCTCTTTTTCTTTATCTTTCTCTCCACCACCCACCTCTTCTTCTTCTTCTTTCTCTTCCTCAACTGTTTCTTTTTATTTATCTCCTCCAATAATCTCATATGCGTTCTCATCATCCACCTCAATCACATCTTCATTAATCACATTTCTTCCTGAAATATCAAAATAACCATCACCAATATCATTTTCATCATGCCATGCACGATTCAATTCCTTCCTAACAAAGTTTTTAACTTCCTTAAACCCATCTTCAACAGTGTGTACTGTTTCATTTAGAACACCAAGCTACTCATGGATAACTTTAAAGCTGTCATCCATTTTCTTAAAACTCTCTTATGTATATTTTCTCAAACTCTGAACAACAAAAACAAGGCCAGAAGATGCATTATTTTACCTAGCTTCCGGAGCAACAACTGATGGAGTTCCAATTGATGGAGCCTGAGATGATGGAGTTTCAATTGATGGAGCCTGATCTGATGGAGCCACATCTGAGTTGTGTGCAGCAACATCCAACTTGAACATCTTTTTAAACAATATCTTCTTCTTTTGAACGAGTATACGCTCATGCCAACCATCAACAACTGCATCAATCTTATCTATGCCATCCTCTAAAGCATCCATATCCATGATTCTAGACAAAAGAGGTTCCTCACCCACAGATGGTTCCAAGATACTATGAATATTCTGTCAATATAAACAAATAAAATTAAAAAAATAAACCTAAGTTTTGAATAATTTTAGATAAGGTAAATGCTTACCTTTGTTGTTCCAAGCGCATCATTGATGTCACTTAGTGGGAATCTTTTCATTGCATATGTCTTAAATTTTGTTTTGCACATTGTAGGACATTCATATCTACACGTCTAACGTCTTCTCTGAATTCCTTCATCAGATCGGGAATTGCCTAAAATGCAAAAAGCTGTACATAGAGTTAAAGTATTAATATCATAATATTAGGGAATAAAATTACAAAATGATATAAATATATGATCATTACCTCCATCGGAATAATGAAGCTAAGGTATGCTCATCCTGACTGCCAAACTCCCTTGAAATGATCCATCATATGTTAAATTTCTTTGACATTGTCTTCAAACAATAATGTACCCCACGGAAATGTTTTACACATTTCAAGATCAACAACAGCTCTGAGAAAGAAATGATGAATTGAAGCTCCATCTCTTCCTGACTTGGTCTTTCCTATTATAACGTTTGCCAAGAAGTAAAGAACAGCCATCCTCAACCTATCATCACAATGCTTCATCTTTTTAACATATCCTCCACTAACTTCGACGTTACTTTTGATCCTCTAGGAAAGTACTTATCAACAAAGCTCATACTGTCCATCTTTTCATAGTCGGCTGGAAGTTCATGGCAGTACAATCCGAAGATGAGTGCATGCTCTCTTAATGAGTACCGGATTGGAACTCATTCACAATAAACCAACACTCATTTTTTTCTCCGTAACAACTGTGCGAAGTAACAACATCCACATACCCATTACCTTATGGTTTTTGTCCTTTGGCATGTGGAAGAAGTACTTGAACTGTGGGTGATCTACAAACCAGCTCTTCTCAGTATCTGACAGCCGTTTTAAATTAAGGATCGTCTCCATGGTCTTCTCTATATAGCACTTCGAGGATATCTTACATGACTTCTTATATTCAGTCGGTTCAAAGTACATCTTCATAGGCTGCATTACTTCATGATCATCTTCAATATCCTGAAATCAAAGGCATCAATCAATAAGTCAATCTAACCTAGTTCTACATTTTTGTTTATAACTTTCTCAAACCAAGAACTACATCCTCACAGTTATACCAAATATCACCAAGTTCTACTTATTTTTTCTCTCATATGCCAAGTATCAAATTCCATCTTAATGAGCATTTGGTTCATCAAGACTAAAATTCAGTTTTAATTAACAATCAAATACACTATCAAATCGAAACATTCAGAATCCAAATCTTCTTCTTCTTCTTCGCGGGGTTCTTCTGCTACTGTTTCTTCTTCTCGCTTCCTTTCTTCCAATCGCTTCCTTTCTTCTTCTCGTTTCCGTTCTTCTTCATTCCTATCATCCACTTGAGAATCCACTTCTCGTGCGCGAGAACGAAGACCTCTCATTTTCACCATTGCTTTCTTTAGATCTCAGATCAATTCGATTTCCTCTCAGTTGCACGCAGTTTATCTAATTAGACGAAACAATAACGTTATTGAGAAACTTAAATTTGATCTTGATTTTGGAGAATTGAAAATGAAAATCGGATGAGATGAATTGAATGAGTTTAGGAATTTTGCTCGATTTTACTTGGTTTGACCCGATAACCCGATCTGGGTGGGTAAAAGGAATAGGTGGGTGTGTAATTCAAAAAAAAAATGAGGGTCAAGAGAGTAGTTAGTATTTTTCTGAATTTAAAATAATTCAATACCATATTGGTAATTATAGACAAGGGTAGTGGAAGTTAGTTTTTCACAAGGAATTGACAATACAGAAATTGTTCCGAGCTGAACCCTAATCACCTTTTTCTTCGAATCAATGGCTGAAATGCCACTTTTGGCAAGAAAATATGATTTCATGCCACCCAAAAATCTGTGTGCCATTGAAATAATGAAAATCCTAAAATACCCTTAATGAGTGGCATTGAATCTCCTTCTCCTCTTAGCTCGATCTGATCTGATCTCGGTTCTATTGAATTATTATCGAATTCTTTTGGAGCCATTCAATTGGCTCATTCTCCAGATATTACGGTTCGGACACAAAAGCCGATCCTGACAAAACAAAAGCTCTGTTCCTCGAGCTGGAGCTGGTTCCTCACCTGGATTGGATGCTCACCTGGATTCGAGGAAGCTCCTGTTCCACCCTCCTCGCTCCCTTGAATTGTGTTGCTCTAGATCCTGCTCCTCACGCTCGCTCCAAATAATCCACACGAATAACGGTCACGTGCTCAACGTTGTTCTTCGACGAATCGAATCAAAGTCGACACCTCTCTCGCCGTAGTCATCGCTGGCGTAGTTTGTGGTAGGTGCCTACCATTGATTCCAATAGCTATCGTATATTTTTGTTTCAAATTTAGAATGAATTTGTTATGATTTCGATTGATGAATGCGTGCCGAGATTGAATGAATGGCTGTTTGACAATTTCACATAAAATGTAATTTGACAATGAAGTATATTTTCATAGGTTATTACTCGAATAAAGATGTTGTTGAATCATGTTGCATTCGAGAAAACAATAACGAAATTTTTTTGGGTAATATACAAAGTCCAACTGGTAGAAATGGAACAACTGAGAGTAATAAAACTGATATTAAAGGTACAACTGAGTAATGAGATTTGATTTGAAATATCTTATTTGGGTATCACAGTTGGTTAATTATCATCTTTGATGGTAGAATGAGTTATCAAAATTTATAATTTGGTGAATTTAATTGTTAAATATCCGATTGGTACGAATAGAATAATTGAGAGGTAGTGATCCAACTAGTATAAATGGTACAACTGCATACTGTGTAATTTAGAAATGTATTTAATTTTGTTTTATTTGCAGGAGGTCATGAAGAAGATCAGCCACACAAACATACATTTCGATTATGGAGGCCACTATTCGGAAGAGCATGAATGGATTTCAAAAAATAGTCTAATAGGTATAGCGATTAAGATGTCATCTTTGGAGGATGTAACGTATGTAGTGTTGGTTGATAAGATTTGTAGGAAGATTGGAATTGATGATATGTTAAAGAAGCTTCAATTGAGTTACAGTCAATGTCAAACTCGAAAAGAGGCAAAGATTGTAGATGACGAGGATGTATATGTTTATTTAACTTCAGTGGATAAGGATGGATTTAAACCTATTTTGCGGGTAGAGTTATTGAAAGGTGTTGAAAATAATCAGGGAGGTGAGGAAAACTCCAGAACAGAATAAAGAAGTTCATTTGGTGTGAATTATAGTAGAGTTGATGATGTAAAAAATAGAGGGATCCCTACTATTCTGAGAGTGGAAGAAATAGAAGAAGAAGAAGAACCGCAACAAGAAGGGTCGATAATTGAAGAGCAGATGGAGAATGATGTCATTGAAGAAAGGAATGATATAAGGGATGCGGTTAGCCCGATTGATAACAATGAGAATGATGGTTTGGATGGTTGGCATGAAATTCTTGAGGTTCCACATGGTGTTGAAGAAAGTCAATATGTTAATGAATGGGAAGATGGTACGAGTCTTGAATTAGATCAAGAATTTTCTTCTAAGGAAGTAGTGCATGATTTGGTTACGAAAACTGCAAATGAGAACTGTTTTGGGTACAAAACTATTAAATCAGACAAGGAGCGAGTTATGCTAAGATGTCGTCAAGCTCCAGAAGGTTGCAAATGGTATTTGAGAGTTGCAAAAAACAAGAATTCAGAACTTTTCACTGTCAGAGTACATAAAAAGATGCATTCATGCAGTCGGTCTGTTGCGACAACAAGTAGTCAACAGAAAGGCACACCAAGATTAGTAGCATCTATTTTGCATAAAGACTATCCAGGTCAAATGGAGACCCCAGATCCTAAAAGCATTGTGAATGTGGTTCTAAGAAAAATTGGTTTGAATTGTTCATACTCCACTGCCTTAAGAGGGAAAAAATAACATGTAAGTGATGTGCGAGGTACGCCTAAAAAAAACTACAACATGTTGTATTCTTATCTATATATGTTAGAGTATGTCAATCATGGGACAGTAACTAGTGTGGAATTAGATGAAGAAAAAAGATTCAAATATCTATTCATCGCTTTGGGAGCTTCCACTGCAGGGTTTACTGCTATTAGGAAAGTGATAGTAGTGGATGCTACTTTTCTTAAGACTGTATATGGTGGTATGTTAATTTTTGCAACAGCTCATGATCCAAATCGTCACCACTACCCAATTGCGTTTGGTGTGATCGACAGTGAGAAGGATGTTAGTTGGGAGTGTTTTTTTACAAAGCTGAAAACTGTTATACCAGATGAGTCTGGATTGGTTTTTATTAGCGATAGGCACCAAAGCATCATCAAGGCAGTTTCCGCGGTGTATCCAAGAGCACTGCATGCACACTGCATTTGGCATTTATCTCAAAACGTGAGATCCCATGTGAAGAAAGACAAGGATTTAGCTAAGATAAAATTCATGATTTGCGCGCATGCTTATACAAAGAATGAGTTCGACAGAGAGTATAGTGAATTTAGGAATAGGTTTCTGAAAGCTGTTGAGTATTTGGAAAAAAGTATTGGGCTGGAACAATGGACAAGGTGTCATTTTAAAGGAGACAAGTACAACCTAGACACAAGCAACTCTGCAGAATCATTGAACTCCGCGTTTAAGAAAGCAAGGAAATATTCCCTCTTGACTATGATTGATACAATTTTTGAGAAATTTGCTGAGTGGTTCAACAATCATAGGAAAGATTCTGCTGGTGCACCGAACATATCAAAATTGGTACATTTTGTGGAGAACGAAATGCACTTAAGATGTGCAGATGCAGCCAAATTCAAGGTGATTGAGATAAATAGCTACTTCCTTGAATACAATGTTATTGGAATCGATGGAAAGACTTATTTGGTGGACCTAAAAATGAAAAGCTGTTCTTGCAAGTGTTTTGATATTGACAAGTATCCGTGTGTCCATGTTATTGATGCAGTTAGCTTCCTCTCGAGGCAAGAAGATAGATCAGAGAATATCCATATCCATGATGTATGCTCGAAATATTACTTGATTGAGAATTGGGTATTGGCATATTGCAAGACGATTTATGTGGTGCCACATGAGTCTAACTGGAGTGTTCCTGCTGATATTCAAGAACTAGTTGTTTTACCGCCTGGAAAAACCAAGAAGAAACAGGGAAGAAGCCAAAAAAGCGGTTTCCATCTATAGGAGAATATCCTCGGAAGAGGAGTAACGTCCGAACTTCTGGCATAAACTTGGAGAGGTGGTTGGAGCCAGAGGAGGGAAATTGATTTGTTTTGTGTGTTTGTTTTATATCTGTATTTGTATTTTCGGATTTGTAACTATTTTTATTGTACTATATGGTCCATCTAAGTCCAACTATGTCCAATTACAAGCATTCAAAATTTATATATTTATTAACAAATTTAAAACTAAGAACACTACATAAAGTAAATTATATCGTTAAAAACTAAATTTATGTTATTAGAAACTAATTTTGCAAAGTAAAGTAAATTATATTGTTAAAAATCATAGTTTTAACTAAAAACACTCTCACAAACTATATGTTTCCAAGTAAATTATCACAATTATAAAGAAAATTATGTGAAAACGTAGAATTGATTTTTATGTTATATGAAAAGGTCCAACGTGTTAATGTATTGAGAAAAATCAAAAGTCCAACTAGAAATTAGCAGCTTATGATAAGGTCCAACTAGAAATAATCAAAACTCCCATTAATCCAACTATGTAGACAATTGATCAACTGAACAACTAGTGAAGACATATACGTTATTGTTTCAGCTAGGGTCCACAACATTAGTTTTTATTGGTCAATTTTTGGCATTTTTAGTCAACACTCACATATATTTAATTCTGAAAAGCTAACCACTTTCCCTTCTTATCTCTCTCTTCTCTTCTTTTTCTGAATCCATTCCATTCTTCCATTTCTTTATCTCTCTCTTCTTATCTTTTTCCGAATCGCTCTCAGAAATTCCCTTTATCTCTCTCTTCTCACAATTTCGGATTTCTTCTCTGTCGCGATTCTTTGTTTTGCGATTATAAAATGTCCCCAAGCTGTCTGGGTAGTAACAATGACAGTAGTGAAAGTGATTATAGAATAGATCCATGTTTATTGGCAGACGTTGATTGGGGTGTTCCGACTAATTGTTTCTGTGGTGCAAGAGTCCGTCTTGAGGTCGATTCTAATCCACAAAATTTTGGAAAGAAAGTTCTACAAATGTCCAAACAGTGGGGTAAGTCTATATTTAGACTTCATATGTTCATAATTCCTTACGATGTTTGGGATAATTTCTGAGGATTTGTGTAGGATGGTGAAATGCACATCAATAAGTTTTGGGATCACGCAGTAGATGAAGAATTTTAAAAAATTGAATCCGGACTCACTCAGCAAGATCAATCAATTCAAAATGCTTTCCGATATGGAGGAGGTGCTAATCCTGTCTTGGAGTCAATGAAGGAGTCGATGAATAATATGCGTCTTGAAATCGAAGATCTTAAGGAGCAACTACTCAAGAAAAACAATGAAATTAGTAGGATAATGCAATATCTAGGTATTCGGTAACTTTAAATGTTAGAAGATTTTGAATGTTGATTTCGCTTTGTAAGACAATTAAACTTTTTAAGACGGTTATGTTGCTTTGTAAGGCTTAGTATGTTTTAATGTCCCAAAATAGTTGTTCCAGTTTTCCAGTTATACCAAATTAAATGTTCCAGTTGTTCCAGTTTTCTCATTCTCGATAAATAGTTGTACAAGTTTTTCCAGTTACTAATAACACCAAAATAAATCTACTAATACCAATACAATAAGTTTCTTTAGTAACGCCTTTTTCGCTTCCTTCCCTTCTTTTTCGCTGGTGGCTTCTTTGTCTGAACCTCAACAACATCCTCATCAACATTTTAAGCCCTATCCTCAGCAACAACCTCAGCAACGTCCTCATCAACATTTTCAGCCCTATCCTCAGCAACAACTTCAGCAACGTCCTCATCAACATCTTCCACAATATCCTCAGCAACATCATCAGGTACATTATCAGCAACATGTGTCCCCTCTGCTTCATTAATACCAAAAATAGATAAATACAGAAAAAAATCTTCTAAAACACAACTATATCAAAATACTCACCCCTACGATGTTCCGGAACTAACTCAACCGCTTCAATAAAATCTTCTAGTTTCATTAATCGGTTATCCATGACAGCAAGTTGATGCTTCACATCCTCCAAGCTCTTCTCCATCATTTCCTTAAGCTCACGAACTAGGGATTCTAATATAACATTCTTAGCTCCTCGAGGAACACCATCACTGTTAGCACCATCTCCACTCCCCTTCTTAGGGACTCTTTCACTACGGCCAGCCAAGTCCGCCTCGTACAGATCTTTCCACCATATTTTCTTTCTATCAACACTGAGCTGTTGAACCCAACTTTTGACAAGAGTATCTCTAATTCCTGTCCCATCATCATCAGCATAAAGAACGATCTCTTCCAACAATTATTTCTCATCGCTGTCCGCCTCCAGGATGCTCATGATATCCTACAATATGAAAATCAGAGAACAAATTTTATATCACTCAAAATTGTAACAAATATCAACATAACTAATAATTTCACGAATTCTAACCTTCGTGCTTTCAAGCTCTGCATTAATGTCTTTCAATGGAAAACCTTTCATACAACTTCCAGAGAACTTGTGCTTGCACAACCGAGGACAATCTTTCTCAGCTGGAACAGCTTCTCTAAACTTGCGGCCAAGATGAGGAATGCACTCAAATGCAATAACCTACACAATATATTACAACATTAAACAAATTAGTAATTATTTAAATGAATTAATATCAATCAAGAGAGCCAATAAAGAGTTACCTCAAGAGGAATGATGAATCCATTAAAGGCGGCTTGATGATTAGGCTTCATTACGCCTTTAAAATTCTTGAGAAACCTCATAATCTCCTTCAGATTATCATCAAATGTGAGACGCCCCCAAGGAAAAGTCTCACACAAAGCCACATCATTTACCATCCGAAGTAGGAAATCATCAATTTTTGCATCATTCTTTGATTTAGGTCGAACTATCTTGCTTAAAAAATACAAGATAGTGAGTTTTAAGAAAGTCCCCTTCTTCCTCTCAAGATTTCCCTTCTCCTTCAGCTCAACCAACTTCTTCTTCACATCCGATATTTTTATCCCCTTCTTCTTCTTAAAGATCTTCTCCACAAACTTTGTATCCCCAAGTTTCATCCAAGTAGGAGGATAATTATGACAGTTCATACTGCAACAACGCATGCTCCCTAATGGAATACCTCACGGGTACTCCATTCACAACAAACCAACACTCCTTTTCTTGCTCCGTTTGTGCGGTTCGGAGGAGAAGCATCCACATCCCTTGCAGCATGTGATTTGGCTCACGGTACATATGAAATATATGCTTAAACTGATCATGTCTCTTGAACATCCAAAGCAATAGAAAATTTATCCTCGATTTCCTTCACCACTTGTGTCACACTACACCTAGTGGACATCTTGCAAGTCTTGCTGTATTCACTAGTACCAAAGAACAATTTTTCTGGCGGCACTGGCTGTGTGTCCTCATCATCATCATCCTTAAATTTTCAAACACAATTTATTAGGTAAATAATCACAGTTGTTCCAGTTGTTCCAGTTAATCGAGATGCTCCAGTTATCCAGTTATTCTACTTATTCCAGTTGTTCCAGTTTTCCGAATAACAGAATGATCTATATGTTCGAACACTAATTGTTATACTTGTACCAATTTTTCTAAGACAAAAAAATGTACATTGTTTCAGATGTCCCAATATATTCTAAATGAACCTTACAATTTTTCAATTAAATCACCATCCCATTCATTCAACATTCAAATGAACACAAGAAATTATACCTAACAATATCGACATCCTTAACGTTTATCAATCAATCAACGCTCTAACAAGTCATTTTCGCTTTCTCCTTCTTTTTCTTTTCTTCTTCCGCTTCCTCCTCTTCCTTCTCCTCTTGGATTCCTCCTCTTCCTTCTCTTCTTCCTCTTCTTCATCTTCTTCATCGCCTAACTCGCCTTCTCCTCATCTTCCTCTTCTCCTTCTTTTCTTCCTCTTCTTCTTCTTCTTCTTCTTCCTCTTCTTGATCTTCTTCTTCTACATTTTTCCCATCGTTTTTTCCTCCTTTTCTTCGCTTCATTCTTCCTCCTCCTTCGATTTCGGTTGACTCATAAACCCTCTCTGCTCTCACAATAGCCATTTTCGCCATTGAGAGAGGAGAGAAGATCATAATACTGCAATGAAAGATTGTTCTTTCGATTCCAAGGGTTGGGTGTCAGATGTGGATCTGATAAAAGGGAACTGGTGTAAATTGATGAATTGCTTGGTTCGCACCGGTCCAATTCAATTAAAATCCGGTTTAATTTAATTTATTACAGGTTTAATTGGGAAGCTGATTAGGTGCGGTTAAATTGATTAAACCAGATCTGGTTAAGTGGTAGAATATGTAATTTTGTTTAAAATATTTGGTTCTTTAGTAAATAACCTATTTTTTGAATTAAAAATAAATTATTTCAAAATTAAAATTTCTCTAAGTGACATTTGGGACACCATTTTCTGAAATGGTGGCATTTGGGACGTGCGCTCTTTTTCTTCTCGAATTCCACAAATGGCTTTATGATTATAGTAGTCTCCTTCGTTTCCCAGCCTTCGCTTCATATTCTCAATCGATCCAGTCTCTTTTTCCGAGAACGAAGACAGTATCTCTACTTCCCCTGTTACATTTGGAGAGCAACGGCGAAGAAGATTTCATCGGAGACGACGATGCTGATTGTAGCTGAGTACGCGAAGTCGAATCGATCGTCGTGCAAGTCATGTTCGAAGACGATAGCGGTGAAATCGCTTAGGCTAGGGTTGATTAGCAAGGGACCTGGCGGGTTCGACATGACGAGATGGCACCATTTCGATTGTTTTCCTACCGATACAGAGACGATTGCTTCCGTTGGTGATATTCAAGGATTATCCGCTTTAGAGGTTAGGGTTTCTCGGTGCCTAGCTTACATTTGTGTATTTTTTTCTGGGGATTCGTCACTGTGCAAGTTGTTCAGAAATTCATTTTTCATAGTCGAGTATGAACTAGTCTAAATTTTTCACTTACTTCTGTTGTTTGTGTTGATGCATGTGCTTGGTCACAGAAAGATGATCAGGATGCTTTGGCGAAATTGGTGGAACAATGTGGCGAGCCTGCAAAAGAAGTAAGATACGTCAGTCTCACTTGCTCATATAGAATGTAGAATATAGGCTGAAAGTAATTTTCTTAACTGCTTAGCAGCTCGATGAGAAGGAAAAGGAGAGAAAAGAGCCAGCATCTAATGAAATAAGTGGGAAGAAGATTAAGGAGACGAAAGGTTCTTCTGCTTCTTCAAAAGTTATTGCTGAGTATGCGAAATCAAGCAGATCATCATGCAAGAAGTGCTCTCAGACTGTCGCATCAAAGGAACTGAGATTGGGACTGGTGACCAGAGACCCCCGGGGATTTGATAGGACAAACTGGCATCACTTGGGTTGTTTTCCGGTCGACACAGATCTAATTGATTCTGTTGAGGACATTGGTGGATTTTCATCACTGGAGGTTAGTCTGTATTTTCATATTAGGAAAATTCTCAGTTCAGGGGAGAGAGCTTCTGGATGATTGTGTATGCCCTCTGGTAATTAGGATCATAGTTTTGAAGCCTGTAATGCTATTTCGAATATTGATGTAGGTATTTATTAAAAGTATTGTTACATTGCTTCTCAAATATACCAGTGGCAATCTCATATTTGTATGTGTCATGTTGAATAAACATCTGTATCCTTTTCTGTGCTGACATATCTTTTATATTTGATTCATTTGTTACGCTTGACAGAATGTTGACCAGGATGCATTAGAGGGATTGGTCCAACAATGCGAGGAAAAGACTTTGGTAGATGTACGAGCAAAACATTTGTCATAATACTTTCTTTGACAAAAGCATTCTGTTTTAAATTGTTTTCATGTCTAAACCGGAAAATAGGTATTATAGTCTGTTTCAGCAAATGTAGAGAACTTTAACATTCTTGGCTTCTCCAAACTAACTTCTTCTTTCATTTCCCGGCGGGGTTTCAGAAGATGGACGAAGATAATGATGAATCTGGAACTGATAATGAACCGGCAGAGGAGACGAACAAAGGAAGTCATTCTCAGGTTGCAAAATTGGTGGAACAATATGGCGAGCCTGCTAAAGAAGTAAGTTCTAGAAGTGACAATCTTCTTTTGTGCGAGGAAAAAATGATAGTTTTATATGCCTACGTCAGTCTCATTTTCTCATCTAGATGTAGATTGTTGACTGAAGTTCTTTCCTTAACTGCTTGTATCGGTTAAAATAAAGCAGCTCGATGAGGAGGAAGAGATTAAAAAGCCTGCATCAGATGAAACAAGTGGGCAGAAGATGAAGGAGACAACAGGTTCTTCTGCTTCTTCAAAAGTTATTGCTGAGTATGCAAAATCTAGCAGATCAGCATGCAAGAAGTGCTCTCAGACTATCGCTTCAAAGGAACTGAGATTGGGGCTGGTAACCAGAGACCCCCGGGGATTTGATAGGACAAAATGGCATCATTTATGTTGTTTCCCAGTCGACTCAGATCCAATCGATTCTGTAAAGGACATTGATGGATATTCATTACTACAGGTTAGTCTATGTTTTAAGATTAGGATTTTCCAGTTCAGGGGATAGAGCTCCTGGATGATTGCATATGTCTTCTGGTAACTGGAATCATAAAACGAACAATGCTTTTTTTCAACGAAACAGAATGTTGACCAGGATGCATTAGAGGGATTGGTCCAACAATGCAAGGAAAAGACTTTGGTAGATGTACGAGCAAACCCTTTGTCATAATACTTATTTGCTTTGACAAAAGCATTCTGTTTTAAATCGTTTTCATGTCTAAACCGGAAAATAGATATTATAGTCTGTTTCAGCAAATGTAGAGAACTTTAACATTCTTGGCTTCTCCAAACTAACTTCTTCTTTCATTTCCCGGCGGGGTTTCAGAAGATGGATGAAGATAATGATGAATCTGGAACTGATAATGAACCGGCAGAGGAGACGAACAAAGGAAGTCATTCTCAGGTTGCAAAATTGGTGGAACAATGTGGCGAGCCTGCTAAAGAAGTATGTTCTGGAAGTGACAATCTTCTTTTGTGCGAGGAAAAAATGATAGTTTTATATGCCTACGTCAGTCTCATTTTCTCATCTAGATGTAGATTGTTGACCGAAGTTCTTTCCTTAATTGCTTGTATCGGTTAAAATAAAGCAGCTCGATGAGAAGGAAGAGATTAAAAAGCCTGCATCAGATGAAACAAGTGGGCAGAAGATGAAGGAGACAACAGGTTCTTCTGCTTCTTCAAAAGTTATTGCTGAGTATGCAAAATCTAGCAGATCAGCATGTAAGAAGTGCGCTCAGACTATCACTTCAAAGGAACTGAGATTGGGGCTGGTAACCAGAGACCCCCGGGGATTTGATAGGACAAAATGGCATCATTTAGGTTGTTTCCCAGTCGACTCAGATCCAATCGATTCTGTAAAGGACATTGATGGATATTCATTACTACAGGTTAGTCTATGTTTACAGATTAGGATTTTCCAGTTCAGGGGATAGAGCTCCTGGATGATTGCATATGTCTTCTGGTAACTGGAATCATAAAACGAAACAGACAGTGCTTTTTTTCAATATAGTTGTAGGTATCTATTAAAAGTTTGTCACGGTGATTGTCAAATATACCTATGGCATGACATCGTTGTCAGTGTTATGTTGAATAAATACCCAAATATATAACTATCCTTATTTATGCTGACACATTTTTTTTTTATATTTGATTCATTTGTTATAATAAACAGAGTGGTGATCAGGATGCATTAAAGGAATTGGTCCAACAATGCAAAAAGAAGACTTTGGTAGATTTGCTAGCCAAACCGTTTCATAATATTTCACGAAACTTTACTAATCTATGCCTGTACAAGCTAACTTCTTACTTCATTTCCTGGCTGTTTTGCAGAAGATGGATGAAAATAATGATGAATCTGGAACTGGTAACCGGCTAACGGAGGAGACAAACAAAAGAAAACATTCTCAGGTTATTACATAGCAATACCCATGTGTTTTAATATAATTTTGTAAAATTGGAATTTTTTCATTAACCTGTAACTTATTGTTTCTTATGAAGGTTGGGGAGATGGTGGAAGAAGATGAACTGCAAACCAACAAAAACCAACAGACTACTAGAAAATCTAAGGTTTACAAACAGTGTGATGTATTGAATTCCTGCTAATGGTAGCCAGTCTCTTCCTAGATATTCTCCTAACTGATTTTAAGATAATGTGTTATGCAGATGAACATCAGTGAGTCGACTTCTCAGGTCGAAGTTGAAACAGAAATCTCTCTTTCAGCTTCTGATGTGAAGGTCAAGTACAGGGTAGGCACTCTAAGTGTTTATTAGAATAACAGCGTGTATTTCTGTTTTAACTTTATATTATTCTTTGCGAGTTTGCAGCTTCGGCATATGTATTTGCTTTTAATCATTTTGTCTCTGGCTGCTAATATCCTTTTTTTCAGGATGCCAGTCTATTACCAAAATGGAAAGCTTTCGAGACAGTCATATTCCTTGAGCGGGTCAGAATTATCTTCTGATATGATGTTGCTTCACAAATGTATGGTAATGTTTTATGTTTTAACAGTAAATTCCTTTGTTGCACTTTAACAGGATGCTGGTCTTAACGATTCAGAGAAAATAGCTGCATTTGATTTTGATGGATGCCTTGCAAAAACATCTGTGAAAATGTAAGAAGCACATTTTCCTGTATTTTTCTGTTTCCAACCTCTTACACTGGTTATTTATGATTTCTGGACCTGTAGTTTGTCGTCTTCAGTGATTACGTTTTGCAGGAAGGCAATCACACATTGCTTTCATACTTATGACAGAGCACCTTTAGTAAATTTGGGTGGCTCATTAGTTTTTTTTTTTAAATCTTTGTTTTGAATATAGTTGTGGTATTAAGAACGTCTTAATGATCATATATTCTTTTCGTTTTCCATTTTCTCAGAGTTGGTGCAGATGCATGGTCTCTTATGTATCCTTCCATTCCTGAGAAACTGCAAAGTCTGTATAGTCAAGGCTATAAACTGGTAACATATTTTCATTTTGAATTCCATCTAAGTCCATGTTACTTGATTGTCTCACTCAGTTTGTTAATTTTAAATGTTCATCAGGTCATTTTCACAAATGAATCCAACATTGACCGATGGAAGAACAAAAGACAAGCTGCTGTGGACTCTAAAATTGGACGCCTCAACAGTTTTATCAAGCGCGTGGAGGTCCCCATTCAGGTGAAGTGCTTTAGTTTTCCATAATTAAGAACTCTATTTTTATCTATTCAAGAACACTGCTTCCAAAAATCCGAGTTATTATTTTATGTAATCAAAGCCCTAGTTGAAGTTAATACATGTGGATTCATGATTTGTTCTGGCGTATTAATATAATCACTGGCATAATATTGGTGCGTCCTTGCAAGTTATTATTAGCTAACTTTTTAACTTTTCAAAGTTTCAAAAGTGCCAATTCCCTGACATGTTGTTTATACTCTCTGAAGATTATAAATGGTTTTGTTTTCTGCAAACAGGTGTTTATAGCCTGCGGAGTTGCAAGTTCTGGTGGTAAAGACGATCTTTACCGGAAACCCAAGGCTGGAATGTGGCAACTCATGAAGAAGCATTTCAATTCTGGAATTGCAATTGATATGGATAAGTAAGCTTTCTACCAGCCTGCTCTTTAAAAACTTGGATTTATCTGAAACTTCTAACAAAGCTGGAAGATTACATACATTTGTCCACCACCCTTCCTAATTAAACTTTATCCAATTGTGTTCACACTAGCACTTTGCTTTGGTTGATACTGACTTCTGTGCTTATCAGATCTTTCTACGTTGGGGATGCAGCTGGAAGAAAAGGCGATCACAGCAACGCTGACATAAAATTTGCGCAGGTAGCTACAAACATCGACATTTCAGTCAATACCCATATTTTTCTTTAAGTCACCCATGATAATTTGCTCGACTTTCCTCATAGACAGCTACTTTCTTTGGTTGCAGGCGAGTGGCCTAAAGTTTTATACCCTGGAGGAGTACTTTATCTCCTCGGAGTAATCTCTAGGGACTTAGCTGTATCAGTCGTGTGCCTTGTGTTTGGAACTTGTTTTGTCGGCACCAATGCTTTTTGTGACCAAACTATGAATATGTATTCAACAACACTCTTCTATAAAACAGCCATTTCAGCTTATCAGCTTACCAGCTTTCATCAGCTTATCAGCTTTACAGAGCTTACGGAACCAGAAAAGAAACTCATTTGAACTAGCAGTGATATAGAAGCAGCATAACAAACCGTTGACAACAAAAAATGGTTCAATATCCGACTCACTTACATACATGAGGTTGAGTAGTAGTAGAATAATCTCTTCTGATGCTTATAACATACATCAAATATTTCACCCATCATAATAGACTTGGACCTGAACTGGTAAATCACTCTTTTTGACCAATCTCACCTTCCAAAATGGCGTGTCTTGTCAGAACAATCTCTTTGACAAGGTTTCTGTAAACAAAGGGTCTAACAGCAGCACGGAGAAACAGCTCAGGTGGGATTTTACTCTTCTTTATCTTCTTCATCCACCTTCCATATCCTACTGTCTTCCACTCTTCTGGCTTCACTTTTGCTTTCTTACCTCTCATTTCCAACTCATCTCCTTCAATCTCTTCCTTTTCTCTTTCCTCCATTGCCTTTAACTGCTTCTCATAAAATTTATCTGACACCACCATACTCATCTCCGCTAGCTTCTCCATCCTCTCTGCGTTGCTTGTTGCTTTCTTGAATTGCTCTTCCCAATACCTCTCCTCATCTTCCGGATCCGACTCTTCTATTTCACCTTCCAAACTGTCTTCTTCCACGTTTCCCTTCACATCCACAACCATGTTATCATCATCATCTTCTTCCTCCACACCACTATAATCGTCATCATCTTCTTCCTCCACCCGACTATAATCATCAGCATTGTCAGCTTCATCTTCAATCCATTCTGAGAATTCAGCCTTCTCTGAATTTCCACTAATGTTCATCTCATTCTCATTTTCATCTGGAGCATCACATCCTAGCTCCATCTCCTCCAGCTTTGCTTTCCACTCTTTTGTATACGGATGCAACAGTTCCATCGGGTGGTTTCCGAGCAAGAACTTCAACACTTTCGACTTCTTTTCATCACTCGACTTCTCATAAGCATTCACCACATCATCCACAAAAGCTGTCTGCCTTACCTTCAACATCTTACACAACCCTCCGTAATAAGTACTAAACTCCACTCTTCCTTCATCATCCTCCACTTCGCAAACGAATCCAGATTCCGTTACCGGGTTTAGATAAGGAATGAGCGAGTTAAAGAAATCTTCTTGAGGCTCAAACCTGCACTGAAACACAGGCTTCTTCACATACACAATATCAGGTCTAAACCAAGCCGCACATTGACATATCAAAGACCGAGATTTATTCCCCAATCTCCCCATCAAATTCCATTTGTCCAGCCTCTGCTTCTTATCAGCTTCCACAACCACTTCGCTAACCAACGTCCACTGCTCCCACGGCAACTCACTGAGTCTCCATTTCGGATGCCTAACAAAAACCCAGAAATACCTCAAACCAACATTCGAATCCAACTCCTGGACCCTTTTCTGAAAAGCTATATTCATCTCATGCTGCTCAATCTTCTCAAACTCTTCATGATTCTCCACTTCACCAATCATAGTAACGCACTCATCAGAGATAGTACCACGAACCGGGTCACCAACCACAACACCACGCCACGAGTAAGGTCCAAACTCTCCGTACTTAAACCAATCATAAGGATGACGTAATCTCGGGTCATCCTTATCCATAAACCGAACCATCCGATCGTAACCAAGCCCTATCATCTCAAGCTCTTCTTCTGTGAACTTATCCGGATGGCTACTGAGAATGTTGCTTCGACTCTTGTTAGGGTTATTATACAATCTGTAAAACAAAGATTCAGCTAGCTTCTTCGACTTTTCACGAGCATTCCGCTTCACCTGCTTCCTCATATCAGAATCTCCTTCTATCCTCCCACCAGATGAACCTCCAAGCTTCTTCTTGCTCCTCCCCGCCATAGCTCGCACGTCTCGCAAAAATCCACCATCTTTTCTGAGCAAAAGCTCGGAGCTTTCGACCCTGAACGTATATTTCCTCTCGGTAATAACCGGTAAAACCGAAACGATCCTCCGTGCGCTGGAATTGAGTGGAGATTTACGAAGAGTGAAGCTAGGGTTCAGGGTTTTAGAAAAGGATAAATCTTGACCCAGCATTTCTTCTCCCGAAACAGCTTAGAGATGATTAGAAACGATGATAATATATAATCCCAACGAGACGACAGCGTTTTACCGCTAAGACCCAACGAGACATTCGTAACCAAAAACAATTAAAAATCTTGTCTTTTTTTTTTTTTTTTTTTTTTTGTGTTCAATAGATTTGCGATGGCGAAGCGGATTCACCTGACGGAACTGGGCTGCATCGCGTGTGAGGAACTCAGCGAGCTCGGTGCAGGTAAAGAAGGGTGGCTCGTGAACAATCCAAACCTTATATGCGCACTCGATTCCCACTCTTTAGCCCTAGCCAATCGTTATCTCATATTGATTGTGAATTGGGGTGATCCTGATGCGCCTCGGGTCAAGATCAGACCTGATCTATCTCCGATTGAGGCTGAGTCGATTACGGCGATCGAATGGTTAGTGTTTGATGATATCAGAGTCGTCGCTGCAGGGACTTCCTGTGGGTATCTCCTGGTTTACTCTATTACCGGTGATCTGATTCATAAACAGGTAAAATTTGAAAAAATTTCGGTCTCCATTACTAATTTCTCGATTTTGAAACTGATGTTTGCTTAAAGTGCGGAAACATTGGTTTTATGGACAATGTTGTCTCAAAACATTGTGGCAGTTCTTTGGTTGGGTACTTTAGTTTACTTTAAAAGGGATTTTATGGATGAATTAATTATTATTTTTGTATGTATTTACAGATGGTGCATCCAAGCCGTATCTTGAAACTAAGAGTAAGAGGAACTAAGAAAGATTTGATCCAAGAGACATCCTCTGAGGAGATCTGCATTGTTATGCCTGGTATCATTGCTCGCTTTGATGGCTCCAATATTCAGGTATTGTTGAAAAACATTCTGACAAAGGAGAATTATTTGAGATATTGTGTTCAATTTTCTCCCAAACTTTGCTAAGTTCTGAGGATTTTTTTTTTAATTTTGTCTTGATAATTGTAGAGCATGCTTCAGAAATGGTTTCAAGAGAAAAATTCTAATTTTTGGGACCAAAAGAGTAGAAAGGAAGATCCAGAAGATAGTGGTAGTTTGTACCAACGACTACCGTATCAGATATGGAATGTCAACAAGAATGGTGTGTGCGTTGATGCTACTGTCACTGGCGTAATGCCTCCTCCATTACTTGAACTTCAGGTGACTACTGATGTCTATTTGATTGTTTCAAACTAGGAAAATAAGAGAATTCTCTGCGGGTTTTTTGTAAAGCATAATCTTGATTTATATTATGTTTTTACTGTTGTAAGAAAGAAGCAAAAGAATACAGAGACATTTTTGGAGTTTATTCTGGTTTATAAATCTGGCTGATTTTATTCTTTGACAGTCAAGTCAACGTTATTATTGTGCAGTGACCATTGGAGAGGATGCTGTAATCTCAGCTTACAGGTTGGTAATAACTTCAGTGATGTTTTCTATATGTTGCTTTCATGGTGTTCTTTTGTTGATCAAAGAAACCTTTTTATGATCACTTTTGTTAATTAGAGTTTTTTTATGTTACGCTTCTTTGAAAGGCTCTCAGAAGATAGAGGTAGATCACTTGTTGGAGCTATTCTATCAAAGGTTTTGCCTGCAGCTGCTTCAACCATAGCTTCTTTTTCTAAACTGATCTGGAGAAGTAATGATCAATCACCAAAACGAAAGCCAGAAGCCAAGACTCAGTCATTCGCTCGAGGTATATTTTCATGCATCTCTTATCACTTCACAAGAATATTTCACGTTATTGCTTAACCCTTGTCAAAATGTTGGTGCAGCATCATCCTTGACATGTATAAAGGACTACCCAAGGAAAGGTGAGAAGCTCACTTTATCCCCGAGTGGGACATTAGCTGCGATAACAGATTCTCTTGGTCGAATTCTTCTGTTAGACACTCAAGCTCTCGTGGTTGTTCGACTTTGGAAGGTTTGTTTTTAAGATCCTTAATACTTCTTCGCTTAAACTCTCACTCCATTTTCATTTTAAAATCAAACTTTATTTGTTAGGGTTATCGTGATGCAAGCTGCGTGTTCATGGAGATGTTAGCCAAAAAAGATAAAGGAAAATCGATAATTCACACAGAACCGGTGAAAAGCGATTATTGTCTATGCTTAGCGATTCACGCGCCACGAAAAGGCATCATCGAGGTAATATTGTTTTCTCTCAACAACATTATCGTTGTTTCGATTATATGCTTGGTAGATTTATTAGCTCCAAATTGAAAACAGGTGTGGCAGATGAGAACGGGGCCGCGTCTTCTAACTATTCAATGTGCGAAAGGTAGCAAATTGTTGCAGCCTGCGTATAGGTTTGGATCAAATTCTTCATCGTCTCCTTACATACCTCTTGAAGTCTTCTTACTAAATGGAGATTCCGGCCAAGTCTCTATGCTCAACCGATCTCTGTCTTAAATTATCATCTTATCTAATTTTTCTCATATATAACAGCTTTCTTCATATTTTTCTCAAACCTTTTGTCTATAGCTAAGCCAAGTCTCTAATTGATTATAAGAGAAATTGATGTTTTCTAATCAAGAACAAGAACTTCTTAGTAAGTAGTAGTCTGTGTTTATGGTTTTTTTTCTTCTTTTTTCTTTTGATAGTTGGATTTGATCATATGATTGTAACTAGATACGGTCTATTGCTTTGCTTCAAAGATTCAACAAATAATTATTCTTTTATATTCTACGTTTTGTGATTGATTTCCTACAAAGTTACTTCTCTACTGAAAGAAATATAATGTGCATTGCAAAACTAGTATAATCGGGGACTCAAAATAAAGGAATGGTAAAGGGACGAAAAAAGATTAAATGGAATAGTAAAGAGAAAAATTTATGAGATAGAAATGCTTATGAGTTCCGTATACAAAATCTTACCATGATTTCAAACCTATTGTACCATAATAGCATAACTATAATTGATACGCTAATCGACATTTTCATAAACGAAAATATAATATACTTGATCATCTAGAAATAACGTACCCTTCAAATAGGATATTTTATTTCTGTACTTTTTGATAAATAAAGAAAAAGTAAAATGATTAATCCACTGTATATTTAAAATAAAATAAAATTTAATGCAACTATTCTCGAAGCTATCCTTTAGGAATGTCAGTGTCAATGATCCCAAGAAATAATCAAATTAAATCCAAGTATAAAAACATAGCTAAATGTAAGATTTTTGTTATGTTGGAAGCATCTTAAGTTAAACTAATATTAATTTAATCATTGATTAAGATAGCTTCTTTAAAATCAGTTTGGATAAACCAAACAGAGACCAAACAAAATTTTCAGTCGTACGATACGATCATGACTTCTTTTTCTTCTCTTCCTCCAGTCATTTTCTTCACCATCTTCTTCGTCGCCCACCACTCTCTCTCCGCCGTCGCCGATCTCCACCAAACAAGATCGCGTTTCAAACCTCCTCATTTCTCTCCTCTCTTCTTTTCTTCCCTTCCCCAAAACGTCACAACGTCTCCTACTCGTTACTTCGAGGTCAATAAACCTCCCGTCCCCGATCTTCCGACAGCTCAACCACCGTGCTCGTATCGAATTCTCCACCATGACTTTGGCTACACTTACGCTAAACCACCGGTTCTCGCCAAGTACACACTTCCCTCTCACTGCTCGTCTCGAGAATTCTCCAAAATCTCCCTCGAATTTCAATCCACTAGCAAAGGAAGACAATTCGATCGGATATTCGGTGTTTGGCTTGACGGCGTTGAGCTTCTCCGGAGCTGTACCGCTGAGCCTAGAGCTAACGGAATTGTTTGGTCAGTTGAGAAAGATGTGACTAAGTATCACTCTATGCTCGTCAAAAACGAGACTCAGATTCTTGCTGTTTATCTCGGTAATCTTATAGATAAAATCTATACTGGTGTTTACCATGTTGATGTCATCTTCCATTTCTATCCATTCCAAAGGAGGAATCTTCGAGATTCTTCTGGTTACAGCTCTGCTCAAGCTGATATGATTCTGCCGATTTCGAGAAGTCTTCCGTTAAACGATGGCTTGTGGTTTGAAATTGTGAATTCGAATGATTCTAAGTATAAGGAAGTTGAAATCCCTAGGAATGTGTATAGAGCTGTTCTTGAGGTTTATGTTTCTTTTCATGAGAATGATGAGTTTTGGTATGGGAATCTTCCTAATGACTTTGTTACAGCCAATAATCTCAGTGTTGCTGGTAATGGACCTTTTAGAGAAGTTGTGGTTAGTATCGACGGTAAAATCGCCGGTGCGGTTTGGCCTTTTCCTGTTGTTTTCACTGGAGGGATCAATCCTTTACTCTGGAGACCAATCTCAGCTATTGGCTCCTTTGATTTGCCAAGTTATGATATCGAGATCACGCCTTTCTTGGGAAGTTTGTTAGATGGGAAGACTCATAAGGTGGAGTTTAGTGTGACGAATGCGTTGAATGTTTGGTATATCGATGCGAATTTGCATCTTTGGTTGGATCAGGAGAGGGAGATAGTCCAAGGGAAGGTGTTGGAGATCAGTAAAAGCTCTCTGGCTATTAGCTCTGTCTCGGAATTCAAGAGCTTGAATGGGAACTTCACGACGAAAGCAAAGAGGTCGATAACTTCGATTGGTTTGGTCAACTCGTCTCATGGGGACATCATAACTAATGCCAATCAAGAATTTAGCTATGAAAATAGGATGGTTTTAGGTAAAGATGGGAGCATGCAGATCATAGATCAGTTAATCGAAGCCGATGATCGTATTCACGCGAAGAGTGCCTCGAGAGAAATCTACTGCGCAAAATCCATCAAGAGCTTTCCTTTTTACCTCTACTCTGACTCTGACTCTTTGGAGCAACGTAATCACACATCTTTGGAGATTGCGAATGTCTCGATGGGATTTAACGAGGAGAGATCAGAGAGAGACAACGGGTTGATGAAAACATTCAAGAGCAAGCTGGAGAACAAGCAAGACGGTCAGGGAGTTATAGTGGTTAAGGATCACTTAGTGACCAGTGGATATGGAAGCACACAACAAGTGTATAAGTACATTGGAAGTGACCAATGTTACTTCAGAAACATCAGTAGCTCCAACTACACCATTCTATATGACAAGCTTGAAACTGTTTGCAAGAAGAAAACGCTGAAGCTGTCGCCACGGCTCGAGCATCTAACCAGACAACAACCCTTACTGGGTTGATATATGACTAGAGACAGACCTGAGACCTCGCTCTTGCTGTGAATGACAATGGAGAACGAAACATCACAAATAAAAAGACAGTTCCTTTTATGTTTCTTCTGTTTTCCCAGTTTTCAGACGATGTCTCGGTCAGATTTTCTCTATAAGCTGTCTTCCTGGTAAACAAGGCTCATCCATCTTGTGCAAATCAACACACTGTAGTCCGTAGTGTGGTGAAAAAAAAGGCGAATTTCTATGCAAATCACTCTGGTGTAACAGCGAACCGATCAATTTGAATTGATATAAAATTGCCAAACTTTGATTGGCAAACGCAATATTACCGAACCAGCGAATCGTACCGTAAATTTTTAACCCAAAGGAGAAGCTAGCAAAGAAATCCAGGAGGTGGGTCCTACCATTATCCAGATATATCATACGTGGCTACATAAGAGCCGTCGAAGTGATTGACTTAAGAAGGTCAAATCTTGAATCGCATCTCTCCCGTCTCCCCTCGGTGATAAGGAAACACCAGCTCACCAGACCGAACCAAGGAGCGGGGAAAATCAGACAGCGTTGATCTTCGAAGTTTAGGTTCTGCTGTGATTGAAAATGAGCTTATCATCCCCAACCAGGTCCGATAAAGTTCCAATTTTTACTTTCGATTTCAGTTGTGCCCGTGTAGTTCATTTTTTGCTAAATTCCGAAACTTTTTTCTTCATTTTTATTGGATTTTTGGCGGCTGTGTACAGTGCCTGCAGTTCATCGAGATGTTACTCCTCGGGATTGTCGTTTCCGATAGGGTTCCGATCCAATCCCATCAATGTAGGATTGGTTTGTTACCCAAGAAGACACAATATTGCTGCTCGGAAGTTCGTCGTTGCTTGCTCCTCCTCCTCTTCCGGTAAGTATCTCCTGCAATCCAAATTCTGAAAGAACTATTTTTTCCATTTTTGAAATGATTTTGGTCGATTCGGGTTTTTAGCTGCTCATTGGAAATGTCAAATTTGAACTGTGCTTGGATTTAGATGTGTAGCATGAATGGTTTCCCTTGAAATTGTGAATTTTAGCTAATACTTGATCATTTAGGATCAATGAATCTGTAGCCTTATCCTTTTGTAAGTTAATAGAAGCTTTCTCATATTAACACATTTTTTTGTTCAAGATGTTAAATCAGATCCATTATTGGTTAAGGCAGCGAAAGGGCAAGCGGTGAGTCGCCCTCCAGCATGGATGATGAGGCAAGCTGGAAGGTATATGGCTGTTTACCAAAAGCTCGCCAAGAAACATCCGTCCTTCAGAGAGAGATCAGAGAACACTGATCTAATAGTGGAAATCTCTTTGCAGCCTTGGCAAGCATTCAAACCAGACGGTGTCATCATTTTCTCTGACATTCTCACGCCTTTACCTGCGTTCGGTGTCCCATTTGACATCGAAGAAGTAAAAGGCCCCGTGATCCAATCTCCAATCCGAACTGAAGAAGATTTGAAGAGATTGCATCCTATTGATCTCGAGAAACTGCAATTTGTTGGAGATTCTCTCAAGATTTTGAGACAAGAGGTGGCTTTACTCTTCTCTCAGTTTACCCCTAGACTTGACCAAATGCTTTCCAGTTTGTGAAAATGGATTCCTATTTTGAAAGGTAGGAGAACATGCTGCGGTATTGGGATTCGTTGGAGCACCTTGGACGATTGCAACATATATTGTTGAAGGAGGAACAACTCGGACATATACAGTCATTAAGAATATGTGCCACACTGCACCAAATGTATTGAGAGCTCTATTATCTCATTTAACCAAAGCCATTACCGAGTATGTTGTTTACCAAGTTGAGCACGGAGCTCACTGCATACAAATATTTGATTCATGGGGTGGCCAACTGACTCCCGAAATGTGGGAACGCTGGTCCAAACCCTACATCGAAGAGGTAGTATAATTAAGTGTTTTCATTTTGAAGACTTGAATGATTCTCTTTTGGCGTTTACGTTTTTATTTTTGATTTGGGCTCCTCAGATCATTCATGCTGTAAAGAGAAGATGTCCAGATACGCCGATAGTTTTCTACATCAATGGAAATGGTGGCCTTCTTGAGCGAATGAAAGGAACTGGAGCTGATGTTATTGGACTTGACTGGACTGTAGATATGGCTGATGGAAGGAGGCGATTAGGAAGCGGGGTTAGTGTGCAGGGAAATGTTGATCCAGCTTACCTATTCTCTCCACTTCCTGCTTTAACCGAAGAAATTCATAGGTAGGTAATTACTTTGTTCAGCTGAAGATAGCAATGCTTTAAAGTTCAATTCAAGAAACCGAAAGAAATGTCTGTTTTGTGTCTCAGAGTTGTGAAATGTGCTGGACCAAAAGGGCATATTCTCAATCTAGGACACGGTGTCTTGGTAGGGACACCAGAGGAAGCCGTAGCTCATTTCTTTGAAACAGCTAGAAGCTTGGATTACCAAACAGTCTTCCAAAATCATGTTCCTGCAGAAAAAGCTGAACCTGAATTGGTTGCCTGAGAAATGTTGAACAGACAAGTCCCTATGCGGAAGAATCTGCTGTTTAAGTTTTGTCAACATATGTTTGAAACATTTAATGTTGGTGCAGGAATCAGAGAGAAGCTTCTTTCTGACCCATAATCTTCTATGAGATAAATTCGAAGCTGTCCTGTCTTTTGGGCTTGCCTGAGGATTTCCGATCTTCTGGACCAAGCTGTGGTTAGCTCTTAACAATGCCTTGAGTTGCTTATTGACTTCTTCTTTTGGAGATATGACTCTGGTTAATCTTAAACCTTTCTCTGTTTGTAATCCCACTTTTTTCATATGGTTCTTTCTCCATCTCTCGGTATCTGATCTGTCTTTTCTCTTGTCCCAACTTTTAATGTGAGACCAAATAGCTTGTAGTGTTGTGTCATCCACTGAAAAAAATAACTCAGAAGAGAAGTATTTGATCTCAACCTGTATCAGATTTGTTAGGCGTCGTTTGATTTGGTTTAGTTCGGTTCAATTTTCCGGTTCGATTTTCTGGATTGTAAACTGAATTAACTACAAACCAGAACTTACTGCGATGTTTCGGTAGAAGACATGTAATTTGTGTTAGTATTATAGTATTGTTACCACTTGAATTCAAATCCGCGTTTTGCGAAATCCTAACATTAACATATAGTGTAACAAGATTAAAAGTTCAAAAGAAACGGAAAGAGCAGAATACAAATGAAAATTTAGGATGATAAGATACTTTAAATGATATAAAGTCAAAATGAAATCGCAACATATATAAAGTTAACTTATAAGATATATGGCTAGACCATGGCCTCACCAATTTGCTTTCATGAATCATCCCACTTGTAATATATATATAATTAAACGTTAAAACAGAGAAATACAAATAGAACACTATTATTGTCTTTACCCTCCCCGAATGTTTCTGATAAATAATGTTAACTATCATCTAATACGTCAACTGAATTATCACCGACACTGACCCCACACCAAACCATTATGCCTACTTTAGATTAATGTAGCTATCATCTACTATATTATCCAATAATTGAACCTTGTTATTTCTTTAGTCCGTAAAGCGATCTATAAACTACAAAGTTTTTGTTTTAATTAATTCAGCATTATTGTTAAATTTCAAATTAAGAAGACGCCATGATTCATTAAACTCATAAAGAAATACAAAAGGGTCAATGATAATGTTTAAACGAATCAGTCTACCCAAGAGCCATTCTTCTAATATTATTTTAAAATTCATAAACTTATAGAGTTTACTTATTCCAGAAGATTTGACAGGCCAAACTCTAATATTTCGATTTTTTGAAACGACTTTTTTAGTCCGGTGAATCTGAAACGTATTCGATGTATTTTGTTCAGTGTGATACTCCGTAGAAAATGAATAAAATTTGAACCGAATATTCTATCAGCTAGACAAGAACCCACGAAGCGATACAGATCACAAACTTGGTTGACTTGAGTACATATTAAAATGACGTACTCAGTGATTCGAATATTCCATTAATAGCCATAATAAGACTAAAAACCTTAATGTATTATGTTTTTCATTTCGTATGTATATTATTGACGGAGTGATACGGTTGTACCGGTTTAATTTTGGAAAATAACATTACGGGCAAGAAAATGACTTATTGCTAATTTGCTTCAATTAACATACGTTGTTTTGCTCCAACCGCAATTTTAGAGTTTCACATAACTTTATCTCATTTTTTTCTGTATAAACACTTCATTTACGAATAATAAGCGTTAGTTTACAACGTAATGATTTAAGTACCAGATAGTAGACTTGTCAATGAATCTGCGTACTTGGTTATGAATTGACAAATGGGTTAATCAGGGAGATAACTTGTTTTGTTAGGCTTATTTGCAAAACCGACGCGGCAAAATCGTAAGGTGTTGATCGATTGTTATTAACAAATTACTGGAGATCATGTAAACAGTGTTTCATTGAATAAAGTAACATGCTATTTGTTTGTAAATGCATAAAATCATGATATATGTTTAAATTGCACGTAAGAAAATAACAATAATAGATATTATATATATAATATTTTACCATATCAATTTTGCAAATAAATTTTCAGAAATATCTAGTGCATATATACCTTTTGCAAATTGTTGTAGAGGCGACAAAGAAAAAGAGCCTGAAGAAAAACAAAAATCAATATATGTAAGTCTTAATAAAAAAAAAAGGCTCGATAAATAAAGAAAGGATCCTGAAAATTGTAAACTTTTTAAAAGTCAACTTGATCTGTGGATCTTCGTGCATAGACAAAATGCACGCACGAGCTCACACGATCGTGTATTTTTTTCTTTATTAGCTTAAAATAATTATTTTATCTATTTTACCAAATCTAAGAATCATACAAAACCCTATTAAAGGTAATTCAATAATTTCAAGATTAATTTCAATATATCTGACCATTAAAACTTAAGATTGATTTCTTTCAGCAAAAAAAAAAAAAAACTTAAGATTGAAATGTGTGTTAGGCAATGCTTTATATTTCCAGTCCATATAATAAACTGAGTTACTATCACTAATAGTTTCATTTTCTTACTAAATTTGTAAATTATAATTCTAACTCCGGAGACAATTAGTCATGTTAGAAAGTAAGTAACGAAATTTAGTTCACCCTATGAAATGATTATAGATTTCTTTCTATATATTTATATAATATGTTCGTAATAAGGAATATATCTATATATAATTTGTTAACATCCTATTATGCTATGTTATTTGTTTCATTGTTTGTAATATTTTAAAGATGCAGAATATCCGAGAGTATGATTATATTCCG
This sequence comes from Cardamine occulta, assembly GCA_028015245.1. Lineage (NCBI taxonomy): Eukaryota > Viridiplantae > Streptophyta > Magnoliopsida > Brassicales > Brassicaceae > Cardamine > Cardamine occulta. The sequence continues at coordinate 9,444,454 of CM051373.1, read as the reverse complement.
TTTTACTATAAACTAAAAATAAGGTGGATTTAGGCGAATAATGTTTTAAGTACATAGATCGTTAAAACAAAAACTCATCTTATTTATCCACTCTAATAAAAGAAGAAGAATATATCTAAGTATAAAGGCAAAATAATGAAAAAGTTAAATGTGAGTGACAAGCGCGCATCTCATACACAGAGTGTATCGCACTTGCTCTATAAATACTGAACTCTGTTTTGTCATTCGCCATCATCTCTGAATCTGATTCCACTTCTTTAAACCTTTTTCTCTCTTCTGCCTAGCTTCTGAGACAAACATCTATTTGCTTTCATCCCGCACTATCCACAGATTTATTCTTATAGGTTTGTCTCAATCGATTCATATTATTTTTCTGTTTGAATTTCGTTGACTCTTACGTCGTTTTCGGCCAGTCTATTAAATTACCGGTTCCATCGGCGAATTTGTTGTCAGTGATCAACAGATTTTGCATTTTTTTTGTTTTTTTCGATTTAACTATTTTGATCTAATGAGATATTACAGAAGAACTCATCAGAAGTGGAGACTGATTGACTGATCGGCGATAATGGCGGGTCGGAACATAGAGAAGATGGCATCAATTGATGCTCAGCTTCGTCAACTGGTTCCTGCTAAAGTGAGTGAAGACGACAAGCTTGTTGAGTATGATGCTCTTCTCCTAGATCGCTTTCTCGACATTCTCCAGGATTTACACGGAGAGGATCTCCGTGAAACCGTACAGATTCTTATCCTTTTTTCTATTAGCTGATTTCAATTCTTTGGATTGAATCGATACCCATTTGCTAGAGATCCTAAAAATCTCATCTTTGTTTCGATTTGTGGTTTTGAATCCTAAAAATCTTATCTTTGTTTAGATTCATAGGCATATTGAATTTGATAAAATGATGTTCTGAACAGGTTCAAGAGCTATACGAGCTTTCTGCTGAGTATGAAGGGAAGCGTGAACCTAAGAAGCTTGAGGAACTAGGGAGTGTTCTAACGAGTTTGGATCCTGGGGACTCCATTGTTATCTCCAAGGCTTTCTCTCACATGCTTAACTTAGCCAACTTGGCTGAGGAAGTGCAGATTGCTTACCGCCGCAGGATCAAGAAGCTCAAGAAGGGTGATTTCGTTGATGAGAGCTCTGCAACTACTGAATCCGATATCGAAGAGACTTTCAAGAGACTTGTTTCAAATCTTGGTAAGTCTCCTGAAGAGATCTTTGATGCCCTCAAGAATCAGACTGTGGATCTCGTTTTGACTGCTCATCCTACTCAGTCTGTGCGTAGATCATTGCTTCAGAAGCATGGGAGGTTAGTTTTTTACTTTTAGTTGTTTTCTAGAGAGAGTGAAACAACTCTTTTTGCTTGTGTATTGACCTGACCTTACATGCTTTCTCAGGATAAGGGACTGTCTTGCTCAACTGTATGCAAAGGACATTACTCCTGATGACAAGCAGGAACTTGATGAGTCTCTCCAAAGAGAGGTAAGAACTCAACCTCACTGGATTCTAACATATTGGTTTTATATTTTTCCTCGGATATAATGGAAAGATCATGATTGGCCTTTTAAAACTCTCCCTTGTTGTTTAGATTCAAGCTGCGTTCCGCACAGATGAGATTAGAAGAACACCTCCAACCCCACAAGATGAAATGAGAGCTGGGATGAGCTATTTCCATGAGACAATTTGGAAAGGTGTCCCTAAGTTCTTGCGTCGTGTGGACACAGCTCTGAAAAACATTGGGATTGATGAACGTGTTCCTTACAATGCTCCATTGATTCAATTCTCTTCATGGATGGGCGGGGATCGTGATGGTACAACCGCTTTTCGAATTACTAACAATCAAATCTCTCTTTTTTTTCCTCTAATAAACGACTTACCTGAATTTCAGGTAATCCAAGGGTCACACCTGAGGTCACTAGAGATGTGTGCTTGTTGGCTAGAATGATGGCTGCCAATCTCTACTATAACCAAATCGAGAATCTGATGTTTGAGGTGTTTATCTCTTTTAAAATCTACTCACTTTCCTGTTTTCATTCTTTAAGATTCTCTTGATTCATTCATTTTTCTTCTTGGCAGTTGTCTATGTGGCGTTGCACTGATGAGTTCCGTGCGCGGGCTGATGAACTGCACAGGAACTCAAGGAGAGATGCTGCAAAACATTACATAGGTTAGAAGCAGAAAACCTTCTTTGGAGATTGAAAAAGAAACACATTAAGTATACAATGGTATTGCTTTTGCATTCTAATTTATATTTTTCTTAACTCAATGCAGAATTCTGGAAGACAATTCCTCCAACTGAGCCATATCGTGTGATTCTTGGTGATGTGAGGGATAAGCTGTATCATACACGTGAGCGCTCTCGTCAATTGCTGAGTAACGGAATCTCTGACATCCCCGAAGAAGCTACTTTCACCAATGTTGAACAGGTAAAGCAATCTCTATACTCTGTATATTGTTTCTTTAGCTAATTTGTTGTTGTTAGTTCTTACCATTAGATTTTCTATTTTTCCCAGCCTTAAACTTGTTTCCCTCATAGTATTCACGGAATTCAATTCGAGTTTACTATTTTTTGTTCTATTTACACAGTTCTTGGAACCTCTTGAGCTCTGTTACCGATCTCTATGTTCATGTGGTGACCGCCCAATAGCTGATGGAAGCCTTCTTGATTTCTTGAGGCAAGTCTCTACCTTTGGACTCTCCCTTGTAAGACTTGACATTAGGCAAGAGTCTGAACGCCACACAGATGTCTTGGATGCTATCACCAAGCACTTGGACATCGGTTCCTCCTATAGAGACTGGTCTGAGGAAGGCCGACAGGAATGGCTTCTAGCTGAACTAAGCGGCAAGCGTCCACTTTTCGGACCTGATCTTCCCAAAACTGAAGAAATTGCTGATGTCCTGGACACATTCAAAGTCATATCCGAGCTGCCAGCAGATTGTTTTGGAGCCTACATTATCTCTATGGCAACTTCACCTAGTGATGTGCTTGCGGTTGAGCTTTTACAGCGTGAATGCCATGTGAAAAAGCCACTTAGAGTTGTTCCACTTTTTGAGAAGCTAGCTGATCTTGAAGCAGCTCCTGCTGCTGTTGCAAGACTCTTTTCTATAGACTGGTACAAGAACCGTATTAACGGTAAACAAGAGGTTATGATCGGTTATTCAGATTCAGGGAAAGACGCTGGGCGTCTCTCAGCTGCTTGGGAGCTATACAAAGCTCAAGAAGAGCTTGTGAAGGTTGCTAAGAAATATGGAGTCAAGCTAACTATGTTCCATGGCCGTGGTGGCACAGTCGGAAGAGGAGGTGGTCCCACTCATCTTGCTATATTGTCTCAGCCACCAGATACAGTTAATGGCTCTCTTCGAGTCACAGTTCAGGGTGAAGTTATTGAGCAATCATTTGGAGAGGAACATTTATGCTTTAGAACACTTCAGCGTTTCACAGCTGCTACTTTAGAGCATGGAATGAACCCTCCGATTTCACCAAAACCCGAGTGGCGTGCTTTGTTAGATGAGATGGCGGTTGTTGCAACTGAGGAATACCGATCTGTCGTTTTCCAAGAACCTCGATTTGTCGAGTACTTCCGCCTCGTAAGTATTCATTCATATCAATCCAAAATTCACCAAATTTATTGTGTGTGTGTGTATGTTTTAAGTTCCTCAACCGTTGGTTTGGTTTGCAGGCTACTCCAGAGCTGGAGTATGGACGAATGAACATCGGAAGCAGACCTTCGAAGCGAAAACCGAGCGGTGGGATTGAATCTCTGCGTGCAATCCCATGGATCTTTGCATGGACGCAAACAAGATTCCATCTTCCTGTATGGTTAGGATTTGGAGCAGCATTTAGGTATGCGATCAAGAAGGATGTGAGAAACCTCCACATGCTGCAAGATATGTACAAACACTGGCCATTTTTCCGAGTCACAATCGATCTAATTGAAATGGTGTTCGCCAAGGGAGACCCCGGAATCGCTGCATTGTACGACAAACTCCTTGTCTCAGAAGATTTATGGGCTTTTGGAGAGAAACTCAGAGCCAACTTTGAAGAAACCAAGAACCTCATCCTCCAGGTATAATACAGAGTCCTCTGTTTCATATTCCTTAGGGTTTTATTTCTTGCAAAACCACTAAAATCGCGTTGTTGCAGACTGCTGGACACAGAGACCTTCTTGAAGGAGACCCTTACTTAAAACAGAGACTTAGACTGCGTGACTCTTACATTACTACCCTCAACGTTTGCCAAGCCTACACATTGAAGAGGATCCGTGATCAAAACTACAATGTGACTCTGCGACCACACATTTCAAAAGAGATCATGCAATCAAGCAAATCAGCACAAGAGCTCATCAAGCTTAACCCTACGAGTGAATACGCGCCTGGACTTGAGGACACACTCATCTTAACCATGAAGGGTATTGCTGCAGGATTGCAAAACACCGGTTAAGTGAGTGAGACAGTGAAAGAAGACAAAACTTTGAATCTCTTTTTATTCTACTCTCCTTTTTTTAATAATCTCTTTTTTAAGAATCGAAATAATAATGAGTTTTTACGGTTGGATTTCAGTTTACTTTTGTATCCACCGTTAAAAGTTTTAATCTTCCCATTTTATGAAACTAACACTGCTCTGTTTCTGGAAGTGGAAACAAAAACAGAGACAGTGAATCTTAATCTTATCTTCTTTGTCTTTTTGTTTCTGCTTCTCTGTCTCAAAGTACCACAATCACATTTGTTAATATGTTTCCATGACACTTGGTAGTTGCACGTCATTTAAAGTCTGAATGTGGTCCCTCAAACGGCATGCATGTCAATAGAACTATGCCGTTAAAGAAGAGAGGTGCGTCGAGGAAACGACACGATTTTTTTTTTTCTGTTTAAGACACACAGCTTGCATTTCCTCTTGCATGCGTTAGCGTACAGTTCTCAGTTCTCATTGTCCACTGCTGAAGACTTAAACCAGGCGAGTGTTAAGCACGAGCACTGAACGGTTTAGCCATTTTGTTGAGAGGAAACCAAATATGTACAAAGAGAGAATAAGCTATAAACTTGTTACTAATTAGCATTTCGATTCAATTAGAAACTTCGTTAACACTAAAAAGAAAGCAATTATTTTCAGAGAAACAGAAACAGATATGCACATTTGACTTATATTGTGTGTGTTGCAAGCAAAATCATCATCTAATAGCCTACTAACTTTTTTTGTATATGACAATGTCCAATAAGTTTTTACTATTCATCTAAGTTAGGCACCTTCTACTTGATTAACTAAAGGATAAATACGAAAAAGGTAATGTAATAATATTTACGTTGAAGAATAGAGAGAAGAAGAAGAATTATTTATTGATGGAAAGATGTTATGAGAATATGAATGAAATGGTTTTCTCTCTCTGTTTTATTTTCTATGGTTTCATCATCTAAGTGACCAAAATTTTCTCTATGTACACGTGACTAATTTCTCTTTCAATTCCTAAACCTAACAAAGCAATGAATGAATCAAATCAGAAGTGATTCTCTAACCTAAACGCCAAAGCGTGAGAGATTATTGACAAGTTTTTCCTCTTTTTTTATGAACAGTAACGTGTTTTGAGTTTGCTAAAGACCATAGTGCTTCACTGTTTTCTCCAGTGCTTCCTTGCTTGGACACACAATCTCCTTCATCCGATTTCCAAGTTTGAAAATCTTGAACGTTGGCACAACTCTCACTCTCTCTGCAGCACCCACTGCGGGACATTTTTCAATCTCCACCTATCCAAACACATTTCACTACTAAGTTTACTTCTTCTCTGGTTACATAAACATATGTTTTAAAGTTTTGTTTTCTGTACCTTGAGGAAATGTAGAGATGGGTAACGAACACATAGTGCATCCATGAAAACAGATATCTCCTTGCATTGTTGATCGGAGGTTTTGAAAAAGTGTACAATGGAAACTCCTGTCATTGAATTATACAACTTGTTAGTTAATAGGGAAAGAGTTCTTTGACTGTTAAGAGAATACTAGTTTAAAATATCACTTACCAGGACGGGTCAATGCAGCTTTTAACTCTTCAAGACTAGAAATTTCCTCAACTTCACCTCCAAATTCCATGTTTAGAACTACTTCGCCGCGAGATTTCTTCAATGCAACTTGAGCGTGAAATAAAGATTCAGCAATCTCCTTGTCATAAGGCAATTCCTTTCTTAATATCTCATAATCAGTCACTGCCTCAGCCCATCTTTCCAGCTACAATTTCAGAGGAAGAAGCTTAGAATAAGTGAAAAACCAAAACTAAGTCATACCATATAGATTTTACCTTGGTGTATGAAGCAGCCCTTTGAAGACGAGGCTTTGTGTTACTCGGTAGGATGAGCAATGCATGGTTACAATCTTCGATTGAGCTCTCCCACATTCCAACTTTAAAGAAACAATCTGCTCTATTACAGAATAAAGTAGCATTGGATGGATCAAACTTAAGGGCTTCTGCATAAGCTGATCTTGCTTCAGTGTATCTTTCTGATTCATAAAGATCGTTACCACGATCACGCGCCCTAACAATCAATTTAACATTTCTACACAACGTTTCAACTTCATAGTTTTGTGGATCAATCTCTAAAGCTTTCTCTGCATATGCAACTGCATTTTCAAACCTGCAAGAATTCATCATCTGCTCTTCACTCTTTTTACTCATGAACATAACAATGAAACCAAATAATCAATCAACTGGTCTATAAATCTCACCTTCCTAGAGCCAACTCCATTTGGGATTTGACAAAAGATATGTAAGCTTCACTTATCATATCGAAAAACCGAGTGTGTAAGAAAGAAGTTGGGAATGGCTCTATTTTGGGGACAAAGTCTAATACTATTTGAGCATCATCAAGTCGTAGGAGTTTCAGTAGTGCTTCAACTTTACACATAGCTAGCTGCAGATTTGAGATAAGTAAAATACTTTAAAACAACGTTTGATTCTGATTCTGATTCTTCATAAAGGTTAACAAGAATATTTGTTCTTTACCTGAGGAGAAGAATCAGCTCCAGACGCCATAGCTGCACTTACTTCAGTCAAAACAATATTCCAATCACCGCGTCTTCTTGCATTTGTGCATTTGCTCAAATGTTTATCTACTAGTTGCAGAGTCATCACCACTATAGGATCTGATGGTTCCTTGACGGAATACAAATGTATCCCTGCATTATCGACCTGGCCTAATCTGCAACCATATAAAGAACCCAAATGATTAGACTTCTTTTATGTATCAAGATTCTTGTATAAGCAATAATTCAGTTTTTTACCTAAGAAGCAATGTAGCTAAACGGTGATGAGCCCTTGCAAATTTTGGATCCAATCTAATAGCTTCTTCACACTCATTCACAGCTTCCCCAAGCTGACCCAAACTCGACAATGCAGCAGCTCGATTGCTATGGTAAGTCGGATTATTCGGTGAAAGCTCAATTGCTCGATCATACAACTTCAAAGCCTCAGCGAAACAACCTTTTTTGAACTTTTCGTTTCCAATTCTCTTTACCTCTTCTGCGTCAGGGCCATTGCTAGAGCTATGAACAGTTACAGACAAAGAACTAGACGACGTTGTTGGTTTCGTAGGAGAGAAGTTGTTTCCTCTCATTATACTACCGTAACCGTATGACTTAGCACCTGGTCCAAGAACCATACTTCTTGGTTTTTCTTGAGTCATACCTGTAATTTGTACTTTCCCCGATGGAAAAAGATTCCCGGCGGGAACTATTTTGATATGTTGCTGCGACGCACTAGAGCTTTTACCCGATGGTTTTGCTGAGTCCGACGCTGTTGAAACCCGACCCGGTCTTATATTCCCTGTTGTGGTCTTTGGTATGTTATTGCCTGACCCTGTTTTACCGTCGACGGAGCGGCTAGACTTGGATTGTCCGGCGGAGGCAGTGCTGCTAGACTTTGAAGATTCAATGGCGGAGGGAGCGTTAGACTTAGAAGATTGAGTGGCGGCGGCGGAGGAGGAAGTGATCGACTTAGATAGATTGGTTCGACCGGAATCGGATTTTCTTGAAACCGGAGCATGTCCAGCATGACCTGAAACCGATCCAGATGAGCTAGAACTGCAACTACTAGTGGAAGTAGTGGTTGCAGCCGATGTGAGTCCACTGGTCCGTGTCTGAAGCGGTGTAACTGGTGATCCATGATCGACACTAATACCATCTGGCTTATTTAATGAGTCATGGAGCTTATCGGCGGCGACATGTCTATTTAGCTTCGACATTTTTATCTCAAGAAAATATTATAATGATCGAATGAATCCCCAAATTTCCCTATTGTTTCTCTCCGGAAGGATCTTCAGAGCAATGCATCGACGGGAGAGGAGAGAGAATGGGAAAAATGGGGATCTTGCTGATGTTAAAAGATTCAATCAAAAGAATGAATTTTAATGTGTCTCTTAGAGAGAGAAAGTAGTTTTCTCCAGAGAGAGAGAGAAAGTTTCATAGAAGAATAGCAGAGAGGTAGGAGACGATGAGCGAGTGCAACAATTGTTTTATTTACTTGACAAAAAAAAAAGTTATTCATTCTCTGTTAAACAGTTCCGTTAAAGTGTAATACACTATTACAAGGTTTTATGGTTTGTAACGTTACGGCGTGATACAAAATTAAGAATAATTAATAGGAAAATCTTATACTGTATGATATAATTTTATGAGGAGTATATAGGCTGTGTTCTTTCTTTTAATTGATTTTAGCCAGATTTTGCCTAGTCAAATGAAAACTAGTGTCACTATGATCTAAATTTTGCGATTTGAGAATAAATTTAGGATTTGGTTTTAGCTATTTTAATTCTAAAGTCTTGACTGAATCCTTCTCGTGGCTTGCGCTATGACTATGTCCACACAATACTCCACTATACAATTATTATAAAATGTGAACCTTCATCAAATCGGCTCTGATTATTTCACATGAATAATTGGAAATAGTATTTTTATCAAGTGTTGACAAAAATAAGCTACCTGCTTCACCTTCACGACGACAGATTTCAATTTTTTTATGCATTCTATCTTCTCTTTCTCAATTTTGGAGGAATGTCTTATCATCAGAAGAAATATTAAATAGTAGTTTCAAGTAAATAAATTATTAAATAATATGCTGACTTTGTTTTCCAAACTGTCTCAGTACTTTGCCGCTTACTATATTGAAAATCCCACTCGCGTCCCGTATGAAGTGACGTCCACGCACCTAAAGTAACATTAGTCCTTAATAATCTAAAACATAGTATATTAGATTCAACACTAACGGAGTACTAATAAAAACATGCACTTAGCTTAGCTTAGCTACCATATTTTTGTTTAGCATGATTATAAAAAAAGTTCGATATCTTCACAACCTCAATCATAAATAAACATATTTTGTTCACGAGAAATTAGTTTAGCATACAAATTTTATTTTGACTTTTTTATGAATATTTATTTTCGTATTTTTTTTTATTTTTTTTTAATAATAATAGGGAGTTCATTCTTACTTTACCACACTTCTTTTTCAAGATTACATATATCTATAATTCTATATATACACACACGCATATGAAATATTAATCTACGTGTTACATTAAAAAAATATATGGCAATTCACGTAAGCAAGATGCATGCAGAATCGTTTCATCTACGTATTGTCATGTAGCTTAGTGATGGATCGGTTAAGTTTGGTTGCTTTTGTATATGCCCGCACGCTTCAAATTCTTTATAATGCAAATAATTCATTTTACAAAGAGTTTTATAACGGGATCTAATTTTCAAAAGTTAGATTAATCAGTAGTATTAACACCAAAATTATAGTTTTGAGTGCCTTAGATTTAGAATAAACACATATTTCGATTTTAAGCTGTTCTTTAAAATAAAATATGAGTCATATAACTAGGCTTAAATTAATTTATACTTGGGTCGTTCAAAAATTGGACTAATTCGTTTATCAAAAAAAAACAAAAAAAAATTGGACTAATTCTTAAATTCATAAGGCTCGTTTTTTACTTAACGTTAAACACACTGTTGGAGGCAGTCTCTGAGTGAAGTATTTACAATAATATACACACAATTACGTGCGCGCGTGCGGACATATATTTTCTGTATTATATGTTTCCTATAATCCTATACATGAATATAATCGTCTGTTAGATGCGTAAAGACAAATGCAAAATACATTACTTTAGATGAATATAAGACCATGAGATTAACTTGGTTAGTAAGTTCATGAACCTAATTCTAATTAGATAATGGAGGATGTAATTAGTATGTCTGGATTTTGTAGTAAGAGTAGGTAAGTACGCACTTAATTCTTTAACAAAAAAGTACGCACTTAATTGGCTAAAAAAAATATTCCATCTAGTTTCAGATTATGTGATCTTTTAGTAGAATGCATACTGAGTATAATATTTTACAAAAATAATAGTCCTAATTTGACACCAATATATTAAGTAAACATCACTAATTATTTGGTAAGCATACTGCGGTATTTCAAAATATACTAGGGTTTTTGTTTTAACGATGCATTCATGATTCATCCATACCATAGCTATTAGCTAATTTGGTGTGTTCAAAATATTCTTAGGCATATACGATGGTTTTAGTCAAGTCATGACGTTTCTGACGTAATATGTCATCAGACTCAGCACTGTCTCTGGTTAACATAGATAAGAGGCGGCAGAAAATATATTAAATGATAAAATGTTTTTTCAGTCACCTTAAAACCCTTTCATTTTCATAAACAAACTTTTTTTTTTCTAGAAAGTTCTTAGTTTTTAAACAAGACATACAAAATTTTGATCCAAAAAAAGAAGAAGAAAATGTTCTAAAAGACGACTATAATTTAGGTTTTCAAAAAGGACAATAATTTATTTTTAGACTACTACAATAACTGGGATGGATAAACCAAAGTTAGAAATAGAACAATTCGAAAACAATTTTTGTTACCGCGAGAGAAAAAAACGTGTGCAATGAAATCTTTGATAAGCAATATTATTTTCGAAATAGATTCTAATTTTTCAAAAAATCGAAAAAAAATTAAAGAATTGTAAAGTGTTTTCATGATTTTGTAGATGGTACATTATGATTTTAACTTGTAGTTCTATTGAAACGAATCAAGAATTTGCGTTAAGTGTCTTTACGCCCTCAAGATTTGCATAAAAGATTTTCTCTTGGTTTCAATATTAATAACTACTACAAAACAATACAAAAATTTGAGGTACGAAGAAAGAAGCTTGATCGTTTCACTTTAACTGTTTTTCCTTTTCTCTCCTGATAATGCGAGATCAAAATTGCAATTAGTTCAATCTTATACTTGTACAACAAGGCAACACCCAAAACTTGGGTTACACAAAGATTACTAACCCTAGTTCAAAAACCCCTAAAGCCCTTAGGATCAACTCTCGTCCCTTTTCTCGCATAAAACAACAGAGCAGAGTAAGTATAAAAACGAAAGGCTTGCATGATCTGTGTGAAGCAACTTCACTGGTGGGCAGGTCAGAGAAAGAGATCTGCGAATTGTTACGCCTAGGATCTTCGATCATTAAAGGAGATATCTAAAAGGGTAGATCACTCATCATCCGATGGCAAAGTCGGGCTCTTTGAGCAGCTCTCTAGCTTGTGAAGATCCAACATCCTTTTCTCTGGGTTACAAAGGCCTGCATCAGCAACATATTCAATCCAAATTGTGAGCAACTGTTGTAGAAATGCTTATACAAAGTGACTTTAGATCCATTCCTTAAGACAGGGATGAAGAAAAATGAACCTGAGCATTTTGGTATATCCCAAACAGCAATGGAGTATGGTGAGCACTCTGGTTCACAAAGGGTGTGATGGTTCTCGTGGTTAACGTTCATTGCCAGCATCCACGCACCTATTGTCACATCCTCGTTGCTAAACATCCTGAAACTGTAGTTTGGGAACAAATTCTCACCTTGTTAAACAAAAAGACTCTGATCTGTATCGAGGAATAGAGACTTCTTCAAGATTGAAGCTAAGATCATAATCGAAGTATATAACTCGTGGAGACTTCAAAGACGAATAATATTGAGGAGACATAACTTGCCTGTTGTTCTTGAGGGCAACCAAACTTGTGACAACATCAGCAGAAAGAGCATATATGGGGCCATAAGCATGAAGAAAGTACTCTTTTCCGAGCAAATCTGCCAAAGGTTCATACCTGCAAAATAAACCACAAGAGATGATTAGGTGCCACAAATCCTATCTTAGCATGTTCTGTTAGTTATTCGTTCATTTACACGTGGTTCCTGTTCTTACCATTTGAGCTTTGGATCTGTAAAAACAGGACCTTTTTTCAGGCAACCAAGGTATGTCTGCGAGTGGCTGCGCTCTTTAGCTAACAGCAAAGACAACCGATCTGCGAAGAAGAAAAAAGAACAGCTCTTACATATCCCTCTCCTGAAAACACGGAGTAATGAGCGAAACCAGAGAATGCAATAAATTACCTGGCCTCAAATATATATCATCATCAGCTTTGACATAGAATTCTGAATCATATAAGGCGTATGCAGCTTTAAAGAAAGCCAAACTATACAACAAATAACATAAACAAAGACCACGGATCAGAATTTCTTTTCGTGTTATCTGTCATATGAAATGTGAATAGAAACAGTATTAGTCTCTAACTAACGTTTTGTATGGAAGCTTACTATACTCCTCCTCAATATCGAGTAGTATAAAGTCATCGTACTCTGCGATTTCCCTTCTAAGATCAGCCATTTTGGCCTCATCTTTGGTTTTGCCTACAACAAATCTAATGGCCAATCCTGTTGATTCTTCCAACCTGCAAAGAACAATGGTTCTCAGTGAAATAGTGAAAGTCCCAAGAATCAAGCATTGAAGATAAACACCTCAAAGATCAGCTTCATTGATTCCAGATCTTTAAGGTTTAAGACTATGATCAATAATCAGATTCCTATCTTAGAAATGCTATTTAAATCCAGATCACACCAATTTAGATGATGCAATAGTTCGTTCATCAACCCTAAAGCTAGCAGAAATGAATCAATTGAGAATCGAGAGAAGATTGAATCAGTACCGTCGAAGTCCTTCTGGATCGGACGGCATCCATGTGTTCCTGAGCGCTCGTCTCCGGCCAGCTGATTTGAATCCGGTCTGTATTCCGACGAATCCCATCACCTTATGCCTCTTCAACCCACCATTAACGATACTGTTTCCAGCGACGTCCCAGACGACTCGTACCGTCTTCGGAGGGAAGTTGGTGAGGCAGGTCCGGCCGGATAACCGGAGACCCGGGAATAGAATCGCGGAGAGTCCGAAAAGGAAACCGGTTAGACCGATAGCTAGAGAGGTGGAGACAATCAAAGCCGTCGATCGGCGCGTGGAGAATGATGGCCGCGCGTGAAATAACTTTGGAGAAGAGGGCATGATTTTTGAAAAGGATCCAGCTACGGATCCACTTGTCCGTTAACGGTCGTTAATGGCGAGTTTTTGTTTCTTCAGGTCAGGTGGATCCGATTTTCCGGATTCGGATCCTTTTCAAGATGCACGGATTTGTGTGTATCTGTATGAAAATTATGAATAAATATATTTTTAGAACATTGAGAGGTTAAGACTTAAGAAAGAACAATAATGATTACACAAGTTAGGACAGGTAATTAATTAATTTGACCAAACTATGAAAGACTACTTTTGATTGACTAAATGAATACACAAACTCACTAGCTATCAGTTTTGTCAAATTAAATTACTCACTAATTATCAGTTACGACTTCTGGCAATGAAAAATATATTTATGATAGGTGAAAGCGTTTTTGGCCTGGTAAATAAATGTAGCTTTTGTTTTACTTAAGTTCTAGCCTTGCATTACTTATTTTGTTTACTAGGAGATGAGGTTGAAAAATCTAGACAGCGGTCACTAGATTACACTCACTTAGATTCTAGGAAATATAAATTGTGTTAAAGATGTTGGAAGAGTATGACGTTTTGTTCGAATCGCATCACCATTAGAAATATTTGATCGATCTAAACATATTACAAATGATGATTAATCCCTGCACTATTTAAAATTTCTTAGAAAACCACTTATGAAAGGATTTTGTGAGACTCCATATACTATCGGGAGATATATCAAGAATAGATTATAGATCTGGAACTGTACGACACAAATATATGTATGTGTCACACAGACGAATCATTACGTATTTCCTTTTTATGCGTAAAGGTTATTTATGTTTTTATATGTGTGTTTAGGTTTAGGGTTTAGACCATCTCTTGTAATCATATCAATAAACTCAAGTCATCTGAACGATTTGACTTCTTTCTTTCTCAACTTAGGCTTTAATCTTTGGCGAGTTTCTGTTTCTTTTTATTCGAGATGTGTTCTCAAATTCTTTTATACAACGTAGTCGTAGCTGTTGTTGCAGTCTTTAAGATGGGTTCTCTTTAATGTGTTTCGTATTTGTCTCAGGCGTGTTCTCAATTCACTTGATTCTACAAAGTTTTGTAGCCTTTGTTGCAGTCTTTGAGACATATCAAGAATAGATTGTATATCTAGAACTGTGTGACACAAGTCTATGTCTTCGTTCACACAGATGAACAATTACATATTTCTGATGAGACGTTTCTACTAGTCAAAGCAAATGAAGACAAAATAGTATTGAATCCATGAGCGCAACAATAGGATCTTTAAAGGATCTAAAGGATTATAAAAGTTCACATATATAAATGTATTTCAATCTTATCTTCCTCGTTATCTTTTAATTTCTTTCTCCCTATTGTTTCTTCGACTTTTGAAAAAAATTACTAGCATTTCAAATTCATATCAAAAATCAGAAAAAGAAATTTTACTACCACTCCCAGAAGTGAACCCGAGTGGAAAGAAGATCCTTATACTCTATCAGGACATTTGCAAATGAATACACTTTCAATATCTCTCAAAATCCTACGAAACTAATAATTAAATCTTATTGAATCGTTAACAACTTTATATATATATATAATCTCAAAACATCCTTTTAAGATCATCATAATATCTTTAATTTTATTAACATCCCACCAAAACAGAAACTAGCAATAAACTAGCTTCGTAAATCATAGGGAATCCAACATTCAAACACATAAAGGAAAAGATGCCAAAACACACACACACACACACAAGGGAATGGATATATAGAACCAAAATACAAAATTGATACGACAACATATTCAAATATAATAAACGACATTAACACAAATGGCGCAAAGAGGGGTTTTAGGGTTAGGACGGAAACACAGCACGGCACACAGGACAGATCCCACTGCACCTAAGCCAAGCCTCTGCACATGTGCGATGAAAACACGTGCAAACAAGGCATTCGACCCGCCGCCACATCTGACCCAACCTGGTTCTGATCCATGCATACCACACAATAGCCCTTTATTCTCAACCAGTGGCGGATCCAGGAATAGTTTTCACTGCGGTCAAAACATAATATTTTTATTTATATTAAAAAATATAAATTTAAACTTATTTGAATTGAATCAAAGTGAATATGTACAAAAAAAGCTAATTTTTGTTTTGGACAAAGAAGTGAAAAAACGAAGGAAGCTGATTTTTTTTCTGGGCAAAGAATAAAGGAAGCTGATAAGACACGTAAAAGAGAAACAAATAATTGGATCTTAATTAGAGTTAGTAAAAGAAAAAAAATTAGGTTAAAAACTGGGCTATTTTTTATTTCTAATTTTAATCATGGGTTTTTGATTGGGCTAGTTAGTTTATGAGGTCAAATAAAAATTTGTGACTAGAATAATAATTTAGTTAGTGGTGCCAATTGACGGAAAAAAAAATTAGTGATGTTAACATATAATTTGGCCTATGGTTCAATTAAACCTAAAGCATGTAAATTACAAAGAAAATTCAAATTTACGTGGTGTCAATTGAACCCACAACTTAAAAAGTGGGTCCGCCCTTGTTCTCAACAACCACCGTCTCCAAGTGTTGTTCCACCGCCTCATCACTCGCCGGAGCCATAGCAAGTCTCACGTCTACATCAGCAACAACTTCATGAGGAAAGCTCCACACAATAACATTCATGTATACTTCTACCTTCTCCAGGTCAGAGAACACATTATCCTCCTTCAAAGCCCATATCTCATTAGTGAGCTCTCTAACAACCTGATAATAACAAGGAACATCAATCAATGTTGGAATTGATCAAAGATTGAATAAGTCTTCAAAGGTTGAAGAAGTCTCCGAGATTTTAGCTGAATAAGTTAAATTGCCTCGAGTCTTAAGCTTGAGCTAATTTGTAGGATTTATTGTTTCAGTTTTTGCTTTGTGTAAACAAGTCTCCTTCTATAAAAGGAGCAAGTCTGTTGTTTTTCTCTTTTTATCAAAAACAGAGCTTTGATCAATCACTCTGAGTTATTCATTTTCAACAATTGTATCAGAGCTTTATCACAGAAAAAGAGAGAGACCTAAAATTTGACAAGAGAAGAGAGAAGAACGAGAGAGAGATGGGAGATAGCAGTAGTGCAAAAGGTTTTGTTGCTCCTGCTATCCCGCGGTTTGATGGTTACTACGATCATTGGGCTCGTTTAATGGAGAACTTCATCCGTTCGAAGGAATATTAGGATCTCATAGAGAATGGGATCGGTAGAAGTGAAGGAGTCATCCCTACGGTGGAACAGCAAAAGGTGATCGATGAGCAAACATTAAGAGATCTAAAACTCAAGAATTTTCTATATCAATTGATTGATAGAGAAATTCTTGATACGATTCTTAATAGGGAGACAAGCAAGCAGATTTGGGAGAGCATGAAACAGAAGTTCCAAGGCTCAACTAAAGTGAAGAGGGCACAACTTCAGGCATTACGAAAGGAGCATGAGATGCTTCAGATGAAGGAAGGAGAAACCATTAATGGTTTCTTTGCAAAAACTCTTTCTATTGCAAAAAAGATGAGAGATTATGGAGATACACTTAAAGAGAACATGATTTCAGAAAAGATCTTAAGATCTCTAACAATGAGGTTCAACTATGTAGCGTGTTCCATTGAAGAATCAAATAATTTGGACACACTGACATTAGATGAGCTTCAGAGTAGTCTTTTGGTTCAAGAGCAATGTATGAAAGGAGATGCAGAAGAGGAACATGTTTTGAAGGTCTCGTATGAAAACAGAGGACGAGGATCATAGAGAGGAAATTACAGAGTATGACGAGATCAAGGAAGAAGCAACCGAGCCACCCTAGAATGTTTTAAATGTCACAAGTTAGGATATTACCAATCAGAATGTCCAAGCTGGGACAGCAAAGCAAACTATGCCGAGCTCGATGAAAAGGAAAATCTTCTCCTCATGGCGTTTGTTGAAGAAAATAGTTAACAAAGAGATTGTGTGTGGTTTTTAGACTCAGGTTGTTCAAACCACATGACCGGAGATCGAAGCTGGTTCACTGATCTAGACGAGAGAATGATGCAAACGATAAAATTAGGAAATAACTCGAGGATGAGAGTACAAGGTCAAAGAAGCATAAAACTGGTTCTAAAAGAAAGAAGTCACATTATTCCAAATGTGTATTATGTTCCAGAGCTGACAACAAGTCTCCTAAGTCTAGGAAAATTGCAAGAGAGAAAGCTAGCAATTGTAATAAAAGATGGGAGCTGCAAAGTGTATCATGATGATTGGGGATTAATCATACAGACAACAATGACGACAAACAAAATGTTTGTTCTACTAGCTGAATCACCATCGGAGTCATGTCTGAGAGTAGTTGAAAATGATTCAAATCTATGGCACAAACGCTTTGGTCACTTGAATCACCGGAGTCTACAAATTCTATCGAAGAAGAAAATGGTGGTGGGACTTCTAGAGATTGAGAAAATTGAAGGGCTATGCGAGGTCTATGCTAAAGGGAAGCAACACAGAGAAAGTTTTCCCAAACACGCAAACTGGAGAGCAACGGAGAAGCTACAGCTGATACACACAGACCTATGTGGTCCAATCACACCCAATACCTTAGGAGAAAAAAGTATATTCTCACTTTCACCGATGATTTCAGTAGAAAGACATGGGTTTACCTCCTCAAAATAAAGAACGAAGCTTTCTCATTTTTCAAAAGTTTCAAAGTGTTGGTTGAGAATGAAACAAGGATGACGATAGGAGGTGTGAGAAGTGATCGTAGGGGAGAGTTTACCTCTAAAGAGTTCAATGAGTTCTGTGTATCCCATGGAATCAAAAGACAAGTTACAGCTGCCTTCACCCCACAACAGAATGGTGTGGCCGAACGGAAAAACATAACCATTATGAACATGGTCCGGTGTTTGCTTATGGAGAGAAGAATGCCAAAACGTTTTTGGGGAGAAGCAGTGAGCTGGACAAATCACATCTTAAATCGATGTCCCACTTCAGCTGTGAAAGAGATGACTCTGCAAGAGTGCTGGACCGGAGATAAGCCCAACGTTGGACATCTAAAAGTATTCGGCTATGTGGGTTTTGCTCATGTGTCCAAGTCAAAAACGAGTGAAGCTAGATGATAGAGGGAAAAATGCATTTTTCTTGGGATAAGTGAAGGTTCTAAGGCTTACAATATGTATGATCCTACAACAAATCAAGTCAGTGTTAGTAGAGACGTCATGTTTGATGAGGAAGAAAACTGGGATTGGGGAAGAAGTCACAGCGAAGAAGAAAGTGACGTTTTGATTATTGATGAGGAAGATTGGGAAATAGAACCAGTAGAAGGAGCTGATAATAACACAGAAGAGGCAGTAAGTGACTCTGAGATAAGGACAGGAACTGAGGAGCAGAGTGAGCCAAGAGTGCAAAAAATAACTCAGAGAAGATAGAGAGCTCCACCAAGATATCTACAAGATTATGTGAGTGGAGACGAAGTCGCTGAAGAAGATGAGCTGCAATATTTTGTTTTATACACAGCACAAGATGATCCAATCACATATTGGGAAGCCGTTGAAGAAAAAAATTGGAGAGAGGCGATGGAAGTAGAGCTTGAGTCAATCGAGAAAAATGATACATGGAAACTGGTTGAGCTACCGGATAGTATGAAGAAGATTGGTGTTAAATGGGTTTACAAGACAAAGTTCAATGAAAGAGGTGAGGTTGACAACTTTAAAGCCAGGCTAGTGGCAAAGGGATATTCGCAAGTTCATGGAGTTGATTATGGTGAGGTATTTGCACCAGTAGCACGGTGGGACACTATACGAATGTTGTTAGCCGAGGCAGCCAAAAGAAAATGGAGTGTGCACCAGCTTGATGTCAAGAGTGCCTTCCTCCATGGGGTTTTGAAAGAAATTGTATTTGTGGAACAGCCAGAAGGGTAAGTAAAAAAGGGAGAAGAACACAAGGTTTATAAGTTAAAAAAGGCACTATATGGCCTTAAACAAGCTCCAAGAGCCTGGTACAGCAGGATAGAAGAATACTTTATGAATGAAGGTTTTAGCAAGTGTGAATACGAGCATACTTTGTTCGTAAAAATGTGAAGCTGGAGGAAGAATTCTTATCGTAAGTTTATATGTTGATGATTTAATATTTACTGGTAATGATTCAAGCATGTGTGAAGATTTCAAAGTCTCAATGAAGCGAAGGTTCGAGATGACAGATCTAGGGAAGATGTGTTACTCTCTATGGGTGGAAGTGGAGCAAAGTGAGAAAGGTATCTTCTTGTGTCAAAAAAAAAATATGCTGCAGAAATGCTTGCACGGTTTGGAGTGGAAGACTGTAATCCAGTTAATAATCCGATGGTTCCTGGAACTAAGCTGTCTAAAGACATGAAAGGAGAAGATGCAGATGCTTCATTGTACAAGCAACTAATCGGGAGTTTAATGTATCTTACAGCCACAAGACCGGACATTATGTTTGCAGTATGTTTCTTAAGCAGGTTTATGGTGCAACCAAAGGAGGCACATCTTCTGGCTGTCAAACGGGTTCTGAGATACATCAAAGGGACTTTGAAGATGGGTTTACTATAAAAAGATGTTGGGGAAGACAGTCTTAAAGCCTACACAGACAGTGACTTTGCTGGTGATATAGACAGTGCAAAAAGTACATCGGAATATGTTTTTCTTATGAGTGAGGCAGCGGTTGCTTGGAGCTCGAAGAAACAACCTGTGGTTACCTTGTCCACGACAGAAGCAGAGTATGTGGCAGCGTCTGTTTGTGCAATACAGTGTTTGTGGATGAAGAAGATACTCAACTACTCAACTGTTTTTCTCAGACTGAAGAGAAGTGTATGACGATTTTGTGTGACAATAGTTCCTCGATCAAGTTATCTAAAAACCCAATTTTTCATGGAAGAACAAAGCACATCAAGGTTAGATTTCATTTTCTTCGTGACTTGGTGAAAGAAGAAGAAGTAAGTCTGGTCCATTATGGAACAGAAGATCAAATAGCAAATGTTATGACAAAACCGCTAAAGCTGGAAACGTTTCAAAAGATGAGAAGATTGCTTGGAGTTCAGGAGTTTCAGAGCAAGCTATAAGGTCAAGGACATTTAGCTTGGAGGAAGGAATGTTGGAATTGATCAAAGATTGAATAAGTCTTCAAAGGTTGAAGAAGTCTCCGAGATTTTAGCTGAATAACTTAAATTGCCGAGTCTTAAGCTTGAGCTAATTTGTAGGATTTATTGTTTCAGTTTTTGCTTCGTGTAAACAAGTCTCCTTCTATAAAAGGAGCAAGTCTGTTGTTTTTCTCTTTATCAAAAACAGAGCTTTGATCAATCACTCTGAGTTATTCATTTTTAACAATCAAATCAAGAATGTGATAGACGCTCCTTAGTATCTGAGCCCTATCTCCACCGATCAGCCATTCTTTATCAAACTCGTGGGTTTGATCAACGGTTCGAGTTTCGACATTGTTAAAATCTTCTTCTTCTCCGTCTGAATATTCTTCAGGAGCAAGTGTATAAGTCACTTCGAAATCAAACTTCAGGTTTTGGTTTTGGTGGAGATCACCGTCGTCATTGTAGATCCGATCGAAGTAAATGAAGTTTTCAGGTTCTGCATTGGTGGCCATGATTTCTTCGAAATGATGGGTTTTTGATATTTGGAGTTTAATTAAGGTTTTGAGGAATGGTGAGACTTGAGAAAGAAAATGAGTTTAATAGAATCCCCTTATCTTCGGCTCTATATGATTATGATCATATTTATATTAGGTTTTTTTTTTTGGGTCAACATTTATATTAGGTAATTTTTTGGTCAACATTTATATTAGGTAATTAGTGTTTTTTTTTGTCAACATTTATATTAGGTAATTAGTTTTTTTTTTGGTCAACATTTATATTAGGTAACTATTTTATTGTAGAGGAAATTTGGAAAATACCCAAAACTATTGTTGAATTTTGTAAATTAGACCATCTTATTTTATTTTTGAGAAATACCCTATTTCAAGTATCAATTTATTAAAATATCCTCACTAAAACTTACTAAGAAATTAAACATCTCATTTAAATTTTCAAAATTATTATTAATTGTTTTTTGGTGATAAGTGATAACAATAAATCTTTTATTTTAGACTAAAATTTACCTACAATCGTAAATGATCCTAAACATATATATATATATATATATCGAATATTCTGATTCTAATGATCCATTACTAATTTGCACAACAACAACAAAAAATGATCCATTACTAAAGATTCTATATTCTTTTTCGTCAAATTAAACCACCCAGAATTAAATTTTGAGTAAGACTAAACCAAATGGTTTGGCAAATTACTCATAAATCAAAATAATGCTGACACCAAAATTATGTTTTCTTTTTTTTTTTTTTTTTTTGAAATTGACGAGAAAATATAGTGAAATAATATTATTCTAATAATATTTTGAAATTTGACGGTCATAGTTTTTTAGTCTAATAATATTATTCCGAATTTTGAGAGCTATCAGAGTCAAGCTGTTCATCAACACAAAGCAACATCTCATCACTAACATTATTTACTACTACTACTCCTACACCACTAACTTCTCCTAAAGCTGCAGAGGAAGAAGAAGCTCTTGTCACTTCTTCTTCTCCTGAAAACTTTGGCAGCTCTTCTTCTTCTTCTTCTCCCATGGAGACTGTTGTTCTCTTTAGCCTATCAGCAGCAATGCTGTCTTGGCTTGGGTTCTCTGTTTCTGAAGTTGGTTCTGTTTGCTTGGCTCCAACTGGCACGGGGAAGCCTGGGTGCGGCTCATCATCTGAACCTGCTGGAACCATCTGATCACAGCTCTCAAGTTGGGTAGTCATGGCAAACCCGGCTTTGTCTAGACCTGACTCTAGATCTGCTTCTTTGTTTGATGGGTTATTGCTATCTTTAGAAAGACAAAGGCCTGTGCAGAACCAAAAATCCAATGAAGTGCACAGTAACTAGAGAGAAAGAGAGAGAGACAGGGGTTGACTTTACCTTTCTTTGTGCACTTGTATAGCGTTTTCTTGAGCAGGATTGTCCCAGGGAACACCATCAAGTTTGTTCTTTTGAGAGCCTCACGTTCTTCATCATCCATGGTTTTGAAGCCAAAACCTTCAGTCCAAGTTTCCACTAAACTCGGCAATGCAGCTACCACAAGCTTCTCCACTTTGAGAGACATAAGCATCTGCAGCCAAAACCAATGAATAGTTTTATCTTATGATAGCCGAGGAATTAAGACAAGAATGGAAGAGAGACAATATGAGCTAAGAGATTATCAAGGTCAGCATTCGAGCAGTCCTGTGTGTCTATCATTGTACTAACTTTGGACATTATTAATTTGGATGGAGGTTCAAGAACAATCACATGGATATACATTCTATATATTGTACCTCTTCAATGGCAGCCACGAGGATTCTGCACATCCCCTGACGGCGATACTTGCTACAGGTAGCTACAAGAGGCATCTCTGCAACAGTCACTCCATGCACCCTGCAAACAGTAAAATGGGTTTTCATATGTAACTCGTTCCAGTGTGTGAAAGTGAAAGATTATTTCTAAGCATAAATTTGCCGGTAGTGTCAAATATTTTTTTTGCTTAGATGAGAAATATATACATATATACACACAAAAGAGCTTCATACATTGCCCAGAGGGTTCTATAACACATCTCAAACATGTGATAGCCATGAACTTGAATTTATTCATATTCATACTAACCTGATGGATGCTACTGAGATCATCACATCATCCTTTTCCACAACCACTGTGTAAAACCCCTCAAAGTCTAAGCGAGCAAATTTTGACCTTGAAGTGCAACAAAGATTAAAAAAGGTAAGAAAGGTCGATAAAATATGAAAAGCAGAACTTAAGGTACAAAATTAACACACAGAAACCAAAGTTTGCAAGCTAATGACATAAGGACATTACCCCCAGTTGTATAGCGCATGAGGTATCATGTCAATACCAGTTCTCGCATCTACCATAGACTGAAAGCTTTCCTCCATAATTGATAGAGCAACAGCTAATTTCGAGTTGCATTCAGCCTTCAGTGCCAACCTTCGAGCAGAATGAAACTTTTCATCTTCTTGAAAACATTTCAAAATTGTCCAAGACAGACCATCAGCATTAGGGTTAATGACCCCAACACGAGAACTGAGACCAGTGTACACCTGCATTACACAAGTTACTTAATAAGATCTCAGAAAGTTGCAAAGCAGCTGTAACAACTTCTTTTGTAATATGTCATAGAGCCCAAGAGCAGGGAGAAAGATATTAATTTCATTGTAAATCTAAAAAAAAGTACTTAGAGACTAGGCATGATTAATACCTGCTCACACGTTTTACCACAAAAGTAGGTCTCTGGAAAGAGTTCTCTGCGTTTACTTATCCCTTGCAGACATACTCCATGATCTGATTAAATAAAAGCAACAATTATCAGCCAAAGTGGATTTCAAACCAAAATAACTAATGTGGGATCCAACTGTTGAGAGGAATAACTCCAAATTTGAGTTTTGCAAAGAATCAATTACTAAAGAAAGAAAAAACTGAGGAAGTGCTGAGCCTGGCAGATAAACCCTGAGAGCGTTCAGCATCTACAACTGTTACTGATAACAGTAACATCTATACAACTGTAACTGATAACAGCAACATCAATCGTGACAACATCTCAGTGAGCCATGATAGAAGACAATCAGAAGCGATTTTTCATGTGATAGAGAAATGAATCGTAATTTCTAAGATTTGGCGAGAGGTAGAGGTGATTACATTTATGCGCACACTGGGAACATTTAAAATCCTGAGAGCGTTCAGCATGTACATTATCACTAACCAACTCTCTGCATATCCAACATGTGCAGCTTGAGCAATACCAACTTCCTTCAGGGAGCACCTGGATAGAAAGAGCAAAAGTATCTCTTGAGAGGGTATCAATTTACGGAGGATACAATTCTAGTAAGGTAAGTAATCCTGGTTATACTAATGCCATGTAATTTACTGGTGTTGAATCAGAAAAGATAACAAACTCAGCCGAGAAGTTTCACCCGTGTTTATGTTTTGCAAACAATCAATTACTGAGTTGCCAAAATCTAAACTATACGCTGAAGTGAGCCAGACATTACCTGCATTGATAAGCAAGCCTGATGGAAGGTAGATGGGCAATTATCACAGCAGATCAGCTCACCCCCATCACCACAAACTCCACAAGAATCATCATTTGGATCATTGTCAGAAGCTTCCTCTGATCTCCATCCACTTCTTCGGGCCTTATACTCAGCAGACCAAGCTTCTAGCTGACATGAAGGAAAAGGCTTTCCCGACCCCATGAAAAGATTCAGACATGGACAGTTCTGGTTAAATCCAGCATGGTTCTTGAATTCAGAAAGTGATACAGTCCTATTGCAACATGTACAGACCACTCCATCTTTAGTTACCAGGCCTGTTTTTACCACGGTATCATCATCTGGATCTCGTAACTCGATTACTTCATCCTTAGAAATTACTTTGGTAGCTAGCAACCATGATAAGATGGTTCTTGGACCTAAAATAGACCAATTTCCTTGACAAAATAGTTTTTCCCCGTTGCTTGTGCTTCGGGGAAGTAGCCTGCACCCTCCCCTATAGTTTCTTTTTTTTGTTCTAGCTTTTGCTTTCTGGGTTTTCTTTTTCTGGCTTGATCTACTAGCATTACCTTTGTTTCTGATTATTGGCAAAATCACAAGGTCATCATCCTCAGTAGAGTGCTTCCTAGCTTTCTTTCTTCCCTTCTTTGAATTTCCACATGAACTCTTCATCTTATTATTCCTTAACCTTTCATCTCGATTTTCCTTTGAGATGCGATCAATGTTACCCATCTTTTTATCCTGGCATTCAAGGCTACCAAGAGAATTAGAACCTAGAGTATCATGTTGGTCCAAGGGAGCTAGTTTGATTTCTGATATTTTTTTGGATCTTCTGTGTAACTTCTTTCTCATAACACTTTCATCATGCATGTCTTCTGCTGTAAACTTTGAAGCTCCAATGCCCTTGCTAAATTCCAGCTCATCAATGCCAGAGATTTCCTTACCAATTCTGTTCTGCTTCTCTAGTCTTGAAGAAACTTTTCGAGGGGAAACGTTAGTTTGCCCCTCAAGATCTGAATTAATCTCTAGGTTAGCAGCATCCACGTCATAAACAAGATGACTGCCTTCAGAGACTGTCAGCACACTTTCAGGACAGCCTGAAATCATGTTCAAACAACTTGCATCTTCTTTCTTAAACATGTCAATAACTGAATTCCTTGCAACTTCAACTTTATTTCCTTTTCTTAACGAACCAACTTGCTTAGAAATGAAGACAGCAGTCACAAAAGGCTCCAAGGTACTCCACCAAAGTGCACGTGTGTTAGGAAGATTTAAATTTTTCATGTTCTCCTTGATGTCCAGCAATGTAAGAGAGAGATCGGACCAGAAGTCATTGATACCGGTCCATTTCTTAGTACCCTTATCCATTAACTTATGATCAGCTAATAGGATCCCACCCAATGATCTCCAAGCTGGCCCAAATTCACGAAATTTCCGTCCCTCTGGAGATACGTAAGATGTATCTCGGTATTTCTTACCGGATCTTTCCCGCTTCTCGATTTTCCATTTGACAGCAGTTAGCAACTTACAGACATACTTGTAGAGAAGAGGACGAGGGTCCTCTTTAGGATCAATCTTTAGACAGGTTTTAGACATAATTAACTCATTAGGAGATACTTTAGATCCATCACTCATCTGTAATGGGAAGTAAGCCTTCTCACTATGAGGCGTAGATGCACCTGCACAGATCATTCTGGTCGCGAAACTCTCCTGAGAAACAGGAGAGGCAATTGCTTTAAATTCCTTCCCATCGCATCTTTCCAAGTTTTGTGACTTACACTTTTCTGAGACAATGCCACCCAGATAAACTTGTCTTCCTTTCTGGATGCTTTGCTTCAGCAAATATGAGCTAGTTGAAACACCCTTGTTAGATGATTCAACTAAATAGAGAGGTATTGTTTCTCTAGCTATATCCGAATCTGGGAAACCGTAGAAACCCGATCCCTTTTCTTCGTCCCTTGCATCCAAATGCTTAGTACCTGAAAGCTTCACTCTCTTAGCTCTTGTGTTAAATTCTGAACCATCTTTTGAAGCAGATGGCTCAAAACCTTGTAGAGATGCATATCCACTTGTTACCACAGAGTTGTCATAGTTGGAACTCAGAGAGGAATTGACATTCTTAATGGAATCAGATTCGAAGTTAATAGCTCCAGTAACAAGACATCTTTTAGTAGTATTTCTGAGATCAGTTCCAAAGAAAACTTGTTTGAATATCTGATGATCCTCATATGACCCCTCAAAACTGTCGTCACCTCCTAACATCTCAATCTCAGCTTCGGGAAAC
Organism: Cardamine occulta; assembly: GCA_028015245.1. Taxonomy (NCBI): domain Eukaryota; kingdom Viridiplantae; phylum Streptophyta; class Magnoliopsida; order Brassicales; family Brassicaceae; genus Cardamine; species Cardamine occulta. The sequence goes on along the minus strand of CM051373.1, from coordinate 9,417,725 downwards.
ATGTTTAAATTCTAACTGCATATTCCACTTCACCTGCAATACGAAACAAGCATCAAACAGATCATGTTACATTTAGGTTAAGGACAGTACATTTAGGTGAAATTGTTGGTATACTAAAACTGTCAGAGAAGCCAAAATTGGGTTTGGGTTTCTTCAGGAGAAATAGAGATCGACATGAGTCTCTCAAATCAAAAATACATGACCATAAGCAGAACAAGATAGATTCAAAGCAAAGATCCGAAAAGGACAAGACCCGAAGCAGTTAAGGAAATTGTCTAATTAGAGTTAAACGAAAAGCTCGAAAAGGGGAAATGCGTAAGATTACCAGCATGCAGAATGGATCAGAGCAGCAAAAATTCGTTTGAATCAGACAAAAGAGTGCGAAATCTCACTGAAATGGTCTGATTTCGGCCTCCCAACCACCGCAAGTGGGAAACGCATTTTCATTTCCATATCATTTCACGTTCTCCGCACTCACTCACTGTCTCTCTTCTCTCTCCTTGCCTGATCTCTCTCTCACACGCCAGCCACAGAACAACAACAATTTGCTTCTGATTTTTTATTTTCTATAATTGTGGAAGAACCCCACCTCTCATTCGCTCCCTCTTCTCTTAATTTCAATCAGATTTTATTAATAATTAACGAATTTTACCTCCTGAATCTGCCTCATTTCATTTCCCCCTATCACTTTCTACAGTGTTGTTGTACTCACCATTGGCTATTTCACCTTCTTTTTTTTTTGTATTGTGTGCTGTCGCCAAAAGGCATCTTTTTATTTATTTTTATTCATTTTACGGAAAAGGCATCTTCAATTTTTCACCTTAAGATTCTGTCTCCTCTGATGACAACGGACCAGCAGCGTTATTGCCTTATACGACTACTTTATACGATTAATTACACAAATTAAAAACCCAATTATTTGCTTTTTCTTCGTAATCTCTCAGTCTCAAATTCGTAATCTAGTTAATAAAGACCATATCGCCAATTAACTAACAGACAAATTGGTCTAAAAAAAATAATTGCCAGGTTTTTTTTTGTTTTAAATCATTTCAGTTTACGTTCTTTTTTAAAAAAAAAAGTCATCACCGATTGTAACTATCTGGTTTTAATCATAATCTCTTTGTTTTAATATTTATAATCAATCTATGTTAAGTGGATGCTTTGTAATTTGCGCGGGGAATATTTACGTGTCTTAACGATAACATCATACAGGTGCATGCGATGGTGGACGATCAGCTTTAATGGAACTCAACTAATAGGTTGATTAACTTATTTCATGTGAAGACATTATTACATGTTTTGTATTAACTATCAATAAGGCACGTTTTGTATTAATTTGCAATAAGGCTCCGGATCTTGAGATAGAGTACAGTAATTTGTTTTCTTATTCAATTTTGACATATGAGAAATCCAAAAAGTACATGTACTAATGTACCGATGTACCGATGAAAACGACTTTGGTAGGTGAAGTTATTTGTTTTTATTTAAACGGGATAGATCGCAGATATCTGTGTCAATTTATATTTAAATATTTAACAATGGTTTAAATGAAACCAATTTTTGTAGATGGTAGAACTCATTCTTTAATTCTGAATCACATAACGAATCTTCGACCCACTTGACCAAACTCATGAACCACACGTACGTTTTTGGTTATATTCGGCTTCTTTTTTTATCGAGACATTATTTTCATCTTAAACTGTAATTTTAATAATACTGGAGTTCATGGGACCAACTAAGCGATGATGCTAGACACACACAAAACATGTGATTTTAACCTAGTTTAATTTTTTCTTGTACAATATAAGTGAAGTTTGACACGTCTCTGTTTATCGTTATTATATCCGACACGTTGAGAGTTTTTTTATACAATATTTTGGACCAGATAATGGGTACTGATATTTTATTGTACGTCGCATGTTGGGTAAGATAGATCATAATGGGAATCATATTTTCCAATGTGATCAAATTTGTTACCCTTACTAACTTATATGATCATAATGGAAACTGTTGAAGTTATATTTGAGGTCTCGTCCTTGATTGAACCGGACCTGATATCATCAAAATACTCAAGTACTATTCAGACAACTTAGTATCTGGCTATCTTATATCAAACATCCAAAAGTCGATCAAGATAAAAACTTAATCCATAGCGAAAAAAATTCGGATGACAAATCAAATCAAAATATCCAGGAATACTCTTTTCAATTATTTACCCGTGTAGATATCTCCACCCATGCTTTTAGCCTATGAACAAATTTGATTTTATTAACATAGACGAAATTATATTAGAAACTGGTTAATTAGGCCAATGATTCAATCTCTAAGTCAATATCAATCGGAGGAAAATGACTTACAAATACAATATCTATTTATCAATTGTGCATCCGATTTATAAGTTTAAAACGATGCATAAAAAATAAAAACTGAATACGAGAAAATAACTGGTTGACGTGAAAAAGAGGATCACTATGTCGGCTTCGATGTTATATGGATTAGATTATAGAGACACTTTGTCTCAAAATAAAATCAAATCAAGGGTGTAATAAAAATGAAACGGAAAAATGTGTTTTTGGCTTCTCAACCCCGACAAAATCGTCGACTCGATCTTCCTTGAATTCACCGATTCATCCCAGCCCCCTAAAAATGATCTTCATGCTTCCAAAACCTATCTGCCGTCGGCTTAAGGTAGGGATCATATTTGGTTTAGTTTAGTAACAAATTGCGTGTGAAAAGCTATTTGAACTAGGAGTTGGTACCTTTTTGACCGGTTAACACTACCATAAAGCCATAAATCATTGGAACACTAAAGAAAAGAAAAAAAATCTTCCGGTTCAGAAGTTCGTCCGGTTTACTCTACTACAAATATAAAAAACGACAACACGTGTTTGCACAAAATTAAGCACCGGGACGTGATCTCGTTGTTTAGATTCTTTTTTCTCGCTAACTACACGCCGTCTTACTTTACCGAGAACAAACTGGCTTTTATGAGTTTATCCAATACGCTGACGTGTAAGATTCAAAGGAAAATCAGCGCCGCGTTCCACCAATCAGTACTTGACACGTCTCCATCGAGTTCTTTTTTCTCTGCTTACATCATCGCATACGTCACCTTTTTTGTTTGTTTTTGACGCATACGTTACCTTTCGTCAAAGTGATAAAAAGGAAGTCTTAAATGGCGTCGTCACCAGTAAGTTCTCTCACTATTTTAACCCCATTAGTGACACTCCTTTCTTCTCCACTCAACTCCATTTCCCTTTATTGTACAGTACGATCTTCTTGACTCTACCATCTTTTCTCGAATCTCAGAATCTATGGCTCCATCTACGAAGACGGTGAGTGGGCTTCACGATCCCGAGATCATATTTTTTTCCTTCCTCGTACGTAACGGATCTTTTGTGATCATGTAGTTTCTCTTGATGGATTTTTCTTTTTCTTTGGCGTCGTTTAGGTTTTGATCCCTATTGCGCACGGTACAGAGCCTCTAGAAGCGGTGGCTATGATCTCCGTGTTGCGGCGAGGTGGTGCTGACGTGACGGTGGCTTCCGTCGAGGCTCAGGTTGGCGTTGATGCTTGTCATGGCATCAAGATGGTCGCCGATACTCTTCTATCTGATATTAGCGACTCCATTTTCGACCTTATCGTGCTTCCCGTAAGTCTCTCTACTAATTTATTTCTTTGCGTGTAACTTAAGAATCAAGGAGATGATCAGAGTGAATTGTTGGTTTACCTCAAGGAACAACCCAAAAGTGGATCGATCAATTAAGCTTTAATAATCAATTAGCAGTCTTAATTTAGTTTCGATAGTGATGTTGATAGTTCCTGCAAAGAAACGGTGGACGCATGACTTATTGAACTTTTTCGACTTGAGAATTGGTTTACTGATATTCGTTCTGACTAATATGATTGGTAAAAGGGAGGGCTTCCCGGCGGCGAGACTCTTAAAAACTGTAAACCATTAGAGAATATGGTAAAGAAACAAGACACAGATGGGCGACTCAACGCAGCTATTTGTTGCGCTCCTGCGTTGGCTCTTGGTACTTGGGGTCTACTTGAGGGCAAAAAAGTAAGTCAGAACCGAAGAACGTTTATTTTACTTGTTTTTAGTTCTTGTCTAATGTCTGGATTACATGGGTTTTGTTGCAGGCAACGGGTTATCCGGTTTTTATGGAGAAACTTGCGGCTACTTGTGGCACTGCTGTTGAGTCAAGAGTGCAGATAGATGGACGGATAGTGACCAGTCGTGGACCAGGAACCACCATTGAATTCTCCATCACGCTTATAGAGCAGTTGTGTGGGAAAGAGAAAGCTGATGAAGTCTCTAGTATCTTGGTATGCTTTTGTCTCTGCCTCATCAAATCTGAAAACGGAAAGAGATCTTTAGTGATTGATTTCTATTAGAAGCAGCATTCAAACTCGTTTTGTCATTTCCTCTTAGACTCATTTGTTCTTGTTTTGAAATCAGCTGGTTCGTCCTAACCCTGGTGAGGAGTTTACTTTTACGGAGCTTAACCAAACAAACTGGTCATTCGAAGATACCCCTCAGGTATGTCATATATGTTTGATGGTCAAATGGAACATGCTGCGTTATAAAGCTTTTGTCTTTCTTTATCGATAACTGTTTATGTGACAGAAAGATACTGTTTTCCTTTTTCAGATTCTCGTTCCCATTGCAGAGGATTCAGAGGAAATTGAAGCTATTGCGCTTGTAGATATCTTGAGGCGGGCAAAAGCAAATGTGGTGATTGCTGCAGTTGGTAACAGTTTGGAAGTTGTAGGATCTCGCAAAGCTATACTAAAAGCAGATGTGCTTCTTGATGATGTTGCAGAGAGGTCATTCGATCTCATTGTGTTGCCTGTGAGTAGTGCTAACTTTCAAAAGATGAACACTAATAAAGAAAGTTTTGAGATTCATGGACAAATAACCAAACTTCTTTGATCAACCTATAGGGCGGTCTTAACGGTGCTCCAAGATTAGCAAGCAGCGAGAAACTGGTGAATATGTTAAAGAAACAAGCAGAAGCAAACAAACCATATGGAGGAATCTGCGCATCGCCTGTTTACGTTTTCGAGCCTAATGGTTTACTCAAGGTGCATAAACTAAATCAGTACTAGAGTTGTAACTTCTTGTCTCTATCTTAGGTCAATAAATTGAGATAAGAGAGATTGTTTTGTATAGGGTAAGAAGGCAACTACCCACCCAGTTGTGAGCAACAAACTCTCGGACCAAAGTCACATTGAGCACAGAGTCTTGGTGGATGGAAATGTCATAACGAGCAGAGCTCCAGGGACTGCAATGGAGTTTTCACTTGCGATTGTAGAGAAGTTTTATGGACGAGAGAAAGCGCTTCAGCTCGCAAAGGCAACACTTGTGTGATTTTTCAAACAAATAAAGTGTGAGAGGGACTTGAATAAAAAAGACTTTGCCTTAAGTTGGTGATGAGCTGCTTTGTCATATGAGCTTTGGCTGAGTGGGGTGTGTAATTTATGTCTTTATGAAATGAATAAACGAGATTCCTTTATGTGAACTGAGTGTGAAGTAGGAAAAAAAAAAAAAGTATATGGCCGATATTTTCTTCAAACCTCTGGAAGAGTTAGAGGGCAGGAGGAAGATATTTCATTTTACCGGTACGGCGGTACATTATGGAGAGAGATATTTTATTATCCAAATTCATCTAACAATTACTACAAAATACGAATTTACCCCCAGGTTTAGCTTTGGCAATATAATTATTTATACCAAATTAAGTGCAATCAAATCGCTAATCTGCGTAGATAAACATAAATTTATCATTTTCAAAAATTTTAAAGCAGAATCATTCTTAGCAAAAATTTTCAAAGTTGGGGAAATTTTATTGCATCTGATAAGATCAAGGGGTATTGCCGTAGATTTCGTTGTTTGTTCAGTTACGATTTACCGAAAATACCCTCGATTTACTAGTGATCTACTATTAAACCCTCACAAAACCCTTGATATCATTTTTGGCTTATCTGTTTTCCCATTTCCTAGGGTTTTATCTGCGAAACCCATCGAGAGCTTCCATGGCGACTCACACCATTTCTCGCTCCATTCTTTACCGACCTGCGAAATCTCTTTCCTCTCTGTTCACGAGATCCTTTGCTCCATCTGCTCCTCTAGCCAAAACCCCGGCATCTTCTCTTTACACGTCGTCTCTGCTCAGCCGCTCCCGTCCTCTCGTCGCCGCTTTTTCCTCAGTTCTCCGTGGTGGCCTTGTGTCTGTTAAAGGTCTTTCCACGCAGGCTACATCGTCTTCTCTGAACGATCCGAATCCCAACTGGTCTAATAGGCCACCAAAGGAGACGATCCTGCTCGATGGTTGCGATTTCGAGCACTGGCTTGTCGTCGTGGAACAACCTGAGGGTGATCTTACTAGAGACGAAATCATTGACAGCTACATCAAAATCCTAGCTCAGATTGTTGGCAGGTAAAACTCCAAATTCAGAAGTCTCTTTGTGTATCTTCTTCTAGGGATTTAACCGAGAAAATTCACTGTGTTAGTGTACTATATGTTCTTTTGGGTTACTATGTTCAAGCTTTCGATATGCTAGAATCCATATGATAGATCTGTGTGTTTGCTTAAATCATTTTTGAAGCATATCTCGTTTTGAATATCACAGTGAAGAAGAAGCCAGGATGAAGATTTACTCGGTTTCAACTAGGTGCTACTTTGCTTTTGGAGCTCTTGTGTCTGAAGATCTTTCTCACAAGCTAAAAGGTAACACTTGCCTTCTTGCGTTTTAATTTTCCCCATTTAGGTGTTAAGATCCGCCTTCTAATATCTCTATGTAACTCTCCAGAGTTGCCAAATGTGCGTTGGGTTCTTCCTGATTCTTATCTGGATGTGAGGAACAAAGACTACGGAGGTAAGGATTAGTGTGTTTTTTGTATCACAAACCGAGAATTGGGGGAGTTGCTTTACTCTTCCATCATTCTTACTAGCTTTGAATTGTTTATAATCTGTAGGTAGTCTTCACTCTGTGCATTTGTTACTTGCTCCATGCCCTTGTATTAGATTGACAAATAGGGCCGATTTGTATCTATTTCTAGTTGATTAGCATTTCTGGAAATTAATTTGGGTGTTTATGTTGGAATGTTTGTGATATTGATTTGAAGACTGATATGTTAGAATGTTGCTTTGTTGAGAGTTTAAATCTTTCTGGTGATCCTATTAGAGAGTTAGTTTGATGTGATTTTTTTTTAATTGACTTTCAGGGGAACCTTTCATCGATGGGAAGGCTGTGCCTTATGATCCTAAGTATCATGAGGAGTGGATAAGGAACAATGCTAGAGCTAATGAAAGAAACAGACGCAATGACCGTCCTCGCAACTTTGATAGAAGCAGAAACTTTGAGAGGAGAAGAGAGAACATGGCAGGAGGCCCTCCTCCTCAACGTCCTCCCATGGGAGGCCCTCCTCCTCCTCCGCAAATGGGTGGCTCTGCACCTCTTCCTCCTCCTCCCATGGGGCAGAACTACGGGGGACCACCACCACCCAACATGGGAGGGCAAAGGCCTCCACCAAACTATGGAGGAGCACCACCACAAAACAACATGGGTGGACAGAGGCCACCACCAAACTATGGAGGAACACCACCCCCGAACTATGGAGGAGCACCACCCCCGAACTATGGAGGAGCACCACCCCCGAACTATGGAGGAGCACCACCACCTAACAACATGGGAGGAGCACCACCACCAAACTATGGAGGAGCACCGCCCCCAAACTATGGAGGACCACCGCCCCCAAACTATGGAGGACCACCGCCACAGAACAACAACTACCAGCAGCAGAGTGGTGGAATGCAGCAGCCACAGTACCAGAACAACTATCCACCTAACCGGGATGGCAGCGGGAACCCGTACCAGGGTTAAAGTAGTTGATGCAGTCTTGGCTTTCCTTTGAATCATGCATTCTGGACTATGTATAGATATTTTAAGGAAGGGAGAATGCTATGGCTAGACTTAAAAGCTCCTTTTGTCTTGAGTGTTTATCAGTCTGGTGTTGTGAGAGAATAGCCTAAAGTTACTGTGGCATGGTTAGAATTATCTACTCTTGTGTTTTGTTCTTTTTAGTTTAAATCCTAAATCGATCTTTAAGAAATCTCAAGAGGTTCACTGTAAGTTCTTAAACTTGGAATCCACTTGGAGATGAACAAAGCATCTCTTTCAAACAAACCACAGGATGATGAATATACGGAATGACAATAAGATCAAACGTAAAACAAAGAGATTACAAACATATAATTGTTTCAGGAAAATCCCAAACTTCATTGCCATTAAATTGTTAATACAAGAAATTGATTTATATACATTCATAAAGACGAGATGATTTAATGATCAAATTTGTAAATGTTGCAAGAGAGACTCTACTTGCTTTCTAGCTTTCTTTGCCTTGGCTTTAGCTTGCTTTGCTTTACGTTTAGCCGCCCAAGATTTGACCATCATCTTCTTCAAAAGCTCCGGGTGACCTCTCACAAAATCATCATGTCCAAATTCCCATTGCCCAGGTCCCTCAACTCTTTTAAAGCCATAATACTGAAGCTGAGAGACAAACTGTGAGAGATTACTTCCAAATTCTATAGATTTCGGCAGAATCTTTCCGCTAAGCTCTCTCAGATTCCAGATAATGAAACTATCGTTGCTTTTGCTCCACGAGATAATTGGATCCAATGAAGGATCATCCACAATCTGATATATCCTGATGTAGAATGAAGGCAATCCCCTCGGGAAACTGTGATGAACCATCCCTAAACACTTGAAGAAACCAGAAATCCTCAATTACAGTATATTGGAGAAACGAAGAACACAAACTTTTCGACGATCTCTAAACTAAGCAAGAGGGGAAAGCATTATTTATAATTATAGATGACGGTCAAGAAGATAACAAAGTTTCCTTCTTTTTTCTATTTCCTTCTTTTTTTTTTTCCTTTTCCTAACTAGATTATGGAGAGAGAAGCGAGCGCGAGAGATGCGCCTCTTATTGGGCTTTGATTTTTTTGGTATCTTATCATGTCTATGGTTGTAAATCCTAGCCCAGAATCCGAAATTGAACATATTAGGTCTAAATGGAAATAACGGAATCTGGCGAAATTATAAATTTTTTAAAACTTTTTTGGTGATTTTTGACAGAATCTAGTAGAATAATTTAGAATTCAAATAGTAACAACTGAATCTGGCTGAGTTTGATAGATTTTAAAAAAAATAAACTTATGAAAATATTAATCAAACAATTTTAGTTTTCATCAATATTAATTAAATAAAATACATGACCTTTTTGGATACCAAAAAATACATATTTTTTTAATGTTATAATACAAAATTTTTTAAGTTGTATCTATTTTACATCCACGACTTGACGGATATTGATGGAAAGTGTGTGTTAGGCCTGGACAAAATACCCGAAAAGGTTATAAACTCCTATATCCGAAGAATCAAAACCGAACCCAAACCAAATAAAAAACCAAATAGATATCCAAAATACAATTATATACCCAAAAATATTAATTATATTTATACTTGTTATAACTCAATTCCAAAATTGCAACTATAAAGCCAAAAATATCAAATAATTTTAGACCAAAATATCTAAAATAACTGAAATTATTTAGTTATATTTGTCAAAAATTAACCAAAATTTATTCAAAATTAACCAATTTTTGAGTTTTTACAATATTTTGGGTATATGAATTTGACCCAAACTCGAATGGAATCGAACCGAACATGAACCAAATATTATAAATATATGAATGTGTCTTAGACATTTGAAACCAAAAATCCAAAAAAATCGAAAGATCCGAACCGAAGATCCAAACTGAACCCAAACAGGTATTCGAACACCCATGTTTGTTTGTTTTGAATTGCTAAATCTCGCAGAATTGATTAAATAACAAATGGTAACGGCAGAAATGTTGAATCTAGCGGAATCCAGCTGAATTTTTTTTTTATGTTACCATTTAGGGCCATTGTTTGTTTAGTAGCTAATATGATAATGAACCAGAAAATAATATTTCAGTTCCAAAAACAAAAGTTTGATTGGAATCTTATAGATTTCAGCTAACTTGTGACACCAGAGTTGCCGAAGCTGCAGCTGCTATGCCGTATCCTAGAAAGGTGCATAAGAAGACCACATCAACATGCAGAGATTGTAACTTGTTATTTATTTTTGTTCAAACAGTATAACCCAAGCTTAAACCACAAAACAAACCTGAAATAGTAAAGTATATTATAGGTATAGCCTATCAACACATCACGACACAAACTAAAACTCCTTTCTTCGATTCTCTCATTTTTTTCTCTCTTCTTCTTCAGAATCCCTGAATTTCCCACTCAAAAAAGTTGAGATCTCTGCTTGTTCGATCCGCTTCCCCAGTGAAGCAGGGGCTTCTCCTCAGAGGATTCGCCTCCGAATCTGTTCCCAATCGCAAAGTCGTCATCCTCGGCGCCGCTGGTGGGATCGGTCAGCCTCTTTCTCTCCTGATGAAGCTTAACCCTCTCGTCTCCTCTCTCTCCCTCTTTGATATCGCCAACACTCCCGGCGTTGCCGCTGACATCGCCCACATCAACACCCGATGTCAGGTGTTTTCATTTTTCGGTGTAGAATTGATGATCGTCCACAATATTTTGTTACTTGTATTGGTTATAAAATCTGTAAATCCTTGTCATTGGTGGGTTTTCATGTGGCAGGTTAGTGGATTCATGGGTGATGATAATTTGGGGAAAGCTCTTGAAGGAGCTGACCTCGTCATTATTCCAGCTGGTGTCCCGAGGAAGCCAGGCATGACTCGTGATGATCTTTTCAACATTAATGCTGGAATTGTCAAGAATCTCAGCATCGCCATCGCCAAGTACAGCCCACATGTAATTATATTCCTCTCATCTCTCTCTGTTTTTGTTACTGTTTGTTCACGTTCACTAAACCAGGGATTTATACCAAGAACATAGTTTGACCTAACTTCTTCTACTAACTTTACTCTTGATTTGGTATTCAAACCAAATGATTTCTCTTTCTTGAATCAGGCACTTGTTAACATGATCAGCAACCCTGTGAACTCCACTGTTCCGATTGTAGCAGAGGTTTTTAACAAGGCTGGTACTTACGATGAGAAGAAACTGTTCGGTGTTACCACTCTTGACGTTGTTAGGGCCAAGACTTTCTATGCTGGAAAAGCAAATGTCCCTGTTGCAGGTTGCTCTTCTTGCCTTTTTCTAGGATGGTTGGCTGAATTATTAGCACTTTGTCATTGGCCTCAAAAGAAATATATAAATGTTATCCATTGTTATAGCTTCCGATGTATAGTCTCTAATGCTTGCGTTGCGTATGCAGAGGTTAATGTTCCAGTTGTTGGTGGTCATGCTGGCATTACCATTCTTCCTCTCTTTTCTCAGGTTACCTATCTATTGCCTTCCCTCCCTTCTCCTTCTCTCTTTCTCGTCGTCCTCAAAGTGTTTTGTTTGATAATATATAGGCTAGTCCTCAAGCAAACTTGTCGGATGATTTAATCAAGGCCCTCACCAAGCGTACGCAGGACGGAGGGACAGAAGTCGTGGAGGCCAAAGCTGGCAAGGGTTCAGCTACATTGTCAATGGCGTAAGTTCAATATTTTCACTTTTTGTTTCTGCAATGATTGTAAGATACTGCCATTACGCACTATCAACTTATCACAAAATCTCCTCTTTCTGGTATTCGTATTACACAATGTCCTTTGGTCATGTGTTTTGTTTATTCTCTTATGAAACTCTATTTCTGTGGAAGCTATGCGGGAGCGCTCTTTGCTGATGCATGCTTGAAGGGACTCAACGGTGTTCCAGATGTGGTGGAATGCTCATTTGTCCAATCTACCATCACCGATCTTCCTTTCTTCGCCTCAAAGGTAAAAGTGTACCAAAAACTATTAACCATATAATCAGTCACCAGTGTGGTCACTTGTCTCTGTTTGATTTGGCAGGTAAGACTGGGGAAGAACGGTGTAGAGGAAGTGCTAGATCTTGGGCCACTCTCAGACTTTGAAAAGGAAGGCTTAGAATCCCTCAAGGCAGAACTCAAATCCTCTATCGAAAAGGGAATCAAATTTGCCAACCAATGAGTTTTTGCGTCTTTAAATTGTTGATTTTGGACTAAACTTTAGGTTAATGTTGTGTTACTGCTTCATCAGGCTTTCCAATTTTCCGGTAGAGTTGTCTTCTTACACTGGAAGCTATTAAATCTCATTAATAATAAGCCCATATCTGCCATTGAGCATAGGGGACACTGTAATAATAAAAAGTCTACTGTTGCTATGTAAGCTATGATTTCTTACTTTTGGAAATGAAATGTGCGCTCTCATTCTTCTTAATAACAAAAATCGCTGTTTATTAATAATATATACTTCTATATAAGTTGCATATATTTAGGCGTCTATTCATAAGCTGCATATATCTACCTTGCAGTAGATTTTTATTTACAGACAGATGAAAGTGTACTTGTTGATATTGTTGGATCACGAGCCTTTCTGTCTTTATGATTTTAATTTTTCTTACTTTGATGAATAAATAGATGTGAAAAGAAGTGCGAGAGTGAAAGGACATATCATGTCGCTTCTCAATGTCTCACCTTTTCCTCTCTTTTTTTTTTTCGTTCTCGTTTGTAAACAAAATAAATTATTTATGTGAAAATAAAATACTTCGTAAATTAATTTCAGTAAAAAATCATATTTTTTCCGTTTTTTCTTCTTCTTATTAACTAGCTATTTAGTGTTTTTTTTTTAACCCCTTATGCAATGTGTTATCCCATGGTCTCTAGAATGATCAAAGTAATAATATTAGGGGATAAACACAACAACAAAAGTATGAGTAGTAAATAAATAGAGACCCTTCGAAAAAGACAAATAATATCGAACAAAACAAAATAATTTTGATAGCGAGTGGACAGAAGGTGTTTAATTATTCATAAAAATAAATAACTTAAATCAAATTTATGTTTTTGAGAATAAAGGAAACAAAGACACAATTGATTTCATAGAACTGATCCGAATGGTACTATCGATATAACATACGACAAAAAGCACGAATTTGCCAGTAAAGGGTAAAATCGTAGTTTCATTGAGAATTAAAGGGCAAAGTAGGTGAAGTGTTAATTTTAAGTGGAGCCATTTGTCATGTGTCGCCACGTCATCATGAGAAGTCATGTCCTACGTGCCAATCTGACGTTACGTGTCTTTTCCCTCTCTTTTTTTCTTTTTCTTTTAAAACCTCTGATGTGTTGTTTGTTCGTTTTTTGCATGTTTACCCCTTATACTGTTAAAACAAATTAATTTGGTCCTCTTCTCTAAATATCTTCAAGTTGAACCCTGATTCACACTAAAACCAATCGAATAATGTAAAGACATTTCTGAGTATTCACCAACCAATGAATGGGTAGCTAGCTATTCGGTCGATAGTGGAGAACTTACTGGGAACAGGGGAAAATATAGATGACATGTTTGAGATTTCTTATGTTTATATAGCTGTTTAAATATTTGCAATTTTTGTGTAACATTTTGTATCTCACAGAAATGTTATTCACAAATCTCCAAAACCTTTCCGTATCTAATCTTTGACCAAACAAATAATACTATACTCGTATTTTATTTGTTTTACTTATTTTGACAAAAAAAAAAACAGTATTTTATGGCCAAGTTTTATGATTCATACTTACTACTTGCCTAGTTGGCCGGCCATATGCCCGAAAATATATATATATGTATATGATAAGCTGTTTATATATTATATATACTGTCATCACACTAACGTTATTAATTAATGGTTTTATTTAATAACTATTGGCTTTATCGTGCTTAATTATTGCATTTCACATAAATTTCATAATCAAAATTTAGTCTCTCGTAATCATTCTATTTTTGTTGTGTTGCAAATCTTGACCGTAATTTCAAGTGGAAGTCCTTTGATTTAATTAATTAATATGCAACCGTGGGATGACACATGTTCTTCTTTTCTCTATTAAATATTCCCTTTTTTACTTATTAACCCTATTTCTAAAAAAAAAAATTTGTTTCGGAAAAATCAAAATTTTAAGTTTTTTATCCATGTTTTATTAGTTATTAATGATAAATTGTAAACTTCAAAAAAAAAAATTGAATTCTATTGATTTAAAATTATAGAAAATTGTTAATCAAAAAAAACTAGGCATTAATAATTAAGTTTTAAATATTTTTTTAATATACGTGAAAATTTTAGAAATATGATTAACACAAAACAGAAAGAGTAACATATATATGCAATGTTTAACCATATTATTTGTTTTGTTTGATCAATTATTTTATGTATTCGTATTAGGTTTGTCCATTGAACCCTTTTCTATAATGCTAATATGTCACTTTCTTATTTATTATTACATTAAAGTAGGTGTGTTTGAACGTAATTATTTATACATATAGACGGAATAGTTTAAAGTTTAAACCAGCAAACAATGCAGTATAATATTTTTTTTTCCAACTAAAAGATAGTATAGTTTAATGTAATGATATGATGTGTTGTGTCAACTTTTTTATTTTTGCTTTGAAGAAAAAACTTATTGAAAACTATGTTAGGCTTACCGTACGTGCGCGTTCGAATTAAATATGTTATAGGCTGTGTGCACAATGATATGGGTTAGTTGTATTCATTCGTTTTTAACCAATTTGGAGATATTTTTTGTTAGATATATTCTAACCACAATATACTCAACATATGAAATAGGAATGCGAGTTGTAGTCAAATTGTTGGGATTCAAGAAGCATTATAGTCCCACCAATTATTTTTGAACGTGTGAAAATCTCAAGATTTGAAATATCCCCGTTGAAGATTAGCTTGTCTTTTACTCTCCTTTATATATAGTTTATAATTTATTTATACAAATCTTAAATTCTTTTATTTCGACATGTACCTTTTTATATGAATTTGGGTTATTATATGCACGAGAAGGTTAAAGCAATTATTTTGACAAGCCAATTAGATAAAAAGTATTGGATTTTAGAACACAGAAAAAAACGAGGATCTCATTTTGTTTATTTAACCATTTAAAGTGAAATCAATAAGATTTTCTAAGGCGAGATTTGAAAATTTAATTTTTGATAAAATTGGTTAAAGAAAACAAATGATTGTAAGGGTTAAAGGGTAAAGAGTAGTATGAGGAGCCCTAATTGTGTTGTTATATCATTATATTCTTCTTTTATCGAGTTCGATTTTCCGAATAAAATCTGCTTTAGTTAACTATTGAGATTCTTACAAACAAAAAAGTGGAGGAGTGGAGCATCAACAAGCTTTGCGTATTTGCATAGTATGAGTCAACCCTTAAAAGAAACCAGAGAAGCTCAAAAGGTTGAATTGAACCTTGACCCAGCCAACACCATAGGTTTTAGGGTATTTATTCATTTATTGAATTTCTTAACCCACAAATAATAAGTATGCGATTACGATACGGTTGATGATATATTTTGCGTTTTTATTTTAAATATTTGTTACACAGATATGGTGCATATAGTTTCGTGGTCGTTAAAACTTGGATATAAATTCGAGAATTTTCATGAATGAATTACATAATATGATTTATATTATTTTAGGTACATAGTACTTGTATTCTTGAATCCCATTTATGATGACATGTGTTTGATTATGTAGAAATGTCCACGACAAGTAACATAATAGTCCAGATGTATTTACTGTTAAAAACTAAGTAAAGATGAATAAAATTAGGGAAAGCTTTGATTGCCGAAAAAGAATTAAAAGCATAGGAGGAAAAAAAAGAAAAGAAGAATTGAATGTGGGAAGAGAGAGAGAGGTTTAAAATGACAGCAAACACTGTCATCTTACCAGTTGCGTCATCATCAAACCCAACACTCTCTTCCTTGCCTTGTCTCTTTTACTTTTACCTTCTTCTCTTCTCTTTAATAACCAAAAAAAAAAAAAAAAAGAGAGCTTTCTCTGGGTTTTTCTTGATTGGTCAATTGCAACATCTCCCTTTCTCTCTCTCCCTTGTTTTGCTTCTCTTGCTTCATCTCTTTGGTCTCCTTCTTCCGTTTTCTAGTTAACTTCCAAAGAACCCTTAATTTAAGCCTGATGAAGTGAGATTTTCAGATATGGGTTAGTCTCTACAATTTTGATTACAAACCTCTTCTTTCTTCTTTTTCTTAGGATTATTTAGTTATTCTCTGGTTTTTAGGGTTAGGGTTTTAAGGCGAGAAGACAAGTATGAGAGAGTCTCATCCATTTTGATTGACTCTGGATTCCCCACCATCTAACGACCGTCTCCGCCGCCGCCGCCTCCACGAAGACACCGACCTTCCTCAATATGCTCAACCAATGTCTGAAGAATTTCTCCACCCGCCGCCTTCCTATTCAATGAGGCACCGTTCTACGTCGGAGGCTGTGGACACGGCTAACGGAGGCTGCGGCGAGATCGTGGAGGTGCAAGGTGGTCACATTGTTCGGTCGACGGGAAGAAAAGATCGGCACAGTAAAGTCTGCACGGCGAAAGGTCCACGTGACCGGCGCGTGAGGCTCTCAGCTCACACGGCGATTCAGTTCTACGATGTTCAAGATAGGCTTGGCTTCGACCGACCTAGTAAAGCCGTTGATTGGCTTATCAAAAAGGCTAAAACTTCCATTGACGAGCTCGCTGAGCTTCCTCCGTGGAATCCCGCCGATGCAATTCGCCACGCCGCTGCTAACGCTAAACCCAGAAGAACCGCCAAAAGCCAAATCTCGCCGCCGTCGCCGCCTCCGTCACAACAGCAACAGCAACAGCTTCAGTTCGGTGGATTCGACGGAGGAAGAGCAGAGAATCCGAGTAACAACGATAACGAGTCGAGTTTTCTACCGCCGTCAATGGATTCAGATTCGATAGCTGATACTATAAAGTCGTTTTTTCCGGTGGTTGGCTCTTCAACGGAAGCTCCTCCGAATCATCAGCTTATGCACAACTATCATCATCATCATCATCATCATCATCAGCATCAGCATCAGCATCCACCGGATTTACTTTCTCGAACTAATAGCCAAAACCAAGATCTCCGTCTCTCGCTGCATTCGTTCCCGGATGGTCCACCGTCGCTTCTCCACCACCACCACCACACCTCCGCTTCCGCCTCAGAGCCTGTTTTATTCTACGGCCAGAGCAATCCCTTAGGGTTTGACACATCGAATTCGGTGGGTTGGGAGCAGCAGTCGTCGGAATTCGGAAGGATTCAGAGACTGGTGGCTTGGAACAGCGGCGGAGCAACCGATACAGGAAACGGAGGAGGGTTTCTGTTCACTCCTTCTCCTCCTTCAACGACGTCGTTTCAGCCAGTTCTCGGCCAAAGCCAACAGCTTTATTCTCAGAGGGGTCCCCTTCAGTCCAGTTACACGCCTATGATCCGTGCTTGGTTTGATCCTCACCATCATCATCAATCCATCTCCACCGACGATCTCAACAACCACCACCATCACCAGATTCCTCCGCCGGTTCACCAATCAGCAATTCCCGGAATTGGATTCGCTTCAGGTGAATTCTCTTCCGGTTTTCGCATACCAGCACGGTTTCAGGGCCAAGAAGAGGAGCAGCATGACGGTCTCACCAACAAGCCGTCCTCTGCTTCCTCTATTTCTCGCCATTGACGCATCGAAACTAATCCTCTCATTCCAGGTTTATCCCAAATTATGTCCTTTTAACATCATCAAATTTCACTACTTTGCACTTGTTCTTGTTCATTAAACTCAAGACCATTATGCAGGGTTTGACAAGCTTCCGTTTCACATTGAAGCTTGGCTTAGATTGTTCGGAACAGGGAAGGCGTTCTCGGTTTGTGTATTCAATGGCCTGAAAAAAGAAACACAAGGAAAGGATAAACGAGAAGAAGAAGAAGAAGAACATTTGTGGCCCATAATTTCAGGTTTCTTCTTCTTGTTTTCTGCCAATATCCTGACCTTGCCAATTGTAATTTTCATCTTTTCACCAATTAGACCAACGTTATGTAGCTCAATTATGGTTAGATTTCAAGGTTGCTTCTTGCTGTGTTGTGTTTGTATCATCATCATCATCCTCTTGTTACTGCAATACCAGATACTTTGAGAAATTGCAGTTCCCTATTCTTGTTGTGTAACTCCATGAATGCTCTAATAAAGTCTTAAACTTTCTCTTTATGTTCATATGGGTATTACTGCTTTACTCAGCTAAGAAACTGTAAAAAAAGAAACCTTAACCTCTAGATAGATAAATACTCTCTATTCAAAAGCTAGATCCTTGTAGCTAAACAGCATGGGTTGATTCCTATTTCTCACTTAATCCGTTGGCCCCAAAAGATATACGTTGGTCATTTTCCATGAACAGTAAGTTTTGAATTGTTTCTTCTTCTGGAACATCAGGGGGGATTTAGCCAGTTCCCTTAAATTACAAGTGAAACTTTCCTCACAAGAGTAAAAGGAGGATAGTTTTCTATGTCTGATGTCAATAATTGTTCTCTCTCACCTACTTTAGTGGTAGGAGGAGATCCACCAAACTTGAATATGATGTTGTCTTTGATGAGTAAAAGAATGGGGACATGAGATAGGTGTAGAGAGCCACCCATGTTGGTCTAAATGAAGGAACTTGATCAAAACTAGTCAATCATCTTTACACAATAATATTGGATTGTAAGTTAGCTAAAAACTTGGGGTTAATGCATGATTTCAGATGTTTTACCTTCATTTAGCAGAGAATTATTAGAGTACTTTAAATTTACCTTTTAAAAGACAAAAAAAAACAACACCTCAACATGTGATGTAATTAAAACATCACCAACCACACCAAATGAGATTCTGAGAATCATATCCAATCTATCTACCATGTATTCCTGTCTTTTCACTTGCCAACTGATAATATCTCATCAATAAGTTTGTTCTATAAGACAGTTTATATAGTACAACTACATAGTAAAACGTTTTCTCACTAAACCTCAAAATATCTAATGGGTTGAGAAGGATTGTGAAGATGGAATCAAAATTGTAAAAGAGCTGTCGCTTTCAGAATGGTCCCCTCTTGTCTCTCTTTCTCTCACTCTTGTAAGATCTTAATGCCTTTTTTCAAAAGATCTAGTTAAAGTCACAGCCTTTTAGCCTCTTCACAAGTCCATAAATTTGCATGAATAAAGAATTTGAAAGGAGCAAATCTTGCAAATAGAAACATATTAAGAGCACATAAGGTGATCATTTGTCTTCTGAGGGAAGACTATGTATGACTCCTAAAGATTAATCAATATAGATCATAGGATCGGTGTCATCGATGCATAAATGTGAGACGTTAACCTCAAAACAACACTAGAGCTCCCTCTCATCAACATGTAAAGCTTGAAGCAATTATAAATACATCTCAAAACATGTGCAATCGCATTAATCTTTTTCATATGAAGTAACAAATCGTCTAATGTAGACAACATATGAACATACATTGGGAAAGTTTCTGTGGCAAAATAAAGTGGTTCAAATGGATAACAAATCAAAGAATGGTCTTTGTGAAAAGAACTCGAAGAAAATATATATCAATCTATGAAACCGGTTCTTCTGAAAACAGCATTCCTTACCTGCCTGAGATCTCTCCCTTTAAGTGTTCTTCCTGCTCCTTCAAGCACCGAGCAAGATAACAACGAAGACTGAGCCAAAGAGCGAGCTACAATCTCGTGAGGCGGAAGCATTTCACCTCCCTCTTCTCCCTCCTCATCATCATCCACGACATCAGTCAGCTTAAATTCCTTCTTATGGCGATTCATCATCGCTGAAGACACTACAGGCACTTGAACCGGAGCTGATTGAGGATACTTCCATCCACCTATATAAGAAGCTGCAAATGGAAGCCTCTCTTGAGGCGGTTTAGGAGCGGTAGGGATGGCTCGAGACGAAGACGAAGAAGCAGCTGAAGCATTACCACCTGAAGAAGACGTTGAAGAAGCTGTGGAGGAGACGGAAGTCGAGAGCGTAGATGCAGGCTTGTGGTGAAAGACATGGTTTAAGTAACTGTTTCCAGATGGTTCAGGAAGAGCTGCGAGGATACCAGAAGCTTCAACGTTTTTCAAACCGCTTTTGCTTCTCTGAAGCTGACGAGCAGGTGGATGTTGCTGTGCTGGAGAAGATAAAGGAGAATGACGAGGAGCGTGAGCTATGTCGATTGCGAAGATGTCATCTTCATTCAGCTCACCGTCTGCAGAAGCAGAGGCGGTGGCTAACGACGGTGAGGGGATATCAATTCGTGGATTCTTGTTCATTTTTGTTAAACTCTTGAGATCTGCGAATCAGAGGAATTAGGGTTGATTCGATAAAGATTAGGTTTTTAAAGTCTAGAGTTGGAATTAGATCGATCCAGATTGAAAAGTTTCGAATTTTTGTTTTCCTGGGTAAAATAGATACAATGGTCGTTTTTCAATCACAAATCTTGTAAGGAAAAAAAATCATAAATTGAGTACTTTCAAAATAATTTAAAGACCTTTTCTTTCACGTGAACAAGAGAAATTAGGTTTTAATTTTCCAGAAATCTCGAATCAAAGAAATTGTAGCAAGCTCGAAGGTTGATCCATTAAAAAGAAGATGAATTTAAGCAATCATTAAGGCGGAGATCAAGATTCGAAAAAAGGATCAAAATTACCTCAACTCTTGGAAGAAAAAAACAAAACGGCAGCTAATCAGATGCACGAGAACGAACCAGCTAGAGATCTAAATGTTTAGCGACAGAGCGAGAGAGAGAAAAAAAACAAGAAGACCTGAACGACATTTCTAGAATTTGGTAAACGCATAATACGTCGACGTTTCGTAATGTTGAAGCCCAACAATATAATAGGCCCAAGAAACATACATAACGGTGATAGTTCAAGAGTTTGTTGTACGAAAAGAAACCACCAATTTTATAGAAAACAAAGTACAAACCATTAAGAAACCAAACCAGACAATTCTTAGATTCTTCAAACATAAAACCTTTTTCGTTGTTGCTTTCTTAATCAAAATCATCCGGAACCAAGCTTCTTGGAATTTGCAACTTCCTTGGTGTCTTTTGGTAAACCCGGTTTAGTAGAGGTCTCTTTGATCACATTGGGTGATAATTTCTCCTGTTTTCTAGCTGGTTTGATCGGTTTACTGACTTGGCATTGAGCCCTAATCTCCCAAGGTCTAGCCGCAATCCACCGTTCTTTCCAACTCCATCCCCAGCTTTCTTTGCCTAGGTTAAACGAAGCTTGACCTAGATACTGTGTAGCATTAGCCCTCCACTACAAAATACAAAACCAAGAAAAGTTACTTGAGCTACAAGTTATCTAAAATACAAACCAAGCAATATAAGTGAAGTCTCAGTTTCATTGACCTGATGAGAGAAAGCATAAGCCATTGCCCGTTCACGTTTCACCGTAGCTTCTTCTCTTTGTTGTATCTTGGCGAGAATCTCCTCCATTGTTTCAGATCCTCCACACCATTCAACTTCTAGCTCATGAAGCTTGATCTCGAGCTTCAACCGATTCTCCAATCTTTTGTGCTGGAGTCTACCTTGTGTTACCATATACAAACGTCGTGCTCTGATCTCACTTTGTATATCGCACCAAGAATGCATCACATTGAGTGCAGTCGAAGTTTGGTTCTTCACTATATGGCCTTGGATCAGCGAGTTAAATCCCCTTGCGCTCTTCAAGCTGCATAGTCTTTTTCTAGCCTGAAGATTCGCTACAACGTTAAGAGAGAAAATGGAGCGGTAAATAAGTTTTCAGATTGCGGAAAATGACTAACCATGAATGCTCGTAAAGCTTTTTGAATGCGAATAACAGCAACTTCTGCGGTAAGCGTGGTGGAAGCAGAGCTTGATTCAATCGGTTTGACACGGTTTGATGTTTCAGAATGTACCTAGAGACAACAACTTTGGAGTCATTACGACAAGAAAGAAAAGAGAATGAAACAGAGTTTTTTTGCTAACGTTGCCTCGATTTGATTTGTTCTTCTTTGTTCCTTTAAGACAGATGATAGAGCGGAGCAACCAACCAGATCCCATAACAGAAGATTATCAGTATAAAGCTGAGAGATTCAGAAGAGAAAAATGTGATGTTGGAGAAGATTATTATAACATAATCTGGCAGAAGATTTAACCAGATTATGTGAAAGGAGATATTAGATTATATTGTGTTCTTTGTTTTAAGGCACAAGAAGGTTCATGTTGAGTGGTTTTTAAGTAAATGGAATTATAGAGAGGAGAGTTGAAGCTTCGCTCTCTCTGTGGTGAATAAATCCATCTTGGTGATTGACATTTCAACCAATGGTGAAGGTGGTGTTTGATCTTTTCTTCAAATACAAGGTGGGGTTGTTTCTAATTAATCTTATTAGTTTAGGCCAAGATTAAGGAAACTGATCAAAATAAAGGACGAAATTCGGCAGGAAAGATTGTTTTTATTAGTTTGGGATGAAGTTGCCAAAATAAAAGGGTGAAGGTTAAAAAAGAAAATAAAGAAATCGTCCGCAATTGGTCCCGGCGGGGCTCGAACCCGCGACCTTCGGCTCATAAGACCAACGCTCTAACCAACTGAGCTACGGGACCTGCTTGTGAGGTCTAATCCATAGTGTTATTTATTTCATTATTTGTTTCGCTTTCATTTCTTTCTCCACAATGTTATTGATCTCATGACTCTCTTCTTATTCAGAAATGTTTGGCACTGAAGCTTTCTTGAAGATGCGATATCCGACTCTGAAAAATTAATCTAGAATTTACAATACTTAAAGGAGAAAATGAAATTCAAAATATCTAAATTAGCTTCTTGGATTTCTTGGCAAACTGTTTCGTTTCAGAGTTTCTGTTTAACGAACTCGTTAAATGAGACTTCTCTGTTCACTATATATATACGGTTTAATACTTCTCGTGGCTCAATCAAATCTTCTTCCTTCACCATTATTCCAGAAGAAGATAAACCCTGTTTGATCGATCAAGAAAATGACGTATAGAGAGACTTCATCAGAAGAATCCAAGGAGAATAGCGATGGTGGATCTGATTACGAGGTTAGTGAAAGGAGTGACGGAAATGTAGATGACGACGATGACAGCTTGGAAAACAAGGCGATAAATACCAGAACAAGAGCTAAATCGGTGATGATTTCGATACCAGAAGCCACAAAGATGAGACCAAGAAACTCCGGGATAAGCATACGAGAGCCCACTGACTCACCAATTCTCGTTGATTCTCTTTGGCAGCAGCGTCGGCAAAGAAACATTCCTCGTCTTCTGGCTCAAAGATTCAATAACCCGATCGTTGCATCATCATCATCAGCGGCTAACATTGTTCCAGTAGCAGTCTCTAGTCAAGCTCAAGTGAACAACGTCAGCGGCAGAAGCATTACAACGTCTTTGATCTCTCAAGTGAATGCCAATACAGGAAACATTATCACTTCTTTAGAGTCTGGACTCAATCCAACGTCTTCGAGTATTCAAGATTATTTCTTTGGGTCATCATCGTCAGAGTCAAACATCAAAAGACCATCGAGTGTCAATCTTCACCGTCCAAACTCTGCCTCCGATCTAATACCAACGAATACATTTCTCTTTCCTCTGGGGTTATCAAATGCAAGTGTTCAAGCTCACGCCAAACATTACAAGACAAATGACTTCTTCTTCTCAACCATGGCTTTCCCTTGCAATGCCTAATTACCAACAACAGCATGACCCTTCTTCAATGGTATAATAAGATCCCAGATCTTATTAAATTAGTCTATTACACTTTGGTTTGCGTGATTATATGCAACAAGCCTATGATCTGAGACAGCAGTTTGAATTGTTGCAGCATGGGAGAGGTTTAAAACAACATTACCTAAGGGGAAAGGCGCCTATTGCAGCTGCTATGCAACGACCCTATGGTTTGAGAAACCAGCCTCCATTGTTTCAGCATGAGAGAGGTTTGGATCTTAACCAGTCGGCTAATGAAGATAATAAGGAAAAAAAATTTGAAGAAGAAGATGAAAGTTTGGATCTTAACCAGCCAGCTAATGAAGATGATGATGGTAAAAAAGATGAAGGTTTGGATCTTAACCAACCAGCTATGGATGCTTGAGGAAAATTCGATCACAGTTAATTGGATGATAGAAACAGAGGATTATTAGACTATATCATTCATAGCCAGTAACAAATCACAGTTTGTATAGTTGTCAACATGTATAAAGAAAGGAGATAAAAGATGTTACATGTATAGTAGTAATGGTGATTAAAGTTATTTCAAGTTACAGTTTCTTACTTTCTCAGATTTCAAACTAGTCACTGTTGTCTACTATTGTGTTGCCACAGAGAATCAAAGGAAGAATTCGATGATGGAAATAATTGGAAAAAATGTAAGAAAAAAATAATAAGCAACCTAACGAGTGTTTCTGAAGTAAGTTCCACATTTTTTAAAAATATCCGACCCGATGATAATCGGATATAGATCCGACCCGTCAGCTGATCTGCTGCAAATTTCATCCATTTGTGTCTCTCTCTCTTTCAAAGGCTCAAAATTTGAATGTCTCTATCTCTCTTCTTATGCGTTTCCTCTTCCTCGTTTGGGCGTACGCATTTTCTTACAGGTTACCTGAAAATCTCCGATTCTCGAACGTAGAGCTTCTTCTCTGATCGAAGAAACCTTCATAATGGCGGCGTATAGAGCTGACGATGATTACGATTTCCTCTACAAGGTGGTACTAATTGGTGATTCCGGTGTCGGTAAATCTAACCTGCTTTCTCGATTCACGCGCAACGAGTTCAGCCTCGAGTCTAAATCCACGATCGGTGTCGAATTCGCCACCCGAAGCATTCACGTCGATGAAAAAATCGTCAAGGCTCAGATTTGGGACACCGCCGGTCAAGAAAGGTAATTAGATTTCCAAATCATAAATGAATCTCCTCGTCGTCCAAATCCGAGTTTTTGATTGATGATGTTACCCTAATCGACATTTTTGTTAACATTTTGATGCTACAAACTTGTTGCTTAATTCTGGACGTTCATGAGAATCATAAGGAAAGCAATTGATGATTCCTGTAAAGCCTGTTTCTATTGATTCTTATGTTGCTATTGAATTTACAAGAACTAAAGTATTGATTTTTATTTGTTGGAACTAGATATCGAGCAATCACAAGTGCATACTATCGAGGAGCTGTTGGGGCTTTGCTTGTCTATGATGTTACACGGCATGTTACATTTGAGAACGTTGAAAGATGGTTGAAGGAGCTTAGAGACCACACTGACGCTAACATTGTTATTATGCTTGTTGGGAACAAGGCTGATCTACGTCACTTAAGAGCTGTTTCAACTGAAGATGCTAAAGCCTTTGCAGAGAGAGAGAACACATTCTTCATGGAGACATCTGCACTTGAAGCATTGAACGTCGAGAATGCTTTCACTGAAGTGCTTTCTCAAATATACCGTGTGGCTAGCAAGAGAGCGCTTGATATAGGAGATGATTCTACTACTCTTCCTAAAGGACAGAGTATTAATGTTGGGTCTAAGGACGATGTTTCTGAGGTCAAGAAGGTTAGTTGCTGCTCAAGTTGATCTTGATCTTAGCCCATTTTGTCTGGTGAAGTTTGTTTCTTTGGGAACTTTATAGTTTGATTATCTATGGAAGATATGTTGATGATTCTCCTTTGTGTTTTCCTTTGGTTGCTTCTTTTTCTTTCTTTTGGTGTAAGTTTCTCAGATCCTTACAATGTTTAACCATCTTTATACAATCATATTCTAGAATCTACGAACAAAGAAAGATGCTTTAAATAAAGAAGAAGCAAAAGAAACTTCAGAGGAGTAACCAAATGTACAAAGAACCAAAGAAGTCTATACAGTTTTCAACTTTTCGTAGTCACTAAGCCAATCTCAGCTTTTGACTGTCACGCCAAATTATGTGCACAAAAGTACAAATTTACAGAATTTGGGGATGAAACTTACCCTGACTATGTTTCTCTTATAAAACCAATAGATAAAAAAGCACCTCGAAAAAAACCCATCTGCGGTACCCTCTCTTAGGTTGAATCCGCAGCTACCTCTTCTCACTTAACCGAACCTCCTTCTCTGTGACCAGTGCCTCTGATTTACAGATTGGGCAAACGTTCTTGATAACCAACCACTTCTTCAAGCATTCTACATGGTACTCATGTATGCAATCCAGCGTTGCGATCTTGTCTTGGTTCTTGTAGTTTTCCTGTCAATTCCCCATAATAAGAAAAACGAGATATTTACTACTAAGATGAGTGTGTGAATGTTTGCATAAGCTTGGAGGGGAGGATGCAGTATCAAGATTTTCCTAGCTTTACCTGGCATATGATGCAAGAATTGGTTTCTAGATCGGTAGATGGAGCTTCTTCCAAGTTGATTCTGGTCCATAATGAGGTTCTTCTTTTCAGAAGATCTGTAATATCTTCTTCGGACAAGCCAGTCTTCACAGTTCCAATCTGGTCGCTCAAATCGAGAAGCTCCTGCACCACCCGGGTGTTGAATATTGTAAGATAAGACAAACCAATGTGAATTCATTAAATAACTATACTGTGAAGACTAATCATGACTCATGTGATTCGCTATGTTGTAAAGAGTAACTGTGTGGACTCACCTCATATGACATGTCCTCTATGTCCAAGCGCATGTCTTCATGATGATCGACATAATTAACTGCATTGTAGAAGTCTCCTACCTCCAAAAGTCCAACTTCCTACACATATTAACAGAAAGAAAAAAGCCAGTATTGGAAAGCTAACACTCTTTCGAACAAACTGACACGAGAATATGAAAAATGTGCTCAAAAGGGAAGTACATCCGCGGTCGTTGGTCCAAAGTGAGGCAATTCACGGTGTCTTAAAATTGCTGTAGGTACAAAATCTTCTCGGAGATGTTGTTGGTTTATTCTAAACCCGGTTGATTGAACTGGTCCCACATGACTGTATGAAGCAGCATGCATAGTCTCAGGGACAGTGTATGAGGCTGAAGGCATGTGAGGGTATATGGTGGGAGGAGGAGGAGGTACGGGATGATGGCTAATATAGTGGTTCCTTGGGTATACAGATTGTGTGGGATTTCTGCTACTTGATGTTTCATGGTATCTCGGGAAGAAGACATTACCAGAGTCTATGGATCCAGTAACACCGTTACCTAAGAGATCATTCAAGAAGAAAAAGAATAAAATTTTCAAGAACTTGTAAAAAGACCAATCTCAATGCTGAGAATAGGGATAATACCATGCATATAAGGTACAGAGGGTGCTTGGGACCAAAGCGAAGACGATCTATCAGATCTGTGGCCATTATCATATTGGTCATACCAAATTGAGGTAGGAGGTGGAAAAGGATAAGCTGCATAGTTTCCTTGGGTAAAGCTGTTATGACCATGAGAGGGAAGCGGATCCATTGTAGGTGCTCCTGCTCTGTTCCTCACACTTCTCTGATCTAGTGGTTGTGGGTAAGTACCATACTGTGGGAATGAGAAATGTGGAGTCTCTGGTGTATTTAATTGGGGAAAAGAACAAGGAGGTGCTGCTGCAGTGCTTAGATACTGAGAATTTCCAGGTATTACTTCAGAATTCTTTCTTTTGTATCCGTGATCCATAATATGGGCATTCCTCTCATGTTCAGTGGAAGTATCACCAACTGCACCATGATTTCCAGGATACAACATATGAGTCGGTGGAGCATGAAAAGTCGCATAAGGATGATAGAAATTTGGTGCGGCTGACATGGCAGGACCAAGATTTGAAGCACGTTGATGATGGTACTGTGGAAGCTCGTAGAACATTGAGTTGTTGTCATAGGGTTCTAAATTAGGAACAGTGTTCACGGGTGGCATATCTTGATGCAGAAACTCGTTAGTTACGATGCAAGGTTCAGGATGGACGTTAAAGCTCTGAGAATTCTGCTCCATATCTAAACCAGTCATCAGATTTCTTTGTCTCATATTGCTTGTTGTAGAAAACCCCTGGTAGTTGAGAATTCACAAAGATCAGCAACATTACAGTGAAAGAATTAAGTAAAATTCACCCGCAAAGACAGAAAAAGCTCGATGCTACTACATTCCAAGCTGATTTTAGCTACTGCTTTCTAATAATCACACCTACATTTCATATCTAGTAATGGAATCAAAGTCCCAAAACATCCCCGAAATACTTTAGTCATGGCGCCACAAAGAAACTGTATCCTCACTGAGAAACATTGAACATTCAAGCGTCACGAATACATTGTAAAGTAGAGCAAACCCATTTCAGAAAGCAAGAAATCCAATGATTTTCACAGAAACCAAACAGTGGTTTCAGCAAAACTCAGCATTCTTGTTCTGAAAAGAGCACTTACGGAGGAAACAAGCCTTGCCAAAATCAGATCAAACCCCATTCAAAAGATAGAATAAGAAAACAAAAAATAGAAGATTCTGAGATTTTTATTAAAGCAAATAATCCTGACCTTAGTAGTATTAAGATTAAAGAAAGAAGCTTCGAAATTGCAGCAACTGAAACCAACTACTCGTAATTCGGATTATCGGAAACAACTCCCCTTTAGCACAAAACAGAATTCAGAAAATTAACAACATAGACGATCAAAACAGATTAATACCAAATTCAGACTAATCCAGAACAATGCAATTCTTCAGCAGCTCTTATCATAATAATTTCAAAGATAACAAACCCACCAAAAATTAACAATAAACTCCGAATCAAAAGCTAGAGAATCCGATTATCGTGATGATGAAAAGAGATAAGTACCTGAATAATCGAGGATTAATCAGGGAGAGAGATCCAAAAGACGAGAGAAAGATAGGAAGATGAAGGCGTCGGTTTTCTTGTTCCTAATTTATTTCCTACGGAAGCTTTTTAAGTTTTTATTTTCTTTTCCAGTATATATTTTAAAAATATTCTCTTATGCTTATCTTATCTTTTTATAAATGGATGTTTACTTCTTCTTTTTTCATTGGTTTCCGCCGCTTAGCAAATCTTTTTATTCTAATCAAAAATAATCAATATCCTGATTAAGAGAACGAGGTACTAGTAATGGAAAGAAATTATTGCTTTATTAATTAACCTAATCTTTTAATTTCCCATCTAATTACCACTTTTAATAACAAGATCATTGTACCAAAGCCTGTCATTGAATTTAACAAAAGTAGAAGCATGTCATTGACAGCCATTAATGAAGATATGATTCTACTCTAACCAACAATTTTGTAAGTTTTTATCCCCTGTTTAAGTTTCATTAACATAGGACGGTAAAAAAAATGAATTAGACAAAACGTTGACAAAAACAAAAATTAGGCAAAACTAACGCAATAAATCAATGACTATGATTGATGTGGACCAATTTATGTAACAACAATATAATAATTATTGAAAATTAACTATCTTTCTAGTAACTCAAATTACTTTTTTTTAATGTTAAACACTTTCGATCAGTATTAGTTTAATATGCTAATTTAACCTAAATGAAATAAAGTTAGTATTGCAAAAAAAAAAAAAGAGAAATAATATGAAGCAAAATAAAATCGCTAAAACATGTTATATAACGAAGTGTGTCAATATCAAAAATATGTAGCACAGTTTAACGGATTTTCAAATAATATACGAATATTTTTTTCTTAAACCTTTGTTTTGTTTGATGGTTGCATCGTCCAACTGCAAACGCAATCTCCGTTTAAATCCATATCGCAATGTCAAAGAAAACACCACTAATTATCATATTGGAAGACATTATAGCTTTGGAAGCTAAAATTTTGCAATATATAAAATATTTGTTCTTATTACTATTGATGTCTCATACTCATGTCATCATGTGGTATAAAAAATTGTGACGGACCACAATTGAATCCGAGGAGGCAAGTAACCATATGATGCGAATATTTATAGGGAGGTGCTTCCCATGTGCCTTTTTTGGTTGAACCACCATGTCACCTAATCATGCCCAATTAATCATTTTACTCTCAGTTTATGTTAAGAAAAAACATTATAAAATACAGTCATGCCTTATCCTAAGGTATGAAACAATATTTTAATGCATGCATATTTAATCATACCATAATCTAATCAAAGGGAAAATCCTAAACGTGCTGAAAATTATATTATTGGATCGTTATGACTCATTACTATTATACAGAAGCAAAAATTGTCATAATAAGGATTGGTTATGGAATGTTTTGCTAAGACATAAACAGAATCGTTTTTTGTTCCTTTTACTTATTAAAGATTTCATAGAACTTGTTCAAATGACAAATAGTGTTTGTTTTGGACTGGAAAAATAATTAAAGTTGAAAATCCAGTTTCCCGGATTTGAGTTGATTTGTGAAAGTTGGGAAAAGAAATTTTAAATTTCAAACTGATTTCCTGGCACATGATACTCATGTTTGTTTGTTTTTTCTTTTTTAAAAAATTTCACAAAAATATACCAACTATTTATCGATTTATATAAAAATACACAAACTTTATGGATACCCAAGAAAAATTACATAAATTATTTTTTTTCTTCCAGTATAATACACAAACTTTTAAATTGTATCTATTTAACATTTAGAGTTTTACAAAAAGTACAAAATGTTTATTTTTAATTAAAATAAAAAATATGATGGTAAAAAACTATTTTATAAAATCCAAAAAAACTCAACAAAATTGTAAAAATTTGTAAAAAATCTAAAATAAGTCTTGAAATAAAATTTAAACTTGTAAAATTTTAAATTCATAAATAAAAATCCAAAAACAGATAAAACTTTTAATACTTTTAAAACAATTAAAGTTAAAATATATCTCTTTAAATTCATAAAATTTTAGTAATAAAGTTACCATTATTTTTGAAAATAACATCGTGAAATTATGTGTAATAATAATAATATAGGTTGTATTTATTTATGATTTGGGTAATTTCTGATGTAAATAATATAATATATATAAATATATGATTTTAAAAATTTGATATACCTTATATATGGTAATACAAAAATTTTAAGTACTTGAATATTTAATGAATTAATATTTTCACTAAAGGTATACTATATGAAAATATTTTGTATCTATAATATAAATGTTAAATTTTAGACTTATTTAGAGATTTAAATA
Organism: Cardamine occulta; assembly: GCA_028015245.1. NCBI lineage: Eukaryota > Viridiplantae > Streptophyta > Magnoliopsida > Brassicales > Brassicaceae > Cardamine > Cardamine occulta. Next base: position 9,386,693 of record CM051373.1, on the reverse strand, counting down.
ATTTAACGAAATATTTTCTTTTTGTAGTTAATAATTTAGTATTTTAATATTTCCAATTTTACAGATTTTTTAAAGATTTTAAAAAAATTTAAGAATTATTTTCGAGTTTTATAAAATAATATATTATTTAAGTATTATTTTTATTAAAACAATTAAAAAATAAAATAAAAAGATATTATATTAAATGAATTTAATTTAAAAGTTTATGTATTATAATGAAACAAATAATTAGTTCATATATTTTTTAGATATTCACAAAATTTGTGTTCTTATGAAAATCGATAAATAGGTTTCTTTTCTTTTTCTTAAGTTGGTTTTGTTAAGAGGCAACCACTTCTGTCTCAAACGGCGCCGCTTTCCTTTTCTTTTTCGCGGGGAAACGATACCATTGTATTAGGTCTTAAACCTTTCTCTTGAGCCGCTTCAAGGCCTCTTAGGCCGTGCTTCTCAGCCATTTTTTTCTGACCGCTGAACGACAACGATGAGTTCTGATTCGAAGAGAAAGCAGAAGAAGATAAATCCTAAACCTGTTCAGTTAAACCCTAATTGGTCACTCCTCCAACAAGTTAGTCTCTATCTGCTTCTCTTAGCTTTCCCTTCTTCTCGCGTTTTGTTCAGCCATTGAATTTTTTTTTTGGTTCTCGTCATTTCCTTGCAGAAGCTGAAATCTGGTTCGCAAGGCAACAAGGGCATTCGAAAATCGTTAAATAGTGGCAACCCAGAAAATCCCAGCTCCATATTAGGTAGCATTCAACCTAAAAATTCGAACTTGAAATTTGGGTTTAGGGTTTATAGACCATGGTTTAGTTTCTCAATTGTTCTAACTTACGCAGCAAACTTGCAGGGAAGCGGAAGGAGAGACCCGATTCGGAGGTGGATGTTCCTAAGATCAATCCCTTAACTCCAGTTAATGACGATTCCAGGTGGGTCGTGTTTTGTTATTGCTTCTAATTGTTAGATGATGATTAATCTACCTGAGAGACATATAATGTAACTAACAAAACTTTAGAACTTTTTAGTGGCATTTCACGAGATTTACATGTTATTGTCTTTCTGCTTTGTAAAATTAGTTTCTCGGATTTTTCTTGTACAGAATATTTTGTTATAAGCTATTCTTTTAATTATTTTGATTGTTGATCACTCTAGCATTGAGTTAAATAGCTAACCTGTATTGAGAAATTGTTCTCAAGGAAAACAAAAATTCTTGGTAATTTCTGTGAAATTTGTATTTTGAATCTTACCAACCTTGTGGGTAGTTTGACAGATGAAGTGGCTATGGATTGCGAAATGGTTGGTGTTAGTCAAGGAACAAAAAGCGCCCTTGGACGAGTTACCTTGGTATATATATATTGTTTTTCCAAGTATTGTGGTGTTTCTTTTTGAACTTTTCAGTTCGTTTCAGTTCCGAGCCCTTTAGAATCAAGAGTTGATGTCAATTCACAACAGCTTTCTCTTAATTCATATTCTTGACTAGTGTATATATCTCTTCTTCTACGTGAAGGTCACTTGTTAATCCACCTATGTTATTGACAGGTAAATAAATGGGGAAATGTTCTATACGATGAGTTTGTCCGTCCTGTGGAACGTGTTGTTGACTTTCGTACGCATATTAGCGGGATTCGACCTCGAGATTTGAGAAAGGGTTAGTTTTACTTTCAGCACTTCGTACCTTAACTGAGTCTTATAGGATGGCAAATGAATTGGATTATCTAATATATAGTTTGAAACTTTGATCTTAATTTCGTGTCTTAATCTCAGCCAAAGATTTCCAGGTTGCTCAGACCAAAGTAGCGGAGTTGATAAAGGGAAAGATTCTTGTAGGACATGCCTTGCACAACGATCTCAAGGTCTATAAGGTTTCGTTTCACTAATGTAGAATCTGGTTACAATACCAATGCAGAGTTTTAACAGAAATAAACTTGGTAACAGGCTTTGCTGCTAACTCACCCGAAAAAGGACATAAGGGACACAGGAGAGTATCAGCCCTTTCTTAAGTATTCACACTTCAACCCCTCTCTTTTCTCTAACTGATCCTTGTCACACTCTCGCTTTCCCAAAGTTTCAAATCTTTGGATGGAATCCTAATGAATCCGTAATCTTCCAAACAGGGGCAAAACCAGAAAGTCTCTGAAACATCTCGCAGCTGAAATTCTTGGTGCTGACATTCAAAATGGAGAGCACTGCCCTGTAAGTGTGTACATCTTAATATAAACAAACATGAATTTTACACATCTTAACTCTTCTTTATTGGCAGATTGACGATGCAAGAGCTGCTATGATGCTTTACCAGAAGAACAAAAAAGAGTGGGAGAAAAATGTGAAAGACCAGACACGGATGTGGCTGAAACAAAAGAAGCGTAAGCCTAAGAAGAAAGTGAAGGAAGGGAACGCTTCCACCAACCGTAATCCAGTTGTCTGAATCAATCATGCGAGAGCAAAAGCTTATTAAACAGAAGCTAAGAATCGCTGCAAAGTTTTGGTCTTTTTCCTTTCCCTTTTCTCCATTTTTGTTGTGGGCGCCCCAAATGTACTATCTTGTTGTGTACAAGTTCATCACGATGTTGTTATACCATATTAGATCATGTATCATTTTACAATCGAACAAATTTTACATTTTTCGATGTTCTGAAGATAAGCAAATTACTCTTCTCAAAAGATTTACATTTGTCGGTTCAGTTTTCTCCAATTCTGGTGGTTTGGGAAACTTTGGAACATTTAAGAAAGGGTCTAGAAACCAAAACCACTATACTAACATGTACTAGTTGATATTAACTTGAAATCATATGAAATATGGTTTAGACATGCATAATTAAGATGTGGTTTTGTCCTAATCTTAAAAGCTTCGATTCTCTTATAGTACTTCAAGCTCAATTTTCCGAGTTTTACAGAGTGAAGTTATAAATTGCGATTCTTTTAGCAAGTTTGAGCTCAAATGGGTCAGGTTTGCGATAAACCGGTTAATCAAAAACCAGCGTGTGCATGTACACTTAAGTAAACAACCCGCTCTGCGGACGCAAATGCTGCCACGTCTTAAATTTCCGTTTCGGTGAAAAAAGGAAACCTAAAATAGAAGAATCTGATTTCGCATCAACGAAGAAGAAGACGAGTAAATTGATTTCATTGACGGCGGAGAGAAATGCGAGTGATGAGGTCATTGCGCGGTAATTCCGGTGCAGGATTAGTTTTCCGGCCGGCGACGTTAAGTTCTCTTCGAAGCATATTTACCGGTTGCCGTGCTGTGATGTTTACGCGCTTTGGAGGTCCGGAGGTTTTGGAGCTCCGGGAGAATGTTCCGGTGCCGAATCTCAATCCAAATGAGGTTCTCGTCCGGGCGAAAGCTGTCTCCGTCAATCCTCTTGATTGCAGAGTGAGTGTTATTTCTGCTTGATCCGCTTTGATTTCATTTGTTTAGTGGCATTAGATATAATCGAAGATTGCCTTAATTAGGTATTTGTATTAGTATGATCGGTTAGCTTGGATCTCTTGCATACGTTCTAGGAGTTTATTATTGTATGAAATTAATCATACCCGGAAAATGAATGGGAGAAGCTTGAGGTGTCGTAATCTCCCATTGATGATAATTTCAAGAATGTTTGGTTATTCGATTCTTCAGATTTTGAAGCAAAATGTTGTTTTCGATACGGACGATAAGAATAGTTAGATTGATTTTTAAGATCACTCTGCTGATAATAGCAACACGATTTCTGTTGACGAATGTTATTGATTTCAGATACGAGCAGGATATGGACGTTCTGTATTCGAACCGCATCTACCTATTATTATCGGACGCGATGTCAGTGGTGAAGTTGCAGCAATTGGGAATTCAGTAAAGTCATTTAAAGTAGGACAAGAAGTTTTTGGTGCATTGCATCCTACAGCGTTAAGAGGTACTTATACTGACTATGGTATTCTTTCGGAAGAAGAACTCACCGGAAAGCCATCATCAGTTTCTCATGTGGTAAGTAGGAAAATCTATATATATACCCTTTAACCTCTCTATCTTTGGGTTTTGTTTTCTATTGACTGTCTTTTTCGGGTAGCTGTTTGATTGTTTTCCGGTTTAAGTGTTTTCAGCTATTCTTTTTTCTGTCTCTTGTAGGAGGCATGTGCCATTCCTTTTGCAGCGTTGACTGCGTGGCGTGCTTTGAAGAGTAATGCTCGGATAACTGAAGGGTATGTTATGGTCTGCATGTGGCAAGAAGTTGATACTAATTCACCTTTCAACATTCACAGATGCTTTAGTTTCATTTTTCTAGTACTATGCTCAACAGCTTTTTCGTAAAACCTTGCTCTTTGCAGACAAAGACTATTAGTTTTTGGAGGAGGAGGAGCAGTAGGTTTTGCTGCAATCCAGCTTGCGGTAGCCTCTGGGTGTCATGTTACAGCCTCTTGTGTGGGTCAGACCAAAGATAGAATACTAGCAGCTGGTGCCGAGCAAGCTGTTGACTACACAACTGAGGTAGTGACGCAAGTTTTTTTATTTTATTTATTTGCCTGCCCAAAGTAGTAGAGCCATGGTGATCTTGTTCTGATTCCTGAACCTGGATTTGTTTCATGTACAGGACATTGAGTTGGTGGTAAAAGGAAAATTTGATGCTGTGCTGGATACTATTGGTGGGCCTGAAACAGAGATAATAGGCATAAACTTCTTGAGGAAGGGTGGAAACTATATGACTCTTCAGGTACATGATATTTCTTGGATTTCTTCTGCTTTACGAGCTGTAGTTAACTTGGTTGCTTAGGTCTTGGATTTTGTTTTAAGATGAGTGATTCTTTTTTCTCTTTTGCATGTATCTATTGAAGGGCGAGGCTGCATCGTTGACGGATAGATATGGTTTTGTGGTTGGGCTTCCTCTTGCAACTTCACTCTTGGTGAAGAAAAAGATACAATATCAGTATACTCATGGAATAGGTATATGATAAATCCTGCATTACTCTCTCTTCGATTTTGAATTAACTTTTCTGATAAGAAGATCCGTCTCGTTGAACTTTTGAGTGGGAAAGAAAAGGTTAATATGATAAACTTATATAAAAACAGACTATTGGTGGACGTATATGAGGGTTGATCCTGAAGGCCTAGCCGAGATTCAGAGGTTAGTTGGAGCTGGAAGGCTAAAGATACCTGTGGAAAAAACATTTCCGATAACCGATGTCGTAGCAGCTCATGAAGCTAAGGAGAAGAAGCAGATTCCGGGTAAGGTGGTTCTAGAGTTCTGAACTATATATAGTAGCAATAATAATACATGCAGAGCTATCTAGCAGTTGTTCTTTTTAGAAATTACACGCAGAAGAAACAAATGTTCTTCGCATCTGGAGTTTTCTGTAAATGAGATCTATCAGGCTTAGATTTTCAGATCAAGAACTTGATGTTTCTGTATAGACTTTCCAAAGGGGTTATTTTTATTTGGACATTGTCTTTGTTGCAACTTGCAAATTGCAGTAAACCAACTACAAGTCAAGTAATGAAAATGGTTACGGAAGATTTTTGCTGTTGTCATTTATTGTTTGGAATCTTACACTACAGCATACAATTACTCATAAATAATAAACGAAACAATCACATTTTTATGCTCTTCTAATATTATACAAGAGAGTTTTTGAAATAATCAAAATTACTACTGACAATACAGTTTGTATAGTTAAACCCAGATCTAAGGTGTGAAAAAACTATATACCATGAGATAACGTATATGTAACCTCAATTAAATAAGACATACATACATAATTGCTCAATGTGTGACACGAAGCCAAAGCTGATCACATGATCGAAGTTCGAACAAATCCCACAAAATCAAAGTCCAACCTCATAGAAATAGCATCCGTCTCTCTGTTTTTTAACTTGATTAAATTATGTCTTAAAGATGCTAGTAATAAGTAATCATTTAATTAACAAATAAAAAGGTCTCGAAGTGTCATTAAAAGCATAACATGCAGTTTTAATCAACTTATTAAATTTATGTTTTGTCCGGTTCTCGTCCTTTAATGTCTAGTCAAACTCCTCTGCCAGCTCACCAAACTACTTAACTTTTCTTACGCGCTACTTTACGCGTGTTCTTCACAGCCTTATTACCAAGTAACTTTAGCGACGTCAACTTATTAAATATAATTGTTAAATTTTCCAAATCGAAACCTTCTTCGGTTCTTTAATTTCTTCTAAATATCTAGTAAAATCATACTCATGCTACATCTTTTACACACTTATTAAGTTGGGGACCAATGAGCACATGTTTATATATCTTCATATTTATTGTCAGTAAAATCACGTAGGCACCTTCCGTCTCTGTAATCAATTTGGCATTTACAATATATAATTATTTTTGTACACAACAATGCTATTACTTTTTTTTTTTTTTTTAAATGTTAAGATTTATACCAAAAGCTATTACATCCTACTTATAGTTTACTTACATACCCGCTGAAGAGATACCCATGATGGAATGCTATTGCAATTGATTACAGGATTGTTACATTTTATAAAAGAATCTTCAATGTTTTTATGTTTGTTATGTATGATATAATTTCTACATATGATTCAAAATTATGTTTTAAACAAATTGTCTTTGTAACAAACAAACTTAAAGATAGTCGAAGGAACTATGCACTTAGTATTTGCTATACCAGGTTAGCAAATACAAGAAAATAATAGTCAGAAGCGTTATTAGAAGCATGTTATGGTCTGTAGTGTGGTCCTTTAGTCTTTTAATGGTCTGGTCAAACTCATTGCTTCTCTATGTACGACTGCCACGTTGCACACCCATCTCTTCCATTCTCAGATTATTATGACCGTTATTTCGCGCTTCACGCCATTATCTTCTTTTGTGATTCTTATTACGACTTTAACGTTCATGCATCTTTTTATTTTTGATAAAGGATTTAATGTTCATGCATCTTTACATGTTAATGGACCAACTGAATAATAATTTAGGGTGTTTGTTGAAAAAGGAATAATAATTTAGGATATATATACACCCTAAATTATATATATGTACGAGTTTATTATCTAATCATTTCCTTGCTTCTTAATTGATTTTTTTTGGGATAAAATTTTAATCGAATTATTTAAGAGTAAAATAATACTGTATGTCTCTAATTATTTGGCCATACTCACATTTGGAACAACTTAAATTGTAAAGAGGTGAGTGGGTCCAACTTCTTAAGTGCTACAAAAAGCGACACGACGTCCCTTAGTTTCATGCAAGAAAATGAAAAGTAAAGTGAGAATTTCACGAGAAGGAAACTCAAAATCAATAAGATTGAAGTATTAAAAAATGTAGTAATTATAACTTTTTTTGGGGGGTCAAATATAACTAAAATAAGAAAAACAACGGCCATGTCGAATCATTACCCTATCTCTCAGTAGTCCGATCACGTGCATACTTTGGGTTCTATAATGTTTTATATATTCATATATAATAAGTTTTTTTTCTTTCTTTAATTTAATAGTATTACTATTATCTCTGTGCTATTTGTCTTCGACCGTATTTAGCCCAAACCATGTGACGATTTTCGGTCTACTGTTTCTATCATTATGAAAAAAGGGAAAAGCTATGGCCCTTAATTGACTTTTTTTTTTAAGTTTGTATAAGAAAAAATAATTTATTCCACTCTCCAGCTTGTTTTGTGGTTTGGCTATTGTCGGGCTTTATTAATAATCATAGTATGATATATAATAATCATACTGAATATTTGGTCCTGAATTCCTAATAGTAAATCTCAACCAAGTTACATATTATAGTTTCGAACGTAAACCCAACAGGAAGATTATAAACGATCTAAGATCTGAACATTTAATCTTACTAATGCATTGCTTTTTTTTTCCAATGTAATATTGAATTATATTCAAAAAAAACAAACGTTTTTACATCAAATGTAATTTTTGATTTGAAATATTAAGATCAAATGAAGTGTTTATTGATTAGCTTCGACTTTAAACCAGAGTTGTAGTCTTTCTCGTAGTGACGGTCACCCTCCATTTGAATTACAGATAGTTGATTTCGGATGTACTTGTCGATCCACCGATAAGACGAGCTGTAGAAGTTGGTTCTTCTCCGTATCGTCTCACGTCTTTTTCTCGCCATAGTGTATAGATAGAGATATAAAGGGTGTATCGAGCAAGAAAGCTTTGCAGACGATTAAGTTGAGTGTTTAAGACGTAGTCCACAATCGAATTGATTAGTTTGTCAGAACATCTAAAGGAAGTAGATTCATTTTAGTTTCCGGAACGTGGAATAGATCCTAACATCTATAACCACCCATATAAATCAACACTATCTACAAATTAAAATGATTTGAAATTGATTTGTAGATTTGATACTTTTTTCTACAATTGTATATATTCTCGAGAGGTTTGAGTAATAATTTGATAAATTTCATAACACTAGATAGCATAACAACAGTGTATTTCGTATGTATATTATCGGTAGAAACATATTACAACTCGTAGCCAAATTGTGGCTTACTGTTTTTATTTTTGTTGTATATATGTAATATATAATATTCGGAATTTTTGTAAAGCATCCACTTGTCATAAATTACGAGCCAATATTCCTCCCATGTATACATGCAATGCGTCCAATAATCTAGCTAGGGGGGAAATATCCAAAACTTTTGAATATCACAAAAGTCTTATCTTTAGAAAATAAAAGTTTTGTATTTATTTCAACGAAAATCCAAAAGCTAAAAAAAAGACTACGAAAACAATACATACAAATACACAAGAGACATGCGTGTCTGAGTGTTTGTGTTTTTGGGAAAGCCAATACCTTTAGTGTGTGCACATGTGTGTATCCACAGTCCACAGACGTACGAACCCTTTATAACTCATTTCACTCTCATGGGCCACTTTTTCTTTAATTACTTATCAACCCTTTCTCTGCTTACTATTTACCCCCAAATCCTGATTAGTCAAAGATGATTATCAAGATTTTGGAACAAGGAATCTCACCTCAATTATCAGATTGAGGGGTATTTTAGTAATTATCAAAGTCTCTCGATTCCGTTACACTCTTGAAACAGATACAATACTCTATTATCTTCAATGGCCATGGCTACTTGTACTACACTCATCTTCCAGTAAAAAAAAAGAAAGGAAAACGATGGCGGAGACTGAGAGACCCCACCGTTCTTCAAGTATTAACAGTAGCAGCAACAACAACAATGCTTCTTCTACAGATCTATTCATTTGTTTCACATCTCGCTTCTCTTCTTCTTCCTCCATGCGTCTCTCTTCCAAGTCTATCCTCAGCCCAGCTCGTTCGGCTTGTCTCACCACTTCTCTTAGCCGTCGTCTCCGTACAAGCGGCAGCTTAAAGAACGCTTCAGCGGGAGCTTTGAACTCACCTATGTTTGGTGCTAATGGACGCAAGAGATCTGGATCTGGTTTCGAGAATAATAACAACAACAACAACATCGAGCCATCGTCTCCGAAGGTGACGTGTATTGGCCAAGTTAGGGTGAAGACTAGGAAGCATGTGAAGAAGAAGATGAGAGCGAGATCTAGAAGGAAAGGTGAGACGAGCTTTAGAAGATCCACGGATCAAAACGATGGAGGAGGATGTCGTTTTGATGCGAGTGAGAATCGTTGGGTGCATCTTCCGGTGACTATCTGTGAGTCGTTGAGAGCGTTTGGCTCTGAGCTCAACTGTTTCTTCCCTTGTAGATCTTCGTGTACGGATAACAGTCATCGGGATGGGAGAGCGGTTGAGAACGACGGATGTGGCGGTGGCGGCGGCGCCGGAGGAAACTCTTGTGGTGCGGTGTTCACGCGGTGGTTTGTTGCGGTGGAAGAGAATGGAGGGAAGAGAAGAGAGATTGAGCTTGTTGTTGGTGGAGAAGACGATGCGGAGGAGGATAGAAGGAAGAGTCGGAGGAGACACGTGTTCGAAGGGCTTGATTTGAGCGAGGTTGAGATGAAGACGGAGAACAAAGAGAGGGAAGAAGTTAACGGACGGATGAGTATTTGTTCTCCGCCGAAGAACGCTTTATTGTTGATGCGGTGTAGATCTGATCCGGTTAAAGTGGCGGCGCTCGCTAACCGGGTTCGAGAAAGGCAATTGTCTCTGAACGACGGTGAACGAGGAAGAGAAGATGACGACAGAAGAAGGTTTGAGCTGGAAATCGAAGATAGGAAACGTATCGAGTTATGTGAAAAATGGATTTCCGGCGAGACTACCGTGGAGAAAGAAGTTGCAGTTACAGTTCCAGAAGCAGAAGCTGAAGTTCCTTTGGTTTCAATTCCAGCTAGGGAGGAAGAAGAAAGAGTCGAAGTTCTGGAAGATTCAATTGTGGAAGCAGAAGAAGAAGCTTTGAAGATTGTGGAGGTAGATTCGTTTGAGGAAGAAATGGAAGCAACGATCATGAAAAACATTGAAGACGATATCAGAAACGCCATAGAAGAAGAGGAGCTAATGGCTGAGATGGAAGAATTAGCGCCGCCGGTGGCTGAAGCGGAGGAGGAAGAAAAAAGCAGCGAGGTTGCTGTTGTATCTGTAACGGAAAATGAGGAAAGAACCGAACAAGGAAACCGAGAACCCGACCCGAGTCCGGAAGTGGTGATGAGAGGAGGAAGTCAACAGGAGAAGACGACGCCGTATAAGGTGTTACCGGATTGTTTGTTGCTAATGATGTGTGAACCAAAGCTATCAATGGAAGTCTCTAAGGAGACTTGGGTCTGCAGTACAGATTTCGTCAGATGTTTACCAGGAAGACCTCCGGCGAAGAAAATACCAGAAGCTACCGGAGATAATCATCATCATCAACCCAAGAAGCGAATCGTGACCGTCGTTGATTCCAACGCATCTTCTCGCCGGCGGTCAATCGATAGACCACCCTTACATCTTCAGCCGCCACGGTCATCGTGTTCATACCCAGCAGCTCCGCCGATAATAGCGGCAGCTGCAGCGGTTGGGGAGCAGAAGGTAGCTGGAGCTACTAATAAGGCGTACGAGCCACCAGTGCTGCCACGTTGCAAATCGGAGCCGAGAAAGTCAGCGTCAAAGCTTGCTCCGGAAGCTTGTTTCTGGAAAAATCGGAAGCTTGAGCCACACCCTCCAGCTACCGTCGGGGTCGGCGGTGCCGGAGTAGGTTTCTAGAAGAAGGGACGTGAGTGGGAATAAAGAAACTATTTGGGTGTAATAGTAATTCCAAAATACTATTTGTCCTTGTTTGTAAATTTGTTTTGTTAGTCATAATTCATTTCGTTCACTATGCCAATGTTTTTTCATGAAAATCTGTATCCTTTATTTTGTCCGTTAGTCTAATGTCTCTCATGTCTCTCTCTGGTAGATAAAGTCCCATCGAAACTAACAAAAACTAACGCTTCCCAACAAACAGATAGTTACAATAAATAAAATTAGAGCAAGAAAACAATTTAATATATACTTATTTTGGCTACATGATATTATTATTACATGTTTCATAGTACAAATACAAAGACCGGATTAGTCACCTGAACTTTGATCCTCATTGCTTATATTTACTTCACTGTTGTCACCTGATGAGTCTCCAGGCTCTGTTGTGGCCTTCATGGCTTCATCAGATTCTTCATTGAAGAATAATTGACCAGAGTAAAGGAGAAGTCCAATGGCGTTGAGACCAAAAACAAATGTTGCGAGATAGCAAATACCGTTGATGATAGTCCTGCAAGAAAATGAAGAATTTGGTCTTTAAGAAACTGCGAGAATATCTTAACAAGTAATACGGAGAAGGTGGTAAAGCCTAAAGGTAAAGCTTTAGTGCTACATAATATACCTGACGGTTACTGTGATTTGCCTAACCTGCAAGCGAGAGAAGACACAGATAAAGCTTTTAGACAAGATTAGGGTTCCGATAACAATGAATGTAGCAGTATAGCTAGCTAGTTGCACATATAATTCATAAACCCCATAATGGGCAGACTCGTGTTTGGATAAGAATTGGTCCTGCTAGCTAGTTGCACATTGAATTTTAGAAATCATCAATTATGGGCATATACAGATATGGAGACCATGATGATACTTGAGACACAAGGTACTGTTACTTTGTAAAAGCAGGAACTTGGACGGGCACAAGCAATGAATGATGAAAAGGGTACAAAAACAGAAAGAAGAAACGAACCGAGAAGTTATCAGATATAGTCTGGCGATTGAGTCCTGATTCAATGGTAACAGTGAATTTGTAAAGAATGAGAGCAATGACTCCTGCTGATATCGCACCCAGAAACGCTTGAGCTGCCGATGGAGTTGATTTGCCATCTTCTATCGGAGTTGAACTCATTGCTTTCAGACTCACCATTGCCTCTTCTTTCATCGATTTCTTTGCTCCAGATGATCTAAATGTCTACAATTTCAAACCAAATCAGACATTCTCCTTCCAAAATCTCAAACACAATTCCAAAATTCGATTGGTTAATTCAATTGTAGACCAAAATTGGTGATTCTCTGTTCCTCAATGCGAATCTTAAATCTTACCAGCTCTTTGGAGCGTTTAGCACGCCGTCGAATCGAGCGGAAGAGGAAGATAGTGATGGCACCGGTTAGAAGCACACTGGTGGCTAATTGGAGAGGAGTAGGGTCATCGGAAGTAGCGAAAATGGAGTTAGTAGATGAAAACGGAGACGTGGAAGACGGAGGAAGCTCAATTGGACCATCTTCTTCTTCCTGCTGCTCCGCCACATCAGCGATTTCTTTTATGGCGGATACTCGGATTCTATCGGGTTGGATCCGAGTAAAAGAGGAGATTGGAGAGATAGATTCCGGTGGGCGGTGGAGAGAGATAAGACGCGAGGTATGGTGACGGTGACGTAGAGAGAAGGCTGAGGAAGTGAAGAGACATTGGTGGCTCTGCAACACTAACATTTTTTTCTTGGCCGTCTAAAGATCTTTATCTCCATTCCCATTAACATCTTCAAATATCATCACTTGAACCCTCTCTACCATTTAGAAGGTTTCGATTACTTTGTACTATAACACTTTCCGCATTCAAATCTGAAGTATGTTGTGAAAAAACAGCATTTAGTTTCTAAATCATTCAGGTTTATGAAGGATTCTTATAAGTTTAGCAGGACTTACTAAATCATTTAAGACTATTTTCTAAACTTTTATGAACCTTTTTCAAACTTAAAGTTTGTGATATCTTTTCAGTTTTTAAGATTTTGGTGATGAATTTAGGAAACAAAAACAGAAATGTGGTCACATTTTTATGTTTTTCTTTCTTACATGATTGTTTGTTTATTTATCTATAGAATATGAATATGAAAGAAATCAATGTTATTTATTTTATATATGGAGAAACAATTTGTTGTTAAAGGAAATGAATGATCTCAGCATTCTTGTCGAACATTACTTGCCACGGTTCGAGCCCAAAACTTGATTTGAGCTTTCATGTCTCTGCTCGAATCCTTTGGAACCCAAACCGGAATCGACTGTCCCACCGCTGCAGACCGGCTTTTCACGGCAGCTCGTGGGATCCTCCTCTGTTCTTCTTCTACTTCTTGTTTCTTCTCCGATTCAATGTCTAAATCCTTCAACATGAGAATCTCTTTCGTCTCAATGCTGCTTAACGTCTTATGCAGCGTTTTTTTATTTGGGCTACTTTGTGATTTAACGACTATTTCTTCAAGAGCTTCTTCTGATCTCGAGTTTCTCGGTGGTCTATGCCTTGGAATGCTTGAAACCTATACAAATGTTTCAAAACTTTCTAATCAAATTCAAAGTCTCAACAACAGCAAAAGATTCAATCAAATCAGAAATGAATAATGCAAAAAGGGAATCACCTTTGGAGTATTCTGTTTAGTTGGAGTAAATCCTGAAGAAGAAGAGCTAGCTATGGCTTCACAGATCAAAAATCCCATTCTTGAATCATCGCTCTCTTGATCTTGAAACTCATTTCCATCATCTTCTCTTCCTATGTAACTCGGTAATGTCTGAGTTCTCTGCAAACTTCCTCCCATCGAGCAACACTGGACTCTATTATTACAACTACTACTGCCTGTTCTGTTTCTTCTTGGACCTTCTTTAATTCCCTTTTCTCGAACCATGGGTTCCTTCTTCTGCAAGTAAGTTCTTCTTTCTTGTACCCTAATCTTCTCAGAGAATTGCCTTCTCATCTTATTTATCTTCTCAGGCTTGCTTCCAGCTTCTTTTTTCTCAATACACGGCGGTGGAACCGAGTCTCCCTCGGTAGGAGATTTTAAAAGCTTCTTTTCCGAATCCAAATCTCCAATTTTTGGGAATTCGGGTTCAGGATAAGTGGATGAAGAAGAAGAACAAGAAGAAGAAGAAGAAGAAGATGAAGGAGAAAAAGGGTAAGGATCTGAGTGACAGTACCTCAAGATCCTTGATCTTCTGTCAAGTAAGTTATCAAAGAACCAGAAATCTTCGAGAAGATCATCAATGGCTTCGACTTGTACCAATTCTTGATGATCATTCGAAGTAGAATCCATTTTTTTTTATTAAGTTCAGACAAGAGATAACAAAAAGAGATAAGTATTGAGTTCTTGGTTCTTCTTCTTCTTTTGTTCGCTTTGTATTTGAAGCATAGATTCTGGAGACTTATTAAAGAGGTGCCCATGTGGGCAACCACTCAGCACTTATTTAAATTTTTTTTTTTTTTTATGTTTTATGTGGAGTCAATGTTTTTGTTTTGTTACATAAATCATAAAGAAAATTTGAGTGAAAACAAAAGAGGAAATCACTTTAGACTAATTCCGATGTATGTTAGATTCTTACATTTTTCAATTATTCTGGTTTTTTAGAGACAATTTATCAACTTGCAAACAATTGACTCCACTTATTTTTAAATTTCATTGATAAAAACCGATTTTTAGGACTTTGCAGAAGCTAAACTGCATTATTTGTCAAAATGATAAACCAAAGGTGGGTTTGAAAAATAAAAACCAATAATTAAGTGGATAATTAAAATAAAATTATACAATAAATCAAAAGGATTTCTGGCAACAACTAAGAAAATAAGGTTTCAACAAAGGATATGATTGCTAAGAAACGGCATAATAAGCCCTGTCATGACAGTCAACATGCCATGTTATTCTTAGACTAATATGTAACAATTAGGTTCTACATAAATATAAAATAGTATAGTTTTTATATTTATATGCTCCATCGCCTCCTATGCGACAGCTAAGAACTATAGTCACCTAATAAATACAAAAGATTTTGATAATATTAAAACACATGTAAAAGCAATAAATCTCGAGCTCTGAACCCATATTGTTCTCCAATTATACTATGTCACTGCATATGCTTTGATTTAAGATTAGTTATGTGCATAGCCGTAATCTTTTTGTTAGATGACATGTGGCGAAGACCAATCAGTGAATTTAGCGGCGTACCTGAAGATTTGTTTGCTGAGAAAAAGAATTCGAATCACATCACAATTATCTCAATATAAAGGATAATCCTCCGTCTGTTCAAATCTTTCTTTATAATTAGTTATCACTTGTCGCATTTGTATTAATTTTTAATTAATAGGGGTAAAAATAAGAAATGTTACATATATTTGCATAGAAAACACAAAACATGTATTTTTGGCTTGAAAGGAACTTAAGCCAAGAAACTACTGATCTTTTTTTATATAATTGAGATTAAAATAGAAAATTTACCAGTATTGTAACAGCAAATCAACGGCACAGACACCAGTTGATTTGAGTAACAAAAGGTAAAAGATCAATCAATCAAAAGGCTTCACCTCAGATGCAATCAACTCTATGAGAGAACCAAGGCAGAAACTATCATATTTACAATGCATAGCATTGTCATCTTCAGTACCTACCGGAACCAATATTCCATCTTTGAAAATGAATAATGGTTTAAGCCAAGTGTTAGGGCTTCGATATGTATTTCCTTCACCTGAGCTCCCTTGCTCTTTAGCAGAATGACTGCAACATTCGCCCGGGGAAAGAAAATTACCGGATAAGCTTTTGCAGGAACACTCTTCCTTTTCTGGACATTCATCACGATCTCCAACCTTTGCTTCCTGCGTAGTACCATTGTCTTTCGCAGAGATAAACTTTCTAACAGCAGCAATAAGCTCCATTGATAATGAAGAAACCGCATCATGAATACCCTCTGTTGAGATGTAACTCCCACCAAGTCTCAATTTACGAGTAACTAATTTATGCATTGAATCTTGGATGATGGAGACACAATGGGGGCAGCAACGGTACAAACACACTAAACTAGGCTCATCCAGAGGACTGGTTCTTGCAGTTGGTTCAACTTGTTTAACTGGTTCAGGCATGTTGTTTGCAGATTCTGAGCCATGAACTCCGTCCAAGGCTTTACCGTTACTTGAGTCAGCTGATTTGTGGGGATCTTCCAAGGAGATAGAATGGGATTCCCCAGATCCATTAGGATTGTTTAGGGAATTAGCAATGGCTGTTGCTGTAGTTTCTACCTCGCATGATCCATGGTGAGTTTCATTCTGTTCATGGTCAGCTGCAGGAGAGTTAAGATCAAGGAGAACAGCCTGCCGAAAGGAACTCACGTCAGAATCCTCAATCATCATTTCAATATTCGAAATAGCATCAACATTCTCTTTGACCAAAGTTAAGCCATCTGTACTAAGGGTTGTAAGAGGTCCAGTATCTTCAAGAAAAGGTTCATGATTTGTTTCAATCTCTACACCTGACTGGTGAATGTCGGTAAGATTACTAGATGCTATAGGGTCTGGACAATTCATGTTTTGGGTATCTTCTTTTGGGTCTTCTTCTGACCCTTTTGTTCGATCAGATATTCCTTCTTCAGTTGGCTCATTCGATGCCCCTTGCTCAGTTGACTCATTCCTCACTGATGGATTGACTACAGAACAAGACAATGGATTCAACGACTCTGTTTGAGTGGTCGATTCAAAACTGTAAACAATGAAGTTGTGTTAGATATGCAGCAAGCTTTACAACAAACATACAAAAAAAAAGAATATTTCAAGGCGTACCTTCGCATTGCATATACCCAACTATTAACCAGATCTTCCAGATACGCAACTTGAGACAAAATTCGAATATATCTACATCGGTCTTTTCCAGCATTGAGTTTTACATTGATCCGTCCAACTAAGAGCTCAAGAACTTTCCGTACCTCAAAGGAGACTTCCCTCAGTGATATATAGGTTCCTCTATACGCTGATAATCCAACAGCCATAAGGCCTCTGACAATGCCAGATGAACCTTTGCCTTTAGCATTATTGGAATCGGAAGCAGTAATAGTCTGCTCTGAGGAATTACAAGGACGAGTGATACACGAATTAAATGGCCATCCTCTCCAAGGACCAGAAACATCTGCACTTGGCCCTTCCTTAAGCTTTGATGTCACCCAACAAAGTTCAGCAAATTGAGGATACCGTAGAATTTGATAACCAAATGTAGAGACAGCTAACTGCAGGCTTGATTTCGCTTTCACACTTATGTTGATAGGTAATGGTGTCACTTTTAAAGAACCATCATCAAGAGGTTTTGATTTAACACCTGCATCTTCCCCTGTGCCACAGTCAGTATTATTCTGATAAGCTGCATCTCCGTAACCCTGGTCAGGATCCTCTATTTTGTATTTCTTCCGTAGGTCACAGTGAGTATGGCTTCCCTGATGCACCAAATGAAGAAACGCTTGGATGGCCCGCCTTGACAACTCAGTAGCAGATAAGTCAATGGCCATGTCCTGGTCAGAATTTTCAACAACTTGTACAGTGAATTGTGGAACCGCCTCAGACATAGTTGGCTGATACTCCTTTGATAGGTCAGTCTTAAAAAACTGTTGTATCTTAGGAGGCAGGAGTTTATAGGGCATGCCAGAAGTAGCCTATCACCAAATATAAACAATTTTAGTCTCAAGTGTTGACAGTCTTCTCAGAGACTGCTAATTAGCAAGGATACAAAGATTTGAAAATGCATTGTACACAAAACTAAGCCTTACATTACCCTTCACAAACTACAAAAAGAACCAAAAAAAAAAGACTAACCGAAAGTAACTAAATAAACAAATAGTCTAGACAGCCACTAATCAATTGCCAAAAGAAGGAAAATGTATTGGACAAAACAATATTTAGGAAGTAAAAAGTTAAGCATACCAGAATAATCATCTTTGAGGAAACTCGCAATGATTCTACTTGCTCAAAAAATGTGTTCCAAGCATGTGAAACTCGAGCAGCATTTTGCAATGCCTTTTTCTCTACCGTTTCTGGAAAAGTGGGAGAAGAAGTTTCTTTTACAGAATCATCATCACAATCGACCTCCTCATTCAGTGGAGTTTCTGTCTCTACAGCCCACAAGTCAATCCTTGGCATGAATACAACACATGATTTCCTGCTAGCACATTTAACTACAAGCAGACCACATATTCCAGTTAGGTAAGTTCACTGGAAATGGGCTAGAACCAAGCAAATAAAAAAGTTACAGATAAGGAAAGACTAAAGAAAGAAAATGTATGTAGCTGCTTAAATATATTCACTAGGGAAGTAACAGCATGAAAAGTTTAATAACAAAATACGTACTTAATAAGTGAGTTACGCCTAGCACTAGATCCCCATTTCCTTCTTGTGAAATTGTTGCTGTGTCTATCTTCTGCATCTCTGCATTACCAATAAAACAATGCAAGATACAAGAAGCAAGATGTCGTTGACCAGATTTAGGTCCTCCAGCAATAAGCAGTTGGAACCCTGACTTGCTCAGTGATTCTAGAGAAGCATTCCCCAACAGCCCAGGATGTCGGCAGACTCTGTGCACCATGAATTGTGCAGAACCCAAACGACAGTCGCCAGTACCAGGAATGCTTGCAACAGATCTAACCAAGTCAAATCCTCCATCCAGTATTCCAGCATAAGAAAGTCTGTGTGCTATATCCTTTACAACATCTACCTCCTGGAGAAGGGTCTCAACGTAAGACCACCAACAATCCTCAGTTATCTTTTTGTCACTCAAAGCAGAACAGATCACATTTTGGACATCAACCGCAGCTTTGGAAAGAAGAGGTGGTAGCAAGATGCGTTCTTCAAGATGAAAAGCAACAAGCAAAGAACACAATGGCAGCAATAAAGAAGGCACCAAGTAAGTAGGGAGCGGAGAAGAAAATATATCACTAGCTGCTATTCCTGCTCCTCTACGTGAACATGGGGGTGGGGAGCGAGATAAAGCTTCCAACCAATCTCTTTCTTCAACTGAGAAGGATGGAAGAGCAGCACGATTACTACTAGACACTCCCAACTCTGCAGCGGCAAGAGATTCTTGCAAAGGGAAATTCCTATTTAAGGCAATCATTGCAGCTTGTGTGCAGAGAGCTTGTATATCCGAACCAGCAAAACCAGCAGTTTCTTTAGCAATCCACTTAAGCAAGTACCCAGACACCAACTTAGGCCACTTCCTAGTATGGAGTGAGATTATTGCAGCCCTATCATCAACTGATGGTAGTGGAAAATAGATCTCCCTATCAAACCTTCCAGGCCTCCTTAAAGCTGGATCAATCGCATCAGGGTAGTTTGTTGCACCTATGACCACCACTGAGCCACGCGATTTTAAGCCATCTAGTAAAGCAAGCAATGTGGATACTACGGAGCTGTGTGTTTGATCTTGCTGCCTTGACCGCTTGGGAGCGAGACCATCTATTTCATCAAAAAATATGATAGATGGTTGGCATTTTTCAGCAACCTGAAATAAGAGCCTCAACTGGCGCCCAGCATCACCAACGTATTTTCCCAGACAGTCTGCCCCTTTGCGGGCAAAGTAGGCAATCCGTCTATTACCACGTGCAAGGGAACCAATCAGTGCTCGAACCACAAGAGTTTTTCCAGTTCCAGGATGACCATGCAAGAGGATACCTCTTGGAGGTGTAAGTCCAAGGTTATCAAAGAATTCTGGATATAGTAAGGGTAAAAGAACAACCTCTTTCATACATTGAGTTACACCCTCAAGCCCAGTAACAGAGTCCCATCCCTCAAATGTCTTTCCACTCTCAGAATCAGAGCCTCCAATATACTCAGGAGCAACTCTTAACAGATCTCGATGCAGTCTCTTGCTTTCACGTTTTAAAAATTCTTCATCTTCACCACATTTATCAAACCACTTTTCTTCCGCTTCCACATCCTTACGCCAGGCATCATTTGAGTGCTTCTTCATCTCCATTTGCATTCTCTTGGCTTTCATCTTCTTCATTCTGACTTGACATTGACGACCATGGGGTTGGAAATGATGTCTATGGTCTGTGCAAGCAATGAGAAATTTACGGTGATCAAAGAT
Source organism: Cardamine occulta (assembly GCA_028015245.1). Classification (NCBI taxonomy): domain Eukaryota; kingdom Viridiplantae; phylum Streptophyta; class Magnoliopsida; order Brassicales; family Brassicaceae; genus Cardamine; species Cardamine occulta. Next base: position 9,366,478 of record CM051373.1, on the reverse strand, counting down.
GCAACCATTAGCTCGTGCACAAGGCTGCAAAATACAGAAAACCACGAAGAAGTTGTCAGAGCATGATACAGTTACAGCTGCTAGTTAATTAGCCTATATCTCAGAGTGAGGAAGGGAAAGCGGAAAGGGAGTAGTAATAGACCAAATGATAGGTTCTTGGACATCGATCAACCCGACAACCGATGGTTGCCCCAGGTCTTGCACAGCGAGTGCATTTTAATGACCTCCCTCTGAAAAGTGCCGCCCTTATATTCTTTAAGCACCCTACACCAGCAAAGTAAACCTGCAGTACAAGAGTATTGAACATTAACGTCTACAGAAAACAAGCTTCAGTAAAAGGGAAATTAGTGAGAAGACAGTAAGATCATAGTTGCAATAAATAAATAAACGTAGAGAACCTTTGTATGCTTAGATCAAGGAATAGAGAAAAACTAGAAAATCATGAAATCTGACAAGCCTTTTTGCATATGTTTTCTCTTTAACTGTTGTCTTAGATTTTCCATCAAGAACAGCAATGGCGAATACACCATGTCAGAGATAAATCAATAGCTACAAAACAAAATTACACAACTACTAAAGATTAACCGAGAGAAAAACACAGAATTGAAATGAGAAATAAACACTAACACAGTGACAGAATGGAACACACATTGTGTGTAAATAAACCCAAGAAACATATAACAGTGGAGTGATAAACACATGTAAATGCATTTAAGGAATCAAAAGACGTGCTGTGTCATATAATCAGAACAACACATTACCTCAGGACTCCATACGGCACAGTTCTGATGAACCCAAGTTCCAGAAATTCCATAACGGTCATTTATAGGGCCCAACAGACGGCCAAGCCATCCAGGATCATCGCCAAAACCATCCAGTATGTCATAGTTTGGCTCCTCTGAAGATGAAGACCCGCTATGTCCCTCTATGTCACTGTCACCATTATCTTGCATCAACTTCTTCAGGGGTTTGCCATCAGTTCCAACTCCACATAAACCACATCGTCTGGTTTGTTTGAAGAGAGGCTTACCAAGTCTATCTGATGAGGTGCAAATTGAGACAACTACTTTGTTGGAAGTTTCATTCCGAATAGGCAACTCGTCAAGCATTTCCACACTTTCAACCCCTCTGTCGAGAAACTCATTATGTTTTTTGGTTTTATCATTAGATGGTGTTCTAGAAACACCTTCCTCTCTTATGTCCTTATTCTGCTTCAAACTCTCATTAACCTCGATGCTAGCTTCACGAAGTATTTCAGGAGGTAAAGTATCTCCTTTTCTGTTCTTAACTTTATCAGCAAAATCAATACCATCCTCTAGTATACCAGTGCCATTTCCACCTTCAGAAACCATTACACCCATCTCCTTATTCTCAAGTTCTTCAACTATCATCTCAACCTCATTTTCCAATCCTTCCATTTGATTCCGACTCTCATTTTGCACTGCTTCCATTGTAACATTAGTATCAGCTCTCATTTCATCCACATTAGCTTCAGTCTCACTTCCTGTCTCCTCTGCACTACCTTGTGTCTCACTTTCCCCCTCTTCATCAGTATCATCAATCTCATTATCAGTACTGTCTGTTCCATCCTCGCTCTCAGTATCCGTTCCATCAACTTCAGTTTCATTCTCACTCTCTAAAACAACGGATCTTTTGGTAGCCTTCTTCTTCTCATCTCTCTCTCTAGTTTCACTGTCAACCTGCATTGAATCCTCTGAATCGCTAACACTTTCATCTTCAGAATTACTGGTATCTGACTCTTTTTCCCCATCTTCCGAACTATCCGATTTCTTAACATCCACTGGCCCTTTTATTTTAATCAGCTTTCCATCATTAGGGGCTTCTCTTTCCTCTTCCCTTTCTCTTGTCACGGCTTTTCCACCCAAATCATAGGCACGGTTCCTGAAAACAAGCTTTCTTTTCCCTTTTACCACACCTCTCTGTCTCCCACTCGCGTGAAAACCAGTATTCCTCCTCCTTGACCTCAACCTGGATTTCCAACCATCCGGGTTATCCAAATCAGCGTTCTCCTCCTTTGCCACTCTCCCTAGACTACTGGAACTCCTATCCCCTTGAATATTAAAACGCTTCCTTTTCTTTGGAGGAGGAGGAGAAGCATCCAGGATGGAGGGTATCTTCCTAACCCTAGAGCTCCGGCGAAGTTCAGAGTCAGCACACGCTAACCCAGACCCACCACCAATTTCCTTGGACTCTCCATGGTTTTTCTTGTATTCCTCCTCACATATTGCAGCAAGCTTCTTACTCTTCGTCCCAGAAGGAGAACCCAAATGACTCTGATTCTTTCTTACCTCACGCGAGGATCTCATAACAAATCAACAGGCATAAAAATTCGATTACAACTGTTCTTCTCGAGACTGATCAAATGAACATAAGAAAAATGAAGCGCTCACAGAACCTTAAGCTTTCCAAAATTAAGCTTATAGGGCAGTCTCGCGACGGACATGATTAAGAAAACGCATCAGAGCGACTAACCTTTAACTCCATCATCATTCCAAATTTGCAGAATCCAATCCGAACGAACCGAAAAATTCCCAACCCTAGATCCTAATTTGGACTAATTAACTTAAGAATTTAGAATGAGATCGTGATACAATCGAAATCTTCTTCCTCTGTGAAGTTCGTCTCTCCGATGATAACTCCTCCGCAATTTGTCTCAGAGACTTAGGGCTCCATGGATATGCAAGTCAAATAAATACTAGAAAAAGAGGAAAAATATCACAACTCCCATAAAATTTGAATATTTTAAAACTAATTTTATTTTACTAATTATTCTCTCATAAATTTTATAGCCACGCTCCTTTATATCGAGTGAATCTCAGCCGCGCGACACTAAAGTCAGAGATACTAAAATCACAACCGTTGATCTCACAAAGACCAATAGGATTCGAGTTATGTTTGACTTTCCAATGGAACCAACACACGCTATTTAAAGCCTCGACTGGGCTTGGTCCATGTATTTCTTATATTTTTCTCGGCCCTCCTTTTTATTTGGGTATTTCTCATATTTTCCTACCAAAAGTTGCCGCCAAGCATTTTTAAGTGTTTCTTTTTTTGTTGGTTGACAATTTTGAATTTTGTAATAATCTCAAAAGATACAGAAGAAAATGGGGAACTCGTATCAAATCAACAACTCCATTAGAAGACAGACTAGAGAATCTGCAAAACCTTCTCACCACATCACATTGTCATTTTAAACTTGACTTGAGTATCCATTGCTTGATCATGTTCTTGACTTGAACCGAGACTCAGATGTTTCTTAGACTGGACTTGCTCCCTGTATCTTGAAAATTGCACCATCCTGACTCCTGAGAGACCTTGAGACAGATTAAGATGGAAGAACAAAACTCCTAATCATCAACATGGTGCAAAAACGTGGTTTATCAGATTCCCGCTGTGAACAAAACCTATAGGTGATGGTCGCGAAATGAACTACACCAGAAATCAATATGATCCTAACCAACATACAAAACCAATTTAGAATGCAACATTACCAAATCAAGTAAACTATGACCAGGTATTTGCTAGATGAAGTAAGCCAACGATTTCCTAAGACAAATCTGTGATGAACAAAATCAAATTACACACAGCTAATCTACATTCACAAGTCACAATAGTGTTGAATCAAGCAATTTGATCTAACAGATGATCTTCAGCTAACCTCTTTGATCTGAGTATCTTATGGAGCAACCCTGGGATGTTCCACTATGATTGAAACTGAGAAACCACCAAACGAGAAGAAAACAATGTTAAAAAAAATCCAAAATTCAATGAAGAACAACAAGAGAATTGTGCCAGTTAGTGTGTGTGGAATAACTATGCACACCACTCACTTCTTAGGTGACATCATATGAGATTTAAACAAATGGCAAAAGTAACAACTGCTTAGCCCTTACTGAAAGCACAACAGCAGCAAATATAAGTTTGGAAGTTTACCACCTGAGGTGGAGACTTATTTGTAGCCGGTTATTTTTCTGGGAATCAGAGTTGACAATCAAGGACGTACAGTTTCAGATTTAGTTTGAAGCCCAGTCATATGTTTAGCGAATGTAATCAAGCTTGAGAGTCACCAATAATCTCCACAGGAACAACGACCATCTTCAAAACTGTGAAACCGTACAGCATCTCTCACTACAAACGCTATCTTCATGATCTTAGACAACCCCTTGATGAACTCATGACAATCTACACATACCCTCAAATTCTTGAACACTCTTATTGTCTTTCCTTTCTGGTTTAAACCACCAGATGCCAATGCCAGACCAATCGCTAGTTTTTCGCTGTGAGCCCTAAGGTTCTCCTCCTTTGACTCATCGTCTATATCATGCAACTCTTGTTTCAGGCCGTAAACATATCCCAATTCTTCTCTCATTCTTCTTTCAACCTCTTTCAAAGTTTCTTGGATCCTAAGTGTCAGGGGATGTGAATCCTCTCCACTACGGAAGAAATGTACCTCTCTTTCAATCTCGACCCAGCTCATACCAGCTTCTTTCTTCGACCCTTTTATTTTCCCAAGCTCTCGTGCCTTCCCATGTTCATGCCAATAACCGGCTTGCCCATAAAGGTTGGACATCATCACGTAATTTGCAGGATTCTTTCCATCGATTTTCAAAAGAATCTTACCCACTTCTTCCCCTAGTTCGATGTCCCCATGTACTCGGCAGTGGCTAAGAAGTGTTTGCCATATTCCAACATTTGGTTTAACCGGCATTGTATCAATCAGATGTTTAGCTTCCTTCAAACGACCAGTTCGTCCTAATAGATCAACTACACATGCATAATGTTCTACCCTAGGTTTGATTCCTCGTGTCTCTAGTAACTTTGAAAACAGTGCTTTACCTTCTTCGATCAAACCAGAATGGCTACAAGCTGAGAGTACAGCTAAGTAGCATACATCATCAGGCTCAATATTATGTCTCAACATTGTATTAAAAGTACTAACTGCTTTTTTGCCAAGCCCGTGCTTTCCATAGCCAGTGATCATTACGGTCCAGGAGATCACATCTCTTGACTGCATTTCAGTAAAGCATTTCTCAGCCTCATCAACTAATCCAGACTTAAGATACATGTCCACCACTGAATTCGAAACAGATGTTTCTAACCCAGATGAGAGTTTAAAAGAAAGTGCTTGCATTTGCTTCCCTTGCTGCAAGAGGGCAAAATCAGCAAAGACTCCAATGATGCTAGAAAGAACAAAACTGTGGATCTGAGAGTTTAGCTCTCGTAGTCGCTTAAACAAACCCATCGCCTCCACAAAGTCACCCTCTTGAGCATATCCAAGAATCAATGAACTCCATGAGATCATTGTCTTTTCCTTGATTTGATCAAAAGCTTTCCGAGCACTTAAGAGCTTTCCACACTTGACATACAAATCAACAAGAGAACCGGTGATGGTTGCGGAACTTGGACAATGGAACCCACTCCGGACTAGAAAACCATGTATCTGTTTTCCTCCATGAATCATACCAATGCTACTGCAAGCCTTCAACAAGCTAGCCAATGTGAGCTCGTCTGGCCTTTCCCATATATTTGCCTCTTGCATCATCCCAAACGTAGCCAAAGCTCTACTACCATACCCCGCATGAACAAATCCAGCTATCATCGCGTTCCAGCTTATAAGACTCTTATCCACCATCCAACGAAACACTTTCTCAGCTTCGTTGATTCTTCCACATTTTGAATACATGTCAAGTAAAGAATTGCCCACCTCAACCATCATTCCAAAACCAATCTTCAAACAAAACCCATGAATCTGCAACCCCTTTTCAAGTGCGTTAAGCAAACCACAAGCTTTCAAATTCGTCGATAAAGTGAACTCGTTCGGGTAAACACCCTGACGTCCCATTTCAGAAAACAGAGATAAGGATCCCTTAAGGTCACCATTCAATACATGTCCGCTCATGAGAGCCGTCCATGAAACAACATTTTTCTCAGGCATACTGTCGAACACCTTATAAGCAATGAACGGTTCTCTGCATTTACAATACATATCGATAAGATAATTGCTCATAATCAAATTCAACCCCGATCCAGATTTGAGAAGAAAACAATGCACTTGACCCCCTTGCTCAGAAAGCCCATTCCTTGTGCAAACCCGCAAGATTTTAACAAGGTTTTGTCGCTGTTTCGAAATCATTGGTGTAATCTTGATCCAAATGAAACACGAATCTAAATTTCGATTTTGTGACAATTAAAAAATCAAGCACATGAGTAATTTCTGTGATGAAAAATATTTTAAGTACAGACTTAACTTGGTGGAGAGTCTTTCTCAGTCGGTGAGTGAAGCTACAGTGAAGATGTTGACAAAATAAACGGAGCGCTAAATGACTTTCCGATGAAGCAGCACACAGGCTATTATAGCCCAGCTTGGGCCAGGTTATGGGCCTCTTTTATTTTCGAATTTCTCATATTTACCTACCAAAAGTTGCCGCCAAGCATTTTTGAGTTTTTCTTTTAGATGATAATAATGTAACACTAGTCAATCAGAGATTCTTACAGAAACAAAATATGGTCTTAGCATACATCTGCAAAACTTTCTCACCAGATCACACTTAGGCCTAATCACATTGTCTTCTTAGAGTTATCATCTTAATACTCAAAAGACTTGACTTAGTTACTAAATTATGGATCATAAAGCTAGTTGGGTTTGTCATTTTTCCTTGGAGAGTTTTACTTGATTCTGTTCTTGAACAGAAACTCAACGTTTCTCAGATTGGATTTGCTCCTTCGAGCTGTAATCTTCAGAACTGCACCTTCCGAGAGCATCCGTTGCACCACCCTTGTGATGTTCTTTGTGTCATCAATGCCCAGATGGTGACTACCCATGAGCCTTATTCCACACTGCCTCATCATTGACACCATCCCTCTAGCCTGTCATGTCATCTACTATTGATGAGTTTATAATAACATACAATAGGATAATGGTGCACAGTAATATAGCCAATTTACCTCACGGCCATAGAAATTCAAGTAGACGTCTTTGAGATTGATCCACTCCATAAAATATGACGGAAGGTTGATATTTGACACTACGCATTGCTCGGGAATTTTTGTCTTTATATCCCAATTTCCACTGATAACATTAACTTAATCAGTATCCCAAAGATGGCAGGAGCTCTAAAGAACTATTAAAATCTATGAGGAAAGTTTTAGGAAACTGTTTCCGCGCATAAGGGAACCAACAGAGAGAAACTCAAAGATTCACATAAAAGCTCATCTCTTATCATTGTTCTCACCAGGTTACAAAAGCTGCATTGTTCAGAGCGCCATCTGTGTCTTTAGCCCACAAACCATGCTCATCTAACCAAGCTTCAAACTCCTCAACAACTTGCTTAAATGGAATAGCTGTGTCATGCCACACACTGCAATTCGACTTTGAAAAAGTTAGTTAAACGGTCTTAGAATCCAAAGAGAACAAAAGAAGTTTGTAAACCAATTCTAAGCACTATCATATCTTATGGTAGCAGAATATCATTTGGTACCATATTCAGAAAGGGTCACACTAATGCTACTACATAACAAGCATTTTAGCCATATCTATATCTACACACGGAAGTAAGATAGAAGTAGCATACCGGTCAACACCGAGTTCCCCATACTTGCCTTCGATGTATTTGTTAATTGCTTGCTCGCTCATTTTGGTGGGTCTTACAAACCTTATGATTTATAAAGAACAAATAATCAACCACATTGTAAAATTGAGCAATAAAATTCTTAAAGAACAAATAATAAACAACATTGTGATCTCTAGCTATGACCAATAAAATTCTTAAAAGAACATAAATCTCCGAGCTGTTGTTATATCTAACAAGTCACTTACAGTTCTTACTCCAATGACACAAAAACTGAACAATTCAAACACCCCAAGACCCTTTGAGCGTTAAGAAAAAGTTGTATAATTTAAGATATGCAGCTGTTATAACCTGTGGAATAAGTCTACGACTTCCATGGTTTTGGCATCTACGATCAAAACAGGAAACTCAAGAATCTCAACTTTTCCTTCCAAGTCAGTAACCAAGAAAAAGTTGAATTCTTGTGACTTCTTTTTCTCAAGATCAGCAGCAGCCACTCGAAGTTCCCTCGAACAATCATGGTTGAAAATTTCTAAATGCGCAGGATCATCCCTCTGATGACACCAACGTAAAACTTTATTACCCAAGATTCGCGATTAGTTAGGTACAAAGAAAGAATAGAGACGATCAAGTCGTAAATGATAGTCCCTCGATAAGGAAAACAAGTTTGAATCTCGTTCAGACATTCCATCGAACAAGTTACAGACATTGCATACTCAATAGAAATTTCGCATTAAAGCGCTCGTTTTCGAACAACAACACGGAGCAGGAACCAACCAAAAACCAAGCAAGACATGGAATATAGTTCCGCTGTAGCAGAAGCAAAATTTAAACAAGAAATACGAGTCGCAAAGTGTTTACCTTTGTGCACTTCCCGTGAGTGTAGTACAAGCACATAGGTCTCCACCTTGGATTTTCACTTGTTTCCATTAACGAAAAAGAAGAAGAAGAAGAAATATCAGAGGGAGAAGGAGATGAAGATACAGAATGCGAAGAGTTGCACATGATTCGTCTGGTATGAGCTAAAGTTAAAGTGACGGGATTAGAGAACCGGCTATCACGGAAAGGACTAATTCTCGACATCGAAATCCTAAATGCAGAGAATGCGGATGCCATTGTTGTCGAGTAGCATGAAGATTGAAGATAAAGATAGTACGAGGACAGAAGCTAAACTGCTAAAGCCTTGTTAGTTAATTGCCCAATCCAAATCGAACCAAAATTGAATCTGAAAACCACACTGATTTAATGATTTATAGCCTCGCAAAGACGCTAACTCTGACCAAAACCAAACTAAACCATGAAAAATAAATAAACCAACTTAAAAAGAGTCCAGACCAAAATTGACTATTTACATCTAGTGGAAAACAATTGGTAGCAGCACACTTCACGTTTGATAAATATATCGAATGGACTAAGAAGAGCAAAAGGTTGTGAAGCTTCCACATGTTATCTCCGTTATCAAAAGTTAAAAAAAAACATAAGGCTTCAAAATTGTTTCGTTGCAGCTCCTAAAACCTGGTCTACCAAGAGATGTTCGATTTAATCTTCATCGACTAAATCTGTGAAGTCTTCAATCACTTCAGTCCTATTATTTTGTTTGTTAAACGAGCGCATCTCCTCGATTTCAAACTTCAACATCGGATCACAAATCACTTTGTTATTCTGCAGTATACCTCGGCAGCCTGAGGATTTGAAGTGGACATAGGAATGACAAATCAGTATGAAAGAACAAGGAAAAGGTGTCTTATAAGACAATTGAAAAAGAATTATTTTACCTGCAACAGGACATTTCGCATTGGGATTATTGACTATGTAATGCAGGATTACAGCTTTCTCGTAGACGTGCCTGCAATCCATACTGCAACCAGAGAAGGATCAGAAAGACTTAGTATCAATTCACCGCATAATTGTCTATTATTCATGTAATTATCCAACACAAAATGCGACGAGTTCTACTGCTACACGAAAGATCATTGTATTCACGCTTTATGATCAAGTATAGAACTCGGTATTGAGTATTTATAGCTTTTAAGGATAAAAAAGCACCCATTGTACCTGCGAACTGGATCTGCTAGTTCGGTGACAGGCTTCCCGCTCAAGGGGCATGTCATGTTTAGGAGAGGGCACTGAGTACTGGTCATGACAATGTCCTCTTCGTCATCACCAGGCATTGGTTCACCTGCATGATGAACGTTCTGCAGGAAAACATTGACAAGAAGACCTATTTAGATTCCAGCTACGAACTTAAGTAAAAAAACACAATACTATTCTGACAAAAAGAGAGAAAGCTGAGGAACTAATAGATCCATAACATAGAGTGTCACATATGTCATACCCAAACCGCTTCCCTAAACTGGCGCATCAAATGATCATTTTGTGGCACTGAAGAAGTTGTAGCCTTGAGCTTTTTAAATTCATCGTCAAGCAACTTTTGAAAGTCAGTTAACTGCGGTCATTAGAGTGAGTCAGAAAGCAGTCTGCTAAACCTATAAGCAAGCAACTGAATAATCATTTAGATAACACCTGAAGGAGGAATGTGAGTACCTGTTCCCTAGGTTGGTACCCACTTGCAACAGATTGAATTGCTGACGAACGATGATTACAATCACCGTATAAACCCAACAGCTCAGCAACAGAATTTTCAAGGTCTTTAACCTGTGAGAACCCAAAATATCTAAATGAACAGCAGATATAAAGAGAATTTAAGAAAAAAAAAGATAGACATCAAGGAAAGAATTTGGCTGGAGATGACAATACAATGTCAGAAAGAAAGAGAGATGTGATAACAAGTTGTACATCAATTCAATTAGCCAAGAACCAATCACATTAGAAGAAAGTCAAATCAGTTGCCACTTAGCCAATACTAAAACAAAAGGGAGATGAAACTGCCTCCATTGAAGTTCTTAAAGCAAATAAGTTAAGTAGCTACAACTACGTTATGGCTGAAAACACTTGCTCTCAATTCAAAAAATGTACATGGTAAATCAGGCAATCGGAAAATAAAGCAGAGTCCAAAATAATAACCAACCTTGTCAGTTTGATTATCTTTCTCCAACTGAACAGCAATGTTCTTCATCATAGTCACAGCTTTGCGAATGTCCTGCAAAAGAAAAGTAAACAAAACCAATGCTGCTATGAATAGATAGGAGGAAAATCCAATTCAGAGGAAAAAAAACATTTAGCATTCAACTTCATTTCCTGGTTCAATCCAAGATTGCAACAGGAAAAGCATATTTTAGGAAAACTTGGTCAAATTAGAAATCCTCTTCTTCACTACTAAGTTCCAACTACTAAAACACATCATCAGCCAACGCTCATATGTCTCAATTTCTCAGAAACCGATATTTCAAAGACAAGAACATTGTGCAAGGTATAATATTTACATCAAAAGTGGGAGAAATAAATAGAGAAAAGTGCTTTGAACGAAAATACTCACACTTTTGACCCAAAAAAAAAAAACGAAAATACTCACACCAAGCATGGAACTGTTATCGGAGACAAGAGCCAACGAAGCGTTCCGAATCCGTCCCGCAATTCCGTCGGAAGAAGACGCCGACGCCATAGTTGTCGCTTCTTCGCGCGAATTTTCTCTTCCGACGTTTGTTTTGGAGGGAGAACGAGACGACGGAGGAGGAGAGTAAGAGCCTAAGAGAGAGCCTGAGAAAACTGAAGTTTGCTTAGCAAACTGCGTGCCGACTGCACAACAATAAACGACATGCAGTCTAGTAAGAATAATAACCCGTATATAAAACGTATCGTTTCACTAAAATCGATTGTGTTCTGATAAACGTCGTCGTTTTAGGCTCTGAGCTCAAATCCTTCTGCTCCGGGACTCGAAGTCGCCGAAGCTCCCTGAAGAACTTTGCTTCCACATACGACAGCAAACAAATAAAAAAAGTCCATAGCTGCCATCTTCTTCATTTGTTGTTTCTATTGATCATTTGAGAATATGACTGATCATGAAGGAGACTGGAATTTTTATCTGAGAATCCTAAGCAATAGCGCGCGGGATTCCACAGATCCTGCTTCTGATCCATCTGTACTGCAATCAGTACGTATCTTCTGTGCATTTATATTGAATTGGCTCGATAATGGTAATATCTCGATGAACATGGATTCATTGCTTGTGTTTTGTTTGAAATGGTATATGGAATTAGGTGAAGAAGCTATATGGGTTTTGTAAATTGGAGAAATCAGATGATCTTGTGGCTAGAATTTATCCACAAATCAATAAGGTCTTCCAGCGTTCCGTTACTTCACTGTCTCAGTCCGAATCCGCTGCTGCCAAAGGCCTTCTCTTGCTAGTATTCTTTCTCTCCATCACAATTTTCAATCTAATTTGTTTTTGGTTTTGGGTTCTATGGTATTGGTGCATTTAAGGATTATATGTGTTTATGTGTTTAGGCCATTCTTCAATTTTTTCTTGATTTTGGAGATATGGTTTTGCACGATGCTGACCCAAGTTTGAGTACATTCTTCCGCTCGTGTCTTAGCCGGTATGGACTTGCTTCTATCCTTTTATGTTTATAATTTGGTAATTATTAGGGACATTGGCTGATCTTGTCATGAATTTTCTTTGTAGTGAGTTTTCAGATACTGCTGTTGCAGAGGCAACTTGTGAATTCCTTATTGCCAATAGAAGAAAGCTCTTAGCGTCTTTCCCAAACTTACTTCCTCAGGTATAAACTGGAATGACTATCTTTTAGCTTAACCTCGAGAAAATTACTCTCTTAATTAGCAAAGCAAACACCTCTATTTCTTTGGTTATTCCTGTGTGCTTTCAATATATGTAACCAAACTGTATCTTACTATCCCCACAGCTTTATGCAATCTAGCTGTTCCTTTTGCTTTCATCTTTCTTAATTTGTGTCCATTTACATTTCCACTGCTTGAAAAATGAAGTATCATCTTCTCCATCTAATACAAGAAATTGTATTTGCAGTTTTTCCCGTTGTTACTTAAGCTCATTGCCTGGAATTGGGAAAAGTAAGCCGAAAAATTCTTGCGATTTTATTGATTCTATGTTCATAAGTGATTTAATCAATTACCTCGTGGGAAAATTATTTCATCCTTCTCATTTCAGGTTGGAGAAGTCCTTTCTGAAGATATTTCCAGGATTGATATCACCTGGGTCATTTCTTCCTCTGTTTCCATCCATTCTAGACTTGCCAAGTGAGTCCGCTTGTCTGAAAAATGCTACTCGAGTTTATATATTTGGAGGCCACTTAGGTGACTCCAACTGTACTAAGTTGTCTTTTACAAGCTGCTGGTTTGGTAATCTCCATGATTTTGAGCCTGTTTAGTACTTCTACTTTGATGAAAGATGCTTGGAGTTATATATTCTCTCGGCCTGGTTGAGTTTCTGAGTATTCTACGTACTAATTGTACATCTTCTTGTTACTTTTTTTGGCTAGTGTTGGTTGTGGCATTAGAAAAAGTGGAAAGGAGCTCGGGATCGGGGTCAAGGGTTGGAGGTAGCATTGCTTCAATCCAGAAGAGTGCAGCTCCGGAGGTCTTATATTTCAAACAACATATACCTGGTAGACAGTTATCAGAGTCAATGAATGACAAGGATCCCTGTGAATGCAGATGCTTCTTGCCCTTATGGATGAAGCCTATACTGGTTCAACCATTGGGGATGGAGGGGATGACTCTGAATCTGAAGATAACAATACAATAGATGTAGCTGATCCTCTGTTTCTGGAGCTTCTCAAGGACGAAAATGATGGTCTAGCTGTATGTCTCCTTCCCTGGGCTTTGCTTTCTTCAGGAGCCCCAATATATAAATATTGTCTAATAGTAAAATTTAGGGGCTATGTGACAATTCAGTTTTTTAACCTAATATTTTTGGCAAACTGAGAGTTTTTAGTCAAACTTGTACTGCAGGAAAGACACCGCCCTTCCCCTGCACTGAATGCAGCGCTGCAGGCTGCTGCAAGTGGTCCTCGGTCAGAGAGGATGAAGCAGACGCTTAAGATTGCTCCCCGACTTCTTGATGTCTACTTTAGTGTTACATTGCGAGATGCAAATAACTGTAAGATAATTTACAGCCTTCCTAGTGTTATTTAGTTGGTAAAGGAGGATAAGTCAAAGTACCAATGTAGTTAGGTCTTTGACCACTATTGAGTCCGTTCGTGCTTGTTTTTATTTTTATTTCAATGGTTTATATTTTGCAGCTCTTATCTGTGCATTAATCCCTCTACTCATGACAAGAAACTCTGCAATGTTTCCGGATAAGAATTTTTCTCATGAGGTATCACGCATCTTCCATTTATTCTACAGCTCTTCAGAAATGTCAATGCTATTTTGACCTTTTATTGTATAAACCTGTGTTGCTGTCATATTGGACATTATCTTACAGAGATATGGGTTTGTGTATACAGATCCGTAGAAGGCTACTGGAATTCGTGCTAGCTGCATTTCAGAGGTCTCCATCCTTCATTGCCCTGTTGAAAGTAATGTCTTCCTATTTTTTTTGTTATTTTATGGTTTGTGCTGGTAATAGTATTAGAATTTGGAATAAGAAGATTTCACACTGCATTGGTGGGGATATCAGTCAAAATCACACTACTTTCAAGGGTTACATTGTCTTATGATTACTGCATAGTTTCTGAAGTAGTAATTTGCTGAATTTATCTCAACTTCTTACGTAATGCAGAAGCCTATAATTGACCGGCTTGGAGAAGCTTACGATGATCCTGCTAAGGTCAGTTTCCAATATTTCCATGGATGCTTTGTAAAATTATCTCTGCTAAACATTTTCTTCCACAGACAGAGTTAGCTTTACAACTATGTTGGGCAATTGGAGAGTATGGTGGTGGAGGAGAATCACACAAGGAAGCTGCTCGTGAGCTTTTTGAAAGTTTAGAGTTGCTTCTATATGAAAATCTCTCATCAAGGTATTATTAACTTTTGTCATTATCATCATTCTGCTTTCTCAGAGAGAAAACAGAAATGATATTTACACGATTTTCGGCTATTTGCTTCCAACAACCAAAAAAAGCCGCCTGGGTCTGAGGCAAGAGTCTGGGAGTGGTTCCAGAAGAACAACACAGTCAAGACTTTTGTGTTTTGTAGTGACAGCTATTGCAAAGCTTGCAACATATCACCGGGAATTATTACCAAGAGCCCGAGTCGCCTTGGGAAAGGTACAATGATGAATCCACTTAAGCACTATGCAATGATCTCTAAACTTAGAAATCTAAAGTTCCACAATTATGTACTTGTGTAGGTAGTTCGGTCCCGAATATCTGATGCAAGGGTTTGGAAACGAGCACATGATTACTTAGGACTAATGAACGAACCAGGAATCTGTTGGTCTGTGTTAGGACCTTCACGGGTTTCAGAGAAGCGGTTTCCTGGCACGGTTAACTGGAGCGAGGGTGGGCGGAAAATGGTTGCACACATTCCATTTCACATTCTTAGTGAACAAGAAGGTTAAGAGCTCTTGTCATCTCTCTCATAAAACTTGATTCAACAAGATATATAATGCGGTTGCAATATCTGTGTCAACTTTTTTGCAGGTCCTCCGTTCCATGACTTTGCTTTCTCTGATGTCATCCCCAAGAACTGATCAAAGAAATCTCTTAAATTGTGTTTTGATGTGAATAGTGAAACCCAAAGATGTTTGTTTTACGTATACACACATCTGCAATCTTTTTTCTT
This sequence comes from Cardamine occulta, assembly GCA_028015245.1. Lineage (NCBI taxonomy): Eukaryota > Viridiplantae > Streptophyta > Magnoliopsida > Brassicales > Brassicaceae > Cardamine > Cardamine occulta. The sequence goes on along the minus strand of CM051373.1, from coordinate 9,351,224 downwards.
CTAGCAGGTGTAATTTTGTAACATGAACTATGTTTCATTCAAATGTGATAATTTACTTGCACGATGTATTAGTCGGACCTTGTTAAATCCGGTTATGTTTTGGTCTTGAAATTTGGAGTTCGATATCACAAAATAAAGTTTTTATGAATTGGAGTCATTTTTTATGACGAAATTGCCTCTCACCGTATTTGATCCTCTTTTCTACTAACAAACTTCGAACGAGAAAATGCCAAAAAAAAAACAACTGAGGTGGGTCCCGAGATTTGCCGTAAACTCGAAAAACGACACCGTAGGGTTCAGGGCGGAGGTCGGCGGAGATGATTACCTCCTCCACCACTGATACATACGTCACTCGACTTTTTTGGCCGCCTGTTTTAAATTTTAATCTCTTGGTGTGCGAGTTTTTTTTCTCTCTCCTTCTCAGAGCATCTAACGGTAGTTGAGGGGTTCTTAATAAAAAATAAATATAAAATAGGTAAATTACTAAGAACTGATCACTTCTCCTGGGGTTCTTATCAATATTTTAATTTTAAATTTTAAAAATTTCATGCTAAAAATCTATAAAATAGTTTTTAAATAAAAACTTTTAGATTTTCTCTCTCCTCATATTAAGAATCCCTAAAATTTTAAGAATCCGTCCTCCATTAGAGGTATTCTTAGTTAAGGATTTTAAGAAGCGGTTCTTAGGATGACGTGGGGTGTTGCTATTGGGTGGTTACTGTGAAAAAGAAATCGGGATTTTTTTTTCGCGTGTTTCTGTCTTCCTCCCAACTCTCTCTCTCTCATCTCTCTGGACACACCGCCTATACGCGCCAAGTTCTCCGACCGCCGGGGGTTCGTTCTCCGACCGTCGGGGGTCCGCTCGCCGAGGACCACGGACAGGAAATCTCATGTTTAGGCCCTGACCGCAAACCCTAGCGCCTTACTGATTCGATTCCACTCTCTCCCATTTTAGCTTCTACGGTGGCAATGGCGGCTTCAGGATCGGTTCAGAAAGAAGATGACGAGTGGCGTGCGGTTCTTTCTCCTGAGCAATTTAGGATTCTCGGCCATAAAGGCACTGAGTAAGCCCTTTCTTCACCAATTTGATGATTCAATTCTGCTTTAAATTTGAGAAAATTTGGGACTTTTAGGAAGAATAGGATAGTGTCCCTTTACATCGAGTCGATTTGTGATCTCGAGTTAGAAAGTCAATACTTTGTTTTGCAATTGTTGACTATTTTTGTTTCTGATTTCAAGTCTACCATTGGCTGAATCAAGTTTCAATCTTTAGCATACAACAATGCATCGATTTAAGATTATAATCCTGAAGAGCAATATATTGACTTTTCTATTCTATATATGCTTGAATTATAGGATTTATATATAAATGTTTTTGAAATAAATGTAGAACAGTTAGGAAAAAAATTCATTCTTTTCACTACTCTTAAACCCCAGATAATAGCTTGTGCTAACAGATATGATTACAGTCTCAATGAACCAAAATCCGTTAGCTTTCTCAAATCCTATAGAGCTTTACATACTCTTAAGTATTGTTTGTGATTAGATTGCTATGTATGTCTTGGTAAATGTTTGCTTTGTCTTTAGGGGTTTCGTTCTTTCTAGTAGTTGAATGTTTTATTGAATAGAAAATGGATTGGTATCCCTGGTGCCATTACCGGAACCGTAAGCAAAACTCTCAAAACACATTCACTTTTTCATGACATTGAAAACAAAAATGAATTCTCTCTTGTCTTTTTTTTTTGCGTAATTTTCATTGTCATTATCAGGCAGATCCAGATGGGAGAAGAGTAGAGACAGGGGTACATTTTGCGGCATCTTCCCAAAGCTTGCTAACAGGTTCAGAAACAGAGGTACATTTTGCTTTTCATGTTTTGTCATCTATTCCCAATAGAGTTTGTATTTTCATGGTTATAAATCTTAAAACCTCATTCTAAAGCTGTCTTTTTTTTATGAACAATCTAATAAAGTTTCATTTGAATTATATGTGAAAATCTGAACAGACATTACTGTATGGTGGAAATCATGCTCATAACTTTCATAACCTTGCTTTTCCAGGTATTTCTTACAACTCTATCTTATGTGCCTTTGGAGTTAGTTCTAGCTTCTTATGATTTGTGCTTTTGTTTGTTTGCATCCCACCTGCAGGAAACTCTACCCTGCTGGAGGTTAGAAAGCTCAGTTTCCTCTACCCTGCAAAGATGATCGGGCCTTTCTCATCTGAAATTGGTATGGTTCTTCTTACCTGACATCTTTCTTTCTTTCAGTTAAATGTTAAGCTTTGCTATATTGGGGAACCTATGATTGCTTATAAGAGAAATAGGAGCCTCCAATCTGATGCAGATTAATTTTGGTTTTGCAATCTGCTTTTTCTGTTGCTTAAATTGAATTTGTAGGTTTTATTCACACACTTTCTTGTTTATGTTACTGAAGGAGATTCAATGGCAGCTGTTGTACCTCATATGGGGGAATCGATCACCGATGGCACCTTAGCAAACTTTTTGAAGAGTATGTTTCTCTTTTGCATTGTCTTTTCCGGATTTTTTATGAGTGAATTTAAAACTAAATTGTATTTTAGAAGATGAGATAGAATTGTTGTCCATGGAGTTTTTGATCTTATCTATTGTGATGTTGTTGTTTTTTTTGGATCATAGAACAAGTTTTGTTTTGAGCATCAATTTTCTTTTAAGAACCCTAAATGGGGTTTTACCATTGGAACAACAAAAATTTTAAAACTCTTTTAAAGATTTTAACCTTCACTTTTTAAATATTTATATTGAAAATAATGGTAAGAACCCCTCTTGAAATTCTTACCATTGGAGATGGTCTCATACACAATTATTTTTTATCAAAAGAAAAAAAAAAAACAATCCACAATTATTGATCCTCAGCGTCATTATGACTTTCTGATCTTTCTTTTTTTTCCCAACAAAATCAGTGGCTGACATTGATCTCTTATTGTTCCAATGAAGTTTTGTTCTTAAATAAATGAAATGCTTCTCTAGAAAATCAAAAACTCATGAGTTCGTCTACTCAACATAACGTGTCAGGACCCTCAAACTAATCATCGCTAAATTACGTAAATGTAATTTATTTTTCCTATCTACAGAATTTTGAATTTAAAAAAAAAAAAATAATGCAAATCATTTTTAAATTGAAAATATAAGAAGTAGAGTTATTTGTGGTAAAGATAGGGGTGAAAAATAGCAGGAGAGAGGGGGAAAAAAATACTTGAAAGATGCATGCAAAGAAAGGATGGGAATATGATTTGATGTAAAGCCTGTGTGACTCCATCCCTTTTTTTATTTGCGACGTTTCCTTATGACACATATGACGTGTCTATATTCTCTCCGTCCATTTTCTTGTTCAGATGCTGATGGATGGATGTGATTGCTTCTTATGATTTGATGCATCCATGCTCCTTTTTTCTTTCTTCTTTGAAATTTTTTTCCAATAAGTTTTGTCTCCTCCTTTATTTTTTAAAAAGTTTTGTCTTTAACGTATTAGTAATTCATAGAATTTTCGTTAGAAGAATCTTATTCATGGCATAGCTCAGACTGCTCAATACACAAAGATCCAAGTAGTATCCAATAGTCTATTAATAAAGTTATTTTGGTTTGATAAATTAATTTCTTTTTCTCTTGGCTGACGTTGAATCTCCTGAATTCCCAGTCACGCACGCATTGCATGCTTAAAAGACAAATGTCCAATTATATCCTAGATCCTAATACTTTTTTTTTTTTTTGAAATTTCATAATACATTTTAGCGATACTATTAAATATTATAAATCTACATGCGCATATATACAAACATATATATTCGTTTTGTGTGGTGTATTGTACACATCAACATCAACTCTATCTGTCACAAGCTACTGTCAAATATCACATCAGTTGCTTGTAGAACAGAAGAAACACAGATCATTAAAAAAATGACCTTTTTATTTCCCCTTCTTTTCTCTTCTTCCTGTGTCTTCCAACATTGGATATCTAGGGTTTTGTTGTTTTTAGAGCTCTCTCTTGTGTTACCTACAATGGATATTGTAGTCTTTAATGGTTCGGAGAGGCCAAGATTTGAAGATGATACCCTAATGCCACCTGGGTTTAGATTTCATCCAACTGATGAAGAGCTCATCACTTACTATCTCCTCAAGAAGGTTCTTGACTCCAATTTCTCCTGTGCTACTATTTCTCAAGTCGACCTCAACAAGTCTGAGCCTTGGGAGCTTCCTGGTAAGCCCACTAAACACAAGTTATGAACCCAAAAACTTGGCAAAATCGGATAAATAAACAAAATTCACCTTTGTTATTTTTGCTTGAATCGTCTTAAACCCTGGTTTTAGGTCCAAAGTTTTAGACTTCCTCTGTTCTTGTTTGCTATAACCAAATTGTAGGACTCTACTCCTACGATATACTCTGTTAGATGTAGCATAATATAGACTTTACTCAAGACATTGTTATAACTCTTATCATTGTTAAAGAAATCAAACTTCTGTTCAACTTTACATCAACAACATGAGTGTGACCAATCTTTGTCCAGTTCTAAAACAGAGTTGGTACTTCCGTACTTAAAGATAATTGCTATAACTCGTTATAAGTTTGTCACTTTCATTAACCATTTTTTTTTCTTTGTCGTTTATGAATGAAACCAAATGAGCAGAGAAAGCGAAACTGGGAGAGAAAGAGTGGTACTTCTTCACACTAAGAGATCGAAAATACCCAACGGGACTGAGAACGAACAGAGCAACTGAAGCTGGTTATTGGAAAGCCACTGGTAAAGACAGAGAGATTAAAAGCTCAAAGACAAAATCACTTCTCGGGATGAAGAAAACTCTTGTCTTTTACAGAGGCAGAGCTCCTAAAGGAGAAAAGAGTTGTTGGGTCATGCATGAGTATCGCCTCGACGGCAAATTCTCTTACCATTACATTTCTTCCTCTGCTAAGGTAATTTTTCAATTTGTTTCTATATATATATGCAATGCACTGTGATTTATACACTCAAAACGTTACTGTATACTACACAGGATGAATGGGTTCTCTGTAAAGTTTGTCTGAAAAGCGGCGTAGGTAATAGAGAGACGAAACTGATCTCTTCTTCTACTTCCGTCGCCGGTGAATTCTCCTCTACCGGATCTGCTATTGCTCCGATCATCGATGCCTTTGCATCGGAGCACGTGTCCTGTTTCTCCAATAACGCTGCTGCAGCTGCTCATGCCGATGTGAGCTTTCCTACTACATACCTTCCCGCCCCACCATCGTCACTGCCGCCACGTCAGCCTCGTCACATCGCTGATGACGTGGCGTTTGGTCAGTTTATGGATTTGGGATCTTCTGCACAGATCAATTACGATGCAGCAGCGTTCTTCCCTAATCTACCTTCTCTTCCTCCAACGGTTCTTCCTCCTCCTCCGTCATTTGCGATGTACGGTGGAGGCTCCGCCACGAGTTGCTGGCCGTTTGCTCTCTGATTGTCATGCTGCCACAAACTATTTTAACCTTTTAATATTTTCGTTATCGAAAAAAAAACGTTCGAGTGCTTAAGTAATGGCTTCTGTATAAGTCTCGAATCACTTCCCCGTAGCATTTTGCTGATGGACTGGTGATTCTAATGTCTTTGTGCATGTTTAAAACATGGCTTCTATCCTTCTACGTGAATTTGCTTTCAATTATTACATGGATTTTTATTGCATATTCGTACCTCATTTATCTTTTTATATTAACATAGTTGGGTAAAATTTATTAAATTTTAAAATTGAATTATACATACTAATCATAATAAATAAATACGATATTACTTAATTCAATACATCTTATCATTTTAAGTCGAATCAAACTGGAAGTGCATCGAACAGAATTGAAAGGAAACTGAACTGCAAATGTTTTATTTGATATAGTTTCTATTAAAATGTAAACCCGAAAACGTAATTAACCGAAATTGGTTGGGAAATTAAACATTCAGCAAACAGCAAAAAAGTCCAAAGTTTGTAACACAGCAGATGAATAGGGCCCATGGACCTTATCAAATAAATGGGCCGCACCTTTTTGGCAAATCGTGCTACGTGTCTGATGCTCAAGTCGGCATATAGAGGTCCATTTTGTCTCGCTTCTGCTCGCAAACTGTCATTGTGAAAAGAAAAGAAAAATCGCCATGGAACCAGTTGTTCGATGCTGCTTTCGAGTTCGCACACTATCCCGGTACCTAAGCCAAGCATCATACCACTTCGATTTTATATTATTTGTGCGATTGTTCAAATTCCGTCGTGATCTAACCACCGTTTTATTTTATTTCAGGCGGTCATAGCGAAGCCTCGGCTAAGGAATTCCTCGATCGCTTCCCTCTTCCCATTATTTTCAAGTGATTGTCTTCCTCTAACTTTTTATTTCATTGCGTTTTTTGGTGTTTGAATCTGTTCATTGCGTTCGAGATAGTGTTTAATTAACTGGAAATCGCAATACTCGCGTGCAGTGCTTTGCAAACCGAACCGGATATTCCAGGCTTTGTAAGCACGCTAGTGACTTGCTTGGAAAGGGTCTTTAAGTCTAAGTATGGTGCCTCACTCATTCCTCAGTATATGGTAAGACTCACTGATTCTAATTTCTATTTATAGGTCTTGTTCCTTAAGTCGCAGGTGACTCTTATTTTGTTAAACTAATTTGCTATATTCGGAGTTTGATTTAATTTTTTGGTGTTTGTTTAAGCCTGTTCTGCAAGCTGGCCTCAAGGCAAATTCTGCACTTGTTAAATCTCTGGCTTGCAAAACTGTAAGTGTCTAAAAGTATCGGTTTCTGCTTTCTCGATGTTTACCTAGTGTTTGCTCATGGTGGAGTCTCGTATCGGTTTTTTTCTTAAGGTCACTGTCTCTTGGAGAATTGCAATGAGGCAGATGTTTCTCCTGTTCAGCTAGTTGTTAGCAATGGCATATACCCTCTTCTGCTTGAGTATATCATTAATGAGTAAGAAGTCATGCTTAATTTTTTCTGGATTATCTTCTCACAGTTGTGTTCATTCGTATGGGATTACTCTAGCCTAACCATCCAGGAACCAACCAGAAAGAACATGTTGAAGGATTGGTCTTATGGCTTTAGTATCTCCAAATAGTTGCTATGCCTCAAAATTCACTCACCAGTGGCATTATCTTTGTTTCTGTAGCGATGATGAAGTGGCAGAAGCTGCAAATAAGACAATTAAGAGCCTAGCACGCTTTCCAGATGCAATGGTCTGTGTTTAAACTGTTATTTTGGCTCAGTGGCTAGTTCTTTTACACCATCTATTCCTGCTGCTAAAAATTCCCACCTCTTTTCTCACAGTCCGTAATTTTTCCTGCTGATACCAATGATGCTACACACCTTGGTAACCTTGCTACAAGATCTTCGTCACTGGTAATGCAGCGATTTATAAAACTTTTACAATTAAGTTCCATTTCTTGTTTTCCCTTTACAATTTTCCAACTATTTTTCAGGGACGAATTCAGGTATTGTCGTTGATAGTGAACCTTTTTTCAATTTCTCGAAATGTAGCTTCGGAAATTAAGAAATCGGGGCTTCTTGATTTACTGGAGGCAGAAATGAAGAGTACAAAAGACACTCTTGTGATCTTAAATGTTCTGGAACTCTACTCTGAGGTTGGCCTCTGATGTCTGAGATTATTATTCAGTCTCTTTCCTTTTTTCCTACATTTGAAAGAAAAAAGATAGAATTATGTTGAATATTTGTGCATGAACGGTGAAGTTAATGGAGGTGAAGCACAGTTCAGAGTTCGTGCCGCAAACTTCACTTATTCAGCTGTTGTGTGCTGTCATCAGGTACAGGCACTGTTATATTTTACCCATAATAAAAAAGGAAAGAATATGGATGCCTATTAAGCTTGCTATAGCTCACCCTTCTTTGTTTCTCTTGGTCTTATAATTTGTATAGTGATACATCGACGGGACCCTTTCTGCAGTTAAGAGCCATGATGATAAGTGGCAGGCTCCTCTCGAAAGAAAATATCTATAATGTCGTGGAAGAAGCTTGTAAGATTTTAATAGTTTTTTTAAACTTTATTGCTCAGAAAAGTGTGATTGTTTTGTTCCGTTTTTTATCACAACAAAGAGTTTTTAGTGTCTATGTTATGTTAGGACTGATAGAGTTATGCAGTTGTTCCCTGTCTTATATTTGCTCTATTATCAGATATTAAGCCCTGTTTGAAGTGTCTATGATACAAGAAGTTGACAAGTTAACTACAAATTGCTCCGGATATAATCTGAGAAAGAGATTATAGCTTTACGGAAATAGAATTATATTTTAGGCTGTATTGTAGCTGGCAAAAATCCACTTTCACCTTGTTTCCTGAATCCAGGTGTGAAGGCGTTAATTTCCGCTATTGATGGGAGTCTGGAGTCAGTGGAGATGAATAATACTGATGCACAGGAAGCTGCGCTTGATGCACTTGGTCAGATTGGATCAAGTAAGTAGCTCAGTTTTCTTTGAAACTGTGTTTGTTGCAGTCTTCTTCTAAAAGAGATACCTAGCTAGGTCATATATTTGGAAATGTGAATTATAAGAGCGACTGACAAGATATTTGTTTCCCTTGCAATGATCCTGTGCCTTATTTGTATATTTTTACATTAATTTTTAGCAATGAAGGGAGCGAATCTAGTCCTTTCAACTTCACCTCCAGCTGCAAGACACATTGTAGCTTCTGCGTTTGATCGTAATGCACATGGAAAACAGTTGGTTAGCGTGTTTTTTCTTCTCATCAATTGAAATTCTGCCGATTATATGCTCTTAGGAAGACAATTTAGAATATTCAATTATTCCTGTTTTAGGATTTGTAATTCTAACTGCTGAGGGTTGAAATCTTGTTTCATTAGTAGAGACATTCATGAAATCATATGACTGTTTTGTAAATGGCATGTGCAGGCTGCACTGCACGCACTGGCATACATCGCAGGTGAAACGCGACCTAAGAGCAACAGAATAGTTGATGGAAAAGCTGAAGAGAGCCTTAGATGTTTGATATACGATGTTGCAGCCCAGAGCACAAAACTAACCCCATCGGTAAGTTCGTTTTCTCTTTTTCTTTTTCGTCCTCTGTGTGCAGACTACATATGTTTATGTTTGATCCATAGCATGAGCTGATAAGCACGGCACACAAAATCGCAGGGTTTATTCCTCTCAGTTCTTCAACAAAGCTCAGAGATTCGTCTTGCAGTAAGGTTTCAACCTCAGTATCTGATCTTTAAAACCTTCTCCCCTTTCATTGAAAGTAGATACATCTCGCCTCATTTTATCTCACATAAGACCTTCACGGATTTCCTAGAGGAAACTCTGTGTTTGTTGTTAATACTATGTTGTTTACAATGTTGTTTATCTCAGGGTTATAGAACGTTAACAGCATTGGTGGCTCGGCCATGGTGCCTGGTGGAAATCTTTTCCAAAGAAGAGATAATAAACATAGTTACAGATGCAACAACTGAAACTACAAAAATAGGTAAACCAAGTAACACCTCCTCGCTCATAACTGGCTTCTTTCTTCCTCATCCTCTTTGATCTATGAGTCTAAATCTTACATTCTTGACTCAGCAATGGAAGCAAGGTACAACTGCTGCAAATCAATTCACGAAGCGTTTTTGTGTAGCAACTTCGTTGATGACCCTCGTTGTCTAAAAACCAGTGAAAAGGTTCCATCTTTTTCCTCTGCTCTCTTTACTTAAAAAAAAATTCTTGTATTAAGATGGAAGTTTGTAGAAGCTTTGCTATGATGTACTTTTACTTGCTGTTGGGATGTATAAAATTTGTTGCAGTTGCAAGAAGCTGTTCGAAGTGGACCGTATCTGTCGAAGAAGTACAGAAACGCACGACCCGAAGTAATGACAGGCGAAGGATTCTGAAAACGCAACTAAAGAAAAAAAAAAAAGTTAAAAACTTCTCCGCTGTTCAAAGTTTCATCTTTCTCCGTTGTTAGCTGAGTGAAACTTTAGTTTCTTGTTCTAAACAGTTGAAAACTTCTCCATTGTTAGGATGATACATTTCTATTTGCTTTTAGTGTTGAACGTTAAGTAAAACAAAAAAAAAAAGAGTTACGAGTTAAAAGATCAAAATGCTGTAGTGATCTTTCTTCTTTTTCATCTTGCCAGAATAACCTCCAATTATAATTAATTTTATTTTGATTTTTTTTAATGTTAAAATTGAATAAAAGACCATATAACTTTTGACAGTTATGTTTATTAAAAAAAGCTACCCCATCTTTTCCACTCGTCCCATTTGCCTATCCCTTCACTCGCTCTCGCAGAGCTCCATCTTCCCTACGACCCGAACCCAACGAAATCCAACTCTCTGCTACATAAGTTTAGAAGTTTCGGTTACTTTCATTTCAAAATCACAAATCAATCTCTTCCTATTTCTTCTTCTTCTCGTCTTCGATTTCTTCTTCTTCATCATCCTCGCGTATCTGTTAGTCGTGTAACTTCTTCGTTTTCGGTTAAACTGAAAGTAAATTAAGGTTTACTTGTTCAATTGAAAACTACAGAAACTTCAGTTTGGGGTTTAGAGATTAGTAATTGTTTGGTTAGGGTTTCGTGGAAGCGGAATTTAGGAATTTAGGATTTTGATTTAGGGTTACAACTCTTCAATTTAGGGATTTGTTCTCTTCAATTTAGGTTTACAACTCTTCAATTTAGGGATTAAGTATGAATTATATTGGATGTTTTGCAGGTTTGGGATCGGTTTAAAAAGTGAAGACCATGAGGACGAGAAATGCAAATGTTAAGGATCCTAAAGATCCAGTAGATGGAGTAGACTTGGTAAACACAACCGAACATAGAAATAGTTCTCGTTCGATCCAAAAAAAAAATCGAGGAAAAAAAAAAGCAAAGGGTATGATTTTTTGAATTATTTGATTACGATTAGTAATTAAGAATTATTTTAACATGTAATTAAACTAGTTTAACATATTTTTATATCATTTTTCTTGCAGCCTTCTCAGGAAGTAGGCCCATCGGGTACATATATTGGTGTTGCTGAGGAAGAAATCGTAAGTACTAGAGTTAAACTAGAGTTAAACTTGCAACATTTGTGTTTTACATGTTAAACTAGAGTTAAACTAGAGTTAAATTTTATGTAAAACTAGAGTTAAACTAATACTAAACTAGTGTTAAATTGTTGTTAAACTAATGTTAAACTAGAGTTAAACTTGCAGCCTTTGTGTTTTACATGTTAAACTAGAGTTAAACAAGAGTTAAACTAGAGTTAAACTAGTGTTAAACTGTTGTTAAACTAATGTTAAACTAATGTTAAACTAGAGTTAAACTTGCAGCCTTTGTGTTTTACATGTTAAACTAGAGTTAAACTATTGTTAAACTATTGTTAAACTATTGTTAAGCTGCTGTTCAAATACTTATTTTACTGTTCCGAATGTAGGTACTTGTACAGCCTTTGGGCTTCTTCTTTGAACCTAACCAGTTCTCAAAGATTACGAAGATTGGTACACGGTGTGATCCGCTTAAGTGTGTCCAATTCATAAGGTATCTTGGCGGAAATGAGCTTACGTGGTTCCTGCGACATCCACAGTTTAAGCACATCTTCCATATGCATCAGGAGAACAACCGGAAGGTCATGGGTACTTGGAGCTTCATCCAAAGGTTGGTGAAGACGGAGAAGCCACAACAATTGTGGTTTGTTGAAAATGGAGTCCTTATAAGGTACGGTCTTAGGGAACATGGACTTCTTTGCGGATTATACTGCCACCAATACCCGGAGAACTATGAAAATCTCGGTGGGAACAGGCTGGTCACTAAATATTTTGGGAAGAAAACTAAGCCTTGGGTAGAGCATGTTTTTAAGAAGTTGTCCTCGATTAGTCCTTCAGAGGATAGGTTGAAGATGACTATTTTGTGGTTTCTAGCCACAGTGATTAAGGGGAAAACGAAGGTCCCAGGACCAATAGATCTGTTTCTTGTCGAGGGATTATCTTCGAAGGATAGTGATGAAGAGGATGATACTAGTGATGAAGAGGAGGAGGAGGAGGAGGAAGAGGTGCCGTCATTTACTAACAAAAAAAAGCGGCACCGTCATTCCTTTTTTTATTATTTTCATATAGTTTAACTGCCTAGTTTAACTAAAAATCTAATTTAACAAAGTTATACATAGCTTAACTTTCATGCTGAAAACCATAAACCTAGTTTAATCCTATTTAAAATGATTTAATATAGTTTACCTTTCTGAAATTGCATTTTAACACACATTTAACATCGTATTATGATTCAATATATATTAAATAGAAGTTATATTTTATTTTAGAATTCATATGATAGTAATAACTAAGTAACATACATTGTATATAGTTTTTACCGAGAAATGAAGGTGAACATACATAATATATCTTTTATTTTAAAAATTTATTTTTTACCATTTTAACTATTAACTAAGCTTAACCATACGTGGTAATTATTTTTTGTTAGACCGTTATGAATTCGGAAAAATTAAGTTGGTAAATATGACCTATTTTAACTTCTTTTAACAGTAGTTTAACAACAGTTTAACAGTATTTTAATAACAGTTTAACTTGTAATAATTTGATATAGTTTTACTTGATTTAAGAAGTTATACCTGATATATCAAAATACACATCCAGCAACAAAAAAACAACCGCAAGTCTTATTTCAACAAATTTAAATAAATAAATTAAGTCGACATATTAAAGTAACCTCCAAGTCCTCGGGATCTCGTTTTTCCTAGATGTTCTCCAACTGACGGAAACCTAGCATGTTGAGTTCATCTCTTTTTTTTGGGTAATCTGGAGGTAAAACGCATCTACCAGTAATATGAGTAGGAATTACCCACGCAGATGTATTCGGTACTAGATAGATGGACTTACAGTAAGCCATTACAGCACTCGTGTAGATCGACCTCGGACATTTTTTCGTGGAACATAGTTGCAGCAATCGCATGTTCACATGGATATTTGTCTATATCATAACGCCTACAACTACAACTTTTGCTTCTCAAATCAACCATGTAACGTTTTCCTTCTTCTCCAAGCACCGTGTATTCAAGCATAAAAGTGTTTAGCTCAGATACTGGTAATTTTTTTGCAATATCATATCTCTTGTGCAATAACTTATAGACATAAGGTACTAGTTTTTGTGTAGTTGGTACCTCCGCGGTAGCCTTCCTATGCTTGGAGGACCGTTCACAAATCTTGGCAATAATCGAATCAAACAATGGTAGCAACGAGTATTTTCTTTGATCTTTGAACACACCATTGATACATTCAACAGAATTGGTGGTGCATATGTTGTATCTTTCTCCTGGAAAATAGGATCTTGCCCACTTACAATTGTCAACACTTTCATCTAGATACTCAGCACATTTAGGATGCCTTATCCTAAATTCTTGATAAAGTCGGAGGAACTCAACCTCTGTGTAAGTCCGACCGCATTCTCTAAACTGGACTGCAACGTCTTTTTTGTTAGCGCCATAAGCACGCGATTTCACATTCTGAGACATATGCCACAAACAATATCCATGCTTAGCATTGGGATACACTTTCCCTACAGTTTTATGATGCTTTTATTTCTGTCAGAAACGAACACAAGCTCAGGGTGATCTGGCACAACTGTTTTCAACGTTTGGAGAAACCACCTCCAACTTGTATCGTTTTCACTGACTATTACCGCAAAAGCGAGAGGATAATTATGATGCTCTAGATCTTGCGCAGTTCTAACAATAAGAACTCCACCATATCCAGTCTTAAGAAAAGTTTCATCCACAATGATAACTTTCCGCATTACTTTAAATCCTTCTATACTAACACCCAATGCGAAGAATACATACTTAAACTTGTTTCCTTCACCACATTCCAGCCGTGTTAACGTACCGTGATTCATCTTCTCCAACATGTGCAAATAAGAAGGTAATATTTTATAGCAATCTTCTGGGCTGCCGCGCAAGTAAGGTACCGCTAGTTTTTTCCCTCTGAAAGCGGTACTATATGAGACCTCACAACTTAGCCTTCTTTGCACTAAACCAATCAACATTTTTGGGGTTGGAGTTTCAAGTTGATCCGGATAATCCTCATGCATAACTGATGCAATTAATTGCGGTGTTCCCTTTTTTTAATGTTACTTGTACTCGTAGTTAGCCGAGAGCATTTATTCATCTTGTTGTATGTTCTAACAGACCAACGATCTGAACCCTTTTCCGTCGCAACTCGTACTGACCATTTGTAACCAATACCTCGACATTTATACACTAACAACTTACGTGTCGACTTGATCGTAGCGACCTCGAAGCAATGCTTGTGTACAGCTCTATCAACTAAATCTTAGACTTTGCGCTTACTATCAAATTTTTGTTTTACCCTCATGTCAATGCCATCATCCCATTCAACCTCTACAACATCCACAACCTCATATGGTTCTACAACAGGTGAACCTTGATAGTTATCTACATCCGGGTAAGCAATTGTGCTTCGATAGTCATCGACATCCAAATCAACATGTGTACCTTCACAATCATCGACACCCAATTCATTGTTTCCAATATCTGGATTACAAGGAACAATATCCCAGCCAGCAAAATATTCTGATGATTCTCCAATTTCTGGCAACCAACCAACTTTATCTACATTATCTCCAGCATCATTCCTAACCTCGTCACAAATTCCCATAACTCTACTTGATTTACCAGACGAAATCTCTTGTCTTGAAGCTTGTGAACTTTTTCGGGTTTGTTCAACAGCTTCCACTACCTCCACGTGCAAAACAACTTGCTCTTTATTTTCACATCACCATATGTATCCCAAGACATCACTGTCATCGTATATATATATGATATTCTCTGCAATACTCCATGAATGTAACTTAATTTCAGCTTCGTCGCTTCATCTACATTCACTTTTCTACGTATTTTCTCAACCAACGATGAGTAATTGAATTCCTCCGCACTACCATAGGTAAATAAAGAATATATTTGAACTTCTCTTGGATTCCATTTAACAATATCTCTCTTATGTGAATAATATCCACCATACTCAAAATAAATGAGCGTCATTGGCCCCTGCAAACAAATAATAATAAAAACATCAGTCTATAGTGTATATAGTTTAACTTAGTTTAACTCCTGCAACATAGTTTAACTTAGTTTAACTTAGTTTAACCCATGTAACATAGTTTAACTTCAGTTTATATGAGTTTAACTTTTGAACTTACTTTACCAACAATAATTGCGATTCTACCGAGATCCAATCGACGAATTCCAAACCAAGATTTGACAATGGCTCAAATCCAAACTCGAATTTAAACTATTACTCATATATAATACTTACATTGAAGAGATTAAAACTCATAATCAACATATTGAAGAGATTAAAATCGGACTCATCTCGTTGACAATGGCGGAAGAAGTTTGAGGATTTCGGAGAAGAGGAAGGAAGAGCTATATGACCGGAAAAGAGAAAAGGAGATCGCCGGCGACGGTGGAGGATCGTCTGAGGATTTCAGAGTAGATGCAGCAGCTTCGTCTCGTCGTCGTCGGAGATCCTAGAAATTGGCCGACGCAACTTCGTGTCATCGTCGTCATAGTAGAAAGCAGCAGCTCCGAAGCAGAGCTAAATTTTTTTTTTTAATTATTTAATTTCAATTTTATTTTTAATTGAATCAAAATTAAAATACGAATATCACATATGTGGATTAAATAAAGGTCATGTAGATTAAATAGAGGTTCATACAGCTCCCTTTTCTTTGCATAAGATCACTACAGCATTTGATCCTACGCTAAATTGGTGTCAAGTCAAATAAACCAAGGGTATAATAGTAATTACAAGTACCGACATCATCTCTTTCTTCTATGGATAACACTGGTTCGAAATGGAGCCATTACACTTACTAACGGAAGGAGAAAGCTGAGAAGAGAAGCGTGAAGAAATCGATGGCGACGATAGTGCAGTGTCTTTCTTCCTGTGCGACGCTCGATTCCAAATTCAAAGTCCTTTCACTTAAGGGAATTTCTTCTTCGTCATCACCTTCTTCCTTCTCGACTCGTCGTGGTGCGTCGGCTACTGTATGCTCTTCCCTTAGCTTCTCTCAGAGCGTTTCTCAATGTGTCGCTTTCTCCTCCGGTAATCTCTGCTTCAGAATCGTGCATTAGTTTACCAGTATTGGAATAATATTGAATGTTACCGCATTTTGAGTTCATTCGTGCTCTTATGTGTTCTCATAAGTGGCAAATTTTAGGGTTTGGGATTGAAATTTTTGTGTTTTGTGAAAATATCGACAGGTAATTTGTTGGTACAGAAGCCAATGAGGCAATTGATTGTCTGTGAGGCTGCTCCGACGAAAAAAGCTGATTCAGCTGCAAAGAGAGCTCGCCAAGCTGAGAAGAGGCGCGTTTACAACAAATCTAAGAAATCTGAAGCCCGAACACGGATGAAGAAGGTAAAGCTGTAATCTTCATGCTCTTTCTGCGAAAAATGTGTGTGCTTTTGAAAGATTGTTGTTGGTAAACTTGTAATGATGTTTCCTCTGCAGCTTTTTTTAGTGGCAACGTCAGTTAAGATCACTAAACATTGGAATCCCAAATAATTGAGTGACTAGTAGGTGGATTAGTCATCATTTTTTTGCTACCGATTTATTGGGAAAATGAACTCAAGTGGAACCTGTTGAGGCAGTTTTCATGTTGTTATTAGAACCTGGGACTGTTTTTAAAAGTCTTTTGATAGTTTAGAATATCTCATTATCCTTGACAACTACAAGAATTGGAAGTGTTTGTCATTAACTTTGTACATCCATATTTCACTTCATAAGATGAGAATATAAACTAACAGGTCTTGGAAGCACTTGAGGGACTAAAGAAGAAAACAGATGCACAACCTGATGAGATAGTATCTGTGGAAAAACTGATAGGAGAGGCTTATTCTGCGATTGACAAAGCGGTGAAGGTTAAAGCGCTACACAAGAACACTGGTGCGCGTAGGAAGTCTCGGTTGGCTAGGAGGAAAAAAGCCGTTGAGATCCACCACGGTTGGTACGTCCCAGACTTAGCAGCCGCAACAGAAGCAGCAGCTGTGACCATGGCTGCGTAAAAACATGGAATATGTAGTAACAATATGTTTTTTTTGTAAGATCGTTTTGAAGAGGATGTGAAAATTGCTTTCAAAATCAAAATTTGTTTCTTCATGTTCAGTCGCTATCACACTCTTCTATTGTTCTGTTAGATATAAGCTTGGTATCTTCTTCTTTTGGCTTGGCCTTGTTCTGGTTCAGTAACATCTCAGTTCTTGGCTCTGGCACTATTCCTCTTGACAACATTTCTTGATAGTAACCCAATGCTTCTCCAATTTTTCCCTTTGTGTGCAGACCATGAACCCTAACAGTATATGTGCACCGATCTGGTCCTAATCCACTTCTCTCCATCTCACTCCATATCTCTCTCGCTTTCTCTTCGTTGTCCCATTGCACATATAACCTAAACATCAAATTGTACAAGTCGCTTGTCATTTCACACCTGTTTTTCGCCATCCTCTCCAAAACTGCATCAACATCCTTCGGTTTCTGCGAATACTTAAGCAAGTAACCGAATGTCACATCATTAGGCGAACAACCACCACCTTTATATTCCATCTCTTCCACTATCTCCCAAACTTTCTCTGTTCTCCTTATCTTGCAGAGATGCTTCAAAAGCGAGTTATAAGTCGCAACATTCGGAGAGCAACCTTTCTCACTCATCTCCTTGAATACTTGAAGAGCCTCTGGGATTCTCTTCTTGAAACACAATGCATCAATGACATTATTGCAGATTTTAACATCCGGGTTTCTTCCGGTTTCCCACATTGCTCTGTATAGTTCCATGGCCTTTCCCAATTTCCCCTTCTTTGTCAATGCATTTATCATTGTCCCATAGCTGACAACATCTGGCCTGCAATTAGAAGCAATGATATCTTTCCAAAACCTCTTGGCTTCATGAACATTTCCCAAAACACACCACCCGTTGAGAATAATGTTCATCGCTTTTATATTGCAGCCAAACTCTCTTCTACGAGAGCAGAAGAAAGTTTCCGCAAATTCAGCATGCTTATACCTACACAACCACATCAAGAGCCCATGAAATGCAACCAAATCATCCTCTATACCAAACTCTCTCCTCCTCTCAAATACTCCTACGGCTTCATCAACTTTATGTGCAGCAGCGTATCGGTTTAGCAAAACATCATATGTCTTATCGTCAGCAAATCCATCTCTCTTAGACATTTCGTCGAACACTTGGTGGAACTCTTCAAACCGTCGCATTTTCCCAAGAACGTCGAGAATCTCGTTGTACACCAAGGAGCTAGATAAATAAACAGAACGCTTAATGATCAATTGGAAAAGTATATAAGCTGGTTTCCATTCAGATCGATTCCGATTAATTACTTGCAGAACCAGCTCTTCTGTTAATCCAATGCCACACTTATCAAGAATCCGCTCAATGTCTTCAGGTGAACTTCCACGGTGATTCTTTATGATGTTATGAACATCAACAACAGATTGCTTGAATCCATTGGAATTTCTCTCGGGAGCTGCAAGAGAATGAAGAAAGTGATTAACACCCAGAAAGCGGAACTCAGAGAAGGTGATGGTGTTGTTGGTCTTATGATTCGGTTTCTCCCAAGGAAAAACACGGCGAAGAGCGACCGAAGATGACAAGGAGGAGGAAGAAGAGATCCGGCGTCGCCATAGACCATTTTGTATCTGCAATAAGATTTCAATTTTATTTTTCCCTCTCATTTTCACTAAACTCTCAAATGCTTGTCTTGGAAATTAATCCGTAATATTATTATATATACTCACGGAACCTACACAATTATTGCAATTAACATTATAAGGAAAATAAAATTACATCTACAAGTAAGTTGTGAATTTATTATTGATATTCAAGTTTTGTAGTTTTTTACAATATATATATATATATCTAAAACTTTTTTTGTTGAAATGTATGGCCTATATATGTAATTTGTTTTAGAATACTATTATTTGTGGTGGTAGTTTTTGAAATAAGTAACTTCAAGTGAAGTTAAAAAAAAATAAGAATGGTAACTAAAAACTTAGTCTAAGATATGATCTAGTAATTTGTAAATATGTTTTAGAATAGCATTATTTTCAGGGATGTTTTTAAAAACAAGAATGGTACAACAAGTTTTAGGGGGGCATATTGGATCTACAATTTGGATTTATTTTGAGACTTTTACATTTTAGAGAGATTTGAGGGAATTTTAAAGATTTTGAGACTTTTAATTACAAATCTCGGTGGAAGATAAGTAGAAATTTCATGCTATTTGAGAGTTAAAAAAAACAAATTTAAATTAAAAATTGTTTCTAGAATAAAGACATTATCCTAGAGATTATTGACGGCATTTAATATTCATCACAGTAATCATCGTTTGAGAAATGTATTGATACCACTATGGAACCAAACATATTTTAGTGCCATCGATCAATCAAATTTGGAGAATCAAAAAAAAAAATAACACGTCTATGCTATTTGGTTCTTCCACTGGTTGCAAAAAAATAAAATAATAATAATAATTCCAATGTTTCTTAAAAACTTGAGGCATAATCCCAAATATATCATGTTCCTATTGATCATACTAAAAAAACAAAAAAGGAACTCAGGAAATTGCAAGCTTTGAAACTCACTTCAATTGGCACCAAGTTTGGTTTTATGATTAGACTTGAGTGGTTTGTCAAGGTAGAACGTCCTGTTACAATAATAAATCATTTCACAAGTATTAGCCAACAAGTGCATCATAGTTTCGAATAATCATTATCAAGCATAAATACTAAGGAGATAAACTACAGAGAATGATAGCTCACTTCTTACATATATCACCGTTGAGATCCATTAATGATAGCATCATTCCACATATTTGTAGCAATTGTTGCTTTCCACTCGTTAGCGTACTCTCTTTCTTATTCTTGTGTGCCAAGGAATTGATTATCACCATCATTTGTTTGGACAACCCTTTGTTCATCACAAGTTTCGTCTGGAGGAAACTCATCTGAACGACACTCCTGACGAAGAAAATTATGATTCCAAAAAAACATCTGGATACATACGATATAGATTCCGAAAATGGTCTGCATCCTCTTTTAGAACATTTTTTATATAGTCATGTCCCAATGTTGTAGTTGGCCTTCTAATCGGACGTTGAATTTGTGAAAAAAGATGTTGTGCCAGAAAGTAAATCCTCAAATTGATTGTTGACATCAACAATACAATATCCACGTCTAACTGAAAGGCCCTCGTTCTTTTCCTATTTTTCCTTATTTGTAGTTCTTCACTATCACGAACAACTTGATCCATAGTTAAAGAATCTGCAAATATAACATTTAGAATATTAAATACCTTTGGGATTGAGTTGTCACCTGCCAATGTAACGTCTTTTCGTTTAGATGTTGTAGAATGCGATCACAACCTTTCTTACCTGCTCATACAATACAAACCACATAAGTAACACATCAATAACACACAAAAATTAACTAAGAACCCGAAAAAAAAGATGAACCAAAATTAAAAGCACAAAAGCTTGTGTAGACAAACACATTAACTTGACCAAAAAGAAAAAAAAGCTACGATGTATCTTATTAATTGGAAGCAAATACATGAAAATATCAAACTCAAAACAAAATGCATGAAAAATGGAAAAAAAAATTATTAAGAAATAAAACCAAAACCAAAACCAATATAACTTAAAAAAGAAATCCTAAAGCCAAGTCTGATCATTCTTCCACTCTCAACTTCAAGGCTTATGCAAGCTACGCTTAATCCATCCAAAACGTTCTTCTATAGTCATACGCACGAATCCGACTTTCATATTCCACTGGTGAATTAAGTTCATCCCATCAAAACGTTCATTTTCATCTAAATCAGGAATTTCCTTAATAGCATCCCAAACATTATCATTATTTTCTTCAGAATGTTTTTCTTTGGTTTCTTTCTGCCATTTTTCTTGTATCATGCTTATCAGTTGGTTACTCATTTCTCTGGCTGAACTGATCTCATCAGCAATTTTTTCCACTTGGTATCCCACAGTCCTAGCTTTCTTTCTTATAGAAAGTTTCTCGTTCGACTTCCTACCTAAAGAAGATGAAACAACTTGTTCAGGCACTTGTTCAACTCCATCATCCTCATTCTCCTCCAGAGGAATATAGTTATCTTGAATTTCCCATTCAATATCTCTTGCTGCATAGGTTCGGGCATCTGTGGTATCGCCTAACCCAATCGCATTCTTTCCAGTTGCCATCCTTTTTTCAAAGATCATCCCTAGGTCTTCAAAATCTTCAAATGAATCATCACGGAATTTTTTATTTTTCTTATGTCCCTGTTGTGAAAAGGAACAAATGTTATCGTATATATAAGATGTAAACATATGCATTAGTAAAACTTGTATATAGAAATTTAACAAATCATTTACCTTCAAATACTCATCCCAGACTTCTTGGCTAAGCGAAACTTTTTTCGTCACCGGGTCCCAGCCAAATCCTGAACTATGATTTAACAAATCTGTAAAACTCTTGTACCTACTCTTTAAAATCTTCATTCTGTTTTTATAATTACTGTATGTTTTTGTCGTGCCACACTCTTTGTTAAGAGTCGGTAATATCCGTTGCTCCACAGTAAGCTTATTGAACGAACCATTAGCATCACACCAATTCTGATTTACAGCATCCACCAATAAACGCAACAATGTTTTTGTTTCTTGGCCAGACCACGGTAGATATAAACCTTTACTTTTTTCTTCTTGTGAATCCTCCATTATAGTATGAGAGATAGCTAGCCATACAGTTAAATAATGTAAAACAACCATATGGAACTCCAAAGAAAAACAAGAACAGCAAACTCAACCTTCTAATTGGAAACAAGAACAAGTTCGATCACAA
The DNA here is from genome assembly GCA_028015245.1 of Cardamine occulta. NCBI lineage: Eukaryota > Viridiplantae > Streptophyta > Magnoliopsida > Brassicales > Brassicaceae > Cardamine > Cardamine occulta. The sequence continues at coordinate 9,329,328 of CM051373.1, read as the reverse complement.
AAATCTTGATGCTTATGTAGAAACAAACAAAATAGATATGCAAAAGTTAAAGATAACAAAGGCATCGTCTCTTACCTTTTTCCCCACTTCAGATGCACAAGTGTCCTCCAACCCTCTTGTTCTCAAACGTAGGTTTTCTAGAGTTTGATGCACATGTATTTATATGCTCAATTTTTATTTAAAGAAAAAAAAGATAATGTCAAATAGTCCTTATCAATGCAACGATAATATCAAATACCATCAGGTGAGGTATGATTCTTTATCCAATTATTTTAGTTATAAATTGCTTATCAAATCATCTCAAATTTTTTTTTTAATAATTTTAATCTGAAATCTCATTTTTCCATGATTAATTGAATAAGCTTAGATTTGGAATAATTTTAACGAATGCTATATTCAATAAGACATAATTTGAGTACATTTTAGAAAATCACCAATCCAATAATAAAGAATTGTTATAAAAAAAATTATCATCCTAAATCACATATCCAATATGCCCCCCTTAGTGTTTATCTTTTAATTCGTCCCAGCCAAAACAAAACAGTGTAATTTAATTTAGTGATATTTGTAGTATTATTTAAAATCGAAAAAAATCAACAAATTCTTCTTACAATTTATACATCACATAATACAGACTGGGCTTGAAAACGAACGGAAACATCGGAAGCTACTAGTCTATAATCATGCTTAAAAAATTAAACATTTCCTTAATAATCCATTATCTTTCTTACATCTTAATGGAAAGAAGAGATAATATTTTAAAAGAATGGTATTATATTCTTATATCAGCTGATTCTGTGGCCCGAGAAAACCCAATCCATAATCCGTGGCGTGAAGGCATATGTAGCTGTCGTAAAAGAAAAAAGCAAAGAACAATTAAAAACCAATTAACCAATATAATTAACTAACTAATCTTAATCACACGTCTCCTGCCGTCAATGTAATTACCGTCTTTTAGGAAACAAGAGAAACAAAACAGACGGCGGGCCCACCGCCGTTAGAATCTCGGTTAGCCGACGCGGCCACCATTCTCTCTCCTTGTCTCCTCTCTCGATCATTTTCTACACGCGTCGCGTTGATCACGTGGCACTCTAGATCTTAAAGAAAGATAACAGCTTTACTTAATTTATTATTTTATTATAACAGCGAGTGCGTAGTGGCCCCATGTTGTGTGTTTTTTTTTTTGGCGGAGGGGCGGCTATATAGTTTTTTTTTTTTTTTCAAGAGAAAAATAAAAAGCAGTCAAACTCAAAGTTGAATTGGAGCTGAGTCGAAGAAGTCACGCACAACGCTCTTTCACGCGACCACCGTCGGCACGTGTATCCCGGTGAGATTCACGCGCGCCGCGCGTCCTCAAGGTGTTGACACGTCTTAACAATTTTTTACGTCATCCAATATATGGTGGTTTCTCTCTGCTTTTCAGGCGCCGCGGCTAATTTATTTCCAAGTTTTTTTAATTTACACTTATTTTTAGCTCACATATTATAAACCCATATCTAAATATGTGAGTGTATTTAACAGTATTTCTAAGTTTTCCAGTGTTATATAGCTTTAGATGCTCTAATTTAAATTTTTATTATTCCCAAAACAAAAAAATTTACACTTGACAAGAATATTTAGCATATATAATGATAAAGCGTTTTACTCATTTTTTTGAAGATACTATCTGAAAATTTAGTCAATCTGCAAATGAAATTGCTCACGAATTTAGTCACTTTATTCTCGGTCTGCAGCTTTAAAACACACATACATTTGATCAACAAATTAAGAGAAACCAAATTCAGTGCAGTCCATGTAATTATGTGTTTTTATATAGTTATGGCAACAAGGTTGTACATTTTGCGTGGTGACAAACACATTTAAAATAATTTCCTAACCAAGTAACCCAAACAAAGTGGTGTAATGGTAGTTGGACTAAGATCTAGGAGAAGAAAAAAAAAGACTACACATCTCTGTTTTAAATGTGATTAAGTCCGATCTCTACTGTAAGTAAGTTATTTTGTTTGATCATTAGAATTTTTGGATTTCAGCTTAGATGATTATTTTGTAGGTCGTTTACGGAAATTCATTCTAAAATATATCTACTCACCTCCAAAAAATATTCGGTGTTAATCTCTAGCTAGTTCATACTTTAAGAAATTAGTGTGCTTAATACCTATTTTTTAGAGGAAATGAAGCTTTTACATCCTTAATCACATGAGTAAACAGCACAAAAACATTGGAATTCAGAATTTGATAACCACCTAAATTAAATTGATATGGTATATTCTTAATCCCTTTAATTAAAAATTCCAAAATCTTAACAGCATTTATGATAATACATTTTGTAGGCAAACAGCAACTCCACGCATGTCCATCAAAGGAAGAAAATGGGTAAAAACTTGTTTCATATTAAGTTTTGTATTCTAGTTTTGACCCTATTTCATAAAAAAATATTATTGTTGCAAAGAATAATATAGTTTATTTTATTAACTGTTAAATATTCATCAATTAAATTAAGAAGATATATAGTAATAAAGTGTTATCTAAAAAGATATAAAGTCAATTAATGTATTCAACTATATATATATTTGATAATGTATTTAAAAGTTTCACCCATCTTTTTGATTTAAATTAATAAACTTTTAAATATGAGCAACAAAAATGAAAACGCTTGGTGGTAAAAAAGTAAAGGATAGACTAAAAAAAACAAAAAAAAATTGTTTGAATAAGGAAAAGATCACACGTGGCAAGAAATAAGTGGAGATAAGGCAAAAAACCACGAAAACCGCTGGTTGTAAGAGAAGCCGCTAAAACCATTTCAGGCTTTGACTGTTCACAACAAGGCGCCCCAAAAGGAGCGTCGCTTTTACTCTCTTCATCTATATTTAAACAACTCTCTCGCTTCTCTTCTCCCTTCAATTATCACACCACTCATATCTCTCTCTTTCTCTCTTAACATTGATTATTATCTCATGGCCAAGATGGCTTTGAAACCCGACCCGGCTACTACTAACCCGACCCACAATAATGCTAAGGAGATTCGTTACAGAGGCGTTAGGAAGCGTCCCTGGGGCCGTTATGCCGCCGAGATCCGAGATCCGGGTAAGAAAACCCGCGTCTGGCTTGGTACTTTCGACACGGCTGAGGAGGCGGCGCGTGCTTACGATACGGCGGCGCGTGATTTTCGTGGAGCTAAAGCTAAGACCAATTTCCCGAGTTTTCTCGAGCTAAGTGAGAAGATGCCGGCAAGCGGCGGTGGATTCACGCGTAGCCCTAGCCAGAGCAGCACGCTCGACTGCGCTTCTCCTCCGACGACGGTTGCGCCGGCGGCTGCTGGGATTGTTCCGCCGCAGCTCGAGCTTAGTCTTGGCGGTGGTGGAGGTGGCGCGTGTTACCAGATCCCGATGGGGCGTCCAGTGTACTTTTTGGACCTGATGGGGATCGGAAACGGAGGACGTACTCAGCCTCCGGTGTCGTCGGCGTTTAGGTCGTCGTTGGTGCATGTTGCAACGAAAACTGCTTGTGGGGCCCAGAGCGACTCTGATTCGTCTTCGGTCGTTGATTTCGAAGGTGGCTTGGAGAAGAGATCTCAGCCGTTGGATCTAGATCTAAACTTGCCTCCTCCGTCGGAACAGGCTTGAGCATTTGGTGGTGTCGTTTCAATTCGAAGCGCATGCGTTTTTTTTTCTGGAGCTGAGAGAATTCGTTTTCTCCTAGTTTTTTTTTTCTCTCTCACACTCTAAAATTATTATCAGTTTTTAGAAGGAAAAAAATTAAATTGTGAGAGAAAAATATAATTTTAGCTGACATGGATCGTTATGTACATATTATTACATAACAGGAGATCTTAACTTTTGTTGTGTGCCTTTTTTTTTTGCGACTTGGTTTCACCATGTTGTTCCTCTATTTTTCTTGTTTCTGTTGTTATTCTTCCAAATTTTCAATTAATAATTTGGTAATCTTCAGAAATATGTTGTCTAAATCTATTTACCGAAATTTTCACTATTACTAATTGTGTACGGTATCTTTTATTGGGCTCCCTTTTCTATCGTTAACAGTTTAGAAATTGAATGCGTAAAATTTCATACTTTTTCTAATGGTATTTGGTTTAATAAAATTGGAAAATAATTGTAGTTGGAAGTATACGAAAGCAAAATTAAAAGTGAGATAAATAAAAAGGTAATTGAGTATCGTCGGCTTTTAACAATGGTCCAAGTTTCCAGCAGACACGCAGCCGGCGTGGGTGGGCCCCCGTTTTTCTCCATGCGGCGTGTGTTAGAAAATTCTTCGCACTTCCGTCACCAAGTAGGGTCCACATTCAGAGTACGAACATACTCCTTTCGAAATTTGAGTTTTTGAATTGGACTAAAACAACATCAAATAAAGGATTTTGTTATTTCGTTTAATTTTGTGCAGAAAGGAAATTTTACTTGAAAAAATAATGATGGCGTGATGCGTTGAAAAATAAAAATGGAGGGTGTGATGTAAATATGGATGCAATGATGTTAAGGAAAGAGCAATAATTGTGGCTTGAAAGATAAACGACGACGTATAAGAAGACTGAGAGAAAGCGGCTTCATAATGAGAGGCAGAGAGGTTTGATTGGATTCTTGTCTCCAACTCCGCAATCAAAAAGAGTCAAGAATTATCCTTTGGTGATTCGCGTGTAGATCCAACGGCTAGATTCTCTTTTTTCCACGTGGCTGGATCCTAGTATTCAATATATTCATTCCATTAAAAATAAATAGCTAGCCGGCACCGACGGCCGAGCAGAGCGAGTAATCCTTTTCAGAAGAGACCGAATCAGCGACGGTGGTGCCCACATTTCCTCTTCTTTTTAACATATTTATGAATAATATAGTACTTTTTTAAATATTTTGAAAGTCATTGTCTTCTCCAAAGTATTAACAGCTGGAGTAGTAACTAATTAATGGACTATTTAATAAGTTATTTCCGAAACATACTATAGTAATATCTTCTTCCTTTTTAGCGTTATAACTTATAACTTACCACTATTTTACTCATTTCGTTTCTATTATTTGTGTTTTTGTTACAACCCGAACACATAGTCGACCAACCTAAAAACAAACAGAGTAGAAAAACTAAAAAAGTAACTAACAATTTGGAAAAATAAAATATTGGTTACTTTTGAACTATTTTGAGCAATTTTATTTTCAATTAGGTGTTATAGGATGAAAAAAAAAATTCTCATATCATTTTATTTGATGATTAAGACGTCTGTATATAAAAATCCATGTTGTTGGCAAAATTATCAACCACTTAAAATGAAAATAAATCATATATAAAAAAAACATTTACCTTTTTTATTGTATTAGTAACGAGGTTAACTCATACCTAAAAGGTATCTTAAAAATAGAAAATTGCCACATACTTATAAATTACCCAAGATTCACAAATCCAACCGATATGGAACATTTTATACACCTTCCTCATGTTCAGAATTGGACACCTAAAAGCGTAAAATTTGTGAAAATAGACATCTACGGGTAGACCACATTTAAAATTAGGTCTGAGCTATGATACCATATTAGTAATAAATATAACTCACATCCCAAAAGCTAAAATGGAAAATTATCATATACTTATATATTGTCCAAAAATCACAAATGCAATAAGACATTTAATATATTGCTTTTTATCTATTTAAAAGTCCACGATTTTGTCTTTTATTTGTTTGCCATTACCAAATTGACACTATAATTAAATATTTGTTTCACTACTTTTTAAGAATTGAGAGGCTGAATTGGAGGTTCGAAGAACAAAAAAAAGAATTGAGAGGTTGCTATATAACCGGTTAAAAATCTGGTTCGGTCTGTTAATGTATTTCTTAAGCGAAAACCGGAATTGGACAGTAGAAGCGTGTGGTTGAGCATCTGGCGCGTGTGAAAGGGGCATGGGATGTAAATTCCGTGTTGACGAGGTTTATGTCGGGATTCTGGGTTGTCTTCACGTGCATCTCCACCGTCCGATAAAGTTTGATTCTCACTGTCTTTTTCTCATTATTGTTTTTTTTTTACTATCCATTTGTTTACGTGAAGGTCTCCGTAAATTGAGGTATTTTCATTTTGGCCACTCACCCCATCATCTTGTTCCCCCAGAGACCCCACCTTCTATAATTTCCCAATATCATCAGAAACCCCACAATATGATTAAAATTTTTAGATTAAAAAATGCAAAGTTGGAAGAATTAAAATTCCGAGATGTATTAACACCAATTATATACGTGGATGATGGATGTATGTATCAAGCTACAGTCTCATAAAACTTATAACTAATACTCCAGATACAGCGTTAGTTGCAGATACCGATATCAGGATCACATCACAATTAAAAAAAAACAATGTATATTGATATTATAATATTAGTGTGCGAATAAATTCATTTATATTCAGAAAGACACGTGTGAAACAAGATTAGCTGCGGCCGCCGCTTTTTAATGGTGGGACCTACACGCTTCACTCCAGAAACTCAATCACAACCAACCAGATTTTTTCCCTCCCTTTTCTTCTCACCCGATGCGAAGTCGGCCATATCCAGATATTTGCTTATTTTCCCCATTACTTTTGGTCTTTTACGTCCAGAGCCCCTATTATTTATTAATCTCAAAAAAGTATCTCAATCATCTTTTTATGGAACACTGCATTAAAAGCTCCCAGAAAATTAACTACAGATCCAACAAGCACAGCTTCCATATTAGTTTCAAAAGTAACATCAATCTACCCGCATTTCATTAATTGGAGAAGATATTTTTCCTAGCTCGTTTCTTATTTTTCACCCTATTTTACAATACAGAAATAAATTCAATATGATGTTCTTTTTATCAGATGAAGATTAAATCGAATTTTCTATAACTAGAAAATAGAAATAATAAATAAAATCCACTCGAGAGCTTCATAAAATTTCACTCTCGAAAAGGTAGGGCTTCGCATGAAGAAGAATGAGAATATTGGAGGAGTATATTTTGTAGAAAAAGCTTCAACCAATGTGGAGCAGCCACGCAGGTGGCTTCACCTGGACACATGTTACCAAATATGGGGACAGGTGGCGCTGTGAAATGTCGTAACGTGACAGACAGTCACTATAGAAAATGGTTGCGTCGGCTGTGACACTGATATCATTCCCACGTGTGCGAGCGCGTGGAGTGGGTCCTATCGGGTCCAAGTGCTTTGTGGTGCGGCGCGTGAGATACGTGTAGGACTTGTGCTTATTGGAGGTTGGGAACTCTCTAACCAAACAAGGACCACTTATTCCATTTACGTATTTGTATATACCACACACGTTCGTGTCTCTCTTTTTTTCGTTTAGGGACAAAAGAAATACTCCAAATCATGTCTGAATAATTTCGAAAGTCACTGTCTATTATGAAAAAACTATATATTGTTACACATGATTATCTATTATTATTATATCATTTCGATTTATATTTCTATCTACATATGTATTTTATACATATATAATCTCATTGTCAGAGCCGTTCCTAAGGTTGAAAAAACCATAAGCGATGTGTTAAAAAAGGCCATACTTCATATAAATTTTTTTTCATAAACAATTATCATTATCCAAGAAAAGAAAAAAACTACACCAAAGTAACAAAACTATAACATAAACTAAACGTACTTGTGATTATTGATGGTAAACACTTAAGAAATAAAACAAAAACATAAATTAATGGTGATTATAGTCTAGAGACTTTAGAGTTTGAAGAAGTGATTATAGAAAAAAGTGAGAAAAAGAAGAGTTAGTTGCCCTATATTTTTATTTTTTTTATCTTAGTTTCTAAATTTAATTTAGAATGTTAAAAATATTCTTTTTCTTCAACATTCATAACTTAAATTCATTAAGGTAATTTACAAAAAATAAAAACCTCATTAAAAAGCTTAGTTGAGACAAAATAAAACAAAAATAAAAGGCATAATACTACTAATAATCTACAAAAATTAAGGGCCCTAAAAATTACGTAAAAATTAAGGGCCCTAAACAAAAGTTTCTAAAAATTGGGCATAGGCACGGGCCTGCTCATTGTAAAAGAGAGTAAGTTAAGATTATATATCTATATATATATATATATATATATCTCATCTTATATTAATAATTTTACAATACGTTATGAGTACGACTTGCTCTAATACCAAAAATATAAGATTTAATTTATGTTTAATTTATTTTCTTTTAACGAAAACATAAGTTTTGCCTTCTCCAATTATAAGATATTTCGGGATGATAGGCGCTGTCTTCCCCGAACCGATCGTTATTGGAAACTATGCTTTTTTATGATCATAATCATATGGTAGGCTCTGCCACCTCAAACGGCTTATGATCATAAGGTACACTATATCACCTCAGATCAGTGCCTTATTTATAATTAAATGTCCAAAAGATATTTATTGAAAAAGTTCCAAAAGAACTCTATGTCCAGAAGACATACATGAAAAGTTATGGAAGAACTACATAAAAATTTGTCCAGAAGATAAATCATACGCTTTAAATTATTGTTCTTTTAATTTTTATTATAATGTTATTTTAATTTATGTTTTTTTTATGTTTAAAATTTTTTAAAAATTTATCATGCCATTTAAATTTGATTTTTAAGTTAAATTTTAATTAAATTTATGTTTAAAAAATTATTATACAATTATCATGTCAAATTTAGCAAAACTTGAGATCGCTGCCCTTGATATATCTGGAAATAATTATATGAGGTGGGCAGTTGCAGCAAGGATGCATTTAAAAAGAAGAGGGCTCCTTGATACCATCGATAAATCAAAGCCATCTCCAGAAGAGAAAAAGGTTAACGTTATGATATTTTTATTCCACCATATCCATGATGGTTTAAAAGATGAATATATGACAAAAGAAGATCCTGCAGATCTTTGGCAATCATTCAAAGATAGGTTTGATCACCAGAAATACGTGATCTTACCAAAAGTTAAATATGAGTGGTTGAATCTCCGGTTTCAGGATTACAAAAGTGTTAGTGAATATAATTCTGCTTTGTTCGGAATTATTTCCAGTATAATTCTATGTAGAGAAAAGATAAGCGATTACCATATGATTGAAAAAACTCTCCAAACTTTTCATCGTGGAAACATAATCCTATAGCAACAATACCGGGCGAATAGATACTAGAAGTATTCAGAATTGATGCAAGTTCTATTGGTAGCTGAACAAAATAATGAACTTGTGATGTTAAACCATCAAACCCGTCCTACTGGATCAGCTTCATTTCCAGAAGAGAATGTTGTGTCATCTAATTATAATTATGGACGAGTACGCGGTTGAGGTTATGATCGTGGCCATAGATGAGGAGGATATGGACGTATACGTGGACAAAAAAAATGTTCCGTCCTAATTTAGACGCTGATAGAAATAATAAAAGGTTCAATGGGAAAGAAGTTGGTCGTGTGACAAATAAGTAGCATAAAAATGCTTGCTACAGATGCGACATGAAAAGAAACTTGTCCCGTACCTGTCGTACGCTTAAAAATTTGGTCTATCTGTATCAAAAATCACAGAAGGCAAAAGAAAAAGCAAATGAATTTAACTTTATTCATGGCGAATCCAAACCTTCTTTTGATGGTATAAATGATGATACATATCTCGATGTTGCAGATTTCGTACTTGATCCTGAAGCCAACAAGAAACAAAATAACTAAAGATCTTAATGAAGAAGAAAGTATGACATGATGTATAAATAGTTATGTTTTTTTTTTCTGAAGAAGAAAATAAAATAAAACTCCTAATGTTTAGTTGTGTTTTTTTTTTTTTTTTTTGTAAGATAATTTTATTGTAGTATAAAATTTTTGTTTTGTTATATTAATTCATCTTTTATGAATATTTTTAAATTTAGAAAATGTCAATCTTTGACATCGGAGATGGAGACATATGTCTCATAACGTTAGAAGATAAAAAGTACTTCTCCTCCCTTAAAATAACAGATTCCGCTGGAAGCGTAAATACTATATCTGGTAGTGCAAAAATTATTATGGGCTCCGGAAGAGTTAGTTTTTCAATGCCAATGGGAACAAAATTTGAAATAAATGATGCATTATTTTTCCCTAAATCTTACAGAAATTTGTTAAGTTTCAGAGATACCTGCCAAAATGGATATCTTATAGAAACTATGAATAAGAATGACATTGAATATCTTTGCATTACATCAGTTATTTCGGAGAGAAAACGGATATTAGAAGAGCTAGCAGCTCTATCCTCCGAATATATTTCACAAAGATAAATATGACTGAATCCTATGTTACTGTAAACACGAAGTTTACAAGTATATTCAAAATCTGGCATGAACGTTTAGGGCATCCTAGTTCAATCATGATAAAAAAATTGAGAAAAATTCAAATGGCCATCCGTTGAAAAACTAGAAGACTTTTCAATCAAGAAAATTTTCATGTAATGCTTGTTCTAAAAAAAACTAATAACTTGGCCTTCACCAGTTAAAATAGAGAATGAATCTCTAATATTCTTAGAGAGAATATATGGCGATATATGTGGGCCTATTCACCCACAATGCAAGTCATTTCGATATCTTATGGTATTGATTGACGCATCCAGCAGATGGTCACATGTACGTCTGTTATACGGCTTTTACAAGATTCATTGCCCTGATAATCAGGTTTAGAGCACAATTCTCTGATTATGCAATAAAGAAAGTGAGACTTGATAACGCTGGTGAATTCACTTCACAAGCTTTCAATGATTATTGTATGTCATTAAAAATTGATGTTAGACATCCGGTCCCGCATGTTCATACATTAAATGGCTTGGCTGAGTCTTTGATTAAACGGTTACAACTTATTGCTAAACTATTAATATTGAGCACAAAACTCTCAATTTCAGTATGGGGTCATGCAGTTTTGCATGCTGCTGCACTGATTCAAATAAGACCAAGTGTATATAATAAGTACTCCCCAAAATAATTAGCATTTTGCTAGGAGCCCGATATATCTCATCTCTGAGTTTTTGGATGTGCGGTTTATGTCCCTATACCTCCGCCATAAAGAACAAAAATGGGACCACAGAGGAGATTGGGAATATATATCGGGTATACATCACCAAGTATAATTCGTTATCTTGAACCGTGAATTGGTGATATGTTTACGGCAAGTTTTGCCGATTGCCATTTTAATGAAGATGAATTCCCAGCGTTAAGGAGAGGAATTAAGAAAGTTCCAAAAGATATTATATGGCGCACATCATCATTGTTGTACTTTAATCTCCCTACGAAACAACGTGAATTGAAAGTTCAAAAAGTTATATATTTACAGAATATGACAAATCAATTATCAGATGCGTTCACTGATACAAAAAAGGTGACAAAATCATATATACCCGCTGCGAATGTCCTATCAAGAATTAATGTTCCAGAAGAACAAACTGATAGAAAAATAGAAAATGAACCTAAAATTCATTTGAAAAAGGAGAGACCAGTGGGATCAAAGGATAAAAATCTCAAAAAAAAAAATTGGAAAAAATGAATGAGACTGGTACAGAAGAACCAAATACAGTGAAAAGTCCTGAAGACGAAAATAAAAGTCCTGAAGATGAAACTACTTTAGAAAAATATGAGCTTTCTATCAACTATGCCCAAAATAGAAAAGTATGGGCTAGAAAGGAGATAGAAGATGATGATGGAATTTTCTCATTCTCTGTATCCAAGAAAATTGATTATGAAAGTGATGATCCAGATCCAATGTCCATAGTAGAATGTCAGAAAAGATTTGATTGGGGGAAATGAAATATGGTCATAAAAACTGAGTTGAACTCCTTCAATAAAATAAAGTTTTTTGGACATATCGTCACAACGTCCGAACATGTAAAACCCGTTGGATATAAATGGATTTTTGTTCGGAAAAAAAAAGAAAAAAATAAGGTAACAAGATACAAAGCCCGACTTGTTGTTTAAGAATTTTCTCAAAAGCCGGATATTGATTATGAAGAAATATATTCCCCGGTTGAGAATGTAATTACTTTCAGATTTTTGATGAGTTTAGCGGCATCAAAAAATCTAAAAATGCATATAATGGATGTTGTGTCTGCATATCTATATGGATCACTTGATAATGAGATATATCTGAAAATCCCATAAGGATTAAAAATTCCTGAAGCATTAAGCTCAAAAGCTAAAGAAATATGTTGAGTCAAATTACAGCGATCACTTTACGGATTAAAGCAATTCGGACGCATGTGGTATAATCGCTTAAGTGAATATTTGTTGAGTAAAAGATATACCAACAATGAGATATGCCTATGTGTATTTATTAAGAAATCTTTATTTGAATTTGTAATCATCGCTGTATATGTGGATGACATGAACATAATTGAAACTCAAAAAGAGATTGATGATGCCAGAACTCATATGAAAGAAGAGATCGAAATGAAAGATCTTGGGCAGACCAAATTTTTTCTTGGACTCCAGATCGAGCATCATCGAGATGAAATTTTTATATGTCAATCAAATTACAGGAAAAGGATCTTAAAACGCTTTTATGTGGATAAAGCGACTTCTTTGAGTACTCTAATAGTCAATAGATCGCTTAATGTTGATAAAGATCCATTTCGACCTAGTGAGGATAACGAAAAAGTATTAGGTCCTGAAGTACCTTATATGAGCGCTATTGGTGGACTTATGTATCTTGCAAATTTTACCCGACCAGATATAGCATTTGCTATAAATTTACTTGCAAGATATAGTTCATCTCCCACGCGCAGACAATAGAATGGAATAAAACATATTTTTCGTTATCTTCAGGGAACAATTGACTTGAGATTGTTTTATCCTAGAAACTCTACTTTTTTTTTAGCTAGTTTTGCAGATGCAGGCTATCTATTCGATCTACATAAAGTCCGATCGCAAACAGGATATGTTTTCATAGTTGGAGGTACTGCAATCTCTTGGCGTTCCCAAAAATAGACTTTGGTCGCTACTTCATCAAATTATGCATAGCCCATTGCGCTTCATGAGGCATATAGAGAATGTGTTTGGCTCATATCTATGACTAATCATATACAACAGTCAAGCAGAGTAGTCATTGACAAACAACCAACAAAATTGTTCGAAGATAATGCTGCATGTGTCGCCCAACTCAAAGAAGGTTATATCAAGAACGACAGAACGAAGCATATTCCTCCAAGATTTTTCTCATATATATGAGAACTCGAGAAGAATCAAGAAGTAGATATTCAATATATCTGCTCAATGGATAATGCAGTTGATCTGTTTACGAAGACGCTTCCAACTATAACATTCAGAAAACATATTCGTAGTATCGGGTTCTCACGTCTCATCTCTCTCTCTCACGTCTCAAACACACACATTTCATCTTTCTCTCATGTCTCAAACACACACATATAAAAACATATACATATATATATCATCTTATATTAATAGTTTTGCAACATATGTATTTTAAACGCAATTTTCACCCTGATCTATTCACTCGGTTTTTGTTTTTAAATCGTTGATTATTTTAAGGAAAAGGTATTTTGGGCGGTTGCCGTTACCGTTAACCCGCCGTTAGCTGCGGCATTTGAGTGTTGGTGTGTAGGTCAGTTGAAGTGTCGTCTTTTCCATGAAACTTCGAGGAGACCTTATTGGGTTTCACGTGTCTGTTTTGACATTTACAATGACGCCGTCAACTCCTTTTTATATAAATAAAACACAACAAATTCTTTCTGAGCTTGCTATCGCCGCCCTTCACGCTGCTCACATTTTCAAACTAGCTTTAATTTCTTTACAATATACCCAAAAAAAGACTACAAAATGTGACGGTCTTATTTAATATTTGATTACAAAATACCCAAATTCAGGTGATAGGACTTGACGCTTTGGGAATTTCCGTTTTTGTTGACGATAGAATTCACATTTTGATATACATTTATATATAGTTTTGATTGGTAATAAAATTATTCTGTAATGCTATTATATAGCCTATATTGGAAACGAACCAACGATACTACAACTACCATTATCCTCTGCCATAATAATTTCATCATTTTCACCGCTATTTTCTTCCATTCAATTTTTGTTAAACGATACTATAACTGTATAACATGTTATTTATCGAATACGAAATGTTGATATCTTTGTCTTAATTAATAGGCCCAATCAAAATTAAACGAGAGAGATCCGCTGTATATCTGGGCAATTACAGATATTATTAACATCCTAATTAATTAAGTTCGCGATTTGTTGGCTAGGCAAGAGCATGGATTCGTAATTAACATTCATCATCAACGCAATAATACTAATAATAAAAACTAGCATACCAAGTATTCATTAATGAGTAAATTACTGCAAAAAATAGTATGAGATAACCAATAGACATTTTAGTATTAATTCAAAATATTTAACAAAATTAAGTATTGAGGACACCTGCAAAAAAAAAAAAAGGCACTCGTCGTATGATTATGATATAATACACATTTCAAATTGTTTTGACAAATGATTACAAAAATAATATGTTCAGGAATCAGGAACAATTACGTACACTAAAATGCAAAACACATTGGTTAAACTAAAATGTAAAACTAATTAAATAATAGACAATTGTAAACGAGGTTTGAACTACCTTACCCAATTGTACCTTCTTACTATTGTATATAATCTATATATATTACCAAAAAATAAAAACGAAACACAACAAAACAAAAAGGAATAAGAAAAAGAAAACATCAGTGATAAAACCTCCTGCTTGCTGCTAGAGAATACACAATGCAACACACAGAGAAACAACCGGTCTCCACCACCGCCACGTCATCATACTCCACCGTAGTTTCACGGGCGAGGATTCTCCTGTCCCTTCTGAAAATCAACTCTTTTGGTAAGCTAACAATAAATGATTTAAACAAAGAACACTACTCGTTTCCCGCGTCACAATCGGAGGCGGCGGCAAGAGTTCAAGAAAACGTCACTTCATCGGAAACTACATTTCCGTTTTCGTTATCTTTTTCTTAATCTCTCTGTATAAGCTGCCGATACCACTTTTGACGCTGTTAGCTAGCTTTACGGCTACGGATTTATCTTGACAATTTGATTATTAAGAAAGAACTTGATCAAGCTTACCCCTTTATTCGTCGTTTGCTCTTCTTCATCTCCAAATTAGGTTGATAAAGAAATGTTTGTTTTATACTTCTTGTGGACACAACAAGACATGTCTTGTTTATATATATTGAAGATCTTTGTTTGGAATAATGTTGTTTTGCAGGGATGGCGATTCTTCTGATGCGTATAGAAGTAGTTATTGCATTTTGTTCGTCTCTTCTTGCTGCTTACTTTGGTAAAGTTTGTAATCTCTTTCTACGTGTATAATATATATTTGGAAATTGTTTGTAGCTATGTTGTTGCATGGAGCGCTAAGGAAGTTGCGTGATTGAGACTTAAAATCTTCTTTTTTTGTTTGTCAAACGACTTAAAATCTTCTAGTCAAACCATTAAACAAGAAAGCTATTCTATTCATACAAATAAATAATAAAATAAAATATCTTGGAGATATTATACATTTTTGCAATAGAAAAAAAGAAAGCCAAACCCCTGATTATTCACAACTATGAATAGTACTTCCTCTTGAAAACCCGGGAAAGAAAAATAACGAAGGAAAGAAAGAAAAAAATAAAAATCAAACAGAATTTATAAAGATAAACAAATTATGCACATAAATACCAACAATGAAAAAAAAAACCCCAATAATTCTCCCTCTTTAGGTTGTCTCAGGGTGGGAGATTAAAGATCATGTGATGATTGGCCTAGCCATCTGCAGAGACAGGAAAAGAAATCCATTTTGAATATTTATAAGCAAATCTTCAATCAAGACATTGAAGTTTTCAAAACATTCAGGTTTCAAATTCAAGATAGATTGTCCAATGCATCATCATAATATTATCAATCGAACAAACCTTGAGAGTAAGAATTTGCCGAATGGGCTAACATTTGTGTTTGAACTAAACTCCTTGTTAGCTTGTTTTCTTTTGTTCTCTGTATCAGCGGGTGAGGTCTTGGCAAAAACACGGATCGCCATGTCCTGCACTTCTTTCACCGATGCTTCTTTTGAACTGTTATGAATTTAGTATTCGTCAGATCAAGTACTAAATACAAGATGACCAAAACTTGTGTTTGTGTCTGTGTTTTATAAAGTTTCATGTACCTTCCCAAAAGTTCTATCAGCTTGGCAACAAAAGCTTCACAAGAGCCAGGCTTTTCTCGTTCCATTGTCACAAGGGATCTAGACACTGTACGTACAATAGACCCTTTTGAATCGTCAACCAAGAGCCTACACCACAAACCAGAAACATGATCTTTTTGGTATTTGTTGTTTAATACATTTAAAAAAAACTGGTAACTCATTTTTTTTATTTTCAAATGAAAAAGATGGGATTGAAAGCTTTATACAGCAGCATTACCTCTTTTAGGGATGGTATGAGCAATACTGACAATGATGCAGGCAGTGATGCCCATATGGAGTCATCTTCTTCATCACTCACTTGTTCTGACCTTGGAAGTGCTTTTTGTTTACCAGGCTTATCGCCAGAATTTCTGCATAAGTTATAGCTTCGTGTTAGAAATAACCACACTACATTCTCTGAACAGCAAAATCTAGGACCTAGATTCACCTTGAATAATCAGAATCATCTGCCATTTGTTCCCTTCTTCGGTTTACCTTCCCATCATTATTGTTCTTCCCATTCCAAGTCTTTCTCTAGCATTTCCCCTTCTAAATCCTGCGTCAAGTGCTGCCTTTGCCTGAAAGAAGAATTGAATTCAACTGTAAGAATCTGATGATAAATCCAGAAGAACAGAAGATATTTAAAACAACGTAAAGATACATGTCAGAATAAAGGTGATAGCTAGTACAATAACAAGAAGATTATAGAGATAAACAAACCTCCGCGAGATTTACGATGCTATCTTCTGAGGCACTCGAAGTTCTCTCTTGAATCCCTAGTCTAGATTTCGGGGTTCGAGGTGATCCAGAGTCATCGTGCTGTCCACGGACAACAACAGTTCCACTTGTTGAAGCATCATCAAAATGTGTATACCTGCCGCTAGACTACAAACCAGAACTGGAATTATTCATAAGATTTGTTGGAAAACACATTTTCTGTAGATGACGTTAATAATAGGTGCCAGAAATTTTATACCGCAGAGCTTTGTTCACGGAATATTGAAGATGATTGAGAACTTCTTGGAGTTCTTATGAAAACAGTTCCCGATCCACTGAGCAATGAATTGTCCTGAATTCAGAAGGACAACGAACAAACATATTGAACCTTGTTCTCATTCTTCAGAATACATTAATAAATTAGGGTACAGTAGATATAAAGGGTTATGATATAGTAATCCGATACGTGAAACTTAACCAAGTTCCTTATACTACAGTAGAAGTGGTTACCCAATTAACATGAAACATAAATATGATATGCTTAGGAGATAATTTTCAGTTGTTATGGTAACAGCAAGAAATCATGTCAAATGAGACAGACTGCATCTGGCACACAAGAGACAAAGGATCTTACTTCTTCGTGTAAGCCATCTTCATGGTCATTCTGGAAAGAATGTCTTTTGCCAAAACCTCCCTCAGAGACTTCAGAAATTGTACTACCAGTCGCGGATGGCCATTGATTACCACTAGGTCTTGTTGTTCTCTGTGAAATCTGGTTAGAAGTAACTTCTTGGCGCCTCTCCCTCGCTTGAGGAGGTTTTAAAGCACGAACTGTTCCAATACTCTGAGACCCCCCAATGCTAAAGTCCCATCCAGCATTTTTTACAGTATTCCCCTGAAAACTGTAGTTACGAGTTAATAGAGATTTTATCAAAGAAGTAACAGAAGAAACCCCAAGTGCAGAACATTCATCCAACCTAGATCCAGGAGTTCCTTGACTTCTCTCATCTCTAGCCACCCTAACAGTACCGGATGATTCAACTGGAGCTTTAAGACCATTCCTAGGAGTCTCTTCATCTTCTTTTACTTGGTACTTTGGCCGCTCTCTTTAAAGAGGAAAAAAAGGACAGAATAACAATCGTGCTTATTCTGGATTTTCTTTTGGCATATAAAAGATCAAAACAAACATACGGGAAAACCATCTAAATGTTACTTTTGAGGTACAATCAAATCAGGAAAGTCATAATTGAAACCACATGCCAGAGCTGTTGAAGAGAAAAAGCATCAAACCTTATCCTCTCAAGAAGTTTCGGACTTTTCCTAGCATTCTTAATAAATCTGTGTTTAATAAGTTCTTTGGCACTTGGTCTCTGAAATTATAAGACTTATATAAGAAATCTTGAAATGCCACTGCTGCCAATAAAAAAGCAAAGATTGCATTGCAAGTACCTCAGCAGGGATCTTTTTCAAGCATAATGAAACAAACTCCTTCACCTGACGGGAGAAATGCTCATCTAACTGCACAGAGAAGAACTTTTCAAGTAAAAATCAATAGACCTTATAATACAAGCAGGAAAGCCTATACAAATCGACCAGAAACTTCATTACCAACCCTCTTAATATATTATGGCTATATAAAAAAAGATATATTTCACAGTAGAAAATGAACAAATAGAATCAACAGTGATCATTGGCATAATAAAGTAAGCACCTTCCTTCTTGATATTGTCCGTGTCAGCTGAGCAGAAACACCAAAGTCCGCCACCTGATACAGAGTGAAAAAGACGTTGCCGATGAAACTCGTGCAACTAATTCTCCATGTAGAAGATATTGAAGATTTTACTGTTCATAATAAAGTTTATAAAAAAAACCTTAACATCGCCACTCTCAGTCAACAAAATATTAGCAGCTGCAAAGATAGGAAAAAAGTGATTTCATGTACCAAGCAGCTAAGACACATTTGATCACATAAAAATCATACGACACAAAACCTTTGATATCTCTGTGGATCTTTCCCTCATTATGCAGATATTCAACAGCATGAAGCAGATCGCGAGTGATACAAGCAATTGATGTTTCATCCAATGGATGACCAGATTGAAGCTGCACAAGATATATTACTCTTGAGGATTATAAGTTGCATCAAAGAGAATTATAATTACAGGAAAAGTTCTGCACACTGCGTGCATCACCACACACAGTTACACTTCCCAGTTCCTAGTGTTCTGACTATAGAGAAGTAAGTAGACATACAAGATCAGCAACAGAGCCACCGGCCATATATTCCATGATGATCCACAACTTGGTCTGATGAAGGTAAGAACCATAGTATTCGGTAATATACGGGCAACGACATTGTGACAATACTGAAATTTCCTGTGGTAAAAAAAAACAAAAAAAAACTGAGAACAACAATCTCTACATTCAAATGTTAACCACAGAAATTGACGTCAATCAAAAGATACCTTCTGGATATCTTCGATCTCATCTTCTCTGCCAGATATTAAGTAAAAAGGTTAGTTAGAAAGTTCACTGAGCCATGATGGTATTCACAACCAAATATACTAAGGCTGACAAATGAATCTAATAGTGTAGTGAACGCCAAGGAAATATGACTGTCCTTTAAGCCTTTGAGAATCGTGAACAAGTAACATTCGTAATAAAATGTAATTACTCAACCAATATTACCCAAAATCTTAAGAGGAGAACTGCATAAATGACGAGAAAGAACTAAAATAGAAAATGTACTCACGATTCTTCCAGGTCGATTACTTTAATGGCAACTTCTTTATTGAGGTCTTTATCAAACCTGATAAGCAGCAGCAGCAGCAGCTCAGAATACAAACGAGATAGACTCAACAGTTAATAAACAGTCTTATCACATGAAATACATAAATGCCAATCATGTTCTTCTCAATCTGCAATTTTTCCCCAACTAATGTCAATTTAACCAACTCCCAGTTCTTAATAGCATGAATTATCCACACGATGATTCAGCTAAGTGCTCACTGTCTACAATTACGATGCACAGTATATCAACACGATGAAACAAATTTTCCTTCTCGGAATTTCTATATGGAGACGGTACTAAAGATTATTTGTAAACATCAATTATCCAAAAAAATTAGATAAACCTCTTGTACATAACTTTTGCGTGGCAGTAAATACACATGATAGCATCATTCATTCTAATCATAATAAGGAAAAAACCTAAAAAGTGAGTGAAATAAAAAATACTTACGCTTTATAGACATCACCAAAAGATCCTCTTCCGATTAACTCAATCTGGCTAAATCTAGCTCCAGCTGCTTCTTGTAAACCGGCAACATCGTCCATCTCCCCAAATACAAGTAAAACACCCTCTCCCTCACTGGAAACACTAATAAAATGCCCGATTACAGCTGAATCACAACGTACTGTAACACTCATCAACTTGTTGAAGAACGCAGAAGAAAGCAATCTGATAAAACCTTCAATTAAAATCTGATTATAATCGAAATGTGGAAATCACTTCTACTCAAAGCAAACCAAAAAAAAAAAAAAAAAAAGAGAAGGAGAATTGTTTATATAACGATGACCTACCAAAGCAGCAAAAATTCCGGCCGTTAGGTGGATTCAAGCAAGTGACAGCTGACCAAGTAAATTTTTGTAAGTAGCCGAGATTATTCATCACTCTAGGATAGTGGATTGTTGTAACAAACACGCAGATTTAAACATCTTCACTGAATTTTTTTCTCCCGTTGGATCAATCAGATAACAAATATATTTTCCTTTGATGACAATATAAAATTCTTCTAAAGTTCAGGATCGATTCAAATTACCTGGTAATTCGAGAAAGAAGACAGACGAATACTATTGATCTCTTTGTTCCTCTTCTCTTTCGCTTTCTGTAGCATTTTCCGAGCTTTCTGTAGCATTTTCCGAGAAAGCTCTCTCTCTCTCGAGCACCAGAAGATCGAGAGAAACTGTTGGCAGATGATTTGATTTTTCAATTTTTTTTATTATGTTTTTTTAAATAGTGGAAACCATTCACACGGAAATCGACCCAGCTCATGAACAACCCGGCCCAAGTTAAAAGCAATAAAACTCTAGTAAGTTTTAAAGGCCCATTTAAAGTTAAACCAAAGAAGAAGTAAGTGGAAATCAACCAGACTCATAGTCTTGGGCCTCTTGGCCTATCATATTGCTTTGCATATTAAGAACGGAGCGGTGATTTAGAAAATTTTTAAAATGAAACTCGAACGGATGAAATTTATGTTAAGGCATTCTTTTGTTAATTGTAACTAATGTTGTTTAAGCGAAAGATGTTATAATGAAATAATTGATTCAAAGGAAAGGAGTACGTTTTTCTTAACAAAAATTTAATCCGTTCAAGTTTATCTTTTTTTAATCACCGCTTCATAAGAATCACCGGTCCTTAATTTTTATTTTTGTTTTGCTAGCTTTGATTTATTAAATAAACTAATCGGAAGGTACAAAACAAACTCTGGAATACGCATAGACTCCTTAATTCATCGTTTTATTTGACAAATTTAGGGGAAAAAAAGAATACAAATGTTCAATAATTCCTTTATCGGTTTGTATTAAACTTTACTCTAATTCTCATTAATCATCTCAATTTACAATTGTGAGTATATATAACTATACAAAAAAACTATACAGTTTATCGATATTTACAATAAAACTATACACAAACTATATACACTAATAGTCCCCCTCCAGATGGGACAAAGATGTTTCGAAAACCCATCTTACCTACCAAATATCGAAATGGAAGGGTGTAAAGCTTTAGTGAGAGGATCAGCCAGTTGATGATGAGTCCTGACATGTAAAAGCTTATACAATCCCGCAAGAAGACGCTCACGAACACTATGACAATCATTTTCTATATGCTTAGTGCGCTCGTGAAAGACTGGGTTATTAGCAATGTGTATAGCGGCCATAATGTCACAAAAGAATAGTGTCGGCTAAACCAAAGGAATCCGCAACTCTTTGAAGAAACGAGTAAGCCAAACTATTTCATCAGATGCAAGTGACATGTTGTGATATTCAGATTCAGCAGAAGATTTAGAAACTACCTTTTGTTTCTTAGATTTTCAGGAAATCAAGAAAGTTCCCAAAAAACATGCAGTAACCAGAAGTGGATTGACGTGTGTCATGACAAGAATTGTAATCTGCATCAGCAAAAGCTTGAAGCTGCATCTCTGCTTTTGAAGAATAAAATAATCCTTGAGCAATGGTACCCTTGATATAATGGAGAATCTTTAGAACAGCTTCATGATGCCCAGCTCGGGGAGCCTCAGAAAACTGCCTGAGTTTGTTCACAACAAAAGAGATGTCAGAACGAGTAATCTGCAAATACATCAATCGGCCAATATGCTTTAGCATCAACAAAATCACCACCATATTGAGCTGTGAATTTGATCGTTGGATCATGGGAATACTGGAAGGTTTGCAGCCAAGTAAACCTGTCTCATAAAGTAAATCCAAGGCATATTTTCTTTGACAAACATGAATACCCTCAGAGGAACGAGCAACCTCCAAACCCAAAAAAACTTCAAAAGACCAAGATCTTGCAGACGAAAAAATGATTTCAACTAAGTTTTTAATTTGTCAACTTCAGTATCATTATTACTAGTGATGATGATATTATCCACGTATACTAGGACACAAAGGAAAAGATCATTAGTGATTTTCAAGAAACAAGTATGATCACAAGAGGATTGAATGAATCCAAAGCTCAATAAAGTGTTGGAAAACTTGAGAAACCACTGTCGTGATGCCTGTTTAAGACCATACAAAGATTTCTTTAACCTGAAAACTGCATTGGGAGGAAGAGAGTCTCCCTTACTTGAAGAATATCCCGGAGGTAGTTTCATATATATCTCCTCATCAAGATCTCCATTAAGAAAGGCATTTGAAATGTCCAACTGAGTAAGAGAAAAACATAGATGAAAGATATAGCAAGTAGAAGTTTCACTGATGTCAATTTACAAACAGGGAGAAAGTGTCATTGAAATCTACTCCCTATTCTTGAGTAAACCCCTTAGCAACCAATATAGCCTTGTATCTTTCAATACTACCATCAGAATTGCATTTGATCTTAAACACCCACTTATAACCAATACTTTTCTTATTTGGTGGAAGTGAACAAATCTCCCATGTTTCAGTTTTTTTCAGAGCACCAATTTCCTCTTCCATAGCACCACACCAAACCAAAAGTTCTTTTGCTTCAGCATAGGTTGAAGGTTCTCGGTGATTATCAATGGTGACTTAAAAAGAATGATATTCAGGAGAAATCTTGTTATAAGAAAAGTACAAAGAAATTTCATGGATAGTGGATGAAGATCCTACTGAATGACAATAGTAATCTCGAAGATAAGCAGGGACTTTGGTTCTCCTATGCGATGTTTGAAGAGAAGGTTCAGGGACATTAATAGGGTCAGCAGAAGGCTGGACCTCTACAGAAGTTGAGGAACTAGAAAGTTCATCAACAGAATGACGAGTAAGCATAGGAGAAGTTAGAAACAGATCAGGAAAAAATCAGAATCAGGCTGAGATATTTCTGATTTTGCAAATGGGAAAATCTCTTCATGAAAAATAACATGTCTAGAGATAAAGATATCATTTGTTTCAAGATCTAAGAGTCTATAGCCTTTAAATCCTGGAGGATATCCAAGAAAGGCACATGCTCGAGCTCTAGGATCGAATTTGGTTCTATTCTTGGGTGATTTGGAAGCATAGCAAAGACATCCAAAGATTTTTAATTCAACATAATCAGGAATTTTCTTTGTTAACTATTCAAAAGGACTTTTCTCTTGAAGAATGGGAGAGGGAAGGCGATTAATAAGATGAACTGTTGTTAAGATACAATCACTCCAATATGAAAGAGGAATTTATGATTGAAAGAAAAGAGATCGAGCAACATTAAGAATATGCTGATATTTTCTTTCAACCACAGAATCTTGTTGTGGAGTTTCTGGCCATGAGTGAAAGGATTGAATGCCTTTGGATTTAAAGAAATTTGTGAAATTAAACTCATGAGCATTATCAGACCTTACCCCTTTAATCCTAGTTTCAAATTGTGTCTCAACTAAATTGACAAAACTAGGAAAGATCTGTAGCACATCTGACTTATTCCTAAGAAGATAAACCCAAGTGGCTCTAGAAAAATTACCACAATAGTAAGAAAATATCAGTAGCCATCATGAGTAGGAGTTGAGAAAGGACCCCAAATATCTATATGAACTAAGTCAAAAGGATTCTCACACAAATGGTTGTGGGAAACAAAGTGTAAGTGTTTATGTTTTGATAAATGGTAAGTCTTACAATGAAATTTTCTATTTTGTTTTTCTTTAGGTAAAGACAATAGATGAGAAAAAGATTGCATTCTAGAAATAGAAGGATGTCCTAACCTTTTACGCCACAAATCATGAGAAGTGACAGAGGCTGCTACATGAAGGCTCTTATTCAACCCGATAGACTCAATATCTAGGAAGTAGAGATTAGCAATTTGTCTACCCAATCCAATCATTAATTCCTGAGAATGACCCTGAATAGCACAAGAATGTTCATCAAACCAAATTTTACAGCCCATATTCTTAGTAAGACAACTGACACTTAAGAGATTGAATTTAAACTGGAGAATATAAAGAACGTCCTGAAGCACTAAAACACTACGCAATGTAATCTTTCCTATTCCAACAATGCTCACAAGTCCACCATTAGGCAAAGTAACTGTGGTCTTGGGAAGTAAACGAAATGAAGAAAAAGAGGTTTTATCATGGGAAATGTGATTAGTAGCTCCTGTTTATCATCCAAGCATTAATAGCAAGGATGTTGCTATCAATGGAACAAACATAAGGTCTATCAACACTGGTAAAAGAACAAATGATAGAAGAATGAAATGTACAAAGTGTTGGACCATTAGAGAATGAAGAAGAAGGGATGAAAGATGCTGAAACAGAATGAACCTCTGGTTTGGTTGCATAGACTGATGGTTGAAGCTTGGTGCTGAGGAAAGAAACTATTTGCTGAATCTGCTCGGTAGACAAATCTTCAGTGAATTTTTTGCAAGTCTTCTCAGTAAGTTGACTAATCTCGGAAGCATTATCAACAGTAACATTTGCACTGATGCTTGAAGATTTGTTGAATTTCTGCTTGGATTGAAAACCAACTGGATATCCATGTTTCTTGTAACATTTATCCTCCACATGACCTGTCTTACCGCAAAATGTGCAAACTGGTCTAGTATCCTTCTTTTGAAACTGAAAACCCCTAGAAGATTGTGGAGTGACTTGACTAACCTGAAAGGCTGAGGGTTCACTACCAGGTTGAGCAATCATTCTAGCAGATTTCTGAGTATCTTCATTATCAAGTAGATTGTAAACTTTAAGTAAGGAAGGTAAGCTTTTTTCCATAAGGATCTGACTACGAACAGTATCACAGCCTTGATTGAGTCCCATGAGAAAGTCTATCACCCTATTAGTTTCCCTTTCAGTCAATAAGTCTTCAGTTGTTCCTCCACTGATCTGTAAGCTAGATAATTCTTCCAATAGTGCATGAGTTTGAGTATGATACGAAAACAAGTCCATACTTCCTTGGCGTAAAGAATGAATCTGATGCCTCAGCTTATAAATCCTTGGAAGATTCGTCTTATGAAAACGAGTGTGAAGATCTGTCCAAATTTCTGCAGCTGTTTGAAAGTAAAGGATGCTCGTATATAGCTTCTTAGTGATACTATTAAGTAACCAAGACTTCACCATACTATTACACCGCTTCCAAATCTTGTAAAAAGGATCATTATCAGCAGGTTTAACAATTGTTCCATCTACAAACCCTATCTTATTTTTCGCTTTAAAGCTAGTAGTCATCACAACAATCCAGGTTCCATAGTTAGTTCCATCTAGCAAATCGGGAGTGAAAACTAAACCTGGATGATCTGAACTGTGGAGGTGATACGGACTGTGGATATTATCGGGAGAATCCGATACCTCAAAGTGATGTGCAGTCGAAGAAGATCGGCGATTCTCCGATCGATTGACAAATCCAGAACCTCGATGAGGTGGAGAAGTGACAGATTCGTTGTCGCGAGCCTTCGGAGAAGTAATTTCTAACGAATCCGGCGTAGATCGACGATACTTCGAATTGCAATTTCGCTTCGTCATCGATAATAATTTCAGCTTGAAATCAGAGATATGAAATGATCTTGGGTTAAATTTGAACAGAATGAAGACGAGTGATCTCGAGGAAGACTACGGAAAGGAATCGGAAAAGGAAATCGGCGAAGAACGGCGATGAGAATCTGGTGAGACAAACTTCAATCTGAAAAGTTTGTTACGATGAGAAGAGAGATTTAAGCTCTGATACCATATTAAACTTTACTCTAATTCTCATTAATCATCTCAATTTACAATTGTGAATATATAGCTATACAAGAAAACTATACTATTTATTGATATTTACAATAAAACTATACACAAACTATATACACTAATAGTTTGAATTTTTCCTTTTAAAAAATACCAAGCATATTAGAAAGTTTATACAAAATTTACCTGTTTCGATGTAAAACTGTTCTATGATACGCATAGGCTCCTTAGTTCATGTCTCATTTATTTGAAAAAATCCAGAAATTTACCCAGAAATTCAAAATAGAAAACGAAAGGTCCCACAAAAGAAAAATTGTTAGTAAAGAACAGAACCGGTCAATGCGGAGGAAAGACTCGTCAGGGTTTCAGACTGATTCAACCAGACTCTGTTACTGTTTTCCTATTTTTTTAAGCTTATATTATTGACATTTCTCACGCGCAACTCTTTGGTGTATTCACTACGCGCTTTGGTTTCTTCTTCCTTGTTAGCTTTGTGTTTTAGTTGTGTAGTGTACACGCGTTTGAGGTCAAAACCAGACGCTGGGTCATTGTTGATGACAAAGCCACTCGAGTCTTACACACGGCACGTGCGCACGTGACGCCTAAATCTCTTCTTCCTATATATTCTCTTTGTCGTGCCCCTCTTAATCTGCGTGCGTGTCATACACAAGTAATATGAGTATGAATCTTGGTCCAAAACCCAAATCCCAAGTTTTACGACAACAAAATAAAAGCCTTTTCTTCGTTTTTTTTTTGCCAACGCCTTTTCTTCATTTTTCAAAACAAACATCCATATTTTACATTTAATGGTTGTAATCGTATTTATATATATATTTGCGAAAAAAAATATGTCGACTAATTAATGATGCTCAGTGTATGTAAATCCAACTTTAATCATAACAACAACAGTTTATCCACTCCAAACCATATGATTATTTCTCTTTCAGAAAAGCTATATTAACTAGTATTTTAAAATAATCAGCGATTGATAATTGAATTCCATTAAAACAAAAATAAAGCGATTTAAAATGATTTGTTTCAGGAAAAAATTCACGTATCTTTGACTTTCTTGGCCCAAGAGATGAAAAGTTTTTCATGCAAATAAAAACTTTAACCTTCTGTTCAATTGGTTATCTCGTAATCAATTATACATTATTTATTGTTAACTATACCAAACCCCAAGAAATTCGTATCTTGTGGCAACAAGATTGTAAGATTTTACCAACAAAGTTATCAGAACTAAAATAGTACATTTATTGTGTCGACAAGCAGTAAATTTTGGCTTGGAAATCAGATAATTAGCCTTCAAAAAAAAAAAAAAAAACCTTTTAAAGAATTAAGATTAGAACATAAAAGAAGTCTATGAGAAGCTTGAGCAAGGAAGGCAGCAAAGAAGAACAAGAAGGCTAAAGCGAGAGGAGAAATAATATAACACATACATAGAAATAACACACATCGACATAAGTATATATAGATGGTGGGGTCGGAACATCATCATCATCACCAACATCATCATCAAAACCATCAGCAGCAGCAACGAAGGAGCAAAGAAGCTTTGGGGATGGTGGCTCTCCACGAGGCCCTAAGAACCGTTTGTCTCAACACCGACTGGACTTACTCTGTCTTTTGGTCCATCCGTCCCCGTCCGTACGTCTCTATCTGTCTCCTTCTTTCTCTCTCTCTCCAACTCAATCTCTCTCTCAAAACGATGTCATTTTTGCTCTTCAGGAGAGTTCGAGGCGGTGGCAACGGCTGCAAAGTTGGCGACGACAATGGAAGCTTGTAAGTTTCACTTCTTACAATTTTGTTTACGTTAGTCGTTACCCATATTGTCAATACTTACAAAAAAAAAAATCATATAGTCAAGATTTTGCCTACTATAGTTTAGTCTTTTTGAATCATGATTTAAAAAGTCAACGTTTTCCCCTTATGGTTTATCGTATCTAGTCGCCGGAAACTTTCCCGGAAAACTAGTTAAGACAGACTATATATATATATTAGTACTTTAGGGTTGAATAAAAAAAATCCAAAACAACTACAACATTTGTTGCATGAAGATTCTAGACATGATCATGATCACGTAGATGCGACTGTATCTACCTTTCATTAAAGTTTTTTTTTTGTTTCTTGTTAATTACCTTTCTTTAAAGTTATTATATGTTTATTTTGTTTTTGAAAGTTATGAATCATGATCTGCTGAAAAAACTCATAAAGTCATCAACTGTAGTCTATATATAACGAGGACGATCTTGTATAATAACCATAGTTTCTTTTCCATGATCTCTATAAATATATGTATGTATGCACATATATGCTGTGTATTGACATATTGATGTGTCGGGCTGCAGGATGTTGATGTGGGAAGATGGATACTGCAGAGGAAGAGGAGGAACAGGAGATTGCTATGGAGACATGGAAGGAGAAGATCCTGTTCGTAAATCTTTCAGCAAAATGTCAATTCAGTTATATAATTATGGCGAAGGGTGGGTACTTGGTAGGTCCTTAATTACTTTTTATTATCATTTCTGGCTGTACGAATATATACAACTCCTGACCTTATCACTACAAATTTATCATATATAGAAACTATTTATCTTCCTTTTTTTTCTGGGTTTTGCAACGTATTTTTGGCCAACAGGTTAATGGGGAAGGTTGCTTCTGATAAATGCCATAAATGGGTTTTCAAGGAACAGACTGAATCTGAATCTAATGCCTCTAGTTACTGGCAAAGCTCCTTTGATGCTGTAAGTTTGTTTATAGGATCAACGTAACATTTATGTATAGTTAAGACATGGATCTGCAAATTTGTAACCCGACATGTCCACCTATCTCTCAAAAAATGCAGATTCCTTCAGAGTGGAATGATCAATTCGAATCTGGAATTCAGGTAAGATCAAGAACAAAAAATGTTCTTGAGTTTTCTTGATTTAATTTCTTGTCTCTCAAGCTAATTACCTTTGTGATCATTCTCATTGCACCTACAGACCATAGCTGTTATTCAAGCTGGACATGGCCTTTTACAGCTCGGTTCTTGCAAGATTGTAAGTATTTACAGTTAATTTAAAGTTTTTTACTTGGGATCTTTCGGTTATGTTTCTCTAAACCGGAAAGTTTAACTCAGATACCTGAAGATCTGCACTTTGTACTTCGGATGAGACACACGTTTGAATCACTCGGCTACCAATCCGGCTTTTACCTCTCTCAGCTCTTCTCCTCAAACCGAACCACTTCGTCTTCGAGCAATTCGCTCATGGGCTCGAACCACCCTATACTTCCTCCACAGACTCAACCATTGCAACCCTCTCTTCCTCACTACAACTGGAGTGGTACAAGCCAACGACCCATGATGGCTCAAACCTCTTTGCCTACCTACCAGCCTCATCTGCCTTTCCCAGTAATGCCACACTCAAACAAAGAACAAGACCCCGACGTGAAATGGCCCACGGGGCTATCTTTCTTCAATGCGTTGACTAACAATGTCAATGCTAAGCTTCTGTTTGAATCAGAGGGGTTAGGTGACAAAACCGACCACCAGAACCAGAGCCAGGAACAGAGCAATTCTGAGAGTCAAGCGAATCCGAGCGAGTTCTTGAGCCTTGATAGTCACCACCGAAACATGAGTTTCCTCGAGTGATGATCTTCGTGTATGGCCCACGTAAGAACTTAGTTTGCATCTTTTTTCTGTCTTGTTTGTTATTCGGATCGCTTTTATCATCCCTTCTGTTAAACATAGTTAATCGACTCTCTCCTTTTCCATCAATCTACTCTCTCATTTTTGTTTTCAACGAGTACCTTTCTTAGAAAATTTCCTAGCAACTTTTCTTGACCTTTCTTTTACGCCATAACATAAGTGTGTGTTTGATTTTTTTAAAATAGTATAAAAATGTTGTTTTCTAAAATAACACATGGTTTCCAGGCACGAAACGTGTCTTAAGGAAAAAATTGGAGGTAAGACGTCAAAAGAAGAAGAAGATAACATATGGTTTTTAATCACCGAAGATTATATTGTTTTGTTGAAAAATTATCTTTAAACGACATGAATCAATAAGTGTAGCGAGATCAATCCTAGTACATCAGTTTTATTATCTTACGCCGATTGATCTATCTATCAAAATCTATTAATATACAATAAAACATCTTTGTTTTCACAATTAAAGAGATTGCATAAATAGTACTCAACCATCGTAAGTTACACTTTACAGAATCCTACCAAAGTAGATCTAGTTTCTTCATATATATCATGCGTTAAAATAGTTTTGTTTACGAGTATTAATCAAAGAACGCAAACGTGTAAAAAAAAAAACCACAAGTCCAATAGAGTTTTTAACTATTGAACAATCAATCCTTAATGTTTCATAACCACGTCATTATTTCACAAGTCTCTCAAGCTCCTTCCAATGCATGACACTCTCTACAAGCAAAAATCGCCACCATTAAAATTCTTCTCCACAACTTCATCACCCTACTCCCCCTTCTCTTCTTTATCCTCACCCTCGTTGCCTTCTTCTTCCGCCCACCTACCCTTATCCCTCCACTTATTTTCACCGGCGCCGGAGTTATATATAGCCAACGCTGCGATGAATACGACCTGTATAAAGACGCTGTCACCATCTCCGTCGCTTTCCTTCTCGTCGAATATACGGTTTTGCCACATCTATTATTCGGAGGTTTTATATCCAATGGCTTGTTGTGAGTAATGGGACTGTTGTTGTCGTTACCGTTGAAACCGCTCGTTCTCGGAGAGTAAGAAGAAGTACTTGAGCTGCTATTACTACCAAAGCTACTCCGCCTGTTCGTACTATTGCTCCGGGAGGTATATTCGCTGGTCGTAAGCGAGATTGACCGTTTTGTATAATTACTGATCACCGCCGGGAAAGCGTGTGGCAAGAGACGGCCGTTGAAGAAGAGGTGATCGGCGGGAGAATTCTCAGTGAACGAGTCTTGCGACGGAGAAGATGGAGTCAGCGATCCGAACTCGAACTCCGGCGACGGGTCGTCGGTGATTGTGGGTTTCCGATGAATCTCCATTTTTGGTGTGTTTGATTTATGTGGTCGTATACTTGTTTAAATAGAAGGGAGGACACGTGGCGATATGGGTACGGAAGTAGCGAGAATCATATGAGGGAGCCAAAAAAAACTTGTAAGCACATCGTTTATGTACACGTGGCAAAGTGAAGTGATTGTGTTTGTAATGATCTTGTCTAAATGTGTCGCCGGTCCGACCGGATCACGGGTTAAGAAAAGGCTGGATCCTGTAAATAAAGTCTTGCACAATACTTAATTTTTTTCTTTATCATCCCATTTTATTAAAACCTCGATCTTATCTAGTTCATTGTATAACCATTCTTAATTAATGAACTTATCTAGTTCATTGGATGGTCAGCTCACATGTTTTATGCAGGGGATACAAGTCTCCAAAAGATACGCTTTGGGTTAAAGCAAAAGCAACATTAATGGCTTTATCAAATGAGCTTTTATTAGACAATAAAAATTTTATGGAAAGATTCTCTGTTGGTAATCTAACAGTAAAGACATTTAAAATCTCTGGTATTAATAAAATCCAGTTGGATTTTAAAACATCAAGAAATAAAAGACAAAGAACTCCCAACATGGCTTTTGTCTCCCATTGGCCATTTTTAGTCTCTCTTTACTCTTTAGGACCCATGCTCTAAGGAACACTTATCATCATTAATCTCAGTGCTCATCATATTTTAAATCTTTACTAACTAGTGGTTATCTTATTTTAATTGGATGTTGCTTAACACTAACACTAGATATATGGTTGAAAGAAAGAAAAGAGAGATGATTTTCGGAAGTAAGCCCACAATAGTTTTGGGCTTTAATCGGCCCATTCAGAAACATTTTCGGCGTCAGTTGATAGCCGCAAACAAAGCGGCGGTGAAAGCTGACATGCAACAATGGCGTTCGTGTCAATTTCTCCCAGGCCTCTCTCTTACGTTCGCGATTCAAGATAATTTCGTATGCATTTTCGCCTTTTCCTGCATTATATTATTTATTATATATACACATATATATGATCGTGTCTTCATCCTCGAGCCATGACCGGTAAAGAATTTCTCCACAAGATGAAAGAATCCGTCAAGGTATCGTTCTTTCTTCTTTCCCATGTTACCTGAAAAATTCCCTTCCGGTTGAAAATTTCGAGAACTTGGCCAATACATTTGAGTAGATTAGATCGGGTCGAGATTAAATTTTGTAGAACGTAGCCAGAATCCATTTGAAACTGTCCGTTCGATTCAGATATGCTTGTCGGAATCTGAGATACCTCAATTTAATTTGGTCGATTTTTACTTTTTGATCTCGATACATTATTAGATACTATCAGTGATTAGATCTAGTGATATCAGTAGTAATAAGAACTCTCGACTCTGGTACTATGATTGGTGTAGGAGAAAGTTGGGCTTGGTGCATCTGCTTCTTCAGCAGATTCAGGGAAAGGTAAAAGCAAGATGTCAAAGCAGATCACACATGGTTTTCACTTGGTAAAAGGCAAAGCTTTTCATGAGATGGAGGACTATGTGGTTGCCAAATTCAAGGAAGTTGATGACAATGAGCTTGGTCTTTTTGCTATCTTCGATGGTCATCTTAGCCATGAGATTCCTGACTACTTATGTTCCCATTTGTTTGAGAACATCTTGAAAGAGGTAATTGAGTTTTTTTTATCTAAACTAACTTGGAAGTCGGTTTCGATTTGAGAATATGAACTTATGTTTGTTCTTTTTGTTAATGGGGGGAAGCCGAATTTTTGGAAAGAGCCGGAGATAGCGATGAAGAAAGCTTATTATATAACGGATACGACGATTCTAGACAAGGCATCTGATTTAGGGAAAGGCGGTTCGACTGCTGTGACTGCGATATTAATCAATTGCCAGAAGTTGGTTGTTGCTAATGTTGGAGACTCTCGAGCTGTTATTTGCAAAGGTGGTGTTGCGAAGCAACTCTCAGTTGATCATGAGCCTAATATGGAGAAGGATAAAATCGAGAATAGAGGCGGATTCATTTCAAACTTTCCTGGTATCATCTAAATTCTGTTACATATATGCAGATATGTTCTGATCTTTTCATTGCATATGCTTGAAACTTTGTTTATATTGAAAAAATTCAGGGGATGTTCCTCGAGTTGATGGTCAACTGGCTGTGGCAAGGGCATTTGGTGATAAGAGTTTAAAGATGCATTTGAGTTCAGAACCATATGTTACTGTGGAGATAATTGAAGATGATGCAGACTTTCTTATCTTAGCAAGTGATGGACTGTGGAAGGTTTTTGTTCTATCAGTATCTGTTCTCAATAACTTACTCATATGGTAGCTGATTGTTCAAAATCTCATAGGTCATGTCAAACCAAGAAGCCGTTGACTCGATTAAGGGAATAAAAGATGCCAAGTCTGCAGCAAAGCATCTCTCAGAGGAGGCTGTTGCAAGAAAAAGCTCAGACGATATCTCAGTCGTCGTCGTGAAGTTTCAGTGACATTAGCTTTCGGTTAGTCTTCTGCTCCTTGTGGCTGACTCATACCTTTTACCTGATTCTTTTTTATAAGTATTTTCAATTGGCATGACGCATAGCAAATATTAATCTCAGACTCAAGAGTAAGATACATCATAATCATATCTTGAAACATACAAAATCACTTAACATATTTAGACATAAGAGTATGCATAGGTCTTTTACATTTGCGGATAGATATTCATCACAGGATAACATAAGATGGTAGTAGAGGTTCGTAGTTATATATATTGGTGTAGGAGCCATTCTTTTGCCATGATAAGATGCCATTACTTGGATAACTAGAGTGTAGATAGAGCACATGTAGGTGACAGAAGAGAGAGAGCGGGCAGGTTTATCATGTCTTATCTAATCTGTGGTCGCTTGAGTGATGAGTTGGTCATAGGAAGTTTCATGTCTACCCTGTTTCTTTCTTGAGTCTGGATCAGTTGACCGCTAAACCCTCTTCGGCCTGACCCTTCTCCTAAACTGTCACAAGAGCTCTTCCTCCTCCTTTCATTGTGTCCAGCTAAGCGCCTCCGGCAACTTCTTTTGGCTTCATCAAACTCTGGTAGCTCATGAAACCTGTTCAAACTCCAAAAACCATAAAATTGAATAACAAACCTCTTCTTGATAAACTGGAAGAAGTAATATTGAAGGGAAGAACAGAACTTGCTGCATTGTTGACAAAAACGTTGCCTGACGCCTGCAACAGTTGCAGCAGATGCCTTTGCATGAACTTCACAGACTCTGTGTCTGCGGTAATACTGCTTGGCCTCGGTCAAATTTGCAGTGCATCTATCCACCTGGCACAGTCTGCTTGGAACA
The DNA here is from genome assembly GCA_028015245.1 of Cardamine occulta. Classification (NCBI taxonomy): domain Eukaryota; kingdom Viridiplantae; phylum Streptophyta; class Magnoliopsida; order Brassicales; family Brassicaceae; genus Cardamine; species Cardamine occulta. Next base: position 9,294,739 of record CM051373.1, on the reverse strand, counting down.
CGGTCGCTGCTTGGAACATTAACTCTCTTCCTTTTGTCTTCATCTTCCTCTTCCCCATCCATGTCATTCTCCATTTCTTCCTCAACAAGGTTGGAGACTGTAGTCTTGTCTTTCAAGTAACCCCATCGTCGTGTTCTCTGACCCTCCATTTTCTGGTAAGGCTGTAAGTTGTAGTGTAGTCTTGAGATGATGGTGGAGGAACTCTGATGAATAAGCAATATTGAGGGATGGGCTTTGGGTTTAGAATGAATATTTCTTTTGGAAGTGTTTAAAAAGGGGAAGAAAAGTTGGGAGATGGACCACTGTGTCCATGTATGCTTCTCTGGTGGAATAAGTACATGCTTACGTAATGTGCTTTGCTACAAGAAAAATAAAACAAAGAGTTGGAATTACAAAAGTAAAATAGTTTCTTATAATTATTTCATAGGCCTTATTTGGTTTTGGTTTGTTCTGATGCAATTAATAGTTGGTACAAGTTTGAAGCTATATATTGTACTTCCGCTTTACTGTTTGACTTATAATTAGAAATTGTTATTCAAATTGGGGACCCTTTTGTTTTAAAGACAAACATTGATGTCCATCTAGGTAATTAAAGAGGATCCTTATTGACCAGTGGAACTTTAGATATGTATATAGTACAAAGAAGAAGAGCTGGGAATCATAATTTACACATGGTCAGTCTTCTCATCTAACTTTTTAATCTCTAGAAACAGAAAGAGAGAATAATAAATGGTGACATCCTTCGTCGATGTAGACAATTGGGTTCTTCTGCTTGTAACCTTAGTGGTCATCTACTGTTGGACCCATCTAGACAAGGCATTTTAGGTTAGCTTAGGATTAGAGATAAAATGGTTATGTTCAGTTTAACCATCTAGTTTTCTTTTTTTTTACTGCGTACTGGTTTGTATTTCGTTTTGACCTGCCTCGTCTTTAAAATATTTTGGTAGATTGATGTTGGCAGCATGAATATAAATCTGTTCTGGACCCATGGCATATGAACGCATTTAGTTGATGCTTATACACTTTTTGTTTTGTTTTGTCTTTTACCCTTTATTTTCTTTTCTTTCGGGTGTTAGGCATTTATCAGTATTACCTATAAAGATTCTATTTTGTGGGAGTGGAAAATCACAGATTAAAAGATAGAAAGTAAACAATGAGGTCACTTTAGCTAAGGGGTCAATGCAAACGACACTTGGAACTATTCTTGATAGAGAACTGTTGATGTTTAAGGTTTTAAAGTTTAGCTGCTCAAAAGAGATCTTCTTCACATAATAGTACCATAAAAGTAACAAAGTCCCTCACTTTTAACCTTGCTTTGTTTTACTTGGATAGGAGAAGAGGCCTCCGCAAATTCCTTTGATCACAAGTTAGTGGTCACTGAAACAAGTAAAGAGTCTTTGAATTTGGACCAGCTAAAGAATCAGAATATGATACAAGTATGGCCGTGATGCAATCATCACCACTTCTATTTACTCTTCTTCCCTTTTTATTTTCAACTCTGTGATGTCTTCTTAATCTGTTTCTTTCTGGGGAATAAAAGTTGAACAGTGAAGCTTTCTTTACAAACTTTTTTCTGTGAAACATTACAGCAATGTAAGAAAAAGGAATAGTTAGAATTAGTGAGTAGTGAAAGAGACAGGACATAAAAGGTTTCACATGCCAAACTGTACTCAGTACTCATGTCTTAATCTATGACTCATGCATGGTTTTGGGATTTTGCATAGCTGCACTTGTTTTTATATAACAGAATAAATGTTATCCGTTTTTGCTAACATCCCCGTATGATTTTACTTCATATTTAATTTTTTGGTCCTACTTAAAATTAGAGCTGTTTTTTGCACCCTCAAAGAATATGCTATAGGTAAAGGATTAACGATTTCGCTTTCGTTTTGTCATTTATTGTGTGAGCATGAAGTGATTCTTTTGAAATCTTGTGAAGAACAAAGTTAAAAAAGCGTAGAATATGATAAGTTAATGCTCGTCTCCGTCTACTGCTCCGTGGTACCAATTTCAAGTTTTGTCCCTACAAAAGAAATTGGATTCTAAACTGGAATTCGGAAAAAGAGATGCTTTTGTATAATCCAAAGTGGAGAATATATAAACGCAGTCATATTTCGTTTTCAGTCATGGCGAATGTCTATAGTTTTTGGGTTGTCACTCATCGTTATGAAACAAAACTCACGTAGCTATCCTTACGCCACTACTAACACCAGAGATCAGAGATGCCTCCTCCGTTTTCGGTTCCACTTGTCTCCTACAGAACAAAGAGAACTAGTTCTGTTTATTTGTCATAGATGCCAAAAACTAGATATAATAGTATCATGAACTTTTTCTTTTTTGCCATTGATATCATGAATTTAAAGAACCAAAAAACTTTTAAAAGTGAGAAAGATATACATTGATATCTTTCATTAACAAATCGCAACCCATCAATTTGGATTAGAGTTTGATGAATTTATATATACTAGGGGTTTAGCCGGGCTACGCCCGGATATTTATTTTCTTGTTTGTTCTTTCTGAATTGTTATTCACAATTTAATTAAATATTTTACTTCTAAATTTACTTTTAGTGTGCTTTAATTTTGAGTATGAAAGTTAATGTGATAAAATTACTATTTGAAATTTAATAACTACTAATCACCATACTTACTTACCTAATCACGATACTTATTCACTTTTAAATATCATATACTTTCGCTTAACTGTGTATACTATTCCAAAACCCATTTATCTTTCAAAACTGCAAATGGTGCATTTCTATCTTTCGTCCATCAACTCATCTAAACAAATTAACGAATTTTTGGTAGATGGTCATGCTTCTCCGGTTTATGGAAAAGAATCTCAAGAGTTGACCTACAATAAGGTAGTAATATTTTTTTTTGACTCCTGAATTTTTAATTGTAATATATTTTTCAGGTGTCTGAAGCATGGATTAAGAGACCTTCCTCTGGCACATCAATAAAATTTTTTTTATTTATTTATTGAGAAAGTATTGTCATTACTTTTGTTTTTATGTTTGTTCATTATTTTAATTTCATTTATTTGGATATGTGATTTATTTTTCATAAATGATGTATAGGAGGGTAATAGGGGAAAACCCATAAAAAGTTATAAGAAGATGGGACGATTTAGCAGCTGTTTCAGTTGTGGTATTTGGAGAGCTTTTCAATGCTGTAAAGTTTGGGTTAATCCTAAATTTTACCTACGCAAGAATGTCAGAGTTGAGATGAGGGTGAAGGAAAATGAGGAAGAAGAGGAAGAGTAATATGTTTGAAAGACTTAGTTGAGGGTGTGCACTTTATTATTACGTTTTTTTTTGTTCTTTATTTTACATTGTAAACGAAAAGGATGGCTGGGTTTTTGTCCTTTAAAAAAAAATTGGTGTGGGTTTTTAAAAGTTTCTAAATTTTTACTTAACTTTTGTTGATTTATTATGAGATGATGGTTTGTTTTGGTTATGTTTAAAATAATGTCCGATGATTTGATGAGTAGGTTGTGTTAATATTTCCTTATTTCTGTATTTTAAAATATTCTCTGTTTTTAAATTATTTAATTTGTGGACGATAATTGCAGAATTGGTTGTATTAAAGAAAGATTACTATTTATTTGTATTTCAATGTTTTGAAAATGTAAAGTCTATTCGTATTGTAATGTAAATAAATGTGATGGGCTTATTAAGCTAAATAGCCCAATTAAAAATCAGAAATTAAATTGAACCATTAGAAGAATGCCTAATGGCACATATCAAATAAAGATGAAGAAATTAAGTTTTGGATCTAAGTTGTCTTCCGTATAGATATGAATGTTGGAAAGTATCAAAAGAGTGTTTTTTTTTCTTTTTCTTTTGTCGGCAAGAGAAGAGTTCGTTATTGACATATTTCTCCTAGTTCTCTCTGTGTTTCTGTGAATGGTTTGGTTTCCTAGTTCGTCGTTGATTTTAGGTTAAGCATGATGGATCTGTTGTGATATTTCAATTATCGAAGAAGTATAACTTGTATGAGATTTATATTTCGTTGTTGGAAGTTTTTGATCCATTTGATGTCATTTCGCAGAGTTTCTTCCCGGCTTTGACTAAGATTGTGGGAACTTTAGGTCCAAAATCTCGTCCCGTCGAGGTCATAGCTGGTTCTCTCAAAGCTGGAATGTCTGGTAATTACGATTTTACTTCTCACTCTTATTGTTTGAGACGTGATTTGCTTGGGTTTCTCTCATTGGTTATATTTTTTTGCAGTGGCTCGATTTGATTTCTCTTGGTGCGATGCAGAGTATCACCAGGAGAAGTTGAAGAATGTGAAGATAGCTGTGAAGAGTAGTAAGAAGCTTTGTGCTGTATGTTCTCTGATCGGGTAGCCTTGATTAATTTGTTGGAACATCATCTCGTATGATTGTTAAGGTTCCTATTTGGTAAAGTTAGTAATTGGTTATTCCTAATTTTAGTCCTGATTTATTCTGGTGTATTTGATTCAACTAAATCTGGTAGGCTTTCAATTGTTATTCCTCCTCATTGGTCTCCTCTGAGGCTTTCAATTGTTAAGAGCGTGATGGATTTCTCTGTGGAAACCATAAGTTGAAGAAGATATAGGTTAATATATACTTTCAATTTGTTTCTGAAATAGTTTTGTTTTTTTTTTTGAAGGTGTAAGAGAGTTGGAATACTAAATATCTGTTGCCCTACATATTGGACAACTAAGTCTTGTATACAACCAGGTGATAATACATTGATGGTGGTATATGTGATTACATGATAGCTTGTTAATCTCGGCTGTTCCTGTAAATGTTTGTAGGCAGATTGTGCACTCCTCTCTTTCTTCTTCTGTAGTTGTTATTCTTTTTGTAGCTTGTAGATCAGCAATGAGTACATCTGTGTCTATCCTTGACATTTTATGTGAATTGTAATCAGTAACTTTGAAGTATAGAATTACAGTCATACCTATTTCCGTTTGTCTTGATATTTGGACCGCGTTGGTAAAGTTGCGGAAGTGTGTAGTCATTCTTCTTGCGTCAGCCTCTGTTATTTCATGATACATCAGAAAATATTCCAGGCTGCTTCGCAAGGTTTGCCATGTTGGACTGGCGCCGGTAGTTGGCAAAGGTAGTTGTATAATGATGTCAGGTTGTTGTGTATTTGGCCGTTTGATAATCAGATGGATTTCGTCACCGGTGTGTGAATTAGGGGGTTGAGTTTGAAAGGAAAATGAGTAGGCTAGGTTTTGTGTGTCAACCATATTTTCTTTGTTTTTTTTTGTCTCTCGTTGGTGTGAGGATTGATGTATTTATAGTTTTCTTTTGTCTTTTGTGATTTCCTCAGTCGTTTTTTTTTTGTGTTGTATGATTTTGTTACTGTTGCTCTTCCCATTACGTTTAGTTATTAATTATATTGATGTGGTTTAATTTGAAGTAGTAACCGTTTTTTTTAAATATCCATTGAATTATTTGTGTAGTTGAGAAGGTGATAGTCAAAGAGTTAGTCGGTGAGATAAATAGAAGGTGAGGATTTTAAGAAGCGAAGGCTGTTTTCTATATTTTCTGGTAGAGATTTGTGCGTTGAGAATCTGTTGATGGATAAGGATTTTCATCTGTGAGAACGTTTTGGCTTTCCGTGATAATGTTTATTGATGGTCTATATTTGGTTTAATATGGTTAACGCATTTTAGTTTTAATATTTTCCAGTGTAACTATAATTAGTAGTTTTTCTGGATTTTCTACAATTTTATAAGGTTTCCTATTTTGTAAATAACATATATTACTTTATTAGAGCATAATTATTATTAAACAGTGTGTATTACAAATATAGAGAAGATGTGTTAACTTTGTCAAAATAATATTTAAGTTAATGGTTAAAATTTTATGATTTTGGTATAACCACCGCCGCTGTAGTAACTAACCACATTTGAAACCGAGTATTATGTGATTACTGTTTGGTTAACTATAATTTGTTATTAATTTAGTAATGGTTTGCCTGTGAGGCCTTGATAAATTAATTTTCAAAATGCTTAGTTGTTATTTTAAAATCATTGAAGTTCGTATATTTATTTGTGACTGCTTATTACTGTTTGGTTTTTGTCGTTGAAGCTGTAAATCATTTAAATCTTCAAATAAAAATGAAGGTCTTTAAAATAAAAGGGGTAAAAAATGAAGCAATATAAGTAAGTAATTAAACAGAAAGGTAAACTAATATTCTTTTTAAAGTTGATGCTTCCCCTCTTGAACGACTCATCACTTCTTGTAAGGATAACTGTAAAACATAAAAAATTAATTTGTAACCAGCTGTATATGAGAATATAAATTAATTATTTCTTTGTGAAGGTTTCACCAATGTTGGATTTATTTTTTATATATTACTTGCTAATTGATAACCTGATGTTGTTGTGTCTCCATTTTTAAGTAGATGTATTATTGTGGGGACGAGTTAGTTACCTGGTTACTTTGGAAGTTCATTGTAGATTTCTTTGTAGACAATATTTCTCACTCCATCTTCTTTTTGGTCTTGTCCTTGTAAAATGGTTAGGCCTTGAGGTGATGTCACTCGAGAAAGAGCTACGTATAGTTGGCCATGACTGAACACTGAAGTTGGTAAATATAATACAACTGATTTTAAACTTTGCCCTTGGCTTTTATTGATGGTCATAGCATAGCAAACTCTTATTGGGAACTGTCGTCTTCGCAGTGTGAAAGGATGATCTGATTGTGGTGGCGATAAAATTATCCTTGGTAGGAGAACTTTTTGCCCAACATACGTCCCGGTAATGATTTGTCCTTCAATGACTCTTTCACTTAGTTTAGTTACAACCAATCTTGTGCCATTGCAAAGACCTGCTTTTTGATTTATGTTTACAAAAAAGCATTATAGGTACTCCTTTCTTGAGGGTGAGTTTATGGTGTGGCAAACCTGGGAACTCTAAAGAGTTTAAATACTCTACAGGGTAAAGTGCTTCATAATCTGCTCCTATTGTCTCAGCTTTCCCTATGCTGTCTGAGCTTAAGTATTCTTTAGGCTGCCCTTCCACTTGAGATAACATGTATGTGTTAATCTCATCAACGTATTCATTACGTGGAGTAAGGATTGCTCGTTCTGTGAAGTTTTCATTGTTTGTTTTGGAGTCATTGTGTTGTGCATAGATTGCTTTACTTATTTCTTCAAGAGGATTTCCATTAGATTCCATAAAGAAAGTTTTATCAACCTTGACCATTTCAGCTTCGTCATTGTTTATCTCTTTGAGAGCTTCAGATGTGGGTGCAGTTCCGTTGCCTACTCTTAGTAGCCATGCAGCAAACCCTATTTCTGACTGTTGTAATCTCATGTTTTGTTGTAGGACAAAAACAATGCATGATTCCCACAAAGGTGATTGACTTATAGAGGCTAAAACAGTGTCTGCTCTGGTTTCATGTGGGATAACAGGTAGTATCTGTCTAAAATCTCCCCCAAGTAGAACAGTTTTACCTCCAAATGGTTTATTGCTTGCTGTAGTGTCCTCTGTGGAGAGTAAGTCTCTAAGTGTTCTATCTACCGCTTCAAATGTGTGTCGATGTGACATTGGTGCTTCATCCCATATAATCAAATCTGTTTTGATGATCAATTCCGCAAGCATTGTTCCCTTCTTTATATCACAAATGGAGTCCTCTGTAAGATTAAGTGGTATCTTAAATCTTGAATGGGCTGTTCTCCCGTTAGGTAGAAGCAAGGCTGCGATGCCTGATGATGCAACAGGAAGAACGACTTTCTTTTCTGATCTTAGTTTGGAGATTAGCGTTTGGTAGACAAAAGTTTTCCCAGTCCCACCTGGCCCATAGAGAAAGAATAGTTTCCCCATGTTTTTATCAATTGATTCCAAAACTGCTTCATAAACTTTGGCCTGATCCATGTTTAGCTGAGGAAAGAGTTTTTCGTTTTCTTCTTTCTCCTTTTTTTCATTGTACTCTAATTCTTGCCGCCATAGACTATTGCTGATTTCTTTTAGGGCGTTTGAATTAGGCCTCGGCATATCTCTGAAGTCATTAAGGGATCGCTCATGTTGATGCAAAAGTAGCTCTATCTTAATCAAAGTATATTCGTGCAACTCTTCTTCTTTCAAAGTCATTCTTTCAAACCCAAATAGCCTGCGCTGTTTTTTAGTGATGTCTTCTGACATTGATTTCCAGCAGTGTTCCCACAAGAGTATTGGCTTGGCTACCTCACAGTATATAAGTAAGAGGACAAACAAATGACGTAGTTGAAACGGTGTTGCCCATTGATTTGCTTCATCCATTGCATGATGCCACTCTTTATCATCGTCTAGTAGTCCTCTAGCATAACATGCTGCTTTGAAGCTTTCTTTTATTTCACCACCAACTATTTTCAAATAGTTGTAGCTTGTTGGCCCTTGTATGACATTTAGCAATATCCTAAGGTAGTACAGCTCTCCAGATGTTGGGTGGATGTTTACTATTCTGCCTATAGAGGTTCCTTTTTTCCTTTTATGCCACATTTTGCTATCGTTGTCCCACACAAAATATTTGGGGAATTCGATATATGTCAACCTTCGAGCTTCTTCACAATGTTGATTCATCACCATCCATTCTGTGAACATTGTCTTGTCAATATTCTCCCGAGACAAGACATGTTTGAGATTGTCTTTTGCCTTGTAAGCTAATGAGTGTTTTCCCTGTAGATGAACAAGCAGTTTTTGAACTGATGGCTTTCGTTTGTGTATGTGGAAAGCAAATGTACGCCACATAGCTTCACAAGCTGATAAGTATCTACAATCAAGGTACTCTTGAATTTCATCCCTTTCCTTGACAACTTTTTCTGTATTTCCATTCTCTGTAGTAGTGGTTGTACCTTTCTCTATCAAGATGGTTGCTTTATCGACCCCTTTTGTAACAAACTTGAAAAGATATTTGATAGCGTTTGATGTGTTACACCATTCTACATTGATGTGCGCTTGATATTTTTTCAAGATTTCAATGTTATGTGGGATAACAAATCGATTATCTAGCTTTGTTCCTTTCTTGATGACAATGTTGTCATCGTTTTGTCCACGGCGGTAGAGAATATATCCAGATTTTTCAATTGTTGTGAACTGATTGTAGGGTCGTGGATATTTTTTGGTACATACCTTTTTATCCATGCAAGGAGATGATGGTCTATCCATTCCGCATGGACCATGCATCATGTGCATTTCCACAAGCTCGAATCCCAGTGGATCTTCACTTTTGTTGGGTAGTTCAGCAGAGATGATTTCATTTATTTGATATGGGGTTGGTATCTTAGCTGTTTTCTCCAACCACAGAAGTATATGTGCGTGTGGTAGTCCGCGTTTTTGGAACTCAATTGTGTGCAGCACTGAATAATAAGAATTGTGTTAGTGTCATTTTCCCTGTTTAAAAATTATTATATATATTTAATCATAAAATAGGTAATCGTACCAGCTATACATGGATTGAAGAATGTCCCATTTTCAAGGTCTTTAAGCAATTCGTCAAGCTTTGTTTTGAAGATACGACATTCAATATCGGGTCTATCATTTGATGAGATTCCCCCATAGGCTGCCAAATGGTCTTGTATTTCTTGCAGTTTGGGTTTGCAGTCATTGTGATAAACAAAGTTGGATTGCCAAATGTTCGACAAATTGCCATTGCGTCATGGTATTTTTCAACCATGTAGCGTGGTCCTCCAGTAAAACTTGAGGGCAAGATTATTCTTTTTCCAACTTTAGTGGCCTCTGTGTCTCCTTTACTAACTGCATCATATACATTGCAGTATAAATCAGCTCTAAGTTAGTCTTGATTATTTTTTGCCCATCGTAATCTTTCCTGTTCAATCACTGTGTACACATCAACAACATATTGGTGAAATAAACGGCATCCCTTTATTAGTGTCATTCCTTCTGCTAGTCTCGTTTGGATTTGGTAAGCATAGAACTCTCTAACACTAATAAACGTTCTTTTTCTTTCACCAGTTTGCGTGACCGCGTGGAGAATTTCAGTATGGAATCCATATTCTCCATAGGGGAACAACAATGGGTATTGCAAACTCATGAAGAGTGGATGGTCATCCCTTATTTCTTGTAAGTGGCATGACTGCAATTCCAAGATTACATCTCTATGTCCGATAGTAGATGTTAAATCACCAACTATTAGGCCTGCAACTTCTTGAACTTGTGGTAGATCATATAGTTTACCTTTTCCTTTTTGACCCACCAACCTCATTGTGAAGTCTTCTACTTCGTTTGCTTTGTAACGATCTCGAGCTTTTCGGAAAATCATACACAAGCAATTGTGTTCATCTAACATCTTTATTAAACCCACCACTATATCTTCTTTTATTTCGTATCTTGAACTGCCACTGGTCATATGTTTCATACGATTGGAGACTTCATTTTCTGTGTCGAAGATATACATTTGCAGAAATTTTGGTGGTTGACCTGGCATGGGGAGCATTGATCCTATACGATGATAATTTTGTCCATGTATTCTGAAACATGGTGGTCCTTTTCCAGATGTGACACTATGATCTATTTTTGCACCCATGGATGTAAAAGCTAGCATAGAGTTATAGGCTCGTATATTAATCCGAAATGCCAGACACATCTTCAGTAAATTTTCTAGAAAATGAGGAGTCTTTCTTCTAGGTGGGAGCTTGACGCGACCTTGTTGGCAACATATTGTGAAGACTGGTTCTCCGGTTTTGGGATCATTTCCCGTTTTCTCAGAATACCATACCAATGCATTACAGTGAGGGCATTGTAGTATTGGGTTTTCAATGGCCATTGATGCTGGTTCAAAGTAAAAGTAAACATTGGTTACTTTATCAGAAATAAATAACCTGTATTATTATTTTTTTGGATTTGTTGTTAGAGTCTAACCTTGAAGTTGTTTTTTCTCTTGACTGAATATTTTTGGGTTTGGTGTTGATGATTCCCCTGTTTCAATTTAATAATTATATATTAGATACATGTTATATTTAAAACGTTGTAATAATTTTAAAATATTTTTGGATTTTATATGTATTGGAGTAGTTACCTTGTTGTTCTCTTGATAATCGTTTGGATAGAATGATAGCCCGTCGCATCGTTTGTGCATTCTTACGCCTCACTACAATGTATTAATGGTTGTTCATGATATAAGATTTGAAAATAGTAGGAAATATATTTTAAAACTATATATATTGTTGTAATTATTGTATTGATCATAATTACCATATTCAGAACATATGTCGCATCCACCTGTATTAAATAATATTGGTTAATAGGAGGGGATAAGTTTACAATAAGTTACACTGTCTATGTAATTGATTTAGTATTGTTAGTTAAGAAGCTTACAATCGTAGTAGGTGATGGTATGTGGGGTTGTGACTTGTTGTTTTTTCTTTGACGTATCTGTCCAAAAATTAAATGTATAAGCAACATATGTATTTTCTTAAGAGAGTTGTTTAAAAAATCCCTTGATTTTCTTTAAGGATGCCTATACTTGTAACTAAATTTGGGTAAATATTACACTCCTTATTTAGCTGATACTAACGTTTTAACCGTTTTTAGGAACTGTAATATTACCTTCCACAGTTCTATATTGTTCAAAACAAATAAGAATAGGTTGCTAAATGATTTGTATGTAGTTAAAGATTGTTACCTTTTTTTTTGTGGAAGTAGATGGGTCATTGTTGTTCTTTGTGCGCTTTCTAGATTGTTGATTTTCAGGCAGTGTGGGTGTCTTTCGTGTACGCCAACTTTTAGAAAGGAGGACTGCTTTCCGCATAGATCTTGCCGTTTTATAACGAACTGTGCATTAGAATAGTTAGTCATAAATATGAGGGTATTGTTGTGTCTATTTTTTAATTATGTGTGGAGGGCAGTACCATATATGGAGCACTTGTTACAACCACCTAATTGAAAAATATGAGAGTATTATTAGTTTCTAAGAACGTATTTGTAGTGTAGTGAGGCTGTTAGAAGCTTACAATGATAGTAGTTTATTGTTGGGGTTTCACTTATTTCATCCTCTTGACCTGGTGGTGAAAAGGTTTAGGTAGTGTAAAGTCACAATGTTTGATACACATATGTGATTTGTATGAGATAATAAAAGGTTGAGCATAATGATGCACCTGTGTCGTTGTTTGAGTCGTTGACGGAATGTTTTCTTTTTCGTTGATTCATCTTTGTAGATGTGTGTATGATTTGTGGGGGTTACTTCCTTGTAGGATTTTTTTGGTATTGTGAACAGTGTCCATATATTCTTTGATAATGTGATGGTTTCTCTTGACGTAGTGCTCATATGAGCGTTACTGGCATTTATTTCTTGAGTTGTTTAGGCGATAAATTAGGGATTCTTTATTATTTTATAAAGTTAAATTTGCGAAAATTAAGTTTCATTTTCTTAGATTTTATGATGTCTTTGATTATCGGTTTGAAAGGGGAATATTCGTTATTAATTTTGAGTTACTTTTATATGAAGGCTCAGATTTTGTAGTCTTATTAAGAAGGGGTTGAAAATATGAATCACCAATGTTTCGTTAAGACCAAAGAAAACGAAGAACAATAGAAGACATAAGCAATAATAAATCCATCATATGAAACAATTAAAGTCCCTTGTTGCTTGTGGATTAAGCAACAGAATGATTATGGCTCGAGTAAGAGAGAGAGAGAGAGAGAGAGAGAGAGAGAGAGAAGGGAAACATTAGATAAAACTGCTTGTGATCATTGACAATGTTTAATTCAAAAGAGGGAAACAAACCGTGGGTAACACAGTTGGAAAATAAAACAGGAAACAAACGTAGAGAAACACAACTGTAAAAGAAAACATGGAAAGCATGAAAAGAAGATAGGAGTAGCACTGATAGATAGATAGATAGAAGTAGAAATGATTCAATTCTCCAATCGGGGGCGTTTGTCTTTCTTCTCCTTGACAAGGTCGTCTGAATTGGTGGACTCCAGCTTTTTTTTTGGGTCTCCAATGCTGCCAATAACAACACATTCAATATCTCCTGGGTTCACGTTCTTCGGAGTGGGATTTTCTGTAGGTCAATATTGGTTTCCAAGAAACGGGAGACTGTGATAGTTTGGCGTGTAGCACGAAAATTGAATGTTGTGAGTTTGACTTGGAATTTGCAAGTGTAGCCAATGATATGTTTTAGACATTCTGGAGTTGTTTTGAAGATTCCTTGCCATTCATCTTGTCGTATAGCCTGAATGGAAAATGATAGACTGTTGTAAGTTCATTGGGGTTGTTGAATGAATAACTGTTGTTTTGGAAATGGGGAAAATGTTGAATGGTAAGGAAACTGTAAACCTCAGTGGCTTCATTCATGACATCTGCAGCTCTTCTTCTAGCAAGGTTCATACCGTCCTCGTCAAAGACAACAAAGATTGCCTCGTCTCCGTTTTTATCACGAACTGTTATTTCAAAGCGGTACCTGTAGAGACATAAATCATTTAAAAAGAAGTCTGAAACCATTCAAATAAAGCCTTGCTGTTGTTGTTTTTATGGTGGATGGGTATTTAGAATAGCTATACAGAATCTAAATATATAGGAACAGGTATTTATTGTTTGTGAAGCTAATTTCCTTATTTTTGTGATATAGTTTGTGGACGTCGTATGATTACCTGATGAGGCCGACATTGTTTTCTTTGTTGCAGTGTTCGCAGAACATTGATGTTGGGTTATTTTTGCCTAGTTTTGTGTTGCATGTGTTGCATGAGATGTAGTACCATCCAGATGATGATACAAAATTCACAATTGTAGCATAGCAATGGAAGCTGGAAGTCTGGTTATAGAGAAATGGAGGTTTTAGAAAGTTTAATATAGAGGAAGTTGGGAACTAATGAGATGGAGATTTTGAGTATAACCTGTGGGTTTTCATTCTGCAGGAATTGGAGGATTTCATTTATAGTTACAGTCTCCAATTTAGTAATAGCAGAGGAGGAGCTGGTGATAGTTGGGAGAGCAGTACCAGTTTCCCCTAACCTGTTTGTAGTTTTGGTACATGAGTTAGTTTTCCTGTACATTATAAAGATAAGCAACTGTGTAGTAGTGTTTACCATGCCATAAACAGTTTGGTGTCTGGTATGTCCAAGTAAAAAAAAAGGCGGGTGGCTGATGTGGAGCTGACAGAAAAAGCATAGCCACTTGTTTTTGGGTTGACTGTCGTGATTAGGAGGACAACTGGTTTGGTTTCAGCCTGATTCCACCGTTGACGGAATTTTCCAGCTATGCTTCCCCAAAGGTAGATGCGAATGGTTTCACCGCTGAAAAACAGAGATATTTTCTTATATTTTTGTGGAAAAGTAAACAATGCTGCAGACTTAAACAAAGTATGGCAAACTCAATAACTCAAACAATGCAGTTAACAAACGTTAAGAGAACACAGAATGAAGGAGGCAAGTACCATCAATGAAACAATGACGTAATGTTCCCTGAAAGAACCAAGTTAATTGGGTAAACAGAACCAGAAACTTGACTACTTCTATGGCTTGCAAATAAACTAAACCATGCAGGCTTTTAAAACAGAGTTAATTTGCAAAACAGGACCATGAATTTGAGAGTATCTATGACTTTAAATGAACTGTAGCAGGAGAGTTTGACAGCTTAAGCAAAAGATTGGTAAAACCAAATAGGCATGAAAGCATTCAAAGAACATAATTTTTAAATTGATGTGGATTATTACTCTTTCATTAGTAGATGCAAGAGAACTCTAGCTTTTGATCGGGAGCCTTCAACTTCAGGAGCTTTTTCCATTGTCCTAGGTGAGTGGAGATTGTCACCAGTAATTAGACGAATATGTCCAATGACATCTGCAATACAGAAGTAGTAGCTTTTACAATTTCCATTTGAATGATTACAGGGGTAATAAGGTTTTTCTTACCAAACAGCTGCGTATTTGTGTCAGCAATGGCGGCTAAATCTTTGAAGGTGCGAAGTCTGAACTTTTGTTCTTCAATGTTATGGGCTTCGGGAGGCACTGGGATCATTGTTGTCTTGTTGGTGAAGCAGATGCCTTGCTTGTAGTCAGAGACTTTATAGAGTTTTTTGCAAGGAGAACTTATAAATTTGCTTAGTTTGTAAACTGAGCTAGGCTTCAGGTTTTTTTCGTGGCTGGATATGCGGTTTGCGGGTATGAATCCGTGAACTGCATTGGACTATAGGATTATGATTAGATGGGGATTAGTAAATAAATAAATACATCATTGAAACAGAATGTGGTCGGACACCACATTACATATATGTCCTAATAATCAATTTAATATCAGTTTTACATCACTAATATCACATTACATCACATATCTGGCCATATTACATCACTAATAATCAATTTCCACATCACTCAGTTCTATGTGAATATTACGGACGGACAAACTTAATACAAACAGAATGTGGAATTCATTTATACATGAATCCTAAGCGAAGACATAAGGACACCACATTACATATCTGTCCTAATAATCAATCTACTACCAGTTCTACATCACTAATATACAAACAGAATGTGGAATTCATTTATACACAAACCCTAAGCGATGCCATGAGGGCAGAGTTAAAATTAGATACATACCTGAGAGTCGATGAGTAGTAATTCTAGACCGATGAGGATGTCGCTTTTCTTGAAATTTTGGGCTTCCCAGTAGTGGATTAGGCGTACTAAAATTTCTTCATGACAGTAATCACCATCAATTTCATCAAGGATGTTGAATGTTAGTGGCTGGGTAGGTTGGTGGATAGATTCTGGAGCCATGTTTGGGTTTGCCGGAGTAAGGGATGCGTTGATGTTTTTCCAGTGGCTTTCGGGTGGAGGTTTTATAGGGAGGCTGTGTTGGAGTTTCGGATTTGGAGAGGTAGGCCATCAGTTTTTTTTAAATTGGAGGACTGGTGGAGATGATGCAATTAGGAGAGTTAATGGGTTGATTGAATTAAAAGAAATAATGGTGATTAAAGACGACGAACTGGCGTTTCCTGTGTGGAGGAGGCGAAGAAAGCAATTACAGAACCTGAAACGTCGGCGGTGAAGATAATGGAGAGAAGGATTGGGCCATAGTATTATTAGACAGGTGGGCCATAGTATTATTAATAGGGCGTAGACATTTGATTACTAATGGGTTGGTAATTTTGTATTTTTTTTAATCTAACGTGTATTAGGAGAGTTTTGATATGTGAGTATTTGTAGATATTGTTAAACATTGTGACACGTGGCAAGCTGGGAATTGATTTGGGAGAATTTTTTTTTTCTGAGGTGGACACATGGAGAAGCCTCAAAATCCCCTTTTTATATATAAGAGATATATATATCTGGTAAAATCAATTGTCTTATAAGCAAAATCAAACGAAAATAATGAGATTTTATATTTTGTCTAAACCATTACTGTGATTGGTAAGAGTTCGAGTAATTAGTACACAAGTTGTTTCCTAGAGAACTTGTCTAGGTTGGAGCGATTTAAAACCTATACGATTTGTCTCTCCATTTACGGGAATTTTCAATGAAACCAGCTTTAAATATCGTCGACGCGAGATTCCCCACTGACTGTGCGATCCAGCTGTTCAGACCCAACCACACACCGGGTACACCCAAACTCTTTAGACAATTGTCAACTTTACACACACACACACTTATCGTATCATTTCTTGCATGCACTTGCTTCATATTATTTCCTTTCATGAATAAATTATAATCGAGGGAGATTATATTTGTGCATATAATATAACTACTGTAGAAGATATAAATAAAAACATTTTGTTCAGATTTCAGAAGCGATTATTTTGTAGTTTACCTAGAATGTTTTTCAGTTTAACAAATTATAAATAAAATTTATCAAACGGTCCATTCATAAACCTTGCAACATCTCATTAAACCAACAACAATGGGAAAGACATTCGAAAGCCTAACACGTTAGCTCACGGTGACTTATCTTCGCCGCCGGTTTGCTGATGTAGCTCCTCCACTCCTCTATACTCCGCCGTGTCGACAGGCTGTTGTACATCCTTCAGCTCCACCCAGGGGCGGAGCTAAAGTATAGGGAGGGGGTCAACTGACCCTGGTGGATTTTAAAAAAATCAATGAGTTTCTAGATTGACCATGTCAAATATAAAAGTTGACCTTTGTAAATTTTTTGCGATACACTACATACAAACCCCAATATATTTGACCCCATGAATGGATTTTCTGGCTCCGCCACTGGCTCCACCGCGACCTTATCCTCATCGTCATCGGCATCGCTGATGTTCTGAACCGTTTCCTTGACCGCTTTCCACGCTCCTTCCATCGTGTCCTTCATGTTATCACCGGCGTTCACGGCTGCATCCGTGGCTTTCTTCACCCCTTCCTTTGCCTTGTCCGACACATAACTCGCTGTGGACCTATCATCGTGACGTTCTCTCATACTCTATAAATAATTAATCCATATAACTGATTAGCCCTAATACCAACCAACTAAAGTTATAACAAGAAACAAAAATCATACATTCCTACCCAACATATATCCTAAGAAGTAAAAACGAAAAAAATTATCTTGTAAGAAGAACAATTAATAGTAATTACATTAAAATCATATCAACCAGACATACCTCCGTCTGCTTAAATGCAGTGCAGAAGCGATCGATTCGGGTGGTAGCTTGTCGGAAGACATAGCCGGAGAAATCTACCCCCGGAGTTCTTGAAACGTTCACCGTCGCGAGTCTCTTTACATAGCCGGAGAAATCTACCCCCGGAGTTCTTGAAACGTTCACCGTCGCGAGTCTCTTCACTAAAAACCTAACTGCTATGGTTAATTTTCCTCTTAAAATTTTTGTTTTCTTGAGTAGATTTTAATCTGTTTCTTCCCCCACTTTCTCTCAACTGCTTATGAACTACGTACCGAAGATCCAAAGGTTGCGGAAGTCAGTCAATGAAATGATGGAGTATCTGGGCCAACGACACGTGGACAGCTTACGACACGTCTCTTTAGTTGATGTCTCGCGTCTCGACACGTGGTAAAACGGTTCTAGTAAAAGACCAAGCATATATCCTTATTAGTGGGTCGTTCTAATTTTGACCCGTTATAACCATTAGGCCCATTATGGATAAGGCCCATCTTATGAATCAAAGCTGGAGATAACGTCATCTCTTTGATCTGGGAGTTACAGAGAGACAACGACCACCGGCGATTCTGAGAAGCGGACAGAAAATGGCAGAGATGAAGTGTGTCGGAGTAATAGGTGCTGGACAGATGGGTTCAGGAATCGCGCAACTCGCCGCCACGAATGGCCTCGACGTTTGGCTCATGGACGCTGATCGAGATGCGCTCTCTCGAGCCACCGCAGCTATCTCCTCCTCTGTTAAACGTTTCGTCTCCAAAGGTCTAATCTCCAAGGCAAGATTTACTCAAAATTTCTTTAAAGCATCTATTTTGAATTTGTTTTTCAATTTAATGAAGATTATCTAGTGGAGATCACCGTTTAAGCAAATTTCAACTGAGCCAAAGATAATCGAATTATAGCCTGTTCTGTTTATTTACTGAGAAAATTAGTTTTATATTATATTTGTTTGCTCGATCATGCATATTGGTTCTTAAGCTACTTTAAGACATGTAGTTAAACAATTGAACTTATGGTAGTGACATAGTGGTCGGAAAGGTACACTGGTCGGGATTTTTTGGTAATCCATTAACGCCAGAGTGATTTGTACGTTGCAGGAAGTTGGGAACGATGCGATGCGTCGTCTACGTTTAACAACCAATATTCAAGATTTGTCTTCTGCTGATATTATAGTTGAAGCCATTGTGGAATCTGAAGACGTTAAGAAGAAACTGTTCAAGGATCTAGATGGTATAGCCAAGAGTTCTGCGATTTTAGCTTCAAACACAAGTTCTATCTCTATTACTCGTCTTGCATCTGCAACCAAAAGACCCACCCAGGTTCGACACTCTTTTACTTCCTCTCCTCAAATTGATCATGAGTTTCACATCCGAATATTCCTAACAGTATTCGTGTTTATTCTTCGTTTATAGGTCATTGGAATGCACTTTATGAACCCTCCTCCAATAATGAAACTGGTTGAGATCATTCGCGGTGCGGATACCTCTGAAGAGACGTTTGTGGCTACAAAATCCCTGGCTGAAAGGTTCGATATTTCCTTGAAATTAAACTAATCAAGTGTACATGTATGCGGGGTTTTCGACAAAATATCAAATGGTGGAATGAAAATCAGATGCATTATCTATTATTTCAAAACCTCAGCAAGACGAAAGTGTTACCTTTTTGGATCAGAATCGAACACATAATTATAGGAAAACCTTAGAAGAACTTTCTTGGTTTTGGTTGCTCAGTCTCAGGGTAGCTAACTAAATTCACTGATTCAATTACTCTCTGTATATTTAACTGTAAATCCCTGAAACCTGCAGGTTTGGCAAGACAACAGTTTGCTCACAAGACTATGCGGGCTTCATTGTGAACCGGATCCTCATGCCGATGATCAATGAGGCGTTCCACACACTTTACACAGGGGTGGCTACAAAGGAAGACATTGATAGCGGAATGAAACATGGCACAAACCACCCGATGGGTCCTCTGGAGTTAGCTGACTTAATCGGTCTTGATGTGTGCTTGTCCATAATGAAAGTGCTGCATGAGGGACTTGGGGAATCAAAATATGCACCTTGTCCTCTTCTTGTTCAATACGTTGATGCTGGAAGGTTAGGAAGAAAACGAGGACTCGGAGTTTATGACTACCGTAAGAAGCCTGTTACTCCATCTCCTCGGCTCTGAGAAAGCAAAAACCAAAGTCAGTAAAAGATAAAGACATGTCTAGCTCTTAAGACGAGAGCAGTAATGATTTGTGGGATGTGTCTGGATTCTTTCTTTGTTCCTATGTTTCTTGGTACTAGTCAGCATAAGCGGACTTGTGTTGTAATCTTGATATGGACTACAGTTTAGCTTATACAAATCAATAACAATAAGGCGTTATCACGTTGTTTTCTAATAAATAACTAAAATGAAAAGTTTCTTCATAAAACTAAAGTTGTTTTGGTTTAGATCTCAAAGTAATTGTCAGCAGTAAAGCTACAAGAATTTGTACTCCAAGTTATATCCCATTACTCTGTGGTAAGGTTCGATTGAATCAATATCAAAATTCATTATGTAATAGGATACTATATCATATAAAAAGGGAAATTCAGCAGCAAAACGACAGATAATTTAGTCAAGTTATCACAACTTAGCATCGATGACGAAGAAATTTAGGAGATAATGATTAAAATAATCACATGATAACTTTTATAAGTTGATGATGCAAAGAATAACTAGTCAAATAGCAAAAGACAAAGCTCTGTCGACAAAAGAAAACAAATTAGCAAAAGACAAATGCCTTGTACATTGTTACTATCTAAATCCAAACTTCAACGGTAACTCCTTTCAATAAAATTTACCATGCATTGCTCTATAATAACGTAATTATCATTTCAAATTGTAGTTATAATTTTATTTTAATCACAACTTACTTGTAAATCGTGCGTATGTTTATACAATCGCAAACTTAATTAATCGTGCGTATGTTTATCTAAGATAAGTTATCTTTGACCTCTCATTTTCTTTATTTAATTATTGAAAAACTTAATTAACACATTTAAGTAAATTGAAGCAGAGTAAAGTTAAAAAAAAAAAAAAACCCGAAATGTTACAGTCGCAGTAAACTTTATAAACATCCTCTCAGTCTACTTCTCCGGCGATAATCTCGGTGAAGTCACCGGAAACAGAGGCAGAAGCTGCGGCTCTGATTCTCTCGGAGTTGATATCGGCGACCGGTGCAGGTAATAACCTTTGTCAGCGATCGCTCTCTCTTCCTCCGATAATGGCGACATCCTATCGAAAGGGTCACCGTCGTTTCCGTTGTTTCCGTGCTTTAACGGCGTCACGGGGCTGTTAAGTGCGAGCTTCGGGAAATCAAGACAGCTAGGCGAGAGAATCTCATGGTTTCTCGGCGAGAATCTCGGGCTACCGGCGCTTCCAGCACCGATCATGAGTGTATTAATCATGAGACTGTTCTTGAGGTTGTTGTTAAATCCGCCGTGTGATCTCCTCTCGTAAAGTTTGTTTCCAGAATGTTTCTTCGGTAGTGCGGTTTTGATCGGTGGGATTACGAAATTACCCTTGCCGGAAGGAGTCACCGGAGGACGTGGCGAGGATGGAGATCTCGGGGAGGAGCTTCCGGTGAGCATCTGGACGACTTGTTTGAAAGAGGAAGTGTCTGCTTGAACAAAAGTTGTCGGATAATGATCAGATCTAGTTATGATGTGGTGATGTAAAGATCCATTGATAATGGAAGATGAAGCAGACGAAGAAGAAGAAGATGGAGGGTTTGTTGAAATCTCCATTGATGTTTATCCTTTTGGAAGCTTCTGTGTTTTAATGGTTTCTTTAAAACTCCATTAAAATCTATCTATTTTGGTTCTCTGTTTATTAGAATTGGAAATTTCTGTTGTGAGTTTGAGTGAAAGAGAAGAAGCATATGAAATTAAATTTGAGGTCTCCTCTTAAGGTTTTGGGATTATAAAAGAAATTGGATTGGTTGTTTTTTATTTATTTAATTTGGAATCTTTCTTTATGAAAGAACTATTAAAATTAAAATATACAGACAAATAAAAGTTGACATGAGGATTTGTGCCCAGGGAATCAAAAGATGTTTTTATTAGGCAATTTTTAAATTCTTACTTTGAATTTGTCTGCCATAGTGCTTAAAGGAAGAAATTGCAGATGAAAGCATGGGACTTTGTCTTTATTAGACTCTAATAATATTGAAATCTAGAAGTTAATATTACTCAATATTCAGAGAATGCTTCCATAACTTTGAATACAAATCCAAAACATTATCGACCAACATATCGATACAGCACTCAATTTTTCTTTAACAAAAAATGACAACATAAATGCTTTCTTCTTTTTACCAAAAGAAAATCATTCATATGGGCTCCTCTCCGCTAGTGTAATTATCAAAGTCATACTATCTTTTTATGTGCATGCATACACCTATATATAAATATATAGATTTATCGTATCTCGGTCTCATATAGTTTTATCATATCCAGGAAATGTTCCATCAACCAATCAAAATAGTACACATAGATATATTGTGTTTATATAATATATATATATATATGTGTGTGTCATGTGTGTGACATCGACGTATCAAATTTTCATTTGTGATATGATAAAAGAAAGAAACTTCGAGTTCTTTGTCTCAGTGGACTATGTGAGATTATACTTTTCAAAACAAATAGTCACGTAGATAAACTACGATGCATATATATATACAAGCTTCCGTTACTCATAAATCACAACGAAAATTAGAGATATTATATATAGTATATAGTATAGTTGAAAATAAATTAATAATGAATTAGTCGTAGTTTGAATACGTATAATGCTAAGTATGTACGTGTATCTTAACCTATATAACAAAAAAATACAGCACAATCTTTTGGATTAGATTTTTTTTTTTTCAATTATGACTCGTTCAGAGAAGTAGACTTTGGTTTAAACAAATTATTAAGAAAAATCTTATTAATATCCATTAGAATAAGTCCAGTCAAATATTTCTTCCCAAAACTAACAAAAAAAACTTTGTGCAAGTTTCAATTTGGACTGCTTATTTTAAGAAACGAAATAAACTAGAAAAAGAAGAAAGATGCGATAGGCGTGCATGTATTGAGCCGCAAACCCTAATGATGAAATTTTAAATTCAAAGTCGCCTGACTATTGAAACACTTGTACGCCTGAGATTGGTTTATTTCTCCTAGTTGAACGAGCAAATACTCCTATTACTCTACTTCTACTAACTCTAATTAACTTCGGATTGGGCGGTCCAATAAAATAAAACAAATAATAGTTGTTATGTTTGTCCATAAGAACCATAATATACATTAATGAAAATAGTATATGTCGTGTTTGGTTACATCCAATTCCTAAAGTACATATGTTGCGAACTTGCGATAGACTGATTTGGTTTGATCAGTCCAAAATTTTGTTCCTAAAAATACTTTTCTCTTCTTTTGAATCTATACATACTTATTCCATTAGGTAAAAGTTAAAACATTACGTCGGTGATTACAAAATGCTCTTTCTTTTTTTTTTGACTGCCAACAAATTGTTATTCTTTAACCTGGATAAATTTTGTTTGACATCCTTTTAATCTGCTTAATAATTTAGTTAACACTTATGTTGTATTTTGATTTTAGCGGATTGCTGATGGCAAGAGAGAAATAATAGTTTGGGATCATATTGATATATTAATTCTTGGTTAATGTAGGAAAATCATATTTTTCCATATAGCTGTTGTTGAAAGTCAATCGCAATATAATATGAGACGGATTATTAACTAGTATTATCTGTGAATGTGAGGAACAGACTGTAAATAATTAAATATTAAAGAAGAGGATGAATCTTTATTGCCTAACCCATACTTATTTTGTGGGTTAATTGCCTAACCCATAGTTGGTTTCCCACTTTCTTTCTTTTTACCTTTTTTGGTTGCTATTGAGAATATATTCGTAGTAGTTCAAAATTAATTTTGTATGATTAACTATATTAATTAACCATTCATTCACTATCAACTGAAAAAATAAAATTCAAACTTTACAGGGTAAGCTAACGATGCTTACATTAGTGGCTAACAAATGCTTTCTTGTCATAATCATTAAGTAGTTAATTAGATTCTGTAAAATTAGACGTATTCTCAATTTAGGTTAAATTACCATCATATTTAATTCAAACCAAATGTTCCCATCCTCCCGAAATTAGGCCTGAAAGAATGATAGAAGAGTTTGACTATCTATACACATGATTCTGATCTTCTTTTATAATAGATGTTTGATGAAGATGAAAATTTTCATCGTTAGCTGGAAAAAAGTATATTAAAGACCTACTCAAATTGAGTATATAAACCCTAAAATTCACAGTCTATGTTTCCCCAGGGAACTGCTTAATTAGGTTCGTCAGTTAAAGTTCAAACATCAACAAACGAAAAGCAAAACAACTTCTTCCATCTACTCTAATATTAAAAAGACCAACGAGCTTATTATACACAAACTTGATCTTTTATAGTCTTATCAAACACCCAAATCGTTTCGGGTCAGTTTGGGCCGATCTGGCCCATTAGGATATTTTCCGGACCGTTTGGCGTTAGGCAATATAAGGAAACCAGAGGCTTTTGTAATACATGAATCCCCGAATTGCTTAATATACATACTAATAGAATATCTCGACTTTTCAGAGAAGATGAAAGCTATAGCATATAGACTATGTAGGCTTATAAGATGCCATGTGTGGTCTTGAATCAATGAACAGGGTATATTATATATTCTTCGTAATAATAATGAAAATTGTTATTCATATTCATAGTAATTTTCCACGGGCTCTCAAGTGGTCAATGGTAAACGTTGGTTAATAGTCAACGTAAAGCTCCAAGTAAAGTAATGAGTTTGTGCGGTGGCGATATGACTGTGACAAACAATGGAAGTGAGAAAGAAACGACACGTGGAGGGGAAAACATTAGAGTGTATTAATCGAGTTTGCAAGTAATCGTGACTGGCATTGTGACTCTTGCCGAGTTTCGTGGCACATCCACCGTCACCACACGTGAGATTTGCATAGGTTTCGGTGTAAGACAACTCATGAACTGCACGACTTCTCAAGTTCTCAGCATATCAGTAAAAAAGTTCTGTATTGTCTAAAGTGACAAAAGAAAGAAATATTAAATTTAAAGTGTGATATTTTGGTTTTAGTGGGAGGGTGGAGTTGATTTCGTGACCAAAAGAAAAGCTATGGACACTATACATTTAATGGAAAAAGTACTGCGAGAATTTAGACGACCCATGATGCTTCAATCAGAAGATTAAAGACCTTTTTCCGAACTTGGCAAGTTATGCCAGAATTATACACTTGTTGTTTCTTTCTAGGGAGAGGTATCTCTGAGAAACGTTAGAACAATCTTCAAAACTGTTGGTATATTAAAACATTATAAAAATTGTAATTCATCTACAAAACAAACAACAAACGTTACAAATGATGAAATGATGAAATGATTTTAACAAAAATAAATGATGAGACAACCAAAGTTAAAGGTGCTCAATATCAAAAAGATACTTGTAAGTTAAGGTATTGCAGTTGTCAGTTGATCCCCTTTTTCTCTTCCGTTTCAATTAGACAGCAATCACTTGTTTTTGCCTGATTTTAAGGAGTTTTGTTTTGCTTAATTTTAATGAGTTTATATATATATTTCAAATGTAGATTTTATGGAACCTCTTATGGCAAATATAAATACTCATCTGACATCTTTCCTTTAGTTCCACTCTTCCTTTTGCTTCTTTTGTCTTCCAAACCTAAACTTACTTTGGCTATTAATCAACCAACTTCGTACAATCGTACTTAACAAAATGGTCATTAAGATCTCCTTATTAATTCTCTGTTTCCTTATAACGCACCGTCAAATCCTCATTCAGTTTTGACCGAAGAAGTTACCAATGAAGAAGACCCAGAGTTCTACATTCTTGACGAAGCGCTCCCACATTACTTCCGAATGTAACAGTATCATCCAAAATCCGACTACTAGTCTCCCACTACAAAAAGATTAGAAAAGGGTTGAGATGTCACATGGCGCGTTACAACATTTGCAACGACGTAAAGGCGGACAATGGGACGAGTTTGTTGTATTGTTGCAAGAAACATTGTCGGAATATCTTAGGAGACATGAATAATTGTGGACAAATGCAGATTCGGACAACGATGTTGCGGAGGCATATGCACCTATGTTGGCTTCAACCCCAAGCATTGTGGTAAATGCAAAAAAAAAAAGTAAATCCGGGTTAAATGCGAGTATGGATATTGTGGGTACGCTTAAGAATATGAAATTTTTTGGAGGTTTAGATTATTTTTAAACATCAGCTGGAAATTCATCGTTAGCTAATATTTATTTTCTTATTGAAACTAACCAACTATACATAATAATTTATAGAGGTTCTACGGTATATGGTGATTCGAAGGGTCACTCATATCACTAACAAGACGAAAGTAATCCACTGGATATGAATATACATTCGCCGTCTATATATATATCCAAATCTTATTGAAACAAAAATTTAATATATATTTTTAAACTTTGTTTAGTTTTAGTAGTAACAAACATGTAATCAAATTTAGTATTTTCCTCTACAAATAAACACCGGTTAAAACAATTAAACCTTATAAGAATCAGATAAATTCCAATTTATCAGGAAACAGAAATCCGCCATATTCATTAAATGAAAACGCCTGAGAGGAACGAGAAGATAGAACCACAGTGCAGAGCACCAAACTTCCAGATGCATTGAAAGGTCTCAACGTGTGGCTCAGATCGAGCATCTCTTGTTCTTCAATCTTGGTTTAGACGTCGAAAACACATATTAGCATTTTCATGATTCAAGGATAGATATTACTACATTACCTATAGACTATAGTAGCATCAATCATTTTACTTAGGATTGTACAAAACAAAAAGGATTGTTCAGATCAAACAATTTAATTCATTACTAATATGATATTTATAAGATCGATTTTTTTTTTCTTTTTTCGGGACACGAGAAATTCTATAACTCATCAACATTTTTTCCAGAAAATCTTATTGATAACCATCGTCGGCAAAGAGTATTCGACTTAATTGTCAGTAAGTTAGTTTTATGACTTTATCAGCTCGATAACCAATAACACTTGCAAGAGTTCGATATCCACTACTATTCTAAATTTCTCCTTTTCGTTATTAGTATATATATATATTACTGAGCACAACCTTAGGCAAAAGCAGCCTTCAAAATATAATTGCGGTTTACATTATAGTTTTTGCTTGTTTGGTAACACTTGCTATGCTTTTTGAAGTTACACCACAAAACCTAAGAATGCATAGAAAAACGTTGAGGTTTTGTCATACGATGTAGATTGGGCTGTTAGCATTTGATGTGGCCTTTATTTCTGGCTGCTGGTTAATAGTGCCAAGTGATAAAATTTGACACAAGTTTATTGGTGTGTTAACCACAGCTGATAGATTGGTAAGACTATGAATTTCCTTTGGGGCAAAAGAAGTACATTCTTCAAAAAGTAGTAGTACCTTATCACTTACAAATCAATATAGTTGATGGAAGGATTATCAAACCAGAGCTGTACTTGTTGGCAACAAGTTGTTGTTGCTTCCTAATTTTATATTAGGGAAAATACCATAAAAAAACTTTCAACTTTACAATTTTTTCCAACTAAAACCTCTAACTATTTGTGTTTCCAAAACAAACATTCAAGTTGATAAAATTTTTTAACAAAAACCTCAAACTATTTTTGTTTCCAAAACAAACTTCTAAATATAAAGTTTTGCTTACTTAACCCCTCAAGTTCTCAATCTTGATCCCAATGAAGGTTAATTGACGATCAACGATAGTTTCAAAAATGTATTTTAATTATTTGTTAATTTTTTCAGTTTTGAATAAAAATCATAGATTGAAAAACTCAATCTTGAGTCTGATTGAGGATTAATTGATAGTCAACGATAACTCCAGTTAACACAGCAAACGCCTGTTAAATATTTGTTAACTCCGTCAGTTTCGAATATGAACCCTATATAAATAGAGTTTATGTAGTTGTAAACTCATTTTCTCCTTAGTTAATAACTAAATAACAACAAAAATACGTAAAAATAGACAAACATAGTTAACAGGAGTTATCGTTGACCGTTAGTAACCCGTCAATGGGACTCAATATTAGAAATTTGAAGGTTTAACTAAGTAAAATTTTATAGTTAGAGGTTTATTTTGGAAATAAAAATAGTTTGAGGTTTTTGTTGGAAAAGTTTAGCAATTTGAATGTTTGTTTTGGAAACACAATAGTTGGAGGTTTGAGTTGGAAAAAGTTGTAAAGTTGAAGGTTTTTATGGTATTTTCCCTTTATATTATATATTTTTTTTGTTCCTTATTAATCTTATTTATAGAAAATTTTTGTTTCAAAAATATCAAATTTTTAGGTTTTCTATGCATGTTTTATTAGTTATTGATGATAAATTATAAATTTCAAGAAAAATAATTGAATACTATTGGTTTAAGATTATAGAAAATTATTATTCACAAAAAACTTCGCATTTATAATTAATTTTTTATATATTTACTTAATCTGTGTGAAAATTTTAGAAATATGATTAATAAAGAATAGATTGAGTAATATATTTTTATAAAAAGGAGAGTTTAAGAAGCTTTAAAGAAATTTAGGAGTTTTTAAAAGCATTTAAGAAATTAGGGCATTTTTTACCAATTTTGTCAAATAATTTAAATGTTTTAAATACCTTTATAACATAAATTTCGTTACCTTTATAAAAAAGATTTTAATAACTTTACCAATATAAATATATTGGGATTTGCTCTTTTCGATACCCAATCTTTTTCTATAACCTTCCTCTTTTCATTCCATAACAATCCAATAAATTTCCCTCGATTTTTAGACTAGGGTTTTGGTGATATTTTGCTGCCACTTAATAATTATCATCAGTTCAGATTTGTGTTTCCTTTCTTTTATCAAATCTTTCTCAGGTATCAAAAACTATTGATACATAGGAAAAAAACCGATCTATGTCAACACCTGTAAGTGAAATTCTTCATTCTTTGCCTTTTCGTTTTGAAATCCTTACGTTTGCAACTAAAAGTTTTTCTATGAAATAAAAACAGAGAACTCGTATGATCGATGTAGAGATGATGAACGAGTTATCTTCTACCTCTAGTAGTAACTGTGGTCATTTGTTCGTACGTCACAGTATCTGCTTCGCCTGTAAAACTAAGGTGAGATGCGTCAAACGCCGAGCATTCGATTATCTTTTCTCCGGTTTACGTCTGAGCCACGAAGCTATATCCCTTACAAAGCATCTCACAGCCCTAATCTCACTTCACGGACACAAGAAGCTTCACTTGGTGCTTGACTTGGACCACACGCTAATCCACTCCATGAAAACTTCATATCTTACGAAGGCAGAGAAGTATCTAATTAAAGAAGAGAAGTCATTTTCAAGAAAAGATCTGCGGAAATACAACGGAAGACTAGTAAAGTTTCGACCTTTTGTTAGTGAGTTCCTTAAAGAAGCCAACAAGCTTTTTACCATGTATGCTTACACAAAAGGCGGATCCAATTACGGTCAAAATATTGTGAGGATGATTGATCCAAATAAAACCTACTTCGGGGATCGCGTGATAACCAGAAAAGAGAGTCCTGACATGAAGACACTTGATCTTGTATTAGCTGACGAGCGTGGAACCGTGATTGTGGATAATACGCTTGAAGTTTGGCCTCATCATAAGAGAAACTTGTTGGAGATCACAAGCTATGTCTATTTTAAAAACGATCGTAGAAAGAAGGGCTCGAGATTATCGTACGCAGAGAGGAAGACAGACGAGAGTAGATGCAAAAGAGCATTAGTGAATCTTCTGAAATTCCTCAAAGAAGTTCATAGTGAGTTCTTTAGATGTGGACTTGAAGTAGAGTTGGATTCTAAGGACATTAGATCGTTGATAAATGGTCCCTTCAAACCACATGGATGTTAAATTTTGTAATGTTTTTAACAATCAAAGTTGAATAAAGCAAGGATATTGGTTGTACCATCCTGTAAGAATGTTATTTGCAATTTCTTAGTCAAGATACTTGACTGTTACTATAAGGTGGATTCAATGATCCAACAATGTTTACATAAAAGACAACATGAAGTCTCCATAGACTTCCAGACACTTCTACTAATCAATTAGGATATTTCTGGTTTTTAAGACAACTCTCCAAAGAGACAGAAACATGTTTTAAACTAACATCTAAGGTTATGAAACAATAAACTAACATCTAAGTCTAGAAGCAGCTCCGTCTTCACTCACTCTACCTCTTCAATTAGGCTAAGTCGAAACCTTTTTAATGTCTCTTTCCTTTCTCAATTTACCTTAAAAGTAAAACCACAAGGACGAGCGAGACAGCAAGCGCAGCAGACGAAATTCCCCAAACCCAATATTTGTGAGCCTTTCTACGGTTTAGGATGGCCTTAGGGAGAGCTTCAGTTCCCCTTCCGCGGTGTTTGTACCTGAAACTTCTCTGCTTTGGAAACAGTGATCTATCCTTCTGGTGTTTCTCTTTCCCTAAAACTGCTAAGGTCCTGACCGCTTCCAGTTCTTGTGATTGGTCTGATTCTGAAGGAGAAGAAGAATTTGCAGCAGCTTTCTTCTTTGCCTTCTTCTCACACTCCTGAAAACAAAACAAAGGATTAATAAACAGACAAATGGAATGGAAGAGTTAATGACACATTGAAAATAATAAAAACGGGATGATATAATTGCCTTGAGTTTCTTTTCAGCTTCCTTTTGAGCTCTTATAGCAGCTTTAGCAGTAGCTTTCTCTTGCAGCTTCCTCTTCCTTTCCATCGCTAACCGAGCTTTCTCTAACTGCTCTTCTCGTTTCCTCTCCTTCAAAGTTTCTTCATCGACCTCTTCTTCCTCCTTTTTCGGAATCTCATACACTGGGAATTCCATATCATCACTCTCCTCAGCACTAGACCTGTTGCAACCCATCGTCTTTTTCCTCGTTTCTTTCTTTCGTTTGTCTGTAATTACATGTCCATCTTGAGATGAATTGGAGCTAGAATCATCTATATTCTTCTTGTGAACCTCCCCACCTCCCTTCATAGTCTTAACCAACGCTTGCTTTTCCCGAACAACCTGAACTTCAGGATCTTTAATCCGGCCATCTCGGCCCAGCTGTCTTTCACAGAGTGAAAGCGAGATTCTTTTTACGTAATCATCCCTAAAAGCCTTGTCCTTATTCCAATGAGTCATGAATCCATCAACCTGAAAAAAGACAGAACAAGAACATATGCTCAAATGTCAGAGAGACACCAAATCATTCAGTCTTGCGATTAGACAGAAAAAACATGAAACAAACCTCAGAGCTAGCGAACACTTCAAGATCACTAACGTTTCCAGAAGCAGCCAATTCTTTAGCTTTCCTCATAACAGCAAGGCTCTTGAAAAAGGCAACATTCTACACAAAAAGAGAGAAGCATACGCAATGTTACTCGATCTTTGAGATCATCCATAAGCAAAATTAACAAAGAAACAAAAAGATCATACCCCTTTGTCTCGTTGTATCCTCAGCATCTTAATCCTTCCATAAGATCTGTCTCTCTTCTCAAGTATGTGTGCCATTTCTACCTCCAAACCCCTGATCTTGCTCTTACTCTTTCCCACTTGATCATTCAAGTGGCTTATCTTCCATGTAATCGCATCGAGCTCCTTCTTTACTTCATTCAATTCCACAGCCATTGACTGATGAAGCAAAAAAAAACACTCACACCATTAGATTCAACAATGTTTAGTAAAACCCCTAAAGATTTAAGCTTTGGTTAGAGCTTTACCTTGACACGTTGTATGGAAGCTTCTTTCTGCGCAAGAGAATCCTCACTAAGAATTGTCCCAGGCTTCTCGGTCTCCTTAAGAACCCAATCTTTTTCCTCCAAACCAATGCTACCATATTCAATCTGGTAATGAGCTATATAAATCTGCATCCACCACATCAAACACTTAAACATTCAGAAACCGAAAAACCGAATTTGGCTATACAACAAAATGATCAAATGGTTAGAAAAAACAGTTCCCATTACAAGATGATCAAGCTCCTCTTTTGAAAAGCAAAGCTGGTCACTGCTAGAGCACCGGAGATTCCGTAGAGCTTCCTGTAGAGTATCAAATTCCCTCATCTTCTCTTCAAAAACCACTCTATATCCTTCCGATTGAGAAACCAAACTCTCCATCTGAGCATACAAAGACGAAAGCTCAGCCTACAACGAAAACCCAAAATCAAACATTTTGGAAACGTAATTAATCATTAAACAGAACAGAAAAGGGTTAAAGACTCAAACAGAACAGAAAAGGGTTAAAGACTCACCCTTTCGGATCTTTGTGCATTGGAGATATTAATTCGGAGTTTATTACAGCGATAAATCTCCTGATCAGCTTCGCTAATCTTGGCTTTGATCTCAGGATCATCATAAGCATGTTGCTTAACGATGTAGAAAGAGAAAGGCTTCGCTTCAAGCCATTCCTCTTCAGCCGCATCTCCCAGTGAACTATCACCGGAAAAAACAGTGCCGTCTTCTTCGGTGGTGACAGTTGATTCATCGGAATTTGACACAGATTGGTCGCTTCCGAAGAATATTAGATCGGTCATCTCCGGCGGAGGAACTACCTCGAAGCCATCACAGAGTATAATCTGCGCACCCATTTCTTGGTTCCTTGAAACGAAAACAGAGAAAATCACTGTACGAACTGTGACATTGTAGATTGAGACAAACAAAAATTTGAAAAAGATCTGTCAGAAAATGAAAAAAAAAAAAAAACAAACATAAAGCGCAAAAAAAATAGAATATACGAGAATCAGAAAAAAGAGCAAAGGATGTGTACTGTCCCCAATCAACAACAAAAGACATGTCCTTTAAATCAGACCCAATATATTTTCCAGCTCAGGATTAAACAAAAAAAAAAAAAGAGCAGAATTGAGGAACAAGATTTAAGAGTGTTAAGAAATGTTCGACCTTTTAGGCTTTAACGTAAAAAAGTAATTGGGATTTTACCTAGAAAGAAATGAGTGACGAACAGAATCTCTCAAAAATCTCAGGGTTTTGGCTGAAGAGGAAAAATCTAATTTGATTACTGGGAAAAAAATATGAAATCTAAAGGGAGGAAAAAAAAATCGAGTCTTTAGGGTCTATGTTGAGAAAGAGAAGGAAAGGAGAAAAAGACCCTTTTCTTCTTCTTCTCTATCAATGGAGAGAGACTGGATCAGACAAGATTTCTCTGTTGGCTATTTCTTCAAATCTCTATCTTCAAGCCTTTAAAAAAAGATCTTGTTCATCCTATAAAATCATTTTAAGGTAATACAGATTTACATGTAATTAATCTCTTTCTCTTTCTTTTTTTTTCTTTTCTAATATTTCTATCCAAATTTACAATGCGTTTTTTTAAGTTGTGGACCTTTTCATATTTTGTATGATTTTCCTTTTTGTTTTGGCAAAATAGTTAATACTGTTGTGAAATATGTATATATATGTATATGTATATATAATATGTTTGAAAGGAAGAGATGTAAGCGGGAGGGTAAGAACGTGTATTATTATATGTATGACTTTTTCATTTTTACTTAACACACAACTTACAACAGAGTGCATCTATTTATAACATGGTAAGTCGGCTACTTTTCGTCGGTAAAAGTAAAAAAATATTTTGATGGATAATTATATTTTAATTATTTCTAATACTCTCCCTTAATTATCCATCACTATATTACGTACTGTCTCGTTAAATACCTTATCATGGAAAAACTCAGTGGGATAAAAACCATGACAAGGGAAAAAGAGTACAGTAACGTAATCTCTCCCTGAAATGATGGACAAAGCTTCTTTTTCATAAATCTCGTAGGTGACGCATTCCGATACTATAAACATGTTTTCTGAATGTTGTAGTGGGAAGCGCCTTCGTGAATAAATCTACGCATTGTCAAGAGAATCTAACGATTGGATGTCTACTTGATTTTTCTCGAGTTCTCGATATATGAGAAAAATCTTGGGGAATATGCTTTGTTCGTCGCTTCGATATAGCCTTCTTTGAGTTTGGCGACACGCACAAAGATTGTCTTGAACAATTTCGTTGGCTCTTTATTAATGACTATTCCGCTGATTCTTGTATATGTTGAGTCATCGATCCGAGCCACACACATTCTCTACATGCCTCGTGAAGCGCAATGGTCTTGCGATAATTTGATGAAGTAGCAACCAAAGTCTGTTTTTAACGCCAAGAGATTGCAGATTTCCAATCAGTAAAATATATCCTGTTTGCGATCGGGCTTTATGTGGATCTGATAGATAGCCTGCATCTGCAAAACCAGCTAAAACAAAAGTGGAGTTTCTAGGGTAAAATAATCCCAAGTCAGTTGTTCCCTGAAGATAACAAAAAACATGTTTTATTCCAATCCAATGTCTACGCGTGGGAGATGAAGTATATCTTGCAAGTAAATTTACAGCAAATGCTATATCTGGTCGGGTACAATTTGCAAGATATATAAGTCCCCCAATAGCGCTCATATAAGGTACTTCAGGACCTAATACTTCTTCGTTATCCTCACAAGGTCAAAATGGATCTTTATCAACATTAAGCGACCTATTGACCATTGGAGTACTCAAAGGAGTCGTTTTATCCATATAAAAGCGTTCTAAGATCTTTTTCGTATAATTTGATTGATGTATAAAAATTCCATCTCGATGATGTTCGATCTGGAGTCCAAGATAAAATTTTGTCTGTCCAAGATCTTTCATTTCGAACTCTTCTTTCATATGAGTTCTAGCATCATCAATCTCCTTTTGAGTGCCAATTATATTCAGGTCATCCACATATACAGCGATGATCACAAAACCAAATAAGGATTTCTTAATAAATACACAAGTGCATATCGCATTGTTGCTATATCCTTTACTCAATAAATATTCACTTAAGCGATTATACCACATGCGTCCGGATTGCTTTAATCCGTAAAGTGATCGTTGTAATTTGACTGAACATATTTCTTTAGCTTTTGAGCTTAATGCTTCAGGCATTTTCAATCCTTCAGGGATTTTTATATATATCTCATTATCAAGTGATCCATATAGATATGCAGTCACAACATCCATTAGATGCATTTCTAGATTTTTGGATGCCGCTAACCTCATCAAAAATCTGAAAGTAATTGCATCCATAACCGGAGAATATGTTTCTTCATAATCAATTCCCGGTCTTTGAGAAAATCATTGGGCAACAAGTCGGGCTTTGTATCTAGTTACCTCATTTTTCTCATTTCTTTTCCGAACAAAAACCCATTTATATCCGACGGGTTTTACATGTTCGGGCGTTGTGATGATAGGTCCAAAAACTTTTCTTTTATTGAGGGAGTTCAACTCAGTTTTCATGGCCATTTTCCATTTCTCCCAATCAAATCTTTTCTGGCATTCTAATATGGACCTTGGATCTGGATCATCATTTTCATAATCAATTTCCTTGGATACAGCGAACGAGAAAATTTCATCATCATCTTCTATCTCATTTCTAGCCCATACTTTTCCATTTTGGGTATAGTTGATGGAAATCTCATGTTTTTCTAAATCAGTTTCGTCTTCAGGACTTTTATTTTCGTCTTCAGGACTTTTCGCTATGTTTGGTTCTTCTGGACCAATCTCATTCATTTTTCCCAATTTCTTTTTCTTTCGGAGATTTTTATCCTTTGATCCCACTGGCCTCCCCCTTTTCAGTTGAACTTTAGGTTCATTTACTAGTTTTCCATCATTTTGTTCTTCTGGAACATTAATTCTTGATGAAACATTCGCAGCGGGTATATATGATTTCGTCACCTTTTTTGTATCAGTGAACGCATCTGGTAATTGATTTGCCAAATTCTGTAAATGTATAACTTTTTAAACTTCTAGTTCACGTTGTTTCGTAGGGGGATCAAGGTACAACAAGGATGATGTGCACCATGTAATATCTTTTGGAACTTCCTTAATTCCTCTCCCTAACGCTGGAAATTCATCTTCATTAAAATGGCAATCGGCAAAACGTGCCGTAAACATATCACCATTCGCGGTTCAAGATAACGAATTATACTTGGTGATGTATACCCGATATATATTCCCAATCTCCTCTGTGGTCCCATTTTTGTTCTTTGTGGCGGAGTTATAAGGACATAAACCGCACACCCAAAAACTCAGAGATGGGATATATCTGGCTGCTGGCCAGATACTAATTGTTTTGGGGAGTACTTATGATATGCACTTGGCCGTATTTGAATTTGGCAAGAAATGCAAAATTGCATGATCCCATACTGAAATTGGGAGCTTGGTTCTCAATATTAATGGTCTAGCAATAAGTTGTAACCGTTAATTTAAATACTCAGGTAAGCCATTTTGTGTATGAACATGCGGGACTGGATGTTCAACATCAATTCCTAATGACATACAATAGTCATTGAAGGCTTGTGAAGTGAATTCACCAGCGTTATCAAGTCTTACTTTCTTTATTGTATAATCAGGGAATTGAGCTCTCAACCTGATTATGTAGGCAATAAATCTTGCGAAAGCCGTATTTCATGTAGTTAATAGACATACATGTGACCATCTGCTGGATGCATCAATCAATACCATAAAATATCGAAATGGCCCGCATTATGGGTGAATAGGCCCACATATATCACCATGTATTCTCTCTAAGAATACTGGAGATTCATTCCTTATTTTAGCTGGTGACGGCCGAGTTATTAGTTTTCCTTGAAAACAAGCATTACATAAAAATTCTCTCGATTGAAAAATCTTCTGGTTTTTCAACGGATGGCCATTTGAATTTTCCACAATTTTTCTCATCATGGCTGAACCAGGATGCCCTAAACGTTCATGCCAGATTTTAAATGTACTTATAAACTTCGGGTTTACTGTAATATATGATTCAGTCATATTTATTTTTGTGGAATATATTCCGAAGGATAGAGCTGCTAGCTCTTCTAATATCTATTTTCTCTCCGAAATAACTGATGTAATGCAAAGATATTCGATGCCATTCTTATTCATAGTTTCTATGTGATATCCATTTCTGCGGATATCTCTGAAGCTTAACAAATTTCTATAAGATTTAGGGGAAAATAATGCATCATCTATTTCAAATTTTGTTCCCCTTGGCATTGAAAAACTGACTCTTCCGGAGCCAATAATAATTTTTGCATTACCAGATATAGTATTCACGCTTCCAGCGGAATCTTTTATTTTAAGGGAGGAGAAATACTTTTTATCCTTAATTATTGTGTGCGTTATAGCAGTCAATATATGTCTCCATCCCCGATGTCAAAGATTGACATTTTCTGAATTTAAAAATATTCATAAAAGATACGTTAATATAACAAAACAAAAGATTTATATTACAATGAAACTATCTTACAACAAAACACAACAAAAATATTAGGAGTTCTATTTTATTTTCTTCTTCAGGAAGATCAACAAACATCATGCCATAGTCTCTTCTTCAGGAAGATCTTAGTCATTTGGTTTCTCGTTGATGGCTTCAGGATCAACTACAAAATCAGCAATATCGAGAGAGGTATCATCATTTAAGCCATCGAAAGAAGGTCCGGATTCACCATGAACGAAGTTGATTTCATTTGCTCTTTCTTTAACCTTTTGTGACTCTTGATACAGATCGGCCAAATGTTTAGGTGTACGACTGGTACGTGACCAATGTCCTTTCAAGCCGCATCTGTAGCAAGCATTTTCATGCTGCTTATATGTCACATGACCAACTTCGCTCCCTTTGAACTTTTTGTTATTTCTTTCAGCATTGAAATCATTAGGACGGAACCTTTTTCCTTGTCCGCGTCCACGATCATAACCTCAACCGCGCCCTCGTCCATAATTATAATTGGATGACGCAACATTCGCTTCTGGGAATGAAGTTGATCCAGTAGGACGAGTTTGATGGTTTAACATCACAAGTTCATTATTTTGTTCTGCAACCAATAGAACTTGCATCAACTCTGAATACTTCTGGTATCCATTTGCCAGGTATTGTTGCTGCAGGATTACATTTCCAGGGTGAAAAGTTTGGAGAGTTTTTTCGATCATATCATAATCGCTTATCTTCTCCCCACATAGAATTATCCTGCAAGTAATTCCAAACAAAGCGGAATTATATTCACTAACACTTTTGTAATCCTGAAACCGGAGATTCAACCACTCATGTTTAGCTTTCGGTAAGATCACATATTTCTGGTGATCGAACCTATCTTTGAGTGATTGCCAAAGATCTGCAGGATCTTCTTTTGTCATATATTCATCTTTTAAACCATCATGGATATGGTGGGTTAAAAATATCATAGCACTAGCCTTTTTCTCTTCAGGAGTAGGCTTTGATTTTTCGATGGTATCAAGGAGCCCTCTTGTTTTTAAATGCATCCTTGCTGCAACTGCCCACCTCATATAATTATTTCCAGATATATCAAGGCGCAATTATGAGTTTTGCTAAATTTGACATGATAACTGTATAACAATTTATTAAGCATAAATTTAATTAAAATTCAACTTAAAAATCAAATTTAAATGGCATGATAAGATTTTAAAATTTGTAAGTATAATAAAAAAATATAAATTAAATAACAAATAATTTATGATAATAAATAAAAATTAAAAGAACAATAATTTAAAGCGTATGATTTGTCTTCTGGACATAAAGTTCTTCTGGAACTTTCATGTATGTCTTCTAGACATAGAGTTCTTCTGGAACTTTTATGTATATCTTCTGTACATAGAGTTCTTCAGAAACTTTTTCAATAAATGTCTTATGGACATTTAGTTATAGATAAGGCTTTGATCTAAGGTGACATAGTCTACCATATGATCATAAGCTGTTTGAGGTGGCAAAGCCTACCATATGATCTGAGGTGACATAGTCTACCATATGATCATCATGATCGTAAAAAGGCATAGTCTCCAATAACGATCGATTCGGGGAAGGCAGCGCCTATCATCCCGAAATAACATATAAACGGAGAAGGCAGAGCCTATCTTTCCGTTAACGGAAAATAAATTAAACATAAATTAAAACATAAATTGAACCTTACCTTTTCGGTATTAGAGCTAGTCGTGCTGATAACGTGTTGTGAAATATGTATATATATGTATATGTATATATAATATGTTTGAAAGGAAGAGATGTAAGTGGGAGGGTAAGAACGTGTATTATTATATGTATGACTTTTTCATTTTTACTTAACACACAACTTACAACAGAGTGCATCTATTTATAACATGGTAAGTCGGCTACTTTTCGTCGGTAAAAGTAAAAAAATATTTTGATGGATAATTATATTTTAATTATTTCCAACAAATACTTTAATTTTAATTTTCGACCAAAAAAGGCTAATACTTTAATTTTGAGTTGAATTAATATATTATTATAGAACAAAAGAAAACAAAAAAAAAACACTAATTGGTATTGTTAAGTTACAAAAATAACTTGTTCTTGACCGGGAAAGTGCAAGTCCGTAATGACAAGAAGGAAAAATATCTGTCCCTAGGCTTCGGATAGTCATAGTCTAACTCTTGTTTATATAAGTTTTATATTGGCTTTCTTTCTATTTGTCTAGTTTATTAATAAAATCCTCTTTTCATTGCATGATTTCATATGTAATATTAATAAATATAGAAGATTTTGGCAAGAAAATAGAGAGTTTAATTCTCAGTCTAGATAAACCTTACTAAATTGTGTCAATAAATAATATACTTAGCTTATGGAGTAGGAATGCTACAAAGCATGGTCATTGACCATTTACTACTCTTGCGCCGAAGATGAACGGGGCTAAGCGATCTGCCGAAGCTGTGGGATGTCAAAATGCATCCATATTTGAGATGGTTCTAAATAAATTATTTCTGACTCACTAACTTGATTGGATTTATTTACCTATAGTGGTTTCTAAAATTCGTTTATGTGTAAAGTGTTGATCACTCAGTAGGCAACTAGGCATTGGTGAGGATTTGTATTTTAATAGTTTATGCTAGTGTTGCTATCGTTGTGTGAATATCTAGATTTAAACCCATAGATTTTGTTAGCTCGGGTAATCTTATGGTCCTCATCACATACACTGATTCTCAATTCCAACAGAGTTGAAAACTACGAAGCTGAATATCATAATATCTCAGTATTCTTTTGGGTACCAAAATATTTAATTTATATAGCCGAGAAAAATATTTATTTTTCAACATTTACAGAATTACTGTTTAAGCTGGTAATCTTTGAAGTTTTATGTTTTCAAGCAGATACTTATATTTGAGGTTAACATATTACTATAAGATTAACTCCAATATCTCTATTGATGGGATACAGGGCCAAAATCCATTTTAATTGCTGTAGATATTAATTGCCAAAAGAGTTGTTAATTACAGTCTATAGCTATCTTTAGATAGGACTTTAATCTCCACTTATCCCTCCTTAACAACCCAAAAACAAAAAGAGTTTTAGCATTTAATTCGCGGTTACAATAGTATATTTTAATGGGCAATTATGTACGTTACGTAAAAGAGTTATGCAACGAACGAAAACAAAAGTTATCGAAATATGCCCAACTAGTTTTATAGCTCGTTCAATTTAAAAGCTGTCATATGATCGAATAATCAATTAAAAAAAAGGAAAAAATCTACAAAAACTATTTATCGATTTCTACAAAAATACACGAATTTTGTGAGTATCTAAAAAAATACATGAATTATTTTTTTCTTTCATTATAATACACAAACTTTTAAATTGTATCCATTTAACATTTAGAGTTTTACAAAAAGTAAAAAATGTTTATTTTTAATAAAAAATAAAATATTATGATAAAAATATTTTATAAAATCCGAAAAAACTCAATAAAATTCTAAAAAACCTAAAATAAGTCTTAAAATAAAAATAAAAATTGAAAAATTTTAAATTCATAAATAAAAAATCTAAAAACAGATAAAACTTTTAATACTTTAAAAAAAAATTTAAAATATATCTCTTTAAATTCATAAAATTTCAGTAATAAAGTTACCATCATTTTTTTAAAATAACATTGTGAAATTGTGTGTAATAATAATAATATAGGTTGCATTTATTTGTGATTTGGGTAATTTCTGATGTAAATAATATAATATGTATAAATATATGATTTTAAAAATTTGATATGTGTTGTTTACCTTATATATGGTAATAAAACATTTTAAGTACTTGAATATTTAATGAATTAATATTTTCACAAAAGGTATACTATATGTAAATATTTTGTATCTATAATATAAATGTTAAATTTTAGACTTATTTAAAGATTTAAATAATTTAACGAAATATTTTGAATTTTTTTTGCATTTGATAATTTAGTATTTTAATTTCTGGAATTTTACAGATTTTTTTAAAGATTTGAAAAAAAATTTAGGAATTATTTTCGAGTTTTATAAAATAATTTATTATTTAAATACTATTTTTATTAAAACAATTTAAAAAAAAGATTTTATGTTAAATGGGTCAATTTAAAACTTTGTGTATTATAATAGAAGAAATAATTAGTTCATGTAATTTTTTGGGTATCCACAAAGTTCGTGTATTTTTATGAAAATCAATAAATAGTTGGTGTATTTTTATGAAATTTTTCCTAAAATTTTTTTTTTAACAATAACTCTTTTTTATTTATTATAAATCATGGTGTTCTAAACTTCTGCTCATAATCTTTCTCAATATCTGGAGTCATCATTTAGTCCACTTCGATTTAAAGAATGAATATCCATCTCAAAAAGGGATTAAACTCAGGGCACAAGAGAGCTACCCAATAAAACACTACTCCTTGGGTTAAAAAAATCCGAAATGGCCAAATACTACAGACTACAAAGAACAAAAAACTAATAGATAAAAAGGAAAACTGGACTCCAATGCTAAGAAAGCGCCGTTAGGATTAGCCATCGGAAAAACCAACAACGCCTTCAGATAATCGATTTAGATTAGAGAAAAAAAATGAAATAGTTGACGACCAACTGTCAGAAATTGCTCTCTGTCATAAAATTAGATATAGATTTAGCTCAAATAGTCAGTGTTATTTTTAGCTTAACTGGCCGATATGTATATATATCATTTAATATATGACAAAATTCGTGTCAAAGGAATAAAAGTTATGGTTTGAGACAAATAATATTTATGAGACATATTGAGATTGCATTCCGAAAAAGTAGGATCTAATCTACATTACTTTTATCGGTCGGGTGGATGGTTTCTGGTCCGCCGACAATGACACATATGCAGGACCGATCCAACGTTATGGGAAACCCTATTCAAAATTAAAAATATGTGCTTCCGTTTTATATTTATCCAAACTCATAAATAATATAAACCGTAAAACAATAAAAAAAATTTCAAAACATTTAACTTTATTTTAAAAAAATAATAAATAAGATATTATTTATTAAATAGAATCATTTTTGAAGTCTTCCCTTGAAAGCTTACAAATAGATTAAAAGTTTTACATTTTAATTTAGTATTTAAACTAGAGTC
This sequence comes from Cardamine occulta, assembly GCA_028015245.1. Classification (NCBI taxonomy): domain Eukaryota; kingdom Viridiplantae; phylum Streptophyta; class Magnoliopsida; order Brassicales; family Brassicaceae; genus Cardamine; species Cardamine occulta. The sequence goes on along the minus strand of CM051373.1, from coordinate 9,252,662 downwards.
TTGAAAATAAAAACAAGAACAAAAAACTTTGTTTTTCAATCAAGGAAAAAAAATACTAAAGTCCAAAGATGAATTTGTTATGATAGCCCAATTTACAATATTAGAGACTTTATTTCAGGCCCAATTATATCGTTTACTCTACCATATGCAAATATGAAACTAAAAAAGGAAAAAAATTTGGTATATAATTCGATGGACCACCAAAACTTTGGGACCTAATCATTGGTTTATGTTGTTTATGTTCTGGACTGTCCTTGTACATACGAGATGGGTTGGGCACTGCAACTCTAACAGTGATCTCGTGCCGTGACCCTCCACGCGCGTAGTTATGTAGTACGTTATTTGTCAACACACAATTCGCGAACATACAATAACTTTTTGATTATAAAGTCACATTCGAATGTCAATAATATTCAGCTACTCATGTGTGAAAGCAAATCTTCTGCAGTGGACCCCAAATAAAATGATGGGAGAGCAACGATTCTCGTATAAACTATTAAAAATTTACGAATTTCTGTGACTAATTTGTCTTATATTGGTAAAAAGATAAGATTATCTTTCTTATTTTTACTCCTACAAGTTTTTTTTTGTTATTGACAAAATAACCTTATCAGATTCGAGTGAACAGATAATTACATTACTGTTAATTTATTACGAGAGCATCGTTTTTGGAAATGTAGTTAATTATGGTAATAAATAAGTATATGTAGCTATCACATTACCATACGTGTCTGTTACTAGCCCAATGGCTACGCAATAAATATGTTACAAATATGTTTTGCTCGAATAAGACCAACAGTTATAATCAGCTACGCGCACATCCATATATATATATATCAATCAATCCATTGGATCTAGTTTTGATTAAGTTTCAGCCATTCATATATTTACACGTACCGGTTTTAAAATACTTTAAGCTCCCCAGTATCTAAAAACTCTGGAAACGTGTCAGCCAAACGGTTTCTTTTTCCACTGCGTGTGATTAATTAACTGAAAATTGAAAATTAAAAATCAAAAATCGTTTTCCAGAAATAAAGGAACAGAGACAAAAGTAACGAAATTTAAAACCAAAGATTTGGAAATTTTCTTTGTTTTGTTTTGATATTTTTTTTCAACGAATCGGAGTATTGTACACGCTCATCGAATTTTCCAGCTCAATTTCTAGATTAAAAATCGTAAATTTAATTTAATGTTTTCTTATTTGCTTATGTGATTTCACTGTCTCTTCATAATCTCTATATTAACTTTACTCGACACAGCAGTGTCCCGTGTTCTTGAGCACAACGTAGCAGAACGAAAAGAAAAAAGCTTCATTGCGTCGAGATTAAACATCATCAAGACAACAGCCAAAAACTCCAGGTCTCTTCATCTTATCAATCTATCATCCTTCGCTTCTCGATCTCTTTTATAAATCTCTAGATTTGTTTTTTTTTTGTTGGGATGAGCTAAGTATGTTCAACAGTGCGCTAGATCTAAATCGCACCTTCGAGATTCTGATGGTGTCGGTGGTGTAATAAATTGATCTTGGGGATAATATAGGACAAGAGTTTTTAAAAATTTTCCTTAGGAAATCGGTAATGTCACTTTTGAGGGGGTTTAAGAGTTGCTTTAGGTTGTTTAATATGAGGTTAATATGAGCTGCTGAGATGTCTGATTGATTGATTGATGATGACTCCTGATCCAAGAGGTTTTTATGGAGAGGAGAGCCATGTTGATTGAGTTATCTTGTATCTTTAATTGTTTCGTATCTATCAAGCTTTGAGCTTGATGTTGCGTAAGAATCTGGGAACTTAAATGTGTCGGCTGCGTTTTTTAGTATTTCTTCTTTCTATTTTTGGTTCTCAATTCTTTACTAAAGTTGTCAAATTTGTGTGTGTTGTCTGATAGGTTTTTGTATCTGAATCGAGCCTGAACTCAAGATTGTTGCTGATTCCTGAAAGATTCAGGCTTTTGCTCGTAGTTTCTAAGAGGGGTCGTTCACTCTCGAGCTCTGCAGATTGCTAAACCAGGATTTGATTCTGTAAGAGAAGAAACGAAACTTGTTTCTTATCTCATGATCACAGGTTTGTTGCAATGGGGTATGTAAATGTGGAGAAGAGATGGGTTTTTCCTCTTGTGATCACATCTCTTGTCTGTGTTTTTCTCCTTGCAACCTCCTTCAACATGGGCTTAGTCTCTTCGCTTCGAACAATCAACGGGATTTTCTCCACCATCCCTTCTCCTCTCGTTAGGAATCAAACGAGACTTGATTTTGCAGAGTCCAAAGTTGCTAGACAAACACGTATTCCGCCTCATGAAGACAAGCTTCCTCGTTTTGCATACCTTGTTTCCGGGTCTAAAGGGGATGTAGAAAAGCTTTGGAGAATGCTTAGAGCAGTGTACCATCCGAGAAACCAGTATGTTGTTCACTTGGATCTTGAATCACCGGTGGATGAGAGATTAGAGCTGGCTTCTCGGATTAATAAGGATCGTATGTATTCTGAAACTGGGAATGTCTTTATGATAACCAAGGCTAATCTTGTGACATATAGAGGACCAACAATGGTGGCAAACACCCTTCACGCTTGTGCGATTCTTCTTAAGAGAAGCGCGAACTGGGATTGGTTTATTAATCTTAGTGCTTCAGATTATCCTCTGGTGACCCAAGATGGTATGAATAGCTTTGGTCTCACTTTCTTTCTCAGTTTTCATCAAGATTCTTCAATCCTGTCTTTGATTATCTTACTGTCAATAATCTGTGTTTGAAGATCTGCTTCATACGTTTTCGACATTGGACCGGAACCTTAACTTTATCGAACACACAAGTGAACTAGGTTGGAAAGAGTAAGCCTATTTGCGCTCTTGAATTTCCTGTTTGGTTGAGTCTTATTATCTTGTGAACTGATTTGTTTGTTTCCTTGTGAAGGGATAAGCGAGCACAGCCATTAATGATTGATCCTGGACTCTACTTGTTGAACAAATCAGATATTTTTTGGGTCACTCCTCGTCGAAGTTTGCCAACTGCCTTTAAGTTATTCACTGGTCAGTCCTCTAATTCCCGTAAACTGCATTTGAAGCTCCATTGTTTCTGGATCCATTGTTTCTGGATCCATTGAATCAAAACCATTAAAAGATTGAAACTTTGTTGTCGTTGCTGCTGTAGATCTATAGGATCAAAATTCTTCTCCCGCACCAAAGCTTGAACTTCTCTTTGCTTTTGCTATATATCCATAAGATTAAAACCCTTGTCACGCATCAAAGCTTGAAGCCCTGAACCTTTAAGTTGTTGCCGCTTTCTTGCCCAACAAAAGTTGAAATTTGTTCGTTATTGTTGTCACAGGATCAGCTTGGATGGCTCTTTCACGCTCATTTGTAGAGTATTGTATATGGGGTTGGGACAATTTACCACGAACCCTCTTAATGTATTACACCAACTTTGTTTCATCACCCGAAGGTTACTTCCAGACAGTGATTTGCAACGTGCCCGAGTTCTCAAAAACTGCAGTAAACCATGACCTCCACTACATCTCTTGGGACAATCCGCCGCAGCAGCATCCACACGTGTTGTCACTCAACGATTCAGTGCAGATGATATCGAGCGGTGCTGCGTTTGCTAGGAAATTCAGAAGAGACGACGAAGTGCTTGATAAGATCGATAAGGAATTGCTTAGACGGAAGAATGATAAAAAAAGTTTTACTCCTGGTGGATGGTGCAGTGGGAAACCAAAATGCTCCAAGGTAGGTGATGTGGCTAAGATTGAGCCCAGCGTTGGAGCTCAGAGGCTTCAGGGACTTGTTGACAGGTTAGTCAATCAGGCTAAAACAGGACTTAATCAGTGTAAATAGATCGAATTCGCAAGAAAAATGAATCTGGGAATCAAATTCTGGCAGAGTGAGACTGTTCTTACGATATATAATATACGTATAGGGTTTCAGAGATTCTTGCAATTTGCAGGCTTTAGAAAGACACTATTAGGCATTGTTTTCACTGAGTAGATGCCTTGTATGCCACGACACCAACTAGTCTTATATTGGGATTAGTTTCTACGACATCTACTTCAAATTTACAAATTGAATAAAAATTATAACTTTCTATATTGAGATGTTTTCAATTATAACACAATATATAAATACAAAGATCCAATATTTGTATCCCCCTTTTTGTACTCTTATGAAATTCTATACACATTGTTTCCACTTTCTTATCCTTTTGATAAAAAATGTTTACCCTATAGTACTCAAAACAAAACAGATCTCTTATGAGGAAGAAGAACCAGAGATCTATGAGATTTACCCTTTGCCCCTGAGAGGCTCAAGCCATCATCTCCAGAATCTTGATGTTGCCATTGGAGTTCGCAGCGACTAAGGTAGACGACTGTCCTTGCCAGCAGATCGAAGAAATGAACTGTGAGGCATCGTCCACTTCAAGACCAGACACAGAGTCAGTGTTGCTGAACATGTACGACATCACTGGCATTGGGAACGCCTTATGGTACACGAAAACCTGTCATGAATCCACAACAAGAAGAAGCTGAGATGATGAAGTTTTTTAAGTGACAATGTTAAAAGATTCCTTTTCTATATCAACCCTTTACCTCGTTAGTCTCTGAGCCTGTAGCTATATACCCATCAGAGACTGATAAGCCAACAAAGTTCTGCAACATATTACAAGAACATAACATTTCAGAATGTGTTCTCAGAAACCAAGATCGAAGGGAGTCTAGAAAACATATTTCTGGATAGATGTTACCTTTAAATTAGTATGTCCAACGAATGAGTGAAGAGGGTTTTCGTTAACACCAGAAGCAGACATCGATAAGTCCCAAAGCTTCAGCGTGTTGTCAGTAGAAGAGGACACAAGAGTGGATGAATCTACAAACTTGACATAACTCACTGTCTTGCTATGACCAATCATTGTGCAAAGAGGAATCTTGGGGTTTCGAAGATCGTAGTAATACACTTTGTGATCTGCAGAACCAAATGCTAAAGACCGTCCTGAGTCTGAGGGAAACTGGACACAACATACATTGGCCTTTGTCTTGATTGTACCAATGCTAACTCCCTGAAAACATGTTAAAACTAAAGCTCTTAATCATACATCCTGAGAATTAAGATGCCTGCATAATTGGAGAAATTAGTTTCAGTTTTCAATAGCCGACATTTCAAATTAGAATTGCCTGATTGATACTCCATAGCTTAACGGTTCCATCATCGCTTCCGCTAGCCAACAAAGTCGGATCTGCTGATGAAATGTCGATGGACCATACTCGCTTCTTGTGCTCCTTCATCTCTGTAACCAACTGGCTTCTTGCAACATCCCATATCTAAAAGAAAATGTATCTCAAACTGATTTCATGAAACTAGAAGTTTTTAACAACGATAGAGCAGAATCTAAAACTAACCTGAACCACGCCATCAAAGTTACTTGATGCAATTTGGCTCTTTATGTAGCTGTTCCAACATAAACTACTTAGCTTTGACCGACTAGCCAATTCCACAACCGGATAGTGAATATCTCGGTTATTGTTTATGATGGAATTACATTCGAATATCTTGATTTTCTTGTTGACACCTGCAGTGGCAAATAACTCTCCATCTCGGTCAAAAGCAAGGGCGCAAACGAGGTTAGAAGAGTTCAACAAATCTCCTTGTTTCAAATCTGCTTTCACTCTTAGCTTACTGAATGATAAATATCTGCACAAACCCTCAAGGAAAGGATCTATCCATCCGCCTTGTCTCGAATCATTATTGTAGAAATTTTTAGGTGCTGCCGGATTGCTTACTGAGCTTTTCTCTGAAACAATCATTGAACCTCTTCCATTTTCACTACTTAACGGCGAATGTCTAGTTAATGATTTCCCTGAAGCAGCAGCCTTCATTTGCCTGCGCCTTGTCAGAAAGTAGACTGATTCTAATTTCTTGAAATTTCTCATCAACCGGGAGGTTTCAAGAAGTGTACTTCCTTGACTATCTTCATCAACTTCAATACCGTTTTCCAACGCTGGAATTCCTTGTTTAAACCGCTTTCTTGAGGCCAAGAATGCTGATGGCTCTTCATTTGCCTGGAGACTCATCAATGGCTGACCAGAGGGAGACTGATGGTCATCTTTACTGAAATCAGAGTGTGAGCTTCCCTTTTTCTTCAAAATCAATTGTCTCTTAACAACTTGCTCAATATCGAAAGAAAGAAGAGACACCGTATCCCGCAATCTATACGCAGATTCCTGCTTTCTCTGTTGAATCAGTAACAAGAACTCGAGTAACGACTCCTGTTCCTCGATTCTATCCCTAAGCTCTATTGCTGCTTCACGTTCTTCCAAATTATCTCTTGTTTCTGTTATAAACTCGCTTTGCAGCAAGTCACTGCACCATAAAAAGACAACTTGTCGATTAGTTCCATTTAGTATAAGATGCCAGAGACTAACAATGCACAAACTAAGAACATGAAGTGACAGACAATATGTAAACCTCATTGATGGGCGACAACTTGGCTCGGGATGCAGTAACCACAAGCAGAAAGAAGCTTCTTTTGGACATTTGAGCAATATCTGAGGCGGAAGAACACGATGTCTTAAACTAGACATAATTCTTGACTTCTCTTCTCTTGAAGGCACAGGACAGAATAGCTGCAAAGGGACTAACTTTCATCTAATCACCTTTCCAAGAAAATAATCACACCAAAACAAAAACTAAAACAGAAAGTTTGAATCCAAAAGCAGTAATAATTTGCTAGAAACAATTTTATTTTCTTTATCACAAACCTCGAAAAGAAGAACGCCAAGACGGTAAACATCTGAAGTACAAGTACTTGAAGAACCCAAATCCTCCTCAGGGCTTGTATACCAACTTGTCTCCATTGCTAATATCTGTTTCATCGGAAAAGGTTGATTCTTTTCTTCCTCTAGCTTTTCGATTCGTCTCTCCAAAAGCTTACCATAGGCTCCTTTCTCCCCTATTGAAATAGCTTTCGATACAGCTTCCTCTCTTCTCGAGCTACCGATTTCCTTCTGTTCCTCAGAGGAATCAGAGCCAGAGTCCGAACAAGAAGCGGATTCTATGAAGGAAACATGGTTAAACGAAGACATGACAAAACAAGATGGCCTGACATTATGAATAACAACGCCTTGAGAGTGAGCCGCATTCACAATCTCGACGATTTGTCTGAAAACGTGCAAGCATTCGAAAACATCAACAGATCGTTCAGGACTATCTAACCACTGTCTCAAGCTAACATCACCCCATTCCAAGGATCTAACAAAAGGGTCAGTCCCTAAAGAATCGTCTTCACAGGATTTGCGTGTACTACTAGTACTACCAAACAAGCTTCTAACATACTCATCAACATGAGGGGAACGCTTTGAACGAGCTGTGATTCTCTCAACGGGTAAGAACTCAGTGTTCCTGTCTGAAACACCAGAGGTATTGAATCCCCTAGAGTTGGAGTTTGAAGAACCTTCCATTTATCATCCACCAAAAGCTAACCAAAAACCAACAAGTAACCGATGACTTCTCTGAATTCCCAACTCTAACTGGACTCATTTCGGATTCAAGAGCTGCATAAGATCACATTCGCCCAGAACATAAGACTCTCAGAATTTAAAGCCCCTTTTCAAATGATCCCACTCAGCAGAAACAAACCCTAGGCTAGAAAGGGAACAAACTCAACAACTTAAGAGACCCATTTGAGAATAACACCCAAAAGATATAAGTAATCAAGAAAAAAACGATCTTTGATCATACAAAAACAAGGAAGCTTCTTTACCGCAAGCTTAGAGTGAGAGGGAGAAGATAAGAAGAATCTGAGAGGCCACCCAGAAATAATCTTTTGGAGATTGAAACAGAACCACACAACAACAACAACACCAAACACAGTTTTACTCCTCTTTTAACTCGAAAAAAGCAATAGCAGCCCTCTCTCAGCCTCATAAATTCTCGGCCTTTTAGAATAAAAACAAAAAACGACTGCTGAAAGAAACGATTCACTGTCGAATCGTTCTTTAATATTTTATATGTACTTTATTATATATCTCTCAGTTCAGGTTTTTTTCTATTTTGATAATCCCCCCCCCCCTCCCCCCAACTCTCTTTACACGCAAGCAACGTGGTTAATCTACGGCCTCACAAACCACAGAACGTAAAAGGAAGAACCTTTTTTGGGCCAAATATATAAATATAGACAAACATTGAGGGTAAATTCTTCAAACTTTTGCTCTGGAATTAAGAAACATTTTTTGTTTTAGAGTTCGTTCTTCCTAACGAACGGCAACTCAGAAAATAATTGAGTGAAAACTGAAAACACACACAACAAAAAACAAAAACAAAAACCCAGATTTTGAAGACTAGCAAATCTCTCAAGGTTAAAGAATGTACTAATGTAGTGCTCCAAAGTCCAAACCTAGTTGTAATAAATACACTTTAAAGCCACAGATTTGGCTTTGTATATTTTATTAAACTTAAAAAGATTTGGCTTCGGTTAACACTCTCTGAGATAATAACTAAACCAAATCGAACCGAAGACGTTGACACGTTTAATTGATATATAGACTTGTTTTCATTTACATTAAAAATTTATTCTGTTTTATCATCTCCGATCAATAATTACGTTTATGGACAAACATGAATCTATGGCTCTTGGTTTTGTTACGGTTTGATTTGTGCACGAAGAAACATATTGTAGGCTAGATACTTAAATTGCTAATTAATTATATCGTTAAATTTTGGTATGTTTCTTTAGTTGCTAATTAATTATATCGTTAGATTTTGGTATGTTTCTTTAATTGCTTTAGGAAACAATTTATTTTGCAACACTATTCTCGTCAGAAAACAATAGACAAAAAAAAACATTAGAAAATTGTGTGAGTTTGGAGAAAAACTTAACCGATCAAGAAAACCTAAAATATTACCAAGTGAGAGACGTGTGATATTTATCACCTAAAATTCATTTCCTAAAATACTTAATCCATAAATCTCTAACTTTTTCCATGCTTTCCCTTTCATCTGCGAGTGCAGATTCAGCTGCTGTTTCACGAGCGTTGATTTGCTTCCTCATGGTTCGCCTTGCCCAGATCAGCGTCAAAAGAAGTGAATTCATTCTGTAAGGTAAGCTAGAAGAACCCAAGAGGTCTTCTTTCCTTTTTCATACCGTCGCCGGCATTTTTCACTGATTCTCTGCTCTTTGATTCTTCTTCTGTAAATCCCTTCAAAGGTTAGTTTTTTCCCCTTTCTGAGAAATTTATGTATCAAGAGTTGTAAGATGCTGCAAATGAAAGAGGAAACATTTTCACTATTTTGTTTATTTGTTAATTCCTGGATTTAATTTGCTTGCTAGTTGGTTTGAAATGTACCGAATTGGGTTATGATTTTGGTGGTGGTTGTTATCTTATGGATGAAATTTCGTGATTTGAGGTTCAGGGTTTTAGGTTTCGTTTGATGTTTCTTAGGGTTTATCAGATTTGCTTATCGATGTCGTCGTGTCTGGGCTACGATAAATCAATTTATCTCTTCCAATGATAGAAATCGGTAGAAAAATCTGGAATTTAATTACCACTTATAGTATTTTCAAGCCATTGATTCGTGATCATAAGTTCTCAATAATGTCATTGAGATTTATGTAGTCCTTATTTTCGATTTGTTGAAGGTACTCATGGAGTTCTATACCATTGTTAACTCTTATTGAGCTTGGTTTTAGAGAATTAACTATGTTTGTGTTCGTTAATGAGCATATGCAAAGGTTTATGAACCTGTGAATTATCAATGCATTTATCAAATCATCAAAACTTCTTGAGGGTAGCATATTGATCTTTAAGAGCGTGTCTTGAACAGATGAGTGATTAGTCTTGAATATCAAATAGGATGTAGAGGAGAATCTCCCAATTGTTACTTGTGTTATTTTTATGCCATTTTGTTCATTATCAAGTTCATATTTTGACTCTGCTCTTCCCTCGTTCTCTGCATTATTACGACAGGATGAGTGATCAACCAGCTAAAAACGGCTTGATTCCTCCACCCATTTCAGAGCCAAGCAAGGCTGCTGCCTCGGTTGAAACAAAACCAAAGAAGAGGATATGTTGTGCTTGCCCTGATACCAAGAAGCTAAGAGATGAGTGCATCGTCGAGCACAGTGAATCGGCTTGCACTAAATGGATCGAGGCTCATAAAATATCTCCGAGCAGAAGGTTTCAACGTCTGAAACGTGTTTCTAATACGTAATTTGCAACATAGATTGTTCATTGCCCGATATGTTTTAGCGTATCAAACAAGAGACTAATTCTTCATGAGATTATGTATGGATTTTTAGATACAAAATCCCATTTTGTTGTGATTTAAAATAAAATTCCAAAGAAACCATCATTTCAAGTATCTTGTTTAGATTTGCAAGGAAGGGAAAGAAGATGTTACTAATGGAAATATGATGTATTAGAGGATAAAGGGGCCATAACATATTACATCATACCATAGTAGAGAGTCATAAGAGAGATATGAGATCAATGATGTGCTCACATCAAGTTTTTTATTCATATTACATAATGATTAAAGGAGGTTTTTAATTGGCGCAGCAAGTGCAGTTGATGCAGCTGCAGGTGGAGCCGCACTTGCACTTGCAACTTGCGTCGTTCTCTCCTGCACCAACGTCCATGATCATGGCCTCCTTGTAGCTGTAAAAACAAATCAATTATATACATCATTATAATGATCTCTTCGTATCATCATCATCAGTGATTACAATCATCTATTATTACCTCTCCTGAGTCTCGACGATGCTAACGGTGTAGCTGTTTCCCTTTTTGCTGCAGCCACAGAAAGAGAAAGCTTAGTTAAATCAAAGATCTAGAGAAACATAAGAAAAGCATGAGACAAAGATTGTAGTTTTAAAACATAGATCGACCACACAGAGAGAGGTTTCATTCTTGGAACCAACAAAACCGATCACACAACGAAACAGAAACAGAGGTTTTCATTTTGTTTTGTATAGGAAAAAAAAGTTTTAATTTTTTGGCTCTTTTGGTGAAACGGAAACAGAGGAGACTTACTCGCACTGGGTTTTGTCAGCACAGACGCAGCTTCCGCAGGTGTTGGACATGATTTGAGTTTTTGAAAAAGCTTTAAGTTATGTAGTGTTTGAGTTTTTGTTTGTTGTTGTGATCTGAGACTTGAATGGCTGTGTAATTTATAGATGGATAGAGAGTGGAGAATCTCTACAAGTTATGTGACAACCGAATTTTTGGGTTTACGGAAAAGAGAAGCCTTTCGTTGCCAACCTCTCGTGTCCATTTCACTCTTTTTCCCACTATATTCCTTATTCCTCCAATTATATGTATTTCGTAATCCATTACAACTTTTTTTTTTTGGTTTAAGAGATTTGGAATATTACGTTAGCTACTTACTAGTTAACCATTTTGATATATATTGGATTTTTATAGAAAAGTGTGTAGGTAGAGAACGTATAAGATACAATATTTTGAAAGTTAATCTTGTAAATAAAGAACACGTTATAGAATATTTGCTATTATCGTATACACAGTATTGGTAGAAAGAAAAAGAGATAAATTTAGCTTATGTAGTTGGGAGTTAAAATTAGTATAATTGGTCTAGTTGAAATATTTAAGTAGAGTCGTGTTCAAATCACAGGTGACAATATAAGTGGGGTTTTCAAACACAAAATACAGTAGTGACGTCCACGTGAAAGGTGGTGAAGATTTAGTTAAAGTTTTAAACAAGATATTTTCTTATATAACACTACTTAGGATAGATTCCAAAAGGATGTGAGCAGCCTTTGGTTTCTGCGTTCAGCGTTTTGATTCCTTTTCGGGGGTTTTCAAGTCTCGGCTTCTTCGTTTAGTCCGTTGGGTTGGCCGGAAGTTTCTTCTTCTCGGTTTTCGGTAGTGGTTGCTCTTCAGTGTGGCGCAGTCCTTTCCCGCCAGGTGTGCTCCTCTTTTCGCCTTGATCATTGGGGTTCGGTGGCGCTTTGCGTGGTTCATTGGTTCAGTGAGTGGTTTTCCCGGGCAGTGGGGTCGTGGTTTCCGGCAGCATTGGTGGGTTCTCAGCTTTGCGGTGGTGACCGTAGGAGGTTCGCTTTGTTGTGGTCTTCTCTTCGATTAGGACTTCGAGCAGTGAGCAGGTCTGGTTTTTGGATGATGTGGGGTTGATCCGGGGCAGTTAGGGTTTAGCTTCCGGTGGTATGATAGTTTTCTACGGGGGCTGCGGTGGCTCGTTGGTTGGGACTTCGGCGCAGTGGTTTCTCCCTCAGCTAAGGCTCAATTTTCTGAGCAGGCTAAGCTTTTGGCTGTGCGTGTGATTAATCTAGGCTTTTGGGGTTCTCGCTTCCGGCGGTCTTTATAGGGTTTTAGCTTGGCTGCGGTAGTTCGATGTTGGTCTCGCCATCGTCTAAGGCTTGCTGCGGAGAGCGGGCCCGGCTTTTGTTGTTTAGGCTTGCTTCTTCATTGTATCCTTTGGTCCGTCGTGTTGCTCTGTTATTTCCTTGCGGGTATCTGTAGTTTTTGGTATTTCTGTTTTTTTTTTTGTTTTCCATGTAACTTCTTCAAAAACGTTTAAAATTGGTATTGAATCTTAACATTTTAGACAAAAAAAAGAAAAAGAAGAGGATGTGATATAAATGTAGTGCTCTATATCTTTTTCCAAATATGACTACTATCTACTGATTAAACTTTGTTCCAATAGTAATCAAATTCAAATACAATCATTAGAAGAATATAAGTCGATTTATCTAATATAATTTCAAATACAATATTTCATTGGAGAACTAATAATATAGCTAAAATTTTATATCAAAATTAGAAAATAGTCTAAATTCATATTTTATTTGATGCATGACTATTTTGTTTCGCAAAACCATTATATAGTATCAAAATCAAATTTTGATTGAGGAATGATTGTAAACTAATTACATTAAAACATTATGTTATACTTGTATTAATTTCCTTAAACCCTGCTTTTTTTTCGAATTTTCTTTAACCCTTCATAAATTTTACTTTTTAGGCGAAAAAATGACATATATGTCCAAGAAGAATGACCAAAGAAAGATTTGTCGTTTTTGTGAATATATCAATTCCTACTATGGCTTTCTGTCCCTTTCAACTTTTATTAATTTGATTCTCTAATATGAAAAGGATCACCGTGTGTTTCAGAAATTAGTGACGTAGTGGCACAAAATTAAGTGGTAAATACAATATTACTAAAAAAATCAAATTGATTATTCTCAACTACAGTATTTTAGAAAGCCTGTGATGACGATTCTCATGTTTATTTTTGGATTAAAAATTCCACTATTTGTTTATTCTTTAAACAATTAAACGTCAGGGTTTTCCTCTATTTCTTGGTTCATGGGCTTCTAAAAGATGGGCATCATCAGTAGTTGTTCGTTACTAGATTATCTATATAGGCCCAATTTCCTTTTTAAAGCTCGATAGATATCCTTCATGGTCTATTTTGGGTTATCAGAAAGTAGAATCTCCTTTTTTTGTTCCACGTATATTCCCATTTTCTTTAAATCTCTATTCAAATAAAAATATAAATTGTACTAGTTGTTATCTTCTAAATACTAGTAGTAAATACACTAAAAATGTAATTACAGTATCAACCAAAATTAATAAACGACATATGTTACACTAATATAATTACTTTAAAATTAAATTAGTACTGTTTTTTTTATTTCTTACTGCATTAAACTTTATCTATTAATGTCAATACAAATTGATGATCATTCACTGCTCTTTTTTAAATAAAAATAATTAACTAATGACACTAGTCAGGTTTATCGTACTTCTTTTTCAAAAAATCAAAATCATTATACACTTTATAACTTAAAAAATAACTCAATAATATCCTCTCATTATATTTGCTATGATTGTTCTGTTACTGGGAAAAAAATACGGAATTGGATAACAAATTTCCCATCCGTTGGATTTACACAAAAACTTTAATCTTAACATCTTACGGCTCTAAATTCATAGCTTTGGTCGAAGTTCACCAACCGTGCTTTGTAAGCTCGGATTTATTTCCTCTACAGCAGTAGACTATTCTAGTACCGTCCTTATCACCGTTGATATTAAGGATTGTCAATCGAAACCGTCTATTTAAAAATGGGCCCCATCTGCGTAGACTTTCCGTATTGACTTGTTGAATAAAAACGCACAATTAGAAAATGTTCATAAGTGATCACTTTAAAAGGTTTTTAATTAGGTTTAATTTAAGATTAGGATTAAAGAAAGAGGGAGAGAGAAGGGAATTGGTGTGAGTGTTGAGAGAGCATTTGCGCAATCTCACTGTGTGTTGGTATATAATACGGCGCGAAGGTGTAAGGTCCAAAACTTTCTCTTCTGATCGATTTCTTCTTCTTCTCCAATTTCGTTGAAAATTCTCTCGTTTGCCGTTTTCTCTCTTTGATAAAGTTGTTTAAGTAGGGATCGCTTAATGGAGCCCGACGTAGTTGAGATCGCTCCTCCTGTTGCTTCTTGCTCGAGAGCTCGAACGCCAACAAAGGTTAATGCTTTATCAAATTGAATTTATCGATTAATTTAGGTTGTTCTAGAGGTTAAAATCTATTTACCCGTACACAAAATTCACTGATTTATGTAATCTTATTGCCGTAATTTAGGGAATTTTATTGTGATGTGCGATCATCATCTAGGTTTTGTCCTTGTTTGAGGGCTTTGTTGATTTTAATGGTTTAGTGAGTCCTCGTTCATCTATGTTGTTGGATTGATTTTGTTCGTTTCATGTTCTGATCACTTGAAACCGTTAATTGACTGTTTATGTTCTGTATCCGTCCGTTTACTAAGTTTTTATGTAATGTAATGTGATATCAATTTTGTGTTTGGTTCTTTGTGATCATTTGCTTTCTTCTCTGTTAGCGTTTTCAATTATGTGCAAATTTTATGCATAACATTATGTATATCTTACTCTGGATTTTGTTTGGGATTGGTGATCGTGTAGGATGTAATTCCAGAAGTAATTGATGTGGAGCAATATGATATGCTAAACGGTGGTGTTCTTAATAGCAACAATCTTGATAATAAGAACAAAGGGAAGGCTATAGAGTTTGAATCCCCTTCTTACGATGAGGAAGATGAATATGTTGCGGTAAGTGTTTTTTTGAGTTTTCCTTTGTTTTCATGAGTCTACTTATGTTTTTTAACAACTAAAAGTGATTTAAAAAAATATGTATATATTCTAGGGGTCTCCTAGTGATGATTATGGTTATCCTGAATCCTCTCCAATATCAAATAGTTTGCTAGACCCAGATTCTTTGATCTATGAAGACGATTATGATTACCCTGATCCTTATGGCTATGAAATGGAGGAGGAGAAGACTGATGAGTACTCCATGTATCAAGACCTTTATGATTCTAAGGATATCCCAACTGGTGTGGAGGTGTCAATGGATTGGTTTCAAAATTCAACTGGCAAGGAAACAGAGAAATCAAGTGGAAGTAGCAAATCGTCTCGTGCCAAAAAAGGGAATAAATCAGATGTCACTAGTAGCAGTTCCAAGAAAGCCACGCAAGGAAGTGGAATCCAATCTCCTTCCCCAAATATAGCAACCCCTGTCGCTCAACCATGGAATGCTTTACCGCACAACTCTAAAGGAGTTATACCGTCCTCTGCTTATGCATTGCCACCGAACAATCAGGCTTTCCATTATCATGCATCACCTTTCACCTTCAGTGCTACAACTTCCCTACCGCCGCAGTATTATTCCAATCATCTTCAGCCTCAGACACCCGATACAGTCATGGGGGAGGCTCTGGTCCTGGCTCCTGCTCCAGCTTCTTCTGGTTTATTGTTTCCGACACCATCAAACCCACCCGGTGTTAAAGGTTTTGGTTTTCGGTCTAGAGTGGTGGAAGAGGTTATTGCACCCCCGGATCCTTCCAGAGTTAAGAGAAATATGGAGGATTATCTTGGGCTTTATTTGTTTTTCAAAAGATTTGACATCGTCGAAGACTTTTCAGATCACTATTTTGCTTCTAGGGGAACAACTTCGAAGCAGGTTGCGACCAGATGAGCATAAGTTAATCATTATTTTGGAATATTTCTTTCGTTTTTTCAAGATTTAACTTTTTCTGTCTTATCAGCATTCAAAGGAATGGGCAAAAAGGATCCAAGAAGAGTGGAGAATTCTTGAAAATGATTTGCCAGGTCAGTGTATACACACCCTGTCTTGTACATTAATTTCTGCAGTTTGATATTAGCAACTTTCTTAGATCTTCTTATTTATTTATTTTCTTGCAACAGAGATGATATTTGTCAGAGCTTATGAATCTAGGATGGATCTTTTGAGGGCTGTAATTATCGGAGCCCAAGGAACTCCCTACCATGACGGCCTGTTCTTTTTCGATATCTTCTTCCCGGATACATATCCTTCTGTGCCACCGGTAAGTCAATCAAAACGTTTTCTTAATTGAGTTTTTTTTTGTTGTCTTCCAAAGTTCTCTTTTCTGATTTGTGAAATTCTGTTTGGTTTTACAAGACTGTTCATTACCATTCTGGTGGGCTAAGAATCAACCCGAACCTGTACAACTGTGGGAAAGTGTGCCTGAGTCTTCTCGGCACTTGGTCTGGTACCCAGAAGGAAAAATGGATCCCCAACAATTCCACAATGTTACAGGTTCTTGTCTCAATCCAAGGTCTAATCTTAAATCAAAAACCTTACTTCAACGAGCCCGGCCTCGAGAGGTCAGCGGGTTCTCCGACGGGCGAGTGCAACTCTAAAGCTTACAGCGAAAACACATTCATACTGTCTTTAAGGACTATGGTATACACAATGAGAAGACCACCCAAGGTAACAACAAGAACCTCATCCTTTAAAACAAAAATTGCTTAAACCTTTTGACTAAAAACGTGAGATTGACTGTTCTGGTTGGTTTTGAATGCACAGTATTTTGAAGCGTTTTCGTATGGGCATTTCTTCAGCTGTGCTCACGACGTGTTGAAGGCGTGTAATGCTTATAGAAGCGGAGCTTCACCGGGATCTCTGGCGAAGGCAGGTGTTCAAGATGTGGAAAAGAGTAGCGAAAGCAGCTCGAAGCATTTTAGGACAGAGGTGGCTACCTTTGTAGATACAGTGCTGTTGAAGGAGTTTATTCTTCTAGGCGTCCTTGGTCTCGAAGTGGAAGGAGAAGACAAAGTTCCTGAGACTAACAATGTTGCAGAGAGTAGCAACAGTACCAGATCAAGCTTCAAGAGAGGCAGAGTTTCTTCAAGTTGAGCTTTATGGGTAATTTTTTTTTGTTTTCTCTTGATTTCTGAAGAAACAGGCGACTTTTAGTTTATCTACTTTCTCTAATGATGGATTATCTTTCTTTTTTTTTTTTCTTTTTAAACATGATGACATAAATCTTAAGACTATTTGAGAATTCAGAGAAGTCACTCTCATATGTACAGTTGCTTTTATCAGATTATTATCATCGCTCAATTTTCTGAGCTATGCTTTTTCACAGATATATCAGTAAAAGTCAACGCTACAAGGTTGTATACTTTGGTACTTTACCATCTCAAAATCTAAACTAACAGTTCTATAACTCTGGAGATACGTGAAATGTACACGTGGCAGCCATCGGACCATCCGCGCGTCCTCCTTAAAACACTAAACCTCTCCCTCTCTGTTATATTAGCCGTCGGAAACAAGCATTTCCCACACAGCACGATCAAATATGGCTTCAGCTTCATCATCGGCTGCGAGATCACTCCTCCGCGACGGAAAATCTGTTGCGAATCTACTCCTGCGTGGACGAATGACCAATCTCACAGAGACAGTGCAGAACAGTACTAGACCGGCCGTTCGGTCTCTGCTTCGGTTTGACCAGACGCTGCCTAGCCAATACCCGGTTTTCTCTGAAACTTTTCCGGTTAAGGAACCTGGATTCTGCGTCAGCTTCATTCAGCAGGAGGTCGTGTCGGAGAGAAAAGGGAAAATGGAGGCGGGTCATGGAAAGGGAGTGGTGGACAACGAGGATGGCGATTCAGAGGAGGAGACAGATTTTGATGAGGACGAGATTGATGACGTGGATTTCGACGACGATGAAGAGATTGCGGATATCGACGAAGACGATGATGATGAGGAAGAAGAGGACGACAAGTACACAAGGAAGAAGTAAATCAACACTTGGATTCTTCACAAAATGCGTCTGATTAATGGCTTAGACATAAACCTTAATTGATTGGGTTCCGGTTTAAAAATGCCGATTTCATCTTGTTTGTCTCATTTGATTTTTCTTCATAATCCCCTTTTATAATAAAATCTATGGTTCCTTTTGGTTATCATTTATCAATTTTGCATGAGGTTCGGGGAAAGAAATAAAAAGCAATCTCAAACGGACGAAAATGTTGCAACTATCTCAGCAACCATTAAACTTTTATCGCTTACATGAAGTTCGTGATTAGATTAATCGATTCTTTTTTTTTTGGTAAATATCTAAAATCGTTTAGTTTTCTAGCTTTTTTGTTTCTTCCTCTTTTTCATATAAAAATGAGTTAGGTAATTTTTTGTAACCATTCCGAGAATAGAAGGGATACATTGGTGATTTGGTGTTTACAATACTATTTTCTTAGATTTATATTTAATAAATTCACAAATTCTATTTTTATAGAGTTTATGTTTTGAAGGATTGTCTGTTTGTCTATAATTTTCTTTCTTCTTTTCTCAGAACCGTCTCATTATTATTAGATTCTTAGGACGAATTTAATTTTTAGATTATTTTATAAAGCAATTTAAAACAATTAATTTTTAAATATTATTTGGAAACTAATTTGAAGTCTTTTGTGGGAAATTTTAAAACAATAGATCATCAATATTACTTTTTATTCGGTTCATTTTTTCCTTTTAATTAGATTATTACTTTTTGTTCCTAAGACTGTTTACAATATTTTATTTATAATAAAAGATAGTGTTTATGATTTGATCAGGATCTTTTGTTTTTATATTATGTTACTCTCTTTTTTACCGTATAACAACTAGGCATTAGATTCAACGCAGCAGAAAAAATGAGTTATATATATAAGAACTATTTCACTTTATTAAACTTAAATCGAACTGATGTTCAATGAAACAACAAATTCGAACTCACCTCTCAAAGTTTTCAACAAGTTACTCCAAGAAAACGATGAGCACATATCCAATTACAGAAATGAGAATGAAGAAGACGATTCAAGAAATCAAATCTCAATGAATGAATAAAAAAAATTTCTTAACAGCTAGCTTTTAATCGCATAACAAATTTCACATCCTATATTAGTCATGAGCATACAAATGTCCTCATTTCTTTCCTTAGATTCTTAGTTAACTTTTTTTTTTTACCTCAAACCCTCTATATATATAACTTTTTTTTTTTAATTTGAATGAATATATTACCGTTTGACCAGAAAAAGAATGATGAAAAAGATAAAAAAAATATAGAAATGTGTCTCATATATCATATCTCATAAAATGGACACAATTTATTTTGGTTTTGATATAATGTAGTTAAATCTAACATTAATTTATAACCTAATAAATATATTTTTCAACAATTCGACAAACATCCATATACTGGTAATATAAGTGATGATGAAAGAGATTAGAGCAATCCATAATCCTAGGTTTTGATTTGTGAGCTACTAGCCATAATGCCAAAGAAGAAAAACAAAATCGCCAAGAACTAAAAGCGAGTAAAAGTGATATTATTGATATATCCAAAGTGATGAACATAATGGCCACCATAGCAAGATGTTTCTAGTCGTTCATTTTTTCAAAAGTTGGTCATTCTCTTTCTTTAGTGCTCTTGAATTTCGGGATGTGCTTCCTCTAGTATTTATTTCTTTTGAATCTCTTAATTTTCTTCTATATAAGTTTCAATTCTAGCTGCTTGTTCAATAGTAGACGTAGTAATTCTTTGACGAGAAAGACATGCGATGAGCATGAGGTTAAACAGAAACCATGTTCTGTAGACCCTTCTTTCGGATCATGATCCTTTCATAATTGTGTGGATCAAAGTTCTATGTTTGATGCAGTAAAAAGGCAAGATTATATGACGAGTTTTTCTTGTCCGACGAGACTTGATGCATTTAGATATTTGAAAATGATCCAAATATTTTCTTTTAATTGATTATAACTAGCATTTTATGTACGCTCGTTGTGTTATTCAGTTATTATTGAATTTGATTTTTGATTAATAAAGATGAGAGTTGTCTTTTTCATAAAAGAGGTTTTGAGTATTCTCAAACCCTACTTATCTGATATTCTCAAAAATTAACTAATCTCTAATTACATTCTAGAAGCATCATTTTGTAAATCCTTAAAGAATAGCACAACCTTTGAGATCCTGATTTCGATATGCCCATAATAACAAGAGCTTAACAGGTTGTATATCTCACTATCTCTCTCTTTTTTAGTTTTAATCTTCAAAAACATACTAACCAAACTCGGTTTTGAGAATAAAATTGATGTATGCAGTGGAAAAGGTGTCGTTACAAAATAAAACGAAGAATGAGATGGCGAGGATAAAATCGTAAAGAATGAATTTATCCACAATTTCGGTTGTGTAGCTCTCAGTTTCTCTGGGTCATTCATCACTCAAATAGTCACACGTATCTGCCAAAAAAGCAAACAACTCTCTACCACTGAAACAGCTTGCTTCTTCAATGGCGTCGTTGCTCGATTCCGTCACCGTCACCCGCGTGTTTTCGATTTCATCTGCTTCAGCTGTTCCTTCGGTTTCTCCCGTCAGGTTTCTCGAATTCAGAGGTTTGAAGGCTTCGCGGAGTTCGGTGACTCATTCGGCGAGTCCTTGTGTGAATCGCAGATCCAAATTCGGTCGCGGTGGAAGAATAGTCTGCGAAGCTCAGGACACCACTGCCGCCGTCGAAGGTATACATACAGCTTTAACTTTATTTGGATTCTTAGCAAACTATATATCATTTTATTATTTGACTTTACAACTCGTAATATCAGCTGGATGATAGTTTTTCAACGCTGTCGTCTATCAAATTGCTTCGATTCTGTTATATATTATATATCCTCTGAATCAATTCTTTGAAACTAGGATTCATAGGGATTGGATTCTGAAAATAGATCTGTACCTTAAACATATTTTGGTCATTCTCGTTTGAGGTTTTAGCTTCTTCATCTGTCAAATTGCTTGGAGTATATATCATACGTGCTAGAATTAAGGAATCACATGATTCAATTATACAAATCGAAAGCAATGTTCTGATAAGAATCTTGATTAGTTCCTTTTAGCATATGGTTTAAGACAGAACCCGAGTCTTGGCATTGAAGTCTATGTACTATTTCACAACACAGTGTTCTCACTCTCTCCCTCTGATTGATTTGCATCATTCATTAACTATTGAGAGAGGTATATGTCTAACGTGTTTGTTTGATGGTGCAGTACCAAACCTGTCGGATTCAGAATGGCAAACACAGGTTCTCGAATCAGATGTCCCAGTTTTGGTCGAATTCTGGGCACCATGGTGTGGACCTTGCCGTATGATTCACCCCATTGTTGACCAACTGGCCAAGGATTTCGCTGGGAAGTTCAAATTCTACAAAATCAACACCGACGAGAGTCCAAACACAGCCAACCGTTACGGGATCCGTAGCGTTCCGACCGTAATCGTCTTCAAAGACGGTGAGAAGAAAGAAAGTATCATCGGAGCTGTCCCTAGAGAGACATTGCAGAAAACTATAGAAAGATTCTTGGTCGAGTAACAAAACAAAATTTGACCTCTTTCTCACTCTCAACCATTTTACCTTATCTTCTCTATTGTAATCTGTGTAAAGTGTTTTTGAGATTTGACTATTATGTTTTTCGTGGGCCCACTTTGTCTGGTTTAATCAAAAAAAGAAAAAGAAAAAACTCCACCGATGCCATTAAAGGAGAGGACGAGAGGCATAACTCAACGTGGAACCACATGCCATTGTAGCTCTAAATCACCGTACAACCTATACATACATATGTTTTGAGTTTGTAGGCTTCCGTACTCTTTGATTCTGTGTACTGCATAGGACATATATTAATGCCACGCGGGTCTATATCCATATATAATATGTGTTTCGATTTCTAATCTAATTATCTAAGTCTACACGATGTGCCATGTCTATAGTAAATGGTAATAAGAAAACGCGTTTCCATTCTAAATATAATTTTTTGTTAAACAAAATAATTTAGATTGGATGACCACATCTAATCTTGGATTTCACAGGTCATCCACAAAGAGTTTTTATTCGCGAACTCGCATTAAATAAATCAATTGACTAAAGCTTAGGAAATCGTAGTTTGAAATATATATACAGTTAGATCTCAGACTCTGATAGCACTGAATAATTAAGATATGAAGTCCTGAACTAAATATACAGCTAGATATCAACAACGTTTGTCAACTAGGCCAATCTTTTTCATTAGCACATTTTTCTCCTCTTATTTGAAAGATCTGAGCCAAATGTTAGTTACAGTCAGATTACAGGGCACTTCCATTTCTAACCTACCTGATCTAAAATTATTATTCCCTTATAGTGTTTCAAAGTATTAGTATATCATGGGTAATTCTCCTAAAAGGTAAAATGTTGTTACTTAATTTGGTTCTATGAACACATAATAAATATTTTCTAACTATTTCACCAAAATAAGCAAAACTAGCTATATGACATTAAGTGTTTTAATATTTCAACTAGCATATTATGTTCCCTGAGTTTAGACCTATAGTCAATTATTAGAGAATTTTCAAGAGCAATAAAAAGAAATAAGGATCCAACTAAGAAAGATAACGAACACATGCATGAAATTGTGGTGCATGTAAGTGAAATAAGTCGTAATAATCACCGACAAAACGCGTTAATACTTATTGGATCCTTATAAAACGAGTCCAAAAGTCTTCCTTCTTCTTCAAGCAATCACTTGTGAACTAAAAGCTTTATTTTTTTCGAACTCTTTTTTTATCAAGAAAAACATATACTAATTTAAAACAAAAAATAGTTATATATGGATGTGAAGGGAAAATATTTGGTAACGGTTATTCTCTTGGTTAGTACGTTAAGTGTGGGGATGTGTTCTAATGGTTGGATTAAGGCTCATGCAACGTTTTATGGTGTTAATGATAGCCCTGCTTCACTTGGTAAATAGTCCATTAAACTATAGCTTAATACTTTTGTTTGTTACTTTAATATTTGTATAGTAGATTTGAAAATTTAAAAGCAATTTTATAGGAGGAGCGTGTGGGTATGACAATCCGTTCCACGCCGGATTCGGAGCCCACACGGCGGCTCTAAGCGGTGCGCTGTTTAGAAGCGGCGAGTCATGCGGTGGGTGTTACCAGGTGAGGTGCGACTATAGAGCGGA
Organism: Cardamine occulta; assembly: GCA_028015245.1. Lineage (NCBI taxonomy): Eukaryota > Viridiplantae > Streptophyta > Magnoliopsida > Brassicales > Brassicaceae > Cardamine > Cardamine occulta. The sequence goes on along the minus strand of CM051373.1, from coordinate 9,229,350 downwards.
TCCTAAGTGGTGTCTCCGAGGAGCCGCCGTGACGGTGACGGCTACAAACTTTTGCCCCTCGAACAATAATAACGGTTGGTGCAATCTCCCTCGCCATCACTTTGACATGTCCTCTCCCGCTTTCTTCCGCATAGCCCGGCGTGGCAACGAAGGCATCGTCCCTGTCTTCTATCGCCGGTAACGTATTCAATGCTATAAGAGCTAGTTAATTGCTACTATAAATTTATTGAGGGGAAAAGCGTAATATGAATTATATAATGCATATACTTTATATCCTTTTTTGGCATGTTAAGACTGAAACATTTTATTACGTATTAATTCTAGAGATTTTTTTTTTGGGGTCAAAATGTATCATGTAAGATATATACAAATATCTAATAATTTTGTTAAAACCCTCTTAATAATTTTTTTATGTATGTATATGTATATATAGGGTGGGATGCAAAAGAAGAGGAGGGGTGAGGTTCACGATGAGAGGGCAAGGGAACTTCAATATGGTAATTCTCTCAAACGTCGGCGGCGGTGGCTCGGTGAAAGCGGTGGCGGTGAGAGGCTCAAGAGGAAAGACTTGGCTTCAGATGACCCGTAATTGGGGTGCCAACTGGCAGAGCTCCGGCGATCTACGGGGCCAGAGACTCTCCTTCAGAGTTACTCTAACTGACCTCAAAACAATGACGTTTTTGAACGTTGTCCCTTCTTCTTGGTGGTTTGGCCAAACTTTTTCTTCTCGAGGCCAGTTCTTCTGAGAGCAAAGCGATATATGTCGTGCTCTGGTAAAAACGCAACGTTTCGTATTTTACGAACGGGGCTGATTTAAATTCTTTACTTATGTATGAACTTGTCCTTGTTTTAATTGGGCAATGTTCCTTTGTTTTTCTTTTATTACTAAATAATTCCATGTTTAATTTTTTTCAGCCAAGTGGTTTCTCATTTATGTATGAAGCATTACTCGACGCTTTAAATAGTTTTGCTGAATCAATATTAATGGCAATAACATTTTATGTTTTTTTTGATAAAAATAATTTTATAAGTTCATTTGTCTTTATCAAAAAAAAAGTTCATTGTCAATAAAATTGACCAGAGCTAATTACCAAAAAATAAAAACAATTATCAGAGCTGCTCAAAAAACAAATTAGTATACTTACATGCTTTGGTTTTAAGAAAATCGCATTGAAATAATTCTTTCCTAGAGAAAGATAAAATATATACAAAAAACCAGAGCAATAAATAGACAAAAGATATTGAAAAAAACAAGGAGCTGCCCATGTTTCTCCTGCTACTTTTCCTCTATTCTCGAAGAGTTGAATTTTCAAATACAAAATCAATAAATATACTTTTAAAAGTTAAACATAGTATAAAACCCACTTTGGGAAGGTTATTTTCCCTCACCCTTTGCAAAACTTTTGTGAGATTAGTAAAAAGTAAAATTACGAAAAGACAACAAAATTTACTATTGACTATGAAGGTTTTTCACACATTCAGTTCTTTATGACCAGACCGATATAAGCTAATATTGCAAAGCTTTTTTCTTTTGTCATCAATTTCTACACATAACTGTGGTCTTTCATTCATGTTTTAATAATATAAACACAAAGAAAAGTTGAATCATTGTTATTTTTAATCAAATGAATGGCGTTCAAGTTGCAGATCTCACAGTGGGAATAAGAACAAAAAAGTTTGTCTTTAAACACAAAACAACATAAGAAGTTAAGAACATAGATTTTAAAAAGGCTTATCATTAAGGAACCAATTTACAATGGTCAAAAAAATCTCAAAGCCCATCAGAACCAGACATCGATTCTTTTTTCATGTTCCACGGATGATAGATTGTACAGAACCATTTAATTTTTTCCTTTACCAAAAAGAAAAACACTTTTAAACACAAAGACATAAATACCCTTCTTATGCTTTCACACTCTTCTTGAACAATGAACACAGAGAAACAGAGAGAAAGAAGACACTCTAGTAAAACGTCTCTGTGTTGTTCTCTCCGAAATTCCTATTTTTGGTCTCGAGGGTTTTGAGACAGTGAAGTAACGGAGCTGTGGCAAAGATGAGAGGACCTTTGGGAGCTGTGATTGGAAGATATACCTCAAGTGATGGAAGTGCTCCAAATGATGGGATCATCAAACACAACAGAAAATGCAGAGATATTACATTTCTCGTCATCTTCATTGCCTTTTGGGTTTCAATGATTGTCAATTCCAGCTTTGGTTTTAACCAAGGTAATCCCTTAAGGTAAGATTTGATGGATTTTGCTCCAAATCTATTTGGACAAACAAAACCTTGTCTTCTTTCTTTTGGTCTGTTTCGTCCTAAAACCTCAAATGGGGTTTTCAATTGTTCCTCCATGTTTTGCTAATCTTGGCTGATTATACCTTTTACAATACCAAAAGTTTGTACCTTTGTAGTTCTTATTCGTGGGGTAAAGTACATATTTTTCTTATTCTTCTTGATGTTCTTTAGGAAAAGAGATTTGGTGTGAACACAGTTTAAAGTGAGTGGAAAAACTTGATTGTGAAAAGCTTAAAGCCTTATTTATTATCCAGTTGTGCTAATTGTTCCGTGCTCTGTTAATCAAAATCTTGAGTTGTTATGTCTTATATAAACTGTTCTTGCAGGCTCACATATGGATTGGACTATGAAGGGAATGTGTGTGGTAGCAAGCATCGTCACCGTGACCTTAATCAACTTGAGCTTAGATATTGGTTAAACCCTAACCAAGTTTATGAAAGTGGTTTGAAAGATGGGGCTCTCAAACTGGCTAATGCTAGGACTATATGTCTTTTGGATTGCCCTGAACCTTCTGATGATACTCTCAACTGGGTCTGTGACTATCCTGATGGCGAGATTCGTCTCAAGATGAATGATTGGATCGACAGGAATTACGATTACTTTGAATTTCTTACTCCAGAAATGAGAAATTCATCTCTTCAGCTTCAGGGTCCTTGCTACCCTGTAATATTCCCTAGTGTGAATGGTAAGAAGAGTGCATTATATATGCACAAAGCTTAGCTTAAGTCTCTTTTTCTATTACTGTTTTTGTAACAAGAGTTGTTCTTTAATTCATTAGTTTATTGGAGCTGCCAATATATTGCTCGAGCTTCAAATTCATCCTTGCGCCACTGGCAGCAGATGGGTGGTGTGAATATTCAAGAGGACATGATCATAGACAAATCGATTCGAAGGTCAATGAATTCTCGGGCCTCAGTTCTTAAGGTTAGAGAACGATCCTCTCTCACATTTTCTTGTAAAATGATGATTTTGAAGAATGTTCTAAGTGTTTATTGGTTTGTTCAAACGCAGCGTTATGTGGCTGATATTGGAAAGTCTTGGCCTGTATTGATTGTTTGTGGAGGTCTTGTTCCTCTGTTTCTATCCATTATTTGGCTGCTTCTAATTCGACATTTTGTTGCCGCTATGCCCTGGATAACTGTTGTCCTTTTCAACATGCTTTTAATATCGGTGACAATGTTCTATTACTTAAAAGGTTGGTTAAGAACTCAAGTTTCTATTGTCTGTCTCTGTGCTTCAAGTCATATGGATTCAATATGCTTATTATCGCTTTGTATCTTTTGTAGCTGGATGGATTGGGAATGATGCTGTAACACCTATTATTGGTGAGCATGACCCATACTTTCATGTGTATGGTCGAGTAAGTTAACATTTTCTGCGTTATGCACTTATGCTGCTTTAAAGTTCACGAAGTTATGAGATCATTAGTCTCAATTTTTTTCCAAGCTTATTTGCATTTGCTTGTTCCCAGGAACTGACTCATGTTCGTGGAGTCGCCATCCTGATGACTTTGATCTCAGTTGTTGCTATCCTCACTTCAGTCGCCATCATCCGTAGAATTCTCATGGCAACATCAGTCCTCAAGGCGAGTATTAGTTTGTTAGTAATTTGGTTACCAGTTTGGTTTTTGCTAGAAATGTTATTTTGCTGTATACTTGTGGAATCCAGGTAGCTGCTAAAGTAATTGGAGAAGTTCAAGCGCTGATTATATTCCCGGCTATACCGTTCGCTATGCTTGCGATATTCTATATGTTCTGGATATCAGCGGCTCTCCATTTATTCAGTTCTGGTCAAGTTGTTCAGAACAACTGCAACAACACTAATTGCTGCGCGTATGATCTCATGTTAAAGAAAGTGAATTGTGACCATTGTTGTGGTTACAACATACGTTACACTCCTCACATCACCATTGCTATATTCTTCCACCTGTTTGGTTGCTATTGGGCCACACAGTTCTTCATTGCATCTTCCGCAACAGTGATTGCTGGCTCTGTTGCTTCCTATTATAGGGCTCAAGGGGAAGCATCGGTAAGCTAACAAATCTGAGTATATATATGAAACTGTAGATTATTATTATGTATTGATTGGGGTTCTATGGCTGAACAATGCAGCCAGAGATACCGTTTCTTCCTGTTTTTGCCTCAATGAAGCGGCTTGCACGCTACAACCTCGGATCCGTGGCTCTGGGTTCACTCATTGTCTCTTTTGTGGAGTCTGTTCGGTTCATTCTCGAAGCAATTCGTCGTAGAACAAAAGTAAGTGGTACCACACCAGATCACTGGTTTTGGAGAATGGGCCATTACACATCACGTGGTTGTCTTAAAAGCGTTGAGTGGATCATCAAGTCGGTTAACCGCAATGCCTACATAATGGTAACAGAAAAAGCTTCTCGTTTAGCAAAAGAGAGAACCCATTTCTTGAACCATTTCTTGAAAGATTGCTGTCTTTCGGTGTCTTTTCAGATTGCTATAACAGGGAAAAGCTTCTGCAAATCATCTGCAATCGCGACAGAGCTGATCATAAGCAACATTCTTAGGATAGGGAAGGTTAATGTGATAGGAGATGTTATATTGTTTCTAGGGAAGCTCTGTGTGAGTCTTTTCAGTGCTCTCTTTGGCTTCTTGATGTTGGATTCACACAAGTATCGGTCTTCTCACAACAAAGTCTCATCCCCGCTATTACCCGTTTTGGTAAAACCTTTTCCTTCCCCTCTAGACTCAATTTAAATACAAAGACAGTTGTTTTTTGAGCTTAAATAGGTTTTGCTTTTGACTCTCTCTATGCACAGGCATGCTGGGCATTGGGGTATATTGTGGCAACACTTTTCTTTGCGGTGGTTGAGATGTCGATTGACGCAATCATTCTCTCCTTCTGTCAAGACTCAGAGGAGAATCAAGGGAATGCTCAGCATGCGCCACCTCTTCTCCTTGAAACTTTAGATAGCAATCAGGAGGAAGAGGTTCAGAGACTTACCCACTGATAGATCCATACTGTATAAGTTTTGTTTCTTCTTTGGTTGGCTGGTTTATATGGAATCTTTTATCTCTAAAACATTATAATCATATTGTAATGTTATATGACTTTGATGATTCTTCGATTCTGACACCAAAAATCACATTTCTGCAAAATGCCTCTTGTTTCCTTACATAACAAACGGTGCAGTCAATTTTAAATGGAATGAAGCAAAAGAATGTGAACCAATGGTTCTTATTTCTTGGCAAAACTCAGTTTCTTGGGGTCAATCTCATCAACACGAATCATCATCACGAGGCCATCATTTTCTTCAGTCCAAGCAATGGATTCTCCCTTCAGCAGCTTTACAATAAGCTAATAAAACAACATATATAGAAAGAAGCAATGTCAAGTTCTACTCAGAGATGAAGACAGATGAGTAAAGATAGTACCCGTCTGTTCTTGAAACCTTCCTTGTTATCACCCAATGTGACTCTGAGGTACTTAAAAGCTAAATCAGAAATAGAATACAGACTCATCAACCAGACTAGATTTGTTTCTGTTAGAACAAATAAAGATTTAGAGGGGGCCTTAAAACCTTACATGAAATGCCAGAGAAGTAATTAAGTTGGCTCTTGAGAAGACGAAGAGCTTCCTTTGCTTCGTGTTCCTTCACATTTACTGTCAGTACCTCATCTTCCTTGTAATCTGAATCATCGTCTTTCCTATAAGCATTGTTTGAATTTTCTCAAACTCTTCTTGCCAATGGAGTATATAGCAGAAAATCACAGTAGAAGACTGAAAACAAATGGATTAAGAAATTAACTGACTTGACTTCGATCATCTTTGCTATAGATTTGTCATCCGCTTCTCGAGCTTTTTCTCCAAAAATGTGTCCCTATGTATTGTGGACGATATCAAATAGTTATTATATAGAACAAAAAAAAGACATTGATCACTTCTAACCAAAAATTCCTTTCCAAATTGTATACCTGCTTGACGAGTCTGTTTGCTCGCTCAGTTTCTCCTTCGGAGAATGCTTTAACAGCCTGCCAAAGAGGAAGAGTTTTAGTTGTGCAACCATCACATCATGGCAATCATATAGCCATTGAAAAACACCTAAACATGTATCGGGATAATGAATCCTTATTATCTTAAAGACTTACAGCTCCGTAATATTCTTTCATCTGATGCCAATACTCGTGTACTGCTTGACGATGTGCCTTAAATTCCTTTTCATCATCTTCATCTATCAAAGGAGATACATAGATAGTTGAGCAAACGTTTGCGAAAGGAGAGGATAAACTCAAATAAACATACATGTAAGACTATGACACGGTTACCTTCTTTAGTTGTATGTGACGATTGTTTCACAGTAACTACTCTCTCTTGGAAAGGGTCTTCCAGAGGACTAAAAACAGGACGACCAGCAACTCTTGCTCTCCTTTCCTTATATCGTCGAGTTACTTTTGGCTCATCCTCATATCTTCCCGCACCTGAGAACAAAGCTTCTAAAACTTCCTTTTCAAGACCAGTCTTGGCATTGCCTCCTTCCTGTGAACCTGTTAAGGTTCTTGCTCCATCACTGCATCATCACAATAAGCAATTTAAAGAGGAAAAATATCAAAAGGATTGCCAAGGGAAGGGTTCGGTACAAAGATTGACTAGAAAAAGCATGCCTCTGAGAAAATTCTTGCAGTTCCACTTGGTTGAAGGATGTAGATCTCTGTCTTTGAGGATCAACTTCTGACATCTTTATGAAGAGGAGAACAAAAAAACAGAGTCAGATTTAGAAGAAGACGATATTCTATAACAAAGACCAAATTGAAAGTCATAACAAAAGCTCACAACTTCATTGGAATTTCCAACATCAGCATACTTCTTGGAATCAGACAAGTCAAGCAGTTTCTCCGTACTCTGCAATGTAATAAAGAATATATTGCGGATGCCAAAAGAAGAAGTTGCAGAAAAAGGATCCAAAGACAGGATCTATGAAATACCCACGAGAGCCATATGGCAAGAGCTATAGAGATACCACTAACAATCCAGTGATCAAAATTAGAGGAGACAGTGGGTATGAAAAATTGAAAAGTCAACTTTATCTTAAACTTTAATCATTATTAGAACAAAGACAGAATAAAGCATTGTCAAAGTAGCTCAAGGGTATAATTGTAAATAAACTGTTACAGTAGCTCAAATAAAAAGTGATGCAACCATGAAGGCCACATGTATTCAGCTGGTGGTCATCTTGATGAACTTCAAGGTATGGGAGGGTATAAATATAATTCAGCCACGAAAAGGTAAAACAGATTCTATTATTAAAATAAAGATGTCACGGCGAAAGCAAAACGCTGTTAAAGAAAGAAGCAAAATACATTATTTTTCAGAACTAAAGGCATCGGCTTACCTTCTTCACATCATATCCGCATACACCTGATAATTTGGTGGAAAAGCAGATTAAGTTTAGCAGCTAAGGTCACCAATACCATTAAAGAAGAAAAAGATGTAAAGCAAAATCAAGGAAAGTTAGAGAATGCTTACCAAGAACCTGGTGAATGACATCTTGACTAGCTTGAAATCCATCTTTAAGCATCTTAACAATAAATTCCTCAACATCAGTTGGAGCCCTACTTATGATTGCCTCATCACTTTTTGGCATTTCTTCTTCATTCCGTATCTCCGCTTCTGGAATATCCTTTGAGTCTATCTTCATTGGTTTAGTTGCTTCTCGGGGAGCATTTGATATAGGCCTGGTTCTAACATACTCCTTGTCGATAACACTTGAAACAGTACCAACTGATGTAGAGTGTTTTTTCGGCCTCCATACTTTGGCTTTGCTATCCTCTTGTCCTCGAACTTCTTTGGGAACGTAGACATGAGTTGGTTTTGAGGTTGCTTTCTTCATTTCGACTTGGTCACTTTGAAGCATCTTCTCTGTCATTGCAAAGAGAATCTCACCAGCGACATCGACATTCTGGCTTGCTTGGCAGTAAGCAGCAGCTATGTCATCAAGAGAAAAACGAGAACCAAAAGCTTCGAGAAGCACTTGTAAGCTTCTTGAATCTGGATCACTGTGAGAAGAGCTTGCAATCATCGACATTTCTCCTTCTAATTCACAATGCAAAACGAATGGGTTGGTTAACAACAGTAGCTATGCAGAATGAAAATGGTCCCTACATTATAAGCAAAATGTAATGCATTTTGAAGCTGCAATAAAAAAGTTTAAATTATCTTCTTCATCTTTGACTAGGAACTATAACAGAACATGGCTTGTAACTATAACCAAAAAAGACAATACTTTCAACATAGATTCGGTTCAAAATTTCTTATTACGGCTCAAAAATGCATTGACCAAACACCTGAAGTAGATAAATGGAAGCGCTCAGCTAAATGATGAACAACACATTTACCTCTACGCAAGCCAATCAATTATCTTTCCTCAGTTCTAATGTGATACTATTAGTTTGGTAACTCCCTTGTCCCTTACATTCCTTTAGAAGAACATATATACATAGTACAATGAGAATGTATCTAGGTAACGTATCTAGAGAATGTATCTAGCAACTACAATGAGAATGTATCTAGGGAAGTACAATGTATCTAGGAAACATTAATTGATATAGTCTTAACACATACAACTGAAGCAAATCAATGGCATAGTGACAAAGCATACGCAATTCCGAAAGAAACGGTTTTTACTCAGTGTCGATAATCATGGCGCAAATAGAAGAAAGGGAAACGCATAATCAAAGCGAAGAATGTGAAACCTTGAGAAAACAGAATAAAGAAGAAAGTAAGAAAGCAAAGAATCTTTGATAAAGAGCCAACTCGAAGTCATTTGGAAACCGCATTATGCCATAGATAAACTCTTGTTTCCAACAATCAGCAATGCGAAGAGAAATACAGGAAACGGAGAGTGTAAGAGCTCACCTTACGGAAAACGCCGAAATCGATGTAGTCGGAAAGGAAGGTTTTAGCTGCGGCAATAGACGCCGGAGCCGCACATAGAAAGAGAGGGTTCGTTTAATCGAGAATCTGAATTGGATTTGAAAGACTGAATCTTTGTGAAATTGATCGGCGAAGGAGAAGAAGAGGACAAGAAAGAATTTGCTTTTTACCAAAAAAAAAAAGAAAGAATTTGCTGGCGATGCCTTTGGTGCATGAGGAGAAGCAAAGCTATTATGTATGGGTGTACAAAAAAGCAAGTCGTCATTTACTCCAAGTTTGAAAATTAAGAGCCAAATTGCGAAAACAAAAAGGGAGGATTAATAGAATGACACAAGTAAATAATTTTATTGGAAGAATGATACACATTTTTTTTTAGTTACTAATCTGTCTTTTGGAATTTTAAAATTCAGAAGTACCCCTCGGAAGCTTTAGAATGAAAAAAATATTACGAAACTGCCATTAATAATTAAATTCCAGCGGAGCCAATATTTACAAAAATGTCATTCCGTATATGTTATCGCAAACTTATTATTTCGCAGAGTTATTTTACATTACCGCAGAGTTATGTGAAAAATCTCATTACCGCAGAGTTATTAACGTTATCGCCGACTTATTTCCACTTGCAGAGTTATTTGTCATTACCGCAGAGTTATGTCAATTACCTCGTAACCGCAGACTTGTTAAAGTGATCGCAGAGTTATTTTCAGTCGCAGAGTTATTTTACATTACCACCGAGTTATGTCAATTACCTCGTTACCGCAGACTTGTTAAAATGATCGCAGACTTATTTTCATCTACAGAGTTATTGTCCATTACCGCAGAGTTATGTGTTACCGCAGACTTGTTGGCGTTATGGCAGACTTATTTCGAATTTGTAGAGTTATTTTACATTACCGCAGAGTTATGTCAATTACCTCGTTGCCGCAGACTTGTTAAAGTGATCGCAGACTTATTTTCATCTGCAGAGTTATTGTCTATTACCGCAGAGTTATGTGAATTTCCTCTTTACCACAGACTTGTTAACGTTATTGCTGACTTATTTCCACTTGCAGAGTTATTTGCCATTACCGCCGAGTTATGAGACAAATCTCGTTGCCGCAGACTTTTTAGAATGATCGCAGAGTTATTTACACTCGCAGAGTCATTTTCTATTACCTCAGATTTTTTAGAATAATTTAGTTATCGCAGAGTTGTTGTTTTTGTCGTTGTCGCAGACTTATGAGACAAATTTCGTTACCGCAGATTTGTTAGAATGATCGCAGAGTTATTTACACTCGCAAAGTTATTTTCTATTACCGCTGACTTTTTAGAATAATTTAGTTACCGCAGACTTGTTTTTTTGTCGTTGTCACAGACTTATATTTTAAAATCAAGATCGTTAAATCAGGACCACACGATGTATGGCTTCTTCTTCTCTGAGTTTAGCCATGGCCGCCGCCTCTGAAGAGAGTTTTATCATGATCTTCTTTTTTTTCTTCTCTCACATCTTCATCCAATGCTTTCACAAATGTTGATTTTCAGACTACCTTTGATCAGATTGAAGCGTTGAATCCTGCACTTCATAGTTATCTCCAAAGAGCTGATGTACGACTCTGTACACGTTTTCATTTCCCTGGAGATTGGTACAATCTTCTTACAAGCAACATCGATGAATCAATGAATAATGTTTTATCACACGCTAGGAATTTGCCTATTGTGCAACTACTGGAAGTTGTGTGATCGATGATGACAAGATAGTTTTCGGAACGAAGGACTGCCGCAATGAAACAGAAAACAACTCTAACCCATAGAGTTGAACCATTACTAGAGATAAATAAGAACCTTATATGGTCGCAGATTTATTTTCGTGACAGCTTATATGGCCGCAGATTTATTTTCGTGACAGCTTATATGGTCACAGATTTATTTTAGTTACAGCTGATATGGTCGCAGATTTATTTTAGTTATAGCTAAGATGGTCCCAAATTTGTTTATTTTTACAGAGTCGTGTAAAATATTCTAAGCTTTTAAGTGTGTAAGATATTGATGTTGATCATGTTCAAGTGACAGACGGAGGATCATCTCTACCTGTTATAAATTTGAGAGATAAAAAATGTTCAGGACGTAGGTTTGATATGGAGAAGATGCCATGTGCGCACGCAATAGCTACGGTCGAGAGTAGAAAGATCTCCCGTATTTCACTTTGCCATCTATATTATACGACGATATACTTGTAAAATTCATATTTTATTCCCATCATGCCAAGAGATTTTGCTTTACCAATATCGGAGAATGTTGCCATATGGACTTGTTCACCACCCGTTGCTCGACAACAATCAGGTCGTCCCAAAAGAACAAGAATGAAATCAATCCTCGAAATTGCCATGGCGAAGAAAAAACGTAGGAAGCAATACACATGTGGTAATTGTAATGAAGTTGGACATAATCGTTTAAGATGTAAAACAGCATAATCACGACTTTTAAACACTATTGTATTAATAGTGTTTGAGTATGTGGTAATTGTAATGAAGTTGCCTTGGCGAAGAAAAAGCGTAGGAAGCAATACACATGTAGTAATTGTAATGAAGTTGGACATAATCGTTTAACATGTAAAACAACATAATCACGACTTTTAAACACTGTTGTATTAATAGTGTTTGAGTATGTTGTATTAGTAGTGTGGCTTGTGTGTAAATCAATCTGCGGTGATATATCTGGTGAAGAACGAATGATCTGGTGAGATAATACCATATACACATAATAAGGTCAGATCCTACACAAAAGTTTAAAGATACAAAAGAAAATCAGATTGAATTATCATTAAAACGAGGTACTTTGATCTCTAGACCACGAGGTAATGGGTTAGTCATAGCCAAACAACTCAGCAGCTAATCTCTCCCACATGGCCTGAATGGTCTTATCCTAAAGCAAGACACTCAATGTATTTAGAGCATAAGCGCCACAATCCCCTGAATCCTCATTAATTAGAACGTCTGCTCTCACTCTATGTACCTCAAACATGGCATGCCAGACTTGTGTATTGTCTCCGAAAGCATCATGCTTAGAAATGCTGAAATGCTGGGATTATTTTCCTTAGAAACTGACATAAAATAACTCTGCGGCAACCTACATAAAATAACTCTGCGGCTACATAAAATAACTCTGCGGCAACCTACATAAAATAACTCTGCGACTACATAAAATAACTCTGCGATGATTAAAATTAAATAACTCTGTAGTCATATGAATTCGAGAAAACCTAGCAAAATCGCGAGAATCTACAAGACGGCGGAAGATGAACAGTTGCAGGAGATGAAATCGGAATATCTACAAAATCTGAAAGAAGCTTACAATAAAAACTATACAAAATCTAAAGTAATTTGAAAAAAACTTACAAAATCAGCCAGAAAAGATGAAATTTGAAAGAAACATACCTTTCTCTTCGGAATGCTCGGCGAAAAGATGAAACGAAGAAGATGAACAGTTGCAGGAGAAGTTTTTTTTTTCTTTCTGAGACGGCAACGGAAAGAGATGAAGAAGATGAAGACGACGGAAGATGAAGCAGTTTCCGCCGGCGACGCGAAGAAACTAAGGCGGCGACGGAAGATGAACAATTGCAGGAGAAGTTTTTTTTTCTTTCTGAAAGTGTCGTTTAGGTTTTTAGGGTTTTTAATTTTCAGTTTTTTCAAAATTCAAAATTTTATTTTTATTATATTATTTGTTATATTTTTCAAATTTTCCAAAAAAATAAATAGAAGGGTATAGATGTCTTTTACCCATCAAGTTTCTTCCTTTCTTCAAATATGTGTCAATCTAGTAATAAGACCTCAAATATGTCAGCAAATTTCACAAACAAAAATTAAACATTTTTTAGTCGATAAGATGACATTGCATATGCGATGTTATTGGGAGAAAATTAATTAATGTATACGAATTACATTTGGCGTTCTTTATCAGACATAACTTACATTTGGCTATAGAGAACCAAATGTGTGTGATTGACTGATTTCTAATCCTCAAGTTTAATTTATTGTTGACTAACCCTCCCCTAGGTTTTAGCTTACCAAAATAGCACTCATTTTTTTGTATTTACAAATTAGCCCCTTTCTTTGATTCCATTTTCGAGTCCTCCTTCTTCTTCTTCCTCTCACCGTCAATTTTCCACTTTTGTCTTCTCAGTTTCCACTCTTCCGTTCACCGACGAATTCTGGTAAGCTCACACACCTAATGCTCCTTCCATAGTTCATGGATCTACGTTTCGAGCTATTCCACGAATTTTGATCCTCCTCAATTTTCCTATTCCACCAGGACAGAAATAGAATAGGGTCATCTCTTCTTATATCTCTCAAAACTGTTCCTTCTCTATTTTGGAATCATAAATTTTGCGTTTTTAGTGGTAAAACTAGCTTTGACGGTGTTATTGCAGAGAAACTATGGGATCGAGAGGAATTATCAACGATAAGTGGTCAATGAGGATTCTATGGGGCTGTGCTATTGGAAGTGCAATTGGTATGTTTGATCTTAGAGATATGGATATTTGTTTCTCAAATTCATGAGCTTCTTCTCTTTCTCTGATTCACCTTTGTCATTATAATTGGTGTTAAGGTTTATACATGGTTGCTGTAGAAAGACAAACTCAGAACAGGGCTCGTGCTATGGCTGAAAGTTTGAGAGCTGCAGAATCACAAGGTGATGGTGATAGTGTCTAAATCTAATGCTCAGAAGATCTCAGTTGAGTTTTTTTGTTTTTTTGTTTTAGTGTCATCTTCTTCCAAGTTTGTGGTTGATGCAGTTTCTTTGTTTGCAAATAACGGTAGAAAGTTTTCGAAACTTGGAGAGTTGAAAGTTGCTAAACATACAATTTGTGTTATCGAATAAAGCTTCTTTCTTTCGCCTGTCATGTTATGTTTGTGAATTCGATATTTTATGCGTATTTTCAGCCAAGGCATTTTGCGTTTACGGGATATGTATTCTCTTTAAGTTAAAGTCCCTCCCTTCCTATATAAGCGTGAGGGGTCTTTTATCCGAAATGTACAGCAGGATCAACTTCTTACATAGAAATAATGTCACAGGGACACCTAGGCAAATGCTTTGGGTTCGTCCTCTTACTATGCTTCTTCAGTTCAACTTTCTCACGCAGGATTCTTAAGGATCTCCCTATGATGGAGCAAGGCAAGCTAGATCTAGACCATGTACTGATGCCTGGGATGGTTGTGCTACACTCAAACCATGAGGTAGAACCTCAATACAAGGAAAAGCTTGACGACAAAGAAAAGCAAGACCACATGGAAAAGCCTCATCACAAAGTCAAGCCTGACTACAAGGAAAAGCTTGACGACAAGATAAAGCAAGACCACATGGAAAAGCCTTATCACAAAGTCAAGCCTGACTACAAGGAAAAGCTTGACGACAAGGTAAAGAAAGACCACATGGAAAAGCCTTATCACAAAGTCAAGCCTGACTACAAGGAAAAGCTTGACGACAAGGTAAAACAAGACCACATGGAAAAGCCTTATCACAAAGTCAAGCCTTACTACAAGGAGAAGCTTGACGACAAAGTAAAGCAAGATCACATGGAAAAGCCTTATTACAAAGTCAAGCCTGACCTTAAACTGCAATCCTTGTGGTACCCAGATGAACCTGAGCCTAAAGTCAAGCCTGACCATAAACTGCTGTCCATGATGGGCGAATCAGACCATCCTGAGCACAAAGTCAAGCCTGATCATAAACTACAGTCCATGTCAGGTGACTTAGAACCACAGTCCTTGGTGGGTGAACCACAACATCCTGACCTCACAGTTAAGCCTATGGCTTATGGTGTTGGTTATGGCAGCGGAGGCAGTGGCTTTGGAGAAGGAATTGGCTCTAGTGGAGGCAGTGGCTTTGGTGAAGGAATTGGCTCTAGTGGAGGCAGTGGCTTTGGAGAAGGAATTGGGTCTAGTGGAGGCAAGGGCTTTGGTGAAGGAATTGGGTCTGGTGGTGGTACAGGTATTGGCATTGGAGAAGGAATAGGGTCCGGGTCTGGCCAACCCAATTGCGGTCCTATCACGGGAGGTCCAGGTGAAGGGATTGGTATCGGTATAGGTGAGGGTTCTAGTGGTGGACCCACAGTTGTACCAGGCGCAACAATCCCTCCTATAGTGGTTCCTGGCGCACAGATTCCCGGTTTTGTGATTCCAGGAGTAACGGTTCCTGGCTACGGTACTGGCTGCCAAACCGGTGGGTGCAAGCCGAGCCCACCACATTACTATCACCCACCCACTTACACATCACCAGGGTGTCCTCATTGTCCACCTTTCACCGCAGGACAAGACAAGCACATGTCAGACAGAGGAACTATGACCGAAGCTCTTGCACCCATTTCACCGGAGATGCACGTTTAAGCTTCAAGTGTCCATAAAACCCCTAGTCTAATAAATCACTCATAATGAGATATATTTTGGTTTGATAAAAGCTTCTCCTAAAGTTGAATAAGACAACGTAAATTGCCAAAAGTAATGTTAAATAAGGGGAAATTATCTTAGAATAGTACCCAGTGGCTGCAGACAAGATTTGGATCAAAGAATTATACAACTGATAATTGCATTTCAATGGCTGTATATTGATTGACAATATTGAGTTTTAATAGGCCGGCATACAAACTCAGTTAAAACTGTATTTTAATGAAAATACGGATTCTAGCTTTTATAAAAGAAAAAAATGAAACTTTTCCCTTTGTCTTAAAGCATTAAACTTTTCAAAACCATTAGGGGCACTGTAATAAGAACATTTCATCTCGGAGAGTAAGCTAGAAGAAGAGCACGAAAGGCGATTAGAAAGAGAGAGAGTGTGTGTTAATGGATCGGATTCTGAAGGCTGCTCGAACGTCTGGTTCGCTCAATCTTTCCAATCGCTCTCTCCGGTAAGATCCATTTTTAGTCTTGTTGAATTTCATCTCCATTTTCCCTTTTGTTATTGCGTTGAATTTCAGAATCTGGATCCTAATATATCTGCAAATTAATAAAGCATTGAAAATTTCGATACTTTTATGGGATTAGCTGCTTTGACTTTGACAAGTTTCCATCTTTCTTTATTTTTTTTGTTTTAGTTTTCGAAATGAGTTAGAATGTGAATATCATCTTTTGATCTAGACTCAGGCATGTTTTTCTTTGAATCGAGGTTTTGATCATATTGCTTAGAAAAAGCTTTTGTATTGACTTGTGTTCACGAGATCCCATTGTATATGAGCTGCAAAACTCTTTGCTTACACCACTGTTTATTGATTTGAGATAAAATTTTCAGGGATGTACCTACAGAGGTATATCAATGTCTGGAAACGACCGGAGAAGGTGAAAACTGGTGGGAGGTGAGATATAAATTTTGGATTTTCTGAATCCTTTTCTAATACATTGTTATGTCATCAAGTTTCTTGAATGGGTAAATTTCCACATTTTGTAGGCTGTTGATTTGCAGAAGTTGATTTTAGCACATAACGACATTGAGGTTTTAAGGGAAGATCTTAAGAACCTTTCCTGTTTGGTTGTGCTAAATGTCAGTCATAATAAACTTTCTCAACTACCAACAGCTATTGGGGAGTAAGTATTTCCAGATCTTAGTTTGGTTCCACTGTGTTCAACTTGGTAATGTCTACGTGTTTGCTCTCTTAACTCATTCGTAGGCTTACAGCGATGAAGTCGTTGGATGTGTCCTTTAACTCGATATCAGCATTTCCTGAGCAGATTGGTTCAGCAACATCTCTTGTTAAGTAGGCTATCTAAATACTGGCATACACTTCTTCTTGGGCATTGGACTCATTATACCCCATAGTTCATTAATTGATTAAACTCCATGTGATTGCTTTAGGCTTGACTGTTCAAGCAATCAGCTGAAAGAACTGCCAGAATCTCTCGGAAGATGTTTAGACTTATCCGATTTGAAGGTTATTCTATGTTTCTTCTGAATTTTTTTTTCCATGTTCTCTTATATTATCCATGGCAATGATTGTGCTTATTATTATCCACAGGCCTCAAATAATCAAATTTCCAGTTTCCCAGAAGACATGGCGAACTGTTCAAAATTATCAAAATTGGATGTGGAGGTATTAGATATCAGTGTCAAGACTATAGTGGCTACTTAGCATTTTATTTTTCTTCTTTCACTATCTTCCAAATGCAGTAGTGGTCTGCCTGGAAGAAGCAATGGTTTTCAAGGCCATGTTTGGGTAAAGAAAGGGACTTTTTATCGATATAATTTATACTGCAGGGAAACAAGCTCACAGTTCTCTCTGAGAAGCATATAGCATCATGGACCATGCTTACAGAACTTAATGCATGTAATAAAATTGAGTTTTTTTTCGTTTTTGTTTTTTTACATATTGAAAGATTCTGGGACAGGCTTTAAAATATTTTCACTCTGCAGCTAAGAATATGTTGAGTGGTCTGCCACAAAATATCGGAAACCTTTCACGTCTTATCCGGCTTGACCTTCATCAGAACAGTAAGTATAAACTGAAAAGCTAATGCTTCTGCCACACAATATCTCATGTGACAGTAAATTTAAAGTTATTCCTTCTATCTATTTGCTGAATTGTTTTCATATTTGAGTTGCGCAGGAATCTCGTCTATTCCACCATCAATAGGCGGTTGCTCATCTCTTGTGGAGTTCTATTTGGGGTCATTCTCTACTACAGTTTGTTCAGAAAGATTGTTTGGTCTTACATGGAATCTAATTAGAGACTTTCACTACTGACATTCTTCTTTCTGTACCTTATTCTAGAATTAACTCACTATCAACATTACCAGTAGAGACTGGAGATCTATCCCGCCTTGGAACATTGGATCTTCGCTCTAATCAGGTATCCTGCTCATTTCTTTGATGGAACTTTTTTTCTGACATTTAAAATTTTTCTTAACCTTAATCTAGTGACAACAATCACTTGCTTCTAATTAATTGTCTACACCCTTGTACTTTCTCCTAATTTTCAGCTTAAGGAATATCCAGTTGGAGGATGTAAATTGAAGCTCTCGTACCTTGATCTTTCAAACAATTCATTGACAGGATTGCATCCTGAGCTCGGTATGACTAGGAAACAGGACTAACCATTTCTGCCTCCCCTGCTTGTTAATGAATTTACATATGGCATCACAAGAATAGCTATTAGAGTAATACTTCTTTTCCTTTCATTTTTTTATAGGAAATATGACTACTCTGAGAAAGCTTGTTCTTGTTGGCAATCCTTTGAGAACCCTTAGAAGGTATTTTTGGCTCTGTCTCTGTGTCTGGTTTCTTGATTGCTTGGTCTTAGTTTTGATTGCTACTTCAAGACGCCAACATTTATTTTTTTCATTCTTCAGCTCATTAGTAAATGGTCCTACAGCTGCTCTATTGAAGTATCTTAGGAGCCGCCTCTCTAATCATGAAGGTACATTGGTCCAACATCTCTCTCTCAGCTAAGTGGCTATGGCTAACTGTAAAAGGTTTCCATTTACAGAAACTAGTGCAAGCACTCCGACTAAGGAAACCGTGATTGCTTCAGCAGCTCGTATGTCCATATCTTCAAAGGTAAGTTAAATCACAGATCTGAGGACCATTCTTAACAGAAACAGATCTTAAATGATTTCTGCTACACACAAACCCCAGGAACTTTCTCTGGAAAATCTCAACTTGAGTGCTGTCCCTTCAGAAGTTTGGGAATCGGGTGAGATCACAAAAGTTAATCTTTCTAAGAACTCTATTGAGGAATTGCCTGCTCAACTTTCTTCATCTGTTTCCCTTCAGGTAATTGGGTTTCTATAAAATATTTTTCCCTTTGCTACATCAAATCTATTGATTATTGTTATTGAACTCATATTGTCTTTGTAATTGCAGAGTTTGATTTTGTCACGGAACAAGATTGAAGATTGGCCAGTTGCAATCTTGAAGTCACTTCCCAATCTTGTGTGCTTGAAGCTGGATAACAATCCCCTGACGCAGGTATGGTGATGATCAAAGAGAATAAGATTTAAAGAGTTGATTGTAGCTTCCACCAAGAGCTAATGCATCCCCCTTTTTTCATTTGCTCGTAAGATTCCACTGGATGGGTTTCAAGCAGTCTCTGGGCTTCAGATTCTAGACCTAAGTGGTAATGCAGCTTCCTTCAGAGAGCCTCCTAAGTTTTCCCACTTGCCACAACTGCAAGAGCTTTATTTGGGGTTGGTTATAAATTTCTAATACCTTATATATTTCAGTGCCCATCTTTTTTATTCACTGGTTTAAGATGATACCTCACTTGACAGCCGAGTCCAGCTATCTGAAGTCCCTGAAGATATCCTCAACTTATCTAACTTGCTCATCCTTGACTTGAACCAGAATTCACTTCAATTGATTCCCAAGGTATATAAGGATATATGCTCTACTTTGTGGTTTTCACTGTATAGTAGCTGAAATCTATGGTTCGAATTTAGTGTAACCTGGCATCAATCAGCTAACTAACCAAAGTCTTTCATGTAATGTGATTGCATTGGCTATGTATTGTCCAAGCAGGGTATTAAGAACATGACTTCACTCAAACATCTGGACATATCCAACAACAACATTTCAAGTCTTCCTCCAGAACTGGTAAGTCTGTTGCCTTTCTTAGCTGAAACTTAGAAAAGCATTAATATGTAATAACAAGTCCTATATTGTTCCTTAGGGTTTGCTTGAGCCGACACTTGAGGTTCTACGGCTTGACGGGAACCCACTAAGAAGGTATTTCTTATATCTTATAAACATAAAATCTCAATACATAGATAAAAACAATAACTTTCCAGATTGATTGATTTTTGTTTTTCACAAACATTGTTAAAACAGCATCAGGAGACCAATTCTAGAAAGAGGAACAAAAGCTGTGTTGAACTACCTGAAAGACAGACTTCCAGATCAGTAGCTTCTACAACATTAACATCTACATCTATGTTGTTGTTTGTAAAATTTGTTTGAACAACACCAGATTATTAATCTTGTCTCCTTTGTGTAAGAGATTTTGCTATTGTTGGTGTGTAATCCAGTACCTAATGTTGTGTCATATGTAATACAAACTCAGGTCTCCGATGACTTGAACAGAAGAAAACTTTTACAAATTGGTTGTTTTTGTTTCTCCATCCTCATTGTCGAGTGCTAACCTAAACTTAAGAATCTTGTGAAGTTTAGCAACAGGTTCGACAATCTTCTGTGGCGTCTGGTTTTCACCTACTGAAGCTTCTGCAAACCAAAATGGAGAAACCGCAAGCCCAAACTCAGCAGAATGAGAATGAAACCGGAAGGGACAAAGAAATACTTAAAACAATGTTCAATACATGTTTCTTTTGAGCTACCACCAATAAGATGTGAAAAAGAAGGAAAAGTGAAACTAACCATTGTCAGAGAAAGCAAGGCAAGTACCAATTGTTTCTATATATTCTCCAACCTAATGAAACCAGAGATCAGCTCTAACACGATTAGAGGAATGCTTAAGCAAAGAGGAGGAACTGAACTTGGAAAAATTTCAGTAGCAACTAAGAATTTACCAGCTTGATTTTTCCATCAATGGTCAGCACCGGATTCAAAGTATCCAAACCCTGAGAATAAACAAAAAAAAAAACGAAACTTATATACACAACATCAAACCTATGCAAGAGCATAATTATCCATCCGATCACGAAAAAAATGGATGAACTAACTGATAAAGTATAAGGAGCATGAGATGGAATGTCAATGTGCCTTGCAACATCGTCAAGATCAATCAGAACATATTCTTCCTCTTCTTCATTGAGCTTCACCATCGATTCATTCTCCATCTCTCTCGATCTCTTTAGCTCCAAAGATCGGTCCACTAAGAAGGTCGGAGAAGATATCGCCAAGGAATGGAAAGGATTACGTGTCACCGTCAAGCTCACTGTACAGAATCGTCAGGCCAAAGAAGTCACTGTGGTTCCATCCGCCGCCGTTGAAAGAACCGGAGAGAGTCAGAAAGAATGTGAAACCATTTAGTATAATAATTAATTTAAACCGGAGAACATTAAAAAGTGACTTCGTAAAAATTGGTCGAACCGGAAATAATTATGCAATTCAAGAAATTACCAATTTTAACATAAATTATCGGAAAACAAAATTACCAATTGGGTGGATGGGGTTTGGAAGCCTTGGGTTCCCGGACAGGGGAGCTTCTGACAAAGTTCTGAGGTCAAGAGTATTGGAGTGTCTGAAACCACACCGTGTCTCTCAAGTTAGCACCGGTTTGTATCACACCATTGTGGTCACTCAACGTGGTCGCATTTTCGGTTTTGGAGATAACGAAAGAGCTCAGCTAGGTCACGACTCACTCCGCGGCTGTTTAGAACCTACGGAAATCTTTCTCCATTGTGGCCGTTCTCGTAGCCGACTTTGTTGATCCTGGGTAAATAAATAAACCCTGTTTGTATGAACCGGATTGAGATTGGATTAACTGGTTAGTGTATTTTGTATGATTTGTATCCATTTGATTTTTCGAGTTGTGAGAATAATCGATGATATTTCCGCATCACCTTACTGCAGAACAACAAATACCTGAACTCTTGGTGATAACACCAAAACTTTGCAAAACAATTTAGGCTTCAGAACATTTTAGAATGTAAAGTAATATTTATAAACGACCAACTATAGCCATATAAAGCAACAACGGTTCGTCTCTGTTAGCCCAAGTTTAAACCTTCTTTTTTGTTTTCATCTGAAAAATCCATTCTTCACCATGGAGATGAGAAGTACAGAACAAAACAGAGCACTCATGTGCAAAAATCCTGTTTTATGAAAACGTATCTCACCAATATGCTCTACCTATCCATGAACCTCCACATAAGCTGATCTGAATTGATCCACGATACACAGACATTACACTTCAAGATCCCAGATCGCGGCTTACTCCAACTTTGACGTTTACCACCGGCGGCGATACATAACATAGACTGTGTTCTGTTCTCTTCCTCATTCGCCAATCTCCACTCCTCAGCTTCTTCTAACGCCTGTGCCACTAAAATGTCTGCATTATGCGCATTCCCAGCATAGACTATACCATTCCTCTGCTTCCAGATACCCCAGAGGATCCACGGTAGAGCTTGACTTGTAAAGCACCTGAATCCGTTAATTGTAAGAAATGCTCCATATAATTTTCAATCGTAGCATAGGCACTTTAGCAACTCTCCAGATCTGTACATCGTTTCCACACTCGAAAATAAAACATAACTTATCGATTCCGGAGATTATTTACAAACAGGACACACCGGATCAGCGTTCATTCCATGAGCTCTTAGACAGTCTGCCACCGCTAATGCCCCTGATAATACTCTCCACATAAACATCATGATCCTAGGGAGTGTTTTGATGCTCCATACCCGCGACTTTAACTCATTAACTCTTCTAGTTTCAACAGAAACTGGCTCAGCCCAAACAACCGGTTGCGATACAAGCCAACTACCGCTTTTAACCGCCCAAAACCACTCGTCGTTCATATCTATATTTGGTGGAAAAGACATGATCTTGTGCACATCGGCACTAGGAAACAATTCCTTCAAAAGATCAATGTTCCACGAACCTAGAGTACACTTAAACTCAAGTTCATTGTAGCCTCCTTATTGTATGGTCTTTTAGGTCTATCATCAAGCATCCATTTATCCAGCCATATCCGAGTACTAACACCATTCCCAATATTATTCATTACCCCTCGCGACAGCAACTCTCTCCCAAAGCATAA
Organism: Cardamine occulta; assembly: GCA_028015245.1. Taxonomy (NCBI): domain Eukaryota; kingdom Viridiplantae; phylum Streptophyta; class Magnoliopsida; order Brassicales; family Brassicaceae; genus Cardamine; species Cardamine occulta. The sequence continues at coordinate 9,206,474 of CM051373.1, read as the reverse complement.
GAAGGTCGTGAACCTTGGGCTGCTTCGAGGAATTCCTTGCTGGCATAACATCTCGCTTTATACAACCGAGACAAAAGAGATTGAGGTTCTGTTAATAACCTCCATGCTTGCTTAGCAAGTAATGCTTGATTAAAATCTCCTATGTCTCGAAAACCCAAGTCTCCTTCCACCTTTGACTTACACATCTTTCCCAAGACATCCAATGGATTTTCTTTTTATCTTCACAATTTTTCCAACAAAAACTCGTCATAGCACTTGTTATCTTCTGAAATTGAAACTTCGTAAGCTTGAAACACGATATAGCATACACCGGAAGTGCCATTGCTACCGACTTAAGAAGTATCTCCTTACCCCCCAAGGATAAAGTATTGGCATACCAGCCACTTAACCTCGCTTTAAGTCTGTCAGTAATGAAGGCAAGGAGTTCTTTTTTAGACCCACAAAAACACTCCGGTAATCCCAAATACTTCCCGGCTCCGCCTTATTGAGTAATTCCCATGTAAAGACCCAACACATGCTTCATAACTGGATCGATCTTAGCACCAAAAGTTATTCTATGACTTTTGGAAATCGATTTCTTGACCCGAGGCATCCCCGTAAAACTTCAAACTTCTTCAATAAAAGTAGCTCGGCACAAAAATAAACTTTTCTTGCCTTGAGATTTTGCAATCTCATCACCAATATTTGGTGATTAGTTCTTAGTCTAACGATTCATCACAGTCAATAGCATAACATCTCATAGTGAAAGAATATGAATGCCAAACTAATACTTTTGAATCCAAGAATAACTCAAAATAATTATTTTGAACCCAAAAGTATTCAAACGAGAGTAACAACAAAAGGAGGAGAAGAAGAAATCATTTTAACGAACCAGTTTCAAACCTTAAACCGGAAAGACATCACGACACAAGGGACAAATTCCAGTTCTCTCAAGCCACTTCTCAATGCAAGAAAGATGAAACACATGTGTGCAAGGCATTTGACCTACCAAATCCGTTCCAACCTGAATCGTTTCCATACATATCACACAATCTCCAACTCTCTCATTCACCGTTAATGTTGGAGGATAAGCTCACAACAAGTTTATTTAAGGTAGGTCGAGATTTTCGTTGAGTATAATAGAGTTCGGAACAGTAATCAGGTCGGCATTAACTCGAAGAAACAGAGTTCGGTATAATAACCAGGTCGGGTTAACTCGTAGAATTTGAGTGCGGTAAAAAGATAGTTTTTTGGAAGGTATAAGAGTATGTATTCTTTTTCTTTGATTTTTCGATCTCCTTCTCAATAAATGAGATGGGTGTATTTATAATAAAGATTTACATGGTCGGATTTCGGCGGTGCATGCAAGACCTTCGTGTCGCTCATCCCGCGCCTGACGCCCGATCTAACGCGTGGCTAGGTCGGTTGGCTTGTTGGGATTTTACTTCATTAACGGACCTGGTCGATTAATGGGCCGAGCTGACTTGTGGGTGTTGTGCTAAACCCACCTCCAACACTAGCCCCCCCCCCCCCAGTTCGGTGTGTGAGGATTTTACTAAGCGCATCGAATTTGATTTAGTAAGCTCGGTCTCGTGATTCAGCCGCGCTGAGTTTTAATCCTGCTGCCTCATTAAAACCATTCGGAAAATCCGATCTAATGGGATAAACGCGAAGTGGAAAAAGAGTACAACATGACTTGAGAAAGTAGCCCCCCTCAGTTCAGTGTGTTAGGATTTTCTGAGCACATCGAATTTCTTGTCTTCATTAGCTTGGCGTAATTTAGGTCGGGGCTGTTATGTTTTTGTTCGTTTCTCCTTTGGAATACTTCTTATCTATGTTTTGTACACGTCGCTCGTCCGTTGCACGTCCCTAGCTGGCGCTCGTTTAGAGCTCGGGTAGGAAAGATCATCTATTTAGACTTCAAATTTTTGTGGAGGAGCTCGGCTTTTTCTTGATGCGGTGAGAGGTTGACTTTTTTTTTCTTGGAGATAGGAACTATGATGAGTTCGGCTTCTTCTTTTTTTTTTTTTTTTTTTGTGCGAGGCTGAGCTCGGCTTTTAATTGGTGGGAAGCGAATGATCAGTTCGCCTTATACTCGTCATTTGGAGATGCGAACTATGTGTTCGGCTTACAGCTCAGTTTTTAATTCGTAAGTAGGTCGGAACCTAGACTTAGAATTTTTTTTGTGCGAGGCTGAGCTCGGCTTTTAATTGGTGGGAAGCGAACGATGAGTTCGGCTTATACCCGTCATTAGGAGATGCGACGATGAGTTCGGCTTACAGCTCATTTTTTGTATGCGAGGCTGAGCTCGGCTTTTAATTCGTAAGTAGGTCAGAACCTAGACTTAGAATTTTTTTTGTACGAGACTGAGCTCGGCTTTTAATTGGTGGGAAGCGAATGATCAGTTCGGCTTATACCCGTCATTTGGAGATGCGAATGATGAGTTCGGCTTACAGCTCGTTTTTTTGTTGAGATGCGATGAGTTCGGCTTACAGCTCATTTTTTATATGCGAGGCTGAGCTCGGCTTTTAATTCATAAGTAGGTCGGAACCTAGACTTAGAATTTTTTTTTTTTTTTTTTTTTAAGATGCGAACGATGAGTTCGGCTTACAGCTCGGGCTATGTACCTGAAATATTACAGTTCGGAATGAGGCGAGGTCAGCTTCTCTGGAAAGTTGACGGCCGGGGCAATCTGTGGATAGGCTGATCGTCACCTGGGTAGTCGTAGTTCGTCCGGAAATTGCCTCGCAAGGATGCAGATCGGATATGTGTTTTAGAGTCAAACAGACTCTGTTCCACGAAAACGACGATAACTTTCATCAGACAGCTCGGAATGAAATGAGGTCGGCTTCTATGGAAAGCTGACGCTTGGGGAAATCCGTGGATAGTCTGATCGTCACCTAGGTAGTCGTAGTTCGTCCGGAAATTGCCTCTCAAGGATGAAGCTTGGATATGTATTTTAGAGTAAGACAGACTCTGTTCCACGAAAATGACGATAACTTCCATCAGACAGCTCGGAATGAGACGAAGTCGGCTTCTATGGAAAGCTGACGTTCGGAGAAATCCGTGGATAGGCTGATCGTCACTTAGGATAAGATCACAACAAGTTTATTTAAGGTAGGTCGAGATTTTGGTTGAGTAGAATAGAGTTCGGAACAGTAATCAGGTCGGCATTAACTCGAAGAAACAGAGTTCGGTATAATAACCAGGTCGGGTTAACTCGTAGAATTTGAGTGCGATAAAAAGATAGTTTTTTGGAAGGTATAAGAGTGTATGTATTCTTTTTCTTTGATTTTTCGATCTCCTTCTCAATAAATGAGATGAGTGTATTTATATTAAAGATTTACATGGTCGGATTTCGGCTGTGCATGCAAGACCTTCGTGTCGCTCATCCCGCGCTTGACGCCCGATCTGACGCGTGGCTAGGTCGGTTGGCTTGTTGGACTTTTACTTCATTAACGGACCTGGTCGATTAATGGGCCGAGCTGACTTGTGGGTGTTGTGCTAAACCCACCTCCAACAGTTAAAATCTCCAAGTGTTGCTCCATTGCTTCAGCACTAGCTCCACCCACCGAGTACTTGACATCTTCAGGAAACATGTGTGCAATAACTTTGATAGCTACTTTTATCTTCTTAAGTTTCTCCAGAGGTAAATTCATTATGCTTTTGATATCTTCGGTAAACGTTGTCACGATCCCTCGATATGGAGGAACAGCAATCTCATAGAGAATTGCATAGATTGTGCCTTTTAGTTGTTCATCATCTTGACCAATAAACCAGTCTCGATCATATTCTTGAAGTTGATTTATAATCCGCGTTTGGACGCCATCGGCCATGTAGTCTGCCTCTCCATCACTGTCTGGCTCAGGGATTCTTGTATATTCGACTTCAAAATCGAACAAGAAAGTTTGGTTATTGTGAAGATCTTGAGTTGCTTCTTCCAAGTAGTAGAACGCTTCTACCACACATGAACTATCTGAAACATCATCCAAAATTAAACCATGATCTCTCTATAATTTGATCTTTGGAAGAAAACTAAAAAGTCTGAGAGAATTATGGTTTTGGTTCATTTCTTTCATGTAGTTGTGATTTGTTAGCCACTTACTTTTAACTTTATTATACTTTTTTTTTTAATGTTTACCATTTTTGAGTAATTTTAGATTTGGTAAATTTTGTAACGAATCCCAAAAAAAAATTGAGGTTGGTATATCGAAGATATTTCTGGTTTGAATTTTTTAAAGAGCCAATTTAAAATAAGGAAATAGTAATTGATGCGGAATAACATGTTTCCAATGTCACCTCTATAAGATATTGTTTCGATGACGCTATATAACGCAGAGAATTTAATAGGAAATACGAGATTTGAGGATCATGTATTTAATAGATATCATTTACATCAAATTAGATTAATATTTGATCATAAATAGTACATAAATATTCTGATATTCAAAATATCATGATGCTATTTTTATATTTTTTTTCAGTTTTTGCAGTAAGAAAATATCAAACCACTGTTCTAACGTTGAAAGAAAAAAAAGAAAAAAACATACTTTTCTAACGTAGCACGCTAAAAGGATTATATTGACAGCAAGTGCTCGTCAAATAAAACATCTGATAATATTCTTTATAAGCTGTTGGATTAACAGTTTGTTTATTTACCAGATCTTAATTAGATAACTATAGAAGAATGTTAGTATTAGATTTAAAGAAACGGATAAGAACACGTCAGAAATATCAGTCTTATCTTAAAATCCGAGTCAGCATTTCGTGGAAAATATTCATATAAATAATCTCTTACCGTCAACTCATTTTCATCACAAAACAAAACAAAAACATAATTCAAACTCTAATCAAAGAAAAAAAAATGTTGGCAATATTTCAGAAAGCATTTGCTCACCCACCGGAGGAGCTCAACAGTCCGGCGTCTCATTTCTCCGGAAAACCCCCTAAACTTCCCGGAGAAACTCTCTCCGACTTCCTCTCTCGTCACCAAGACACCGCTTTCTCAATGAACTTGGGCGATTCCGCCGTCCTAGCTTATTCTCGTCCCGAAGGCTCTCTTCGCCAGAGGTATAAACATACAAACCCAAATCAAATCGTTAAATTCGATTCATAGATTCATAAATCTGGATTCTAATTTTGTGTTTTTGTATATCTCAGGTTGTTCTGTGGAGTAGATGGGATTTACTGTATATTTCTTGGGAGATTAAACAATCTCTGTACATTGAATAAACAATATGGATTATCAGGGAAGAACTCAAGTGAGGCAATGTTTGTGATCGAAGCTTATCGAACACTTCGTGATCGTGGTCCTTACCCAGCTGATCAAGTTCTCAGAGGTCTTGATGGAAGCTTCGCTTTCGTCGTCTACGATTCTCAAACCTCCTCTGTTTTCTCAGCTCTGGTAGAGATTTCTTGAATTTGACACAAACTAAAAAAATATTGTTTGTCTGTGTTTTTAAGTTTAAAGTTTTGGTTTAAATGTTACAGAGCTCTGATGGAGGAGAGAGTCTTTACTGGGGAATTTCCGGTGATGGTTCTGTTGTAATGTCTGATGATGTTGAGATCATAAAGCAAGGCTGTGCTAAATCATTTGCTCCTTTCCCTACTGGTAATAAAGCAAAACATTAGTTTTTTCATCATATAAAGAAACAACATTTGAGTTGAGATCTCATGTTTTTTTTTATGTTTTTTTGTGTAGGGTGTATGTTTCATAGTGAGACAGGGCTTAAGAGCTTTGACCATCCGACCAATAAGATGAAGGCAATGCCGAGGATTGATAGTGAAGGTGTGATATGTGGAGCTAATTTCAAAGTTGATACTTGTTCTAAGATTAATGGCATTCCTAGAAGAGGATCTGAGGCTAACTGGGCGCTGGCTAATTCTCGTTAGTTTCATCATAATTTTAACGTTTTGTTTTCCTTGCTGCGTTTTCTTTTGGGTTTACGTACTCTCGTTTTCTATAAATAGACTTTGATGATGAAATTAAATTGCTTTTACTTCTTTTCATTGACATCGCAAAGCTTCTTAAGATGCACTCTTTAGTCTTTACATACAAGAGCTCTGTTAATTTGCAAGAGAACAAAATCACCTTTTGATTGAGAAGAAAACAGAGTAAAGAAAAAATTGTGAATTTGGAAGTTTATTACAACAACTAACGAAAAAAGAAACTTGGTGAAATTTTATCATTGGTCCTTCCACATGTCTGCAAACTCATCAGGCTCCAATGGGTTTGCGAGCTCATGCATCTGTCTTCTCGTTTTTGCTTTGATCTTCTTAGCGAATTTCCCAGCTTTATTTCTTTTCTCCAACGCTCGAATCTAGGAAAGAAAATTGAAAACGTTAAAAACTTTGACAGAAAAAAAATCAAATGATTCACTCATCAACGTTGTACACATAACCCAGTACCTGGTTTGGAGATACGTAGAATGGGTTCTCGTAAAGCGTTGGACCTCCAAAGCTGCCTCCAAATATCTTAATTGGATTTAAACAAAACCTTGGACCAACCTGTCACCAGTTTTTATATCAATCAAAAACTAATTACGAAGAAAACTATGCAAATTGTTGTTAGAAATGGTCATGGCCAGACCTCAATAAGGGTCATTTTGTCCAAACCGCCTCGTGCAATCTTGTCTGACTCATTATGAGGTACCGATATCTGCAATGGAAGAAAAAACAGACCAAGGCTAGTTAAACCAAAAGTATCCAAACTGAAATGAAATGAGAACAGTTGGATCTCTGAGATGCTAACACCAACCTGGTAATTACGGAACCATATATGGTCATCGACAATGGAGAAAACAAAGACATGGTCATGGTAAGGTTTAGACTTCCTGTGTTCCTTGGGAATTCCAAAAACCTGGAAGCGAGAACAAAACTCATTAAAATCTTTTAAGTCCAAGATATAAACTAAACTAACCGGGATTACAAAAGGCTAATCCACAATTCAAAGAAGAGAATGACCTGAGTTAACATCTCCTTCAAAAGTTTCCAGTGTGCATCTTTATCAAAATTGGATGAGAATGTCAAAAGTGGGCGAGAACCTTTCAGATGATTTCCAGTCAGTTTCAGCTCCTCCATTGTGTGAACTTCACCACAAACAAACACAACTCAGAGACGAACAAGATACAAGTTGATCAACCCATCACTAAACAAAGTATGATCATATCCACCAGCGGTTGTCACGTATTTTAAAACCATACATGAGGAGCTGGAGACATTACCAGCATTAACCAAGAACTTAACGGAGGGTCCACTTGGGGACTTGACCATCCACAAGTAAAGATCTTTATGCTTCCTACACTGAAGACCAAAAACAAATAAACACGTATCAACTTCAATTTCTTGGAAGACATTGATTTTGCAGTTAAATTCTCCAAAAACTCTACAGTTAAGTAAATTCAGACATGTTGACATTTAGAGCAGAAAGACTAAATAGCCCAGTTTGAACCAGAAGAAGGATTTCAACAGTTCTGTGAGGTCGTCCTCTTACCTCGAAAAACAAACAAGAAGAAGAGCCCTTAAGCTCAATGAGCTCATTAAGAGTGGCGCCTTTACTGCTTTTAGCTTCCACCTTACTATCCTTCTTACAGTGAGGCAGAAGTGACACCATGTTCAACATCAGATGCCGATACCTTCCAACCAATTAAGCATAAACAGAGTTATTCGATGATTCTCCACCAATAACCAAATCAATCCCAATGTAAATTTCAAACACGCTTCACCTGTAACTGATCCGACGGGAACAAGTGACGAGAACCTTCTCTTTATTCCTGAATCCAGACACAGACGCAGCTTTAGATTTCTCAGCATCTTCATTCTTATCTTTCCAACCCAAGAGAGTCCTTTTAGGTCTCTCCGGAGCAGAATCATTCTTCACAACCGGTGCCGCCGCTTCAGTCTCGCTGTGCTTTCTCTTCTTCCCCATTTTTATCAAAAAAGAAGAAATAAACGCTAATTCTCTCTCTTTAGGGTTTTAGTATCAACTAACTCAAACCTAACAAACTGCTTCGACTCATGTTTCACGACAAAAACGACAGCGTTTTCATAATTATTATATTAAAGGAACAAACGGGCTGGCTCGAGCGTTAATGGGCCTCAAAGAAAAGGAAAAATATTAAGTAGAAAGATGCAAAAGAATTTTCCTTTTTTTTTTCTCTTTCTATTTCCAATCAATAAACATATCTGTTCGTGTCTGTAACTCTTCAAAGATCAGTTTAGTTTCTTTCTCTTTTCTCTCCATTTTCCTGGGAAACGAATCTGTAACATAAGAATAACAAAAATAAATTAACAAAAAAGCTCACTAAAAAATAATACAAACCTCACTCGATTTACTTTAACACTCTGTACACTTGTATCAAATCCGAATGGGCAAACCAAAGTTCTGAAACGTTCGAATCTCTCCTCTGAGACCCGCAGTGACTATCACCATTCCCCAAGAAGCCGATACGTTCCCTGAGTTCCCAACTCCATTTGCCGACGACATATCCGTACTAAGACGATTCCCGCTTCTGTTCCTTCCAAACAACAGCTTCTCTTCAGGCCAAGTCGCTGACATTCTATCGAAAAAGTATCCGTTTGTTGCGCTTGATATGATCCCATTCCGTGGACTGTTTAATCTGTCCAGAGTCCCCTGCTGGTCTACCGGTGTAGGCGGATGGTTAGCTGTGGAGATTCCGTCCAAGTTGTTGGTGTTTCCGTTTGACCCGGCTCTGTTTTGGGTTCCCCATGACTCTGTTGAGGCCATTCCAGGCCATGAGATGGCTGCAGAGACGTCTTGGCTATGGAAATGCTCGTAAGAGTTTGTAACCGTCACATTCTTGTTGTTACTCCTGCTTGGTCGAGAAGCAGGGGATTCGTACTTCCATATGTACACGTGTGAATCCTCGCTTGCTGAAACTACGTATTTCCCATCTGCTGTAATGGAAGCAGAGATCTGACTGCTCGTATTCCGAAAACCTATAAAATAAAATGAAAATAGATTAGAAAAGATCCATACTGATATTTTGCCCTGCGAATGAACTAACAGAAGATGTGAAAAGCACTTCAGATGAGCATGTTTGTTTGTTTTACCTTTCAGTTTGTTAACTAGATCAGTTCCATCAACAACGCGGATCCGGGAATCCGAAGATGTGACAAGCACTTCAGATGAGCTTCCAGGCACAAACTATGGTATGACATCAGACAAAGCAAGCAAATTTTTTAAGCCATCAAGAAACAAAGACTTTTTGTTTCATCGGATTTTGCTCCTGAAGAATGATTCTCGAGTTACCTGGAAACCAGTTATCTTTTTTTGATGAGCTTTCTTCTTCTTGTTCTGTAAATTTATCTGGCTTTTCTGTTGCAGCTTGTTATCTGAAAAAACAAAGAATATCACTTAGTGCTAAAGTATAGGAAACAGCAGAAAAAACCCGAAACAAGATCGCAACAAGAACTTCATCATTACCTGATGCACTGTACATGCGACAGCTACCTTTGTATGAACCAACCAACGCGCTCTTCAAGTTTAAACAGAGATTCTTTAGAAACTTTAAAAGATTGTTCATGAGATGCAAAAGACCTGACTTTAAATCATAACTTGGCAGATTTAGTTTACCTGTCCGTCTGGAGTGTAGCAAGCAGAAGTGACCATCTCATGAAGATCGTACCAGTCAACTACTTGATGATCTGGAATGCTCCAGACGCGAACTTTTGCATCTAAGGATCCACTGATGAAGTATCTATCGTCGACCGGATTAAACTGAATGCAAGTTACTGTCCCAATCAATAATCAAAACACACAAAATTGTTATTTTGATAAGCACGAATAGACTAGAAAAATTAATAGCAGCAGGTACGCAGAACCTACTAACCGTAATCACTGTGCGAAAATACTTTCAAGCAAGTCTGGCTGGACAAGTTCCACAAACGAACTGTTTTATCCATTGATGAAGAAAGCAAATGCTGATGAAACCAGTAATAGAAAGCTTCTTTACTCATAAATCTTCTCTACCAATCCATTTCTTCTAAATAGAAAAAAAAAAATAAAGTTAAAATAACTTCTAACTAACCTGTGACTTGGACCAAGCAAGATCAAGCACATCATCGACATGTCCCTGAAAAGAACAAAAGGGCTTTTCCGAAAGACCGAAAAGAGAATCTGGAACAAATATGTTCTCTAAACTCAATGACTTTCTACTTATGGAAGTTCTCCCTCTTCTCCTTGGTGACATAGTAGTTGGTTCTGGAGAGCCATTACTAGCCAAAAGCAACAATTCCGGTCTATCAAGCAACAACTCTCCTTTTTTCTCGGCCTCAACAACTTGCCAAATATGAATGATGCAATCCTCACCAGCACTAGCAAGATATTTACCATCCAAACTAAACTTAATACTCCAAATAGAACCATTATGTGCTTGAATCTCCTGCGTCTTGTACAATGCTGTGAACTCTTTAGATGTCTTCCCATACTGTTTAACCCTAACTCTTTCCGGCCCGTGAAAAGAAGATTCCTGTGAATCATCTGTAGCAGAGCTCGACCTTCGACCACCTCTCTCTGATGATGTATCTCTATCATCGCTGCTTCGTCTCTCTTTGCTTTGACCAGTCATGCTACTAGCAACACTCTTTATACTCTTAAACCAACTTCCTTTCTTCTTAGACTTCGCTGTATTATCCTTATTATTATTGCCACTGTCTTCGTTATCCTTAGACATGTTCTTATCAGAATCCTCAACGTTCTGTCTTCTCATAAGCTCCTGAACAATGGGAGAATGTCCAACACACATCTCAAACTCCTCCATTGTCATCTGTGTTCCAGTTCCCAGTTCTTTAACCTTCTTCCATGTACCGTCTTCTTGAATCTCATTCACCACAAACTCATTCCCATTATCAAGATTCTTAATAGTACAAACTTCCACTTCCTCATTCACTACACTCTCGCTATGGTTTCTCAATACACAATCAGAATCTCCACTTAACCGCATTGGTCCCAAATTAGTAGTATCGTTATCATCATGATTGTGCGCAAAATCGGAATTTACAAATGGTGGACTTGTTCTACTGATCTCGGAATGTTTAGAGATGGAACAAGAACAAGAATTACCCGGCGGAGAAGAATATCGACGGTCACGATCGCCACATTGGCTAGTGGTAATATCTGATTTCGATCTAACGATGCAAGAAGCACAGCCGCCGACAGTTTCAGAACACTCTCCGTGATCTCGCCGAGCCAATTGATTACAAGAGATCGATCGGGAAATGTCAGAGGAGGCAGCAGCTCCGGTATCTTTGGAAGAAGAATCAGAAACGGGTTTTAACCGGGAGATAACCGGGTCACGGCTAAGACCCAATTCGGTTAAAAGCTTGGAACGTCTCTCAGAGACAGAAACAGGTTCAGAGATCCAAACATCGAACCTTGAAGCTCCCATTGGGAAACGAGGAACAGGGAATGGGTATCGACGACGGCGAAGACCTTCTTCCGGGTCATGAGAAGCGGCGGAGGAGATCCGAGGAGAGGATTCCGAATTGGCAAGGTCGGAATCGTAATCGGAGTTAGAAGCAGAGCAAGAGCAAGAAGAGGAAGAAGCTAAACGATCAAGAGACTCGTAGAAACACTCGTTGCTTTCGTCCTCTTCCTCATTTTGATAGCTCATGGTTGCTGTGTTGAAGCCAGCGAAGGCATTCCCATCGGAAAATTCCTCCGCCGGTGATTTGATCAAACAGAAACTAATCCCAAAAACGCAAACTTTTTTACAAGAAATTTTTTTTTTTTTTTAATTCTCAAGTCAAAGATGAAAACTTTGTGGGGATTTTGTGATTTGGGGATATGTCGTTGAATTTGGGGAATAAGCGTGTTTTGAAGAATTCGAAGAATCAGATTGTGGGTTTTCGGGAAAGAAGTCAGATCCGATGAAGAGCAAAGAGAGAGAGAGAGATGAGTTGGGGTTTCGTAGATGTCTCTGTGGAAAACTAGAAATCAATGGAAAGAGAGAGAGCGCAAAAAAAAAAAAAAAAAAAAACTTTTTTTTTTGTTTCTGTTTTTTTTTTTTTTTTTTCTCTTCTCTTCTGTTTAATTTTCGATGGCCCTTTGCACTTTGTAGGCGCTGAAAACTTTTGTTTTTCAGCCAGAAATTAGATCTTTAAGATATAAATATTAATTTTTAATTCCGACAAAAGAGAAGGTATATGATTTTAATTTGATAAAATATGATATTGTAAATTGACAAAAATGTATTTGCCATTTGCTTGCTTTTAGAGGCCATAATAAATTTATAGAGCTTTCTATATAATAAAAGAAGGGCGTGTATCATACTACATACTGTCATTATTCAAGTTGATTTCTTTTTTTATATCAAATAAATTATTCTATTTTTGAACAGCAATAATTAATATATTTATATTTTATATATTGCCGCAAATGTTATTAAAAATGTCAAAAAATGATAAAATACCAATTCCATATTTTATTCCTATATTATTATTATTGTGTATATGTGTAGTATATATATATATATAGTAAAGAATATATACTATTTAAATTTGTTAGCACAATCAAATTGTTTCCTTACACTTGACAGTTAACATTGTGAATAAAAGCATAAACTAATTATATTGATAGTTCTTAAAAAAAATTAAGCCAAAAGCAATTCATCAGAAAAGTTATTATTTAAAATTTAGTTGGGTTAGTAAATTAATTATATACTATAAAATAAAAATTTGCCACGATTGAAACTTGGATGTTCATCTAACAATAGCATTAATACTGTTACCTTCGAGATGTACAAAAAATTAAAAATAGACAGTAGAGAGCTCTAACATCACAAAGCTAAACCATCAATTAATTGATTTAACCATACAACACATCAAATCACATAAAAGTTTATAGAAGATCATGATTAACACAATCCATACACATCTTTCGTTTCAAAGGCCCACCAAAAAAAAAAGGGAAATAATAAAATGGAATAAGAAGAACCATAAGTAACGCTCAAAGCTCAATCTTGGGTGATTATACTAGGTTTTATTTGGTTCCATAAGATGGAATAATTAAAATTTAAAAGAAAAAAAAAAGAGGTGGAAAGTGGAAACAAGAGGGAGAGAGGAGAAATGGGCCTGTAAGGCCCACAAAGTGTAAATGCATAGAAGAGGACAGCTAATCAGAGTAACACATGCCTTCCCTACTCTACTTTTCCCGTCCCACCGTTATTTTACACTGGACTCCGTTTCTTCTTTCTTCTCCGGGACCAATTTTTTTACTGATTATAATTTTACTAATTAAGAGATTAAAACATTTGGTAAACGTTAACAGAAACAAAACAAAATTAACATTTGACAACTAATGACATACCGACCACTAGCCTAAACATGTTCAATACACAGCAACTGAGAGACATACAAATACCAAATCACGAGCTGTAATATATATTTTTGTTTTTGTCTATTGTATATGGATTTTAAGCTTTAGATTTGTTTGTAGAAATTACATCACTAACTCTTATAGCCATAATATAACTTTATGATTGTTTCATTTTGTACCTTAGTCTATATAGTAAAACTTTTATAAATTAATAATGTTAAAACTAAAGTATCTTACGATATTTTATTAACTTATCATGTTTATTAATTTATAAAAAGGATATTTGGGTCAAAATATTAATTTGGGACTCCAAAAAATTATTAATTTATTGAATATTAATTTATAGAAATTTCACTTTATACTGAATAAACATCTATTGGTTCATTTAGACGAAAGTTCTTGAAACCAGTTTGGGTAATCTTCAGACAACGTATCCATCTTCCGAAATAACTCATAAAATTCCTCGGCTGTTTTATTTCTGTTTCTACTTTCATTTATAGTTTTTTTCTTATGAATTTGGTTCAATTTGAATTATTAAATGAATGTGAGGTAATTAAGAGTCGATCGAGAAGCTTATTCTCAACAACTTTAAATGATTTTTTTCCCTCAACAAGCGCCAAATGATATTATGTGATCACATTAGTAATAGTTTAAAATTTTGTTGTCAAACATGTGAATGTTCTGCCGGCAAAAAAAAAAAAAAAAAAAAAACATGTGAATGTTCTTATGTGATTTTTCACTATTTTATTTAAGCTAATTCATGTGAATAAACCCAAGATTGCATTATAGAGTTTTGTTTGGTAGTAGACTCTAGACCACCGAAGAATATTTAAAATTAAAGCAGCAAATCGAGGGAAAACAAAACATAAATGGTGAAAATGTGGTAACAATAAATTAAAAAGCAGATTTTCTATTTCCACATAAAAGTCTCTGAGCCCTCTTTGCACCATTATATATTTTTCTTACCCTTTTTGTTGTGTCTGCGTTTTTCTCTCGGTTTAACGCATTCATTTACAACATTGTTTCAGATTATTTAGTAACCACACACCTTCAATAAATTGATTAAATGGACAAAGTGGATATAGGTGTGTCAGAAAGAATTCGAAGCCAAAGAGTGACAGAACATCGCCAAGTTGAAAAAAAAACATGACGAAGTTAAATGTAAGAGTCTCAGTAGTGCTGGGTTTCTTATGAAGTATCGCATTGATCGCACAGAATTAGTAGCTAAAACACACCAAAATAATTTTTGATTGGTTAGGTAAAGATGGACAATTTTATCTCATATAATCGCTAACAACTGAATAATATTTTGTAGATTCTTCGTTATCAAAAAAATATATTTTGTAGATTCTAATTAGCCGGTCAATTTTTGCAAACATAGAACCGATAGAGACCATCACATGCAGTGTGATTAGCCTACATAATCAAAGGCTATACTCCAATTTATGGCATACTTAGTCAATTGGTGTAACGTTTGGAGTTTGGAGTATTGCTAAAGTTTTGTTAGGGTAGATACTTCCAATATAATACTATTCAAAACAATATCTCAAACTACGATTTGCTAAGATATGATTTGAAAGTATGACTGATTCATCTCAGGATCCATTCAAATCAATCACAAATCACCCTTCTCTACCAGACAACACATTATGTAACCTTGTCATCAATTTAGTATAGAAATATACCGTGTAACTCAAAAATAAATACATGAAGATCAACCATGTATATTTTATTTGAGTTTACTAATCTATTTTTGCTCACACAGGAAAAAAGTAAACAAAAAAAAAACAAAGTGGGAAAATGTTGAAAAAAAGAGCATCAACCAAATTTGTTTGAATAATTTGGGTTAAAGTGCAAATTTTCGTCGGGTCAAAAGCTGAAAACCGGTCTGCGTTTGTCTGTCATTGTTTTTTTTCAAAAGCATATTAGAATTATTATCTTTAAAAAAAAAAAAAAATATATATATATATATATATAAAATGAGAAGATAATTTTTTAAGTGACAAAAAAGAGAAATGGAAATGCGTAATAGAGTATGATAGGGTGTCGCCGTCGGCCGTTGAAGTTGTCAGTGTCTTCAGATCGTCCACGTCCCTCTCCTCCCCCATTCTCCTCTCTTTTGTCTTTATATTAAAAAAAAAACGAAAAGAAAAAAACCATTTTTACCATTTCAATGAACAAATATGTCAAATTATCAAAGATATTGGGTAATACACTAATACACCTATATAAATTCATTGTCACATCAGAATACTTCCTATTACTTTAACTTTTTTTTATATATTAATACATTGACTGATTTTTTTTGGTTTAAAAAATAATAGAATAATGGTATTTTATATTAACACATTGACTGAGTTCAATGGTATTTTAGTAAGACTGATATATATGACGGCTATGATTGATAAATTTTAGAATAATTCAGCAGAGAAATCGAATAATTCCACTATATTGGAATAATAAAGTTTTTTTGTTATCAAGTGGTTATTTTTTTGTGTTTCAGCCCAAAAACTTATTCTCTATTTGGTGGGTTCACCCCATTTGCAACACCAAAATTTGTGCTAATATTGATTCCCAATCAGCTCCTTCGACTGTGATGCAAATAATATTTTCCAAATATTTTGTTAAGATTGGGTTTTTTATGGAATGTTAGTGGATTGTATAGACTTCTCTCTTAGTGCATGAGAATATTTTATGTTTTAACAATGTACTGTATATGTTAAATTAGACTTGCTTTGGGTTTGTTTTCATTAATCTGTTTAGATTTTAACGGAATGTATATATAGCCATCTGTTGAATTGAAGTAGAATCAGACTAGGTTTGTTTTCATAACCTAGCAGGTTCAACTGTTCTCGTAATTTTTGTTAAAGAAAAAAGAAAAAAAAGGTTCAGCTACTTAATTTAGTGGGTAAAACATACGTAGGTGCATCTTCTACAAGAAAAAGGAACAGACGAGCAAAAGTCAAATATCACGTCTATTATAAATAGGTGTTTTTCACAAATAGGTGTCTAATTCATTTATATTAAATAGATAAATGGAAATTACAACATTAAAGATACACAAAACCGTTAGAAATTAAATGATCTGAATCATTCACACCGACCAACCTCTATTTAGAGCTCGTTGGCATAACTTTATTCATTCGTTTAGGCATATATAATTAACATTATACATTTTCATTTTCCAAGAAAAATAGATTATACATAGATTGATAATAACGAAACTCTTAAAAGTAATTTTTTTTTTTTGATTAAAAAGTTCTCTATTATTTAAGGGTAATGAATTTTGAAAATTTTTAAACTGATTATTAAAATTTAAGATGTTGGGATTTGGGTTTAGTTTTCACAATTTAGGGTTTATATATGAAAAAAAAAACCCTTCAAATGAGAAAAATGAACACCACTTTTATAGGATAAACACATAAATTTTTACAACTTGCAAAAGTGTTGAAAATTTGTGAAACTTTCATAAGACTTATGAAATTTTCTAAAAAATTTGGCATATTACTGAAACATATTTAGATTACCAAAAAGATTTTCCGTTATACTTGAAAAATGACCAATTAGAATGTTTTTAAAATGTTGTGAAATTTTCTACAAAATTTGAAAAGTTTTCAATTCAAACCTTTTATATTTCTACAAATTTTTACAAGATTTTGATAATTGTTGAGTTTAAGTTTTCTATCAGTACGAACTCCTGAAAATATACACAGACAAAATTTTTTAATATATTTTCTTTAAAAAAGCAGCAGCTGTTTACTAAATTTATTATCAAAAGGTTATATTGTTACATGAACAGATTTTGTTATTTCAAAATGCTAGTTAATTAGCGTATTTGGGCGTTGCTTTTATACAAAATTCTTGAGGCCATCCACTAATATTTCTGAGGTCCCTGTACTTGTTGTAAGAAATCTAGGCCATTCACAAATATTGTCGAGGTCGCCCGTATTAAGTAGCAAAAGCGAAGACAAATCTTGACCAACCAAAATGACCACACTTACCCAAGTGACCACAAGTTTAGATAATTCCTTTTTTTATATAGATTGAATTCCTTGGCGGCTAAAGTAGAGTTTGACCATATTTTTCTTTGTCGGGTCGACCTAATTCTTGCGATGCAAACACTTGAGAATTGAGATAGTTTTGTTTATCTTGTTTGGTTAGAAATAGACGCACACGTCTAACTTGATTGTATATAGACATATTATAATGGTTTCATTTATAATTATAAAAGAATCATATAATTTAAGTAAGCAGATTTGGAAAAGAAGCGCCCTTTATCAAAAAAAAAAAAAAGATTTGGAAAAGAAAATTAACAAAAGCTTTTAAAATTGTTTTCCTATCTCAACAACTCTTAGGATAAGATGGTGTTGTAATAAGAAACATATTCTTATCTCTTGTTTTTGTCTACTATTACTCTGTACACGTCAATTCAGTTAAACCGGTTTCAGCATATATAAACCTTTAACGCTTTTTTTAGGAAGGTAAATCATATTTGAATGGTGACATGGCAACAAAACTAGTGGCAATTCATCCCTTTCACTAGTTGTTAAAATTAATTGGAGGTGGACTACTCAAGTAAACGAGAAGACACTAAAGTCGCTTTTTAATTTGTTACATTGATTATAAAATTAAGAGAGAGTACAAAAGAAAATGTGGCTTAAAAGTATATGAGATCTAACAAAGGACAAACGGGTGTGAGCAATCATTAAAATAAATTTTTAAAAAGAAAGCAAAAACGCATTTTACCACATGACAAATTAACATACGTAATTACAATACGTGTAATGTGTTGATACTTGCGTTTGAATATAGTTGTATACCATGTATTGTATGATTAGATGTGAATATGAATGTAAACGTGCATGCATAAGTGTTACATTTGTACTTCGAACATGCATATATTTTAGTTATAAGTCTTAGAAGTTAGAACTATAATAAATACATAAAGATTTTATTTCTTTGAATGAAAAGTGAAAAAGAATTCATTTGCCTATGTTGAAGACTATCATGATTAGAAAAGAAAATTAGTTTGTATTTGGCGTATCGGATATTAAATTGTTTAAACAATCTGACAATAGTTCGAAATGTTGGATCTCCGTATAATAATCGAATGTCATGTGCCATGAAGAACGCATGCCTGCCTCCACATTATTCTTTCTAAAATTTATTTGTTAAATTACAAAAACAAATTATTTGTTCATATTTATTCTATCCAAGTGCCTTGCCGCTAAATTTTCAATACTTAAAGATGTATTTATGGGTTTCATGTCCGCAAGCCCAAACGTGCCAATCATTCACACTATATTCACAATTTGAGTAGTATTGTATCCAACACTCTAAACGAAACAATTTTTTTTTTTGCAATTAAACAACAAACTAATATTAATATATTATTATAAAAAGTTATGTTAGGATCCCTTTCATAAAATCAGTTTCTAAATGTAAGAGAAAAACATTTTGTTAATAAAAATTGGTCTGATAAAACTTTTTATTGTTAAAATTTGAACCCAAAAAAAAAAAAAAGGACTTCCGCCGTCGGCCTAATGGGCCCTATTCGTAGGCAACTATTACTCTTTACAAATTGGGTCCCGATAAATGATGGACCTGAAACACAATACTGTATCAGAAAATAATTTTGATATTCATAAATTACAATTTACTTATTCTTACTTTGCTCAATTTCAGTTTAACATTTTACCCGGAAATAAAACCGAGACTATGATTTTTTTAAACCGTACTAAACAGGACGGATTCAGTTCTAATCCAACAGTATCATTCTTCCCAAATAATAGTATTAAACATCACAAAACATGTTTTTACTCTATACATATTTATACACCACATTGATCAGAACACACGACATAACATAACAATGTACGATCTCAGCAACAGCAATCACAAGAAACAATTACATCTCAATGTTTCCTCAAAGACAAACATCAAAATCTAAAACATCCTATAGGATAAGTAACAAACAAAGCGAACACAAAAGATAGATAATTTCAAACTCTTGATGCTTAACCTTGCTTGTTGTAAAAGTTAAAACATATTTAGTAGGACGGATTCTGGTTAGCATCTAAAGCACGAGAGTAGCAAACGTAGTAGAACTGAGAGACAATGGCGGTGAAGAGAGTAAACGCAGCACCAGCTGCAAAAACTCCTCTCCTTATAACTTCACAGCTCGGTGGATTATCAATGTTCCACATCTTTCTATACTTTGTATGGTAGGCGTTTCTGATTGACGCCGCAAGCAAACATATCTCAGCAATGAAGAAAAACACCCTTCAAAACAAACCATTTTCATCGTATAAATCAATCGCTCGCACTCGATAAAAACCTAATCCGTGAGTGAGTTATGAGATCGGTATATTGTTGTTACCAACAAATGAGGAAGAGAATAATGGCACAAGCTCTTGGACCGCTGGGGTTAAGGGACTTTCCACAGCAGAAGCAACGGCTAGCCACCATTATAAGGACTTGGCTTATAAAGAGAAGAACAAATGCACCAGCTCCATAGCTTGTTGCAATGTCCGTGCCATACACACAATGCTCATATGTCTTCTCATTGTCCGTCTCAACCTTGCCCTTTCAAAAACAAAATAACCGTATAAAGATAACATTTGCAGAAACCACATTTCATATTTTGCAGAGCCAATATATATAAGATTTTGTTTTTGTTGTAAAAACATTTGTTCTGAAGATAGCCTTATATAGACTTTCTTGTTTAGCTAATTAGTAGTCCCAAAGTGGGAAATTCACAACACTTACCAAGAAAGTACTGCAGAAAATTCTAAGTTATGGTTTTGCACAGAGGGAAGATTTGGCCTAGTTGCTCCAACTCACCAAACTTAAGCTCTATAAAAAAAATTCTAGACATGATTATGCATTTGGATCCTTTAAATTCATGTGCAATTAATCCCTTGAAGTACTACTTGTTGTATACACAAGACTGTGAATCAGATCTGATCAAACGTCAAAAATCAAAGATCACGCCGATGTATAAATCAAACTTTGGGAAGCTATCCTTAAAAACTAGTCCAAGAACTCTCCAGAAGCAGTGATACAGAGTGAGCAAAAATTAAAGCCTAACTTAAGGAGAAGAGAGAAGAGAATGTAGACTTACAACACTTCTTCTCTGCTCGGCGGCAATGGCTAACCCAACGGCGATGAGATCAAGAATGAACACAATTATAACTACAAGCTTCGAAGCCATTACTGATTTTCTCAGAGCTCACTCTCAAGCAGCTTTTTGGTGATTTCTTCAATGTCTCTCTGTTCCTAAATTGACCACCAAGTCAAATGAGACTTTGACCTAAAATTTATGATTGTCAAGGGGTTAACATTTTCTTTCTTTTCCAGGTAAACACTTCACCATAACTTTTCTAAATCATAAAAAAAACCCGACAGTTCACTCTTTTAGTGGAGTATTAACTACTAAACGGCTTAGTTTTAATTTGTAGATGATGCCAAAATAATACTTAACGTTTTAGAGGAATTATTAGTATGAAAATCTGCAAATTTAAAACATTTTAAAAAGTGGATTAGTTAAAAGGTCGCCGTCTCTTAACAAAGACAAATTGAATGGTTTAGAATTAACCGGCTGATCTGGCGACTGCTGTATCATACGCGTCCGTTTTACCGGTAGCTGGTACTTCCGGTTTGTCGGTTATCCAATAAAGATGGTACGTGCGTCCAATTTGCAATCGAATTATTCATGCACACATGCATATTGAGAAAATTTTTATTTATCTATTTATTTTGATAAAAAAAATTGATATTTTTTAATTTTGATAAATTATTTGTTATTTATTTATTTTGGTTACAGCATAATGCTAATAATCTTGATATTTTAAACAACATTAAGTAAACAATTCTGTAACACATTGATTTCTATTTTTTTTTTCGTAACCGTAAATTCGTAATATTGGTTTATGATAGTTAACTTCTGAGTTCTGTTCAAGCCGTTTCACTATGCTCATGAATCATGATTCATGAATGATTAAAATAATCATAAAAGTAATTTTGTTCCGGATCGGAAAACAAATTAGCTTTACTAAATTAACAACAAAAAATGAATTGCTCATTGTTTTTTCATAACAATTGACACTTTAGCAAAACACGGATACTAAAATTTTAATGTTTGTGAACTTTGCCATATATCAGCAATAGGAAAATGGTTTACATGGTTTGCATGGTTTGTATGGTTGTTAAAAATTACTCAAGTATGTATTAGTTCATTCTTTATGGAATTTGATTTTTGTTTTGTTGGGTAATTTCTTATGTAAATATTATATATTTTTGTTTAAAAATATAATATATGTTTAGTATATCTTTCTGACATTGCTCTCTATATATAATTGCCTAATATTAATAATTAATAATTAAATAATGAAGATACGGTAAATATTTGTTTTCTTTGTCAGTTGTTTTAGAAAATCAATTTCGATCTTGTTTTGTTACTAGTTGATTTTCCGGATCTATGTCTACTATATCTTTCCGAAGTTTTATGAAACAGAAATAATATTTTATTAAGAAGAAGAGGATTTGTTTTTATTTTTTTTTAAAGAAGAGGATTTTTTTCCCCACGAAACGTAGGTATAAGTACAACAAGAGTAGAAAACATTTCAAACAAAAAAAAAACAATAGTAGAAACCAGAATGATTAATTCTTTCATTAGTTATCCTAATTAAAATTAAGATCTTGATTTAAAAAAAAAACGTCGATTGAATTACCACTGGTAGATGAAACTCATGAAATCCCTTTTGATAAACTTTTGGAGTCCCTTGTATCAAGTGACTAGTGTATCCTCTTAAAAGAATGAACGTTAAATGCATACGGATTTTCACATTCCATATTGGAAAAGTAAAAAAGCGCGGATTTCAAGGTATAGTACCATAAGTAATTTCATAACACTAAATGGTTTTTAATTATTACAATTTTTAGGATAATATATATAGATTTTGTTCTATACTCCAAATATTAACATCTCATTATTACGCCCAAGTTTAAAAGGTTTTGTTGATCTTCTCCTACGCTGAAAAGAAATAATGATGGCCAAAAAGCCAGAGCCACAGTTTGGATGCTTCAGTAACGTGTTTACTGTTTCGTTTCGTTCGTCAAGATGGCGAAAAGCTTCCAAGTGGTAAGAAAGTTGGTTTTCTAAAGATTTTGGTTCTTTTGAAACGTTTAACTAATCTGTCTTATTTTCAGCAAACTCCATATTGATAATCTGCTATCTTCTGTCAAAATATATCGGACACGAAGAGAGTGTATGGTTAGACAATCCCGGTTCGATATTGCTCAGCTTCTCCCCAACGACCGCTTTTCAGAAGCACTTCTTAAGGTCTCTGAGACTAATCTCAATCACCATATAAATTCTGTTTATCAATTAATCAAAATCTCGATCACTTTACATTATTTGTCGATTAATCTTTTCCTTGAATCATTTTTTTTTTGGTTTGCGAATTGAAACCTTAGGCAAAACATTTTTATGAAGACGAGAGAAGGCTATTGGCCTACGATCAGATTGAGTACTTCTGCACATCCATCTTGCAAAACATTTCTCCTTTAAAAGATCAAAGGTAAGCTGTTCTTGATAACTTGTAACACAAGGTAACATAGTAAAGCTAAACGGTTCAAAACCCTTATTTCTTTATGTTTTTCTCGGCCAGCGATGTTAATCTCTTACCGGCAGAAACTAAAGAAGCAATGGCTGGGCTTATCTATGCGGCATCAAGAATCGGCGAGCTTAATGAGCTTCAGTACGTTAGGAGCTTGTTTGTTCAAAGATTTGGGCTTGCATTTGACAAAGATTGTGTAGAGTTGCGCCCAGGAAACGTCGTGAGTTCTGAGATAGTCAAGATTCTAGACACGAAGATGCCACAAGATGCAATTAGTCTAGAGACTTTAATAGAAATTTCCCAAAAGTATCAAACCAACATCACTACTTCTGTTGATTCAATATTTGAAGATTCAGCTCCAAATGATAATATTGACATTACCAATTCTGGCACGGCGAAGATGGGAAAAATGAAAACGGTGATTAGTAGAAAGAAAGTTATGAAGGAGAATTCGAAGTTTCTACAGCCAAATCTTCGAGAATCTGAAGAAAGAGATCGATCATCATTCATGAGATAAGCGTTTGATTATGGGATTGTTTTTAAGTTTAGAGGTTTTCATTAAAATTCTAATCTTATCATATTTTAATTGATTTTAAATTTAATGTCATGTAATTTTATTTTATTTTATGCCTTTGTAGCAGAGTTCTCTTATGATGACAAAATAATAATTTTATTACTTATTAAATTTATTAAGTAAAGATAGAAAATTCTTTTCTTTTGGGCAAAGAGATATAAAATACAAATTTTTGGGGCAAAAATATATAAATACTAATGATACTAAAACATTAAAGGATATTTAAATTCATTATAATGATTTTTTAAGTTTCACAGACATAATTTTAAAAAATTTATAAAATGATAAAGTAGTTTTCACCAAAAAAATTACCTTTTTATTTTAATCAAAATAATAAAATAAAAATCAAGTTATATTAATTATATTATGTTTTACATATTTAACATTTTATTGGTTTGTTATCTCACTCATATGATTTCAATCTAATTTAGATATTATTATTATTTTTGTTAAAGGATCTAATTTAGATATTATTATACAAATTGGAGTATCTTATGCCTGGAAGTCTACTTGTTTGGGTGGTAATTGAATGGTTTAGTATAATACAATGTTATACATTATGTCTATATTTTAATTCTCGGAGAATGTGAATTGGTGCCGATTAGTGGAGGTAGACTCGTTAGAGAGTGTATGGTTACTGGTTAGACAATTTTACAGAGATCACTAATGTGATATGAGTAGACTCTTTCGTCGTGTTAAGGGTACCATCGTCCAATGTTATCATGCTATTAATCAGGATTGTTATAAGTTTAGACACTCGACACAGTTTGACGTTAAACGTCCAAAATGGATAACTAAATTTGAAAGCAGGTCATTCAAACTTATGGGCTTGAAAATGCGTTGGGCTAAAAATGAAAATATTAGCAATAACGTTTATAAAATAATAACATTAGATAATCTGTATACTACTTTGATCTGAAACTGAAAAAACGTCAATATAAATAAATAAGTGACGTGTCAACTCTAACGCCCCAAAATAAAATCTGATAAACACATAACAGCATAAAGTAATTGTCAAAATCTAATATTTCGCTTTTTTTCTATCTATAATTTTCGAGCTTGATTTTGAGATGTATGGTAAAGGATGTTATCGAACAACGTGGGTCATACTTTGCCAGCTCAGAGCTACTATTGTTACTACTACTACGTGGCTTACATATTAATAACATGATAACAAAAACGCAATTGTCAAGACCGCTGTTTTTTTTTTCATTTGTTTTGAAAGACATTGTTGCCCAGAAAATAAGAATCGTATTTTTTATAACAAACCTTAACTAGTGATTTAATATGATATTTTATTTTTGTCGTCGATTTAATAAGTATGATTTAAACATTACCATTACCCTACAAATATTCGCCAGTAAGTATATGTATGTATATTACAGGAATTTCTACCAACAAAAAATATATTTTAAAATCAAACTTAAAGATAAGAAGATATAGTTGGATGAAGTGGGGGGTTTGATCTCTGATGTTCATCTTCATTTTTGGATTCCCTTTTTCGTTTCTATTCTATTTTAAGAATATGAAAAGACGTATAATATGCACAAGTTGGTACTCTTTAGTCTATATGATCGATATATCTCCAACTTGACGAGAATATTAATAAGCTTCTTTTTTTTTGGGTATAATATTATTTAGCTTTATAGGTTTTAGAATATAATATATATATATATGCTCTTATTAAAATACCTATATATATTTCAGATCTGGATCGAAATTTATGCATATTGTAGTGCCTAAATTTGTTTTTAGTTAAAAACAATTTTCTATCCTAATTAGTAATAAAGAAGACGATATTACAACATAAAAAAATTTGATTTAAGAAATAGAGACAACAAAACTTTGTTTTTAACGTGACAAGAAAACTTAATTATTAGTCATGGCAAACTTTTTTCACCAAGTTAGTATATTTTGAAAAAAAAACTACTAAATATTAGCTTTAATTTGTACATTGCTCTCTTATGGATTCTATCGAGATTAATGACTTCACACTGTCAAAATATATATTTCTGAATTACAAAACTTTAATAAATGTTTGAATTTCAAATTAACTATATGTATTTAGTTTGATGATAAAAATAAGATAACAATTTAATATATTTTTTAAGTATAACCTTATGAAATAACTATTTGTTTAACTTCCTTAGAGAGCAAGACTGATTTTATTCGAGATCAAACAGCGTTTTAATTAGCAGAGGTTAGTCGTCATTTATTTGATTATTCTAATCATGCTCCTGTTTATTGAATTATATATGGCAAAACAAATGAACAATAACCCCTAAAATTTCATCACATATTCCAATGTGAATAGAACCGGCCAAAACATATGCAGTTGAAATCATTGTTTAGGGCGTCACATAACGTTGTGAGAACCTTTTTAAAAACAAATTTATTAACAAGAAAAACATATAAAAATGGCATGAATTTTTAATCTTGTGTAAAACATCCGAAAATGTTAGACTGGCCATGGTTCGAATTCAGTCCTGTTCGAATTTCACTGGCAGATTGCAGATTTATGGAAATTGAGATGAAAATCTGATAAGTATGAATTTCTTTAAGTATATTGGAATTGTCATTGTTTACTCAACAAACCATTAGCTAAACTTACATGTCAAAAGTTGAAACCTATATCATCTTGAGATCCACGTCATCAAATTCTTATACACTTTTGTCTTTTGACTTAAATTTCCGGATGACACATTATGTGATTATGATATACGCATGATATACACGTTAATTATGATATATGCATCATGCATGACATCGCCAATCAGCAGTTTTATAATTCCTTTCTAAATTCAAAAACCTTTGTTTGGATATTATCATATTATCTTCTTACAAAAAATCCCGAAAAGTAGAAGAACAAAGCTTATAAAACAACTTTGACCAACCCATTCTTTATCATCTTTAATCGAAGAGAGACTAATTAACACCAGAGGCCCCGTGACACGAAAGCTATTGAGTGAAAGAAACCCCCAATTCCTTCTTCTATTCGCTTATAAGTGTTTTTTCTTATAGCATCAAGTACTTGTGATAGTTAAGACTACAAAAAGGCCTAAACATACATGGTTACATATACTTGTTTCAATAAATTTGTTGACTAACTTTTCTAACTAAGAATTCCATTTTACTTTTATTAAATACTCGGGAGATGGTTAGTCAAAACTCAAACTAATTCCCAGGACTAGTGAAAAATCAGATATTCTTCCAATGTTATGTATCCTCAATATTTATTCATGATTAAAATATTTATGGTTTGATTCCTGATTCTCTAGCCCGAAAATGAATCTTCAATCAGTAAACCACACCAAAAATTAGTTAACTATCATTTTACTTGCAAGAAAATAGAGTATCTGAATTCTAAACTGGTGTAAGAGGGACAACTATAACATAGCGACCTAGTGGTAAAATGTTCCTTTATGGCACACACAGAAAAATATGGAGACAAGTGTGTTGTGATAATACAGATAATGGACTCACTAAAATCCCACAGGTTTCCATTAATCTCAACTACAAAAGCCTAATATTTTTCTTGTTCTGATTGTTTAGGAAAAATGGGTAAAAAAACCCTAAAGTTTTTCAAAAACATAAAAAAAACCTGACCTTTTTTTGGGGAAATAAAACCCTAGCCTTAAAAAATATGTGAAGCAGCTCTCGACGTTAATGCACGTTAAGAAGCAACAATAATAAAACGGTGTGTTTAGTTAAAAAGAGAAAAACACACAGTTCCTAATAAACAGAGTGAAACCTAGGGCATAGGGTTCCTAGAAAAAGATCTTCCCAAATTGTTTCCTTCTCTTCGTAAGGTTTTTTATTTTTTAGATAAATTATCTTCTCAAATTCTGCTTTATAACGAGGAGGAACTAAGATGAGGTAAAGCGTTTATTTAATCTAAGTTTTATAACAACTCTGATTACTTACAACATAAATTCGATTTATAGTTTCAAAAGACAACTTTTACATATTTGAGTTTGTTGAATTAACGAATTCATCTAAATATTAATTTTATTATTATTGTGAAGTGATAATCTGCACCTATGTGGTATTGTGGAAGATGGTGAGGACAACACAGATAACGACTATGACAATGAAATGGAACCAACTGAAGAAATTGTTGGTTTACGGATGCAAGAGGACAGTGACAGTGAAGATTCATCTAATGAGAGGATTCCATTCCGAGTCGGTCAAGCTTTTAGCAGTAAAGATATTTTCAAGAAGGCAATTGACAAATATGCTGTAGATGTGAAGAAAAACATACGGTATAAGAAATCTGAATCTATCAAAGTAAGTGCTATTTGTGCAGAAGATGGATGTCTTCGGAATATATATGCCTCCATAAACAGTTCAAGTAAAGATATGGTTGTGAGGACTTTTGTTGGAAAGCACACGTGTTCATGGAATGGCAAATGTCAATTATTAACTTCAAGAAAAATAGCTGATAAGTTCATCAATGAATTTAGAAAAAATCCTAATTTGAAGGCTGATGAAATTAGGGATAGATTGCGGACAAATGGTCGACTTCTAGTATCGAAGGATAAATGTCGGGAGACACGGAGGATTTGTATTAAAACAATTGCTGATGAATATGATGAAGAATTTATGATGATGTATGATTATGCAGGTGCACTTAAGGAGTTAAATCCAGGTTCTACTATTATTTTGGGAACAAAAGCTAACGTGTTTGAGAAGTTTTATTCTTGTTTTTTTGCAATGAAAGAAGGATGAAAAAATGGGTGTAGACATGTTCTTCATCTGGATGGAACATTCATAAAAGGAAATATAAGTGAGGTTCTCACAGCTACTGGTCGAGATGCTAATGATCAAATGTTTCTTGCTGCATGGGCTGTTGTGCCTATGGAAAACAAAATAAATTGGGAGTGGTTCATGAAACTGCTACAAGAGGACTTGGACTTTGGTTCAAGAACTGGGTCAACTCTTGTTTCAGATCAATAGAAGGGTCTAATTGCAGCAAGAGACTCTGTTCTTCCTGATTGCGAGCATAGAATGTGTGCTAGACACATATGGGCTAACTTGTTCAAGAAATATGGTGATGAGTCGGGTCTTTTACATATTGCATTCTGAAAGATGGCAAAATCATATAATATGAGAGTCTTTGAGCAGAGAGTAGAAGATTTTAAAATTCTAAACCATGAAACTTACAAACGTCTTATGCGATGGTCGGCATGTCACTGGTCAAGGTATGAAAAGAAACTATATTTTTTATAATAGTTTAATATGATTAAGCTAACTTTTCATTGTATTATTTTGTAGAGCATTTTTTACAGATTTCACAAAGTCTTCTGCTGTTGATAACAATATGAGTGAATCATTTAACAATGTCATTAATGATGGACGATTTAAACCACTGGTTGGAATGCTTGAAGATATTCGGATACATGTCATGATAAGCAATGAAAGAAAGATACATATGATGGATGAATACGAAGGAGAATTAACCCCGAATATTATAAAATTACTTGATAAACAGCGAAAAAAGTACCAGATTGCATTCCAATTTGTGTCGGAAGATGTTGGTATGAGGTTGATCATGGTAGGGAAAAGTATAGAGTCAACCGTAAGAAATAATGTTTCTTGCACATGCCGTCATTACGAGGTCAGCGGTATCCCATGCTCTCATATGATTTCAGCTTTATTAGCCGAGACTAAAAATGTCTGCACCCCTGAATCACTTGTTTCTGAATGGTTTTCGACTAGTAAATAGAAAGTGTGTTATGAACACATACTAAAGCCTAACAATGGTATGGAGCTTTGGCCTATGTGTAGGGATATAAGGGTTCTACCTCCTTCTTTTAGATAACCACGTGGGCGTAAGAAAATACCAAAAAGGCGTCTTGAAGCTCATGAAACTTCTGCTGGTAGATAAATACGACATAGGATTCAAGTGGTACAATCATCGTTATTTTCACTGCTGTTTTTGTGTTAATTTGTATTGGTGTCTTCATGATTTGTTATTGTTTTAAACATGTCTTAATGCTATTTTATAATGTTTCTATTTTTTGTTTTTTTAGACATGTAGCAAGTGTCTTAAAACAGGGCATAACAAGAAAACATGCCAAAAAAATGAAACAGCTACCATTCCCCCAAAGAAGCCTCGAGGTCGTCCATCGAAAAAACAGAAGAGTGAAGAACCATCAGTGGAGATGACAACCACATTTCAGAGCCAACCAACACCCACATTTCATAGTCAGCCAGAACCCACATTTCAGAGCCAGCCGAATGTTTCAGCAGAAAGTCATGGAGTATTTCACAGTCCACTAACAGGAAACGACTACATATGCACCGGTCGGAGTGTTCGAGACCTAAGCACTAATTTTGTGCTACCATCGTCACGTTTCAGAAAACACGAGCGAAACAAGTTAAAGAATAGGCGACAGAATTTGTAAACATGATGTTTCTTTGCACTTTGTTTTTGTGACTTCACTAATAGTTTTTCTTGTTCTTCAATTCTTCTTTTTGAATTTTGTAATATTGCCTTTGTTCAATTAGACATGTCTACGTTACATTTCTTATGTCCATATTTATTTTATTTCACCCTTTTGCTTTGTAGTATTTCATTGTAAATTTAATTACACTAGCTGAAGCATGATGAGTGCTAAGCTTGGAAATGAGTAGCAATTTTTAAAATCAATAATACACATTAACTTATTTTATCAAACGCCACGTTTTGTCGCCGTTACTTTTTAATCATCTATTAACATTGGGGGCTGTTTTCCATATTTTCTAAAGGTTAGAGTTTTATTTTCCCCAAAAAATGGTTTTTTTATGTTTTTGAAAAACTTCAGGGTTTTTTTAATCCATTTTTTCGATTGTTTACAATCTGATATATTTATGTGCAGTCAATGTAAATTTACAGTCTGAAGAATTAAATTAGAAAAATATTGATAGTCTGCATCATCATCAGTTCGTGTTAGTTCTTCGTCTCTCTCTGATCTTTAACGGCTTTTTGACGAAGAAAAATATCCCGCCTAACTCAACCCATAAACTCGAGCCACGTGTCGCTTCCTGGTAGTTCTATCCGTATGAAAAACGCTTTCCATGTTACCATCCAGTGAACTCCATCATCCACTTACACGTGTCTTTCTTCTTGACCCAAAAAAACAAAAACAAATTCTGGCACATACCCATTCAAAAAATAATACTTTAAAAATATATTGTTTTCAGAATTTTATCATCCAAAGAAATTTACCGCGTAAATTGCAGGAAAATTCGTATATTTGTAGTACTTTGAATTAATTCCCTGACACTTGGGAAACATTTGAGTCTTGACCCAAAAATAAACACTTGAGACAAAAAAACAAAAATCATACGAGGCGGAACAGTCACACACACAATGTTACATGAAAATATTTATTATTATAATCAAGTTTCTAGTATAGGTTCAACGAACCAAAGGGATCGCATAAATTACGACGCTCTAATTGATCCACGTGTCATGATTATCACAAAGTGGGACCCTTATTGAGGCTGCACGTTAACGAAGATTGGGCGGCGGTGTAATACTCTTATGTGTCTCTCTGTATCTCTCTATATATATACACACACAAGTAGCAGAGCTTCGAAATCTTGAAAATACAAAATAAAATAAAAAGAAGAAAACTATCAACAAGATATTGTTGTGATTATTTTCTATATAAAGTGCATATATTTCATTTGACCGAGAGAGAAAGAGGAGATTAAAAAATGGGTATTCAAGAACTCGACCCGTTAACCCAATTGAGTTTACCACCGGGTTTCCGGTTTTACCCGACCGACGAAGAGCTGATGGTTGAATATCTCTGTAGAAAAGCCGCCGGTCAAGATTTCTCTCTCCAGCTCATCGCCGAGATCGATCTCTACAAATTCGACCCATGGATTTTACCAAGTAAGTTAGCTTAACCGGCCCGGTTTCGTTTAAACCAAAGATGTTCTTGTAGACATGTTACGTTTATGTTTTATTTAATCTAATCCTGTTTGGTTTTTGTAGGTAAGGCGTTATTTGGGGAAAAAGAATGGTACTTTTTCAGCCCGAGGGATAGGAAATATCCGAACGGGTCGAGACCTAACCGGGTTGCTGGATCGGGTTATTGGAAAGCCACCGGTACGGATAAGGTTATCTCAACGGAAGGAAGAAGAGTTGGTATCAAGAAAGCTTTGGTGTTTTACGTTGGAAAAGCACCAAAAGGCACCAAAACCAATTGGATTATGCATGAGTATCGTTTAATCGAACCCTCTCGCAGAAATGGAAGCACCAAGGTAAACTAAAAATATAAAGTAGTTGTATTTATACATATTTTTTGTTTATTTTCAATGAATAACATTTTTCAATATTTATTTTCAGCTTGATGATTGGGTTTTATGCCGAATATACAAAAAGCAATCAAGCGCACAAAAACAAGTTTACAATAATCTAATGACGAGTGCTCGAGAATTCAGCAATAATGATTCGTCGACATCATCTTCTTCTCATCAATACGACGACGTTCTCGAGTCGTTACATGAGATCGACAACAGAAGTTTGGGATTTGCCGCCGGTTCGTCAAACACGCTGTCTCATAGTCATAGACCGGTTATAACCGATCATAAAACCGGGTTTCACGGTTTAGCTAGGGAGCCAAGCTTTGATTGGACGAATTTCGGTGGACAGAACTCGATCCCGGAACTCGGACTGAGTCATAACGTTGTGGGTCTCCGTTACGGCAACGGTGGTGGTGATAGTTATTTTCACGGTGTGAAGACGAATGAAGAAAATGGTAGAACGCAGCAACGGGCTGAGGGGATTCCTCGGTTTAATAACTCGGTTCATCAGGGGTTTAGTGTTAACCCGGTTAACGGATTTGAGTATTCGGATCAACATCCTAGTGGGTTCGGGTTTATATGATTGTGTAATGGTGACATAATAAATAAGAACATCATTTTTTTCTTCAAGTCGGATTAATTAATATAGTATAGACTTTCGATTTCTGTAGTGTTAGGTTTTAGGTTTCACGACTTGTAGACTCGTCGCATTTTTTGCAAACTTTTAGCTGGATCCTTTGTTTTTATTAATTAAATTATTTATAAAATATATGATGATTGATGATGTATTTAGTCCATTCGCTTTGTAGTTGCTAACAACGAACAGCATTTAGTTGGTGACATGTTTTATAGAAAGAATCATATAATAGCGATAAAATTATACATTTTCATTCTTATTGGTTAGACATTGAATTTTAACGAGAGGAAGTTTTTCACTAATCTTCGAAATACATCGATAACTAGTAATTACAAAGCAAACATTACTTGTTGGCCATCGCTCATGGTTTATTATTATTTTTAAGAGAAATTACCATAAAAACCTTCAATTTAACAATTTTTTCCAAATAAAACCTCTAACTATTTGTGTTTCCAAAACAAACATTCAAATTGATAAAAAATTTCAACAAAAAACTCAAACTATTTTTGTTTCCAAAATAAACTTCTAATTATAAAGTTTTGCTTACTTAAACCTTCAAGTTTCTAATATTGAGTCTCATTGAGGAGTTACGACTAACGATCAACGATAACTCCCGTTAACTATATTTGTCTATTTTTAACGTATTTTTGTTGTTATTTAGTTATTTACTAAGGAGAAAATGAGTTTACAACTATAGAAAATCTATTTATATAGGGTTCATATTCGAAACTGACGGAGTTAACAAATATTTAACAGGCGTTTGCTATATTAACTGGAGTTATCGTTGACTATCAATTAATCATCAATCAGATTTAAGATTGAGTTTTTCCATCTATGATTTTTATTCAAAACTGATAAAATTAACAAATAGTTAAAATGTGTTTGCGAAATTATCGTTGACCCTCAATTAATCTTTATTGAAATCAAGATTGAGAACTTGAGGGGTTAAGTAAGCAAAACTTTATATTTGGAGGTTTGTTTTGTAAGCAAAAATAGTTTGAGATTTTTGTTGAAATTTTTTATCAATTCGAATATTTGTTTTGAAAACATAAATAGTTAGAAAAAATTGTAAAGTTAAAATTTTTTATGATATTATTCTAGCCAACCAAATAGATATAATTTGTTATTATCCTCTTTCCCATGACTTTAACGATAGCATAGCTAGCGAACATGACCAGAAATGTATGTTTAACTACTTTAACAATAGCATAGCCTATAACACTAGTCTATCTTTTAATCTAATTTTAAAATATTAATACTCTGTATATAAACATATGTCAGAAAGAAATTTCGCACGAGATAGTTGTGCATATGTTTGTTTATGTACAATTACATTTGCAAGCCGCAAGGTTTGAAATAGTATAAAACCCAAAAAAAGAAAGAAAGAGCGTTTGAAATAGTCATTTACAGCTGTTTTCCTCTTAGAAGTTGAAGAACGTTCAAATTTGTTAGTGAAATGAATAATATTTAAAATATGATATGATGAATATTGTTTATAAATGGGAATAAGAAAACGATGGTTATAGATTTTTAGATGGCCAAATTTTAAAGACCAATTGGACTTTGCAGATAAGAGCGAACTGTTTGGGCTTTCCCGAAATTGCACGTGTGAAGTCAACGTGGGCTACTGGTTTGACCATTCTGGAATCATTTCTTTCCTAATATAGTAAGAGTTCACACCGTACAAGTTTCAAACACAGCAACACTGTTTTGTTCGTCAAAGAAGATTTTCATTAACTAAATCATGTGAAAAATATGGTAAATGACCCAAATGTACTGAATCTAAGGGAGTTTTCATTGAAATAAAATGGCATTTTTCTTTAAAATAGTGTACTAATTTAGTGAAACATGAAAAACACTTCTTCTTCTTCTTCTTTTTTTTTTCGCAATCAAGTTTTCATGAAAATCCATTTAAATTTTAAATAGTTAGTGTGCTCTAAGGAATCGACTATAATTCCATCTTAGTCTTTCATAAATCACTTCAAACCTAAAAATGAACTAATTAAGAGAAAATTTTATGTGATATGACGATTGTATATTACTTTCTACATCTCAATCCCGTAATCTTTCTTCTTATCAAAACCCAAATCCTTTGACTTCTCAAACATGAAATCTTAAGACATATGTTTAGAAACATACTTTCGGTAAAAGTACGCAGAAGAAGAAAAAAACCAGTCGGTTTAAAAACCATCTAAATTAAATTAAGGTATATGTTGATTTTTGTTTTTTTTCAGGGCATGAGTAATAAGTTTAGAAGCTAAATTTTTCAAAACCTAAGTTTTTCAAAAACTAATTTTTTTTCTAGCTAATTTATATATATACACGATATTATGAATAATCAAGGCGATTAAATAAATATAGTCAACATGATATTGCAATCAAAAAGTAGAATCATGAAAACATTTTTATCTAATTTTGAAATTTATTAATTACTTTAAATCAAAGATATCTAAATTTTTGAGCTGTTTATTTTAAAGTTTTAAGTGGGCGTTTTGCATATATTTTCCGTTTAAAATTTGATAATCAAAGTCTCTGGACTATTATTTCCGACGAGAAAAAATTTCAATTTCAACAAGGAACAAATATAAAATGTATAGTTTTTTTTCATACAAAATGTTATTGTTATACATGTAAATTTTGTTGGACAAAGCTTTACGCAAACCATTAAAAGGGCATATTCTATCGTAAATACATGAAAGCGAAGGTTTTTGAGTTTAATACTTTGTAACCATTTTGCATAGAAATACTTGTTGTCCATTTTCAAGATGTTTTTGTACGTTAAACCAACCATTCGTTCTACCATACCACGTGTAATTTACAAGTATTAGTCTCTATTATCTATACGTAGGTTTTATTTTTTATTTTTTTCATTCCAAAAATCGTCAATTGACCAATTTGTATATATGAAACTGATCTAAATAGCTATTTTATTATATTTTTTATTCGCTTTGAGTTTTAGAATGTCACGAGTTCCAAAAAAAAAGGCCACTTCACCAACAAAATTTTCGAACTCTTTTTTTTTTTTTTTTTGTTAAAGTAGTTTCAAACTCTTAACCTTTAAAAAACTACTATTTACAATGATTTTACCACTAGATCAAAACAAAATTTTAAAATTTCGGGGCTGAATTTAATAGTATATAAAAATGAGGGCCACAAGTATAGACTTCCTACTTAGACTTAGGAACCTGACCAGAATCTATTACTGTTTTTTTGGTGCTTAATATTTTATACACCTTTTAATATAAAAATCAACTTTTAATTATTCTAATACGTTAAATGTTATACTCCATATGTTTTCCAAATTTGTCATTCTAAGACTTAATTTTTGTTTTACAAATACTATCGTTTTCAATGAATATTTTTTAATTACATCTTAGTTTTCCCCATATTATTTCACTTTATTAATTAAAAAGATAAATTTGTCTAGTGTATTTATAAAAAGCACAAATGGGATTTACATACTTTTCTTAATTTGTTTGAAAAATACCAGAATAATATTTTTTGAGAAACAATGGAAATAGTTTTTTTTATTTAAATAAAGAAGTAATGATGTGTCGAGAGTGTTATTAATGTATTATATAGGATTTTTTTATCATATATGTATATATTGGGCCATGGGCCACGGTTGGGATCAATTAAGCCTATGTATTACCATAAATAATCCCACTTGTTGGATCCTGAGACTTGAGATCGCAAATTATCTTTCTTTTCTTTTTCTTTTTGGTTAAGATCGCGAAATATCTTGATCGATAATATTTTCTGTCTGTCTGAGACTTGAGAGGCTAGGCTACTTTATTTGTCAACTTATATTTTCAATTAAAGAAACATTGTACATATAGCAAATTTTTCATTGAGTATAACTTTAAAGAGAGATAATTATAATAAGGTCAAACAAGATGAATTCTACATGATTTTACACGATCATCTATCTATCAATTCCGTAATCCATTCTATGAATTGTATAATAAATTTATTTACATATACATATATACACACACATATTGCATATTTGACGAAATTAATAACGTTAGTAATCAATGTCTGGAATCTATATATATATATATATATATATAAGTTCATTGAATTTTGGTCTAATCAACTTTATACTTTTTAGTTAGGAAGATTCTACAAATGAAAATATGACATAAACTTAATACTAATCTTCATTAATATAATTTTAATGAAGTAATTGTTATTTTACATATGCTTAACATAATCTTTTAATTTGTTAAATTTTAAAGAAATATATTGGTTCGAAAAAATTTAAGTGTCACTTCAGATTAATCGATTTTAACTAAAGTTTAACTAACACACTGAATGTGGATACATGTCTATAAATTTGTGAAATCATACAGTTGCAATTTCAAATGTTATTAAACAATTTATGCGATTGGGATACCTGTTAAAAATGAGTATATTTACATGATTATTATTGGTCAAATGTATGCAACTATATTGTACACATACAATTATAATGCAATATCTTACAGTATCTAACAATGACACTTGTGATAAAAATACATTTAACCTAGACAGCATTTTTTGTTGCTGGTGATTCTACCGTCGCTTGAGTGACCTTCCGGTGAGTTGAGAAGGTCACTGAGTATATTTAACAAAACAGACAATTGAGGGGGTCCTTAATCACTTTCCATATCAAGCTTAAAGACAAAGATTAGAAAGAAAAAATAAAGCAAAGTCTTAGCAGAATCACGTCTTAATCTACTTGATTGATTCTTTCATGCGGCATAATTAATCATGGCCATTAATATCTGCAGACCCTATCTCTTAGGAATAATTACGTATGATTTACGTCAAGTTGTAGGTATTAGATATAACTGGTTTTGACCAGTATAATAAAAAGTCTTAATACTATTATTTTGGGAGTACATTTGAAAAAATGAAGCATAAAATATTACAGTAAATACCATTGAAAATAGAAAAAATTCTATAAAAATACATCAACTATTTATTGATTTCTATAAAAATACATTAATTTTGTGTGTACCAAAAAAAATATATGAATTAATTTTTTCTTCCATTATAATACACAAACTTTTAAATTGAATCCATTTAACATAAAATCTTTTTTTATTTTTAATTGTTTTAATAAAAATAATATTTTAATTATAAATTATTTTATAAAACTCAAAAATAATTCTTAAAATTCTTTTCAAATCTTAAAAAAAAATCTGTAAACAAAAATCAAAATATTTCATTAAATTATTGAAATATTTAAGTAAGTCTAAAATTTAACATTTATATTATAGATACAAAATATTTTCACATAGTATACTTTTTACGAAAATTTTAATTCATTAAATATTCAAGTACTTTAAAAATTGTATTACCACATATAAGGTAAATAACATATATCAAATTTTCAGAATCATATATTTATATTATATTATTTACACCCAAATTACCCAAATCATAAATAAATACAACGTATATTATTATATTTACACACAATTTCATGATGTTATTTTAAAAATATAATGGTAATTTTAGTACTGAAATTTTATGAATTTAAATATTTATAATTTAATTTTTATTTAGAACTTTTATCTGTTTTTGGATTTTTATTTATGAATTCAAAATTTTACAAGTTTAATTATTATTTTAAGACTCATTTTAGAGTTTTTTTTTACATTTTTTTACAATTTTATTGAGTTTTTTTTTGGTTTTATAAAATAGTTTTTATCATAATATTTTTATTTTAATTAAAAA
This sequence comes from Cardamine occulta, assembly GCA_028015245.1. Taxonomy (NCBI): domain Eukaryota; kingdom Viridiplantae; phylum Streptophyta; class Magnoliopsida; order Brassicales; family Brassicaceae; genus Cardamine; species Cardamine occulta. The sequence continues at coordinate 9,168,303 of CM051373.1, read as the reverse complement.
AGAAATCTATTTTACTTTTGTCAAACCCTAAATATTAAATGGATACAATTTAAAAGTTTGTATATTATAATAGAAGGAGAAATTAATTCATGTTTTGTTTTTGGTATCCAAAAAGTTTGTGTATTTTTATGGAAATCGATAAATAGTTGGTATATTTTTGTGGTATTTTTTCTTGAAAATATGATTAAACTTTTAAATTATTAAAGAAAAGAATGACATAATCAAACCATCTAAAGTTTTGAATTAACATAATATTTACTTAATAAAAAAACTAAATCACTTATGATCTAGAATCAATTAAAAAAAACTGCAGAAATTCTAAAAACAAGAAGTATTTAAAGACTTTATTAATATATCAAACATTATAGCGTATAACTGAGCCGTGTTGCAAATTTTGGTGAAAAGGGATGGCCACGCCTGCATTGTGCACTCACTTTTTTCTAGTAAAACATGGGGGTACACAAGATCTCTTTTGTCCTTTTTTTTTTTTCTTTTTTTTTTTTGTATGCAACTAAAACGAACACGTGTGGTTATTTATTGTATCAATTACTCAATATGATTAATTTCATTATTTCAGTTTTAAAATAAAATTTGAACAAATCGGAAACTGATCAGTGACTACTTCATTTGAACAGTGCGTAGTGGATGACGAAGAACTTCGAATTAGTCTACAAGTTTCTTCGGTTATCCGTAGTTTTTGGATACATGTTATAACTTACCTACGTCAAAATTTAGTTTAATTTCACAAACATATAAATAAACGTGAACTTAACTTATACCCAAAAACTATCTCAATTGAATACATGATTACCGCACACTTAAATATTAGTCCATAAACTTTTCCAAATCTTGGTGTGAGACATTTGATTCTAACAAAACAAACCCAGCATTTCACACAAACACACACACATAAATATACATATATATTATGTGTGTATATATATATGTATAATTATATTAATTCAAAAGTAAAACTAATAGCATTTTATTCGTGAAACATATACTAATGATATATAGGAGCACGCGGTAAAAGTTAAAAGGGTCATGCAAAAAGAGCTCTTCTCAAATCCGTTTTGTATATAAGAAATAATAAAAATAAAGAAAATTGTAGCTTTGCTTGATGTCATAAGATTCATGTGTTGTCTTTATTAATATCAGTCTCAAGTCTCAACACTTGGAGATTCGACTAATGTAAGTGTATATGTAATTATGTATCATATACATAAAAGGTCGTTTTAGACCAAATATTTTGTACTTTAAACCGGTAAACCCCCAACAAAAAATAGTATGATTTGATAGTAAAATTTATAAATTTCAAAATCTTATATTTAAAACGCTAAAGAAAGGAAGTCTCGGAACCTTGAATATCCATTATTTGAAAGATATCTCTACCCGAATGAAAGTATAATATGCATAGCTATATATAACTCATATATTATAAATGGGCAATTCTGGCACCAAATAAAATGTTTTGGACAAATATAGCACTCAAACTTCATTTTGGCCAAATATACCATTTGTATCTTCTTATCCACATCGAATCTTAGATTCATTTTTTTTAATTGCAGCTTCTCTCTCTAATTATTTATGTTTGGTTTCGATTTTTCAGATCAAAAGTGAAATGTAAGAAATCTGGAAATAAATCGAAAGGGGATTTTGATCTAAATAAACCTAAGAGACCTCCAAGTCCTTTTTTCATCTTCCTGTAAAATCACTAATTTCTCTTTTGTTCTCAATTTGTTTTCTTTATTGATTATTGCTCCAAAATTAGTAAATATTTTAATTATTAGTATATGAATTGAAGTGACAACTTCCAACGTGAATTCAATGAAGCTAACTCTGACAACAAATCCGTAGCTGCTGTAAGTAGACTAATATGAGATTTTACAAATCTCTAGAAAACGCAGTTTTCCGATATTGATACTAGTTAGTGGTTGTTTGTAATATAGGTTGGTAAAGCTGCTGAAAATAAATGGGAATCGGTGACTGAAGAAGTGAGTTTTTGGCATTTTGTAAATTTTGATTATTTTTTTTTATCATAGATGTGTGCTTAATTTCTTCAATAAAACAAGATAAATAGCATTTTACAGCAATAACTAGGAGCAAAAAAGTGAATATGCAATAAATATTCAACAGTATAACATGAAACTGGTAACAATATAATCTCTTTTATTTAAATTTTGTTTTTTTTTTGTTTTTTCATTTTGACAACTGGAGATGATTAATTTGACAAGCCCAAGTCTGAAGTCAACCATGAGAAAAAAGTGGAAGTGAAGAGGTTTGTTTGGCTTAATATTCCATTTTGGGTTCTCTTGTTGTTGGTGTTGTTGTTGTTGTTATTGTTGTTGTTGTTGTTGTTGTTGTTGTTGTTGTTAGTGTAATACTAATTTGAGCTGTTTTCCGGTTTTACAAGAGAAGGAATGTGATGATAAGGAAGTTAGACCAGTAATTTGTGTATGAAGTATTGTTGTTGTGTTATGTATTAGCTAGTTTTAGAGAGAAGAATAGTTACATTTGTTCTTTTATTTCCCTCTATATGTTAGTTCCTACTCGAAACATTGCAATATTTTTATTATCTATGGTGAATTGAATTGTTTAGTTAATCTTTTAATTGTCAACGATTCATGCCTAAATTCCTAAGAGCGAGATTGTCAAATATTCAAAAGAAGTTGAAAATTCCCTATATGTGAAGTATAACTTTGAAAAAACTAATTACAGTATTACTAAGCAAAACGATCATACAAAATTAGTGATACTTTCACATTCAGAGTTCATTTAAGATAATAATATGAATGAGGAAGCGTTTATCTATTATTGAATTCAACATCAGTAAATAATTCTTTTGTCATTTAGGAGAAAGACTTTGCAGTATGAAATGTTCAGATAAACATCCAATAACAATCAAATAAATTGAGTTTAAAAATATTAATATAAAATATTAGGAAAGGTTTCTTAAAAGCAATGAAATGCGTCCTATCATATCAATATAAAATATTATGAAGGGTTTCCTAAAACAATGAAATTCTTCTTAAAAACAATGAAATGTTTCCTAACATGTAAATATAAAGTATTAGGAAGAGTTTTCTAAAACAATGAAATGTTTCCTAAAACAATGAAATATTTCATAAATAATGAAATGATTCCTAACATGTCAATATAAATTATTAGGAAAGGGTTCCTAAAAACAATGAAATGCTTTGTAAAACACTGACATGCTTCATTAAAACAATGAAATGTTTTGTAAACCAATGTCATTCTTCCTAACATGTCAATATAAAGTATTAGGAAGGATTTTCTAAAACAATGAAATGTTACCTAAAACAATGAAATGTTACCTAAAACAATGCAATGTTTCCTAAAACAATGACATACTTTCTAAAATAATTGAATGCTTCTTGACATGTCAATATAAACTATTAGAAATGGGTTCCTAAAAACAATGAAATTTTTTTAGAACAATGTCATGGGTTCTTGTTTGGATTAGGCTTGCTAGTTCTCCAGATCTGCTTTTACGGTCTTAGATTGGGTCTCTCGGAGTTGGATTTGAGGTTGTAGCATTAGTGAGAATCTACCCGGAGCTTACTCAACCGTTTTTCATTGCTTGTGGAGGAGTTAGTACAGTCTTTGTTCTGTCGATTGTCTCGCTCTGTGTCATAGTAGCATTTGCAAGATATTCTCAGTTCTTTGGCTCGTTGTGGTTCCGTCCATTCTGATGCTCAAGTAAGTCGTTTGGTCTCCGACAGAAGCTTCGAGTGTCAATTGGGGTACCGGGCTACCAGGGAAAGAGCTTCTATCAAGCAATGTTTTGCGTTTTGAAGTTCCCTGGGTTTATTCCATTATGCTTCTCTCATTTTCTCTTTTTACTTGGGTATTAGTTAGTTTTATTGCTATAACTTCACACCGTAACCATGAGATTACAGTAGTCATTACACCGATTCTGGTTGTTTGTATACTTTTAATATGTTTTTGGTATGGGATCAAGATCGAATTATGCATTATGTATGATTAAACGCTTCTTTTGAATAATATTTACATTTTATCAAAAAAAAAATGTCATACTTCCTAAAAACAATGAAATGCTTTGTAAAACAATATCATGCTTCCTAAAATGTCAATATAAAGTATTAGAAAGGGTTTCTGCTGAACAAAGCTGTAAATTTTAATAATTTAGCCAAAAACACAAAATTTGTCTCAAATGTAACTATGAATAACAAAACCAATGATCATAATTATAGTATCATATGTTTTCCATTTCAGTCTTCAACACAAAGAAACAGTATTTCAGCATAAGAAATAATGATCCAAGTAAATAAAAAAATCAATATGAAATCTGAAGAGAATCATTTCTACTAAACAAAGCAAAGTTGTGAGTTTTAATGATTTAACCAAAAACATAAACTGTCTTAAAGGTAACTATGAATGACAAAACCAATGATCATAATTATAATATCATATGTTTTCCATTTCAATCTTCAACATAAAGAAACAGTAGTCAGCATAAAAAATAACGATCCAAGTAAACAAAAAATCAATCTGAAATCTGAAACGAATCATGTGCAACCTGACAAATAAGATTAGCAAGATGCAGTTCTCAGATTGAAATCACTTCGATTGGTGTTCCAGTTCCAGTTATCAGATTGAAATCACAGCGACGAAGATTTTTCTATTTCCAGTTCTTAGTTTTCAGATTGAAATCACAATGACGGAAATTTTTCCAGTTCCAGTTCTCAGTTCTCAGATTGAAATCACATCAATTGAAATCACAAAGATCTCCGTCGGTTTTAGATCTATGTCATCAATTCTAGATCTCTGTCGTCGATTCTAAATCTCCGTTGCCGATATTCTCTTCGATCTCTGTCGTCGATTCTACTCTTCGAGTTTCTTCTTGAATCGACGTGACAATTATTCAAAAATAGAATAATTTATAAAAGGATAGATTAGTCTTTTTCTTCTCATAGAAATGCTATAAATGGCTACAAATGTTTCTGGTGCTAAACTTGACAAATTTGATGTAATGCTATTTTAGAGAATTTCTTTTCAAATATCTTTAAATATTCTCGTATACCATATTGTGCTCACTGCTTATGAATTAGCTAATATCCGGAGAAAAACCATGGAGACATATTGTTTGAACACAGGGTTCTAAATCAATCACGTGTGTAGAACAGTGAAATGATTGTAGTCAATAGTTTTTAAAACATGTGACTAATTAAGTTGAGTGACCTCTAGCTAGCAACCTAATTTGCGTCAAATTGAGAGTTTGCATTTCTCGTATTGGCTGGCTCGGTTAGGATCCCACCTAGCACCAAGACATAACATATGTTATTATGTCCTATCTCTATATATAGGGGCTGATTGGTAGGAAACTTTGAAGGCTTTAGAAAAATTTAAAGTTTTCAAAGTTAATTTTCAACCAATCAGACCTTAAAACTTTTTTTTTTTTAGTTTTAAAAGTCTAACTGCTATTTTTAAAAGCCACTAGATCTTTTTTATTTTAATTTTTTAAAGTCTCAAAAATGAGACTTTTGAGGCTATAGAAAACTTCTATGTAACAATTGTTGAAATAATGTTTTTGTTTTGTTAATCAATTCAATAATACACAATTAATAATAAATTACTGCCAAATAATAAACAAGCGAAAAAATCATACATGTAACAATAAAATTATTCAAAACAATTTATTATTTACTATTCAAAATAATCTATTATTTATCGTTCATAATAATTTATTATTTACTATTCAAAATAAATTACAAAATTATGACTAAGTAGCACATAATTGTTAATAAATTAATAGTATTAGCACATAATAATCTATCAAGAATCATTCAAAAACAATAGAGAAATTTTTAAAAGAAAAAATCAATTACTATTTTTAGAGATTAATAAAACTTTATAAATACATGAACTTATGGAGAGTTATTTTTTATCAGATAGTTAGAGTTCTTCAACCTTGCATTTCCAACAGGTACTTTCATGTAGATAGTTGTAATTTTGATATGTATAATATTTTTGATTGATTGAAACCTTAAGTTTTTTTTTTTTTTTTTTTTTTGTAGAAATGGGTTCATCTTCTTCTCGGAAAGTATGTATAATATTTTATTATATTTCAAAACTTTGATTTATATTAATAAAATTTATTTATCAGTTTATGTTATTATTTTTATTTAAATATGGTATAATAAAATAGATTTATTTGAAAATATCTACAGTTTTGTTACCAATCAAACTTTTAAAAATATTTAAAGTCACAGTTTCTACAGTTTTTGTTACCAATCAGACTTATTATACAACAACAACTTCTACAACCAAAGTCTTTACAGTCAAAATTTTTACAGCTAAAAGCCTATACCGAAAGTTTAAAGTAAAAGTCATAACCAATCGGCCCCATAAATGGTTCTAGCTAGAATAATATATATATAGATATATGACATATAATTACGTCTATAATTACGAATTAAAACTACCTACAGGTAAAGGGCTAGCTAAGATGCTTGAAATCAAGTATCATGATGTTTATTTTCAAGCTCGGGAAAATAAATGTCAAAATGTTTGACAATAGCCCTATGTTTGGCTTGTCACGTTACATAAGACCGTTTAATATTGACGTTTAATTTGGTTTAGATATTTTTCTAAATGGAAGAAAAGTATTGCATCACATGATGAAAGCTATGGTTACAAAAGTTCACACATTGGATCATTTGAAAGTAGGTCGTTTTTTTCTGCATAAAGTTTTTTTTTACGAGGAAAGTTTTAAATATAATATAAAGTTTGAAGTTAGGTTTACCATTATTAAATACCTCACGAACATAAGTATGTTCAGGCGTTGCTGTTAAATTATATATATGCATCGTTTAATAGTCAATATTAAATATTTGAATTCCCCTAGCATCATTAAGGGATTGAACATACATAGATGGGACATTTTAGAGATTTATAAGAATGAAATCCATGATTAAATTGTTGAGTTTCATGGTTTCCAACTTACATATAACTGGTAGATAATAAAATAGTGCATGTCTTAGACATACTAGTATTGATGTATATTTTAATTTATGAATATGAAATTTCTAACATACTGCCATTCAAAAAAAAAAGAAAAATTTTTTTTGGTTATTGTGGTTATTGTTTTACATGACTCGTGATAAACTAAATTAAAAAAGGATGAGCAATCTCGTGGTTATAGCATAGTTTAGAGGAAAACGGATATATTTGTTTGATAAAACGGAATACAGATATAAAAATTTAGGATTTATATCTCTTATACATTACTTTTATTTTCATGTTAGATTTCTATCAAGTTCAGATGAAATTAAAACATTGAAAAAGTCGAGTTGCTACCAAAAACTTTCTTTATTGAACCACATAATGGTAATATTCCACTGGTCATCATTAATTAAATTGGTCCAGATCAATAATATATTTTAATCGAAACAAAATATTTTAATAATGCAACAACAGCTATATATAAGCCTTTTACCAAAAAAAAAAAAAAAAAAAAAAAAAACAACAGCTATATATAGACTGAAATAAATGTTAAAAAAAACTCAAGGTTACAAAAATAAAATAGTTTAAACTGTTACAGTCTGCATATTAGATGTAGTTTCGAGTTGTGTGTGATCGACGATAACATCGTTATTAGTCTGGTATCTTTATCAATCAAAATGGTTATATGTTGATTTTTCAAACTAAGCCGTAAAATTGGCATACGGGGTAGCCCATTATTCAGCAACCACGTTGTGTTGAAGATAACACTTACAAATAGTTTCCAGTTTATAGTTTTGGTAAGGAAAATAATTGATTATAAACTATAAGTTTTGTTCAAATTTTATCCAAAAAAAAACTACAAGTTTTGTTATTAAAAAAGCTATGTGTGTGTTATTGAGATTCTGAACGTTAGTAAAAAAAAAGAAGTGGTGTGCAACCATGGAAAGCACTAGAAATCTCTGTGAATGCAAAGAGGATGTCTCTAATTGATCGGATGGATGTGACTAAAAATGATGTAATTAAATTGACTAATTAGAAGCAAGCATTTATTTGAGTTGGTACAACGTGTGTAAAATATGGTCCACATTTCTCGTTTTTTTATATAAATTAAATGCTCTAAAGACAAAATTGGGGAAATAGACCATCTTTGATTTATGATTATTTTATTTTAAAATTTTAGTTATACGTTACATATACTAAATAATAAGCTATGAGAAATAAATTATCAATGTGTATCAAATAATTTAATACCACAACGATTTAGTTTTATCGTTTCTAGTACAAAATAAGCATGAAAAATGTTAACTAACCAATTAAATTAGTTAAAATGCATATTTGCATACATAGATATTTTTTATGAAATGATAAAAATTTCTTAATAATTATCTAAAGATAGAGTTTCTTTTTTTTTTTTCTTTTAACCGGGAGAATTCCATGACAAACTCCAAATACCCAAACTAATCTTCCAAAACCTATAAAAATCCAAGTTTTTGTTATTATAAACATTCATAGATGACCAAAAATGACAAAAGTCGCAATGAAAATACTTAAAACTCTATTAAAAAAATCATCCTTTAGTGAAACAAAAAGATTTTCTAAGACATTCTATAACAAAGGAGTATGAAAACTGAAAAAAAAAATTATCTCTATTAATGAAATATAAATATTTACTTTTACAAACGGACAGAGTACTAAAATTTTGATATATTGGAATCCACGTCGAAGAAAACTATTATTATATATAAAAAAAACTTTGATCCAAAATTTAAAATCTAGATACTGTAATTTAACTATAAACTTTTGGGAATCTCATGGTCAGAAGTCAAAACACAAAAGTCCTACAAAAAAAACTCATAGGAATCTGATAAATCACTATTCAGCTTTTTTTTTTTTTAAATGTGCACGGCTATAATTATCTTATGACGTTAGAAATTAAAAAAAAAGTATATATATATAATAATAAATCACATGAAATGAGTCGATTTGTTTGTTTCCATAAACTAATTGTATAAAAATTTAAAAATTTCTGGTGGGTGCGATTATCTCAATAACAAAAGCGTGACATATGACATCTGAAACGTAAAGCTTTTTTTCCCACACCCACCCGCCCATCCATTTCCACGTCATCAATTTGTTTCCTTGTGTGGCGTTTACATGGGTCCCACGCATCCATTGCCACGTGTGAATATAACTCCCACTAGGAATCACACGTGTCAATATATCATTGGGTAGTTCACCAGGAACGGTGGCCACATAAATATATATATAAACGGAGTTGTATTACAGCCTACAAGATGATTAGAAACTTTTTCAGTTTTTTTTTTTTTTTTTTTTTCTTAATTTTGCGGTGATGCTTCATCGTTAAAAGTGATTTAATCTAGTATATGATATATCGCTTTCGTCGTTAATTGCAGCCTATTCTCCGTTTTGTCGTAGTTCGTCCGTGTCGAGCATATATATATACGCATATTAAAATATTGATATTTTTATTCAAATGGTTAACTATAAAGTTATTATCTTGCCAGAATTGACTAATTTACCCTTATGCAATTTGGTTAATTTAGTAATTACACAGACTCGACATGATTAGTCAGGCTTTGTATATGTGTCGCATTGTCGCCACATTCAGATCCTTTATTGCAACCAAGACACATTAAAATCGGCTGAAATATGGGGAATTTAATACTAAAGTTTTTAATAATCGCTGATTACCATCAAATATATGATGTTTGACTTTTTTTTTTTTTTTTGCAATTTTTATAAGACAAGTGCTTTATGGTTTTTTATTTAAATTATTACGTTGTATTGTATATCTAGATGATTATCTCATTTTAGTTTTTTTTCATAAATTTATCTGCTAAATTTCCAGGAATTGCTATGGTAACACCTCTATAAAATTAATATTTTTACAAAACAAAATATTCACACAAAAAACTACGATGTTACAAAAATTTTAATTGACATATAACCATTTAACATTTTTTACATTATGTCGTTTGCATTACGTATCTAATATAGAAACAGTTTATCCTTGGGTCAATTTTGCAAGTAATTGCTTTATTAATGTATATACATCATGTAATAGTATTTTTTTTTTTAAGTAGTGAGAAAGTATTATTCTGTCAAAAAACATATTATTGTTAAGCATTTTTACGTTAATCTCCGCGGGTGTATATAAGTATGTAACAAAGAATCAGAGGATTAAAACCCACAAATTGGCGTTTTATGTAGCCATTTAAAAGAATGATAACGCCGACTCTGTGAAGCATTTTTTAGCACATCTTCTCAAACAAAAAAAAAACAAAAATATATCTAACAAAAAAAAAAAAAGAATAATCTGAGGGTAATATGAGCTTCTCCTACAATCACAAAAACTACCAGAACCTCCGATCACGGTGCTAGACTTACAACGGTGAAGAGAACTTGCAATGGAGGGCACCGATTCTTCCGGTGGTCCGCCACCACAGCCTAACCTTCCTCCAGGATTCCGGTTTCACCCAACCGACGAAGAGCTTGTGGTTCACTATCTCAAACGCAAAGCCGCCTCCGCTCCTTTACCCGTCGCCATCATCGCCGAGGTCGATCTCTATAAATTCGATCCATGGGAACTTCCTGGTACCTTCATCATCCAATGTTTTCTTCTTTTTTTTTTTTTTTTTCTCATAGATCGTCGTCTCTGTGTGACGTATGATCTAACTGTTTTTTTTTTTTTTTTTTTTTTTTGAAATTCACAGCAAAGGCGTCGTTTGGAGAACAGGAATGGTACTTCTTCAGTCCTAGAGATCGGAAGTATCCAAACGGAGCGAGACCAAACAGAGCTGCGACGTCAGGATATTGGAAAGCGACCGGTACAGATAAACCGGTACTAGCCTCCGACGGAAAGCAAAAGGTGGGCGTGAAGAAGGCACTGGTCTTCTACAGTGGTAAACCACCAAAAGGAGTGAAGAGTGATTGGATCATGCATGAGTATCGACTCATCGAAAACAAACCTAACAATAGACCACCTGGCTGTGACTTCGGCAACAAGAAAAACTCACTCAGAGTATATAATTCGTAACTTATGATTCATTCAAACATATACTCTTTGATCTTTATTTGATTTTGGAAAGTTTCTTTTATGTAGCTTGATGATTGGGTGCTATGTAGAATCTACAAGAAGAACAACGCAGGTCGACATGTGGATAACGATAAGGATCATGATATGATTGATTACATTTTCAGGAAGATTCCTCCGTCGATATCAATGGCTACTGCTTCTGGACTTCACCACAATGTCTCTAGGTCTATGAATTTCTTCCCTGGGAGATTCTCCGGTGGTTACGGGATTTTCTCCGACGGTAGCAACACGAGTATGTACGATGGTGCCTTGATCAACAACATCGCTGACTCAGTTGATCACAACAACGTTGATGTCATAGGTTTGAATCCTGCTTCTTCGTCAGGGCCGATGATGATGGCTAATCTGAAACGAGCTCTTCCTGTACCGTATTGGCCTGTAGCAGAGGAGGAACATGATGTATCTCCGAGCAAGCGGTTTCACGGCGGAGGAGACTGTTCCAATATGTCTTCTTCGATGATGGAGGAGAGTTCTCCGGCATTGATGCAACAGCAAGGTGGTGGTGTGTTAGGAGATGGATTATTCAGAACGACGTCGTATCAGTTACCTGGTTTAAACTGGTACTCTTCTTAACCGATCTGTGCTTTTTGTTTCGCCGCCGGTATGAGAAAATTTAAAGTGACAGTGAAGAATTGTTGGAGATTACGATTTTTCTGATTCGTGGGGTCATTTGCATTATATAATTTGAGATTTGTGTATATGTTTTGGGTTAAATTAATTGGTCATTGGAGATTTGGTCATAGGGGGTTAGAGGAAAGAGATTTAGATAAGCGCAGAAGTGAGGCAACATATAGAAACATAGGAGGATTTTAAAACAAATTATATATGTACTGTTTCTTAATTTTAATGATAAAATGTATAAAATATATATACGTAGATGTTTATATATAGTTTGTGTAGATGCATATAGTTCTCTCGATGATAATTTGAGTTTGTATTTTCTTGTAAAGGAAAATGATTAAAAAAATAAATAAAAAATAGTTGTGTAACTGTGTATTTTCTTCATAAATATTTGCTCAATAATATCAATTATATTTTCTGGAATGAGATATTGCTGTAGAAATTATGGAGGGTATATTGATGATACGTTTAATTATTCTAAAGCCTAAAAGGCTTTATGAAAAGGGCACTAGACGTTAAGCCATTGTATGGAGAGCATTAGACGCTTATTAATCACCATCTTAAAATAATTTAAAACAAAAAATTAACGAGAACATTTATAGTTATTTACAGGTTATTTATCGTTGCCATCTCATCCATTTATTCGTCAGTTTTACAAAGAGAACCATCGTAGAAATAAAAAGGATTGAGTATTACCACAAAGAAAAATCCCGTCTCCAAATACATTATTTAAATTAAAATAAGGTATTGTAATTAGATTGAAAATCAATATTTTCAACTATCATTTTAAAGGGAAAATGATATGTTTCTTAATGATGATAATTTGATTAAAAAGCAAACCTAGTTATCACCCTGGTGGATTTGATTGTAGACTTATCTCTTATGCCAAGCTCATGATCACTTGCTTTACAATTTTATATCCAACTTGTTTTCAAACAACGCAGTGGCCAGTGTATTTGTAAACATTAATATATATATATATATATATATATATATTAAAGAGTGAAAAACTGAAACCAATCTTCTTTAGAAATATCCTGAACTTGCTGAAGTACGTAATTAAAATTAATGAATTAATGATAAGCATCAACATTCAACAACATTGTAATATTGTATAGATAAGGAATT